>OX382308.1:21415346-22766596 GCA_947507805.1 Aporophyla nigra | reverse complement strand
AACCTTATGGATTCGTCATGTCTGTCTGTCTGTCCGAGTATGTCACAGCCACTTTTTTCCGAAACTATAAGAGCTATGCTGTTGAAACTTGATAAGTAGATGTATTCTGTGAACCGCATTAAGATTTTCACAAAAAATAGAAAAAAAACAATAAATTTTGGGGTTATACTTAGAACGGAAACTCAAAAAAAAAATTTTTCTTCAAACCCATACGTGTGGGGTATTTATGGATAGGTCTTCAAAAATGATACCTATTGAGGTTTCTAATATATATTTTTTTAAACTGAATAGTTTGCGCGAGAGACATTTCCAAAGTGGTAAAATGTGTGTGATAAACCGTGAATACCTATAGGTTCGTACGGAACCCTCGGTGCGCGAGTCCGACTCGCACTTGGCCGGTTTCTATACATGTAAATAATAATTATTATAATCATTTTAAGAAAAACTGTTTGTAAATTATGCATTTATATTTTGCTGTAAATAATAATTACAGATAATATGGCACCGCTACTAAAAAATACGTTTGTATAAAGCTTGAATGAGCCAAAAATATTTTAAAAAATTATTATTTTTCTCTTTTTTTTCCAGATATGAATTTAGACATTTTACTGTCGAATGCAATGATTTTCCTCCAAGGAGGTTACGACACTTCGTCTACTGCTTTGTTGTTTACCGTTTATGAGTTGGCACACCACCCTGAACAACAGGTAGGTAACATAAAAATAACTTATTTACAACTGTACAAGGATCTATTGGCGCGTGGCTAAAATTGGAACTAACACCGCCATCTTGTTATTTCAAGTCTCAATTAAAAAAAAACACAAAGCATTTATTTCAAATATACCAATTACAGGCACTTTTGAATTGTCAAGTGGCGGTGAGTCAGAAATATGAAGCTAGTTGCCCATTCCAAAGCGTGGGTACCTATGGAGAGGAACGGGCAATAAACTTCATGGACACTCTTTTTAAGCAATCATTTTATTTCAAAAAGTTGATTATATCATTTGTTGAAATTATCAATGTAAGAACGATGTAAAATTACGTGCACATCAAAAGCGTTCACGATCAAATAGAAATAAAATAACAACTCAGAAATTAAATTAAGCCTTAGCAGCTAAGAGATGACCAGTCCCTACTGATGGTGCCATTTCTCGAACATGACGTATGGATTATACAATTAACAAAACAATTGCACAAATGTTAACCAACAGCGCCCTCCTGTCAATGACAGTCAAGCGCCAATAGATTTTTGTTGTATTTCATTTACAGTAGACGAGAGAAGGTCGTTGGTGTAGTATTCGCAAGTGTTAGTGCGGAGCTGAGTTCAATTCCCGAGTCGGCCAGATTGATTTTGAGTTTTTTCCATCTGGAATTTCTCAGTAGCAGCCCGGAATCTAAATTTGTGGCCAGATGATAGCAGTAGGCTCGCCCCAGTTACATGGGACTTAAACATAACTGATGAAATGTGGGTGTACTATAGATACACCTGTTCCTTACCCTTCGGGGAAATCAGTTGTGATATTATGTCATGATATTTGTGTACTTACCTTTTTTTGTCTGGGTGGGAAATCATCAAATGACGTCTCCCGCTCTGGGTGGGGCGGAAGAGCGTGTCAGACTTTTACTGACTAAAACCCACCCGTGTCCTTCAGTTTCCTTTGCCAGGGCCACGGCAACTCTATCGAACAAATCCGCGTCCCAGGCAGGATGATATCTGTGTACGTGACTGTTAATGTGACACCATAGCTAAGAGACTGTCCCGCAGGTATATATTAGGTTGGGGAAAAAGTCTTTTCGCATTATAGTATGTATGAACTTGTAATAAAATCTCTTTGGCTATACTATTTGTATCTGGCTGGTTTTGGTATCATTGAAAGTTTAAATTTTAAAGAACTTAATTCCAAATTCAAATTAGGAAAATGTGTGATTTTCATTTGTTTTTCGTACCGTCAAGATGAGTGAATCTAATGAAGAAATTCGATACATTTTAAAATTTTACTACAAAAAAGGAAAAAATGCAACGCAAGCCGCGAAAAAAATTTGCGATGTTTATGGACCTAGTGTAGTGTCTGTGAGAGTAGCACAAATTTGGTTTAAGCGTTTTCCACCCGGAAATTTTGATGTCAAAGATGCACGTCGCTCTGGTCGCCCTATTACGGATAAAATGGATGCCATTTTTGAAAAAGTTGAGCAAGATCGGCATACCAGTAGTTACGACGTAGCTGAAGAACTGGAAATTGACCACAAAACAGTTTTGGCGCATTTGAAAAAAACTGGGTAACATCACGAGAGGACTGCCAAAACCACTTGTCGCGGTATTTTGACCAGAAGTTCCAAAATTTCTATAGCAATGGGATCATGTCCCTACTTACAAGATGGCAAAAAGTTATCGAAGAAAATGGTATCTACATACTTTAGTTAAATGTAAATAAACTTTATTAAAAAATGTTTTGAATTTTCTTAAAAAATGCGAAGAAACTTTTTCCCCAACCTATTATGATAAAGAGATGCTCAACAAAGCCATACTTTTTAACTTCTATGCCTTTTGCTATGGTTGAGTGGTTGCAGCCGCGAGTTCTGAGTGCTAGATGCAGGAGCTTGGGTTCAATCGCAAAATTATTCTCAATAGTTGGCTGTCTGCACTTGTGTCCGTCAATAGGCTCGCCTTAATTACATGCAGCTTACAATATAACTAACTATGTATATAGTAAAATATGGTTGTACACACGGTTACAGGTCAATCTATACATTTCCAGTTTTAGCTGGCCTCGCATTTTATAGGTTTTTGATACAGTGAGATGTTAGCTTATACTGTTAATGTATAGCTTGATGTGAGGCTGTTCGTACAACATTTCTTCCGAAACTAACAAGTTTCTTGTTTCTACAGAAAATCCTATACGAGGAACTTGTGCAAGCCAAAGAAGCACTTGGAGGCAAAGAGTTTGACGCAGAGGCTTTAGCTAAACTGCCCTATCTAGATGCTGCGATTAAAGGTACAACATTATATCCTTTTTTAACTGAATTCAAAAAAGGAGAAGGTTCTTAATTGATGTGATTTTTACCTCAGGACTCCGTCGTTTATAAATCGATTAAAAAAAATCTTCTATTGTTTGAAAGAGTATACTTATGGAGTTGTCCCATATAAATAAATTCAATTACTAATTTCTTTTTTTTTTTTTGAGTAATCTTCAATAATACGATTTTTCCACTTGGTGTACGTCGATGATGTTATAATAATAACTTCCTGCAACTGACATTTACTTAGCAATTGGTCGCTATTCGATAATAGGTATTTTCGCAACCCAGTGCTGGGCATGTCACAATTGCGACGGAGATGCAATATCTCCACCCTCACGCTGCTAGCCGCCGCAGGAGACACAAGAGCAACTGTCTATCTGGCTTACACAATCTA
Source organism: Aporophyla nigra (assembly GCA_947507805.1). Classification (NCBI taxonomy): domain Eukaryota; kingdom Metazoa; phylum Arthropoda; class Insecta; order Lepidoptera; family Noctuidae; genus Aporophyla; species Aporophyla nigra. Next base: position 22,763,184 of record OX382308.1, on the reverse strand, counting down.
GTCACTAAGTATTACAATACCCCGTAATAGGACTGGTTGACAGAATTTCGGGCTTTCGACTACTGTCAAAGAAACGTGTTCTCCGACATACCGTAGGGTCTTGATCTGACCGACCACTAACACCGCGGCAAGTTTCAATTAATTATTGTCCTTTCTGTTACAGAAGCCCTAAGAAAATATCCAATCATGGGGTGGTTGGACCGCATCGCACTCAAAGACTACAAAGTGGACGAAAAGCTGACAATCCCCGCTAATACAGTGGTCTACGTGAATGCTATCGGCATGCACAAGGATCCCACATACTTCCCAGAGCCTGACGAATTCAGTTCTGAGAGGTTCCTGCCTGAAAACGCGAAGAATATCGTCCCTTACAGCTATATGCCTTTTGGAGAAGGACCTAGAATGTGTATAGGTATGTTTTTCTAAATCTTTTCTTTATAAAGTGATCAACTTTGCAGATATACATAAAGTCAGAAAACTGGATTGATAAGCGAATTAACAGTCAAACTAAATGGCTGCAACATAGCAAGTCTACAATTTGCCCTGAAGGAATAAATTCCTTAAATTTAAAAATCACAGTGCCAGGTTTCAGTCTAGCATCGTCGTACTTAAAACATGAGCTCCTTTATCTCTGGACCATCACGACGCGACGAGCAATAAATTAAATATTAATTTATCTAGGGTATTAATATTATGTCGATCAGAGAATAACTTTTGTCACTACCGGGCAGCCAATCGAGTTAATTCGATTCACTAATTGTTAATTAAATTGATCATTAATTGTTGCGGTTGATAAATTGACAGTTTGAAGGGATCGCAAGTCATTATTTCTTGTCATATCAAGGCTATTGATACAGGTTGAGGGTGGTATTGAAAGTGATTGAGGCATCCATATACCGGAATTGGAAGCTTCCTAATTAATTGATTAAATGTCTCTATCGAAGCTCTGATGATGTTTACATTTTAACCGACTTCAAAAAAGAAGGAGGTTCTATGTTCCACTGTATTTTTTTAAGAAAGAATTCAAACGTGATTATTTATAATTTTATGAATGAGAAATTTTATATGTTTAGATCTTTGGATGTATGTTACTCCATCACGCAAACTTCTGAACATATTTGAATAAAATTTGCCGCACATTTATAGTTTGTAACCTATGAACACATTGGATTTTTACTTCTGACTTTAAGATTTTGACTTTTTATTCCTGTAATATGTTCCTGTGGGATAATTTTCAACCTCAACACAAGCGAAGGTAAAACCTAGTATATAATATGATTCATTCTTTCACAGGTAAACGTATAGGACAGAACACAGTCCGCTACGGCCTGGCAGCCGTGGTGCTGAACTTCGAGCTCAAACCACTGCCCCAGTTTCCCATCCCCAATGACATCCCCATTGAGAAAAAGGGCCTGTTCTACTTTCCAGCCATACCACTCTCCGTAGAATTTAAGCGAAGGAAGTAAAGCATGTTATATGGTCTTGTGTTTGTATTTCTAAAACTTGATTATGATCTCAAGTTTAATATGAATGATGTTGCACACGCTTACAGTTGTATGCGTACTGCACTATGTGATGACCTCTAAGATAATTGGGCATTATCAAAAAATGTTGAGTACGTAGATAATTACGATAACACTGTTATAATATTTATATTGTTAATAATAAATATTTTGATAACATATCTTGTAATGTCTTTCGTTGCCTTTAGGTTATTAGGTAATGCATTTATGTGATAAGTGGTGGTGTGTCCTTATCAAGATGTTATTACAGTTAAACCATTCAAAAGACGTCCACAGCTGGACATAGGCCTCCCCAAGCACCGCCACCTCGATAGATTCTGTGTTTCTTGCATCTAGCGGATTCCTGTGGCCTTCACCAGGTCATCGGTTCATCTTGTGGGAGGCCTTCCAATGCTACGTCTACCAGTACGCGGCCACCACTACAGAACGACCTCTCTTTATTTATTTATTTATAGAATAATATTGCTTACTGTGTGTAAATGACAGTTGAGAAAATATAGTATGTGCAGGCAGGATTTAGAGAAGGAATGAGCTGTATGGATCAGATCTTCTCTCTAAAGTGCATAGCCGAAAATCATCTGGCAAAGCACAAGAAAGTCTTCTGTGACTTCGTCTTTCGTTGACTCCAAGAAAGCCTATGACAGTGTGAGGAAGGAACAACTGTGGTTAACACTATCCATGTACAGTGTGGACTCACGCTAGGTACGGGCACTGAAATCTTTATACAAGGATTCCAGCGCTTGCGTTAGAATAAATGGGGCATACACGAACTGGTTCGGCATTTCAAGGACTGTTACACAGGGTTGTGTAGCGTCACCGTGGCTGTTCAACATGTACATGGATAGTTGTCTGAGAGATTTCAAAGAGGGCAAGTATGGTTTGACAATGAATGAGTTGCCAAATGCCTTTTCTACGCAGATGATCAAGATCTACTTGCATCGTCAGAAGAAGAATTGCAAGACATGGTGATTGTAATGGATGAAGCACATAACATGAAGGGGATTAATATAAATGCAAATAAGATGAAGGTCATAGTATTTGAAAGAGAAGAAAATGTATCGGTGTGTGATGTGAAAATAAATGTTAAGAGTGTGGAGCAAGTAAATGAGTTCGTTTTTTTTCATTTACATACACCCCGTATGTTTACAAGGGATAGCAACATTGATAAAGATGTGAAAAGGACAGTAAATGCGGGAAATAAAGTTAATGGTGCCATACATGCGATAATGACCAACTATTTAGTTGACGTCCGATAAGGCTCGACTGGCTGTTCACAACGGTGTGCTGGTGCCTAAGCTTATGTATAGAAGTGAATGTTGGGTGTGGGAAAAGAAGCATGAGAGTAGAATAAATGCTGTGGAAATGCGTTTGTTGCGAAGCCTGTGTGGTGTGACTGTGAATGAATGATATGTTAAGACAACTGTGCGGTTTAAAGAAAATGTACTGACAAAAATTTAAAAGAGTATGTGGTTGGGCACCTTAAGTGACCCAAATTGACTTGTTAATACCTATTTCTGTTATACCTAAGTATTAGGTCATTTCTTTAGCAATAATTAATTCGTTTCAAATGGTTTTTATATGTTAGTATCTGTGGCTATTTGGTTCGCACGCCTTTCGGACCGCGCGATGGGATTCGCTGAACCTGGCAACACTAGCGTCATAGTTTGACCACAATGAGAACCCCCCGAGCGCCGACCAATCTGATTCTTCTCCCGTCTGTCTCGCTCGAAAAATGTCGGCCGGTGCTTTTCTTGTAATTTTGAGGGAAAGTTGGTTTTTTCACCGTGATGGACAGCTAAAGTTTGAAGAAACTCGTTATAAATACCCAACAGTGATCTCAGAACCTGTTTCGTGAAAGTGCTTCACGGTGTGAGCTGCTGATAGTTGCTGGTGAGGCGTCCCGGAGCTGGTCTGCAGGTTAGTGGACCAATAGTTTTGCAGTGCTGACGTCGAAACCATTTATCATTCTTCAGCTCACAGGGTGGGTTTCATAGGAATCAATATAATTACTATCAAACCATAACTTTTCACAAATGAGATCCCCGTGTGTTGTTGGCTATTTACACGCCGGCTACACCAGTATCTTAGATGGTATTGGTCATGGTGAGAGGATGAATGAAGGGCGGCTTACATAAGGTATTAACAGGCAGTTGTAACTCAACACGCCGGAAAACTGACTATGGATTATTATGAGAACTGCTCTTACTTTCTCGTTTTCACGAAAAGTCATAATTCAATACAATGTGCGAAGACGTTATCCAAGTCTGCTGCAAATTTGTGAAAACTTGTAAGCATATGATTTTTTCTCTTGTTTCGGTCAAACCATTTAGATGTAGTTTGAGGAAAGTGCGAATTGATGATGCAAGAAAGAATTGAAACTGTTTATTCATTATGGACATCTGGTTATAGGAATATTTACATTCCATGTCGATTTACACAACACTATCTACGTACCTATGTTGAACATCAATTTCTGACTCAAGAACAGCTCTTGCTCTTGCTGGAAACTGTTGCAATTGTTTCGTGTGCAGACGTTTATTATTTTAAGATTATTTCTTTCAAATGTTACCCGTAACTGCGGTTAACATGATGTGCCATTCTGATGTTACAATCCATAATCACGCCATAATAAAAGACTACTTGCCGCATAAAAATTAAGCTTGTAAAGAATTATTCATTTCTATGATTATAAAGATAACCCGATGAAATTGTTATTTTTATCAGTCAGTATACAAATACCTAACCTACTGACTATGACAGAGCAAAATTCCATAAATAGATAACGTTAAGAGGCCGTTTACGAAATTTTGTCGATTTTACAGCAGTACTTTTGCAGTTAAAATACTATATTGCCCTATATTTGAATGCACAACATGACAGATTCTTTCAAATATTATATGAATGAGCTCCATTTTTATTTTTGTCGAGTATTATATTGCGCAATTAAGCTTGTCTAAAAAGTTTATTTACCGTCAAATATTTTTCGTTTGTTCAAAAAATAATAATTCTTGTTTAAGACTTCGCATATTCATATTTTCTCTTCTTGTTTTCACACACTATTGTCTACATTTCTTTTTAATTTCTCCTTTCGCAGGTCTGCTGGAAGAATTTTTTAAAGAAATACGCAGTACCTTTGTACTCAATCCTATTACTATGCCTTATCACTCTGTATTTTACTGTGTGTACATAAATAATAAAATAAATAAAATATATTCTGTTGTTTTAATTTTATGAACGAGAGTTTTGAGTGGTCGAAATCACAGGGAATATTTTTCGATTATTACGAGCCTGACCCAAAATCCTAACTTGGTCGCAGGTTAAGTTAGGAACTTGAAAAAAAAAAAGTATTTGTTGACCGAACGTAACTCTGTTCCTAACCTGACCCGATGTATCGTTCCTATCATAATCCGAAATCCTAACCCGTGGCCGGGTATGGCTTACGGGTCAAGTTCGGAATAATCGACATCTTTGCCAATTTTCTCTAAAATTTGACTAAGTTATTTTTTTTAATATGTACATGGTATTATTTGAATCATACATTGTAAAAATGACTTTCATTAAGTCAAAGTCAAAGCATTTATTTCGAATAGGCCAAAACAAGGCACTTTGGAACGTCAACAGTTACTTGAAAATAAAATTGATTCTAGTTGCCCCTTCCAAAAAGGGCAACTAGAATCAGTTTTAAGTTTCTTTCCCATTCTACTCCATATGAATCTATCGTATGGAGAAGAATGGGAAAGAAACTTCACCGTAACTCTTTTAAAGTGTTTTTCAATATTTGTATACAATATTTATATACATAACAACACATTATAATTTTTTCGTACCGCCTATACTTCAAAATGATTCGAAAATACTACGTGGTAATCTAAACCTTTCACAGCAAAATTCACCAAACAGTCGCCATTTTGACGTCAGTTGATAAAAATAAATAATAAAAAGTAGCTAATTCATTATTGACTACAAATTAAAACGTCCTTTTTAAAAAACACGCTTTCATAGAAAACCAAACTAAAAAGTATAAAATAATGGAAAAAAAAGCGTGGGGTGCTTTTTAAGGTATTTTTTATTGATATCAGGCACCCCATGCTTTTTTTCCATTATTTTCTACTTTTTAGTTTGGTTTTCTATGGAAGCGTGTTTTTTAGTTTTTTTTAAACTGTTATTAATTTTCTATTTTTTAGGGTGTTTCGAATTTTGAGACGTATGTCAGCGTAGTTTATGACGTATGTCAGCATAGTTTTCGAAGACAGTTTTTTGCTGTCTTGCTAACCCTGGCAAGGATAACGGCACAAATTTATGAAATTATAGTATTGTCATCGGTCTTCGATAAGTCTACAGAGTTTAAATGATTTCTATCTGATCGTTTAAAGTGGGTCAAAATCGTGCTATAAGGAGTCGGTTATAAAAAAAACTTTTAACCAAAAAATTTAACCGCTGAAAAAACGGAAAAGCAAAAAATAATAAACCTTAAAATTATGAGTCAGCGCTTTGAGTGATCTTTGTTCATTGATTTTTCAGCGCCGACTCATAATTTTAAGGTTTATTATTTTTTGCTTTTCAGTTTTTTCGGCAGTTAAATTTTTTGGTAAAAAGTTTTTATTTTATAATTTTTTTGTGGCTTTAATGTACTTATAATACTTGGTAAGGTATATCCTATCCAATGAATAAAGAATTATCAAAATCGGACTACTTGTATAAAGTTATGCGTGGTTAAACATTACAATCAGTGAGTTTTCCGTGTTTTCCGACCCTTAGGGTTCGATTTTGTTTTCCAAATTTATATGGGACCACCCTCGGAGTATACCCTTTCCAATAAAAAAAGAATTATCACAATAGGACTACTATGTAAAAAGTTATGCGTGGTCATACATAAAAAAAAAAACAAACAAACAAAAAAGAAAATATATATACGCGTCGAATTGATAACCTCCTCCGTTTTTTTTCGTCGGTTAACAAATATACAAAGATACAAGTGAAGCTAATATAAATCGTGTAAAATACTTGAAAATACGATATTTTAACTGTCAAGTAAAATCGGAAAATGTTCGTATACGGCCTCTTAATCAACATAATACTACAATCAGCATACAACAAAGGTAATGCTATCATATTCGATTTTATGCATCGAAATTAGATATTTTCTTATTATCTGCCATTACACAGTAGGTACAGTCACACGTCCAAAAATCAACGTTGTCAACTAATTTATTTATGTACTAGCTGATGCCCGCGGCTTCCTCCACATGGAAGTCGGAACGTAATACCGAAACAAAAATATGCCCATCTTACTCCTTACAACATCTGACAGTGAAAATCCCGTTAAAATCACTCCAGCCGTTTCCGAGATTAACCGGTACAAACAGACAGACAACATTTTTAGAAGTTTATTTTATGTTACTAAGTACCCTTTATTGTGCAATTAGTAAAAAAAAATAGATGACATTAGAAATAGACACTTCTGTTTTATATATTAGTTTAAGATAAGATTTTACATAATTGTATACAGAACTAACATTCTTTGAGTTTACCTAAAATAAAAGTAAATGTACTTACCACCGAACCCACTTTACCGTGAATGGGGAATGAATACATTATTATTTTATTTATTTTTAAATTAAACATTACGTAGGTAGTTATCTTATCTTGCTATATTTTTATAAACAAGATCCCCACGTAATGTGCACTCATCTCTATTTTCGATGTCCAGGACACGTGAGATTCGTGATAAAGTATTTACTAATAAAATAAAAATATGATTGTATGTTTGAACATTTTAAGAAAGCATTGTATGTACGTTCTTTCCAATAGGTACTGCAACATCAGATGAATACAAGCATAAAACAAAATCTGCATGAAACTGTCAGCCGGATAAATAACAAAAAATAAGTCAATGGCTTTTTGCTGACCTACGAGAAAACCCCTCAATTTGGTTTCGTGAGAAAATTTCAAATATTTTACCTATATATCGATGCTTTTGCTCCGTGGCTTTACATAACCTGTTATACCAGTCATAAATGACTTTTTTGGTCAATCTAAATGCTAAAGGAATTAGTTAACTCGTAGTATTTATTAACTATTCACTGCAAAGCGCTATAGTCGTTATTTATCTGTAGTGCAATTTACAAGCGATTAGCGATTATGACTTTTGGGATTGTAGCTTGTAGTAGTCCAATTCCTATCTCACCAACGAATGTTTTGACAAACGATAACTGGTATTATTTCAAGGTTGATACACAGAAGTTTTAAGAATCTTATAACCTGCTGTCGCCTTTCCCTTGAGTCCGCAATAAAGTAGGTGAGCTGAGTCGCCTAGCAAAGTAAACAGTGCTAAACTAATGAATTGTCCGGAACCGGTGTATTTTATTACGACTGTTTACCATGTGCAAACTGCATGGTAATACTGTTACTATTATACTAGCATTTTTTGTATGTTTATCGAAACGGCAAGGAACTGTGAATTTTCTACAACTCCAATTCTTATTAGATAAATAATAAATTGAGCAGTGGTGGCCCAGTGGTAACGGCCGCGACTTACGAGTAGTAGGTCGTGAGTTCAAACCCAAGCAGGCGCATTACTTTGTGTAAATTATTTCATCGCCACTGCTCTCAAAACGGTGAAGGAAAACATCGTGAGGAAACAGGCATGTCTTAGAACCAAAAATTCGAAGACATGTGACATCTGCCAACCCGCACTGGGCCGGCGTGGTGGATTATGGCCCACTCCTTCTCACCGAGAGGAGGCCTGTGTCCCAGCAGTGGGAACATTATAGGCTGATGATGAAAATGACTTTTTGCACACAAACATTTGAGTAAAACCTTGTTTTTTTTCAACTGAAGATTACAATAATAACAATAATTGATATACTAACGAATGATAAGTATTTTTAGTGCCGACAAAATTGACATTATCAGCAACCGAAGATAAACTATAGAATATGAAAATCTGTATTTAATAACTCTCAGCGTTGATCTCGAATCGTAGTTGTGAACACGAGAGATTCTGTGATCCGACAACTACGAAAATGATCTTAAGTGTCTTGTTCCTAGTGACGATTTCCATTTGTGCGTGGTTGTTTATACAATGGCGAAGGGTTAAAAGTTACTGGTCAGATAGGGGCGTGCCGCATAACCCACCCCATCCTATATTGGGCAGTCTTACCTTTTTGCAGAGAGAAAATCCTGTGAGTATAGATTTTTCCTTAGTAACTTTTATGTTTTATTTTTACTTTTTTATGCTCAACAGCATATTTTTATGATTTTGATGTGCAGCACATACTCAGTCTATGAAAAAACTAAAAGTAGGTACATAGGGTCGTCAGTAATCCTAAGGCCCTTTGTACAAACTCGTTTTTCTTGCCGTGAAAAACTACAGTTATGCTCCGTGTGTAGGCACGGTCGTCAGTGTAGCATGGGTCAATATGGAAGCTTGTTCACAGACATGTTTTTTCTTCGGTGCGACTATACGCCGTAACGTAAGGAAATCAAACCGTGTACAAAAGGCTTTACTCTCCCTTAACGGTTTTCTTACCTTAAAAATTAAGAGAAATACCTATTTCAAGTAAATTAAACACTTATATTACGTTTTAATTTCATTATTAAACTGTCAAGTTTGTTAGAAATTTTAGAGCGTAAATGTTTTTATTACAGTGATCAAAATTAACCTAGTTTTTAGGAGCATTATAGCTCAAGACGAAGGCTTAACTTAATTTATTTATCTTTAAAAGTCTTACCTGCAGCCTAATTGCGTAACACACTACTATTTAGAATCTGAATTATTTCGAAGCTTATTGCTAATCCATTATTTCATAATTTTACTGGCCTGTTAGTCTAGTGCAGCCTTTCCCAAAGTGGTTGGTCTCTTACCACCCCCCTTTAGGGCCTGCAGCGCCCACAAGGGCGCGTTATCGCCCACTTTGGGAAAGGCTCGTCTAGTGGGTAATGACCCTGACTGCTAAGACTGAGGTCGTAGGTTCCCGCCCAGGACAAATCTTTGTGTGATGAGCACAATCATTTGGTCTGTGTCTGGATGTGATTTATCTATAATATGTATGTATTTAGAAATATATAAGTATGTTTATCAGTTGTCTGGTTGCCATAGTACAGGCTCTGCCTAGTTTGGGATTAGATAACGTTATGTTGGTTGTCCTAAGATATTATATTATTATATAGTTCGAAAAAATTGTCTAATTAACAAAGTAAAAAACGCCATGAATGTTGTGGTAGTGTCAAAATGAAAGCGATTCCTACTGATAGTGTATGTATAACAAAAATAAAAAATGAAATCATTTTATTACGGACAACTAAAATCTATAAATTCTAAGTAACAGATTGCCTTAAAACACTATTATTAGTAAGTTAATCTTAAGACAAATGAACGAGAAGGCCACCCAGCAACTTGACGTAACGATACATATGGACTATGGTATAACTCTTCTCACAAATTGCCTTATTATGGGAGAGGAAGTGTCTGCCACCATAGCCTTCAGGATGCTATTATGACTACCTCTTATTCTGCTCAGGAGTGAAGCCGTCTTTTACGCAACGCAATAACATAACGCAATTACTCCTCTGTTAATCATTTGACACATTTCTATACCGTGGATGCCTTATAAAGCCACCGAGAAAATGTACAGAGGATAGCTATGGAAAAGTCTGTCAATTTGCCAACAAAAGAAAATTCCTGCAACTACGTTTAAGTTAAAGACAATAAATACACTCCAATTTGGGATTGTATTTACGTTTCAGCCTATTCTCAAGAGCAGTGGTGGCCCTGTAAGAGTAGTTATGTCCCAGCGGCTTACATGTCAGTGGAGGTGTGCCCTGCATGGGCGGAGCACCGCCGTGTCCTCGTGGAGGCGATCGGCGGCGGCGACCTCTCGCGTCCGGCCCTGGTGCGAGCCATGGTACGGAGCGAGAGGGCATGGGAAGCCGTCACCTCCTTCTGCGAAGCAGTAATGCTCGCGAAGGAGGAGGCGGGGCGCGTGAGGGAGTGGCAGTCTCTGCACCCTCACGTCCCTAGCCGCCGCAGGAGGAGACGCCCCGGGCGTCGGGAGTCGATAGCGGACTCCCGGCCACCGTAGGCGCGAGCTTGCGGGTGGCGAGCAATGGGTAGCTCGCCGCCCGGTAAGGATCAGGCTCGGGTCGACGGCGCGTAGTGTTCCACGCGCGCCTCAAAGAGATGTCAGCAGCAATGTAGGGGTCTGCTAGGACCGATGCCTGCCAGGGTCACGAGATTGTTCGAAAGAGATACCGTGACTCTGGCACATGGGCAACTGAAGGAACACGGGTGGGTTTTAGTCAGTAAAAGTCTGACACGCCCTCCCACTCCGCCCAGAGCGGGAGAAGTCATTTGATGATTTCCCATCCAAAAAAAAAAAAAAAAAAAAAAAGCGGCTTACATGTTGTAGGTGCCATTTACTTTGTGTAAATTATTCCAACACAACTGCTCTCAAAACGTTCAAGGAAAACATTGTACGGTAACATCCTGAAAGCAAAAATTTTAAAACATGTGCCATCTACAAACCGCACTGGGCCCGCATGCTGGATTTTGACCCCCTCACAGAGAGGAGGCTAGTGCCACTGCTGCGACAGTGGAGACAATATAGCCTTATTAGATTATGCATTTAAAATTAAACTTCATTTAACTGCATTACCATTTTGTATTCTACATTTTTCCGCATCAGTCTTATTCTGAACACTATAAAACACAAATATACCTAACAATCACTCTATCTTCGGGTAACGGGAAAATGTCCGACGCAGCGATTTTTCAAAATACAGCGCTGTAGTTTTGGCGAACGTTGTGTATGAGTAGAGAATAAACCTAAAAACTTACGAAAAGCCTCCAACGTATGGATCAATATTCGATAAAGAACAAAGTATATATGTTGCTTGTTTTAAAACGTAGTAGGAGTTTGTCTAATTTTGATTACACTGCTTCCGCACAACAAAATTAACGCACTCGATTGGGTAGGTCAACATTTCAGTGTCAAGGCTTAATACCAAAAAAACTGAAAAGCAAAACATAAGAAATCTTTTTTATTTACCCTTAATTACTAAGTTCTTAAACTAATGTAAGTATACCTAAGTACTTTTGAGTCGGCGCCATACATAACAATCTCAGTCATACATTACAATCAATGGGTGAAAAATCAACCATCCCCTGTTTTCCTACCCTTTTTTTTGGATGGGAAATCATCAAATGACTTCTCCCGCTCTGGGTGGAGCGGGAGGGTGTGTCAGACTTTTACTGACTAAACCCACCCATGTTTCTTCAGTTGCCCATGTGCCAGGGTCACGGTATGTCTTTCGAACAATCTCGCGACCCTGGCAGGCCCTGTTTTCCTACCCTTAGAGTTGTTTTTTTCCAAATTTATATGGGACCTACTTCGGAGTACATCCTTTCTAATAAAAACAGAATTATCAATATCGGACTGCTCTGTAAAAAGTTATACATGGTAATACAAAAAAAAAATACGCGTCTACTTGAGAACCTCCTCCGTTTTTTTCGTCGGTTAAAAAGTTCGAGATAAAGTAGAACTTATCCTATGATCATAAGGTCAAATATTTTTATATTATAAAAGTCGGCCCATATTTGTAACACGGCCACTACGAATATAAGCTTCCTGGTGACCGTGATACAGAACTATCTAACGAGAAATTGTTATATACGCTATTTAGCAGATTGGTGATTTTGTTAGACAAAAAGATGCTCACAATCATCTTTTTGCCATCTTCTAACTACTGTTGCACGATTGAAGACTTCATTTAATAGTAGGTATGTAACTACGTGACATTTAGAAAAAAAATATTGATTGAATCCCATGAAAAGAAATGGTAAGAGAGTAGAGAGGCCTTTGCCGTGCAGTAGGAAAATACGGGTTCCTTAAAATAGTTATTATATCGAATCCCATAACTGTATGGGGCGCATGACTCACACCAGTTACCAATAGCCCTGTATTCACAATATATTTTTTTCAGGCAATATGGATGCGCAAAGTATACAAACAGTTTAAGACTCCCTACGTGGGTATCTGGCTGCTATGGAGACCCGCCCTCATCGTCAACAGCCCTGAGATAGCAAGGAGAGTGCTGGTCAAGGACGCTGACTTCTTCCGGAACAGATACCTGAGCTCTGGCAAGAGTGATCCTATCGGAGCTCTGAATATATTTACTGTTAATGTAAGTAGGGTGTTATGGAGTTCTTAGGCTTCTGAGGTTTACTTCCCAACCAATAGCCATGCTTGAAATATCAGTTTAGATGGCGACATAGTGTAGATATGCTAAGACGTTGTCTGTTTTGTCGGAAAACACAATCTAAGTACCCAAACTTAGTCCATTTTTTATCAAATAACAAGTAAAGGTCAATTTGATTGTTTTTACTACCTTTTAGGGTTCCGTTGCCAAATGGCAAAAAACGGAACCCTTATAGATTCGTCATGTCTGTCTGTCTGTCTGTCCGAGTATGTCACAACAACAATACGTCATAAATCGTAAACCACAATTTACCTTTCATTCAGTCAAATCAAATATAAAAATAAAAACATTTAATTTCATAAACATAAACCTTATGCATAAACCGTGAATACCTGAAGGTTTGTACGGCACCCTCGGTGCGCGAGTCCGACTCGCACTTGGCCGGTTTTATAAGTTTTACTGATAAAAACTACGAAATGTTACAACAGTATAGAATTACGTGTCTTAATATAAAAAGCGTGTAAAAATAGGACTACTTTAAAAACTTGAAGGTCAGTCACTACAGACGAACATGCACTGCATTTTAATCACATGTTATCACTCTAAAAAATTAAACTGTTTAAAAACGACTATAACATGAGTTTATGTCACCATTTCTTGAATAAAAATATTTTTAAGAATCACACTTGTTCGGGTCGGCATGATGCATTATTTGAATGCATATTCTTTTGTTTTAGGATCCAACGTGGACGATGCTGAGGCGACGTCTGACGTCAGTGTTCACGGCTGCGAAATTGAAGAATCTTAACGGGATAACTATTTCCAAATCAAAGGCACTTGTAGATCGCATAGGTCTTGAGTCCAAAAAAGACGAGCCTATTGATCTGAGAGTAAGTATCTTTGAAATAGTGACGATTCTTTCTCTCTCGTTTTGGCACAACATATGTAAATGAGCAAACCTCAGGCTCTTAAAATATTCAGTCTACAAAATGATGGCGTGGTTGACTCTCCAGATTACACCAGACTTCATTTACGGATTGCCACTCTTGGAGGTTATTTTAATTTTCCCTGTCAAGGCTCTGAGAAACAAACTCACTAATAAAATACTGGGCATATAATATGAAATCAATAATACTCGTAGTCCTGACAATAATAAACCTGCTTTCAGAAAATATGTACAGACTACACGACAGACGTAATTGGAGAGTCTGCCTTTGGAGTGACCAGCAACTGCTTGGCTGACGGAGACAGCATCATGAGGAGGGTGACCAGAGAGTTCATGGAGTTCGACTTGCATCGAGGACTGTCCTGGTCTAGCATCTTCTTCTTCCCCGATCTGGTGGATATATTTAGGTAAACTACCGCTCCCATGTATAGATTTCTCGCTTAAAAAATAACATAATGTTCTATATCTTTAATACATAGCTGCTCTCTACCAAAAGACTTCAATTCTTCCCAGACCTACTCAAAATATCGGCTACTAAACTGTGTGTTAATCACTCTGAAACCCTGCCAGCGTCGCTAGAATTATTCGAAAGAGATACTGTGGCCCTGGCATATGGGCAACTGAAGGAACTCTGGTGGGTTTTAGTCAGTAAAAATTTGACACGCCCTCCCAGAGCGAGAGACATTATTTGAAGATTTCCCACCCCGAAAAAAATAAATTAAAAAAAAAACACTCTGAAAAGGCTGAAAGAATTTCGAACTGGAACGAGATTTGGCAATTAGATTGAAAGAAAAGAAAAAACCTTGTCGTAAATTTACACATAAACCACTTCTTAGTTCGGGTACATACAGTAGTTTCTCCAGGATGCTAGTGAACCCACAGTTAGATTTTTTTATGGATAGTTTAATACCCATTTTTCAGATTCTCGTTCTTCCCCAAGAAGACCATGAAGCTACTACGTAAAATCTTCCGCAGTGTGATCGAACAGAGAGGAGGTTATGAAAAGGAAGTTAAAGATACTCGGGATCTGCTTGATGCACTGCTGAAGATCAAGCAAGAAGCTATCAAAGATAATGAAGGTATAGATTCTCCATTAATCCGTCGACCATAACCATAGGCCATAACTATAGTTTGCCATTACCAAGAGGACTTTTGCTATGAATAACTTCTGATTGGTGATTTATGATGATTATAAAAGACATAAGATATGTATAAGAGGTGAAGTTTTTCTGCTCTCTCTCATGAATCCCAGAAATATCCGAAAGAGCTTGTCTTTGCGGTGCGTTGTGTCAGTTTGCGTTATCCAGAAAGCTGTTTCTCACTGTCTTGCAACATTGACTGTCTCGAAATCAAGAGATTGATGAGTCAGTTATCAAGTAAGCCATTGTGATTACTTTTCAACTAATTCATCATGTTCCTGTCCTCGTGCGTTGGAGTCGGCACAACACGTTTTTTCCCCTCTGTCAGCCGTCAGTCTATCATTAATTCCTTCGTTATTCATATCATTCCTCACACAACCCATCGATCAAATAACTAATTTACAAATATCTTGTTCTAGATATCAGCGAAGACTTGCTGTTAGCACAAGCAGCTATCTTCCTATTGGGAGGTTTCGACACATCAGGAACTATACTATGCTGGACCGTTTATGAGTTGGCTTGGAATCCAGAGCATCAGGTATATATACCCCTACTATATCAAACATCTATATGAGTAGGTCCCCTGCAGATTATGAGTCAGTCATTAGGTTCCAATAAGTTGCCATGCATGACCACTATGTGGACCAAGCGGTTCATTTTGCATAACTTTTATATTAACATTTCAATGTCATTATTAGGACCGGCTTTACCAAAATGTCTTGGAAATCAAAAGAAAGATAGGAAACCGCAGCTTCGATGCAACAATACTCTCTGATGCGAACTGTATCGACAATGCCATCAAAGGTAAGATTAAGAGATTAAGATTATTTCTCAACAGGTTACCTATATCTAGATAGATATGTAATAAATTAAAGATGCCCAAAAGTACATTCACGAGCTTCTCGCTCAAGTGGATCAATTATTCATCCTTAGCATTCCAAACTAGACTCTAACAACTTACAGAATGCTGAAAGTTCTAGAACCTTTTTTTTGTGGGTAGGAATTGGAAATCATCCAATAACTTCTAACGCTCTGGGCGGAGCGGGAGGGCGTGTCAGACTTTTACTGACTAAAACCCACCCGTGTTCCTTCAGTTTCCTATATGCCAGGGCCAAGGTATCTCTTTCGAACAAATCTCGCGACCCTGGCAGGCATCGGTCCTAGCAGACCCCTTCAATACTACTGATATATTTTTGAGGCGCGCGTGGAACACTACGCGCCGTCGACCCGAGCCTGGTCCTTACCGGGCGGCGAGCTACCCATTGCTCGCCACGTTCTAGAATGACCTACAGGTATGATTTTTCTATCTTTTAACTCTGTAGCGCCATGAAGTTTATTGCGCTCTCTATAGTTTCTTGCTTGTACTGAACGGTTAGTAGATGTCATATTTCAGCGGTCGAGAATTTCAGATTTTCAGCTTATGAATAAATTCTGTATTATATAATGCTTCGTTTATAAAAACACCAAAGCGATCGAAACTCAGTCCTTAACATATGCATTTTCATTTTCAGAGGCCCTCAGACTGTATCCCCCAATGGGCTGGTTGGACCGCGTAGCCACGAAAGACTACCAGATAGACGACAAGCTGACCATCACGGCCGGTACCGCAGTCTACGTGAACGGGGTCAGCATGCAAATCGACTCCCAGTACTTCCCCGAGCCCCAAGTCTACAATCCTGATCGGTTCTTGCCCGCGAGCGACAGGGAAATCCATCCTTATACCTTCATGCCGTTCGGTGAAGGACCCAGGAGTTGTATTGGTGTGTACCTAACAGTATTTTTATGAGTTTATGATAAGTTTTGTCCTCGTATTTCAAATATTATACGTTACCCAACGTTTGATGAATGTTTAGTATGATTTTCGTTTAAAAATCACAAATAAATCAAGTAAGAACACAAATTACATATAACATTTATAAAATTAAAAACTTTTTTACAAAAAAAAAACAACCGACTTCCTTAAAAACACTACAAAGTGAAAAATAACTTTAATTTCGGAAGTCGGTGTCTTAGGATCTGTATTTATGGTTTTTTTGCCACCGACTTCCGAAATTAAAGTTATTTTTCACTTTGTAGTGTTTTTAACCGACTTCAAAAAGGAGGAGGTTCTCAATTCGGATGTTTATATGTTTTTTTTTTTATGTATGTTCGGCCATAACTCCGTCATATATAGACGGATTTGCAAAATTCTTTTTTTGTTCGAAAGGGGTTTATTCCGAAATGGTCCCATGTAAATTTCATATAGATCTGATGATGAGTTCGGGAGACTGACACCGGAACTCTTTAAAAAATGACAGCAAGTCAACCGCGATTTCTGCTATCGCATAAATATGCATTGTTTGTTTGGAATTAGTGCGGGGTGAATACCACAACTAAAAATTTAAAAATAAAAACTTTTTTACAAAAAAAAAAACAACCGACTTCCTTAACAACACTACAAAGTGAAAAATAACTTTAATTTCGGAAGTCGGTGGCAAAAAAACCATAAATACAGATCCTAAGACACCGACTTCCGAAATTAAAGTTATTTTTCACTTTGTAGTGTTGTTAAGGAAGTCGGTTGTTTTTTTTTTGTAAAAAAGGTTTTTAAGGAAGACGGTTGTTTTTTTTTTTGTAAAAAAGTTTTTATTTTTAAATTTTTAGTTGTGGTATTCACCCCGCACTAATTCCAAACAAAAAATGCTTATTTATGCGATAGCAGAAATCGCGGTTGATTTGCTATCATTTTTTAAAGAGTTCCGGTGTCTGTCTCCGGAACTCATCATCAGATCTATATGAAAATTAAATGGGACCATTTCGGAATAAACCCCTTTCGAAAAAAAAAAGAATTTTGCAAATCCATCTATATATGACGGAGTTATGGCCGAACATACATAAAAAAAAAAAACATATAAACATCCGAATTGAGAACCTCCTCCTTTTTGAAGTCGGTTAAAAAGAAAACACTGCTACAAGGATTTTTTGTGTGAAATGGATGGCAAAAACGAGATGGTACTCGTTAGTTCTTGTTTTGGCGAAACAAATAAAATCTTTATGCATTTACTGTTATACAAACATATCCATTTTCCACCATTTTCTTTTTTCAATTGCTAATCCATGCGTTTGCGTTTTTTCTAGGCATGCGTTTCGCGTACCAGTCTCTCCGCCAGGGTCTGGCAGACCTCCTGCTGAACTACGAGTTCAAGGTGATCCCCAACACCCCCAAACCAAGCGAGGTCACAATTGAGAAGAATGGCATGTTCCTCATGCCCGATGAGAAGATATCCGTTCAGTTTGTGAGGAGAGACAACGAGTTTGTTTCCTCAGTTTAATACGCTGTTTAGGGCAGGCTTTTCATACCTGCAGTCTGTGGACTAGATACTCACAAAAACATTCAATACCCTGCGTGTGCAATAGAACAATGCTTTTAGGATACTGCTGTCGCTGTCACGTTTCTGTAGCGCGTCAGGAATGTTCGCAACAGCGCGTACAGCGCGTAGTAAAAGATCCGCATCATTACTGCGTCGGATGCGGGCAGCGACAGCAGTCTTCTGAGCATTGTTGCTACTAAAACTGAGGGCCATCTGATGGGACACCTCTGCGCAGTGCATGTATTGTTGCCGTGTGTGTCCAGAAGATGGCGTGATAGATATAGTGTTGTACCTTCAGTTGCATTGAATACAAAACGACTAAGAGAATACTGTACCTATTTACTATACAAAGATACCTTCTGAAGCTGTTTATTATTGTTATAGTTCAAAATTTGTTTATGTTTGTGTATTAATTAATAATATTTATGTATTACTAACAATATTATGAGTAAAGTGCCTGAAACAAAGATTAATTAATTAATTCAATGTTTATTCAAATAATTATGAGTTATGGATGTTTTACCATTTTAGCATAAATGTGGCATATTTTTGTTTAAATTAAAAATAATCTGGATAAACCTGAATAAGGCTGGCAGAAGAAAAGAGAGGCCAATGAACAGCCGTAGGTGAAGTCGGGCAGTGAATGATGTTAATGATGATGACGAAGAAATAAAAGCTACAACTGGATATTTAGCTATTTAATAAAAATCATGATTTGACTGACAAACAACGCACTTCTACTGAGTCTGGGTTTAGAACCTTGATTTCCTTATAACTATATCTATGGAGCACTTAGGAAGGATTTGCGAAAGTTCATCACCTAAATGTGTTAAAGAGAAAATGAAAGTTTGTTCATAAGGTCATCATAGATAGACTGGCTGTAGTCAACAAAGACAGTAGAAGCAGTTTTGTACTACTACACAGCATGTATATTCCTGACTTACAGGTTGACCTCATTAAATCGCCAATCTACTTCAGTAGGTATATAATATCCTTTGAAAAAAACTGATCAACGTTTTCGTGTCCCTTGTCCCCGGTTATCCTCGATCTGCTTGGCTCACATCCCCCCTCTCTCCCCTCCCATAGATTAATACCCTTCCAGTTTATATATCATTACTGACTATCGATGTCGCCACCTATTCTCATTAACGATAGTGTTGCGATCGTTACCGATAACCGTTATTTATAGCCGTTATTCAAAGAGTTATTTTTTCGTTCAGGTTATTTCGGAGAGATAAGTTTTTTTGGCTGATTTATTACTTTATATTTTGAAAAAAGCCACCAGCAGTGTTTTGCTAGAAAAAAAGAATTAACAATTTTATAACAAGAGGACAAAGCATATTAGGGCCAAATATGTATCTTTCCTCGTATTTGCCGGTTTAGTAAATCGTAATAATATCACAGAGCGTTGTCTATGTACACACGGCGACTTATCAAGCTATACATTTCCAGTTTTAGCTGACCTCGCATTGTATAGGCTATTCGTACAGTGAGAAGTTAGCATATATTGGAAATGTATAACATGATATATCGCCGTGGGTACAAATTCAGCACTCCAAATATTTTCAGACAAAATTTCGACATGCAGACTGGATAGTATTTCGCCGTTCTGCTATAAGTGTGGGTATCAAAGGGGCCCTTGAACTGATGGGGCAGTAAAAATATAAAATAATAACGTTTTAATACCGTTAAGAGTGTCCCATGCCTAACATAGCCATTATAGCTTAATCGCTAAGATAAAGGGATAGCTTCTTTTTATGATGCCTCGCGGGTTTATGTGTTAGGGCTTGTGCACACTGTCGAACTTCGTTACGTGTCGCGTGCGAATAGAGTAAAAGTTTTTGCAAAAATTGTTTTTGGTTTAAAAATGCGTCTCAGTAATACCATTTGGTTTGCTTGTATAATGCTTAATCAGCCTATAATTTTCCCACTGCTGAGACACCCTGGCACAGGCCCCTCTCGGTGAGAGGAATTGGGCTGTAATAAAACAAAAATTCTTAGCATAGATACCAAAAACATGCCTGACGACCTTTCATACTCTTAAAAATGAATTACTCTATGAAAACCAGTGACACTTAGGAGTCTAATCTATGAGTGACACTTAGGACATGGGATGGCTGAGAGATAGCACATGACCCAACCAATCCCCCTAAAAAGCTTGTCGGTCCATGCGCCAATCACCCTGTATAATATTCACGAAAAAATTAGATCCACCACAATTTTCCTGCGAACTGTCACGATGTCCGTGTTCGCTCGTGTGCAGACACCCTTAGATAATGATCCCCTTACAATCTATTAACGTAAGGTCAGGTCACTATATTATGGCTATTGATAACTGAGGGTTTCTTTCATAGCGTATCTTCTCTTTGGGGATTACTGTATAGGTACTATACCTAGTAACAACTTTTAAGTAGGTACCTAACTGTAACTGAGAAAAATATAGGAAAAATCAGTGCTGTGCTCCAAAATTTGGCGACATCGAGGCAGACTTAAAGAAGATGGCGGGACGAACTTGATGCCTGAAGATAGGATTGGTCCACACTAGCTCAAGACAGAGAGGAGTGGAAAGGAGAAGAGAGGCTTTTCACCTGCAGTCGGATAACATAGGCTACATAAACAAAAATGCATCAAGCGTAGTACCTACTCAAGCGTAATGGTCAATAGAAAAAACCTAATTAATAGTCAAGAAAACTAAAGTAATTTTGAGACCAAATAACATAATTAAATTAGCCTTTATTGCTGTTTTAAAATACCATCTCGAAAACATCCCGAAAAAATATGTCGTAATAGTTTCACATTTCCCAATCTTTTCAAATCTCTATATTCTGGAAAATATAAATCCAACCGCTATTTCTGAAGAACCACCAGTATCCCACCAAGGACCTCCTTCACAGCCAGGTAAGCCTTCATCCACTAATGACCTCTAAGCCTCTAAATAATCACCGTTTGGTATCCGCAAGTCCTCGCGATGGAAGGCTTCCGAGGATTATGAGACTAATTGCCAATCGAGACACAACTCTTCTCAGAGAATTTAAAAGGGCAGGAGCTTGGCCAAAGTTCTGTTACTTCGGTTTAGCCAATTAACTTTGGGGCATTGTGATGCATTATTTAAGAGGGAGAATTTGTCAAGGTCGATTTTCTATGGAATATTGATGGGTTGTTTGGATAACTAACAGCTTTTGGTTTAAATTAACACTGTTGTATCTTTTCTCATATTCAAGCATAGTTTTCATAGATTAAGGAGACGCATACAACCTGTAAAAGTTTTCTGAACACACTTGCTTGTAAAGTGAGTCTTATGGCAACTTATTTTGTTTCGCATTCAGCTTATTTTATAATCGTGTTTTTCAACCTCCGTAAAGAGTTTTTAAATCGACTGTTTAGCGATTATATCAGTGCCTTTATTTACTACTGCGCGCGTAATGCTAGCGAGGCGCGCGGAAGAAACAAAACCAACGCGTCATTTTCCGTTGTTAGTTGTTAACATTTTTGTTGTATGGTTAATCATTATTTATCAAAAAAATTGTCTTCACCCAGGGAATAAAAGCAATTAACAATACAAATTAGTTTTTTCCTCGCAGGTGTGTTGGAAAACGTCGTACGAAACGCGTGACCATTGTCCACACTCGAGGCGGTACGGTAAGGGTGCCGAGTGTACTAAAGACCAACATAGCTCACTTGTATTGTCTTGTCACCTCAAGGAAGCGTTCTGGGTCCTACACTTTTCTTAATATATTTAAATGACTTATGTAATATGACAATCAATGAAGCAAAAATATTTTCGTATGCCGACGACACCGCAATCGTCTTCACTGGCTCAACCTGGGCTGAAACCAAAACTAACACAGAAAAAGGTATGTTACAAGTGGCTTCATGGCTAAAAACAAATCTCCTTACATTAAACACAGGCAAAACTAATTATATCTGCTTCTCAATATATAAAAATGTCCAACCAGAACCTAACTTCAACATTAAAATACATGAGTGTAAGAGGACAGTTGATGTCGACTGCAGTTGTCCAATCATCAGTAAAGTTAATCAGGTCAAGTACTTAGGTATAATGTTGGACCAAAGTTTGTCCTGGTACCCCTAAATTGAACAAATTACTGCGAGAATACGAAAATTTATTTGGATTTTTAAAACATTACGACACATAGTTCCAATAAGTGACTCAGCAAAAAATCTTCTAAATGAAGTGTATATCGCGCTAGTACAATCTGTAATAATATATTGTATCTCCATTTGGGGGGGCGCGCGTAAAACACGTTTCCTCAATGTTGAAAGAGCGCAGCGGACATTAATAAAAGTAATGTACTTCAAAAAAAGGACCTTTGCCACCAATGAGCTATACCAAATAAGTAATTTATTATCGGTCCGAAAATTATATATTATACATATATTATTAAAAAAATATGAAACCCTACCCTTAGATCCTAATATATTAGCTAAAAGAAGGAAACACAATATTGCTTCATCTACTTTTGTAAAAACAGAATTTGCTAATATTCAGTACGAAAAACGCTCGTCTTTCCTATATAATAAAATAATTAAACAAATATATATACATACTAAACCGTTTAAGGAATGCAAATCGATGCTGGTCAACTGGATAAACAATTTATGCTACGATGACGTAGAGAATCTTCTATTAAATATAAAGTAAAATCGCTTACGAATAAAACAATCACACACACATACACACACACACTCTAGTACACATATACACACACACATACTCACCCACCAACAGACTAATGACTATAAATAAAAATTTACTATTTTGTTTAGTTACATATATGTTACACTAATTGAAGGATATAAAAGCTCGGCGCCTCCTGGCACAGGCATCTTTATGCTTAAAAGGAGACGCCACCAACTGTCTAATGTACAACGTGTAATAATTTAATGAAATAAAACATTGTTTTTTTTTTTTTGTATCATAATGTACTATAATATTTTCATATTGCAGAATTTTTAGTTCGGGGGAAATTCAATATTAACAGCATGATAAATAATAACTATACCAGGAGACAGGTAATTCGTAGGCATCGCCATCAGAATTATCATCATGTTCACAATGAGCAAAGGTATATAGAGCTCATAAAGTAACCAGAATTTTGATAATTTCCAACCAACAATAATCAACGGTCATATTTCAATATCCAAACAAGAAAACTCTGAAAGAATTCAGAGGGAAACAGCTCCCAAATCCCAAGACACGTGGTTTAGCGCTGCGCTAGTAAAAAAATCCTCTTACAGTTAATCTGACAGCGAACGGTCCGGTCCCGGCGCTCCGATTTGCATCCGGACGAAAAATATGGAGGATGGAGGTCCAAATTTTATGCCCGTGACGTTTTGAATCGGTAATTTTGTTTGTTTTGGAGCAAATATGGTAAAACGTATAAATAATGTAAAGTTCGTTCAATAGTTTGAGATACTAGAAAATCTTAACTAGAAAAAAAAAGTTTTGGGATTACCTATGTTAAGTTTTGAAATAATATAATATCATGACATTTTGTTTATAATACTGGCAACACTAGCCGTGAAAGAATGACGTTCTGAGATGACGGTTGAGAACACGGGGTTGCACTCTGCCTATTCGCTCGGGGCCAGCATCGAATACGGATGTGTTATGTATGAGTGGTCAGCAATGTACCCTATATTGCTGACACAAAACTAGAAAGCCTGACTTCAACAGTCTGTCCTGAAAATTTCGATATTGCTTAGCAGTGATCAGGTTATAGGAATCCGTTGGATGTAAAAAGCACAGAACCGGGCGAAATGGCGGTGCTTGGGGGAGGCCTATGTCCAGCAGTGGACGTCTTTTGGCTGAAATGATGATGATGATGATGAATCGGGTTATTGCAGTAAAATAATTATATCTTCTTGTACTCATACTGCGTACTGAAAACGACCATAGTAGAATAAAAGGTAGGTAGGTAAACAATTGTTTTATGAACGTCCCATTTTATCACCACGTGTAGAATTTCAGCTCTGTAGGTAGGTAATTCATAATTATGGTGTACATAATAAAGAGTAGGTATTCCATCCCAGTTTGTGAATTTCAATAGTATCAATGTATCTTGAAAATAACCTACCAAAATGCACAGAGAACAAAACACTGGACCTGGCAACATTGATAGCAATTACAGTTTGTCCCCGGACACTAGTTCCGAGGTCTTTGTCCGCACTTTCCACCTAACTTAGAGGATTTTTGTGCAAAGCCCTTCGCGACACAATACTTGAGTTGAAAGCTCTTACACGAGAGCTGTGAGAAACTTCTCCTTATCACATTTATTTAGACTTCGGTAAAAACTATTGAAATGTAATTGGCGATTCATAATAATCAAAAAGTGATTCTATTGAAGATTACACATACACGAATTTACTCTCTTAATTGCAAAACGTTATAAGTCCGTAATATCCGGGCGGATCCGGACGCCCCCCTCCAAACGGTTTCAGTAAAACATATCATCAATGGACTGGCCATTACTGGACATAACCATCAAGACATTGCTTCTATGAAGAACGCTGAAGAACTATCTACTATATTTTCCAGTAGCATGGCTTCACTATTAAGGTTCATAGTGCAGTTAGTTCGTACTCGGGCACGGAGGTCTGCTATGCCTACAATACACCGGCCTAGAGTTGGCGAGAGGATTTCAGTATAATTTAATAATGCTAGAATCATAGCGCGGTCTGAGGTCTTCATTTCAGCTCGCGCGTCCAAAGTTGAAACAGTTCTTATTTTTCATACAATGAATGGTTAGAAGCCAAACTAACCAAAGCAATTCGACATTGGGTGCTAAATGTATTGAGCTCGGTTTGATATTTTCCGATACTAGATGTGGGAGACTGGACCATGTGTCAGAAACAAATCCTGGAACCGCTCATAGACTGAATATTATATATAGTCCTCCAGACCGAATTTCGGCCACGGCGGCCAATCTCAACGGAGACTAGCCATCGGCGCGGGAGATATTATAGTGCTCAAGTGTATGCGCAGACACAGGAGCACTCACTCTTCCCTCACTCTCATAGTCCGATGGGACGGCAATCCGACACGACCGGAGAGAGATCAGGCGTAGGGCCAACTGCTTAACGTGCTTTCCGAGGCACGGGGGTATCACACCGCCAACTTCCAAACTCCGGGCTGCTACTAAGAAATTCCTAATGGAAAAACCCAGTAACACTTTGCCCGAGCCGGGAATCGAACCCAGGACCCCACGCTCAGCAGTCGCGCTTGCGACCACGAGCCACTCAGCTTATGAAGAAAAATACTTCAATAGACGGAATTTCAGGCAGAATAAAGTTGCTGCTCGAAAAGGAATGGTAGAAACAGGCAGATTTTTTGTAATGTTTTTGTATACACCCAATTTATATTCACAGTTTACACAACACATAACATTTATCGGTTGTTACAAGTAAACATAAAAACTAAAAATACCTACAGTTTCCTATATAGTCTCAAACAAAGTCACTACCCGCGTCTCTACGTTTACATCTTTTAAACTCCGCAACGGGTTTTAATGCGGTTTTCATTCCAAAAGGAAGGAAGATTTATGTGTGGTGTAATTGTGTGTATGGGGGTTTGTTTGTGTGTGTTATACGCGGGCAAAGCCGCTGGAAATAGTTAAGTAAATTATATTAAACTAGCTTCTGCCCGCGACTTCGTCCGCGTGTCAATCGACCCAGAGAATAAAAAGTTTCACAGAACATTCAACCCCCAATTTAACCCTTTTAGGGATAGAATTTCAAAAAACCCTTTCTTAGTGGATACCTATTCTTAGAAAAGAATACACTCTCCAAATTTCATGTCTCTAAGACCAGTAGTTTAGGCTGTGCGTTGATATATCAATCAGTCAGTCAGTCAGTCACTCAGGACTTTGAATTTTACATACGTGAATACTCAGAAAGTTTTACGAAAATAAAAAGAAGTGTTTTATAGGTAAATATTTTTTTATTAAATCTTTTCAAAATACTCTCCACTAGGCTCTATGCAAAGTTTCATGCGTCTGAACCAATTTTCGAAACACTTTTTCCAGTCCGCCGCAGACACATCGTTTACAGCCTGCTCCAACGCTGACAGCGAAACCTTCCGGCCACGAAAATTGTATGCCTTTTTTTTCTGGATGCGAAATCATCAAATGACTTCTCCCGCTCTGGGCGGAGCGGGAGGGCGTGTCAGACTTTTACTGACTAAAACCCACCCGTGTTCGTTCACGTTCAGTCTTAAACCCACGGAAAGTTGTAAACCGCATTTCAAATCTCTAAAATTACTAACGTTACCTTGCCTTTACATATACGAGACCGCATTGTTCGTCAAGAAAAACAATGAATTATTTAAAAAAAAAGCTTCAGAGCAACGCTATAGATCGACAAGACAAGAATATCGACACAAACTATGTCTACGAGCCTCAAAGACCGCCCGTGTTCCTTCAGTTGCCCATGTGCCAGGATCACGGTATCTCTTTCGAACAATCTCGTGACCCTGGCAGACCCCTTCAGTGCTGCTGACATCTCTTTGAGGCGCGCGTGGAACACTACGCGCCGTCGACCCGAGCCTAGTCCTTACCGGGCGGCGAGCTACCCATTGCTCGCCGCCCGCAAGCTCGCGCCTACGGTGGCCGGGAGTCCGCTATAGACTCCCGACGTCCGGGGCGTCTCCTCCTGCGGCGGCAAGGGACGTGAGGGCGCAGAGACTGCCACTCCCTCACGCGCCCCGCCTCCTCCTATGCGAGCATTATTGCTTCGCAGAAGAAGGTGACGGCTTCCCATGCCCTCTCGCTCCGTACCATGGCTCGCACTAGGGTCGGACGCGAGAGGTCACCGCCGCCGATCGCCTCCACGAGGACACGGTGGTGCTCCGCCCAGGCAGGGCACACCACCGTATGCTCTACCGTGTCCTCCAGACGATCCTCGCAATGGAAACACCCGGGCGTTTCCTCCCGTTTTTAGTCCCACGTTTTGAGCGCGGTGTGCGTGGGTGCGGTGGAGCAGTGCTTGTTGCTCACAACAGAGAGAACTTCTGCCAAGCATTTGGTAGTATACCATTCGGCGTTGATGCTTCTTTGGCTCCGTAAAGGGATTGACACCAAGTAGCCAATCAAAGAAAAAACTCGCGATCAAAATCTTCCCCCACTTCTTTATCGCTTCATTTTGGTAGGCGTTGATTCATTTTGAAACACCCAAACCGTCGACTGGCGCTTCGTTTCTGGATCGTATTGATAAATCCAGGACTCATCACCGGTAATAATGTCGTAAACATGCCGAGACGAGCCTGCTTCAAATTTGTTTATCATATCACGGCACCATTCCACCCGGGCCTCCTTCTGAGCATCGGTGAGGTTGTGCGGCACCCAGCGTGAAACTATCCTCCTCACGCGAAGGTGCACGTGTAGAATCTCGTGAGGCTTCCCGATCCAATCTGCAGTATGTGTTGAATCTCCTGATACGTAATTCGCCTATTGTCTTGAATTAAAATTTTCACTGCTAGCATGGTTTCCTCCGTAACAGCCGTCAAAGGGCAACCACTTCTTTCTTCATCCCCCAAAGTAAGTCGACCACGTTTGAATTCGTTATACCAACGATACAAAGTTGCCTTGGAAGGGCCTTCATCTATGAATGCAATTTGAAGTCTATCGTATGATTCGTCCGGTTTCAGGCGACACTTGAAATCTTAAAAAATCATAGCGCGAAAATGTTCCCGGCGCAAATCCATTTTCCAATGAGACACGATAATTTAATTAGCTCGCAAAAAAGGTGGAGGGAAATTTTGAAATTAGTATGTACCTATTTTTACTTATAAATAATCATTATTTTTATAATAGTTTATAACTTGGCCAGTCTCTCATACAAAAAAACTTTTTTTCGCAAAACTTTCTGAGTGGCCTAGTATATAGACTAGACATAATCATATCGACCACTTTGATGAGCAATTACACCACAATCTCTAATCAAACATGCACAACACCTACATACATTTATATTGAACCATGCACGTCATACAACGCGAAAGTAAACAAACAAACAGCTTCATAATTCCGGTGAAGGCAGGTAGTTCCGAGCCCGGTCCGACACCGCCCCGGGCCGGCGCCGGCGATGCCGACGGATTGAATAAACATCCAGTGTTTGACATCAAACGAGCTATTGATTGTCGGTTCAGATTGTAAATATACTGCTCTATTAATTCCTGAAGGCGTCGTGATGGTCGTCCACAAAATATTGTGGTTGGTATCTGAAGATCGCGCAGGCTTGGAATTGAAGCAGAATTTGTCTTCTCTAGATCATTTTATCTTTAAAATGGTGAATAGCCGCCTCGTTTTTAAGTCATTATAATTTGTATTACTTGATAATGAGTCAGAATATTACACAAATTCTTGCGAGTAAATTAATTTATTTCCGTTCGGTGATAAGTGTCTACTTAGCTGAAAAGCTACACTCGATAAAAGAAGTATCACCACCTACGTGTTAGAGAAATACATCCTTTATTAGATAAAAAAGAAGACATAATAGTGAGGACACTTTGGGCTATGACACACTTTAAGATTCAAATAAAATAACGATCATACGAAGTGCGGTGTGCATCTCAGGGTTGCACCAATCAACATGTGTTAGGCAAATATCTGACAAAAGGTAAGTTGTTGGCTTAGATTTATATAAATAAGTAGTAAACACCACTAGAACTTCACAACTCAGTAAAATAACACCGTGATTTCTTGCTGGAAAGCACACCCCAGGCACACTGTTTCATAAAATGGGTTAAACAAAAAAATGTATATGAAAATGAAACAATAAATCATGCAGAACACCGTGTATCGAGCGAATGGGCACGTAAGGTCGCCGTAAGAACGTTAATTTATTTTCTGACTGTGCCTTCGCTGGGAATATGAAAATGTTCTCCGTAGGGAGTCGTGGCAGACGGGCGATATCCGTGTCCTTTGGACTTTCTATTCAATGGCTTCAGGCTTTCACATTCAAATTTCCCAATGTCTCCTGACCAAAAAAAAAGAAAACCAAAGTGGCTACGAAAACACGGACGAAAGATATTTCTTTAATAACGTTTAAAATCTTAGCATGATTAATTTTTTAATTATACACCTTGACTTCCGCCGAAACTTTATGGTTTAAACCATAAAGTTTCATTATCCTATTTTCAACCTCGTGTAGGTAGAACAGGCACAGATCAGGGCTGCCACTGAGTTTTTCATTATACGCATTAGTCTTGGGCATAGTAGTTCGCGACTGAGATCGCTCAGTTTAGTTCGCCGCTCCTTAACGAACTAGTTCGCTCTTCTAGTTTGTCAGCTCCCAGCTCGAATCAAAGAGAGGCAGATCGTCCGCTCGTTTTGATTCTGTTCCTACTGCATGCGACAAGATTATGGAATGTTCTACTTTTACATACAATTTTTGAACTCTAAAAACAGCAAAATCCTTTGAATGATAATTCATAAAATGATCATGATTGTAAATAATACCAAAGTTTATTGTTGCAATAAATAACTAGTTTAGTGATTACAAAAACCTTTTTGAATTTTGTTCCGTGTATGAGTTCGATTGACGACATCCTCGCTCATTCGGTCACGAACTGACGAACTAACGAACTGCGGATCGGGGAATGAGGGAACTAGTTCGCGTAGTTCATCTATGGGAGCGCTCTTTCGACCTAGTTCGTTCGCGAACTACACAAGACTAATACGCATCACTCTGGCGGGCGTCACACGCAAATCCTGCGTCACGCAAACAATTTACCGCGCCACCATCTATAGCTAAAAGGGAACCCCAGCCTCTTCTAAGCGTGTCAACCGCCAGTCTGCTCCTCCATTACCCAACTGGTCCGGTTTAATTGGAACACAGTAATTTATCGTGGGATCTCTGTTATCCGATTACGGACCTATCGAAATTGT
The DNA here is from genome assembly GCA_947507805.1 of Aporophyla nigra. Taxonomy (NCBI): domain Eukaryota; kingdom Metazoa; phylum Arthropoda; class Insecta; order Lepidoptera; family Noctuidae; genus Aporophyla; species Aporophyla nigra. Next base: position 22,733,121 of record OX382308.1, on the reverse strand, counting down.
ATTTGAACGAGGGAATTAATTTAACAATGCATATACGACCGCTGCTGGTCGGCTGTAGTGTCTCATTGGAACAATCTTGTGCTTGATCTAGCTCAGCTTATCAAAGGAAATTAATTGTCTTGATCGTCTCTAAAGTTTCATTGTTAGAATTCATGATAGCAATGTTATAATTAAGAGGACGACTGTTTAAAAGATACTATTTATACAGTGTTATATTGTTCTTCAGATCCTTTAAAATAAATATCTATAAACTCACCACGAATCAGAAGAAAATTTTAACAGAAACCAACGTTTTCATGAAAAGTTTTAGCCAATTTTAGCAACGTGTGATGTTCAGCGAAAACTTTCCAAATAAAGGTTACTTTAACTCCGAGGTGTATAACAAAAACATCCAAAAATCAAAACACACAATCCGTCGGCGTTACTTTTTCAGTGAGTTGAGCTCAGTTGAGCTGCGTTGAGCTGAACTCGCGATAACAAAGACAAACATGGCGGCGTGCAAACAGCTGTTCGCTTGTTTTGTTTCACTTTCTGATGACGGAACGCGAAACACTAACATTGTTGGCTCTGTTCATTTGCTGTGTACTCAAGCTTTTTCTCTGGGGTTAGTAGCCTTAAATATACAAGGTAAACCTTTGAAACTTAGTGAAAACTGAAAATTTATTGAAGGTAATGTAAACAACGGTTACGTTAATTAGACTGAAGTCTTCTCAATGCGATACTGGAAAGATTTGTCCTACAGTGAAGTTAATACAGCGGGGCAGACTTCTTAGGGTAAATGGAGGTATCCTCTTCTCTCAGACTTATGAGAGATTTTCAATTGAAACCGTGGCTCACTATTTAACCAACTTCAAAAACGTTCATGTTTGTTATCTTAGAACTCCGGCATTTATAAACCCATTTGAAGGGTACAGAATACTCACAGAATGGTCCGATGCAAATTTGGTCAAGTTCTAATTAGTGGTGGCGTTAGCTTCAGTAATACATATTTTTTCCATTTATTGTATGTTGATGATGTTATAATAACTTCTTGTCACTGTAAATTTCTTAGACAAATTTGTGTGGGGTAGATACCTACTACATCCAAAAAGTGAAGTCGATAATAGAAACTGGAGGTACAAAACCAAAGACACCAATTTCTAAATTAAAGATATTTTTCACTTTGCAGTATTTTATTTTGGAAGTCGATTTTTTTTCACAAATCTATTAGCTTCTATCTGCAACTTCGTTCTTATGAAATGTTGTCCCCCAAACTGTCGCACCGTATACTTTCGCCCGCCCGCGCTATTACTTTGTTTACACTTAGCGTTCATTTCGACTGTTTTTCATTTTGATCGGCTCCTAAGTGTTGTAGCATAATGTTAAATAAACCTACAACCTTTCTCAAGAATGGGCTACAAAATACAATAAGATTTTTCAAATCCAACTGGTAGTTCCAGAGATTACTACTTTTTACAGATAAACTTAAAACTTTACCTATTTATAATAAGTCTAAATGTAAGTGTAGAAAACCACCGTGACTTTTTTTCTTGGAGAGGTCTTTTGATATTGGCCTATGGTGCTCCCTAATTAAATAACACACACACCACCTACTCCAGGCTGTTAGTTATCTATCCTGGGACCATCTCACTCTCCGTTTGTCCGCGTATAAACTTGAGCCAGGAGATAGGAGCCTTTTTGGCCTCGCACAGGTCTTACTCTTTTAATTTGTATATCTTTTACCATTTTGTTATTTGTTTTAATCCTAAAATTTCTTTGTTCTTTTTAAATTTTTTTATGTCCAGTGCGTGTCACAAATAAAATATTTTTCTTTCTTTCTTTCAGCCCGTACTCCACAAGCTATATAGGTGAATCGATAATTCCCAGTCCACACTGGAGTAATGGAAAATTTGCATTTTCTGCCACATCGTAGTACCAAGCTTGGAAACTGTAAGGCTTAATAATTTGTGATTGAATCGCTGGCGCGCGCCCAGCTGGCGGGGCGGCCGATAACGATAACATGACCAGGGAACCACTCACTGTCATCGTTTTGGATCGAGGGGAGATATACACTGATGCTGATGAGGTTTTGGAAAACGTGAGAAGAACGAAAATACAATAATATGCGGTAATCATGACACAAACACAAAAAGAACAAGTTGTGAGAATGCATCACACCCACGCAAAACGGCCATCGCTCAGCATAATGCTACGACCCTATGCGAGACAGCCCCCGCGCGACCCGGCGCGTGGACGTGATGACGTCGACCGGTGCAGTATACGATATGATAATAAAAAACAAAATAAATTAATTACATAATTCGTTCTCAATGTTTAATATGTCTTGACAGATTATCAAGGGTCCTATGGCCCACCTCTTGGAATGTTGCGGCTTCTATGGACAAATGTATAGATATAGATTTATTTATGCTACATAGAAATTCATTTCGCACTAAAGTTATTAATATATTGAAAAAAATAGATAAATAATGTGGTAACTAACTGGTAAGTTTGTAAGGAATAAGAACTACGTTACCGATGAGTCCTCAGCTCACCATACTATACCTTTTTGTAAATTCGTGGAAAATGTTGTTGTTGTTACATTGATTTCGTTTTATATAACTTTTTTTCATATCTAATATGTAATGTAATATCGTTTTTTTTTTCCAAATAAAATAAAATGTAAATAACAAACGGTTTGTTGAAAAATTAACCTATATATGGCGCTTTGAGTGATCTTTTTTTTTTTGATTGGCGCCGCGCCGACTCAAAATGACTGAAAGGTTTATTATAAAAAATAATAAAACTTTTCGGTTTTTTCGGCGGATTAATTTTTTTATTAAAAAGTTTTTATTTTATAATTTTTTGTAGCTTGTTACGTATCTGCTTATCCTATTGGAATGAAAGGATAAAGGCAGATCTGTTACAATTTATTAGAGAAATATTAACAGGAGATGGGAAGTAAGGCTAAGTATAAAAGACCCTGCCTGGCACGCACTCTAGTTTGTTATACAGTTCCGTGGTCCAGCACTGAGGGACGGGAGCAGGCAGCAGAGCGGCAGGTCGATATCAGGGTTTCTTCGAGGGCTTCGTGTAGATCTTAGGATCCGCCGGGTGAGCTCCGTAGTAGATCTCGAGGCCTGTAGACTGGCTTCAAGAGTACACTGGCTTCAAGAGTAGACCGGGTTGGTTCAAGAGTAGGCCGGGGTCAAGAGTAGCCCGGGGTAAGAGTAGAACGGCTTCAAGAGTGGACTGCTTCAAGAGTAGCCTGGTTTCCAAGAGTAGTGAGAGTTCAAGAGTAGGCCCGTCAGCGGTTCGAACGCCCGTTTTTATATCAACGTCGTCTTCCTTTTCTAAACACTTCCAAATGTTAGCTTATGGCTATCATGTCATCGGACAGTGCAGTCGGCCAGGACATATCCACGAGTGCGTATAGCTGGCCACATGAGTGCGTAAAGAATTTTATAAATATAATTTTAAGTTAGTTAGTAAACAATCGTAATAATTAATAAAATCAAATAGCTAAACATATTGATAAAAAATAATTTACATTATATAAACCAAAAACTAGCCATTCATAGACTAAGCAGAAAAGTGACAGTTGACAATTTGGTATGTCACAACATGAAAATTGAGTTAATATTTTATTTCAGCTATTTTTAAGTTAATAAATGCTTGCTGAGTGTAGACATATAAACAAATAAAAAAGAAGATAATATATATTAAAGTATAGCATGAATAGTGTAAACGTAGAACATAAAAAGGATGATAAGTATTAGGAATCATGAATTGAAGTAAGTATAGCATGATTACTATAAGCTTTAATGTATTAATAATACTTGGCAAGGTATACCCTATCCAATTAAAAAATAATTATCAAAATCGGGCTACTCCGTAAAAAGTTATGCGTGGTCATACAGTACAATCAGTGAGTGAACAATCAATCATCCCCTTTTTTCCTACGCTTAGGACTCGATTTTTTTTTTCAAATTTATATTGGACCAACTTTGGAGTAAACCCTTTCTAATAAAAAAATAATTATTAAAATCAGACTAGTCTGTAAAAAGATATGCGTGGTCACACATAAAAAAGAACCTCTTCCTTTTTTTCGTCGGTTGAAAAGGAGTGTTCCTCAGAGACAACCTTCGAATGTGTCTGCAATATTAACAACTTGGATAAATCAGCAAAACTATTTGGGTTTGATAGTGGATAGTAAGAATGTCCCCAGAACAACCCTGAAAGTTAAGGAACGTCTTGGTCTTCGTCTTCCAGTTTCGACATTTTTTAAAATAATATCACTTGTTAGCATTTTACCAGCTCTTACTCAGCTATACATACAAACTTTCAGAGATCTCCTTTTAATTTTTCGCCTTCAACTAAAGAATCCCGTGGAGCGGCGGGCCTTAATGAAATAATTAACATTTTTGTACCAAAATGGACTTTTTGAGAAATATTCCTTTATTAATAACATCTTGTGATAAATAACTCGAAATTTTACGTTGAACTTAATTGACTGGTATTTTGTTATAAAACTTGCGTTCTTGAAGTTACAAAAAGTAATATTTCGTAATTAAATAATTTGCAGTAAGTGTTCCTGTTATTATTTTTCCCAAGTTCAGGCTGAAAACTGATTAAAATTGGGTCAATCTAAATGCTGAAGGAATTAGTTAACTCGTAGTATTTATTAACTATTCACTGCAAAGCGCTATAGTCGTTATTTATCTGTAGTGCAATTTACAAGCGATTAGCGATTTTAAACTTTTGGGATTGTAGCTTGTAGTAGTCTAATTCCCATCTCACCAAAGAATGTTTTGACAAACGATAACTAGTATTATTTCAAGGTTGATACACAGAAGTTTTAAGAATCTTATAACCTGCTGTCGCCTTTCCCTTGAGTCCGCAATAAAGTTGGTGAGCTGAGTCGCCTAGCAAAGTAAACAGTGCTAAACTAATGAATTTCCCGGAACCGGTGTATTTTATTACGACTGTATACCATGTGCAAACTGCATGGTAATACTGTTACTAGAAGCGTTTTTGTACGTTTATCGTAACGGCGTGGCTATTGAATTTTGTGAATGACTCAGATTTTAATACGATTCTTAAAGTAACATAATTCGTTGGTTAAATGATCCATTCAATACTAAAGTGCATAAGGATTTAGTTGCTTTTTTATTTTCTTCTTTTCTAGCATTTCGCCTATGTTATTTCGGAACAATGTAGTTTCCTTAGTTATATATAATATGTTATTAAATCGGTTAAGTCGCTTTTGGAGTATAATCTCAAGAAGGGATTTAATGGTTATAATAGTTTTCAAACTTTTCTTCTTTATAATTTTATATATGCTTTATTGTACACCAGAAATTACATTTCAACTAAAAACATTTAACAATAAAAACAAACAATGGGCGGCCTTATCGCTTTTTTGCGATCTCTTCCAGGCAACCTTGGAATGGACAGTGATTGCATGGACATAAAAATGGGGTTGTCACTGGTGCAAAATACAATCTATATATATTATATAAAAATCAATCCCTATTTCCCTTGGTCACGCCATCACGCGTGAACGGCTGGACCGATTTCGCTTTTTTTTGTGGTTGTGTTTGTAATTGTCAGGAGAAGGTTCTTATGAAAGAAAAAAATAAAAAAATGCACGGAAAATTAGAAAATTTAAGAACACTTATTTAAGAATACTTAACAACCATTTAATAGAACAATGTAAACTTTTTTAATGTAACATGATGACATTTGACATAGAATTGACAGAATGCGTGCTCAAATATTATCAAAGAGACAGGACAACGTCTGTCGGGTCAGCTAGTTTATTTTAATAAATATATATAATAATCATATATATCCTGTATAATAGATAGATAGCGAGATTAGCGTAGATGATAAAATAGCAGCCTATAATATTCAGATGTATTCAGTGTAAGCCAACCCTGGCTTCCAATCTAACCGAATGCAACATAGCTAGGAAAAAGCAAGACAGAAAATGATAACCTTAGCAGCCGGAGGCTAGATTTGTGCCCGGTTGATTGGAAATAGGCTCGCCTATTACATGGAACTCAAACATAACTGACAACATGTGGGTGTAGGTACTTTAAGTACCTGCCAGGGTCCCGAGATTTGTTCGAAAGGGTTACCGTGGCCCTGGCATATAGGCAACTGAAGGAACACGGGTGGTATTTTAGTCAGTAAAAGTCTGACACACCCTCCTGCTCCGCCCAGAGCGGGTGACGTCATTTGATGATTTCCCGTCCACAAAAAAAAAAGGTAACATAAGTATGTTAGCTACTTCCTACCTACACCTCTACCTAACCCCTCGGGGAATACCGGCGTGATGTTATATTTTATGTTAAATCTGAACCAAATCTGCAGAGAAATCAAACAACAAACAGCCAACGAAACTCAAATTCAGATTAGTATTGATTTAGTTATTTAGATTAATATCCGACCTACAAACTTGCCTTATTATGCAAAGGGTCAAATCAAAACGGCGGACATTTTCAGTTATATTCAGCAGTTTCAGTAATATTGTAATAGTTATACTGGGTCAACTGTAGTTTCAACCCTGAGTCTGGCTATATTTTGTGATTGTTTACTCTTTGATTCGAAGGTAGATATGATAATGTATTAATAAGTAAGGGATTATATAGTCTTGTGTCTTCGTATACTATTTAATGCCAGAACTACAACATTTAAATTTACAAAAACAGTCGCCAGTTTGAGGTCTTTTATTCTTTTTGTTAGCCGTTGCTGTCCCACTGCTGGGCGAAGGCATCCCTACTCTCCTTCCACGTCTCTCTGTCCAGAGCTGCCAAGGACCAATCTTTATTAAGTCGAATTTTTTGAGGTCGATTAATCAAAATCAAATGATAAAAAGGAGTTCATTCGTTAGATAATTAATAACTGAAACGATAGTTTGTGTGGTTCATTAAAACTTATGTTAAAAGCAAATGATAAAAACAAAAAGAATATCATTCATTAAATAATAACTGAAACGATCTTTATTGTTCTGCATAAAAAATTATGGGAATGCAGAATTTTAACTATAAAAGCACGTCTGGCAAATCAAGGAAATCAGCGAAAACTACTAAATTTCGTATCAGGCCTATTAAGGCAAATTTTCCAATACTTTAAAACTATTTAAATAATTGTCATTTTTATCTGTCCTTGATGTAGTTCTAACAGGCCGTAGCAAACTAAAAACTACCTGAAAATGTAGAATTTTTATATTCCATGGAATCCAACATGATCCGTCTGAAACCGCTTTCCGGTGGATTTTTATTCTCTACCATTCGAAACTAGAGCTAAAACTTTATTAAAGTTAATAAGTGCATGTCCTAACATATTCGCCATCTCAGAAACACACTAACGAGCCGCCACGCCAGAATCGCTAAACTTTCCACTAGAAATAACTTCAAAAGAGTTCAAAATTGTGAAACGTCATTAAGCTATGCCAGAAAAAAAATATAATATAAAAATCCCTTTGAAAGAGCGGAAAAATATATTGAATATTCATGACACTCTTGTATACCCTTAGGCAGACTGCGGGTTGAAAAAAAAGTTAATTGAATTTCCACAGAATATTTGGAAGTCTATTTAGATTTTGAGTGAACGGCTGAACGCCTTTATTTCTGAATTGGGTAGGAAGCTACTGTTTAATTAGCGAAGTTATTTCGGTTTCATTTATATCTAGCTTTGAGGAATGTAGGTTTTTCTTTGGAGAAGGCATAATTAAAATAAAACAGATCCTATTAGACACGATTTTCACATGCCAAGCAAATGGAAACATTATGTGAGACATCCTCTTTTCCAATTCGTTCCATTTGGGACCTATTACTTCAACCAGGTTTTAGACTGGCTGTAGTAGACTTATCCTTCATGGGGTACTTACTGTTCAAAATGTTACAATAAAATACCTTCCCACATACTACAACTCAATGAAACAAAATTTACATCTTGTATAAAACGCACACTATGCAGCCAAGTATATTATAAGTTGGGGGATTACATTGGTGACAAAGATGCTTGGCTAAATGCTGCTTGCTAAATATTGTTAGAGCTGCTGCAAAAAATCTAAATATCAAATATCTTTGCATTATATAAATTCAATCTTTTAGCATTGAATAATTGCACAGGAGATGTGTGAGCACTATGTTTCTCCTATAACGCTACCATTTACTCGGTACGTCTTTCATCGACTTGAATGTGCCCTAGCAGCTGCGAGTTTGTCATTCTCCCTCAACTGTCTCGCTGGTGGTGGCGTGTGTGTTGGATCATTGAGTTCCCTTCAAAATAGTTGAAGTAAATGGTACTAATCCGTTCGTCATGTTCGTGAACGGGCGCCATCAGTAGGGACTGGTCATCTTTTAGCTGTCACGGTGTATTTTAATTTCTGAATTGTTATTTTATTTTTGTTTGATGGCGGACGCGTTAATGTGCACGTAATTTGACATCGTTCTCACATTGATAATTTCAACATAAATGATGTAATCAAGTTTTTGTAACAAAATTATTGATTGAAAAGAGTGTCCACTGAGTTTCTTGCCCGTTCTTCTCCACGCTTTCGAATGGGCAACTAGCTTCATTTTTCGGCCTCACCGCCACTTGACAATTCAGAAGTGCCTGTAATTTGTTTATCTATACTTCTATACTAATATTATAAAGCTGAAGAGTTTGTTTGTTTGATTGATTGAACGTGCTAATCTCAGGAACTACTGGTCCGAATTGAAAAAATATTTTTGCGTTGGGTAGCCTGTTTATCAAGAAAGGCTATAGGCTATATAACATCACGCTACAACCAAGAGGAGCAGAGCAGTAATGAAAAATGTTGCAAAAACGGGGAGAATCGCACGAGTAGGCGATTCGACGCGACGGGAAGGGTCGGGGCAACAAGAAATTTAACGCAGACGAAGTCGCGAGCAGAAGCTAGTTTGAAATAAAAGCTTTGAGTTTGAGTTTTCACCATTTTTATTGGCCAATCGAATGAAAAATCGGGAAATCGGGGGTCAAAACACATTCGTGGTTAACGCCAACGATGATGACGTACTTGAACCACTCAGAGAGGACGAATGGAGCCAATAAAGTAGATTACTTCTCATCAAAATAAACGTATTAGATTCCAATAAAACAGGGACGTCGCGACACCGACGTCCAGAGGTCGGAATAAAATTAAATTAATGGACACTAGCGATACTAAGAGTTTGTATGAGGACGCAAAAGTCTCACTCGCTGCAAACATCGAAAATATGATCATACAATATTAATAAGTAATAATTTTTTATTTTTTATTTCGCTCTCAGAGTACAACAAAAAGCTTAACTAAGAATTAACAATTTATAATAACGTTTGATGGTTGTACAGCAGCACATAATACATGATCTACCAACTCCCAAACTAAGTCAAACTTGTATTTTGGAAGTTGGGGTTTGGAAGTACGACACTTACGACAGTGAATGCAACAAGTTAAAATGATAAAATGGAGGATTAAAAAATGTGTACTTATAGTTCGTCGGCCCGTCCCTTGCTCGAGCCAGCCCGCACCACTGAGTCTTCAGCATTAAATTCCTAAATAAAATAATGCCAATCCACCCCTCCCTTCCTGCCCGCTTCCAGCGACACACTAAGGCGAGGCTCGTACCCCACAGAGGGTTACCTTTAGCGTGTAGTTGGTCTTGTTTTAATTTTTTAAGCACTGGCTAGAGACCTTCATTTATTATGGTAGCCACAAGCAAATCCGTTTAAGCAGCTGACATCCTCATAGGTCTGCAAGATGTCATTTATTAGTGTGTATTTGTACGTTGCCAGGGCGACAGGCGTGGCAGGTCGTTAGTTAGCTTCGACAGTATTATGTGTCCGACGGCTGTGCTTAATAAGTAAAAATAAAGGCCAAATAAATCCAGCCGTTCTCAAGTAATGCGCCTACCAACGAACAACATTTTATTTCCAGGTTTCCTCACGATGTTTACCTTCACTCCGAATTCCCCCGTTCGATCTGCTCCAATGATCTCGTGGTCGCAAGCGCGACTGCTGAGCGTGAGGTCCTGGGTTCGATTCCTAGGTCAGGCAAAGTGTTATTGGGTTTTTCCATTAGGAATTTCTAAGTAGCAGCCCGGAGTTTAGAAGTTGGCGCTGTGATACCCCGTGCCTCGGAAAGCACGTTAAGCCGTTGGTCCTAAGCCTGATCTCTCTTCGGTCGTGTCGGATTGGTCTCATCCACATAACAAAGTAGGTCTCATCTGACGATGAGAGCGAGGGAAGAGTGAGTGCTCTGGTGTCTGCGCACACACTTGAGCACTATAATATCTCCCGCGCCAATGGCTAGTCTCCGTTGAGATTGGCCGCCGTGGCCGAAATAGTTACCTTCACCGATGTCAGGGATGTCCAGCATAAAATTAGAAATGATATCCCTATGAATTGAAAAGTTACATTGGTCTGACTCGCCTGGATTTTAAACCAGTAGCTCGTACAATACAGAAATGCGAGGCCTTAACAGTGGGTTATAGTTATCATGTAAGTTTATTTTATAACTAGCTTTTGCCCGCGGCTTCGCCCGCGTGGATGTCGGAAATTATCGCAAGAGGACGTACTACCGCGGTTAATGTATTAAGAATGCATTAATCCAGGTTATATAGGTAATTACCCGCGACTTCGTCCACGTGGTATTTTTAACAAAAAGGTTTTTCGTTCATCTTTTTTTTCGTGAGATTCTATTTTTTTTCTAAAATAAAAGTAGCTTAAGTTACTCCTTGTTACATAAGCTATCTGCCAGTAAAAGTCCCGTCAAAATCGGTCCAGCCATTTCAGAGATTAGCCGGACCAAACAGACAGACAGACAAAAATTGTAAAAAAATATGTTGTTTAGGTATATGAACCGTGTTTACATCCATATACACTTAGTAAAAGCGGTTATTTTAATATTACAAACAGACATTCCAATTTTATTTATTTGTCTAGATAGTATCGTTACTCATGGTGGGACTTTGTGATTATTTACCCAATAGGACCATAGGAATTGAGGATGTGATTGAGTTTTGAACTTAACATTATTTTGATTTTTGAGCCTTCTAAACCTTTTTGCGTAGTGGCTCAGCAAGAGAGTACAGCGACAGAGGAAAGTGGAATTATTCAATTTCCGTAGAAAGCAAACCAAAATCCAATTGGCACAGGTTTAAATCGGTTTTACTTGAATCAGACGTTGGTGGGATGGTAGCACTAGTATACTATTATTATATTTATTTATTTTGTTATGAGACTGTTTGAGAAAAGAAAAATATATTGTAATAAATCTGTACCTACTGTTTTTTAAGTTACCTGTACTAACATTTATTTATTCATTGAATCGTTAAAACTATTAACGAGGTAATATCCGTGGAAAACACATTTATTTTGTTAAAACTAGTTGTGGAACACTTATAATGGGAATGTAATATTTTCCCAACTTTGCAATAAGTTGATGATGATACTGAGCGGTGAAATGCGGCTTGTGTGTGCGATGATCCCGACATGTTAACCGTATGCGTACGTTTTGTTTGCACAGACCAGAACAAAGGTTTAATGGAGTTAGGTACATCCCATTTCTTCCCGTGGGTATCGTAAAAGGCAACTAAGAAACTTACCAGAGAATGGGCAGTAGCTTTCTCTATGTATAATATTTTTACCACTATACTGCAATCGCTAACCCGCCTGCCAAGGTGAAGATTATGGCAGAATCACTCGTTCTAGGGGGGCCTAAGTCCAACAGTGGACGGCTGAAGTGATGAATAATGACTACCACTGAAGTGACATCTCCTCATACAATCCTACAATGTGCAAGCAATCTTCGCCAGAGAAGTTGCTCAAGCGTGAAAAACTGATTCTAGAATTCATAACTACTGATAAGTGTATTGATTTCCAAGGCTTACCTAGTCGTGGTCGCAAGTTAAGGTGCTAAACGTGGGCTTCGGTTAAATTTCCGATCGAGCAGTGTCATTAGTTTATCATATCAGCCGTAACATAAGACGTCCACCGCTGGATATAGGCTTCCCCCATTTGGGGGGTTTGCCATAATCGACATCGCCACGCTTGGCAGGTGGGTTGGCGATCGCAGTATGGTGGTAAAATGCATAGAGAACGGTTCTGCCCATTGTCTTGTAAGTTCCTTAGTCGCCTCTTATGACACCGATAGGAAGATATTAAATGAGGTCCGGCTACATACGGAACGATCATGTCATTGGTTATCGGTAGGAAATTCTTCGTCCAAAGTCAGAATGTGTCCGGTTATTATTAATAGGCTTAGATACCCTATAACCTATCTAACTGTCGAATTATAGGTGTATACCTACAGTAGCTCTAACTTATCTTCGACAAATATAGGCATGATTTTTCGTTTAATACCCGAAAGATAACCCAATTTTATATTTGGACCCCATTCACAGGAACACAGCTTTTTCGGCACAAAATTCATTTATTATCTCAATTTACTTGTTATAATTTAGCGGAACTTAAGCCGGGACTCAGATGTTAATGAATAGAGTTATTTATGCTAAAATATTAAAGTCTTTCGGGAAGACTGGCTCGTAATGCGGATGGCGAATATTAAACAGTTTCTTGATAATAATGTTGCTAAATCTACGTTCTACCGAGTGGTTGGAATAAGCTTGTCTTTGTATGACGAAATTATCACAATGTACTAAGGGAGGTACCCGGCCTTAATAAATGGCAAATCGAGTTTTAGAGAGAGAATCACATCCGTCAATTGAGTGACAGAAACGATCACACTGTACAGACTTGAGTTGCTGCCCCTGACAGGTATAATGAAAATCACAGTGTAGTTACACTACGGTTGCAGTTCTCAAAGGTAAAACAACTGTGAACGGGACTGTGCAGCGCTACATGGTTTGGCGAGTGGCCAAAATCGGAACTAACGGCGCCATCTTGTTTTGTCAATACAATTTGACAACTGTTTACCAACAACGCCCCTTGTCAATGTCATTAATGCGACAAAATATACGTGTAACACTGTACTATCCGCATAGTTTGCAAAAACAACCAAGAAAAAATAAGATTGAAAGATTAATATTCATAAGTAATAGCGTAATAAACATTCTTACTTCCGAGGAGTGTCGTAAAAAACGTTAGAATCGGATCGTGCGACCGACTAGGGTAGGTTGTGGGTCGCTGCGGGTCGCCGTGGGTCGCCGAGGGTGGTCGCGGGTCGCTGTCGCCAGGAAATTGGACGCCAGCGCGAACTATCGCGGGTTTCATCGAGATGTATCGAATAAAACAAAATGAATGGCCCTGTGTTGGACTGTGTTGATTAAATGCGAGTTTAAATGGTACAGTCTATAGGCATACTTTAGTACGGTAGGTCTGTGCTGGACCAAATAAAACAACATTGAAATAGGATTATTTGTTGTTGTCATAAATAAGTATCTGTTTAATTGTTATGTTTCAAAGACTCTATAGCGGCTGCTGTAACTTTTAAAGTTACAAGTATTCAAAATTTATTTAAGGATGATTTGAAGGATTTTTGAAAATGACTTTAAATGTCGTCACCTAAACATGTTAATAGGTAGTAGCACTTACAAGAAATTGACACACGACTTCATGGTGAGAACTAACTCATGACTGTCGCAAGCTTTTGCTGGCTAACTCACAACTGCTCACAACGTTTCCAATAAACGTCCAAACACACTTCTACGTATAAACAAAAATGTTGTCTTTGCCTACATAGAACTCAAACATCCTCCTTCAAAACTCGTCGCACAAACTTAAATAAATCGATTGTCGGTTCCTGAAGGAACCGCCATCTTAGTGAGCAGCTCAAAGGACCTTCTGAAGCGTGCGATGTTGTAGATAAACGCAGCTTTGAACTCCATTCACTGTCACAAAAGATCTGCGGTATAATGAGTCTCTCTGATTGTCTGGCTGATGATATTTTTGTATTTTAGAAAGGTAGGTACTTTGAAGTTCAAGAAGCGTTTGAAGTCTTCAATGTTGAATAGGTACAACTGGACTTCCATAGATGGTCTTAGAAAATATGATAAATGTGTAAATTTTCGAAACAGTTTTGTTATCAGTTCTGGTTCAAAGATTGAATAGTGGACTGATTTCCGTACCATAATATGACTTACCTTTTAATTTTGCAGCCATAACGTAGTTCACCAGTGCTGATTTCTAGATTCATCGAAGCAAATTCCCCTAAAAAATATCAGTCGGTCACCGGGGACATAGTAAATACCAACCGGGCTTATTAGGTACATACACTTTTCAACACTCAGTCAGCTATTATAAATGGGGTCAATCCCATGGATAGGGACAAAATAATACCCATAACCACGGGATAATATATTTATATTGGACATAAAGGCCGTGTAAATAATCCCGTAAGAAGGGTTGCGTAAAGGAAAAGTAATCGTTTTCTGCACGTGTTGATAGTTTCTTTAACGTCTCTGTTTTAGAAACTAGCAAAGGTCGGTGGCTGCCGTGCTATAGAGGTCTTCAAGAAGTTTATATTGTAATATGTTTTAAATGTTTGATATACGGAGTTGATATGACAGAGGGGCATTAAATTACACTACGTATACTATACGTGTTTAGTATTAATTCGATACGGTATAAAAATAAAAAGCACCAAAAATTAGATTATTTTTTTTTCAAACAAACTAAATAGCTTACAAATCAGAGTAAAACGCAACCACCCTTTATAAATAAATTTAACTGACCTTAGATACCTAGGTAAGAACGACAACGCCGCGCGCGCGCGTTTGGCGTCACGGCGTGTGTTATCTCGTATCAAAGAGGGCGGCCGCGCGGCTGACGCGCTGGGTTTATGTTAGGTTTTGAAATACGCGCACAACAGTCACAACAAAAACACTAAATTTTTAAATTCTCGATGTGTCCTCCATTCACGTTAATGCACAAATTATACCGACGGAGAATATTGTTATTTATTTTTCTAATTACATCACTGTCCGTCGCTAAGCACTTTAATTTTGTAAAATGCTAAAATAATCCTATTTTTTAGTTCAACAATTGTATTTACCTCAGAGGCATACACTTCACCCTTAATGTACCCCCACAAAAAGAAATCCATGGGAGTGAGGTCTGGAGATCATGATCGTGGAACAGTCGTGTCGTTTCACAAAAAAAACTAACACTGAATAATAATAATCCCAAGTTACGTTACGTTACAGGACACTGTCACAATAATAAAAAAGAAATACTGTCTGTCTTAAACTAAAAATCACAATTGTCAGCGCACGAGTTCCAAAAAACAAAATCTGCGCAGAAGCGTGTTACGCAACGCACATTCCCGAAGGATCGCGCCGGCGAACTGAATAAACAAGTTTTTTAGGCCGATCGCAAGGATCTTAGATGCAGTAGCAAAACAGTGACGTACTTATTTCTATTTCTTTTACGCACGGGTATTTTTTGTATAACTGTCACTCTCGTAATAAAAGTGTAAGTGTGTGTATTCATTGCTTCCTTGTTTGCATTGCCATCTTTTAGCGAAAATATTTGGTTTTACTTGTGACTTGGATCAGAGCGGCAACAGTGCATTTCAGATTTATCATTTTAAGGTGCATGACCTATGCGTATAGGCATAATCAGCTGTTAGATAAAAACTTTTTTACAAAAAAAAACAACCGACTTCCTTAAAAACACTAGAAAGTGAAAAATAACTTCAATTTCGGAAGTCGGTGTCTTAGGATCTGTATTTATGGTTATTTTGCCACCGACTTCCGAAATTGAAGTTATTTTTCACTTTCTAGTGTTTTTAAGGAAGTCGGTTGTTTTTTTTTGTAAAAAAGTTTTTATTTTTAAATTTTTAGTTGTGGTATTCACCCCGCACTAATTCCAAACAAACAATGCATATTTATGCGATAGCAGAAATCGCGGTTGATTTGCTGTCATTTTTTAAAGAGTTCCGGTGTCTGTCTTCCGAACTCATCATCAGATCTATATGAAATTTACATGGGACCATTTCGGAATAAACCCCTTTCGAACAAAAAAAAAATTTTGCAAATCCGTTTATATATGACGGAGTTATGGCCGAACATACATAAAAAAAAAAAATAAAAAAAATATAAACATCCGAATTGAGAACCTCCTCCTTTTTGAAGTCGGTTAAAAAGATACATCGTGTTCAAAAAGGGCAAAATCTTAAAAAATCATTTGCGACTAAACTACTGCTCCTATTTAATTGATTTTTGGTACAGGGCTTGAACATGGTGCCTAGTATAGGCAGTTTAAAGGAAAGCCCCTCTGTCGTATCAAGTTTGTATATTGCTATATGTTTGTAAGCTAAAGTCCGGACGCGAAGCAGGAAGAATTTCGTATTTTAACCTCTTATTACCTGTCTCTGTCACTCCCGCGTAAATATAATGAGTCTCGCTTGCACAGATGCAATGGCCGCCGTGGTCAGGGATTGTCAACCTTTTACCGGAGATGGTAAGGTTTGTTCTTGTTTGCATGTGGTTTTGGTTGGCCTTTTTTTTTTTTTTTTGGTTGGGAAATCATCAAATGACTTCTCCCACTCTGGGCGGAGCGGGAGGGCGTGTCAGACTTTTACTGACTAAAACCCACCCGTTTTCCTTCAGTTGCCCATGTGCCAGGGTCACGGTGTTTTGGTTGGCCTTGAGTCAGGACAAAAAATCATTGGCTTGCTTGACATAATTCATAATTTTTAAATAACGAACGAACGACATTCCATCTTGGGAGTTGGGATGCGTTAGTGATCGCTCAGTTTTCGGACATAGTTATTTATCTATTCTTAGTTTGTTGTTGTTTGTTATCTTGTTTTAATTGTTAAGTGGTACTTATAATATAGATAGATCTAAATAAATAATTTAAATAATAATAATAATTTATTTAATAAGTTGGTAAATTTTCTTTCTCCTTAAATATTTCACGTAAACCGCACTAAAAACAAAAATGTTTGTGACCACTGTCAGTAGGTAAAAAGGTCATTGTACGAAATTCTTCCCGCTCCGCGACTGGGCTTTAGTAAGAATTTAAATTGTACATCTAGACACGCAGTAGCGTGTCAAGCCAAGTTTAAGTAATAGAACGGGCGAGCAGCACCGTGTGTATTTGACCCCCTCATAACTCAAAAACCAATTCACATAAACGAGTCAAATTTGGCTCATATATTGAGACTTGCGAGATACGTATGTGCTCTAAATTTCATAAACACATCTCAAACGGTTATTTAGATATTAACGTCCAAAAATCGTCATTTTTATCACTGAATGACCTATAGATCAAAACTCTAACCCAGTTCCAGGTGACCTAGAAAGTTGAAATTTGGCATGCAGATAGATAATTAGGTGAATAAATATAATAAAGGAATAAATCAGAAACTGGTAAATTGTAGTTGGTCTGACTTAGCTAGTTTTCATATACGAATTATATCCTTCGCAAGTTCTAAACCTGTTACTTGTCGGTTCTTATTTTATTATTCCGAAAATTTGGCTTGCTGGTAGAAACTAGCCATCGAACATAATAATTCGTGTATGAGAACTAGCCAAGTCAGACCTTAGGCTACAATATATTATCCTAAGTTATAAAAAGAAATGATATTTTATGTAGTTATAAATAAATTTCAGGACTGACTATTGAACTTGGCACCCATTTAGATCTCACTTCTTTTGTCGTTGAAGTCAACAACCAAGGCATATATAATAATTCTTTAATAATAATAATTTATTTATTTAAACTTCTCGCACACAAAAATGGTACAAAGGCGGACTTAATGCCTTAGGCATTCACTACCAGTCAACCAAGGGTGGTGAAGAGATTAGGTAGATGGCAGGTGCTTTGGTTGAGAGGAACAATTATTGAAATACTATTAAAACCACAATAATCATATTGAATTATAAAAAATAAGGGAATAGTAGTATATAAATAGACCAATACTAATAATACACATACACACATACATATTTACTATAATATATACTATAATAAATAAATATATACAGGGTGTCCAAGAACCTGGCGTCCAACTGGATTCCCACGATGCCCCAAGTTCTAACAGTACTCAGAAAAATATTTTAAAAAATCCACCCCATGTACTTACAGAATTATACTGATTTCAAAAAAAAAGGGGAAATGAGCACCCTGTGACATACTTTTGAATGCTGTGACTGCTAATGCTGATAATTTCGATATTTCTTGGAGGTTTTGTAATCTAGGGTATTGCTGTGTCTAAATAGAATGTAAAAATAATGTACTTATTGTACCATTTTAAAATAAAATATTATTTTAACTAAAGGTGACATGGAAAACTATTGAATTTCGCAACTTTGACCGACTGTAGTGTAAAAAAATGTACCAAAATAGTATGGCAAGTGACGTCAAATTTTGACGCGTTTATTCCTCTTTTTAAAAAGGTATAATACTTACACATTAATTTGAAAAAAAAATTTTTGATAATATTTTTACTCAACAACCCAATTTTTACGAAGTGCCTACCTACTAACGGTAACTGTCGGACCCTTTCTTATCTTAGAAACTGTTATGTTACTACTATTATTTACTTCGGTTCCAAGAGTGAGCAAGAAGGAAATACACACAGGTAGATGGGTTCCCAGTAGAATAAAAGCAAAGAATGTTAGTTTAAAGATATTTTATTACAATAAATGTTCAAAATGTTGACCACCCGCGGCAATACAAGCTCTCACTCTCCTTAAAAAGGACCGCTTTATGTTTCGCGAGTAACTTTTTTGACGTATCACCTGCACTGCTTGTGTTATCTTCTCACGAAGGTCAGCGATGTCATTAATGGGCTTCGCATAAACGAGCTCCTTCATAGTTCCCCAGAAAAAAAAATCCAGCGGATTTAAGTCAGGTGAGCGGGCTGGCCACGGGATTGTTCCTGATCGCCCAATCCACCTGTTCGGGTATTGCTCGTCCAAAAACTCTCTAACGGATACGCGAAAATGTGCTGGACAGCCGTCGTGTTGGAACCACATATCTGGTGGGGTCTCTTCTAGTAACTTTGGCAAATCATTTTGAAGAAAATTTAAATATGATTCGCCAGTCAAATTCTCGGGCATCTCAAATGGACCAATAATATTCCCACAGAGAATACCGGTCCACATGTTCACTTTGAACCGGTACTGGGATCTATCTTCTCGCATCAAGTGCGGATTTTCCACATGCCACTCGTGCAAGTTGTGTAGGTTCATGTAGCCATCCTTCTTAAATGTTGATTCATCTGACCACAAAATTTTGTCGATAAAGTTTTCGTCTTCTCGATGTTTTTGCAGGATTGTTTCACAAAACGCGACTCGGCTCGGATAGTCTCGAGGTAAAAGACTTTGCACTCGCTGTACGTGGTACGGATGATATTCTTCTTTTTGGAGAATACTGTGTGCTGTGCTCTTCGGTATCCCCGTATCAGCTTCTATTCCTCGCACAGAGATGCTTGGATTTGCCGACACCGCCTCTAAAACTTCATCGCGTATGAAGTCATTTACGGGTCGTCCTTCACCAGCTACTTGATTGGGGAACCGCCCGTCACATAGTGATCTGTGCACATTAATGAAAACTCGATGGTCGGGATATCGCGTAGCCCTCGGATACCTTTCTCTGTAAAGTCTCGCTGCAGCTCGTCCATTACCTCTACATTCTCCATAAATGTAGTGCATATTTGCGTATTCTTGCGGAGTGTAGGTCGCCATGGTAGCACACACAAAACACAAACTGTCCAAACACAGGCAAAGGTCGTCGTAAAGAGTTCGTTTCAAAGTCCAGAGCACAAAGAGTAATCGAGTCCAAAAAACAAAGCTTTAAATCGTAGTACGTGATCAATGGTAACAATAAGAGAGAGGTGCGTAGTAACGGCAGGAGGCAGTGAAGCGTACTGACCGTACTGTTATCCTAAATAGCACGATCCCAGATAGCGTCACTATCTATCTCACTCGCATCTCTAACCTTTTTCTCCCTCACTCTTACCTGAATAATGGGGTACCATAAAGAAGAACCAGCAAATCGCAAAGATAGTTTCTGTCTTGCTCCCTCCTGTTGTAATAACGAATCACTATGGTGAGATGCATGCACATATCGTCCCTTACGGTCTAACCTGTTTTTTGAGAGGCCTGTTGTTATTTTTATGAGCATACAATAGTAATTCTTTAGAGGTTAGATTCAATTCGTCGTAAATTTTTCTTTCTAAGAATTCTGTAAGACATCGTAAAAATTGGGTTGTTGAGTAAAAATATTATCAAAAATTTTTTTTTTCAAATTAATGTGTAAGTATTATACCTTTTTAAAAAGAGGAATAAACGCGTCAAAATTTGACGTCACTTGCCATACTATTTTGGTACATTTTTTTTACACTACAGTCGGTCAAAGTTGCGAAATTCAATAGTTTTCCATATCACCTTTAGTTAAAATAATATTTTATTTTAAAATGGTACAATAAGTACTTTATTTTTACATTCTATTTAGACACAGCAATACCCTAGATTACAAAACCTCCAAGAAATATCGAAATTATCAGCATTAGCAGTCACAGCATTCAAAAGTATGTCACAGGGTGCTCATTTCCCCTTTTTTTTTGAAATCAGTATAATTCTGTAAGTACATGGGGTGGATTTTTTAAAATATTTTTCTGAGTACTGTTAGAACTTGGGGTATCGTGGGAATCCAGTTGGACGCCAGGTTCTTGGACACCCTGTATAATACTTATATTTAAACTGAGACAGGAGATGAGACGACTCTACCCTATTTGTTTCGAAAATAACCCTGCAATTTCCGCTTAATGCATACCGACTGGTGGCCGTTCTGATATCGAGAGGAAGCGCATTCCAAAGAAGAATGGACTGAATATGAAAGGACGAATGAACAAAGTCAGAGGAATGAGAAGGACAGAGTAGGAGAAGATTGTTATAAGAACGCAGATTTTTAACGTGAGACACAAGAAGGGGGAGTGGGAGAGTGGAGAAGGCAGAAAAGCGTGGTCAAATAATTCTTTATTTTCTCTTCCACAAACGAAACAAGTACAAGCTAAATACATACTATTGAACAATACTAAGGAACCAATTTAAGACATAAGTTTTTTTTTTGTAGTACTATGTAGTTACACATAAAGGCAAAAATATTTTATTTGTGGGAGACTGGCGCCTAAACTAAGCCGAAGCCTGTATTTTAGGACACCAGGTCACCACCAAGAAACTTAAATACAAAGATGGGACATAACATACATATTTAGTGCAAGAACACATTTTGCAATTTGATGTTGGTATGGCATGTATATGAGTTTATACAGATGATGACCTTCTCGAAGTCAATAAAGTTAGTACAATGAACGAAATATAGCAGAAGAGTAAAATAGTGTGTAAATAATTGTGACAGTTGATGTGTATTGTGTGGTGAGTATGTGTGATGTGTATGCGGTGAATGTGGAGTGTGTGGTGAGTGTCTGTGTTAATGGGTTATAT
Source organism: Aporophyla nigra (assembly GCA_947507805.1). Lineage (NCBI taxonomy): Eukaryota > Metazoa > Arthropoda > Insecta > Lepidoptera > Noctuidae > Aporophyla > Aporophyla nigra. Next base: position 22,711,708 of record OX382308.1, on the reverse strand, counting down.
GAAATGTCATGTTATAAATACTACAAAAAAATATATATATATCACAATATTTAACTTAGCTCTCATTTCACATTTATGTTTTTGATGGGATAAATATTTATACTGGAATGAACACACCTTTTGTTCATTTCAGTACATTTCCGACAAGGACAAGAATCGATTCGAAACTCTCTCGTCGATCAACTGCTGTACGCAATCAACAAATTAAATCATACAAAAAAAAAAAAATACCAATACCTACATACCTGCTGGATAAGCATAACATAACGACCCAAACACAGTGATGCTTGAAAACATGCTATTCATTTACAATCAGCAATTAGATGCAAACAAATATACCTACGAAAAATGTAAACAAAACCATAGACTTCAAATGCGAGGGGGTCATTAATCCATGTCAATGAAACTCCGAATTTGTAATTAAGTCCGGTAAAATGGAAAAAATAAAGCGTTTGACAGCCAAGCGACCTAAATATCGGAGGGCGGGAGCGAAAACGAAGCTAAGCGGAGCGAAGCGAGAGATGTAAACAAAATTAGGTACCCGTAACGTTGTTTTGTAATCGTTTGTATTCTGTTTGAGTATGTGGACTGGCATTTGGAATCCTCATGTGGCCCCGTGAGTTAATCCCTTTCAGGGAGTGTCGTGAAATAATTTAATCAATCAATCGAATCAATATACAATCGTCCATTGCTATACGATGGTCCCTCTCAATCTCAATTGACGATAAACCAAGGTTATCACTCACATTTGCTCTAGGTTTCATATGGTTAGGTTTTGAGAGCTTTCGTTTTATCCACATTCGTTTTATAACAATCTATTTTGTTAATAATTATGGTTTTGAACGAACTTTGATATACAGGATAAGCTTTTATCCAATGCGCAAACTGTAACCATGAATTCAACATATCATTCTAGACCCCCTTGCGCAGAAATTTTTCGTCGGTTTTACAAAAAAAAAACCGGCTAAGTGCGAGTCGGACTCGCGCACCGAGGGTTCCGTACAAACCTGTAAGGTTTATGTTGATGAAATTAAATGGTTTTATTTTAATTTTTATATTTGAGGTGATTGAATGAAAGGTAAATTGCGTTTTACGATTTATGACGTATTCAAAAAAGAACTACTTACTAGATTTCGTTCAAACCAATTTTCGGTGGAAGTTTACATGGTAATGTACATCATATATTTTTTTTTAGTTTTATCATTCTCTTATTTTAGAAGTTACGGGGGGGGGGACACATTTTACCACTTTGAAAGTGTATCTCGCGCAAACTATTCAGTTTAGAAAAAAAAGATATTAGAAACCTCAATATCCTTTTTGAAGACCTATCCATAGATACCATATACGTAAGGGTTTGATGAAAAAAAAAATTGAGTTTCAGTTCTATGTATGGGGAACCCCAAATATTATTGTTTTTTTTTTCTATTTTTGTGTGAAAATCTTAATGCGGTTCACAGAATACATCTACTTACCAAGTTTCAACAGCATAGCTCTTATAGTTTCGGAAAAAAATGGCTGTGACATACTCGGACAGACAGACAGACATGACGAATCTATAAGGGTTCCGTTTTTTGCCAATTGGCAACGGCACCCTAAAAATGAAATTAGAAACCTCAATATCATTTTTGAAGACCTATCCATAGATACCCCACACGTATAGGTTTGAGGAAAAAAAAAATTTTGAATTTCAGTTCTAAGTATGGGGAACCCCAAATATTATTGTTTTTTTTTTCTATTGTTGTGTGAAAATCTTAATGCGGTTCACAGAATACATCTACTTACCAAGTTTCAACAGCATAGCTCTTATAGTTTCGGAAAAAAGTGGCTGTAACATACACGAACAGACAGACAGACATGACGAATCTATAAGGGTTCCGTTTTTTGCCATTTGGCAACGGAACCCTAAAAATCAGCTGTTTCATAGAAAAATGCAATACCTACAGGGTCAAAATGTATGGAGCAGCTGATTTTTTTTTATTTCCGACGAAAATTTTCTATACTGGGGTCTAGAATGATATGCTGAATTCATGGTTACAATTTGCGCACTGGATAAAAACTGATCCTGTATAGTCATTATATCATTCTAACATTTGATTAGTCTTAGAGAGATTAGATAGAACTTGCTACCAGTAGGAATTAGTTTCATATTTATAGTTAAACAACATTCATTGCGGTATTTACGTTGCTGAGCTGACAATTTATTCGAACAAATGACGCAATGGTTTAGAAATAATCTTCATTCCCATTCAGATTCTGATAAATAGTGCGTTTCGCAATTAGGGTGCAGATTTCATTTAAACTCTGTAGACTTATCGACGACCGATGACAGAACTTGTGCCATTATCCTTGTCAGGGTTACCAGGACAGCAAAAAACTGTCTTCTCAAACTACGCTGACATACGTCACAAACTACGCTGATATACGTCTCAATATTCGAAACACCCTAAAAAATAGAAAATAAATAATAGTTAAAAAAAAAACTAAAAAACATGCTTCCATAGAAAACTAAACTAAAAAGTAGAAAATAATGGAAAAAAGCGTGGGGTGCCTGATATCAATCAAAAATACTTTAAAAAGCAACTCACGCTCTTTTTACACGCTTTATATTAGCTTCACTTGTATGTTAGTATATTTGTTTGTAACCGACTCTTTATAGCGTGATTTTGACCCACTTTAAACGGCCAGATTTCATTCAAACTCTGTAGACTTATCGAGGACCGATGACAATACTATAATTTCATACATTTGTACCATTATCCTTGCCAGGGTACCAGGACAGCAAAAAACTGTCTTCGAAAACTACGCTGACATACGTCACAAACTACGCTGACATACGTCTCAAAATTCGAAACACCCTAAAAAATAGAAAATAAATAATAGTTTAAAAAAAAACTAAAAAACACGCTTCCATTGAAAACCAAACTAAAAAGTTCAAAATAATGGAAAAAAAGGTTGGGTTCTTTTTAAGGTATTTTTTTATTAATGTCAGGCACCCCAAGCTTTTTTCCATTATTTTGAAGCGTGTTTTTTCCATTATTTTCTACTTTTTAGTTTGGTTTTTACAGCTTAATTCAAATCGCCTACAATGGGGCATCAGGCTCCACTGTCAAATCTAATGTTATTTTGATTTCGTCTGATGAATACGGACAAAATATTATTTTTTGGGTAACTCTATAAATAATATCACAAGGAACGCCTACATTAGTAATTAAGCCTAACTCTGAGCCATTTCGGCTTAACATTCTTGAATCGGGATGTAATGGTAGTCCGCGAAATTATACCGGAAACGTCATTATCATGTTACCTAATGATTTCTATGGTAAACGATCAACAAAAAAAGCTACCTACATATACATTAGGTACCTACCTACATTTAGCAATTAGTGAATTAGGGCTGTGGCTATATTCATATTGTAGCATAGCCTTAACGAATGTGAACAGGAGATCACACACCCGCCCGCGCTCCCTCGCTAATCGACGGTGGATGAAAGATCCCGAGTTCGTACGCCATGCTTGCGACCCGCTCTTATTAGTTTCCTTGTTCTTTATATTTACCTCTTTGTGCTCTTTTTAATTCTTACAAATATTATTTTCATGTTTTTACTGTAAACGTGCGTTCCAATAATTTAATAGACCCAACACACCAGGCGCGGTCGCAGCCTAACATTTTGGGGGGGGGGGGGGGGGGGTCACCATGAGTACTGAAGAATATTTTTAGGAACGTAGTAAGACAGGCAAATAGTTCAGGGTTTCGACAGCATGACTGTCTTTGGGGGGCATACCATACAATTATTGTATTACAATACACCCTGAGAAACTCTCCTACAAGTGGCGCCCAACGTGGGACCAAGTTTTGAGTGAAAAGGTCTTAAATTAAAATCAGCGATAATAAGTGCTAACACGTGCTGTGAACCCTTTCGGATAAACCATTTCACATGAAATATTTCCAGACAGTGCAAAAACAACGAAGAATACCTTCGGGCGAGTCCAATCTTCCCGCCAAAATCATACTACCTGCCAAAAGTTGTAACCGGCACGAACAAAGACGCACCAAAAATATAATAAAATTAATATTTCGTATCATGCTACGAAATTGGTAACAAATAGGTAGTTTGTTCTATAATTATGTGCCTACCGTGTTGTACCTGTGTTGATCGAACGAACATCCAAGATAGCGCCCTGTTACCATGCCGCTAAAGCCAACCAAAAAACGTACCGGAGGAGATTCTGGGCCGGAATGGACGGGGTTTGCATCATCATCGCCGAACATCACCATGCCAGAGGAGATGCTTCAAACCCTTGTATGCAACATGCAAAAAGAAACCAAGCCGAAACAAATAGCATTCTCATTGAAAGCATTCAGCAGGCGAATAGCGATGAACAGGGCACATCAACAAAAGGTAACGTTTGAGGCAGGTAACAAAGCAATTATAATATAGTAGGTAGTTTACATAAATGGCGTAATTATTATTTTAATTGTAATTAATATTTTTCTCAATTGACTATCTTAAAATAATAATAAAAGAACATCACTAAGTTTTTCTTTAGTCGGATAGACAGTAAAATATTGAGGTATTCCGACATTTACAATCATTTACAGATGCCAAAATATTAGCGTTCAGGAACTTTTTACTATTGCTTGCAACGTTATTCAAATCGTCTATCATTCAACGTGTCAATGTAGTATCAAAGAAATGCGTCAAATGTCAAACATTACGATGTCGGGTGCCTTCCAAATAAGAAAATATCGCTCACGGCGCTCACAGCAATAAATTGGCGTTCCGATTTGGTTAACACGATTATGACAGTTGAGAACCGTCACAATACGGAATGCTTCTGAACGCGCTAACGGTGTTCACTCATCGTCAAAACCCATATACGCCAAATAAAACTTGTTCACACCACAAATTTCTTCTTCTTATTTGGTTTGGTGGCGACTGTAGCCAGAAGCACAATTTCTAATTAATCCAAGTTAGTTTAACATATGATGCGACCTAAAACCAAACAGCACAACTGTCATGTTTGACAGCGCTCACGGTGATATCAGTTTAGGGCATGGTCGGCGTTATCGCAAGATGGCGCCTGTCATGACGTCATCTATGACGATTAACGGGACAGCGTTACCGCGCTCACGCCAATTCGGAACGGGCGTTAGCGCGCTCAAATCGATGTGAGCGTAATACGGAACGCAGCGGTCATTAGACGTGTGAGTGTGTGGAGTGTCAGTGTCAATATGCGTCCAATTTTTTTTATTGTGTTTAGATTATAAATCCTAGGAAATAAAAGAAAAGATGGGAAGATTAGAAGCTTGCAGAATATGTTTAATCACTGATGTTAAAATGGAAAGGATTCAAGGATCCTTGGAAACGAATATCAAGTCCGTTTTTGGGCACAACGTAAGTACACACATAAACTTCCATCTTCCCTGTGTTTTCATTGGCATAAAATAGACAAATATGACTTTTGTTTCCATGGATATTAGTCTGTTTCTTATGTTAAAGATGGCAAAGGGCTTATAGTAATTCTAGCGGCTCGGCAGCGTCTAGAATCCTTAGATTATATCAAATTATTATAATCCATAGTGACCTATATTAGCTTATCCCTTTTGAGTAGTGATTGTTGGTAGGAGTGGGCGATATAAATCGTATATAAATACAATATCTATGTATCTGCACAATATCCAATAACTATATATCGGACGGCACTGAATCTATATATCAGGTATCAGCGTACCTACGGCGAACTAAGCGCGACGAGTGACAGAACAAGACACTATACCGATACGATATCATATCGCATGATCTATATATTCGGTTCAAACTGATTCGGGTACAGTATAGTAATATTTAGTACGGAGAGAAGTATTTTATCCTTGCGATGCGCGCGGGCGGGAGTGATGTAGCTATAGATGAACGAGCGAGAAAGTGCGATACGCTAATGTCTATTACTAATTTTAAACATTATTTACAGGACTGTAGAATTTAATACCGAATACACTCAGAGTGCCATATTATCAACACTACCAAACAATACATTCACTGATTTCGAGTATACAGTTAAAAATAAAATACAATGATGCATGAATCGAACAAAACCGAAATCTAAAATAATCTAAAGTATCACTTTCGATTCCGAGTTCCACACTGATTCAGGCAATATATAGATATTGAAATATATAGATGCGATATCCGATATTCTAAAGCGATACATAGATACGATTTGATATGGTGTAAAAGCGATATTACCCATGCCTAATTGTTGGTTGTATGTAGGGTTGCCACCCGTACTTTATAATAAAGTATTGTACGTTATTTCACATAAATGTACTCTATACTTTATGAGAAAAATAAAGTACACGAAAATACTTTATTTTGCAAGATTTGATTTCTTTGCGATTTTGAAAAGATTAGTCGTAAATACTTTTTCGTTAAACGAAATATATTTGATACAAACTGCAAAAAGCAATAAAAAATATGTTTTGAAATATAATAATAAAGAAAAATAAATCGTACTTTATTTTTATACCATGTACTTTTTTTTTCTTACCTATAATAACCAAAGTACTTTAATTGCATGAAAAAAAGGTGGCAACCCTAGTTGTATGACTCTAAGGCCCGTATTTTTACAGAACCTCACTCAAGACCCAAGCATTACTTAACTCTAGTTTAGAGCCATTTGAAACTAGTTTTAAGTAAAGCTTGAGTTTCAAGTAAGTTTCTGTATATTGGAATTTAGTACCTAGTATAGAATTACCTCTTGTACTAGATGCAATTTTCAGTGTTTAGTTGAACATAACTGAGACAGGGATTCAAGTAATGGGGATCATGTCATTGCTTTCTTGGATCTGCCATTGATGTTATCACCTGTATCTCTGGCAGCAACAACCCAACAGAAAAAGGACCAGCATCCTTATTGTAAGGAGAATAGAGACCACTGTGATTTTGACAGACTTGTCAATGACAGCAACATTATTGTTACAAGATCTCAACCTTTGATTAAAATAAAACTAGCGGAAGATGTGTCACTAGATGAAAGCGCATGGACCGCATAAATTAGGCCCCAGGGGCCTATTTGTTCTCAGTCGCAATACAAGTAGCTTTCGATTGAGACGTGCGTGCGTGTATATTTCAATACGCTAGCTAAAAAGAAAAACAATGCCTTTGTGTGCATGAACCACTCTAAATTAAAAAAAATTCACTCATAAGTACATTTTTCTTATTATTTTTTTAAGATTTGATTAAATAAATTTGTACCCGTTCGAATTTGTTCGCCATTTTGTAGAGCGGGATAGAAACATACAATGCGTTGTGTGCGACACGTTCGGCTGGAACAGGGCGCTGCGTCGCCGTCGTCGCTCGGCGTGACGTGCGTTTCTAACGAAGTAATACGAAGAGCGGTGATGCTCCGTCTTGGTCGCACGCCACCTTTGTATATTATTCTGTCTCTTTCTTCGTTGGCGTGTAATAAAAACGATTGTTTGTGTGAGTAAATGTGTCTGTGTACGTATAAGAGTCACTGTTTGAATACCTATCGTAAGAACGTTACATATCTATTAGTTTTATTTTAATCAAAGATCTCAACATACCTTTTTCAATAGAATCCTATTTAAAATTACATAGCACCCTACTGCTTTTACTTAAAACATCTCTCTAGTGTGTAAAGATCATTTTGTAAAAAGGTGCTCCATTTTAGCTAGATAATCTGTACCTACATGCAAGATGACTGATATAGGTCACAACAAATGAGGTTGCATACAGGCTCTAAAGACAAAATTCTAATTTGCAATCATTTGAACATTTTCAGATAGTCTACTCCCCAGACCTCCCAGACTATTCCTGTTATGAATGTACAGCAATGATAACTAAATTTAGTAAGTTCCGGAAAAAATATTTCACAGCCCAGGGGCTGTTGTTTAATATTCTACAGAACCATGGTGTTGTAAGTACCTAGTCTAGTTTTATATTTTCAATATATTGCTTTTTCTATTCTGTCTTTTTATATAAGATTGCTTAAAATGGCCTTCCAAGCTTCACCATTATGTGAACTGTGCATCAGAAATGTTATTTTGGAGGTAGTTTATGTTACACAGATGTTTCTTTGTACAGGTCACAGAAAAAGAAATAAAGGACATAGACAGAGTAGCATCCAAACTCATCTCCAACGTGTCAAGAACCCCTATTAACAGTTACCAACAGGTAGTAGATATTAAAATGGAATGTGACCCAATGGAAGATGTACTAGAGATGACAGTAGAGGATGAAATGGATAACAGCAGTAGTGAGGATGATGTTCCTCTGCATTCTGTAAAACAAATTGACCATGTAAGTATCTTATTATTTGGGTACCTACTGTTTCCTCACTTCTTCTACATTCCTTGATAGCCATAGCTTACAAATTTCCTTTATGAAAAATTTTAATTAAGAAAACCTGTGAATTAAAAAAAAGCAAAAATGTTAGTAATTATGAATGGTGCAGGCTACATTGAAGGAACCAACTCAAGTATATATCAGTCACTAATACACCGGGTGACATTTTTTAACGTCTTTAAAAAAAAATGGGGGTTATAGGTGAATGGAGTAGAAGTCTTTTGGCATAGAAATCTCTGAAATTTTTATTTTTGAATTACATGTCATGAAACTGATCTAGCAATAAATACTACACATTTAAAGTAACATTTTCATACTAGAACAACAAAAACAGAAATTTGTAAAAAAAAAAAACCAATTAAAAACCTATCGAAACTCAAATCACACGCACCCTACTCAATGCGCGGTATGTATCAATGATTTCGTAGTGCGGTCCTACCGTTTGAAGCCGGCCGATAGGCGGCCTCATTGATCTTTCGCGGGCGCACGAGCCGCACACGCATCCCCGTCCGCCCGCGTTCCTTTAGTCACCTACGATGAATTTCGAGAACGAACGACGAAACGATTGAATTCTAGTTACACAACACACCATATGAAGGTCGAGACGGTAAAAAATGTCATCTGGTAGAACTTGTAGTAGCCAAGTGTTCTAACATGCCATAAATTAATTAAATCATACTGTATTTTATTTTTGCATGAAGACATTTAGCTTCAGCACATATTACAGACACACTCAGTTCTAACTTCACAGAGCATTGTGTCAGATGGTACCAAGACCTGCACTAACACACATTCATAGCGTATTTTTATTCTAGTTAGCAGATATTGCTTTATGAGATAAAAATACTGTAATACTTTACTAGAGTTTGATAAGTTCTCGACATCAGTTCTGAATCTGTGTGTAAGTGTTATCGAGCCACAAGTTTAACCCTTCGTGTGTTTAAGGCGTGGATCCACGTTCGAAAAATCTTTACCGTTGTGTGCCTAAACGTGGATCCACGTCCAAACCTAACAAACTTTTTAAATGAGATTTTGTTACTTAAACTTTGGCTGTTTGGGTTTACTTTTTTTTTGCATCGAAAGAGGACCGAATCAACTTGTCTCGGGGGCCATTAGTGAATGGATTTCGTCACGGGAATGACAAGTAAAAACAGTTACATACAAAGGAACGCTTGCCGCTTGCTCGCGCCAGTTCGTGGCGGCCGGGCACACGACGGTGATCTTTACGAGCGTGGGTCAAGCACACGAGGGGTTAAAGGTAACTTCATGGCAAGTGTGCATCATTCACGACTGTATCTTTACCCTTCATCAGGTGAGATAGTTGTCAAGTGTGCCTATGAAAGGTATAGAATAGCAAAACGGACAAAAACTGAAACTGTCTACCTGTCATCATACTAGAAGCTAAGGTAATGTAGCTTGGCAGACACGATGGATATTATGGTTACAATGTCCTTATAATTAGTCAGAAATAGATTTGAGAAACAGTTTTAAAACATTGTTGCCCACAACAACAAATGTTCCTGAAAACAGTATTGCTCAGTTTTTGTTTTCTAATAAATTTTTATAACCCTGTTACACAAAAACATATTTTTTTCCAATTAATATGAGGGTATAGCTATAAAGTTCAAAAATTTGTATAATTTTTAGCCATGGTTTAATTCATATGTTTGTTTTTTCAGGTAAATGATAATGCAACAAACAAGAAACACACATCTAAAAGTAAGAGTAGTGAAAAATATTCAGGAGAATCTTCTACCAAAATGAGAAAGTTACAAGTAAATAAAGCCAGCAATGAAAAATTGCTCCAAGATTTTGATGTTGCCAAACTAACTGTAAGATTTATCTCCACTTTTTCTGCAGGTTTTGCACTTTTAGATTTCTTAAAAATCACTGAGGGATACTAAAAATACTACTTTTTGGGTAAAGTAACACAGGTTAGAATTTACCTGTGAGATCAAACTTCTAAAGCCCTGGCATAGCCATCTAGCACTTTTTTTTTATTTTTATTGAATAGTATCTAGTTCTTCTAACATAATAGACAGCTGTGCTGCTGGGGAGTTTGTTGCGCCACTTCTTCCCAGCTAAAGTACTAGGAAGTGGTGAAGAGCAGGCTTTTTGAGGGATTGTCTAATGTAATTTTGACGTTCAAAAAGTGCTGACTCTCAGCCTAGTTTGAATAAATGACTTTTAATTTTGATTTTCCGATTTTTTACCAATAGAACATGATTTTCCTGAATGTTTTAATAAAGAAATATATTTATTTCTAGGAACGAGCAGATGCAAATGGAGTAGTGTATTTAGAAGCAGATGACTTTGACAATGAGGTAAGTAGACGTTTCTGGTTTTTTTAAGAGTTAAATTGAAGTTACTCTACTTCTGCCATTTTGTACAAAACTGATTCTTCTACCTGTACTAGAAATTTATTGGAATATTCATTTGTTACAGCTGCCAGACATGGATAAAACAACAGAAGAATGCAATCCTTGTGCACCTGAAATATCTTTAAAGATTTTAGAAAATCAGAACATAATGTTAACCAACCAACACACAATAATATCCAAACTAGCTGACTTCTCCACCAGATTACAGAGTATCTCTAAAACAGATATGTTAACTAGAACTTATGCCACTTATAAATTAACAACAGTCAAAGATGTCTCTGGCACATCCGTCATCGATAGTAAGAAACAACTGGACGAGTTTGAAAACGATTTGAATAATCCAGAAAAGCGGCAAATGCTGCGTGAGAAATACTCGATACTGTTTAATGGGAGAGGTGATGGTATTAACTGTGCATACATTTTCATTGATGCGCTGTTCTCTAGACAATTTATGACTCAGTGCTCTTGGGCTGGAGGGTCTAGAGGAGAAGAGAGCAAACTTCCATTCAGAGCATACAAAAATACAATAAGTTTTTTTCATGAGATAGTACATGACTGTGATAGCAATTTCTCAATTATGGATTGCTACAGTTTCATCAAAGGCATTTTAAGGAATTCTAATAAAAGGAATACAAGCAAACTAGCAAAAACATCAGCTCGGAAAAGACGAATGAAAGCGGCCGACATTATTAAAACAAGAGAATTGCTAGGTTTGGAGGCAACTTGAAAGTAGCAAAGCTATTAAACGTTTGTGGTTGGCGCAAGTAAGACACACACGAAAGAACGCGCGCTTAAGAACTCACAGATATGAGTAACAGAGAAAGACTATCAAATATCCACAAAGCAGCGTTTTTTTTTTCTAAATTGTGTATTGTTTACGCCCAGTGGGTATTTGATTAAGTCAACCCAGTCTCGCAATTATTCTGGACCAATTATTATCATAACGAATAAATATAGGAATGAATGAATAAACGTTCATGAGTTTTCATAGTTGACCTTGTAATTACTTTACCACACTAAGGTTGAAAGTATCCTGCCGGGGTCGCGCGATTGTTCGAAAGAGATACCGTGACCCTGGCACATGGGCAACTGAAGGAACACGGGTGGGTTTTAGTCAGTAAAAGTCTGACACGCCCTCCCGCTCTGCCCAGAGCGGGAGAAGTCATTTGATGATTTCCCATCCAAAAAAAAAAAAAAGGTTGAAAGTATTATATTATTTTCAAGCATAGTACAGGATGAGGTTTACTACATGTTTCGTGGCACATCCAAAGCACATATACGGAGCAACCATTCGCATGGAATCATGTGTACGATGTTATCAATGTAAGATTATTAAAAAACCTTGATTGTTTCAATGAATAAGTAAATAATTTCGAATAAACTGCTAGTTTGATTGAATTTGTGGCGACCCAAACTAAATATCTATGGTTCTCACTCTTAGATAAAAGTGATAACTGACAACACTTCGCTGTTCTAGAAAGAGATGTCTATGGTTCACTGTAAGAAACTATAATAGAACCAATGATATTATATATGTTACGGCTAAAGGTGGGTGTGAACATAAACTTAAGATTAGCCGGCTAAACTTAGGTTTATCTTCGAGGAGGTGTTAATGTTAGTTTCTTCTATCTTTAGCCGGCTAAACTTAAGTGTAACTGGAGGCCCTTGGCTAAAAATGTAGAAGGAAATGAAAAAGGAAACAATGTAATAATGTTTACTATTTATAATGTTTAATATGGAGGTATTTGTTGGAACATGATAAACTAGAATGGCATATCGAATTACAAAGGACATTATTTATTCGGCAGCGGCATTTGCGTGTACCACATATTGTCTTGCAATTACATCTTTGAAAGCCTTGTCCACCTGATGTTGACTGTTCATTAGCAAGCTAGCGAACAGTCATTTTCACCAAACTGTAACGGTTTACCAACAGTCGATTGGTCCATGAACCGTTGGTCAACATTATTTTTAACCCACTAACTTTTCATCCAAAGGACTTTTCACCCACGAACGTTTCGCCAACATAACTCAACGTCAGTGATACTTGAGCTCACATAGTACACTAGGTTAGGTTAGGTTAAAACTGTGACCTCCTACGCACGAGCCGAGCGAGCGAAGCGAGCGGTGCCGCGGCAGCGGCCGGCGAGTGCTAGAAACGACTGCGTGCCGCACGGTAAAGCATTCACTGACGTTGAGTTATGTTGGCGAAACGTTCGTGGGTGAAAAGTCCTTTGGATGAAAAGTTAGTGGGTTAAAAATAATGTTGACCAACGGTTCATGGACCAATCGACTGTTGGTAAACCGTTACAGTTTCCATTTTCACTGACGACACTTTTTCCAATTCTACGAATTTTTGTTCACAAACTGTAAACTGATTTTGCGGAAATTTTTAGCCGTTTCATTTCGGTTAATGTGCACATTAGCCGGCTAAAGATGGAATATCACGACGCAAACTAACATGATATCGAACTTTAGCTGCTTCTCGAAGATAAACCTAAGTTTAGCCGGCTAATCTTAAGTTTATGTTCACACCCACCTTTAGCCGTAACATATATATCATTGAATAGAACACTAAGATTTGAATCTGAATGTAGATGGTTGTGACGTATTTAAGTTCCATCTCCTGTATTTACCAAAGTGACTGTTCTATTCATTTCCTCCGCTATAATATGAATACTGTGTGGTACAAGAAATAAACATCTTAGGTACTACTACTGAACCTAGTTTCATTCAAGCAAACAGGGCGCCGTAACGCGCCCAAAAATTTATGAATCCTGTAGTAAGCAGTACCTATTGCTTGGATGAGCCATAGGAGAAGCTCACATGTACAGCTTGGCAAAAAAGAGTCTGGAAAAAATGAGGGCGCCTGTTTAGCAGGTATGGCCACCCTGTATACTAGGACTAAAAGTGATAAGATGCTTGTTGTTTTAATCAACAAATACGAGATCTCGTAAATTCTCAACAGTCAAGATTTCAAGATTTACAAAGTGAAAAATAACTATAATTTCGGAATTCGGTGGCAAAAAAAACCTTAAATACAGATCCTAAGACACCGAATTCCGAAATTAAAGTTATTTATATATATTATATACCTATATAGGTAACAGACATAAAAAAAATACAGTCGAATTGATAACCACCTCCTTTCTTTGAAGTCGGTTATATTTTTCTCTTTGTACTGTTTTTTAAGGAAGTCAGTTGTTATTTATTTTTTTGTCAAAGGTTTTTATTTTTAACTTTTTAGTTATGGTAGATACCGCGCACTAATCTAATCGCGTTATTCGTTCATTTGTCGCGCAAATACTTAATGCAAATTTAAGACTTATATGGTTTTTACATGGATACCATTGTCCGAATGGAACCAAATTAAAATGGAACCATTCGGGAAGCACCAGCTTTCAAATAAAAAAAAAATCATCAAAATGGGTTCACCCAGTCAAAAGTTATGAGGTAACAGACATTTAAAAAAATACAGTCGAATTGTTATCCTCCTCCCTTTTTTGAAGTCGGTTATATTTTTCTCTTTGTACTGTTTTTGATGGAAGTCGGTTGTTATTTTTTTTGTTTTTTTTTTTGTTATAGTTGTCAGTAGATTTGTGGTTGTGCAAGGTACGTTCAACAGACGAGCTCTTTGAAAAGAAATATTTCCTCCGTTAATCTTGACGGAGTTGCTCTTCTTTTTCGCTTTGAACTTCGACGTTCCAATCACTTTCTTTTGAGTGCGTTACGATTGCTGCGCCATTATATTGGGCAACATCTACCTCAATCAGCAAAATTATTTAATCTATTATTATTAATGACCATAATGCCCTGGAAGGTAGGTAGGCCTCTTGTGTGGGACGCAACATGTGCCGACACCCTTGCGCCATCCCATCTTCCCTGTACGAGCCTTTTGGGCACTTTTCCCATTGACAGCGATGCGGACGAGTTTTTTGATGCCCTGTGATTCTTTTATCTCCGTTTTAGATACTTGTACATACATATCTATTATTATTAAATAATATATTATTCAATAATTCGATATTGTAGAATCCTGTTGATTCCGAATAATATCCCTTCACTGGCTCACCACCACATCAAGCGCTACGGTGCAGACCTGCTTTTCCGTCTCTGTTTCCCGCCATTGCTCCCGACTGACAGATGACATTAGTGACAGCAGCTGCTCCGCTTGTGTGCATGAGGTAGTGTTTACCTATCCAGATATGTTTAATTAATCATCAGAGCTTGCAACATTTTGCGTCTTAACTTAAAACCCCGTACAACTTCTTCATTTCTAGTTAGACATACTTTTGGTTTGTGCCCTTCGATTTTGACAAATTCCGACAATTTGTTTCACGAAGTTTTTTCTGTTTGGAAAATCTGGCGGAGCAATCGTAACGAACGAACACTTTCTTTTTGAACAGCTATTGTTACAATCACCTTTATTCGAATTATGTCATCTTTATGACGTGTTTGAAATACAAAACTTAATAGCACGACGTGCAAAGCTTGCTGTTGCACATAATCAAGGTGACGGAATTTTTTTCCCCACTCGTACCCAGTGGGGACGACCGGAAATAAACGATATGTCTTCCGTATCTCCAAAAACTATGAATGAAATCTTATTATATTTTTGTTTTCGTTATAAAAGAAAGCAGCGAATACCGATTTTTAAAGTATTGTATTTTTACTTTTGCAACACAGAAAAGTCAATCAAATTATCACCAGACTGTTACTGTCAGTGTCAACTGTCAAAGTCAATATTTTCACCTACACTTGTGGACAGAATTCTTATTTATTTTAGAAACGAAATCGTATAACTTTTTATTATATGAATTATGTAATAATATCAAAAACAGCGAAGCAAGCTTACGATGAACTCTCTTCACAACACCATCAAACGTAAGGTCGAAATATTTTGAGGTTAAGTCTTACGTTATATTTATTTTTTTACGAAATGTTCTAATTAAACTTCCAGAATTTCGCCTGCTCAATCTTAACACAGCTTTGAAAACCATATCAGAATGTAGGGCTGTTATTCCTAATGTTATAAAAGCTAAGAATGACTTGGTCTATAATCCAACAATTCTTTCATTTGCACCAAGGAGTATTGGTGTAGAAATCATAGATCAGCAGAGATCTAATGGGATAAAACAGGACCCGATACCTTACATACCTATTGTAAACCCTCGTTCTATCCTCCCATTGCTGGATAAAGAATGGAGAAAGGATGAGATTGGTCTGCCATCGATCAGTCAAGAGGTGATTCAGGCTGCTAGGTTGATTGTTATAAGGAGGAAGAAGATGAAGAAACATCAGAGAAGGAAGCTGTGGAAGAAAATGCGGTACACCTGGGCTAGGGTTAGTATACTCAATAGTAATTTGTAATAGTAGAAAGTAATGTTTTTAGGTATTGATAATTATGGAGAAACTTACTACACAGAGATCAGGATAATATTGTAATATACAAATATACTTACATAGCAAGAAATTTTGTTAAAATAAGTAAATTGTATCAAATTAGTTGTGAAAAAATTTCATTAGTATTGTTGAAATAATAATACAAGTGTATAGATAGTAAAATACTGTACTACTATAAAAACTTCATAGAGATTGGTCTACTATCTGGTGCAACGGTCTGTGGGAGCCTAAAGTTGATACAATCAGAGCATATCTCCTCCCGCATCACACACAGATTTTTCTACAGTTATCTTCAGCTTTATAGCCAATAACTAATACCTGTCCTACAAAATTCTAGGTAAAGCAGCACCGCCGTCAAACCAAGGAGAAGAACTTCCAGAATGCAATGATAGCTATGGTGAAGGAAGCCAACGAGTTCCAAGCTGAACAGTATGTAGCAGACAAGCTGCAGAAAGCCAACCACACACCGTTACCAACTCGCTGGAAGCACAAGCGTTTACCTGAGTTCATCATCAGGCAGTTAATGGGGATTGATAAGAAGATTAACTACAAACATACTGATGTGTACAAAGCTTGATTAGTTTCATTGATTAAGAATTAAAGTAGATTTAATTTTGAAGCTGGTTTATTCTTTAGTTGTGCGATTATTCATGAAACATCAAGGCCTATTATATACTTCGTGAACTTATAGATGTATTTGGTATCTGGCATTTGGAGGGATACCAGTTTGATTTAAAAAAAAATGGTAGTAAGGCGAATTTAGTTTTTTTTTTTTGTGCTGTAAATGGTGACTAAGAACTTATACAAATGATTTCATATGATGTCTCTTCAATGAACAAAATATATTGCATCAAGCCTGATGCTTACATCTACATGAACAGCTTCGCTATACTTTTATATGCCATAATGATTGAATGAACGCTAGTAAATGATGTTTTTAATCCAAATAATCGTAAAACTACCACATGCCTCGATATCTCGTTGGTCTGGTGGTCGTAAGCGCCATATTTAGAAAATTTAGCGAAATGCAAGTTAACTTACCTGCACCCAAGTTAATTGCGAAACGCACAATTTATCAGAATCTGAATGGGATTGAAGATTATTTTTAAACCATTGCGTCATTTGTTCGAATAAATTGTCGGCTCAGCAACGTAAATAACGCAATGAATGTTTAACAATGAATATTAAACCAATTCCTACCGATAAAAAGTTCCGCAATTACCCCTCTGTCTACCTCTTCAGGGCTACAGGCATGATATTTTTAGCAACTAACAACAAACGTTATTTCGTACTTACCAGGTACTGCAGCATGAATAAAAATCAAACAAGCAGTTTGTTCTGAATTATTTATATTATATCATTAATTCAAAAAAAATATGTACATTGAAAATATTGTTGCGAACTGGGTGCTTATACACAACGCGGGTAAGGCATGCTACAATTCGACACCTCCTACGTAGAGTATCGTAATCAACAACTCTCGATTTTTTACTTTTCTTTATTTTCATACTTCTAATTTCGATTTTTTACTTTTCTTTATTTTCATACTTCTAAATATGCATCTTTAGAAGTATGAAAATAAAGATAAGTAAAAAATCGAAATTTGTTGATTACGATACTGTACGTAGGAGGTGTCGAATTGTTCTAGTCGGCACATTCCATGCGGCAGTATTTGTTGAACAGCACCCGAAGCAATTACACCGAACATTCGATTTTTCCGCCCGACTGTGGCTAATGACCAGGACTAAAATATGCAGCACGCCTAACATAAGCATATTTCAGCGCAGCTGTCATGTATCGTATATCAAAATGTGTGAGGGTCCTGTGACTTCGCTTTGCATAATTTATGTAACTATAATAATAATAATACCTACACAAAAGACAAATAATAAACCTTAAACAATTTTTCAATAGGAAAAAGAATACCAGCCAATTACACAAGACAATAGTAGATATAGATAAAAAATATACACCACTGAACCTAAATGAAGACAATATTGAAACAATAGATAAAGCGAGGCATTTAGAGGAGATACATAAAAAATGGAGACAGAAAGAACTACATGGAAGACATCCAAACGATTTATACCAAACACACATTGATAAAGAAGCTTCAAACAAATGGCTAGAATTAAGTGGATTATTTCCAGAAACAGAAGGATTCATGCTGGCCATTCAAGACCAAATTATAAATACCAAAAATTATAGAAAATATATATAATTAAAGATACCACAGTAAGAAGCGATTTATGCAGAAAGTGCCACAGCAAACCTGAAACTATACAACACATCACAGGAGCTTGTAGCACACTCACTCAAAACGATTAAACACATAGACACAATCAACTAGTTAACATTATACACCAAAAACTTGCAACAAAACTTAATCTCTTGCAGGACCCATACACACCATACTACAAATACTCACCTCGGGCTGTATTAGAAAACCAATTTTACAAACTGTATTATGACCGTACCATAATTACCGATCATACAATATATAACAACAGGCCCGATATAACACTTGTTGATAAAGAAAACAAACACACATATAATAGATATAGCAGTCCCAAACACAAATAATATACAGAAAACCATCACCGAAAAAATTAGAAAATATACAGAACTACAAGAAGAAATTACCAAAGTCTGGAAAATGAACAGAGTTACCATAGTCCCAATAGTGATATCAACGACTGGTATCATCCCGAAACAACGATTTATCAGTTTAAAAGTAATTAATATCTCCAAATATGTTTATCTTATACTGCAAAAAGCAGCTATATTTAACACATGTCGCATAGTTCGGAAATTCTTACAATTAGACTTAGACAATAACTTCAATGCAGTACAAAACACCTAAACTATTGAAACTTAAATCTCACCTTGGT
The DNA here is from genome assembly GCA_947507805.1 of Aporophyla nigra. Lineage (NCBI taxonomy): Eukaryota > Metazoa > Arthropoda > Insecta > Lepidoptera > Noctuidae > Aporophyla > Aporophyla nigra. The sequence goes on along the minus strand of OX382308.1, from coordinate 22,692,667 downwards.
CTACACCCGTGAGATTTAAAAAGAAAAACCAGGTTCTATGAACCTGAGAAAATAAACTTTGAAAACAAAAATAATAATATCTTAGGACAATCAACACACTGTTATCTGATCCCAAACTAGGCAGAGCCTGTACTATGGTAACCAGACAACTGATAAATATACTTATATATTTCTAAATACATACATATTATAGATAAATTACACCCAGACACAGAACAAATGATTGTGCTCATCACACAAAGATTTGTCCTGGGTGGGAATCGAACCCACGACCTCAGTCTTAGCAGTCAGGGTCACTAACACTAAACTCCGCGGGTATCACGCACCTTTCCATATTTTAGTCCATGGATTTGGACCATGCATATGGCTGCTTCATACTTGAGCTGCTAGTGGACCAGTAATCAATGGTTTTGTAAAATCAAGATAAATGTACTTCTTCGTCGCTGGCACGGCCATATTTCAGATCTAATATCTGGACTTCATGACCTACAGAACTTAAAACCTATAATGCGATTTAGAAGAAGGGTGAGATTAGAGCTTTATTCATACTGTCTACATTTTCTGCGTGGCCGCGCGGTTCTCCATGTGCCGACTGCGCGGCCATAACATTTAAGTTCTGTAGGCCGTAAAGTACAGACATTAGAGCTTTATTCATACCATCTACATTTTCTACGAAATCGTATCAGTGGTTAGCAAAAACAATGGGACCTCTACTAAGCTCCGTTTAGGAGAACTGCGTGGCCGCGCGGTTCTCCATGTTACGACCGCCCGGCCATGGTTAAACCTTTATTACTTTCTGAATATTGGATCTACGAATTTGCGACTTTCACTGTTAGTGTTTTACAAATTCATTCGTAATGTTGACGTAGTCGTTTTTCTTCTACGACACTATGTCCGAGCAGTCGAAACGGACACGTATTAAGGTACACATCTGTCTAACCAATCGGGGAATACGGGAGTGAAGTTATGTTTTGTCCATTTTTTTTTTAGAAATAACCTGTTTGGAGTGCGACGTCTGTCACTCATAATTTCGTCTCTTTCTAAACTGCGACGTTTCGTATATAAACCCCGGTACAGAAATATAACTTTATTACGATTCTTCCAAACCAAGTAATTCTTTAGTTTTGATAATGTTGGATGCTTTCCTCCGATTTTTTCGATGAGTTGACATTCTCAGCTGTTTGCTTGAACACCTTTTCGTAGAGTTTTTCAAAATGCATCTAAGAAAATTGTGGCAATCGAACATAGAAAAATTGTCATCACATTCATGTACTATTTCATGAAAAAAACTTATTATATTTTTGTGTGCTCTGAATGGAATTTTGCTCTCTTCTCCTCTGGAACCTCCAGCCCAAGAGCACTGAGTCATGAATTGTCTAGAAAATAGAGTATCAATTAAAATGTATGCACAGTTAATACCATCACCTCTCCCATTAAACAGTATCGAGTATCTGTCACGCAGCATTTGCCGCTTTTCTGGATCATTCAAATTGTTTTCAAACTCGTCCATTTGTTTCTTATTCTCAATGACAGATGTGGCAGAGTTAGCTATGACTGATGATAGTTTAAAAGTAGAACAAGTTCTAGTTAACATATCTGTTTTAGAGATACTCTGTAATCTGCTGGAGAAGTCAGCTAGTTTAGATATTATTGTGTGTTGGTTGGTTAGCATTATGTTCTGATTTTCTAAAATCTTTAAAGATATTTCAGGTGCACAAGGAATGCCTTCTTCGGTTATGTTATCCATGTCTGGCAGCTGAAACAAACAAATATTCCAATACATTTCTAGTACAGATAGAAGACCCAGTTTTGCTAATAATGGCAGAAGAAGAGTAATTTCAGTTCAACTCTTCATCTACTTACCTCATTGTCAAAGTCATCTGTTTCTAAATACACTTCTCCATTGGCAACTGCTTGTTCCTAGAAATAAATAAAGTCCATAATGATTCATTTTCTTTAAGAAGTCTAAAAAAAGGGCAAAACTTTTTGATCAAGCAAATAGATACATCTTACAGTGAGATTGGAAACATCCAAATCTTGGAGCATATTTTCATTTCTGGCAGTATTTCCCTGTAACTTTCTCATTTTTTTAGAAGATTCCCCTAAACATTTTTTATTCTTCATGTGATTGTTTCTTTTAGATGTCTGTTGCTTCTTAATCATGGAATTAACATTTACCTGAAATAAAATTTAAAAAAATTACATAGATATAAACAAAAATCTATAATGATAGTATAATTTCATCATGAAAGATAGCACAAAAATATTTGGCAAGTTCATTTTCAACCATGTACATTTTTCTAAGTAACATTTTGTTTCAGTGTAAAGAATGTTGATATATCAGGTGTAGTCCTTTCACATTATATATCAGGTGTAGTCCTTTCACATTATTTTATCTGACAACAGCTACCCAACACCACCTTATTGAAATAAAAATAAAGATCACTGTGATAGTGATGCAAAATCAGGTTACTGTAAAAGGACTACAGTACATACAACTTCTAACCTATATAAAGTATAATCTTGGTTAGCTTTGGTTGACAACATGTGGGTGATTGCTCGGCCTGACATTTTCCTTCTTAAAAGATACTTACATGCTCAATTTGTTTCCTAGAATGCAAAGGAGCATCATCCTCACTGCCACTGTTATCCGTTTCTTCCTCTACTGTCATCTCCAGTACATCTTCCATTGGGTCACATTCTATTTTAATCTCTAGTACCTGCCGGTTGCCGTTAATATGGGTTGACGACATGTTGGAGTTGAGTTTGGATGCTACTCTATCAATGTTCTTTATTTCTTTTTCTGTTACCTGTACAAAGGAATAACATACTCCAGCTTAAAAAAATACCACTCACACACAATTCATAAATATAGTCAAGCTCGGAAGATTCTTTTGGGCTGTCTTCATTTATGCAGACTGACAATCATCAGCCTAGACTACCAAACTATTTTTTACCAGATCTATCACCCTGTTTAGGGTACTACTTAACCACAAGCCCCCTGAAGACTAACAATAAGAAAATACAAGAAAAGCAATACTGAAAACATAAAATCAGGAGGTGATGTACTCACCACACCATGGTTCTGTAGAATATTAAACAACAGTGACTGTGCTGTCAGATACTTTTTCCTGAACTTAGAGAACTTGGTTATTAATGCCGAACATTCAAAACAGGAAAAGTCTGGTAGGTCTGAAGAGAACAGTACCTGAAAAATGAGTGCCAGTTAGAATTTTGACCTTAGAGCATGCACCCTCATGTATTGGGACCTGCATTGGTCTTACATTTATGAATTTGTGTGCTTTCTATGAAATATTCTAAACAAATTAGACCTTAACCATTTTTCAAGAGTCAAGCAAACCTTAAACCATAGAAACAAAGGTTTATTGTCTTTAGATATGCTAACAAAAACCGGGAAAGGGCGTAGTAAAAAAGAAAGTTTTTTTACTTACGTTGTGCCCAAAAACGGACTTGATATTCGTTTCCAAGGATCCTTGAATTCTTTCCATTTTAACATCAGTGATTAAACATATTCTACAAGCTTCTACTCTTCCCATCTTGTATTTCAATGAGTGATAATTTAGATGAGCGTAAAAGGTACCGTGTAGGTAATAAATACGTTTGATTATTAATTTGCTACATACTGTATCATGTATTTATGTAGTTTCTAATTCTAATTTATTACTTTCTTAGCGTTAATCCCAAAACAATCGCAATTATTGACAAATACAAAGAGTCAAAGATGGCTCAGCAACAGTGTTGCCAGGTCCTTTTTCTGTTTTACCCCAAGTCTGATCTCATTTTACCCCAGATTTACAGTTAAATGAAAAAAAATACCCTAATTTTTTTAATTCGCGTTCCTTCACTGTTGAAAACATTTACGCCATTTTACTCAGTAATCACAGTATCATGCACACACGTCAAGCAAGCAGGATAAAAAGTACTTTGCGATAGTCTTGTGTAGTTCGCGAACGAACTAGGTCGTAAGAGCGCTCTCATAGATGAACTACGCGAATTAGTTCCCTCATTCCCCGATCCGCAGTTCGTTAGTTCGTCAGTTCGTGACCGAATGAGCGAGGATGGCGCCAACCGAACTAATACACGAAACAAAATACAAAAAGTTTTTTATAATCACTAAACTAGTTATTTATTGCAACAATAAACTTTGGAATTATTTAAAATCATGATAATTTTATGAATTATCATTCAGAGGTTTTGCTGTTTTTAAAGTCCAAAAATTGTAGGTAAAAGTAGAACATTCCATAATCTTGTCGCATGCAGTAGGAGCAAAATCAAAACGAGCGGACGATCGAACGATCTGCCTCTCTTTGATTCGAGCTGGGAGTTGACGAACTAGAAGAGCGAACTAGTTCGGTAAGGAGCGGTGAACTAAACTGAGCGATCTCAGTCGCGAACTACTATGCCCAAGACTACTTTGCGAACAATGCGAGCGGGCAGCGGGGCAGGGTTAGTATGTAGTAATTTAAATGTGTGTTCATAAAATCTGTGAAGTGAATCATGTTTAAATTTACCCTAAAATTACCCTCAGCGAGTTTTTACCCTAAACATTACCCTGCTGATTAAACTTAACCCTAAATCTAGGGTAAATTACCCTAAGTTGGCACCACTGCTCAGCAATTCACAGAATATAAATACCCATTGGCAGTGCTGCCAACTCAAATAAATCACAATTGCTAGGCTTTTTTTTTTGGATGGGTAATCATAATCATCAAATAACTTCTCCCGCTCTGGGCGGAGCGGGAGGGCGTGTCAGACTTTTACTGACTAAAACCCACCCGTGTTCCTTCAGTTGCCCATGTGCCAGGGTCGCGGTATCTCTTTCGAACAATCTCGTGACCCTGACAGATAATTGCTAGACTCAATATCAAATCGCTATAAGCCTATAACTGATTTTACCAGCCAGATTTCGTTATGCAAGCAGAATCTATAAATGAAAAAAAAACATTAGTATGTAATTAAATTATAATTAAATAACGCACCGTGTGTAACACCCTAAATAACAAAAAACGCTTATGTTTCCTTAATTACTTGCACAATTTATGTGATTGTTACAATGGTAATAATATTCAGGATGCAAGGGCATTGACACAAACTGTAACTATAAATTAAAGAGAGGTTACGAGAAATTACTGTTTTATTTTAATGTAGCGGAGAACACGTGTTTCTTCATATTAACTACTAGCTGCGCCCGCAGCTTCACCCGCGTGGACTTTGGAAATTATCCCACGGGAAAGTGCTACACAGACAAAAAGTAGCCTATGTTACTCCATATAACATCAGTTATCTGCCAGTTAAAGTCCCGTCAAAATCAGTCCAGCTGTTTTGGAGATTAGCCAGAACAAACAAACACACAAAATACATTTTGAAACTTTTTTTATTATAGTTTTGTGTTACAGACTTTAATATGCATTTAGTAAAAAGCTGTTATTTTGGAGTTACGAACAGACACTTCAATTTATATTATAATAGTAACCAAAAGGTAGTGCATTTTGGTATTCTCTAAACATCAAATATCTCTATTGGTCCAGGGGATCAGACGCTTACAAGTAATGGATTACCAATATTCTTCAATATGATTCACATTCTGATTGATAGTGTGTTGTGCAATTAGGGTGTAGCCTACAACGTTCCCACTGTTAGGACACAGGCCTTCTCTCTATGAGAAGAGTGAGTAAAAATCCATCTCACAAGCCTTGTTGGTGGAAGCGTCGTTCTTATTACCTAGTGCTCAGTAAAGAATCTTATATTTCTTTTCAACGTTTATTTTTTAAATTATGTAAGTAACTCTAAAAGCAATAAAATAGTCTAGTGATTTTTTTTTCAGGTTCGTCAGATAAGCTCCTTATCGTTGGGTATACGTGCAACGTCACCTACTACAGCAACGGCCATGTGTTGAGGACCTAAAACAAATTCAACGTACTTTATTCTGGCGGTTAGGTAAAAGGGGCACTGTAACTATGTAATTAAGCGAGAGAAATAACTTTCCATGTTAATAAAAAACTACCTGATAGTTTCAACTGGTTTTCATTTTTATTTTAAAAGCTATACGAACTGCATTAAAAGAGTTTTAGATAAAGCGCCTGTCTGAACCGGGATCGAACCTGCTAAATGTGATAAACAAAAAAACCTGTAGTTTTCCTGTACCCACCGATCGAAAGGTTCAGTCATATATGTAGGCACATTTATTTCTTCTAAATAACATAGAATGATGATAGACTAGATATTTTGATTTATTGTATTGAGGCGAAACGAACCCTTAAAGTTCAGTGAGGGAAGCCTTCAAATATTACACCCAGGTGATGCCTAAATAAGACTTAGATATTTTCTGCCGCGAAATGGAGAGGCTTAACCAAGAGGATCAACATTTTCTGAATAATATTATTTGGTCCGATGAGTCAAACTTCAGTAACAACGGAGTACAACCGGCGTAAAAATCGTTTTTGGTTCAGACAGAATCCCTTACGAATCCGCGAGACTAATGGTTAAGTGCGCAACAATCAAATAGGGATGGGTACGATGTATGGATAATAGGTAGACACTAATAACCTACTTTTGCTAGAGAGAAGCTTTGCAGTATTACTGATGTCGTCGGTTGAAATACTTTCAATCATTTCCATTGATTTCTTTGCATTGTCTATTTGAAAGCCGTTGGCTATTTGCAGGGCCAGTCCCTCGGTCACCTTCACACAGTCGTCTTCGTGGAGTGCTAAGCTTACTTCTGAAATAAACAATATAGGTATTTTAATTAGCATCACGGTATGCTAACGGCCATGTCCTAACTGAAAACGATCTTCACGCTTGCGCTAAACCAAGACGCTGCCGCGCTGCCCAAACGTACGAACCGTAAAACGCTCAGTTTTTTGTAGCACAGTTAGCCGTTTTAGTACATATTACAAGCCAAAGAAAAAAATTGTGTATTGTGAAATGTTCAAAGAAAATACTTATTCAAAAATATTTCATAAAATATAATATGTACCTAGGTATCATGATAAAGCAATCGTGAAACAGAACGCAAGTTGTTGTCGTCGCATGAATCTCAAAATTTTGAGCATGTAAACTATCATCCACAATTAAGATTTTTTTAAATATGTTTCTGATAACTATAATGCTGGCCTATTAATCGATTCCGGCATGACGTCGACTTCCGGGACACCCTGTATCTTGTCTGCATGTGGTGACGCGAGCTCGTCCTCCACATCGCACTGTCACGCTGCCAGTGATAGGGTCAAGTGGGGGACAGTGTAACAAAAAAAGCATTTTGATTTTTAGAAAAAAAAACCTTCATTATATCGTCTTCTTATAATTTACCATAAAATAAGCAGTCTTTAACCTTCATATTAGGCTAGATATAATTTCGAATTTATACTTAGAAACTAATTATTTTTTTAGTTTTCTGAGATCACAAATTTGTTATAGTGTACGCCAGGGGTGGGGTACAGTTTAACAGCCATAGGGGTACACTATAACAAGATGGGGTACAGTATAACAGTAGAATAAACATACACCATACGAAATAAAATATGTCTGTAAAGGTCCAAACACTGATACATCAAGCGGCTGTAGGTAATCTGTGGCTTGAATGAGGTGGAATGGTAAGCAAAGTCATGCCGTTTTCTTTAACTATGTTCAAAGCCTCCAGAGCTAAGTCGCTGTCATGATTATCAAATATAAAAGCGATGGATTATCTTTTGAGCTTCTTCTTTAGCTTATCTTCTTTACAAAATGCTTTATAACCTCAGGAAACAACTTGAGAGTTCATCCAGCCCGTAGTTTGCGCTAAACCCAATGTGCTGGTAGGTGCTCCCTGCAAGATGTGTGATTTGAAATTTTACCCTTTTGATGCTAAAACCCTTTTTGGTTTTTGTACCGTGGTCGTACCGGTCTCATCAAGGCAAAATAGTTTTGTACCGTCATCAAAACTAGAAAACCTTCTCATTACCTCTTCTAAATTCTTATAAAAAATCTCTTGAAAGGCTGCATGCAGGCTTCCGGTTTTCGCAAAGTTAAATCAGGATTCTATTTTCAAAAATTATCCAACCAATCTTTTCCTGCGATATTTCTAGCTTCCTAAGACGCTGGTCTTTTCAGGTTGTGGTGTGTAGCCATTTCATAAGCTAGTTTTCTAGTTTCAATTGTATCAAGACCGTAACACTTTTTCGAGCTTTATAACATAAGATTTTCTTTTAGTACTGTTTCTTGAGCACTTGAAAATAACTGATTTACCGCGTAATTTGAAGTCAATTGCAGATGTGCAGCTTCTACGGCTGAACAGGCTTTTATTTTCTTAACATAACGATATAAAGTACTGTAATTCACGTTCATTCTGTCGGCTGCTTTTCTCAAAGGTACTCCCTTTTCAACCAACTCAATGGCTTCTTTCATATCATTAGCATTGTGTAGGCCGATTCGCGTCTTTCTATTCCGATCCATTTTCAATGTAGCACACCTAAAAAATAAAGTAATATTCGAAGGGGGCACACTATAACATGTTACACTGTACCCCGTTACACTGTACCCCACACCATATTGTTTCAAACAAAAAATCGTTAAAATTTCTAGATTAAAAATTGCAATAAACTTTGTTTACTATTTAAACACCAACTTATTAAAGATTAAGAGGAACATATATTTACTCACCAGAACTTATTAATTTTCCAATAAGAACGAAACTTCACACTCTAAATTGTTAACAATTTTTTTACGAAAAACGTAAATTCGGGCATTCCTCCGTTCATCCAGTGATTTATCGTCCGATGACAGCTGTTTAATATAGCGGCGCATGAGACTGACAAAACTCGTAAAGAGACACCATTGATAAATTAGAAAAGGACAGAGTTAATCTTGATGTTATACTGTGCCCCCTGTTACACTGTCCCCCACTTGACCCTATAGTAACGCGTCCTCAGTTGAATTATAGCACTCTGCGCAGTGTCCAGAGCAATTGCCACAGCACGTTGCTGGAAATCAGCTTCCAATAGTCCCTCAACTCTAATAATTTCTTCTCGGCTCATATGATGTTTTCTCTCCATAATAACGGGGTTTCTTTTGTTTCATTGGCTTTTTGCAATAGGTACACCAGTTATAGAATAGTGAATTACTTACTAAGTCTTTTCTTGCCAATAGCAATCTGGCTAAAGTTGAGTTCCCCGACGTTAGACAGGAACTGAGCGGCCGCTCTCGCGACTTGCCACGCTGTGGGTGCACGCGTCTTTGCTACGATGCCTACAAAAAGATACCTTTATTCAAACATTTTTCACTTTACTACATTGTGCGCCAAATGTTTTGAATAATGAGGGAGCTACACGAATGGTCACTGCTACTGATTCATCTGGTCTCTGTACTTAGAAGTCGGAACTAAAAATTCATTTAAAAAGTTTATTCAAAACATTGAGGTTTTATATTGAACTTCAATTATTCACAACAAGCTATTATTCGTCATGAACTCATGACCCACAAGGGTCAAGTAGCTAATTGTCAAGACTAATCAAAACTCGATGGCGACATTTTATGTAAATAAAAATTACATTTGTGCCAAATCATTTGAATGATTAAGGGTTATTGATGAATTATTTCAATTTAACGATGTGTTATTATTCAAGGGACGTAAGGTAAAAACTCCAGTGACGGAACGAGTTCTACGCGGGCAAAGCCGCCAGAAGCTAGTTTTGATATAAATTCTGAGAAAAAGGACCTGGACAGAGTAGCAGACAGGCATATAAACAACGAAGTGATCCTATAAGGCCCACTGTACACGCACATTTGTCATGCCGTGAAATAACTACCTACGGTTAATTCGACGTGTGTATGCACGGTTCGTCAGTGTTGTATGGATCACTATGGAAGCTTGTGCACGGACAATTTTTTTCTACGTGCGCTTTATACGCCGCCGTACCGTAAAGAAACGTGCCGTTGCACAAAGGTCATAAGGGTTCCGTTTTTACTTTTGAATTAGTAAGGATACCTAGTAACTGATAAAATCTTACCAAATACACCAGTCTCGTAGTACGATATGTTGAAAGCTCTGTAAGTGGTGAATAGGTCTTCTCCCGGGACGAGGCCGAGTGGTTGTTCTGGCGTGCGGTCCGTGGAATGACTGCCTTCCTGTACGTTGCCTGTTCCACAGGCGTGAGCTACTACCGAGTGCCTGATAAGCTCCCTGAGCAACAGGAGAATTCGATGGAATGGGAACAGCAAGAGAAAGGAGAAGGTAGCAAAAAGTGTATTAAAATCATAGAAATTCATTGGTGTTCGATCATTTCAATTTGAACAAACTGTCATGGATATGCTTTTAAACTTAGCAGAGTACCAATAAACAGATTGTAGGTATCCATGGACACTTACGTGATATCACGAGTGCCACAGCTAGGCACCACGACACATATCCACGTGTCGCTGTCAGGTCCCAAGTCGTAGTATTCGAACCCTGCTCGCGGTCGAGAAATCATCATAGTCCTTGGTTCTGGCTTATTCTAGATAGTATTCAACATTATTATTGCTTAAAGGGACTAACTATAGCAAAAACGTAATCAGCCTACACTGTTCCCACTGCTGGGACACAGGCCTCCTCTTAGGGAGAGGGAGAGGGCCGTGATCTACGCGGGCCCAATCAATGCGTGTTGGTGGATATCACATGTCTTCGAATTTTTGGTTTCAGGACATGCCGGTTTCCTCGCGATTTTTGCCTTCAGCGTTTTGAGAGCAGTGGTGAACAAATTATTTACACAAAGTAAAGCGCCTGCCTGGATATGAACCCACACGGTCTACAACTCGTAAGTCGGGGTTGATCCCACTGGGCCACCAGCCACCACTGTTCTCGCCACTAACTACAGACTACTTACTTAATAAATTTTACAAATCCAGGTTACTGACTCGTCTTCAAATTCCGAGGAATGTAAGCAATTCACAATGCAGGGTTATTAAATAACTATTTTAAGCTCCCTTTCTTATTTATTTCTTTGCGACCATAGAAACTTGTACTAACTCGTCTAGGCTCCATCGCTTCCGCCAACTTAATAGTCTCGTCGAATGGGACACCTATACTGGCTACAGAACAATGGTCAGTCTTGAAGTTGTGATTAGCATAATTGTTGAGAACTTCTCCAGTCATGCCTTCTATCCTTGATGAGTCGCAAAACATAGAGTTGGTGAGGGGGCCGGCCCAACAGGCTTTTTGTGCCAAGTCTATGACACGTTGTAATGGATCCATGCGGTGCAGGTCGTCCTTTATCATAGGTTTTAAGTCATCTATTTCCCATTGTCGGAAGCAGCATCTGGTAAGAATTTGAATCTACTAGAACTAGAATAAAATCAGTAACGCGGGCACAAGTTGTTCTGGTTTGAGCAGCCCAACCCAGAACAACTTGTAGCCCGCCCGGCAGCTCTCCGTGTGACCCGTTAGTTAGGTATATTAACAACCTTTACATTAAGATACAATGGGGGACTTCAGTTCTGAAATAAAGACCTAGGCTTATTACACGCTTTATATTAGCTTCACTTGTATGTTTGTATATTTGTATATTTGTATGTTTGTATATTTGTATGTTTGTTTGTAACCGACTCCTTATAGCGCGATTTTGACCCACTTTAAACGACCAGATTTCATTCAAAACTTTGCACACCTGTCAAGGACCGATGACAATGCAATAATTTCATAAATTTGTGCTATTATCCTTGCCAGGGTTACCAGGACAGCAAAAAAACTGTCACAAACTACGCTGACATACGTCTCAAAATTCGAAATACCTACCCTAAAAAAAATAGAAAATAAATAATAGTTTAAAAAAACTAAAAAACACGCTTCCATTGAAAACCAAACTAAAAAGTACAAAATAATGGAAAAAAAGCGTGGGGTGCCTGATATCATTTAAAAAATACCTTAAAAAGCACCCCACGCTTTTTTTCCATTATTTTGTACTTTTTAGTTTGGTTTTCAATGGAAGCGTGTTTTTTAGTTTTTTTAAACTATTATTTTTTTAGACTCGAGATTACCTACAAAATACATGTCAACTTAATAATACTTAACTAATATAATTTTTGGAGATAAACATTAATTATTACTTTAATATTAGATTGACTCTACCTAAGAACTGTATCCATCAAGAAACACTTCATTTCCGCAAAAGCAGTGACGGGGCATCTGAGTGTGTATGCCACAGACTGCCTGTCACTGGTGCACGTGAGGGTGGCGCCTTGTTGTGCCATGTAGCGCATTTTGGTGAATCCGGAGAATGCACAACTGGAAGCAGTCGTCATGGCTCGGAGGAAGTGGCTCGCACCGAGGGAGTCATCTACTTCGTGCCGGGAGCCCGCCTGTGTGGCGAGCAACAGATTAGCAGTAAGGGAACACCAGCAGACTAGTATACCTAAATCATTATAAACATCACAGCATATTATCCTATGCGCGGTGATCTCAACAGTGCAAATAATGATCACTAATCTAGATCCGTATTTCTGCTTATTATGTATGGCTGTGAAGTGGTGATACATACAAATATTGAAACCTGCAGAATGATCAACAAGCAACACTTACTTTTCCTTCATCATCTTCATCATCCTTTCAGCCGAAAGACGTCCACTGCTGGACATAGGCCTCCCCCAAGCACCGCCACTTCGACTGGTTCTGTGCTTCTCGCATCTAGCGGATACGTGGATAGTGGGACTTTTCCTTCATTCATGCGCAGTTACTACCTACTTAAAATAACAAAAATTGTATATAATTTTCCAAGAAGGATCAATATTTTTACCTGATACATAATAGTGCAAGCACCAATCTGACCCCCGAGTGGCTTGGCTGCAGCTACCTTTATCCCATTGAGCAGGTTTGAACGCTGCACTTCCACGGGACCATAACGTGGTCTGGACACGCTTACATTCCAGTTACGGTTGGAAACCGAGAACATACGTTTTGGAATTTGATACATTTTATTCATGATACCTACCTAAATTGCTAGAAATAGGAGGAAATAGGCAATATTTAATATTTCTTGTAATGCAATTTGTCAGAATCAATAATATTGTGAGTTGTGAGACTATGATTGTAAGCAAGAAGAATAGAGTTTTTGCACTCTAGCTTTGGTAATCATAGATATACCTAACAGTAATTGTACAATTGGTAAGCAAAAAGGTAGAATATCATGATTTTGATTTTATCAAATAAGTGAAACGTTCCGTTCCGTGTGGTGATGGACGTAAAGAGTAGCATCACCCTATATCTTCCCGTGGGTGTAATAAAAGGTGGTAATTTGAGTTTAGGAAAAAGAAAGAAGTTGGCTGGAGCCATATCTGGTGAATAAGGTGGTTGCTCGATGGTATTTGTGGAGTTTTTGGTCAAGAATTCGTCCACAATGATGGCCTTATGCGAAGGCGCATTGTTGTAGTGCAAAATCCAAGAATTTTCTTTCCACTAATCTGGCCTTTTTCGTATAATTTGCTGTCTTAAACGCCTCATAATGCTCAAATAATATTCTTTATTTACCGTTTGACCCGGCCGCACCGCGCCGGCAAGAATTCCGAGTGCACAACATCGCGATATTCAAAGAAAACAGTCAAACCACGCCAAAGTGGATCAAAAGTAGAGTCACTGACTTTTGATCTACTTTGGCGTGGTTATTTCGGTTTCGGTTCAGTTGGAAGGCGCCACTTCGTGAAAGGAGTTGGTACCAGATCCTTTACTGTGTCTTAACATCTCTACACTGTTCGAAGGCAAAGACAGTCGTGCCGACTGCAACTTCTACGGAGGCATCTGACTCCTATCGGCTTCAGAGAAGACCTTCGCGAGAGCCCTTCTGAATAAGTGAGTCTGAAAAACTACTACCTGAGACCCCAATTTGGGTTTTGTCCTAACAGAGGCACCTGCGAGGCAATCTTCTCTATTGGTGAATGGGAAACTGTATTGGGCAACTTCAAGATTACTCGATAGCAGGCGAGACCACTTCAAGAGTAATCCACCCTGTGACATACATGCATGCATGCATTACTACATACATTACAATGGCATTCGAACGTATCCACACTGTGCTCGTACCTTTACAGTCAAGAGGTTACAATAGCCACATCTGAGCATACGCCCGTTACCTCACAGTCTGAAACAAAATCAATCACCATAGCCGCAATATGCATGGGATGATAATATCAATAACCACATACCTACTTTATTAATCGAACATAACGACGGTTAATGAAAGGCTATTTGATCTAAGCGACATTTTTTGAAAGTTTTTTATTTTTATTTATTTATTTATTTTGGATCTCCAACAAAAGATGTACACAATACATTGACACGTAAATAAAGGGTAACATGAGGTATTAAGTAGGTGTACTCCTTCACTTATAGGAGACCACAGCATGCACAATAATTTACAACTAAGCTAACAAAGTTAAAATATTAATTATAGGTAAAATTTGGTAACAGTTTATAGATTATTAAAAGAAGAATATGAAATACATTGAAATACTTAAATTAACACCTAGAGATATTTAAATTAAATTAAATCTAATAAACATTTTTTATATTTAGAAAGAGACTCACAGATGTCTAAATTCTTAGTTTTGGCTAATATGTTATATTGCCTACAAAGTCTCGGAACAGCGGCGTAATGACCGAGGTTAGTTTTTGAGCCAGGGATGTAAAATAAATTATATGTGTTAGGTCTGGGAATCCGAGTCGGAATTTTAATCTTTAATGAACTCAAAAGTTCACTGCAATGTATCGTTCCATTAAATAGTTTGTGGAGGATGACGCAGTCTAATTTCTTCCTACGACTGGTTAGTGTATTCATGTGGTAGTGTTTCAACCTATCAGTGTAGCTAGTAAGTTGTTTAGCCAAGTGATCTCCGTAGCACAGATGGTAAAGGAACCGCTTTTGGACACTCTCTAATCGCTTCGAGTAAACTTCGTAATGTGGATTCCATACCACTGAACCATATTCTAGGATTGGACGGACTAAAGTATTGAAGAGCTTAATTTTTGTCGCGGGTCTTTTAAATTCCTTACTATTTCGCAAAAGAAATCCCAGTACCTTGAAAGATCTTGAAACAACACTCAAGATGTGTATATCGAACTTTAGGGCTTGATCGAGTTGAACTCCCAGGTCGCGAATTTCACTCAGTTTCTTTACTTCAATTCCCTCTATGTAATATTTGTTTTCGACTACTTTTTTATTACGAGTGAACTGGATGTAGTGACATTTACTAGTATTTAAAAGCATTCTGTTTGCTTTGCACCAGTCTACCAGTCTATCGATGTCATCCTGTAGGTTTTTGGAATCTAATTTACTCATAATTGGCTTCATTATCTTTAAATCGTCTGCAAACAAATAAAAACGGGAGTGTTTAAAGCATTTAGTTATGTCATTTATGAAAACATTAAAAAGAATCGGCCCCAAATGCGATCCTTGCGGTATTCCAGAGGTTGCTAGATAGCTGTCAGAGAAATGACCGTTCACCACTACTTTAGATTCTCTTCTTTCTAGGTAAGATTTAAACCAGCCCAATAACGTTCCACCAACACCCAATTGCGCCAATTTATTAATAAGAAGGCAGTGATCCACTTTATCGAATGCCTTGCTAAAATCTGTATAGATTGCGTCCACTGGAACACGATTATCAAGGCACTGAGACAAAGCCGACGTGAAACATAGAAGATTAGTATTGGTTGATCTAGATTTAATGAAACCGTGCTGATGCTCTGTAATGCTTTCTTTAAGGTACCACATCAGATGTCTGGTAACAAGTTTTTCGAATACTTTTCCAAATGTAACTAGTAATGAAATCGGTCTATAATTTGCAACCAGATGCTTTTCTCCAGATTTAAATATAGGTATTACGAGAGCTTCTTTCCAGGTGTCTGGAAAGATACCATCGTGTAAAGATCTGTTGAAGATAATTTTTAGGGGCAATACTAATGCCTTTGCACAGCGCTTAATAAATATTGGTGGAATACCATCGCTACCCGCGCCTTTAGTTTCGTCTAATCCGTCCAACTCACGGTATAGTTCTCTGCCATCAAATTCCAAATTACAGAGTGCTGCAGACATGAGAGAATAACCAGTGTCTGTGAGGTCGGGACTATCTGTAGTAGAGTCATTAAAGGTACTTACAAAATGTTCACCAAACATGTTACAAACATCCCTTCCACTTGATGCAATTTTGTTTTTATGAGACATTTGTGCCGGATATGTACTGCTACCTTTTCTTTTATTTTTTATGAAAGACCAGAATGTTTTAGGGTTTTTTGTAATGTAGTTTTCAATATTGGAGATATATTTCTTGTAGCTTGTTGAACTCAGAACATTGCATTCATCACGTAATCTCTCAAAGTGCTCTCGGTCTAGTGGGTTTTTGTACTTCTTAAAACGAACGTGATATTTGTACTTTTCTCTTAGAAGTCGTATAAGAGCCCGTGTAAACCACGGTGGATATTTATCGCTGGCTGTTTTTTTCATAGGGATACATTCAGTAATAATATGTCTTAATAAGTCATAGAAAACGTCTACCATATCGTTAACAGAAGTACAGTTTTTGAACTCATTTTCCCATTCTATTGCCAACAAACGACGTAGAACGCTTTCATAATCTGCACGTAGAAAGTTTGGTTTTGGCACATTATTAGCTTCTAAAAAACGCTCTGCTAGCACTGGCAAATTTAACTCGAGGGGGGGATGTAAAGGGTCCTCTTTCGATAAACTGTAGTTACAACGGGTGATGTTTGTTATGGAGGTGTTACAGAGTACTAAATCTAATATTTTAGACTTGTTGTTAAGGATATGATTGTATTGATTTAGGCCATTTAAAGTCAAGAACTCGGTTAGTATCGCATTTAAATCAGAGTTGTTTGGTTCTGGGTGCAGGTAAATGGAGTCATTATTAGTAAGCCATTTAATATTACTGAGATTAAAGTCACCTAAAATCAGCATTGGTTCATTATTATTTAATAACTTGTGAACGTTTTTGGTAAACAACTCCAGCGTATCGGGATGAGTTGGTGGTGGTAGGTATACACCGCTGATATAGATTTTATTGTGACAATGTTTAGACGAACGAATACTAACACTTATCCATAAATCTTCAATGTCGCTTTCAAAGTGGGATAACCTACACGACTTCAAAGTTTTTAAAACTGCAATCAAAACCCCTCCACCGTCTTTACGAGTTTTGTATCTACTGGTCTCACGATCACGCCTATAAACCACATATCTATCGTCAAATAACTCAGAATCATAGACACCGCTGTTTAACCAAGTCTCGGTAAGCACTATAATATCATAATTATGTACAGATATGTTTTTGTAAAAGTTAAGAGTTTTAGTTTTTAAGCCTCGTACATTTTGATAGTACACTTGAAGTGGACAGTTGAATGTGACTAGATAATAACAATAGGAACTTGCAACTTATGACATTAATTAATAAAACTAGGCTAAGGATTTTATCTTATCTAGGCTATTGATAACAATTCTTTGCGAAGACTCGTCTTTTTTCATAAAGACCTTACCGTCCCGAACCCAGATAAACTTAAAACCAAGTTCTTTGCCGCGGATCCTCGCAGCGGCATGAATTGCTTTATTTGTAGTAGACAGATGTTCCGAGACGTAAATAGGTTGAGGTTTCTCCGCTGCAATACCTAGGTGACTAGTGTTTAGTTTGTCCTGGTTGTTGTTTCTATTATATTTCATTGAGGCGGCAAGGAAACTGTCACGCAGACGTGGACTACAGAATTTGACGAGAATAGAACGGGGCCTGGTGCTTTCTGTGTCTTTCTTAGCAATTCTTGTGCAGTGTAGTATGTCGGGGTCTTTAACATCACAACTAATCACCTTACCCAGCTGTAGCACGGTGGTGACTAGATTTTCAGCCTTGTTTTCTGGAACGCACTGAAGTTCGACGTTGGCGGACCTGGAGTTTTGTTCAACCAAGTTCAGACGCTGACTAAGTTGTTGGATGGCATCCTGCAAGCAACGGTTGTCCTTTTCGAGCTTCTGAATCCTATCAGATTTATCTTCCAACGTGACCTTCATCTCTTCGTACTTCTCGTTATAGAAAGATAGTGACTCGTTGAATCCTGCGACCAACTCGTTAATTTGCTTGAACTGATCGGATACTAAATCTTTAAGCGCACTCTGTATTTCTTGCTTAATAATTTCCCGCAACGAGCCTCTCGAAAATTCAATTAGGGTATTATCATTTTCTTGAACTGGCGAGTGGCTTTGTGACTGCTTAGACTTATTGCGGACGGTGACATTGGTGCCCGGGGGTGATAGCGATCGCGGGGACTGCTCCGTGGTGGGGCTCACAAGTCTCGTCGATCTCGCAGGTGTGTTTGTATTATCGTCCTTAGGTTGTTTACTTACGCAGCTAGGACATTTCCAGGTTGATTTTTGTTTAATACTCATGCTTTTAAACACCGTATCGCGAACATTAGCGCAAAATAATTCATACCATAGGTGGCAAATAGAGCATTGCAAGCATTCTTTGCAATTAAAATCCTTCAAACAACCAGCGCAGCTTTTTGTTGACATTTTTGTCGGTACAATTCAAAATGTTGGTTCTGGCAATAAAGCGCATTCAGCTAATCACAGAGCATGCAGCGTCTAGCGGTGCCAAGAATAAATAAAGCGATGGTATACTTAAAGCGCTGAGCGGCGTTGGAGTGTGACTCGCTTGAAATCTCGCGACCAAAAGGTCGTATGCGCCGTAGAATAGGCGTCGCTTACGCGTTTTACTCAACACTGGTTTAAAATCAAAACAGTACCAATAGATTTGTAACGGATAGTTTTAAAGTAATGTTTTACGTTATTAATCGGAGTTTTTTCACTATAAAACCATGGTCACTACACTTATTTGGTGTTCATTTACATATAACACTAAAAACAAAGTTATTAATTACACTTTATACTAAAAAAAAGCAAAATGTAAGTGGAGCAAACGTTAATACTTGTTACTTAGTTGAGTGCCGTAGTACAACAGTGAAAGTTGCAGGAGAGTGGTTCAAAGTTTTATTTTTCGAATAAAAAAAATCATTATAAAAGAACTAGTGAGTGGATTTTGGTAAATATAATAGTTTTTCCAAACTCCACTCACTAGTTCTTTTATAATTTTTTTATTCAAAAACTTTGAATCACACTCCTGCAACTTTCAAAAAGTGGCGGTTAGATCAAATAGCCTTTCAACCGTCGATATCCTAAGTAATTATTAGATAAATGATGTAATTATCCATTTCTAATTCACGTGTTCGCTACAGATAACGTTATCTGTAGCGAAAACGTAGGTTAGTGTATTCAATTATTTAGGTGATTGATCTTTCCGTGGGTGCCTAAAAACGAATGGAAAATTATCAGGCTTTGTTTTTATCGAATAATATTAATGATAGTTATACAGTTCAATTAATCTTGTTATTTATATAATGGTTTATTAGTCAGATTATGGTGCCAAGGTCGGGTGTGTCAACAACTCACTACAGAGGTTACACAGGGTGTATTTTAGCACGCCAATTACGAATTTACTGTAGGCTTTTGGGAAGGAAAGTTGGAGCCGGCGTGTTTTTACCGGATCACATACACCGTGAGCCTGACGCGGGGCCCGCGAGATTCGCTCAGGACCTGCGCTGGCCATGCCATGCCGTAAGATCTTGAAAACAGAGTGGACTTACACAATGCAGCAGTGGACTACTTTATTATTACTGGATATTACCTGTAGAGCAGTGGTGGCCGAGATACCCAACAGCCACGAGTAGCACGTCATAGGTTAGAACCCAGACAGCGCTTTAGTTAGCGTTAATTATTTCATCACCACTGTTCTCAAAACGGTGAAAAAAAACATCGTAATGAAACCGATAAAAAAAATATTAGAATTTTTGGTTCTAAGACATGCGTCTTTTTTTTTTTTTTTTTTTTTTTTTTTTTTTGGATGGGAAATCATCAAATGACTTCTCCCGCTCTGGGCGGAGCGGGAGGGCGTGTCAGACTTTTACTGACTAAAACCCACCCGTGTTCCTTCAGTTGCCCATGTGCCAGGGTCAAGGTATCTCTTTAGAACAATCACGTGACCCCGGCAGGCATCGGTCCTAGCAGACCCCTTCAGTACTGCTGACATCTCTTTGAGGCGCGCGTGGAACACTACGCGCCGTCGACCCGAGCTTGGTCCTTACCGGGCGGCGAGCTACCCATTGCTCGCCACCCGCAAGCTCGCGCCTACGGTGGCCGGGAGTCCGCAATCGACTCCCGGCGCCCGGGGCGTCTCCTCCTGCGGCGGCTAGGGACGTGAGGGCGCAGAGACTGCCACTCCCTCACGCGCCCCGCCTCCTCCTTCGCGAGCATTACTGCTTCGCAGAAGGAGGTGACGGCTTCCCATGCCCTCTCGCTCCGTACCATGGCTCGCACCAGGGCCGGACGCGAGAGGTCGCCGCCGCCGATCGCCTCCACGAGGACACGGCGGTGCTCCGCCCAGGCAGGGCACACTTCCACCGTATGCTCCACCGTGTCCTCTAGACGATCCTCACAATGGAAACACCCGGGCGTTTCCTCCCGCTTTATCCTGAACAGGAACCCACCGAAGCACCCATGCCCGGTGAGAACCTGTGTCAGGCGGAAGGTGAGGACGCCGTGGCGCCTCTCTATCCACTCCTCAAAGAGGGGACTTACCGCCGCAATTGTGGCGTGCCCTGCGCTGGGTTGCGACAATCGTACCCGCCATGTCGCCATGAGATCCTGCCGGAGCTCTGTCCGCCGTGCCGCGATTTGTCGCGGCAGCGGAGTTTCGCCCCGGCGTTTCGCATCCTCGCGCCACTCCCACATGTGGGCGAGGACCTTTGCCTCCAGATCCCATGGCGGCACTCCGGCAAGGAGGCTCGCCGCCTCGCAGGAGACCGTGCGGTATCCCCGGATTAACCGAATGGCCATGACCCTCTGGGCCGCACTCAAGCGGCGCGCTGGGCGCAGCCTCAATGAGGGCGCCCACACCGGTGCCCCGTAGAGGGCCATGGACCGCACGACCCCCGTGTAGAGCCTCCGGCAGGAGGCGTTTGGACCCCCCAGATTAGGCAGGAGCCGCTTTAAGGCAGCCCCAGCCCGCTCCAGTCTGGGAGCCAAACGTCGGAAGTGCTCGACGAAGTTCCACCGGCTGTCGAGGACAAGTCCCAGGTACTTCATCGTCGACTCGACGCCGATGTGAACCCCTCCTACCGTGAGTTGGGAACCCGCAGGTGGCGTGTTCCGAGGACCATGAAAACCCATGGCCTCAGACTTGTGCAAGGCCACCTCGAGTCCCAATTGCCGGATTCTTTCGACGATTGTCGCAACCCCGCGTGTCATTAGTTCGGCCGCCGCTTCGTGCGACCTCCCCTGCGCCAAGACCAGCGTGTCGTCAGCGTAGCAGACTACGCTGACGCCGTTAGGGAGGTCGGCGCGCAGCACCCAGTCGTAACCGATGTCCCACAGATGCGGCCCCACGACCGATCCCTGTGGGACACCGCACGACATCTCTCGCCGGTTCCACTCTCCCTGGTGACCGGGGTAGATTACGGCCCTATCCGTCAGATAGGCCTCGACCACGCGACAGAGGTAGGTCGGCATCCGGTGATACCGGAGTGCCTCCCTAATGCAACTCCAGGGCAGGGTGTTGAAGGCATTGGCGATGTCTAGAGACACCGCCAAGACGACCCCACCCCGGGCCACTGCATCCCCCGTCGTGAGGGCTCGCACGCGCATGATGGCGTCCACCGTAGAGCGCCCCTTGCGGAAGCCGTACTGACCGTCCGACAAGTCCGGCCCCTCCCGCACCAGCCACCCGACGAGGCGGTCTGCAATTACTCTTTCAAAGAGCTTGCCCACCTCGTCGAGCAGCACGATGGGCCGGTAAGCGGACGGAGAGTCCGCTGGGCGCCCCGGCTTCTTAATGAGGACCAGTTTCCCCGTCTTCCAACGAAGTGGGAACTGGCCCCTCTCCAAGCATGCGCTTAGGAGCCCCCTGAGTCGAGGCCCGAGAGCCTCTAAGGCCAGGACCCAGGCTTTGCCAGGCAAGCCGTCGGGTCCTGGGGCGGTATTTTTGGCATTTAGCCGACGCACCGCCACTCTCAACTCTACCTCGGTCACCTCTGGGGCGTTGTCGTCGTCATCGGTGTTGTGGTCCGCATTAGGCACCGCAGGAGGCGGAGCCATAGGTGGGGGACTATGTTCCCCTCGCGAAGGGAACAGAGCGCTCACCACGCCCTCCACAAGCTGGGGCCGGAGACTCTGAGTAAGCGGGGGGGCCCAAAGACATGCGTCTTAGAACCAAAAATTCTAATAAGTACTTACCTATTTATTATGTGAAATTTACCAACCCGCTCTGGGCCCACGTGGTTGACTACGGCCCGCTCCCTCTCACAGAGAGGAGGTCTATGTCCCAGCAATGGGAAATTATAGGCTGATTATAATAAGTATTATACAGGGTTATTTGTAAAACACCGGCAACCTTTCAGGACTATGTTACTAACATCACAATCAATAACTTTTGTTCTATGACTTTTAAAAATTCATCATAATTTAGTTTATCAAATTTTCATACAAAAATCAGCCGCCCGTAAATAGGTCAAGTTCAAGTGCCCCACCGCCTTAACCCCGCTCCCCTTGCTAATGTAGTATCCCTTTCTTTTGCTTCCCATAGACTTCGTAACATTTAGAGCGTTCAATTTAAATATTTTTATTTTTGTATGAAAATCTGATGAACTAAAGTATGATGAATTTTTAAAAGTCATAGAACAAAAGTTGTTGATTATGATATTAGTAACATAGTCCTGAAAGGTTGCCGGTGTTTTACAAATAACCCTGTATAACCTGTATTTTCCAACAGCAGGGTAAATGCCTCCCAATACTCTCTTTGCACCTTTATCTATCTTGGACTACTTGGGACACGTCATTATCGAAATAGTCCAGCTCTAAAGGCGGATGGTAATAAAATAATATTTTTTGCATCCCACTATATGCAGTAAGTATGATCTGGCTGACTGCAACTGTACTAATCTTATAAGTACTGTTGTTACTCACCAAGCCGCGGCAGCATCTACGTAGCAGGTACCTAGGCTATCGGTAAAAGAAATTCTGGATTTTTGTATATTCACTTGGCTCTTATAACGATAAGTATTAATAGTATTAACCAGTCATTTATCCATGAATAATATGCTTAATAGTTCCTGGAAGGAAGTGACCTACACATTCGATTATGTAAACACGGAAGCCATGACACAAGTTATCAAATGCCACCCGCAGCCTTATTTCGCACGTTGGTGCTAAAATCGCAGCACAATACACAAATCAGTGATTTTCGGCAGTTCCAGTATCAACCTATCACTTTTATGATATAATCCGCACTTGTTATTGTTATCGAAGATAAGAGAGTACTTTGTTATTGTGATCGTGTGACTCTGATTTGCGGAATAGAAGAGACATTTGGTGCCGATTCTGTTGTACACCGAGACGAAGGCACGCGCAAGGGTACAGCCTGGACGTGTTTTATATGGAATTTTTCACTTTTTGTTTGAAAAAATAAAAAAAATATTACCCACGTGTTGAGATTTATATGTGTGGGATTTATTAAAGGGGGTTGAAAATTACATTATTTTTGCGATAGGAAACGTCATTTTCGAGATTTAAACAAAAGAAAAAAATAAACAGCACTGTTTTTGCACGTGAAGGCGAGGCGTTGGTGTGAATTTTTGTTCATGACCACTAGTTTTATTCCACACCTTTTTAATCGCGATTAAAAATAGCCAGATTTAGTCAAAATAAATTATTTTAGTCAACATTTTTGGTGAAAACCGGCAAACTCAGAATAGCAAAATTGTCATTTTCACTAAACTAATAACTCAGTGCAATCTTAGTGCTGTCAAACTAAAATATAGTTAAGTTGTGTCACTTTAGTCTATTTCATAATAGGAAATCGTCGTTTGACAGGAATACCTACACCAAATTTTAGTGATTTTTAGTTTAGTTTAGAGAATTTTGTAGGTACAACAGAATCGGCACCATTGTTTTATGGTACATAATCTGAGTTTTAGGTAGTTTCCCTAATGTATTCGAGCGACTTGCTGATCCCAGCAGCACTAGCCATGCACCCATCGTGCTAATCTCACATGCACCGAATGTTCGTTATGAATTAGGTTTTAGATACCCTAATCGTCAGCGTAGCTCGAGAAATTCAAATATTCTTACTTTTTTTTTGCAATTTGCACTCCTGTTTCAGGCTGAAAGGTAATAAAGTATTATTGCACCCGCAATTAAAGTATTTACTCCTCTTAATACAACTCTAAAGTTGAAATTGCCCGATAGAAACGGTCATTCAGTCAATGACCGTTTCATGAAATTATCACTTGAGGCCATTTTGGGTCCAGTATTCTAGAGATTTTTAGAGTGTCGTCCTCCAGTCTAACTGAATGCAGCGATTATTCCGAACCTGCCCCGAAATCCTAACTCGGTCGCGGGTTAGGTTAGGAACTTGAAAAAAATTATGATATTTGTTTCAAACGTCACCCTCTTCCTAGCCTGACCCGAAGTATCGTTCCTATCACCCGTGTTTCTAACGTCCCGTAGCGAATGCAACGATCCACGAATACCAGCCGGTACCGTAGCCGTAAGTGCTTAACGTGCTTTCCAGGACACAGGAGAATAGTTTTGATGTGTTAAGATCTTCACCCATCTACGGACCATCCGCGGCCAGCACAGCTTAACCTGATCTATCGACCTATACCGTTATTATTACTTAGTCACAAGCCCCCGAATATTATTAATAGTTCTTTAAAAAAAATTACGCAATGCAAATCTTGATGAGACTAACATCAAAAATTCGGTCACCCTACTAAAGCACAATGATCCTTCAATATTCGCATACCTATAGAAATATTAAACCTGTTGTTGACTCAATGATAAGCTATCAACGTTACAAAACAATAAAAGGTTTCGAGTATTTAAAAACCAATTAGTGGTCTCTCGACAGTCAAAAATTGCATTGAGCACCGATACTTAACCCTACAAAATCACAAGTTTTATTTGCGGGGAGACCCTGGTGAAAGGACAGTAGGCAGGCAACCTTCACGTCCTTTTTCTATTCTGCTGAAGTTTTGAAGGGAAGTATATCGGGTACCCTATTCGCTCGAACCCTATTTCGGTTTTCCCGCTTGATTGGAGTTCATACGTGTATTGCTATACCAACTAAAATGAAAGTGGAATATCAAGAAGATTCCGAATATCCAAAATCATTGGACAACAATGATCCTCTGGGTCACTTTAGACAACGATTTTATCTGAAACATGACTACATCTACATGTGTGGGAACTCCCTTGGACTTGCGACTAAGGACGCCGAAGACTGCGTATTAGAAGTCATGGATCGATGGAAAGATGAAGGTATCAAGATATGGATGGTTGACGACAACAAATATTATTTATATTCAAAGTATTTGTCTAAGCTCATGGCGCCTATAGTTGGAGCAGATCCTGATGAAATATGCATCTTTGGCGGCACCACAATCAACATCCATCAAGGAATCAGCACTTTTTATAAACCCACTAAAGACAAATATAAAATATTGGTAGACGACATCAACTTCCCCACAGACCGTTACGCAGTGGATAGTCAAGTCAGATTACAAGGTTACGATCCAAAAGATGCTGTGAAAGTCGTCAAAAGTAACGGGAAGTACATGGATGAAGACGCAATTATAAATGCAATGACCGACGATGTGGCGTTGGTGTTCCTTCCTACTGTGTACTACAGAAGCGCCCAAGTTTTAGATATGGTAAAAATAACTAAAGCAGCCAAAGAAAGAGGCATTCTTATAGGATGGGATCTTTGTCACGGTGTTGGAGCTATAGAAATCAATTTGAAGGAAGTCGATGCTGATTTTGCTATATGGTGTACTTATAAATATTTAAACGGAGGTCCTGGTTCGTCTGCAGCTTTATACATTAACAGAAAAAATCACAAAAGATTGCCGGGTTTAGCGGGATGGTATGGAAACAAAATTGAGAGCCAGTTTTTATTGAGACAAGAGTTCGATCATCAGCAGGACGCGAATGGATGGCAGATTGGAACTCCTAACGTTTTATCCATGGCTTCTTTGGAAGGCGCTTTGAGAGTTATTAATGAAGCTGGAATACCAAATATGAGGAAAAAGTCTCTACACATAACTGGGTACCTGATGTATCTTATCGAAAAGAAGCTCATAAATTACGGGTTTGCTATTGGAAACTTGAGAGAAGATAGCAAGAGAGGCGGTCATGTATGCTTGGAACATGACGAGGGCTATAGAATCAGCATCGCGCTGAAGTCTCGAGGGATTGTGCCAGACTTCAGGGATCCCAACGTCATCAGGTTGACACCAACGGCTTTGTACACGAGTTATGAAGAGGTTTACAAATTAGTGGAGATTCTACTGGATATTGTTGAGACTGAGAGTTACAAATTAATAGGTAAGAATAGGAACTACGTTGTTTAACCCAATCAAGTCATGGATTTTGTTTTTTTTTTTAAACGGCTTATTAGTCAGACGGTTGTATATTCTACCATGTATTTTCTGTACACTTATTACATATATGGAAAGACATTTAGTACTTTAAAAAGTTTATTTAGATAAGCTGTTTCGAATAAGAGAGTAACAGATTGTGTTGTAAATTTTAATTTAAATAAATTTAATTATTGATGAAACCAGGATTTCCACAAACATTTAAATAAAGATTTTAAATAAAACAATCAGAATTTGGTTTAATTTATATTTTAAATCGAAAATAGGCTTATACTATTTTACTTGAGTTGCAATGTGATCATATCAACATGCCATAAAATTTATCCTATCACAAGTCCAGAATTATATTAGACAATCTTTTTGGAGGTTCTTTAACAAGAATTATTCACACTTTTACTATAATCACACCACAACGTTTCATTTATAAATAAAAAAATAATTATATATAATAATTAACAAAATGTCAAAACGTCATTCCTTCTCAGGGTTGCTGGCCGAAATAAAAATTATCAAATTTTTATACTAACAACATCTGTGTGTGTGACTTTTCGTACTTAAATCTTATCTGGGATGTACAATAATGAACCCTATTTTTAATTTTTAAAACCTTAATAATAACAGTTTTCTATTTATCATTATTATTTATTACTATTTACAGTAATTTACATCACAAGAGTATGTCGTATGGTGGTTGTGGACGATACAACTTTTTTTTTTTTCTTTTTCAACATGAACTAACGTAAGGAACTAACAGTAAGACCGTACGGCCTGAAATTAGGTTTAAACAGACGTTTAGGAAAATTTACAAATACGATTATTCGTTGTTCTACGTTCTTGAATTTACTAGATAGTATCGAGTGTTTTTAAATAAATCGTATTGAAAACTTTCAGTCCAAAACGTCACGTTTTTACATGAAATGCTAGCTGGAACTATGCTTACTCAGGAGTCCTTATTAACACAATTTCACTTGGCTGTTGAATGG
This sequence comes from Aporophyla nigra, assembly GCA_947507805.1. Taxonomy (NCBI): domain Eukaryota; kingdom Metazoa; phylum Arthropoda; class Insecta; order Lepidoptera; family Noctuidae; genus Aporophyla; species Aporophyla nigra. Next base: position 22,665,175 of record OX382308.1, on the reverse strand, counting down.
AAATCCGTTTCTAGGACACATTTATATAATTCAAAAACTACATTTGTATGTTACATCAAGTTTCGCTATATAATACCGTATCACTGCAACAATGCAGAGACCTCACAAATGAAGATGCTGACTTTACGGATGATAAGTTAGAAAAATATTTCGAACACTTAGCAGTCCGTAAAATGAGTATACTTGAATTCGTCAAATAGGAATGATACGCATTCTAAGTCTTAAAACAGGACTCCCGAACGTGTAAAATTTCACAAAGAAATCACTAAAACAAAACACTTTTTAATTTTTTTTTTACATTTTTTAACACCGCTTTTTTGCTGAGTTACATCAATGACGAATAATTCTTGTCTCGATTGTATTCGTGAGCGTTGTTACTGGCGTCAAGTACTTAGTTCCGTCACTATATGAACTACTACGTATACAGTCAGACGTACGATAGTGGAGGGTAATCACTAGCACTTGACGAGTCCGTTCGATTGTAACCACCATACTTGTTACCGCTCACAGCACACACGAATGAGTGACAGATGGTTGCGTAGCTGTCGCTTTGAGCCTCTGTAACGAACACAAACACATCAATCAATCTTTCAAGTTGAGGCCAAGGAGAACACATTAAAGAAATACAGAGATATCTAGGCCGATAATTATTTACTATCAAAATAGCTTTGACTTCACCACGGTTACGGTAAAATAAAATTTTGAAACAATATTAAAAAAAAACTGCTGTCTTTCTAAAAAACTATAACCCAAATTACAACCCAGGTATTCAACATAAATTTTATCATGCATGTATAAAATAACTACAAGGACTATCAATTAAAAGACTAGAATAGCAAGTTAAACTTCGTGATATTTCAATAAATAATATCTGACTAGAACTGTCCCACTTTTATACACAGGCTTTTTCTAACACGGAATCTGAAGGCATTTACATTTCAATATAGAAAGAAAATAAGGAAAAAAACGCACACATTGAACACTCGATTCGCTATCTTGGCCACACCGCAGTAGAAACAACATTCTGGAAAATAATTTAAATAAAGTACTATTTGCTAACGTTCAGCTTTTAAAATACCCAGAAATATATTAAGTTATGCTTAACTGGGACAAAAAAATCATATTTGAGTAGGTCATGAAATCACAAGTAGGGGAGATATTAAATACTATCCTATACTGTCTGTAAAATTGATTGATGCAGTAACTTTGAACAATCATCATCATCATCATCATCATTTCAGCCGAAAGACGTCCACTGCTGGACATAGGCCTCCCCCAAGCACCGCCACTTCGACCTATTCTGTGCTTCTCGCATCCAACGTATTCCTGCGGCCTTCACCAGGTCATCGGTCCATCTTGTGGAACAATAATGTACCCAAAACTAAATTAAGACGTAATTATAATCAAAATTAAACTTTCCACGTGTTAAATACACTCCGTTTTCTAGTGTAGTTGTATTTTTCTCCCGTTGAAATAACTAAAATCTGTAATATTGACTCATTCTTCTTGAAGAAACGAAGAAAGACCTAGACTCGAGGGCCAGTCGTCCAGCTCGTGTGCAGGCGGCAGGTCTGTGCTACTCGCTACACTAGCTACGTACAGTTGTGCAGGCGCACCGAGGGCCAGTCGTCCAGCTCGTGTGCAGGCGGCAGGTCTGTGCTACTCGCTACACTAGCTACGTACAGTTGTGCAGGCGCACCGAGGGCCAGTCGTCCAGCTCGTGTGCAGGCGGCAGGTCTGTGCTACTCGCTACACTAGCTACGTACAGTTGTGCAGGCGCACCGAGGGCCAGTCGTCCAGCTCGTGTGCAGGCGGCAGGTCTGTGCTACTCGCTACACTAGCTACGTACAGTTGTGCAGGCGCACCGAGGGCCAGTCGTCCAGCTCGTGTGCAGGCGGCAGGTCTGTGCTACTCGCTACACTAGCTACGTACAGTTGTGCAGGCGCACCGAGGGCCAGTCGTCCAGCTCGTGTGCAGGCGGCAGGTCTGTGCTACTCGCTACACTAGCTACGTACAGTTGTGCAGGCGCACCGAGGGCCAGTCGTCCAGCTCGTGTGCAGGCGGCAGGTCTGTGCTACTCGCTACACTAGCTACGTACAGTTGTGCAGGCGCACCGAGGGCCAGTCGTCCAGCTCGTGTGCAGGCGGCAGGTCTGTGCTACTCGCTACACTAGCTACGTACAGTTGTGCAGGCGCACCGAGGGCCAGTCGTCCAGCTCGTGTGCAGGCGGCAGGTCTGTGCTACTCGCTACACTAGCTACGTACAGTTGTGCAGGCGCACCGAGGGCCAGTCGTCCAGCTCGTGTGCAGGCGGCAGGTCTGTGCTACTCGCTACACTAGCTACGTACAGTTGTGCAGGCGCACCGAGGGCCAGTCGTCCAGCTCGTGTGCAGGCGGCAGGTCTGTGCTACTCGCTACACTAGCTACGTACAGTTGTGCAGGCGCACCGAGGGCCAGTCGTCCAGCTCGTGTGCAGGCGGCAGGTCTGTGCTACTCGCTACACTAGCTACGTACAGTTGTGCAGGCGCACCGAGGGCCAGTCGTCCAGCTCGTGTGCAGGCGGCAGGTCTGTGCTACTCGCTACACTAGCTACGTACAGTTGTGCAGGCGCACCGAGGGCCAGTCGTCCAGCTCGTGTGCAGGCGGCAGGTCTGTGCTACTCGCTACACTAGCTACGTACAGTTGTGCAGGCGCACCGAGGGCCAGTCGTCCAGCTCGTGTGCAGGCGGCAGGTCTGTGCTACTCGCTACACTAGCTACGTACAGTTGTGCAGGCGCACCGAGGGCCAGTCGTCCAGCTCGTGTGCAGGCGGCAGGTCTGTGCTACTCGCTACACTAGCTACGTACAGTTGTGCAGGCGCACCGAGGGCCAGTCGTCCAGCTCGTGTGCAGGCGGCAGGTCTGTGCTACTCGCTACACTAGCTACGTACAGTTGTGCAGGCGCACCGAGGGCCAGTCGTCCAGCTCGTGTGCAGGCGGCAGGTCTGTGCTACTCGCTACACTAGCTACGTACAGTTGTGCAGGCGCACCGAGGGCCAGTCGTCCAGCTCGTGTGCAGGCGGCAGGTCTGTGCTACTCGCTACACTAGCTACGTACAGTTGTGCAGGCGCACCGAGGGCCAGTCGTCCAGCTCGTGTGCAGGCGGCAGGTCTGTGCTACTCGCTACACTAGCTACGTACAGTTGTGCAGGCGCACCGAGGGCCAGTCGTCCAGCTCGTGTGCAGGCGGCAGGTCTGTGCTACTCGCTACACTAGCTACGTACAGTTGTGCAGGCGCACCGAGGGCCAGTCGTCCAGCTCGTGTGCAGGCGGCAGGTCTGTGCTACTCGCTACACTAGCTACGTACAGTTGTGCAGGCGCACCGAGGGCCAGTCGTCCAGCTCGTGTGCAGGCGGCAGGTCTGTGCTACTCGCTACACTAGCTACGTACAGTTGTGCAGGCGCACCGAGGGCCAGTCGTCCAGCTCGTGTGCAGGCGGCAGGTCTGTGCTACTCGCTACACTAGCTACGTACAGTTGTGCAGGCGCACCGAGGGCCAGTCGTCCAGCTCGTGTGCAGGCGGCAGGTCTGTGCTACTCGCTACACTAGCTACGTACAGTTGTGCAGGCGCACCGAGGGCCAGTCGTCCAGCTCGTGTGCAGGCGGCAGGTCTGTGCTACTCGCTACACTAGCTACGTACAGTTGTGCAGGCGCACCGAGGGCCAGTCGTCCAGCTCGTGTGCAGGCGGCAGGTCTGTGCTACTCGCTACACTAGCTACGTACAGTTGTGCAGGCGCACCGAGGGCCAGTCGTCCAGCTCGTGTGCAGGCGGCAGGTCTGTGCTACTCGCTACACTAGCTACGTACAGTTGTGCAGGCGCACCGAGGGCCAGTCGTCCAGCTCGTGTGCAGGCGGCAGGTCTGTGCTACTCGCTACACTAGCTACGTACAGTTGTGCAGGCGCACCGAGGGCCAGTCGTCCAGCTCGTGTGCAGGCGGCAGGTCTGTGCTACTCGCTACACTAGCTACGTACAGTTGTGCAGGCGCACCGAGGGCCAGTCGTCCAGCTCGTGTGCAGGCGGCAGGTCTGTGCTACTCGCTACACTAGCTACGTACAGTTGTGCAGGCGCACCGAGGGCCAGTCGTCCAGGTCGTGCGCGGGGGGGCGCGCGTCGCTGTGCTCGCGGCGGCGCGACACTTGCGGCGGCTCGGAGTTGATCACACAACCCTCGTGGATGTGTACTGTCGCGATGTCAGACCCGGGGATCTCGAACATCACTTCAAGGAGTAGGTTTTCCTGTAAGAGGAACGAAATGTTAGACAATCGCCTAAAAGTGGATTAAAAACTTGACCTTTTCACTCATAAGACCATTAATTCGGCTTGTTAATGTAACCGATGTTCAATGTGGTCAGTCAAACTAACGTAAGTCATTTATAGAATGTGTTGCCACGATTGACGGTAGTAACTCACAAAGCTAGTATAAACTTAAGGTCTTAAACAAGTCAAATTGTTTTTCACTCTCATTTCATATTAAAACACTGAAGTCAGTTGGCATACACGATGTAAAAAAAATCATCACGTAGCCGTTATCTACGCGTTCTGCCCATGAAATTAAATAACATTCAGTTAAAATTATGCTAGGAAACGACTTTTATGTTTGGTATGTCAGTTTAACACACCGCGCAATGTTGGGTCCCAGTTTGAAAGAAAAAGACAGTTAAAATGACGAAGAATATTAAAATGACGACACAAATTGGAGGAGCCCTATTTTCAGCAGTGGGTGAAATGAAATGAGATTGTTAATTCTGTAAATAGAATACCTATCGGAATCACTTTAACACAACATATTATTATACTTGGTTTATAAAAGCTTGTATCCCTGCAACGATGTCGATTTGACTGGAGATACATCGACGTGATGAGGTGTTTGTATGACGCTGCAACGATGACTGTTCAGATCCAGGATACGAAAATCAGCCCAATCTATTTAGATTCTAAGGAGGATTAGACAGGGGGATGTGATATCCCCGAAACTATTCACCAATGCGCTGGAGGACGTATTTAAGAAGCTGTGTGAATCAATGTGAACGGCGAGTACATCTCACACCTTCGTTTTGCCGACGACATCGCCATAATGGCAGAGACGCTGGAACAGTTAGAACAGATGCTGCATAGCCTAAATGGAAGCCTCGGCATGAACTTGGACAAGACGAAAGTCATGTACAATTCGCATGTCTTGCCGACTCCAATCCGCATCGAAGGGCATGGGGTTGGTAAATAAATAATAGTTTAAAAAAACTAAAAAACACGCTTCCATTGAAAACCAAATTAAAAAGTACAAAATAATGAAAAAAAAAAAAAAAGCGTGGGGTGCCTGATATCAATAAAAAAATACCTTAAAAAGCACCTCACGCTTTTGCACTTTTTAGTTTGGTTTTCAATGGAAGCGTGTTTTTTAGTTTTTTTAAACTATTATTTATTTTCTATTTTTTAGGGTGTTTCGAATTTTGTGACGTATGTCAGCGTAGTTTTCGAATACAGTTTTTTTTGCTGTCCTGGTAACCCTGGCAAGGATAATGGCACAAATTAGTTCGTGACGTATGTCAGCGTAGTTTTCGAAGACAGTTTTTTTGCTGTCCTGGTAACCCTGGCAAGGATAATGGCACAAATTTATGAAATTATTGCATTGTCATCGGTCCTTGACAGGTCTGCAAAGTTTGAATGAAATCTGGTCGTTTAAAGTGGGTCAAAATCGCGCTATAAGGAGTCGGTTACAAACAAACATACTAACATACAAACATACAAGTGAAGCTAATATAAAGCGTGTAAAAATAAAAAATTCCATATAAAACACGTCCATGTTGCGCGCGCCTTCGTCTCTCGACAAGTTCATTGCGTAGCGCACACAAGTACCACGTAGCGAAGCCAAAAGAAAAAAAAACACCACGTTGAGTCGCGATTGTCAAATTTGATTTTTGTCGTGTCAAAATAATTTTTAAATTTAGAGATTATTTCTTGCAGAATAGCGTAACAATTCTCATAGGTAAAATTAAGGAATTTTAGAGATAGTTTAGTTCGGTGTACAACAGAATCGGCACCAGTGACAGTGTCCAAAGCTTTTGATATGTCAAAAAATATGCCTACACACTTCTGGCTACTATCCATACGTGTAGTTCTTTTTTCATAGAAAGCTTTAACCTTCAATAAGTAGAAGTACCAATTCTAAAACAGTATTGTGACCGTCTGAAAGTATATTATTTGCACGCATATAGCCAAGCGAACGATCGATTAGGATATTCTCCATAATCTTAAACACAGTTGGTAAAACTGAGATAAGTTGTAATTTTTTAATGTCTCCCTATCCCGTTTATGGATTGGATGAACGAGAACTATTTTTACGTTGTTTTTTTATTTGCCTTGTTGTTTGCATTATAAAAGAGACCATGGGTCAGGGATAGTCAGATAGGAAATACTGACTAAGCACACAACAATACAATCCATCAATCAACTCAGCCTATCACATTTCACATCTGGGCATATGCCTCTCCCTTGCGCCACAACACCCTGTCCTCCGCCTTCCGCATCCAGCCTGTCTCAGCTACCGTTTGAGGTCTTCGGTCTATCTAGCTGAGGGGCGTCCCACACTACGCTTGCCGATACGTGGTCTCCACTCCAGGACTCGTCTGCTCCATCGGTCGACAAACATGGCCAGCCCACTGCCACTTCAACCTGCCTACTCTGCAAGCTATGTTGGTAACTCCAGTTCTTTTCCGGATAACTTCATTTCTCATCGTAATCATCAAAGAAACTCCGAGAATAGCCCGCTCCATAGCGCTATGAGCGACCTTAAATTTGACTTTCGTCTTGTCCAAGTTCATGCCGAGGCTTCCATTTAGGCTATGCAGCATCTGTTCTAACTGTTCCAGCGTCTTTGCCATTATGGCGATGTCGTCGGCAAAACGAAGGTGTGAGATGTACTCGCCGTTCACATTGATTCCCTGTCCAGTCACGAAAAAACACGCTTCCATTGAAAACCAAACTAAAAAGTACAAAATAATGGAAAAAAAGCATGGGGTGCCTGATATCAATAAAAAAATACCTTAAAAAGCACCCTACGCTTTTTCTCCATTATTTTGTACTTTTTAGTTTGGTTTTCAATGGAAGCGTGTTTTTTAGTTTTTTTAAACTATTATTTATTTGTTTGAAAAATATAAAAAGAAAATATTACCCACGTGTTGAAATTTATATGTATGTGTTGGATCTAATAAAGAGGACCGAAAATTTAGTCTATTTCAGAATAGGAAATCGTCGTTTGACAGGAATAAACCAAATTTTAGTGATTTTTAGTTTAGTTTAGAGAATTTTGTACAACAGAATCGGCACCACTGTCTCAATACTCTTATCAAAACTAGTACGCATAGATGTACGCAGTACTGCATTATAATTCTTTACGAGTTACCTGAAAAATAGATACCCACATGCAAAGATTGGCGAACTGGTGAGCGATAAAGCAAGCATTGAATACGGCGTCCCACTAGGAAGCATTCTGAGCCCAACGTTCTTCCTCATGTACATAGATGACCTGGGTCGTTTAGCCTTTACGACATTACTCCGTGTTTACCTACGCTGATGATATAGCACTTCTCATAAATGACAACATACTCACACACACGTATGAAAGAACCTATTATTTCAAAATGCCGTACAGAAGCAGTTTTCTAGATTTTTTGCATTTAACGCTTTTTGCCTCTATAAACAGGTTTAGTAAACGTAGGCTGGGCTAACTCTATATAGATTGCTATCGACACGCTAAGAAGAACGTAGCTCCGATGAATTCATATCGCATTTTTACTTGATAATTGCATTAAGATGTCTCTCGATAGCTTTCATGCAACCGTATGGCTTAAGACAGGCTTTTGCTAGCAACTGAATTGCTAATTTTGTCGTAAAGCTTTTATAGCACTATCTTACGACATTCAATTAGTACAACATTATTGTAGAATAAACGCTGTTAATTCAATGAAATTAAAACTCAGTTACTTTCATCAAAGTTTCGATTCGCCGAGTAAATTCGTGCGATTCGATTGCGTAAGCCGACCCACACTTTTTGCGTGAACTACACGTGAAATGATGATGGTGATTACATCGGCGGTTGGCGGTTTATTTACCTTAAATCACAGAGAATATTGATCCAGTAACTAGGTAGTACAGCTAGGCAGTGAGAATTACACGAAAAAAGCTAAGGAACCCTAAACTAACTGAAATGGCGCTCCTAGAAGTCGTAAAATGGACCTCATTTTTATTTTTCAATTTCTCAAAAGTTAAGGGAAAGCTTAGTTATGAGAAGTCGCTATTAATAGCGAATTAATTTGAACTGTAAAATTAATACGATTCAATACTTACTAAGAAATCTTGCGTCGCATGAAAATATTAACTAAAAGGGTGTGGCATAATAATGGCAAAATACTTATATTTCTTTTCATTTCATTCCATAAACACAACAGCAACGCATTTTAGTTTTATAATAATAGGGTAAATAGACTAATAACTTGTCTACCGACGGTCTATAACACGGAGCAAATACAAAGAGGAGTCGGCCTAAGCAACTGTGCACTGTGATTTTCAACTAGGTCCTGACGTCATCAAGTAGGCGTGGCCTTAGTCAGTGTATTGTTGGCGTTCGTCCTGTGCACAACTAAGTAAAAGTTCAGTATATTCGCGCTAGACAAAAACAAGAATGAAGTGTTGTGTTTTATCTTGTAAAAACTACTCGGATAGACGTTCTGATGCTATGAATGGTATCACATTTCATTTGTAAATAATTTTAACAGTAATTTATAAAAATTCTTCTAGAAAAATGTCATAACTTCGGTGTTTCCAAATATAATTCTACCCGACATTAGATGGCGACACTTTGTGATATGGATACTAAAATTAATTAGGCACGTAGAGCTCAGTGTTAATATATTTTAATAATTATATGTACTGAAATTTATTCAACATGAATTCCCAAAAACCTTCCAATCGCCTAAATATTATTTTTGTAGTTTTTATCGTGGTTTTTATATCATTTTGTCAACAGGCCGCCATCTATCGTCAACCATGAACAACAAACAAGATTATAAAAATAAACAGGGCCGTAATCAAATTCTAATTATAAATGGAAACTGAAAAGTCGGGAGTCTATAACGGACTCCCGGCCACCGTAGGCAATGGGTAGCTCGCCGCCCGGTAAGGACCAGGGTGCTTACTCTGGAATATAATTCCAATAGATCGACATTGGTCAAACGTCAGTTGGTTGAGTTAAACGTCAGGGATTGGCTGGACTCACTGCGTCTAGCCAATCCCTGACGTTTGACTGACAATTCCAATGCCAATCTATCGGAATTATATTCGAGAGTAAGCACCCAGGCTCGGGTCGACGGCGCGTAGTGTTCCACGCGCGCCTCAAAGAGATGTTAGCAGCACTGAAGGGGTCTGCCAGGACCGATGCCTGCCAGGGTCGCGAGATTGTTCGAAAGAGATACCGTGACCCTGGCACATGGGCAACTGAAGGAACACGGGTGGGTTTTAGTCAGTATAAGTCTGACACGCCCTCAGAGCGGGAGAAGTCATTTGATAATTTCACATCCAAAAAAAAAAGTGATTTTTGATTTTTATTTCATAAGAGTTTGTCATTGTGAAAAATCGACATTTTGAGAAACTGACATTACGCGGATTGGACATTCTAAGAAGTTGACATTCTGAGAAGTGGACATTTAGCGTCTGGTTGAAATTTTAAGACTTTGGCAGTATGCGATGATACGGTCGTGTTAGGTCCAGTAGCAACATTATAACAAGCGTGTTCTCGGACAGGTGGGTCTCTCCACTGCTTTGCCACTGGATATGTTTACATATTGCACTATGAGCAGCGGACAGGGCTTCCCGGTTCTTATTATTTTAATCGCTATATTTCGTGTGTTCTTTTTGCTTTCTTTGTTTTATTGTTGATGTCAATTAGTTGAATATAAAATGTGTTTCTTTTTTTATTTGTGTGTGAAATATAGATGTTTTGAAAAATAAATATTTATGTATAATGCTTGTCATTTAAAAATAAGAGACACACTGATTAGCTTCTTTCGTCTTGCATCAAAAATATTTTTATTCTAAAATTATTGTTTTTCGTAAAAAAAACACGTATTAAGATAAGTAAAAAACAGGGTACTCCTTGGTACGCAAATTCTGAGTACGACCCTGTTGCCTCCTGCACTTAGTGACATCTAGTATGAGATAGATAAATAACTACAAAAGGAAAATTGACGGTACGAGCTCCTAGTTTTGCTATTAACCGGTAGATGGAAAATAAAGAAGTGGGCGGGATCTAACACCCCGCACCCCGCAAAATGTCACGCGTTGTTTCTTAGGAAAATCTAATTACAACATCTCCTCTTTGTATTTGCTCCGTGGTCTATAAAGTTCTTACATCCATTCTTAGAGCAAAAATTTCACACCATGTTCAAAGTAACGCTATTATGTCAGTGTCTCAGAATGGATGTAAGAATGGGTCCCGTGGTACTAAGGAGCTGCTCCTTATAGACATGGCCATAAGCCAACAGGTTCGTAGATCTCGGAAGGATTTGTCGACATGTTGGATAGACTACAAGAAGGCCTATGACTCCGTGCCACATACATGGCTCATGAAGGTGCTGGAATTGTATAAAATAGATGCAATTCTACGCACCTTCTTGATGTCGTGTATGAGGCAGTGAAGGACGGTCCTTTTCTATCCAGGATGTCCACAAAACCAGCTTAGCCTTGAATCCTCTAAGCACACTGCTGGAGGATTCAGGTCTAGGCTATCGGTTGAGAAGAGGTGGTCAGGTGAAATCACACCTCCTTTACATGGATGATCTGAAACTCTTTGCCCCCAACAATTTGCGACTGATGGAGATACTGAAGGTAACAGAAACGTTCAGTAGCGCCATCAGGATGGAATTTGGTGTGGACAAATGTGCAGTCATGCATGTAAAGCGAGGGAGGATTGAAGAATCTGTGGGAACCGAACTTACGGATTCTATTCACCTTAGATCCCTCTCCTCAACCGAAACCTACAAATATTTGGGTATGTCGGAAGCATTAGGCATCAATGCTACCGACATGAAACAATCGCTGAGGGAGCGCTTCTTTGGGCGCCTGAAAAAAGTATGTAATAGTCTTTTATCAGGCGGCAACAAGGTGCGTGCCTTCAACGGCTGGGTCATGCCGGTTTTGATGTATTCTTTCGGCATACTCAAATGGACTCAGACGGAACTTGACGCTCTGGATAGGAAGGTCCGTACATTGCTGACGACAGATCGGATGCATCACCCACGGTCATCAGTGATGAGACTGTACATCCCGCGGAAGTGTGGGGGTCGAAGTTTCTTAAACGCTAAAACCCTCCACAACCGCGAGATTTGCAGTCTCAGGGAATATTTTCTTCAAACTGACATGGGGATGCACCGAGATGTGGTCGCAGTGGACAAGGGCCTCACCCCGCTCTCCTTGGCGAACGAGAACTGGCGCAAACCTGCAGTACTAGATACTAAGGATCGTAAGGAAGTATGGCAAGGCAAAGAGCTTCACGGTCGCTTTTTCCGGGCTCTCCATGGGCCTGATATAGACTTTATGGCGTCTGTATCCTGGCTGCGTTTCGGCAACCTCTTTGGGGAAACTGAAGGTTTTGTCTGTGCGATTATGGATGAAGTTATCATGACGAATAATTATCGGAAATACATTGTCAAGGATGGTACGGTTGACATCTGTCGGGCATGCCACCGTCGCGGTGAATCAATCCGACATATTGTTTCCGGTTGGTCTCGTCTTGCTAACGGCGAGTAGTTGCACAGACACAATCTAGTAGCTAGGATCATCCATCAGCAACTTGCTTTGCAGTACAACCTTGTGGAATCTGAAGTACCATACTACAGGTATGTGCCCGACCCAGTTCTCGAGAATGGTCACGCCACATTGTACTGGGATCGATCTATCATCACAGACAGGACTATTGTAACCAATAAGCCTGATATTGTAGTGATAGATCGACGAGAGCGTCGTGCAATGATTGTTGATATCGCTGTCCCTCATGACGAGAATCTCGTGAAAACTGAGCAAGATAAAAAAATCAAGTATCTTGACTTAGCACACGAGGTTGTCGACATGTGGGACGTGGATTCTGCAATCATTGTACCGATAATCGTTACAGTAAATGGCTTAATAGCGAAGAGCCTCGACCAGCATCTCAGGAGGCTCTCATTACACGGCTGGATCAAGGGCTTGATTCAGAAGGCGGTACTCCTAATACGGCACGCATAGTCAGGAGGTTCCTCTCTCTAGAGCCCTGACCACCGGCAGCTTGGCCCCTGCTCCCGATGCCGATGGATCACTATTTTTTATATTTTTAATTAATGTTTTTTTTTGATTTTTAAAATATTTTGTTCGACGCCAGGCCTACCGTTCCAGGATAGACAGCAAACATGGCCAACTTGGGGCGGGTCTTGGGTAAGCTTGGGTCGAACTGTCCGCCGTGCGCGGAGCTGATTAACAAATATTCAATCACTCACCTGGATGAGGAATTCTGGGGTCTCGATTCCGAGCCTACCCGGATTTATGTATGTATATGAGTGTATATTGTATTGTGTAGTGAAGTTAGTATTCCAGGAGTAAGGCCGCCTCAATACGCTCGAGACTCACAAGCACGCGGCTTACTTACGGTCACACTATAACCTCAAACTATTTCAATCAAATTCCAACATAAAACCCGTTCAATATTGTCAACAGGGGTTGTTTGCACACAAAACAATCGGATCTCAACAAATTGTCCGCAAAACTATAGATTCAACAAGATTAATCAATTAGTATTCTCAAAACCAAATCAAAACCAACCTCCACCATTTTCAAGATCAAATTCAAGTGGTAAAATCAAACTGACAAGTGACAGACGTCACTGCGCTACACGTCAAGATGCGCAGGCGCACAGACTAAACAAAAAACTGTCGTACTGTCGGCTGTCTGTGGTCACGGGACGGAACTTTTTTTAAATTATACTTAATATGTTGAAAAATGAATAAAAGGGTAAATAAAACGGGATATGAGTGCTCTTGGTTGCATTTACAGGATGGAAGAGTCAAGTGATTGCAACCGCACTGCTCTATTACTATTGTTACGTAGATCGTAAAGTCTAGAAACATCGCGCTAACTCCATCTCAGAAAGGGACAGCGTTACGTAGATCGAAAAGTCTAGAAACGTCACGCTAATTCCATCTAAGGATGGGGCAGTGTTCGAAACTACTGGAAACGACACGCTAACGCCATCTGTTATCAAGTAGCAAGTACTACAAACAATTGTACGTAGACACCACCGCCATCTATTGTCGAATAGCGGGATTAAACAGTAAACAGTTGGTTCTCGAATGTTCTGCTCGGGATATAAATAGCGGATTGTTGGGCAGTTCGATTTCGGAAGCGAGCGAATACGAATCAAGCGATACAGTACAAGCGAAACAAGTGATTCTGTTTGACGTTTTAATTAGTGCGATATTTGTGTTTAGTTAATTAAACTGTTTTGTGTGTTTCGATAGTATTGGTTTAAATTTATTTATCCCGAACCCCAGCTCGTAACACTATAAATAAGTGGAATGAAAGAGGTTCTACCTCTAACTTGGGAAAAGCTGATGTGTGGAATAATGGCAAACTTTTGTCTGTTATAGCACTGGTAACGTCGAATTGCGCTTACTCTATATTTTTTCGACTATTTGGCTATTCAAAAGACAATCCTACTAATATTATAAACGTGAAAGTTTGTATGTATGGATGTGTGGATGTTTGTTCCTCTTTCACGCAAAAACTACTGACCCGATTTAGATGAAATTTGGCATACAGATAGTTTATAACCTGGAATAACACATAGGGTACTTTTTATCCCGGTAATATGTTCCCGCGGGATAATTTCCGACCTCCACGCGGGCGAAGCCGCTGGCAAAAGCTAGTATAGAATATGGACAATGATTCACGAAGCACATATTTTTCTCGGGTAACCTGTTCATACCCAGCATTAAACCACAATCCCTTATAAATGGGATGTTGAAATGTCATATTATAATAAGCCACATACCATGATGGCCCGCAGCCCCCTGGCGCCCGTCTTGCGCTCCATGGCGAGCGCCGACACGGCCTTCAGCGCGTCCTCGCTGAACGTTAGCTCGCACTTGTCCATCGCGAACAGGAGCTTGTATTGAGATACCTATAACAATGTATAGTATTTTTGTAATTTTAAATATCTTAGGACATTCAACACACCGTTATCTGATCCCAAACTAGGCAGAGCCTGTACTATGACAACTGATAAATATACTTATATATTTCTAAACATATACATATTATAGATAAATTACACCCAGACACAGAACAAATAATTGTGCTCATCACACAAACATTTGTCCTGGGTGGGAATCGAACCCACGACCTCAGTCTTAGCAGTCAGGGTCACTAACCACTAGTCTAACAGGCCAGTCGATTATGTATGAAGAATATGACTTTCATTTAATTCTTTTCTTTAAAACCCTTTACAGACACTTTTGAACTGTCAAGGAGTCGGTCAAGGAGGTAAAAAGTCGAAGCCCGTATCAAAACATAGATTTCTATCACGAGAAGAAACAGCACGAAACTCTACGGACACTCTTTTAAAATCAATTTATTAAAAAACGTAGTTACAAAAAAAGTGTCACAAAGTTGTTAGAACAAAACAATTACTGTGTTTAAAGAACTAATCATCATCAATAACTATAGGTTAGAACTGGTGTAAAAACGCAGTGGACAAACTAGACAAAACCATAATGTCGAATTTATTTTCAATTTCGATATTATGTCTGGTTTTTTTAAGTCAATATGTCTCCCTATATGTTTTTTAAACATACATATTTTAGATACAAAAATATTTATTTATTAACAACTTTCAACAATTACGAACAACTTTCAACAATTATGAACAATTTTCAACTTACCATAGCGTTTTTAGGTTCTGTTAGTATCCGTACAAGCAGGTCTTGATTGAGACTATGGAAAGGTACTAGCACGGGGAATCTACCCACGAACTCCTGCGGAATAAAACAATCACGTTAATAAAATGCTTTACAGTATTATGTGACGGATAAGTCACACAGATAAGTTAAACATACACAATATTGAATAAGAAATTTAATTTGACGAGTTTATTAGAATTATTTGTAAGTTTTTCGAGTAAACAGATTTAGACTTTTGCATTTTTATATGGTAAATGAATTTGGTTAGGTTATAAATCAGCGTTTTTAGCTCTTCAATAATAATACAAGTTATACTGATTCAAAATAATAATGGTCACAATATTTAGCTCCTTCGGTGCAACAAAGGCACAATAGTTTTTTTTTTAAATTTAACAGGACGTTTAAGATTTTTTCGCATTTATTGCCTTATTACTTACTGGCTTACTATTTGTAATAAGTAGGTAAGAAATCTTTATAAAGTTAATTGTTTATTGCTTTTAGATTGGTTTCACGTAAAAATCTTATTTCGAATGATAGAAAAACAACCTAATAAAAGATTTTAAAAAAAGTGTCCTGAATTGTGCGTTTGTTGCACCAAAGGTGCGATTTGGTTAAGGGTTAGAAACGTGCTCCTTAGCTATAATAAAAAAAACTAAAAAACACGCTTCCATTGAAAACCAAACTAAAAAGTACAAAATAATGGAAAAAAAGCGTGGGGTGCTTTTTAAGGGAATTTTTTATTGAGATCAGGCACCCCACACTTTTTTTCCATAATTTTGTACTTTTTAACCGACGAAAAAAAACGGAGGAGGTTATCAATTCGACGCGTTTATTTTTTTTTTTTTAATGTATGACCACGCATAACTTTTTACATAGTAGTCCGATTGTGATAATTCTTTTTTTATTGGAAAGGGTATACTTCGAGAGTGGTCCCATATAAATTTGGAAAACAAAATCGAACCCTAAGGGTCGGAAAACAGGGGATGATTGATTGTTCACTCATTGATTGTAATGTATAACCACGCATAACTTTGAACAGAGTAGTCCGATTTTTATAATTCTGTTTTCATTGGATAGGGTATACCTTGCCAAGTATTATTAGTACAAGCTACAAAAAATTACAAAATAAAACTTTTTAACAAAAAATTAAACCGCCGAAAAAACAGAAAACCAAAAAATAATAAACCTTAAAATTATGAGTCGGCGCTGAAAACTCAATGAACAAAGATCACTCAAAGCGCCGACTCATAATTTTAAGGTTTATTATTTTTTGGTTTTGTTTTTCCGGCGGTTTAATTTTTTGTTAAAAAGTTTTTAGTTTGGTTTTCAATGGAAGCGTGTTTGTTAGTTTTTTTAAACTATTATTTATTTTCTATTGTCAGCGTAGTTTGTGACGTATGTCAGCGAAGTTTGTGTCGTATGTCTGCGTAGCTTGTGACGTATGTCAGCGTAGTTTTCGAAGACAGTTTTTTTGCTGTCCTGGTAACCCTGGCAAGGATAATGGCACAAATTTATGAAATTATTGCATTGTCATCGGTCCATGACAGGTGTGCAAAGTTCGTGAATGAAATCTGGTCGTTTAAAGTGGGTCAAAATCGCGCTATAAGGAGTCGGTTACAAACAAACATACAAACATACAAGTGAAGCTAATATAAAGCGTGTAAAAATGGGGTACTATTTGGGGGTTCTAGAAGGTCTTTTGAACCTTTTATTAACTACATTTATTTTTTGCAGGAGACTCGTTTTTATATGACAAATATTAAAAGTTGTATTGTTTTAGGTAAGGAACGTAAATAATAAATATATATTACACTACTTGAGTATGAGTAGTAAAATGAATAAATGAACGGGCTATTACGTGTGGGTAACAAATCGGAATTAGTTGGTACGAAATCTTAAGCTTTAAAGCAGCGGTCAGTTACAGTTCTACCCTATCCTATCCCATTACTTTATCAATAAATTCAATTTACGGTCTAGAATAAAAACAGAACAGATAAAAGAATTGAAAATGAAGCAACGAGAGATAAATTCATTATATGTAGACATGGTGCTCACATATTTACAAACAGTGCAAAGGCAAGAATACGAATTTCATAATATTTTAATAAGATACATATCAGTGTATGAGTTATAGTAATCACAGAATGTAAATAAGTGTCAAAACAAAAAAAATGGCATGTGTGCAATTCACACGTGGTAGAAGTGAAACCTTCAAAATTTTTGGCTTTAAGATAATGATACGAATGTAAAATTACGGGAAGAGGGTAATTGTAGGTTTTAGTAATGATTATAGTGATACAAAGTTTGATAATTATTTTACACTAGCTTTTGCCCGCGGCTTCGCCCGCGTGGATGTCGGAAATTAACGCAGGAGGACGTACTACCGCGGTAAGATGTGTTAATTCAGGTTATATTATAGGTAATAGCTGTTACCTGCGACTTCGTCCGCGTGGTATTTAACAAAAAGCTTTTCATAAAAACTGTCTTTGAAAACTACGCTGACATACGTTTCAAAATTCAGCGTGTTTTTAGTTTTGTCAAACTATTATTTATTTTTTCTAAAATAAAAGTAGCCTAAGTTACTCCTTGTTACATCAGCTATCTGCCAGTGAAAGTTCCGTCAAAATCGGTCCAGCCATTTCAGAGATTAGCCGGAACGAACAGACAGACAGAAAGACAGACAGACAAATTTAAAATAAAATGTTGTTTTCGTATATGTACCGTGTATACATCCATATACACTTAGTAAAAAGTAGTTATTTTAATATTAAAAACAGACACTCCAATTTTATTAATTTGTATAGATTTTATTATTCGTATCATCGTTTCGTCCATGGTCATGACGTCATGTATTTCCTATCTCATTTTCTCCCACGTTAAATCTTATGAAGTTATGTCTGTCTCTTTTTACTGTCGCTTTTTCGTTTCATTGAGTTTCAAATCACAACCAACGGCGCTAAAGAAGTTTTCACTTCAAAAAAATCTAAACTATACAATTAATTTAGCAACCAGTTCGATAGACTCCAAGACTATCCTATAGAGCAAGACCAGCACGTTTCCAAGCATTCTTATCTTGGATGTAATCCTCTAATTTGAAATAAGCTCGTTAACAAAGTGTACTTTTAATATGATAACATTTAATTTACATATTATGTAAATATTCTTTAATTTAATTGCAATATATCACAAGGGGTTTTGTTGTAACATTTAACATAGTACCCCGTAAAAGATGTGATGTATCTTGTATTTATTTCTAGTATTAAAATTATGTGTATCGCTTATTTTATTAAAAAGATGTAGATTTTTCTAAGACACATAATATTTTCATAAATGAATTGGCAAGGTAAAGTCATAATATTAATCCTTTTAAATAGTTGCCTGAGAGTTTCGCGGCGACTTGGATTATAAATGGCTCTGACAGCTCTCTTTTGCAAAATAAAAATTGATTCAATGTCAGCAGCCCGACCCACAGTAAAATGCCATACGAAATTATGCAGTGGAAGTAGCTAAAACAAACCAAACGCGCGATTTCGACATCTGTTAACTGTCTTATCTTTCTAACAGCATAAGCGGCCGAGCTTAGCTGCCCCGCAAGAGTGTTTTATGAGGTCCCCATTGAAATTTCTCGTCTAGCTTGATTACTAGGGAAACCGTTTGATAAATAAATTCCAGTGTTTTGCCATTTAATAAGATGTCACATTCGCTACTTGTGACATTAGGTAATTTAAATAGAATGCATTTGGTTTTTCTTTCATTAAGTACCAAATTATTTACGGTAAACGAGTCTTAGACCTGAAGTATAGAGTTATTTTCGTCGTCAAGTTTTTGTGATCGTCTGACTATTTTAAATATCAATGATGTGTTTGATCTGCGAATAACACCATCTTCGGTTGATTTGGAAGTAAATGGAGTAGATCATTAATTTAAACTAAAAAGAGGAATGGACCTAATATCGAGCCTTGAGGAACGTCCATTGCCATTTCAGACCCTAATGAGTTAACGCATTTACTTGAATTTTAACTGTTCTATGCTTTAGGTATGATCTTATTAAGTCAATAGCGGTATTTACTAATTCCATAGTGGTCCAGTTTCAGTAGAAGTGTCTCAAGGTTTACGCAATCGAACGCCTTAGAGAGGTCACAAAAGATTCCAAAGATATGTCTGGCTTGGGAAAAATCAGTATTTAATTAACATGCGCTGAAATTTAATTAATTTATTGCTCGAAACCAAAGGTTTGTATAATAATTTCAGGTATATAGGATAAGTTTTTATCCAGTGTGCAAATTTTTACAAATTAAACTTAACGAGTTATATTAACCATGCAATTTTTATATATCTTAGTACAAAAAAATTAAGTTATCGTTAACAAAAGATGTTTATTTTGAAACTGGTTTTTATGGTAACTTTATGGCGCGGCGGCGAAGGTGAAAGACCTACCAAATGTACGATCGGTCAAAATTCTAAGAAGTTCGAAGTACCTACGCTGGCGCGCGGATACTGACCTATTACTATTGTCACTATCATTTTACGAAATATGTAGGTTGTCCACAGTTCACTGATTTAAGGTCGGATAAAAATTAAAAAAAAAAGTATTGAAAAAATAATTGAAATGTGTTCTATTACTGATACTAAACCACCGAAAAAAAATTGCGCACTGATTAAAAAAAAAACCTGTATATCGTGCGGGTACTGACCGGTATCATTCCGAAGTCGATGAGGTCCCTGGCCTGCACCTTGCGCAGCCAGGCGTCGCGCTCGTCGTTCTCCGCGCGCGCCGAGTCCAGCGGCGACGCGTCCGACGCCGCCGCCGCCAGCGCCGCGCGCCGCCCCGAGCGCGGGTCCCACGCGCCGAAGCCCAGGTACTTCTCGTTGTTGCGGCGCTGCACCAGTCTGTGCGGGACACGTTAGTAGCGGGGGCACTGACGCGACAACTGTGTGCGACCGACTAGCGCGGACACACTGAGCGACAACTATGTGCGACCGACTAGCGCGGACACACTTAGCGATAACTATGCACACTGTAGCATCTCACCTGTCGAGCCCGTTGTAGGCGCCGCTGGCCACGAACAGTATGTTGGTGGTGTCGACCTGCACGGCGTCGCCGCGCAGCTTGCGCGAGTTGCGCTCCGGCACCGACACCACGGCGCCCTCCAGCATCTTCAGCATGCCTTGCTGGACGCCCTCGCCTGGAACAATTCATTAAAGTGTTACTTTTACCACTGTCAAAAATAATAAAAAATTATGAAAACGAAAATGACCTTACATGGATATTTCCACCGAAAATAATCTAAAATCGAAATTTGGTGAGGCATTCAAATAAAATAAGACCAGGCGCGCGTGTTACCCGGAGAGCGTTGGCCCGGCTGCGCACGCCACCCACCCGCCGCCTGCTGTTTGGAAGGATTTACGGGAGAACAGCGCAGGTTTTTGCAGCATCTACACCGCCCCGCCACAAGCGAACTACACATTACTGCGACGTCACGCAAATGCTGCAGGCGGAGTTTACCGCGCAACGACCATACAAACAACGTTATCCCGGTAATGAGATACCAGGGAAACTACAAACCATTTTAAAAGAACAGATCGTATGTTTTCTGTAAAGTTGTTTTCTGGAAAGTCATTAATTCAAACTAGAAATAAGAAAGGGCCCAGAATTAAACCTTGAGGTACGCCTATCTTAACTAAAAACCCCGACGACGCGCGACGTCGCCCCGTTTACCTTTTGCTACCCGTTTGATAAATAGGAAAGAACAAGATCAGCTTGTCCACGAATACTGTGGTGGTGTAATTTACAGATCAGTCTATTGTAGTCAACACAGTCTAACGCTTTTGAGAGGTCACAGAAATTGACAATGGCATGAGTTTCACTCTCGCGTCAGTCATTGATCCACCTTTCGCGAAACCAAACTGTCGACTATCCATTTGAGTTGAAATGTGACAGCATCTGGTCCAACACGATTTTTTTCATTAATTTTGCTCAATGCTGGTAAGCACGTATATAGGTCTATAATTAGAGGTATCAGTTTTACTACCCGATTTGAAAATTGGTACTACTTAATGTTTCATTAAATCAGGAAACGGACCGCTGTTTAAACATTGATTAAATATGTCTGTCAGGACAGGAGCAATTATGTCAATGATATTTTCAAGAACCTAAACCGAAATCCCCCATAAGTCTTTAGTATGTTTTTATGTTAAGACTTTGAAATGTAATTTTAACTGTGGCAATAGAAATGAGTTTGAAATCAAAACTAGGAATGTCCTTACTGAAGTTTTCTTTAAGAAGAGATTCAGCTCAGCAGATACCAGGCCACTCAGAAAGTATTGCGAAAAAAGTTTTTTTGTATGAGAGACTTGCCAGTTATAAACTATTATAAAAATCATGATTATTTATAAGTAAAAATAGGTACGTTCCAATTTCAAAATTTCCCTACACATTTTATGAGAGCTAATTAAATTATCGTGTCTCATTGGAAAATGGATTTGCGCCGGGAACATTTTCGCGCTATGATTTTTAACGATTTAAAGTGTCTGAAACCGGACGAATCATACGATAGACTTCAAATTGCATTCATGGATGAAGGCCCTTCCAAGGCAACGGTGTATCGTAGGTATAACGAATTCAAACGTGGTCGACTAACTTTGGGGGATGAAGAAAGAAGTGGTCGCCCTTTGACGGCTGTTACAGAGGAAAACGGGCTAGCAGTGAAAAATTTAATCCAAGACAATAGGCGAATTACGTATCAGGAGATAAGATAAGATATGATTTATTTGCTAAAGACATGTGTACACATACAAGAATAAAAACATGCATGCAGGATATTATAAAGTGAAAAAAATATAGCTTCTGACATGTTTGCCACATAATATGGCGTGCAAATATGAATAGTTGATTATTTATAATTAGTTTCAAGTCAATATAATTCATGTATCAATTATATCATCAAGTAATAATAAATTTTAAAATGTCAACAGTATATAAAAAAATCATTAATATTATGGTACAATTATGTCATGAAGTCAAAATAGAATTATTTGTTACAAATTATTTATATACATTTTAATTTCAAGAAGTTAAATTACAATTATTTATTACAAATTATTAAAATACAATTTAATGTCAAGAACTCAAAATAGAATTATTTATTACCAATTATTTAAATACAATTTCAAATCAAGTACTGAATACATAATGTCAAAATTTGTCTGCTAAAAAATCTGGGACATTATAATAACATTTTTGACATAACATAGTTTTTAATTTTTGCTTAAACAAGTTGACATGTTTTTTTTTAGATCTTTTGGCAATTTATTATATACCACTGTTGCCATATGAAAAATACTCTTGTACATTAAAGCAGTATTAGTTTTACGAACATATAGACGAGTTTCATCTCTTTGAGTACGATTAAAAGCTTCAGATGCTAACACAAATAGTTCAGGATTTTGTTTCACGAAGACAGCTACTTCAAATATATACCGGGTGACATTTTTTAACGTCTTGAAAAAAAATGGGGGTAATAGGTGAACGGAGTAGAAGCCTTTGGCATAGAAATTTTTGATATTTTTACTGTTGAATAACATGTAATGAAATTGATCTAGCAATAAATATTACATATTTAAAGTAACATTTTCATACTAGAACAACAAAAACAGAAATTTGGAAAAAAAAAACAAAAAAACAATTAAAAACCTATCGAAACTCAAATCACACGCACCCTACTTAATGCGCGGCATGTATCAATGATTTCGTAGCACGGTCCTACCCTTTGAAGCCGGCCAATAGGCGGCCTCATTGATCTTTCGCAGGCGCACGAGCCGCACACGCATCCCCGTCCGCCCGCGTCCCGCGCTCCTTTAGTCACCTGCGATGAATCTGAAGGTGTCCCTGCCTTCTATGCTAGTTACACAACACACCATATGAAGGTCGAGACGGTAAAAAATGTCATCCGGTATAGTGAAGGCAATGGTAAGATACCGTACTTTTTAAAGTAAGGTACACAACTTTCGGAAGGTGTTACACCGAACATAGCCCTAATGCACCGTTTTTGTGATTTAAATACAAGATCTTTGTTGGTCGAGTTCCCCCAAAAAATTATGCCATATCTGAGGATAGACGCGACAAGACCATGATATGCAGTTATAAGTGTGCCACAATTAATTTTACTTGCACGTTCGTGTAGGGCATAAGCTGATCGGCTCACTCTTTTGCATAATTGTTCAGTATGTGGTTTCCAAGTCATTTTACTATCAATATGCAAGCCAAGAAATTTTATAGTGTCAGTTTCTTCTATAGTTTGATTGTCAAAATTTAGGTTAAGTTTGTGCGCTGGTATACGTTGTCTAAAGTTCATTATTTTAGTTTTTCCTAGGTTGGCTTTCAGATTATTTGCATTCAACCAATTCATAACGGACCTCAAGGTGCTATTTAAGTCATTTTCATAAGTATTTTTGTCTTTACATTTGACTGTAACAGTGCTATCGTCTGCAAAGAGAGCTATAGGATTATCAGTAGCATTGGGTAGGTCATTAATGTACAGTATAAATAGCGGCGGACCCAGAACACTGCCTTGTGGTACACCGTAGTTTACATTTCGTTTATGTGACATAAAGGTTTCTTCCTTTTTAGAAAGAACATTGACTTTAGTCAATTCAGTATATTGGTTTCGGCCTTTGAGGTATGAATCAATTAGTGCAAGTACGTTACCTCGTATTCCATAAGCATTCAGTTTATCAATTAGAGTATCATGGTCAACGTAATCGAAAGCCTGTGTCGTATCCATAAAGATTGAGCAGACGGGTATTCTTTTGTCAGTATTAGTCATAACTATGTCTAAAAAGTCATATATGGCCATGTTTATGGTTTTATTAGGTCTAAAGCCTTTTTGTTCCTTTACTAAAATATGGTTCTTCTCTAAAAAATTATAAAGTTCTTTGCAGATATGTTTCTCAAATATTTTAGAGATAATTGAAACTAAGGCAATGGGTCGATAGTTTTCTAGATATTCTCTATCATCTTTCTTAAAGATCGGTTTTATGATTGAAGTTTTTAATCTGTCAGGGTAAACACCTGCGGTAATACATAAATTTAAGATATAGCTAAGGTGAGTAGATATATTGATAGCTATATATTTAATAACTTTAGTTGATATTCCATCATAACCCACACTATTTGTGTTTTTTAGACTTCTAATTATCTGCAATATATCCTGTGGCAAGCATGGTTGCAAAAACATAGACTTTTGTTTAGTAGACATATATGGTTTATACTGCATTTTGTTTGAGTCATCCTTTGGTATAATTTTATCGACGAAATTATTATTAAAAGCATTGGAAATTTCACGAGGGTCAGTTATAGTTCTATCGTTAATTTTAATGCTAGTTACAGTTTCCTTTGGTACATTTTGATTTGATTGATTTACAATTTTCCAAGCCGTTCTACTTTTATTCTCTGACGTATTAATTGAATGATTATTTTGAACGCGCTGAGTTAACCTTATTATTTTCTTAAATCTTATTGAATATTGGGTCAGTTTAGTTTTATTTTCCTCGCTAGGTTTTTTCCTGTACTGCCATAAAAGTCTACGCTTTTTCATACTGCATGCCCTGAGACCTCGAGTTACCCAACGAGCTTTTCGATAAGTATGAATAGTGATGTATTTTAAAGGAAAGCAAAGATCGTAAAATAATTTGAACAAATCCATGAAAACATTATAGGCTTCATTTGGATCACAAGTTGTGTACATTTCCGAAAAAGACAATTTCTCAATATAAGTTTTAAACTTCTTAAGATTTTCCTCACTATAATCTCTACGTTTAATTTTCCAGCTCTTAATCAGGCATACTTTTTTAACATGACACCATAATACCTGAGCTGTGTGATCAGATAATGCAAACTCATACTGCAGATTGGATCGGGAAGCCTTCACGAGATTCTACACGTGCATCTTCGCGTGAGGAGGATAGTTTCACGCTGGGTGCCGCAAACCTCACGGATGCTGAGAAGCAGGCCCGGGTGGAATGGTGCCGTGATATGATAAACAAATTTGAAGCAGGCTCGTCTTGGCGTGTTTACGACATTATTACAGGTGATGAGTCCTGGATTTATCAATACAATCCAGAAACGAAGCGCCTGTCGACGGTTTGGGTGTTTCAAAACGAATCAACGCTTACCAAAGTGAAGCGATCTAGAAGCGGGGGGAACATTTTGATCGCGAGCTTTTTCAATTTGACTGGCTACTTGGTGTATATAATCCCTTTACGGAACCAAAGAAGCATCAACGCCGAATGGTATACTACCAAATGCTTGGCAGAAGTTTTCTCTGTTGTGAGTAACAAGCGACCAAACACAGGGCTCCTGCTCCACCACGACAACGCGCCCGCACACCGCGCTCACAACGAGGGACTTCTTGGACAGCACGCCGGTCAAATCTCTGGGTCACCCTCCTTACAGCCCTGACCTAGCACCGTGTGACTTCTTAATATTCCCAAAAATAAAAAATCAGCTCAAAGGAATACAATTTTCGTCCGGAAGATGCGCTGTCAGCGTTCGAGCAGACTATAAACGATGTGTCTGCGGCGGACCGGAAAAAGTGTTTCGAAAACTGGTTCAGACGCATGAAACTTTGCATAGAGGCTAGTGGAGAGTATTTTGAAAAGATTTAATTAAAAAATATTTACCTATAGAACACTTCTTTTTATTTTCGCAAAACTATCTGAGTGTCCCACGTATAGCTGATGAGGGGAGGGATTTCGAAACTTCTAATGGAAAATTGGTCAAGAAATTTTCTAGTGTTTGAACGGTTGAATTTGCCGACCTGACACAACACCCGCCTGGTCAGAGAATCCTCCCTTTTCTATGGAGATTGAGTGAACGCCCTGTTCCTGATACCTCCAAAAGGTCACATAAAAGAACAGCCCTCGAGATTCAATCCTATACGAAAAGACAAAATAATAATGGATATAAATTTTAAGATGTAGTCGTCACTTGCATTAATATTGCATTAATTTTAAGTAATATTTCCGCCATTATAGTTCAAAATTATAAATTTATAATACTAATGTAATGAGCTGGGGTTCGAGATAAATAAATTTTAAGAATGTACGAGACAGATAATTCCGCTATTCGATAATAGATGGCGGTGGCGTCTACGGATAATTATTCGTGTAGTACCTACACGAATACTGTAGCAGTGCTACTTGATAATGGATGGCGTTAGCGTGCCGTTCCAAATCTTTACGATCTACGTAATACAAATAATAAAAGCTGAACGAATGTTCTTACCTCCAACATCTCTAAGTTGATGTATGCCCGGCACAGCGCCGATCTTGTCGACCTCGTCTAGGAACACGATGCCTGTCTGTGCTCGCTCAACACTGTAAACAACCACAAAAATAATAGTTAAAAAAAAAACTAAAAAAACACGCTTCCATTGAAAACCAAACTAAAAAGTACAAAATAATGGAAAAAAAGCGTGGGGTGCTTTTTAAGGTATTTTTTATTGATATCAGACACCCCACGCTTTTTTTCCATTATTTTGTACTTTTTAGTTTGGTTTTCAATGGAAGCGTGATTTTTTGTTTTTTTTAAACTATTATTTATTTTCTATTTTTTAGGGTGTTTCGAATTTTGAGACGTATGTCAGCGTAGTTTCTGACGTATGTCAGCGTAGTTTGTGACGTATGTCAGCGTAGTTTAAGTCGTATGTCAGCGTTTTTTGTGACGTATGTCAGCGTAGTTTTCGAAGACAGTTTTTTTGCTGTCCTGGTAACCCTGGCAAGGATACTGGCACAAATTTATGAAATTATTGCATTGTCATCGGTCCATGACAGGTGTGCAAAGTTTGAATGAAATCTGGTCGTTTAAAGTGGGTCAAAATCGCGCTATAAGGAGTCGGTTACAAACAAACATACCTGTGAAGCTAATATAAAGCGTGTAAAAAAACTGATAGATTTTCACATTTTTGGAACTGGGATAGAGGTAAAAATAAGGATTTCATTTATACGAAGTAAATGAAAGATGACATGTGTGTGTCGTACACTCGAACACATACAGGAAAAAAATACCAGTGCGCTAATTGTAACCATGAATTTAACATAATATAATTCTAGATAGCCTACAATTTTTTTTATCATTTATTTAAAATAATATCAGCTGTTCCATACATTTTGAGGTAGTGAGGGGAGTTATTTTCAACACGAAATCAATTTATAATCACCAAAACATTGTTTGTTTACATTCGACAACAAATGATAAATGACGTTCAACCAATTAGCGCGCGAGATGCGTTTCGTCGCACTATTTTCATTTCACAATATGACGGTTTCACTTCTAGTGATTGTAATCTATCGAAATATAATGCGTTAGATTGTAAATGGTTTTTAACCGACTTCAAAAAGGAGGAGGTTCTCAATTCGGATGTTTATATGTTTTTTTTTTTTTTATGTATGTTCGGCCATAACTCCGTCATATATAGACGGATTTGCAAAATTCTTTTTTTGTTCGAAAGGGGTTTATTCCGAAATGGTCCCATGTAAATTTCATATAGATCTGATGATGAATTCGGGAGACAGACACCGGAACTCTTTAAAAAATGACAGCAAATCAACCACGATTTCTGCTATCGCATAAATATGCATTGTTTGTTTGGAATTAGTGCAGGGTGAATACCACAACTAAAAATTTAAAAATAAAAACTTTTTTACAAAAAAAAAAAAACAACCGACTTCCTTAAAAACACTACAAAGTGAAAAACAACTTTAATTTCGGAAGTCGGTGGCAAAAAAACCATAAATACAGATCCTCAGACACCGACTTCCGAAATTAAAGTTATTTTTCACTTTGTAGTGTTTTTAAGGAAGTCTGTTGTTTTTTTTTTTGTAAAAAAGTTTTTATAGCAGTTCAGAATCTTCCGACAGATTATAATATCGCTAGATACGATTGTAATCTAACGGTGACATATACAACGTCCCGACATCATCTGTCGGGCAGTTGCCCACCAGATAGGCCACTCTGGTCGGAGGATCTTCCCTTTTCACCGGAGGTGGAGTGAACTTTAGTTTGTATAGAAGGTCGATATTCTTGATTTGATTTCTATTTGTACAACTTACTTGAAGTTGGCGTCCTGCAATAATTTAGCGATGACACTTTCGATGTCCTCGCCGACGTAGCCGGCCTGCGTGAGCGTCGTGCAGTCGCAGATCGCGAACGGCACGTCCAGGCATTGCGCTATCGTTTGTGCTAGTAGAGTTTTTCCTGTAAATAAAAAGAAACGTAGGTATTAATATTGCTTAGTCACTTAGTTACCTTTTCTCAAACGTTTACGCCTACTTTCACCTTTCACGTAAAGAAATACAAATACGAAAGAGGCCACTCGACCCCCGCTAGATTGTATCATCATGGCCTAGCCTTTTGCTATCTATGTTGGAGTCGGCTTCCAGTGTAATCCGATGCAGCTGAGTACTAGTACTTTACTTAGAGCGACTGCCTACTATAGAACTTCTGATGACCCATAACGATTGTCAAAGATCCACGAATGCACTACGGGACCAATGGCTTAGTGTGCTTTCCGGGGCACGGAGGAGTCTCAGTATGTAATAATGGCCATCCCTCCACGGGCCAACCACGGCATGCACAGCTTAACCTGATCGATCGACGAATACTTATATTCACAAGTTCCATGAAAAAAAAAAACATTTCGTAACTTGTGCTTGGAAGTTGCAATTTCATCCTTCCAAATAAAGTAATGGCCGATTACATAAACTTTTAAATTAGCAGCACTATAATATTATAACATAATAAAATATTATAAAAATATAATAGCATAACTATTAATTATATTTCAACCTAGCTGGGCCCCGCGGGTAAAAACCCGCGTAAGTCTCGCTCCCGTGAGAATATCGGCATAAAAACTCTACCCATGTGCCAAATACGTTCAGCCGTTACAAACATACAAAAACTCAAATGATTCTCTTTACATTATTAATTTAGATTAGACCACAAAATCAAATTAAATCTCACCTTGAATTTAGCATTCATCTCACGAAAAACCCAAAATTAGAAATTCAAAAATATGTTGCTCAATATATTGTTTCAAAAATAGTGTTTTTTAAACAGGCAACACACGCGGCTCATACAGAAAGCTCATTATTTTGTGTAATTGCGGCGGAGCAGGACGTGCGTTGAATAATGTAGCGAGTTTGTTAACTGTTCAGATCGTGTTATGAAATTGTTGCAGACGAGAGTGCTTACTCATTTATTGTTTGTGTAACTTTACGAGTTCTTGTCATACGACCCTTTTGTGTCGATTTGTCTTGTTCGTCTCGTTTTCTTGGGTAATAGACAGGGTCCAGGTCAGGGGTATAATGTTAAGGATGTCTTCGTATGCGGCTGTTTGCAGAAAGACAAGATGTTTATGGACATACTACTCTCTAAATGTGAAAATTGGGCAGCGAAAGTAATTGATCCTTCAAAACAAGTATCAAATTATATTTTTCGGACGGGTAACAAGCAGGAAGGGTATCAAATCGTGTTGTTATTTATTATTTCGGGCCCCGTAATAATGTTGTTCGTAACTTACACGGGATTTCTTTAATCGCCAGTAACTTCGGCCGTGTGCTTAGGGTCGTATTCTACCGTACCATATAGAAGGACCTTTCTGAATACATCAAAGGTTCTCAGACACTGACAAAAGCGAAGTTTGGCTTATCTATGCTGTATGTTTATACAGCATAAATAAGCCAAACTTCGCTTTTGTCAGTGTCTACGACTAACTCCAATTACTAAATCTGTCTAGTCAACGCTACCTAGCGACTAAATTTCCCAACAATTGCAACGGTCACAAAAAATAGACCATTACAAAGTAATAAGAAATACTTAAAACTAAACACGACATAAAGAAATGTATCTTCTATCGTTTGCGACATAACCATCGCAGTGCAAACTTAATGAGAATCCTTTAATTTGCACTTTTCGCTTTCGGCATACGAAACAGTTCGGTTTCGTTTAACATTCTGATCTCGAGTTTATGGTCATCCCACCCACGAGCGAATGGGTAAGGAATTAAAGAGTTAAGTGTTGAAATTGTGGCCTTGGAATCTGGTTTACTTTAATGGATTAATTCCAAAAATATTTTTGTTTTTATTTGACAGTCAGCCGATAAAGACTTGAATGAAATATAATATTGTTGGTACATAAAGACTTTTTATTGCTAAATGGGCCTGCTGTTGACCTCGATCACGCCTGATGGAAAGCGATGAATGAGGTTTATGAAGGAACTAGAGTTCCCAGAAGATTCCTATTCACTCTTGCTTAGAAGCCACGCGGGTTAAATTTTGGAGAGAACACAGACGCTCATCACAATTTAAACAGTATCTCTGTAACATACCGTTAAGCCCTAAGGTGTAGAGTCACTATAAGAAATAGGTAACCAGGGGTCGCAGGATATAGTTAAAGTTTAGCAAGAAACCGTGAATTGTTTTCGGATGAAATTGTAATTTGATAAATTAACTATTTGTTTTCTATTAATTTTATTCGAAAATATCCATCTGTTTTTACAAAACTTCAACTACATATATCCGACGACCCTGGTTGCTTATCTCTTTTGGACCGGACTTCCCACGTATATTGTGAAACTTCTTAACAGCAGTCTAACTCTTGTACAGATGTCTATATCTTGTTTTATGAGAAATACGCCTTTAATGTGCTCTTGTGAATCGATTTCAATGTGTAATAAATGGTCTAGTGTCTACAGACAAGAGTGCAGGATCGCCAAATTGCTTTTCAGCAATTTTGTCAACATTGCAGAAGCAAAAAAAAAAAGAAGGGGAATGTGGGTTCCTTATTGCTATATTTACAAAAATACACTTCAATTTTAGCCATTAATACGACTGATCAATGGCTCCTTTACATACAGTATAGTAAACAATGACTAAGTATATTTTGCTCGATAATAATTCCATATTTTGACAGTCTACGCGAGTGCTCCGCAAACATTTGTCTACACAAATAAGACAGAAGCATGCGTCATGTTAGTTTCATTATTTAGTTTACAATTGTTTTATTGGTTTGCTACTGTTACAGCCGAAAATATTTCATATCACATGGGCGCTTACGAAATGGCAGAAGCTAGATGCTCGGTTCCCGTTGGTCGTTTCCTATACTGCCATACTAAGCGCAAAAGCAGTATCTCAAAAAAATCGTAACGTTCATTTTAATGCCAACGGATGCATTAAAATGAACTTTACGATTTTTTTGAGATACCGCTTTTGCGCTTAGTACGGCAGTATAGAGAAGAGCGGGAAAGAAATTCCACGGTTGCTCTTTTAAAAATAATTGGCTTTTACAATGTTTTCAAATTACAGTGTTACTAGGAATGGAAGGGCAATGTAGGCTTGTACCAGGTATTTAATAAATAATAACATAGAAAATGGTCTATATGATTTGTCGTGAAAGGAGACTCGTTTCTTCACAGAAGTCATAAACGGGACTATGAAAGAGATTAGCAACGGCATCAAGATTTATGTGGTTGCGTAGTATTATTGCGACTACTATTACCTATCAAATGTAGTAATTATAGAATTATTACCCCATTAAGGAGCTAGAAAGGAACTTGTGTGCTAGATTATCAAAGGCATTTACATTAATTTAACCATATATTTTATTGCCTAAATGAATACATAATATAATAACAAAATATTATTCAAGCCTATCAACACAAAGTCCCTTAGCAACAATTAAGATGGAATAGCTAAATAAACTATATTTACATTCACACATGAGTCAGACGTTATATAATAGTACATTGATTCCACGATTCACCCATTGGGCGAGTCTATTGACTCTTAATAAACATGTATGGGGCTGTTGACTTTTTACTTGTATTTCAATAATTAATGTATGAAATGTACATATTATACTGTACGGGAAGCAGTATGCTATTGTACTGTTGTTTATATTATTTTATTGATTGTAATTTTGATAATAATGTTCACTTCTCGCGGGTGTAAGCGTTAAGCCATTAATCAGTACGGGATGTCATTTGTAGATCATTGGCAGTCGTTGAGGAACGCTCAATTCTGAGGTACCAAAAATTATCGTGTTACAACTGTGTTATGGAGGTCAGATAGACAGTTGCTTCATGTAAAATACTGGTATTCTGCTGATAAGAAGCAATTGCTACTTGCAATTCGAAATTAAAAGGATTTTTTCTATCAAACTATGTACATGTTTGCATTGTCAAAGGAGTCGGCCAATCAGAAAGATTTGGAATGGGCAACTAGCTTCAGTTGCCCATTCCAAAGTAATGTTCCTAAAAAAGGAACTTCATAGACACTCTTTCAAAATATTATTAGCCACTGCTGGGCGAAGGCGTCCCTACTCTCTTTCCACAACTCTTTGTCCAGAGCTGCCAAGGACCAATCTTTATTAAAAGAGTCCAACTCAACCCAAATTACACTGCTACAAATATTAGTTACATAATTTATGTTGAATTTACACTTAATGTGAGGAAGGTGTAAAAGACATGCACGTAAAAGCATCCAGAATAAAAACCATCCGAAAATAAAAGCCGTGGCAGCTAAGAGATAACCAGTCCTATCTGACGGCCCCCGTCCACAAGCAAGTCTCAATGGAGAGTAAAAACCATTCGAAAAAAAAAAGCCGTGCCAGGTACAAGATGACTAGTCCCAACGTTCGGCCTCCGTTCCCAAGCATATCTCCAAGCTACTCACCGCAGCCGGTGGGTCCCAGCAGCAGCACGTTGCTCTTGTCGAGCCGCAGCTCGTGATGTTGACGCTCCAGCACCTCGGCGCCGCCCGTATTACTGCCGTGACTTAAATGGAGGAGATCTGGAACATTGCACAGTAGTTTCATAAATGATTTATGTAGCTTCGGAGTACAAGGAGTCGTAAGATCACAACTGAAACGAATAATGCTCTCTCTCTCTGCCTTCTGCTAAAAGGCCGACGCATAAGGGTTTCAGTGCAGCTGTGGATTTTGTGTCCCCGAAATGATCAATTGCAGGCCTCAATGTTTTGTGTGCATATTTTTGACAGTGCGATAATTTTGCGCATCAGTGCGCATCAATCACGTAAACATTGACAATAGCAATTGATCGTTGCGGGGACCCTTGAGATGAGCGGAAATAACTGGTTTTGGGAGATAATTATCCAACTAGCGAATAATAGCTTCTCCCTTGCGACTATAAACCAATAGGACTTTTGTAGGCAATAATTTTCTGTGTATTAGTTATATTTATTAAAATTCAGAAGCAGTGTTTTATTTTATTCCTAACAGAATAATTCCTAAAAAAATAATCTCTGTGTTTGGAAAAAATAATGATTACCAATTTTTGCATTTGTCACAACCTTACTATTTTTTTATGCTATTTACAAATATTTGACAAGTCAAATGTAAGTCACCTAAACTTTTAATACATTCGACCTTTCCTGACGAGCAGGTCACATATAATATACATCCTTCTAGTTCATCTTACAACTGTCCAAACACATTCAAACCAGATAATTGCTGTTTGATTAGGCCATCGGCACGTTGCGCGTTTCGCAAGTGACAAACGACAATGTCTTAAAGTGTAAAATGGTTGAGTCATCAGTTGATATTGATTCGTTACAGATCACATTACTAAATATCTAGGTCGATATTGAACAATGTATTTAGTATTTCGACCAACATAGCAATAAGTTTGTATATTGTATGTTCGGAGCAGTGGTGCCCAGTGGTAACGGCCGCTACTTACGGGTTGTAGGTCGTGGGTTCGAACCTGAGCAGGCACTGTGTGTAATTTATTCCATCACCACTCATCTCGAAATGGTGAAGGAAAACATCGTGAGGAAACCAGCACGTCTTAGAATAAAGAATCGAAGACATGTGACATCTATCAACCCGTACTGGGTTCGAGTGGTGGATTATGTATGGCCCACTCCTTCTCACGAGGAGGCCTGTGTCCCAGCAGTGGGAACATTATAGGCTGATGATGATTGTATGTTCCCAGAAAGTGGACTGATGACCTTGTGAAGGCCGCAGGATTCCGCTGGATGCGGGAAGCATAGAACCAGTCGAAGTAGCGGAGCTTGTGGAGGGCCTATATCTAGCAGTGGACGCCTTTTGGCTCATATGGGGCGTTCCGCGCATAAAGGTACCAGTAGGGAGGTATTGAGTTAAGGGCGGATGTAGTATCTAGAAGAAACCCTTTATTATGCTGATTACAAAAAAAAAATATATCCTAATACTTTTTTTGTTACAGATCCAAAGTTTAACAAAGGTTACAAAAAAAAAACAATATTCTACTCGTTTTTTACATAGATTTTTCCACATAGATCCCAACACATTATGCATCAATGTATCACTAACATAACCGATACTGTACTGCCAATATACAAATAGAATTAAAATTAAAAAAAACTCAATAATTGTGAAAATATCGACATTATATAAGACCTACCGACATCTGGTAACTTTTTACTAAACATTTCGTTAAAAAAAAATATGCTTAGAAATGTTGTCTGTAGATGTTAATTGTATCAAATCGTAGCAAATTTGTTGTAGAAAAATCACAACATGGCATATTTTCACCCAATTTTACAAAAACGCAAATAACTCTGCAACTAAATGCCGATATTTGGTACTTTTATGCGCGGAACGCCGCATATGATGATTGTGTGTTTTGGCACCATACCGGACGGCAAAAATACCAGGCCGGGCGAGAAAACCGAGTGTACTCGAAGTCAGATCGGAAGTGCACCAGTTAACCGCTAGTGCCTAAATACTTTCCCAAAACCAAATTAAATCAACACGAACGAAATCAGGACCGTGAAAATCGTAACGAGACAGGCATAGATTGTTCTAAGAAAAAATCTGTCAGAAGGTCACCTGCCTACTGAGGCGTAGTGACCACGTTGTTTGACATCCGTCACACTTTCACGCCGCTATTGACAATAGTTTTCAGTAAAAAGCACCTGCGCTTGGGTCGCGCTTTTACGGTGATCAAGCCTAAATGAGGTTTCGCTTTCGACGCTTAAGTGTTTCAATTTGCGTGTACGCCGTTACAACTAGCCTTATTTCTGGAAACCAGTAGTCTGTTGATAAAAAATAATGGAAAAAGCGTGGGGTGTTTGATATCAATTAAAAAATACCTCAAAAAGCACCCCACGCTATTTTCGATTATTTTCTACTTTTTAGTTTAGTTTTCTAAATCGAAAATAGCGTTACTATTATTTATTGTGTATTTTTTTGAGTATTACGAATTTTGAGACGTATGTCAGCGTAATTTGTGACGTTTGTCAGCAACGCTTGAAAACAGTTTTTTTGCTGTGCTGGTAACCCTGGCAAGGATAATGGCACACATTTATGAAATTATAGTATTGTCATCGGTCCTCGATAGGTCTACATAGTTTAAATGAAATCTGGCGGTTGAAATGGGTCAAAATCGAGTCCCAAGGAGTCAGTTACAAACATACAAACGTACAAACATACAGGTGAAGTTAATAAAAGCGTGTTAAAAACTACTGAAAAATCACACTCTAAAAAGTATGAAACAAGAAAATACACATACTCATGTGAAAGCCGTCCTCGTATGCCAGTTTGTCTAAAGCTCATGATCGCTTACTACTGATAGAACGTATTGTTGGCGTACGATATTCGATTTTTATTGTTTCATACTTTTTAGAGCGTGATTTTTTCAGGGGTTTTAGTTTTAGAACTTACTTTTTATTTAAATTCATTTGGGGTTACTTAGTTCACAAAATCGTTTTGAAATGTGCTGTGTTGTATTTGATACTCAATTTCATGTAGGTAACTTCACATAGCCTGAATCCAGCGGACACTCAAGACGCTTCCTACGATACTTTGTCAAATTATGATAAGACATTTAGAAGTTATGAACTTATGAGGGAACAGATGACCACTCGTACATACATACCAGTCAACATCAAAACCCTTCTTTGCTTCGCCGTAGTCGGGTAAATATTTGTGAAGTTTCGAAAAAACAAAATGGCGGCATCAACATCAGCAACCCATGTTCCCACTGCTGGGACACTGGTCCCCTTTTTGTGACAGGGAGTGGGCCATAATCTGCCCGCGGGCCCAGTGCGGATTGATATAGGTATATGTCACAATGTCTTCGAAATTTTTTGTTCTAAGACATGTCGGTTTCCTCACGATGTTTTCCTTCACCGTTTTAAGAATAGTGGTGATGAAATAATATACACAAAGTGAAGTGTCTGCTTGGGTTCGAACCTCACCTAGTAAGTCGCGGCCGTTACCACAGGGCCACAACTGCTCTAAATGGCGGCATTCGTTCCCTTTTCCGCCACGTGCTCAAAGATGTTTTTGCAGCTGGTCTACTGCCATGCTTTTTTTTTTTGTAGGTGGGAAACAAGGCAATGACGTCTCCCGCTCTGAGCGGAGCGGGAGGCCGTGTCAGACTTTTACTGACCCTGGCAGATCTTAGCAGTAGACCTGCTTACCTCTGTGTGTGTGGTGCAGCGGATGGTGCGCGTCGGCGGGCGCGCCGCTGGTGACGTTGTTGTAGATGCGCTTGTAGTGGTTGTACACGGCCACCGACAGCACCTTCTTAGCGTACTCCTGCCCTACCACGTGCTTGTTCAGGTATTCGAAGATTTTCTTAGGAGGAGGCGGAGGTTTTCTGGTAAAGAGAGAAAATATAAGGTTAGTTTAAGTCCTGAAATATTGCTAACCTTAGGAATATACGGAGACTTAATTATTATTGTGAAATAGACAATACCGGCGCCGAGCATAATCTTCAGAATCACACTTTTTTGTTATATGTTCTGTGTTTTAAGCTACAATCTTTCTTTTGTCTTCTCTTTTTCAGGTTTTTCAGAGTGTGTATAAAAATGATACACTGGCCTACCAAATAGTTTTGTGTGTTGTCATATTTCCAGAGCCAAGTGTATCATTTTTGATACACATCGGCGCCGAAGGTGTTAAAATGTATTAAACTAACTTATGCCTGCGTGGAAATTATCTCATGGGAAATTACTTGAAGTACCGGGATAAAAAAAGTAATGCCCTATGCCCTAACCAACAAAATTCGATGTTTGGCACACAGGTAGATGATGTATCTGCGTGCCAAACATCGAGATCCGTTCAGCGGTATTTATAATATTGGTATGGATTGAATAGTTTATTTTCCATAATGTTTTGGAGAGGACACCTAATGCGATGAGGAGTCGCAAGATTTTCCAATTAGAATTGCATTTAGAGCAACATGTCGCTCGTGTGTTACAGCTAGGGTTACCGGGCGTCCGGATAAAGCCGGACACAGTCAGGCTTTTTGGTTGTGTCCGGCCAAATTAGACGGTGTCCGGCCTGTACGGCTTTTTGTTAGGCTTTTCAAATTTGATCATTTTTGCCTTGGTTTCCGGTTCACCAGCCTCACCTTGTGTCGCTAGCGCAAGCGAGCGAACTAGCACTGTCCTCCCCGCCTTATTACTACTCAATTTTAAAGGAAAACTAGCCTTTAAAAAATGTGTCTGCCAATCAAAAATATTAATTCGTTTATGTTACTTATTTATTTAAAAGTTATTTCATTAGTGTTTTGTTTAATTTTGTTTTAAGATTAAATAATTAAAGATGTCAGACCTTTATACCCAAATGTCCGTCTAAACTGACTGGTCTGCCCGGCTTTTCGGTTTTAAGACCTGGCAACCCTAGGTACAGCTCTAAATTAACTATAATAAGATGAAGAATTTAATTTTAGTCACTCATGATTGGTTACATCCCAAAAATAGTAACAAATCAAACAGTGATTTAGATATCATTGTCATGACCTATTAGTTATCAGATAACTACATAATTGTTATCAGTTTAGAGCTACATGTATTAGGTCAGCGAATACATAACTTATAGATTGTCTGCTGAATAAGTACATGAGAATTTAACACATTTTATTAATAACAATGAAAAATATGGAACAGACTTCCTACAGAGTGGCTAGTTATGGAAAGGGTTATGGAGAGAGGCCGAAGATCGGGCACAGTGCAGGAGTGGCCTAGCAGTAGACTCACTTTTGACATTGTCGTTTTGGAGGATACCTGCGAGTTTTATGGATCTCCACGTTCACCCAACCTATTTTTTCTATATGTGATTAAACTACTTAATTTTCTGAACTGATTTATTTTCAGTTGCTACCATAATAAACGATGTGGATATTATCTTTATAACCATCTGATTCACACAATACCACAACAAAAGCGTATGACTTAACGGTTCTTCAGAATCAAAAACCACAAAGGAAAAATAAGCGAGATACATTTTTACGGGTTCACTGACAAGGACATTGAGCCCTACATTTAACGAGCGTCAGTGAAAGTTTTATTCTTTTAATATGACACACGAGTGCCCACCAACGGACATCGTCTCATTTTACGTCCTTCTTTAAAACAAAGACGTGGAAAGCGAATGAGACGAAGAAATCATGTCAGATTTTGTTTACCACATCACAGTAAACAATAATAGTCTACGTCAGTTTGTGTATGAAGATTTGCAGAAGATCTAAAGGCAAGATTCAATGCGGCTTGATCCTTCATTGCAAGCGTCGCATATGAATACGAACGTTCAAGCTTCACGAATAATGTCCATATTCGTATGCGGTGCTTCCCTAGCAATGTGGAGTGATTTGTGAATCTTGCCCTTACCTACCTAAGCTCAAAAAGCACAGTCAGGATCAATAATGGCTGTGTTATTGCAAGTATCAAGAGTGAGAGTCCTCGTAACTTGCAACACACCGAGCCTCAGTGGGCTCCATGTGACCCAGCCGATTCACGCGGCTTAACTCTCTATTATACCTTTTAATAAGGGCTAATATCGTCTGTGGGCCAGTTTCATTGGCAATTACCTACCCGTGGGAAAGACAAATTTTGAAAAGAGTTTTAAAAAAATGTGTGGTTCTGCCAGTAAGTAGCTAGCCTACTGTATTTTCTTACTGTGCACTGATTTGGCGAAAGTGTTACTTTTGTATTTATTGTTCTTTTACTCAAAGATTTCGTTTGCGATAGGACAAAGATAGAGAGAGAGAGAGATAAGAAAACGCGGTCGGAAGGCTAAGTGACAATGTATCGATAAGCATATGAATATTTATCGTTTCTGTGTTTACATACACCATTACGTATTATATTTACTATTAACATAAGTAATACTGTTACAATGGGAAAATTTACATATTGTTTTTGCAATTTTATTTGATAGCGTAGTAGTAGAATATACAGTCGTTATGGATCGTCAGAAGCCCGAAAGTCTACAACCAGAGGGTATCGTATTACTCAGTACCTGTGTTGTGGAGGTCATATTGGCAGTCGCTCCATGTAAAATACTGGTACTCAGCTGCATCCGGTTAGACTGGAAGCTAACCCTAACATAGTTGGGAAAAGGCTAGGCAGATGATGATGAGTAGTGGAATACCAAAGCGCGAACTTGGAGTCAAAGTAATCAAAAAAGTAATTAATTATACATTCATAGTCTGATGGGACGTTCGTAACAAGCCTGAAAAGGTTTCCCGGGTAATCCCCGTCTGCAAACTAAGTCGGATGTCGAGAAGTTTTACCGGCGTGCTGTCAAGAATTTAAATAATGTAGGTGCCTACTTATATGGAATACTAAATCAAAATTAGTGGAGCTAAGCTTTTAAGAAAATTTCAGGAGACAAATCGTACTGTTTTTGAACCCGTCGTAAGCCATGTGATTTTTCGTCACTGAATAAAAGTATAGAAAGAAAAACCACGTTCTTAAAAATCTATATATCGCACCCCTAGATCTAAAGGGAACTAACTCAAAATTCTTAATTTTTGAGTTATGCACACCTTCGAGTCTGTCATTTCAATACCTATCGACCAACAAACCAGATTCAAAACTAGATCTAGGGGTGCGATATATAAAATTCAAAGTCCTGAGTGACTGACTAACTGACTGATATATCAACGCACAGCCAAAACCGCTGGTCATAGAGACATCAAATTTGGAGGGTGTGTTCTTTGTGAAGAGTAAGTATCAACTAAGGGTTTTTAGAAATTCCAGCTGTAAGAGGGTGAAATGGGGGGTTGAATTTTCTGTAAATCTTTTTATTCTCTGGGTCGGATAAGACAAAGCAAGCAGTGCGATAAGACATTGTTTACCTGGATTAACACATAGGGTACTTTTAATCCCGGTAGTACGGTCCTGTAGGATATTTTTCGACACCCACGCGGGCGAAGCCGCGGGCAGAAGCTAGTTGTCATACAATAGAAGAGAATACTCTTAGTATGTAGGTACCTACTATACGAATACGACAATCTACAATGTTGTCAGGTCAACGGCTTCAAACGATAAGACTTAAGTGAAAAATTGCTATGAATTCAATGTGACTTTGAATCAACGCTAGAGGTAACCGCAGAGAAATAAGAAGCTAATTTATTTAAAGCTTTTGAATAAATTATTTCTATTTCATACTTCATGACTATTCATGAGGCAGTATATCGATTTTGCTATGCACTCTGCATTTTCCGCAGTAATTATGTGAAGCTAACAAGTATTGTGTGTTTTATATTCTTAATAATAGTTTTTTTTTATTCTATTACTAGTTCCAGCTAAATAAAAATTTTATGCAGTTTTAATAACTCAGCGTGACCCAAATCAGCTGAACCATACTCAAATAAAAACCAAACCGAGTGAAACAGGGGAAAATGGAACACAACTTTGTCATATTTTACATAAATTTTGTTGAGATTTACATTTTCTTCAAAAATTCAAGAGCAAAGACCTTTTTAGTAAAACATGCGCGGCAATCGGTTTCGAAAACCTTCGTCTTGTTGAGTCTAGATAAGTGGAGACGTTCAATGAACCTTTGTTTCAGAGCTGTGTAATCTTGTAATAGGGTTGACAAGTGACGTTTTTCAGAATCGGAAATACTCGTAAAACATCGGTCGCTTATACTATAGCTAAACTAGGCTTTTATTAATGAAGGAAACGTCAGTAGCCATCTTGCTTCATAAATAGATCGGAGGGGTGTAGATTTTTTCTTTCTCTGATAACTTGATATGCTTGCCTCAATAATGTTTATTCTCTTACACTGGGCCCCTAATACGGTAGTCAATTGTCGTCTATTGGCGTTCGAACTACGGTTTTATTACACGGACATATCAACTAGTGTGGCCTATGACGCATTTCCAGTCTAATTGACAGTTTGTGACTTTGACATATTTAGCAGCCCTAGTATAAAAAGTGTCCCGATGTAAAAGCAAGATAGATGAGTTTATTGCTTGGTCATTGTTGCCGTACATCACATCCATAATTCATATGTTTTTCACACCTCTGTGTGTGTTCTGGCAATTTTTATATTCGTAGTTTGTAGCTTGCCAATTGTACGGCGGCGGTTTGTCTGGATTTGACTTTGACGCTATCAACTGTGCGTGGGTTCAATATTCTGTGTCGAATTGAAACGAAACTTATGATTAATTGAGAATGATGCACATCTGCTATTTAAAAATGTTTTGGCTGTTTAAGATGGGTCTGTTCACAATATTTCTTTGATCTATCAATATTAACTCATATTTGGGTTAAAACATTTCTTGTATGTCAGCACTTTTAAAACAGTGAAATTGGCACGTTTTGATTTTTATGCACTTTACTACATATACAGTCAGCGTCAATAATATCGATACGATCAGAGTGTTCAAAATGATCTAAACAACTATGAAAATTAAATATTAACTCAATGACACAAGGACTGTTTCAGAATGAAGACAGTACACGACAACTATCATTCTAACAAGAACTTTATCCAATTGAGATAAAGTTTAATTTTCTTAGTTGTTGAGATTATTTTGAGTAGTCTGTTCATCCCGATATTATTGACGCTGGCTGTACTTGCACTACTTGTAGTGACCTTTTCTCATAACTTTATTGCATACAATTTTATTCAGAACGTGCAAATTGCCTAATACGTATTTCTGGAGTTGTCAACTACAATCTAGCTAGTATGATGCTTATTAAATGTCAAAACATGGTATCTAGTTTGAATCAGAATCATCTTACTCTCCTCGTTAGATCAGTGTAATTGTTTGGCAAAACACGAAGTTGTGTGCGCGAGTGGTCACGATTCTGTGTCAATTCGGACGTGTCCTATGGTGGTGTTGCGAAATTTCTAAGCGGATTAGCTATCTTATCAGGAAAACGTAGGCTTAATTTGAGTGGACATGTTTAGAGAGGTTCTGTTAGTTATATGACAAAGTTACATACTTGTTTACCTTTTATGACATTCACACGTACATGTTTGTATTGCAAAAAACCAGACTGAACAAGTCTTGTTAATTCGTTCAAACTATTTTTAGTAAGACACGTGGTGTTACTTAACTGATACAATACAAAAGTATTTAACGAATCATACTATTTTATAACATTACAATACTTTTATCACCGGCATTTAGCAGCATTTACATAACATAGTAAATTATTAAGTATTAACTTCCCGTTTCCCTCTACGAGTATACGGCAATTACATAACACACGATGTTAAATCTTGTATTTATTATTAAATTATTTCCTTTTATACACCATCGTAAACATTGATATGCATATATTGTTGTGTACGTGTCGATAAACTTTGGCAACTGGTTGTTTTTTAACCGACTTCAAAAAGGAGGAGGTTATCAATTCGGATGTTTATATGTTTTTTTTTTTTTTTTTTTTTTTTATGTATGTTCGGCCATAACTCCGTCATATATAGACGGATTTGCAAAATTCTTTTTTTGTTCGAAAGGGGTTTATTCCGAAATGGTCCCATACAATTTTCATATAGATCTGATGATGAGTTCGGGAGACAGACACCGGAACTCTTTAAAAAATGACAGGAAATCAACCGCGATTTCTGCTATCGCATAAATATGCATTGTTTGTTTGGAATTAGTGCAGGGTGAATACCACAACTAAAAATTTAAAAATAAAAACTTTTTTGCAAAAAAAAACAACCGACTTCCTTAAAAACACTACAAAGTGAAAAATAACTTTAATTTCGGAAGTCGGTGGCAAAAAAACCATAAATACAGATCCTAAGACACCGACAACCGAAATTAAAGTTATTTTTCACTTTGTAGTGTTTTTAAGGAAGTCGGTTGTTTTTTTTTGCAAAAAAGTTTTTTTCATATTTTATTTTATGTGGTTGGGGAAATTAATGTAAAATAATGGTAAGTACCTTCTATTTTTTCTTGTGTATATGTAAACAAACATATTACAAATTAGAGGATTATATCTAAGATACGAATGCTTAAACATACTGGTCCTGCTCCATAAGACAACGTAGAGTCTAGACAAAATTAAACTGGTTGTTAATTTAATTGTATAATTACTTGTTTATATTTTAGAAAAAAAAATTACACTTACTTTTACAATGTAAGCACAGTGTATCTATCGTATAATGAATGCAAGTATTATAAAATATTTTAAGAGTAGGTACCAAGAAACTCCACCGCTTCTTGTCCATTCTTCTCCTTACGAAATGCCTTTTGGAGGTGGAAACTAATGGGCACGCCACAATTGCGGCGGTAAGTCCCCTCTTTGAGGAGTGGATAGAGAGGCGTCACAGCGTCCTCACCTTCCGCCTGACGCAGGTTCTCACCGGGCATGGGTGCTTCGGTGGGTTCCTGTTCAGGATAAAGCGGGAGGAAACGCCCGGGTGTTTCCATTGTGAGGATCGTCTGGAGGACACAGTGGAGCATACGGTGGAGGTGTGCCCTGCCTGGGCGGAGCACCGCCGTGTCCTCGTGGAGGCGATCGGCGGCGGCGACCTCTCGCGTCCCTGGTGCGAGCCATGGTACGGAGCGAGAGGGCATGGGAAGCCGTCACCTCCTTCTGCGAAGCAGTAATGCTCGCGAAGGAGGATGCGGGGCGCGTGAGGGAGTGGCAGTCTCTGCGCCCTCACGTTCCTAGCCGCCACAGGAGACGCCCCGGGCGTCGGAAGTCGATCGCGACTCCCGGCCGCCGTAGGCGCGAGCTTGCGGGCGGCGAGCAATGGGTAGCTCGCCGCCCGGTAATGACCAGGCTCGGGTCGACGGCGCGTAGTGTTCCACGCGCGCCTCAAAGAGATGTCAGCAGCACTGAAGGGGTCTGCTAGGACCGATGCCTGCCAGGGTCGCGAGATTGTTCAAACGAGATACCGTGGCCCTGGCATATGGGTAACTGAAGGAACACGGGTGGGTTTTAGTCAGTAAAAGTCTGACACGCCCTCCCGCTCCGCCCAGAGCGGGAGAAGTCATTTGATGATTTCGCATCCAAAAAAAAATAATTGTGGAAACAAATCAATTCTATTTTAATGTTAATTTTCATGTTCAAAAGTGCCTTTTATTTCCCTATTTGAAATAAATGGTATGACTTTGAAGTACGTGGTTCCAAAATGGAAGTAAATGATTGCTTTTCAAAAGAG
Source organism: Aporophyla nigra (assembly GCA_947507805.1). Classification (NCBI taxonomy): domain Eukaryota; kingdom Metazoa; phylum Arthropoda; class Insecta; order Lepidoptera; family Noctuidae; genus Aporophyla; species Aporophyla nigra. The sequence continues at coordinate 22,620,734 of OX382308.1, read as the reverse complement.
TCTTATCCACCTTATCACCATAAACGACAGTTTTATGGTAGGTAATAACAGTAATTTCAACAGTGCCATTACTACCTTTAATCAACGCACACAAACTCCAATCCCTTTACGAACCAAAGACGCTTTAAAAAATATCATTGACTGACCTGTAGAATCCCGACTTATTATCCGCATTGTCTTTAATGCTCTTCTTAGTGTCAACCTCACTGAGGACCACGAAGAAGTGATGACACTTATCACACTTAACGAAACGTGTGGAGCTGACGAACGTCTCGACGTGGGTGCAGGGGTCCCCACACTTGGGGCATGTGAGGACGCCATTGTTGCCCGACCCTGACTTCTTGCCGCCTGATGTTGTACCTGAGGAGTTGAGTTGCAGAGATTATGATAGGTAAAAAACGTATTCATCTTACAGATGCTGTCAATATAGGTTACTAACAGGTAGGACAAGTTGATAGGGAAAAGTCGTGGTTTTACAGCAGTTCTGGCGAAAGTTGAGCTTTCTGTGTGTGTGGAGTGTGAACGTACACCGATCGTACAGAATAAATAACGGTAGGTACTACGGAAAGTGCAGTGTAGCTTTCGAGAAATTACATCGAACGAGATAGTTCCAAGCGTCGCCTAGGGAAATGGTAACAAGTTGCATAAACTTAACCAATTACCAAGAAACAACAAGGTAAAAAAAGAACAGTATTGCATAACACATCATTAAATGGCAATGAACTATAAGATTATAATGTATAAATAATTTAGCATGCAATCGCCTGGCCATCTAATGAGATAGTCATTGCAAAGTATTGCACGGAACCCGTTTCCGTCAATTACAGCCTGAAGACAACATTCCTTTTATACATAGTAACACTAAATTAATATTATGTGATAATACCTTTGTTGGTCCAAATAAGTTGAACGCTGGCCATTGTATTCTAAGACAGAAGACCTACGTCGTCTCTACTAGGTCACTGGTGATGATTTGTAAGGATACTGAGATTTTTGAACGATCATATTGCTATTTTACAATGCAAAAAATGTATAAGCTCGTGCAAAATAAACTGTGGTATGCATAAGACATAATAAGCAACTAAAGAGAAAAGTGGTGGCCCAGTGGTATCGGCACGGGCTTCCGAGTTTGTAAGTCGTGGGTTCAAACTCAGACAGGCGCTTTACTCTGTGTAAATATTTTCATCACCACTGCTCTCCCCGTATAAAACTTTACCCGTATCTACCCCGACGATGGATCAGTGAATCAAAATCAAAATCAAAATCAAAAGTCATTTATTCAAACTAGGCTGAAAGTCAGCACTTTTTGAACGTCAAAGTCACATAAGACAGTCCCCCCAAAACGCCCGCCCTTCGACACTTCCTAGTGCTTTGGCTGGGAAGAAGAAGTGGCGGAACAAACTCCCCAGCAGCACTGCTGTCTGTTAAGTTAGAAGAACTTGATTCTATACAATATTGTATAAGTTATTAATATAATAAAACAAAACATACATTATTCGCCATATGTCAGCTAGCACACGCCATTATACCAACAAAACATTGAAAACTAAACAAGTTGAAATGAATAATGAAACAAAATCGTAAACAGAACTTAAAACCTTACTAAAGCCTCCAGGCATAAAGGGCGTGCCCGCTTACATATACAACGATGCAAAAGATATATATACACAACAAATGAAATTAAAAGAAAATAAAAATAAATTAACAAAAGCAGTTAAATAAAAAAACAATTATATGAACTACCCATATAAACTGTCAGTGTGTGAGTTACAGTAATTACAGAATGTAAAACAGTGTCATAGAATACACAGCCTATCCAAAATGTACTTCACTATCATCATCATAATCAGCCTACATTGTTCCCACAGCTGGGATACAGGCCTCCACTCGGTGAGAGGGAGTGAGTCGAAATCTAGGACGCGAGCCCAGTGCGCGTTGGTAGTTGTCACATGTCTTCGAATTTTTGGTTCTAGGACATGCCGGTTTCCTCACGATGTTTTTCCTTCACCGATGTCACAAATGTCCAAGACGAACTCAGAGAGAGTAGAGTCATAACCTGGTGGAATGCTCACCTGCAGCAGCAGTTTCTTTAGGTGGGTGTGGATTGGGCGGGCCGGGCGGCTGCTCGGTGGGGCTCTTGCACATCACCGCGCAGGTGCTGAGCCCGCGTGTCGGGCACGTCCGTCGTAGAGCGCGACATTGCGGCACACCTGCGGACAATGGAATACATGTTATGAGTATGTGGAACGATAAGCAATATGCGAAAGGCTAAACATGAAGATTTTTTTAATAGTAATTTTTGGTTGGCCTCGATTTCCGGATTCTCGAGCAAAGTATTATAAGGGTCACTTTCATGCTCAATTCAAATCCTTCGCGCAGACGCAAGCTCGGCGACGGAGAGGCGTAAGCGCGGGCACGACGAGCCGTTACACGCCACACCGCGGTTCATGAGCTGGTTCCGAGGTGAAACACTTACGTTACGATTCCGATTAGTGTGCTTTTCAGTAGGGAGTTGCTTACAAAGAATACTAAACGGCTCGAGTTGATACGGTTACGATCCGTTTACGAGTTGATATGTTGTGCTGTGAGCTGTGACCGTAAGTGTGTCGTCATGCAACTACCCCTTTTTTTGTGGGTGGGAAATCATCACATGACGTCTCCCGTTCTGGGAGGAGCGGGAGGGCGTGTCAGACTTTTACTGACTAAAACCCACTTTGCCACTTTGCTGTTTTGTCAGTTGCCCATATGCCAGGGCCACGGTACCTCTTTCGAACAGATCTCGCGACCTTGGCAGGGCAACTACCCCCTCTGGTGAAAATACAACACATCTTATGATTTCGCGGAATAAGAAATGTTGGGCGAAACTACAGAAAATTAAGTTTTTTTTTTTTGACAGTGTTTTTCGGTCGATAGTCGGTAGGTGGAATTTACGTCGATTTTTGGGATAGCCAAATGAAGTATTGCTGTTATCGTGGATCGTTGTTCCCAGTACAGGATAAGTGTCATTAGATTACTACTGCGCTCGATTGTCCGTACCAGTGCAAGGTCTCGTTGTCATTGTTTAAGGATCACCGGGACCTCACCATCTCAAGGTGACGAACGGTGAGGTGTCTGCTACTTCAGACCAAAATGGGCGACTAAAGAGAAAACCGCGTTTGCTATTTGTTGAAAGAAAAAAAAAAACAACAGAACGTTGTTGCCACACTAGAAGAAACACGATGCTAAGATTTCGTAAAAGCGTTTTTGTTTCAAATTACACTTTTTTACATTCAACTTTCGTAAAACAAAAACTATTATTTGCAAATTGCTGCTCTCCTTTTTCAACTTTCACGCTAACTTAAAATTGTTACAGATTACAAACAAAACATCGGCGTATGAATTTTACCCGACTCTACCCTGACGATGGAGCAATGCCATAGTGTAACAAAATGTACTTCAGTATACTAAGCCATAATGTATTCAAATTCAAACAAGCAACACCAAAATAAATGATCAAGTATGAGCAAGCCCAAGCATTAGTGATGTTATGTTCGAGGCATCTCGAACATAACATCACTAATGCTTGGGCTAGCAAGGTCAATAAGATCGTAGCGGTAGGTCATTCGAATTTTGCATAATCAAGGTCAATATCCAAAGTTAATTCCTGTTAAATAAATGCATAATTATAAAAGCTTAAGAAGATTTACTGAACTTGACATTAAAAAACTGCAAGGCTTCATTGGATTTTAGACTAAAATGAAGAGGTACAACTCTGCGAGCTGGTTCTTGCATTGAAACAGCTTTTAATAAGTTAAGTCTTACTTCATCATCATCATTTCAGCCGTAAGACGTGCACTGCTGGATATAGGCGTCCCCCGATTTGAGGGGGTTTGTCATAATCGCCACGCTTAGCAGGCCGGTTGGCGATCGCAGTATTATGGTAAACATGCATAGAGAACGCTGCTGCCCATTCTGTAGTAAGTCACTTAGTCGCCTTTTACGACACCCACGGGAAGAAATAGGGTGATGTTATTCTTTACGTCCGTCACCACAAGGAAAGTCTTAGGTACTTCTAAGGTATAGGCAAATATGCTTATGTAGATTTAACGACGCTTACGTAAGGTAATCATCGTTAGTGATCTGAGGATTTGTATGTAAAAGGAAGATATCCCATTTACACACCGAAAGAGTGCAAGCGCTTTCAGTTATGAGGCCATATACAACCATTTGTCGATTTCGCTGATTCACTTGATTTGCAAGAAAATGATGGAAATTAATTTACAAGAAATAGGATGGTACTATTTTTAACATCCGGCAACACCCAAAACGTATAATCTCATTAATCTTTTAACACAACCCCAAATCATTGTAATACTCGATGAAAATAAAAAAGTAGCTCATTCGATTTTCATTAGACAATTATTGAAACGATATTTTAAGTTGTCCATAATAAAAAAATATTGAAATACAGTATTTTCACTGTAAAATCACACACATCCGCGGAATCGTTTAAGACCTCTTAAATGCATGACCCAATAATCAGACGGCTACATTACTAAAGGATGGATAATAAAAAATATTGCGACAGAATGACATGCTGTGGCATGTCATTCTGTCGCAATATTTTTTAGATAGCTTCATATGATATTTCAAGGATCAAGCAATACTTGGCAACTTTCCATTAAGGATAAACAAGGGCATAAACCAAGTAAAGCTTTAAGTTTGTTCATGTGCCATTACAGAGCTTATACGAGTTATTCTCACAAAGTGGGGCTGTCATGGTTGCGGATTTCTGCCAGGGTTGCGGAATCTGATCGAAAGAGTAACCGTGGCCCTGCCACAGACAAATGAAAGAACACGGGTGGGTTTTAGTCAGTAAACGTCTGATACGGCCTCGCGCTCCCCAGAGCGGGAGACGTCATTTGATGAATTCCCACCCAAAAAAAGTGTGTGGATTTGGAGCTGTGGCGCAGACTATGTCCCATCTCTTATCCAGCCAAGCAGCAGCAAAATTCTGCTGCTTGGCTACGCCGAAAATGCCGTTGAAGTGTCGAAGTTTTGGGCCAATAAAATCATTTTTTTTTCTTTTTAATTGAATTTCTTTTTGGTCTAGGGGTCGCAAGCGCTGCGGCTGTGCGTGAGGTACTGGGTTCTATTCCCCATACGGGTAGACTGTTACTGGGTATTTCCATCTGAAATTTCTCAGTGGCAGTCCGGAGTTTGAATTTGACCGCGGTTAATGGCAATGATGGAATTATGGGTGTAATATAGGGAACCTGTCTGTAACCCTTCGGGGATTTACAGGCGTGGTGTTGTGTGTAAATTCTAATTATAATTATATTATTTGTAGTGCGGTAAACATGACGAAGAATACGAGACATACAACAGTCAACATTCGAAAAGGAACTGGCGCCAAACAAGACAGCACGTTGTGAAATAATTTTATTTATATTGATGACTTTTAAGAATTGAAATATCGCCACTGCTCACTTAATAGTCGTTTCATAATATCCACTTTTGCTTTCTTTAGGTGTACTGAATTGGCGAAAAACGAACAACGTTACAATGATATCATTATTTGGCAATAACAATTATGGCAAGAAAAACTACGTCGTCTACATTCTCAATTATAGTCCAAGAGCCTGGTTGCCAATTTAGTGCGCATCTTGCTGACACTTTCACAAAAGAATCTTGGCTATGCATGCAAGACGGAGAATTGAATGTTGAACAAAGGACAAAGGAAACTGTCATTACGATAACTTTTCACTCTAATTATGCATAGTTTACAAGAGCGTGGATGATTATGGTCTCTGGGAACTTCTTATAACAATAGGCACTATTCATGTCCATGTCATTTTACTTTCCTGCTTTATTAACACCAGCATTGTTGGCGCTTGAGTAGTGGAAACAACCTTTGCACAAATTTTCTAATGTAAATGATCTTAAACGTTTACTTTACTGTATTTTTGAGAGGATACGAGAGAAGTGTACAGCAGCCGGTTTGGTAATTGTCGCAAAACTATCATACAGAAAATAGTAAGGTTTATTTATATAACCATTTTTGGAGGCTTAATAATACGTAAATTATTACAGGAAACAAAAACTTGGTCGCCTTCGAAGTAGTTGAAATTATTTGCATGCTACTTACATAAGTTGCATAATATTACCTTCGATATGTGTCAATCTATTTATAACCTTGGAACTGAACTTGAACTGAGAACCAGATTTGTAAAAAAACATACCAAAATAAAGGTCTATTCATTGCAGCAAGGTCGTACATTGTCAGAACTTGATTTCACAGAAGCGATACCAATGTTTCGAAGATGTTTGCTATCTTGCAGGCCATCGAAACGACTTTGGTTGAATTCATCGTAAAAAAAAAAAAATATAAAAAAAATCAAAAATGCCACACCAAATCAATACCAAGAATATGTTTAGGAATTTAAGTTTAGCAGACTACTGGTTTTCAATTTGGATGTTGTGTCACATAATTAAATTATACAAAGCAACAATTAGAACGCTTACAATGCTTTGGTAGTGAGCACTTCTGCTGAGGATGAGGTCCTGGGTACTCGGCCAAAGTGTTATTGTGATTTTTCCATCAGCAAATTCTCTGTAGCAGCTTGAAGTTTGAATTGTGCCCGGTTGATAGCGGCTTAAACATAACTGGCTAAATGTGGGGTACTATAGAGACACCTCTGCCTAGCCCTTTGGAGATTACCTATAATCGAGATTTTATGTTAGGCGAAAACGACTTGGACAAGAAGCGGTTCATACGAAGCCCGGTAAATCTTTTTTCCCTGTTTTATGGTATTTTTACTTTTCCTCATCAAGATTATGACGTGAAATTGTTTATTCTGTAAATCAATACCAAACACGTGAAGTGAAGGTCATGCAAGTAATTATAATAATAGAAAATGACAGCTATTAGCTGGGTTATCTTTGGGAAGTGCATTATGTATTTAATCAGTAATAAATAATCATTGATAAATATTTAGAAATATACATAACTTGTACCTATGCAGGTACTAGTTACCTTTGGTGATATAATCAAAGATCACTTAAGGACTTGTGTTTTGAACTGCAAGGCTTGGTTGATCGCAAAATTAAATATGTCCCACATATGTATGGTGATGACGCAAATGGGATCCACCGTGACATCTTATTAAAGCAGAGGCCACATCGTTAAAAAACCACTTCATTAAGCTCCACCAAAACGGATTTAAGCTTGACAAGTGATTTGTTTGGACAAGGCAAAAAGTAAACACCCTTGACCCAATTCCAGGCGAGAATAACTGACCACAAATCTTGGCCATATATGCAGATTTTTAGCATATTAATTAAGAAATTACTGACATTTTTTGTGTTTTGAATGATCGAAAAGGATATAATGATCAATTAACTGAGCGTACATCCATTAAACGCAATTGTTACTGCTTAATATTCTTCAGCTTGATGTCAAGGTGATGATATTGTGTAAGTCCAAGTGGGTATAATTTTTTCATATACCTTTTACGGACAAGGATTGAAGATTTCTGATGACCTTAACTGCCGACGGATTTTGTAATTTGGTACACTTAAGTTTTATTTAGAAAGAATTAAAAAAAAAGGAATATTTTGGCTTTCGTTACCGGCATTTTAAAGTGTTTTGTTTTCGACAGAAACTTACGGATCCACGTAAATATGAAGAGAAACGCTAAAACTGGGTTGTGTTTGACTCATGCCGTGTATTTAACTGGCATCGTAGCGTTTTATTCAAAGCCTACTAAAAAGCTTCTTGGTACTTTATAATATTCTGAATTTCAGATCAATCGTGAGAAATTCGATCTAGGATGATAATCTATGATAGATTATCATTTTTATAGAAAGCTGCAGTGACAACACACGATTTATAAGTCCACCTTGTGAAAACACGCGATAAAAACAATCTAGTGTGAGGTTTATCGCCAATACTTTTAAATAGTTAAACCCGTAATGAGAAGTTTGTTAAAACGATTGTTTATTAACTTTTAAATGCTTGCAGATTAATATTAAAACATTAGCTTATCATCGTGTAATGTCAACTTTGGTCTTCCAAGGTTCATTCATCTATAGAGAATATACGAGATCTTAAAGCAAATAAATATTTTGTACAGTAGCGTTGAGATTGAATTATATATTTCGTACTTTCCTTTCTTAAGGAGTCAACGGGGAAAGCGAGCTTCACACAACACATATAATGCAATCAGTTATCGCAAACTGAATTGCATGGTAAGGTGAGTTAATCTAACAGGTCGATACAACCATCAGGCCAATAATAAATATCTTAGGACAACCAACACACCGTGATCTGTTCTCAAACTAGGCAGAGCCTGTACTATGGTAACCAGACAACTGATAAATATACTTATATATTTTTAAATACATACACAACCTCAGTCTTTGCAGTCAGGGTCACTAACCACTAGACTAACAGGCCAGGCAAAATATTGGACCATATTGGTCTCGACATTGTCAATTCATCCTCTAACCCGGCACCACAAAAAACCGCTATATCGTACAGAGTAATAGTTACTAAGTGCTTATTCTATGCGAATTTTAGACAAACCCGTATGTGATATGCGCATGTTTAGCGATAAAAGAAATAAACGCACTGTTGTTATTACTAGGTCGCCTAACTCTTACAAAGTGGCGCGAAAAATCGTGTAAACAAACATAATATTGCTTGATCTTTAGTGTAAATTGAGTTCCATTTACGCCATACTGCACACATTCAAAACGGTGTCGGGGCTGTAAAGCTCCCCTGTGTGCTACAAAGGGATTTTGAACTACAAAAATAAAACTAAGTTCTATAAATTGCATAAAACTATCGATATATTCTGATATATTATGAATTTATGACATCATTTCAGATGACAGGCAATACTATAATGATTAAAGACTAATGTGTGATTTCTCTGAAGCTTTATAATTTTTCACGGTGATTTACAACCAACTTGGTTCATCTGAATCTGGCACATAATGTATTCAAGCTATTTCCTTAAACAAACAAAGTTTCCCTTTCCATATCAGTACGAGCAATCACGAATAAAACTGCTACATTACTTTTAGTATATCACCGCGATCAAACCGTTTAAACTCATAGTTTAAACAGTTGCGAACTGGAAAGTGATTCAGATCAAAAACGCTTTAAAAAAGTTACGCAACAAAACGTTTTATTCTTGTATTGCAGTACGAGTTATAAAAAAATACAGACGCTAAAAATCTCGCGCACCAATCGATTTATACGTAAGACAAGTTTCAATGAATCGAACCGAATTTGGTATAATAAAATATGTATAAAAGTTTGCATACAATGTAATAAAATGATCGGCGTGACGCAACTACTTTCACTTTCCTAACATTCTAGATAATCTAGGTGAAGTTACAAATGTTATGTGCAGCTCGTCGACTATAAAACGTAACTGTCAACAAGGTAAAATGGGCTTTTATAGCTCAATTTAGAGTTGATATTTGCTTGTTTATTCTTCTTTGGCCGTGTTGTTTTTTTTTCGACTATGTCAATCATCTTTCACTGCCGTTGCCTTCTCTTTTAAGTGTGATTTAAAGGCACATTGTTGAATTAATGCGGATATTTATCTCGTGAGATACGAGTTCGAATCGCTTGGGGCGGTATAATCACCAATGCGTACAGGTTTCAATGCCTAAGTAAAAGTAATATACCGTTCTTGATCTTCAAGTTTAAGAACAAGCTGGTGGGTAGCTTTGGGTTAGGAATTTTCAGCTTCATTACAACCGAAAGAGATTTTCTGTGGGGACAAGCCACTTTCAGGGATCCTCTAGAATAAATATGAGAGCAGTGGTAGCTCATTGGTAACGGCGGCGATTTACGAGTCGGCCGTGGGTTCGAACCCTGGCAGGCGCTTTACTTTGTGTAAATAATTTCTTCACCACTGTTCTTCTAACTGTGAAGGACAACATCGTGAGGAAACCTGCATGTCCTAGAACCAAAAAATCGAAAACAGGTGACATCGCCCAACGCTTACTAGCATTGGGCCCGTGTGGTGGATTACGGCCCAATCCCTCTATCAGAGACGATGCCTATGGACCAACAGTGGAAATATTATAGGCTGATTATGCTAGAATTAACTAGGTATATCATCAAAGTATAGACGTGGTGTTTCCCAGCCCAAAATGGACGACCATCTTTAACGGAATTAACAAGGAGTATTCTGCACTCTCACGAATACTGTGACCATCGTGAATGGTTTGACTGGCTTGCTCAGAGTCGAAAGGCTCATCGGTCATCCATCTCTAATCTAATAATGATCTTTAATCCCAACAACACGCGGCGCATGCCTTGTGTGCTATGACGTAGGATCAATCGACATCTCTCGCGATACTATGTAACATCTGAACACAATCTTACAAAGGTCATCGCATGTTGTGATTATATTTATAATAGTGCTATGCATGATGGACATGAATTTGTACTAAGTCATGCAATAAAGGAAAGTTTTGAGTGTTCTTTACTTCCTCCTTCATCCTTTTGAAATGGCAGTGCATTCGAAATTACTACAAGAATTAAACCAACCGCAGGACTGCCTCGTTGTTTTACTGGTCCCTAACGCTACTGCTGCATTAGGTCCTAGTTTAGCTTCCCAGGTAGTTTTTGTTTTTTTTATTTTCTCAGTAATAGCCGAGAGTCTGGATTTATGCCCGGTTGTTTAAGCAGGACTACATTCCTGTCTTAAAACTCCAAGGTTAGCTTAGATAAAATTCTATGCCCGCCAATACTGCATCTGCTCCGAACTTCTTCTTCGGGATTGAGGAGTTGCGTCACGGTCTTATACAATACTTCAGTAATTAATGAGTTAAACAAACAACAACAGAAAACCATAGCAATGAAATAATTAACATAAGAGCAACGTATTTATTTACCGACATTACGTAAGAAATACGGAATGAGTGGCGCCAGTGAATGCGAGACGAAAGCTACTCTCATTATGATGTTGGTTTAGTCATGCTTGAATCAAAGCGTAATTGGGTCCCGCGAAGTAGTTTACACGTATGCTGTAACTAGTCATTGTGTAATAGAGAGTGTGGAAAGGCGCGTGAGAGATTTTAGCTTCGTCTCTGGGAGGCCTAAGGATCTTTGTTCCTGGAGTCTGCTACCTAATTTTGACATGTTTTCGAACATGTGAAGCAAAATCCTTCAAAATGATTCAGGATTGTGGTTGATAGGGGTAGATTAGGGTCTAGCAGCCTAATCTACAACATGTCCCGTAATTAACGCACACCCTTTTAAGGGGTCATTGTGCTCATCATTATGAACAACTTTTACTATGGGACCGAACCTGAAATCGCAAAAAAAAAAAATCTGCTGTTTCATTCAAAAGTTCAATACCTACTCGACCAAAATGTATGAAACAGCAGATTTTTTTTCACGATTTCATGTTTTGGTCCCATAGTAAAAGTTGTTCATAATGATGAGCTCAATGACCCCTTAAGAGGGTGTGCGTTAATTACGGGACATGTTGTATATTATAATACCCATATTGTAGATTTCCATAGGTGCCTAAGACCAGCAAGTATCAGATGGTTCACTTGCTGACTGCCGTAAAATAACAATAAAAAGAAAAAAAAGGTCATAAGACAAAGAAACATAGAAGTGAGAATAGAGCAGAAACAATAGTGTCGTTATGCAGAATGCAGAAGCTCTCAAGAAGACTGCTTCACTCGAGGTTGTTCGACGACACTTGACACCAAGAAGTGCCCTTAGTAACATACTCCGTGCAAAAAACTGCTGATATTGCTAACTTCGAGACACATGAATCTATTACCACTTTCATCGTTCTCTCAAACGAAAGGAACTACTACGTATTTGCAACTAGAGATGGGCAAATGCCCGGGCATTTTTGGCAAATTGGGAAAACTCCTAATAAGTGCTCATAAATTTCTGTCCTTGGGCATTTATCGGGGCATATAATTTTTGTTTCGAAATTAATTTACGAAATTGATATTAGCTTTGAAAGGTGACTTAATTTGTTGAGTTTCTTCTTCTTATTCTTCTTCGTAACATTCTTGTGAGAGCGGTCGTGGTCCTCATGAAATTTGTTGACTAGGGGCTGATGTGATTCGCCTCACGATTTGTCGCCATCCAATGCGATTTTTGGAATTGTGGGTGCACTTATAGGATCGCCCACTGCGGATTTTATTTGGTGAGTCCATCTCATGGGTGACTGTCCACGTGGTCTAGTGCCCTCCACTCTACCCTGCACGACAAGGCGTTCTAAATAGTCACCGTCACGCCTCGAGACGTGTGCGAAGTATTTTAGTATGCGCGTTTGGACCAGATCACATAGACGCTTTTTGATATTGAGCTCTTGGCGTATCGAGGTGTTGGTACGAAACTCGTTCCACGATACCCCAAGCATTTTTCTCCAGCACCACATTTCCAGAGCGTCTATCTTTTGCTTCTCAATATCGCGAACCGTCCACGTCGCAGCCGCGTATAGGAAAATAGGGAAAACCAGTTTAAGTTTATTTAAGTTTAAGTTTATTTAAGTTTAAGTTTATTTAAGTTTAAGTTTATTTATTTTCATAATCAACAGGTTTTAGCAAATAAGTTGTAGAGGCCTTCTTTTAAGTATGGAGATACCTTTAGCAGAAGACCTCCCTTTTCCATATTTATGTGAACAACATACAAAGCCTGTTAATTCAACAAAATTTAAACAAAACGCTCTCCATTCTACGAAGTAGTTTTTCGAGATTACTTGCGGCAGCGTGGTGTCATCAGCGTAACGCAGATTTGCAATTCTGTAGCCACCGATTGAGACACCGTCTATCCAGTCCTCCAGAGTACATGATGCGCATGATGAGTTCGGTGTAAACATTGAAAAGGAGCGGTGATATTATGCAACCTTGACGTACACCTGCACTAGGATGGAAATTGTTCGACAAGATTCTATCGGTTCAAACTGAATCTATACCTGTTTCTGTTTTGTTACCTAGCATTCTTAACAGATGCACTAGGTGTTTCGGCGTGCCCATTTCCAGTTAGGTTTTCCACAACATTGGCTATTTTACTGAATCGAACGCCTTGGAGAAATCCACAAAGCAGATATAGGTCGGCTTGTTGAATTCTCGGGCTTTCTCAACAACCTGACGAACAATTAATGTTTGTTCGCGGGTGCCTTTCTCTTTCACGAATCCAGCTTGTTCCAGCGCAATCTCTTTGGATAAGTAAGCCTTTAGACGTTCGTTAAGAAATGAAGCAGTATTTTGCTAGCGTGTGAGATGAGTGCAATAAGGCGGTAATTGCTACATATCTTAGTGGAGCCCTTTTTATGCAACGGTGTAAAGACTGTATGGGTCCAGTCAGTAGGCCAAATTCCAGTCCTCCATACCTCGTTACATATTTCGAAGAAGATATCAACTCCCTGCTCTCCTAAGGCTTTTATAGTCTCAATGGGAACTGCATCTCTATCTGTAGCTTCGCCGTTCTTCAGGTGCTTAATTGCTGCTCTAACTTCCGACTTCAGTATGTTTGGTTCCAGTTCATTGGGCACGGTTGTAGGGTAATTTTGTGATTGGGGATCGTGGAATAAAGACTGACAGTAATTTTTCCAAGTCTCAGAAATTTGGTCAAGTTCTGTCACGATGACACCATTGTTGTCTTCAATTGCCCAAGCTTTCCCAGCGGCCCGAGTGTACTTCTATTTCCTGACAAATTCTCTGATAGTAGGCGTTTAGGTCTTTACGGCATACAGTCTGAATTTGGGCAGACATACCATTTATAGCCCGGATCTGGTCTGCTCCTTTCGCCTTCATATCCCGTCTTTTCTCAACGAAAGCAAGAGTATCATCAGTCATCCAGAGATCCATTAATTTTCACATGAAAAAATAAATTAATGTTATTATTTTATAATAAAAATGTGATCAATCATTAAAATTTCTTCTTTTATTTCTTTATTAAGTACTATTTAACATGAAAAACTAAATTAAATCACTTTTAACGACCCCATATTTTTGCCCTGCTATTGGGCAGTTATAAATTTATGCCTAAAATGCCGGGTTTTTTCCTTATTTTCCTGCCGGGCAGAAACACATTGCCCATCTCTATGTGCAACAAAAACGCGAGTCATGGTAAATAACGACCGCACTTGGCAAACGGAAAGGTAATCACAGACAGAGTACCATTCCCTCCATCTAATATTACCCACGCGTGTGATATCTATGCCCTCGGAAAACTCTGCCCTATTATTAGTTTACCTTCCTTTATTCAATATCTAATTATACACTTCACAATCTATTGAATGTATAAACCGATTGTTGTTTAAGAAAGTGTGAAAGAGTTACATAAGCAACAGGGTGCAGGAAACGTTCTGTGTCCGAGTTTATTTACCGAGTTGTAATCATACAGTTGAATGAACATACACTGATTATTCGATTGGGCTATTGGTTAGAAATTATATTCTTGTTGCAAGATACACCGCGCGCCTCCAATTGTTGGAACCATCGAACATCGCAGTGTAGATTTGGGAGGCTAAGAAAGAGGAGTTATGCAATGAAGACTTCTGGAAGGCTTCCGTTTTAAAAGTATGCAAGAACGCCAGTCTAGTAAAGATATAAGAGGGAAATATGCTAATGTAGTTTCCTAAAGATGCGAATAACTCATGCGATGCGTCATACAGTAGCCAGATCATTTTAAAGATTAGATGTGTAAAAAAACATGTAACAGATATCATTTTAGACGACATTGGCATAGAAAGTCACAGCCTATACTGTCTAGTTTCCCTTGACAAATTAAAACGTAATCATAAACTTTTACTCGAAACGAAGCTAGCGACAAAACGGAGTAGTCTCGAACAGTACATTATGAAATCTGTATTCTATAAAATTAACACTTCGACATAAAATTCTAAGTTTATTTGAACCGGATTAGAAAAGTTCATCTTTATGGGTTGCTTTGTTTAGGCTTTTCAGTCGATCTTCAGATAATTTCGTTTTGGAATATGGACTTTCGTACTGAGGTGGACTTCAAACTGTCGCCATTTTAATATTGCCCTTGTCAGTATTAGTCAGCTTATTCGCATTGATCTACTTTTTAAATATGCAATAAGCAACTTCTTGGAAATCTAAAATTCGTGTTAAATGGCTGTGCCACTATTCGTTTTTTTCGCATATCTTTCTAATAAGAATGTGTTTTCACGGCTTTCGGCTATGATTCTTATTAGTTTTCCGGCTTAGCAACTTAATTATCACATTGTCTTCTAATCAGATTAAATTGCAACGCCAATGAACTTCTTATAGGTAAGATCTAAGATGTACGATTAGCGTTACCACCTACCGCTGTTATAAATCTGATATAATTGTTTTAGAAACTAGTTTTAATTATGAAGTTGTTATTTTTTTATTTCTATGCAATAAGTACCTATGAGATCAGAGATAATGAAATTATGTAGCGAAACTCGTGATTGTGTCCGGGTTACTTAAACAATAGATAGAACTTAGAAAACTTCAGTAGGCTTAGAACTTGACTGCTAGGTTGTTACATTGGATACACGGTAAATCTGGATCGCGATCATTGATTTTGATCGCGGATCTAGATTGACTGTCTACGGGCCGCCTAAGTTCTGCTTCTCCACCTATTGCAACTTTGGTCGATCACTTGCTATTTATCGTAGGCGCTGCGACATGGCGATGAGCTTCTATCACCTGTTCTGTAAGACCTTACGAGGATAATCCTGTGTCTATTAATTCATTTTAATACATCACTTGAATGAATAATCAAAGCATCTTATTTTGTACTGGATTGAAGTTTGCGACCGAATCTTAGCGAATACTTCTTGGATCGAGAACATGCGAAGATAAAAAGGTCGCTACACGTAATTGAAACTATCTACATACCTACCTTACGTGTTCAACAAAACCGTATTCATCTTTCCATAGGATAAATTATTTATCTATGCAAAAAAGCATTCATTTCATTTGTTTTTTTTTTTACTTCAATGTTAAAACTTATCAATCTAGTCACGTGGTTTTATCATAAAAAAGTTCATGTCAACGCACCTCGTACGGTGCCTATGTAATCGTTTACGCCCGATAAGGTGGGCAGAGCCCTAGCAGGTTCAGACAATGCGGTCAGGGTCAGGTGGCAAATAATTGCGGACGGGTTAAGGACTTTAGTCGCAGTTTTTATCAGTTTATTTCATCTAGTCTTCCATTGGTTGCCAACACTCAGTTAAGTTTTAAAGTGAGCAGAATTTAGAATTTTTGTTGTCAAACCAGTCTCTCTGTAAATCCATAAATAGTGGATATTATCGTATTTCTTTATTGTGCCTGGTCGAAGTCAATCAGGATTTTACCCAAAATTATTCTTAAGAGTCTTCACCAAAAAAGTATAACATGATGTCATAATCAGCCTATATTGTTCCCACTGCTGGGACACAGGCCTCCTCTCGGTGAGAGGGGAGTGGGCCGTAATCTACCACGCGAGCCCAGTACGGGTTGGTGGTAGATGTCACATGTCTTAAAATGTTTGGTTCTAGGACATGGCGGTTTCCTCACGATGTTTTCCTTCACCGTTTTGAGAGCACTGGAGATGAAATTGGTTACACTAAGTAAAGCGTCAGCCTGGGATCGAACCTACGATTTACAACTCGTAAGTCGGGGCCGATACCACTGGGCCACCACTGCTCTCTCTAACATGATGTATTTACTTTAAATTATATTGTGATTAATAAAGATTTTAAAATATGAATTAAGTAAAAATAAATGGCAATACAACCACAATATGGATAATAGTATTACATATCCATAATTGACAAAATATTTTGTTTAAAATAAGTTCCTTTTTCTTTGGTCTATGTCCAGTGGTGGACTGCTCTGGGCTGATGAATAATTTAATAACATAAAATAAATATTGTTTCGGCCGAAGGCAATTACTGCTTGTAATGTTTGAAAAGCATGGTGATATTGTTAATGAAGTCGTATCTGAATGTTAAAGCCTTGCTTGGGATTGCACAAGTATCCAATTTGAGACGGACAGATGGAAAATTTTATGTAATTTTACGGCCAATAACAGTGGTTGAATCCACAAATTTTAATGAGAATTGTTATTAAATATATCTTGAGCTATGGTATCTGAGAAAATGTTTACAAAAATTTTTGTTTAATTTTTATAGACAACAACAAAATTAATGTTTTTGTTTTGATTTTCAGGTTGGTGACCTTATAATACTTAACACAGCTTCACCAAAACAAGGCATATCCCGAAGTCCCAGTAATATTTTTGTTTCTTTTAAACCAATTTCATTCTGATGACACATGGTGCACTCACATGAGTTAGGACATGCAGAGCATAATTTACCTGAACAAATACGTTAGATGCGCTTCTGCACACATGATATTATGTGCTTATAATAAATGCAGGTGATGAAATGGAGAAACAAAAGAACACGTAGTTGGTTCTTCTCATGTAAAAACTCATCCAATAAGGTGGTGCATGCATTGGCTGTCTATCAAGGCATTGTCACTGATAAAGACGTATGTACTCTTTGATCTTTTCTACTTATTTATGAAAGTTCATTTGGTTTGTTATTGTTTCAGTTATCTTTCAATAATAATAAAAAGCATCCTAAAAAACTGGTGACATTTACTGGTAGCCAATAACTAGTTAACTAACAGGCCAGTTGGCTTGTTAGTTAAGTATCTAGTCGCAGTCTCATCTCGGTGACCATCAAATGTCAAAAATGTATGGATACTCAAGGTTTTTTTTGACAGACTGAGCAGACTGTGAAAGTACAAAAAAATACGAGAATTGCCCCTCAAATATCTGTGCATTTATGTTTTTTATTCAATAAAAACCAATTACATGTTAAAGGTTAGGTTAGGTAGGTTCTCTTTTAAGTCTACTTTACTATTTGTAGACTTAAAAGAAACAATACTTATAAAGTCAGCCTTGCTACTATAGCAGTGGATGAAGTTTCTTTAATTATTATTCTTATTTTTGACTATAATATTTTCATTTATATTTGACTTGATAAGATTATTTATGTAACAAACCAATTTTGACATCATGCAGTTCAGAACTTTTTGACCGTTAATTATTGTTGTACCTAATGCATATTTTCTTAATCAGATATATTTTTTACGCCGTTAATGCAAACATGACAGTATTTTAATCGAACTTATAAGTATCATCTTGCATCTACGTGTATACTCATATTTTAGCAAAATAAATATCTTATATCTTTTATAAAATTCTGCTCTACAAAGACAGCAAATGCCGCAATATAAAATTCATGAAGACATTATCAGACAGGTTGTGTGCCAAATGTAACATCTTTAAAAAAAAATAAAAATAATAAGTAATAATATTATCTTTGCCATTAAAAAAATAAAAAATAAAAATCTTAGGACAACCAACACATCGTTATCTGATCCCAAACTAGGCAGAGCCTGTACTATGGTAACCAGACAACTGATAAATATACTTATATATTTCTAAATACATACATATTATAAATAAATTACACCCAGACACAGAACAAATGACTGTGCTCAAACACAAAGATTTGTTCTGGGTGGGAATCGAACCCACGACCTCAGTCTTTGCAGATAATTGACTTTAAGATAAATAAAATTTGTTATCAATAAGGTTTAATGACGTATGTAAACAATTGAAGGAATTAGTTTCCATAAAAGAAGGTCTTTTATTCAAATCGGGATGTTTTTTAGGGAATTATTTGAATTCTTATGATTTTACCTGCAAGCTAGTAAGAGGCTACATTATTGCTTACTAATGACGTATGTAAACAATTGAAGGAATTAGTTTCCATAAAAGAAGGTCTTTTATTCAAATCGGGATGTTTGTTAGGGAATTATTTGAATTCTTATGATTTTACCTGCAAGCTAGTAAGAGGCTACATTATTGCTTACATAACGGCTTTCTTTTCTTATTTAATTATATATTTTGCTTGTAACACTTTATCTTACAGTGCAGCAGGGACATTCTAAAACAGTTGTTTTTAAAATTGGAATGTCACAAACCACAAGTGCTCAAGTTCGGGGAAGATCATTCGTGTTTATCAATATTGTGTGACAAGTTCCTATCAGAAATTACAAAATAAAATACCAGTTTCCACTAATTATATGCGGCCAGTGTCATTGATACACGTGACTCCCTTGACCTTGCTTCCATATTCGCCTTCATAGGGCCTGCTCACCGTAATCGAAGGAAAACAGCTTCACTACGACAACGTCCAGCCGTCAAACACGCGCCATCACGCGTGTATCGAAGGGGCACTACACCACGCAAGATAAGCAACAGAAAACATCACGTTTTGTTATCAAACACCTAATCGCGTACGTATTCGAACACAAAGAACATCGCTAGATACTACGACACGAGCCTGGATCAACGCCAACCAGCAAAAAACAACACAGTATAGAGAAATTAATGCACTCACCTGATATTTGTGAATTTCTTCTCACTGCTATCCTTCCCACGGATACGAAACTCAATCTAACACTACTCATTATATAAACTTCGACAACGATTCAGTAATAACATCAGCCCTCAACCGAACAACAGAAACGTTATACGAGCCAAATAGAAATTACAATAGGTAAGTCGCCGTAATAAGCGAGTAGCAATTTTTATTGTATTTGTTTGTCAGTGAGAGGTCTCTGTCATGACGCAACACTTTTAGTCAACATCAACACTTTTCGCAAATGTACAATTAGACGGTGTAAGTACGAAAACTGCACTTTACTATTTTTTTGTATGATTTTACAAAAACAATTTTATTTTTTAGATAATGGAGCGGCCATAGTGATGTTCACAGCTGATTTTGATGTGAAAGAAAATGAAATTTTTGTACCACGTTGTTTCGATGCTACCGCTCTCTAGCGAATTAATAAATAAACTTTGTTACTGTTTTATCCTAAGAGCTCAGAGTTGCTTTATTTGTATCACAAGATGGCATAGATGATTTCAACAAAATCTTAAAAACCGAATCAACAGAGCAATGAAAAACAAAAATAACTATTTAAAATGTTATTTACGAAAATAATGTATATATAAATTTTATGTGACGTATTAAAAAAAGCTTTATGAAATGTAAATATTTTTATGATCTTGCTTCAGATTTTCGAGAATATCAGGCAGTTTTACTTTTTCTTCCATTCAAATTGGAATCTGGTCACCCAGCGCGTAAACGTAAACGTCAAATTGTTATTTATCTTCTGTGATGAAAATCGTTCAAAATGGCTGAGACAGAAACTGATAATAACAGTATTATCAGAACCGAAAGAAATAATAAGAGTACAGGGCCTGCTAATGGGCCCCGTCGCGTTACTATCTATAAAACTGAGACCGGATTTGGTTTTAATGTGCGCGGTCAAGTGTCTGAAGGTGGGCAGTTAAGATCGATTAACGGTGAACTTTATGCTCCTCTGCAGCATGTCAGCGCTGTTCTGGAGAACGGAGCGGCGGAGCAAGCTGGGATCAGAAAGGGGGACCGAATACTTGAAGTGTAAGTATTTAGATTAAACATGTTTTCCACCGCCCAACATTTGGTTGAACAATCTAGGTTCCCATTGAATTTTCCCATAATTGTTTGTGTTACTTAACATAGCAACGCATTTCCCGCCGGTGCTTTGTGTTTAAACACTTCTTGGAATGTTATTCCTCATGAGAAGGAGCCAAAAGTTTACATGATATTTTCGTTCATACTCATTTACATAATGTTTGAGATGATTCATTCAAAACTTGTTTGATTTTGTTCGACAGTCGCTGGAGTTTGTTAAAGTTAATGTATCTGCGAGCGAGATCAGTATATGAGCTATTATTATTATAATTTAAAGTCAAATATGTACATATTTCAGTAGACATTATAATGCTATTTGGAATAATTCAGTAACTTTAGCTACACACCCACAAAGGTTGCTGAGAGTGACTGATCTCAGCAGGGTCAATGGTTTCAGTGACACATATAACTATTAATAACACTAACTTGGCATAATAGTTGCACACTATGTTTGGGTGTCTGTTTTAAACTTAAAAAAAAGACAAAGTTTCAACATGTTTTTTTTTTTCAGTCTAATAAATACTCATCTGGCATATTTTTTACCTCTTATATTGTACAAGGACATTTTTTCATCAAGAAAATGGATGTTTTACTACATAATTCTCATTAGTAGAATATTCTACAACACAATTATTAAACTAACCAACATTGAACATATTTCTCCCAATATTTTAAATACTATGAAAGTAAAATTTTATGTAATCATCAGTCCCAGAATGTAGGTACCTAGTTACTTGCAGTTATTGCTAAGTAACATGACACCACTTTGAAAATGTTGCAAGTTTCCAGACTGCTGATCCATCCCAACAGAATATAACAAATTATGCAATTTTATGTAATGGATTTTATACAAAATAATTAAATTATCAGCATGGAAAATTTGCAACTGAAGTACAAACTTTTTGCTGTGGTCAAAACATGGCACATTAAGTATGTAAGGTCTACTCAAATATTCATTGTCATTGTTTGGATCTTAAAAAGATATACCTTAAGCTCACATTATGCTTGATCTCTTATCTTTGAATATAAATTTTATTTGCTTTTGAACTCTGGCCCCAAATAAGAAGGCGATTTCTTGAGTAATCATTTAAAAGTCAGATCATTCTGTATGTTAAATTTCCTTGGGATCAAATATAAGTGTTTTGCAGAAACTACTACCTAAAGTGTCTTTTGTTTGTCTCATAAAAAATCAAGTAATGTACGTGGGTATACATTTGACTCGAGACTAGCTGACATAGGCACTTGGATGAATAATTTAATACACAATTTTACTGAAGATGATTTTTCTGTAGACGATTTTTCTGTGACTCAGTTCTAATACATTTTCTAGGATATGTATGAGAACTGAATGATAAAATCTTAGTATTCAGTAGCTAACAGCAGTAGTAACAAGAAACAGGTTCAAGATTGCATTCTAATGCGGAACTATTGACAGTCACTATTTATTTCAAATTAACATACTTACCTACCTGCTTTGAAGCTAAACCTGTTTCTTATTGTATTAGGTATATAAATAGGATTCAGATCTTTTTTGGGCGATAAGAAGCATTGATTTTGAATAGAGATAATAGAAACAGGTAAGCTTCAAGTCTGAGAATAAAATCATTGAAACAGGACAAGACTTTTTTGTCTAAAAGGTTTTAGCTTCAATTGGATGAAAACATAAAGTACTATTTATTTTAATTTCAGCTAAATGGTAAAATCTTGAGTATTTTAAAGGATCATCTTTTGTGATTCCAAATGCTCATTTTATATATTTATCAGTATTTGACTATTAATGTTTAATTGATAGCTTAACTGGTGTTATCTATAGTTATAGATAACACCTATAAGAATATCATTTGTAGCCTATTTTGCCCATTTGTAGGGCTAAGGTCCAGGCATTGTCCTTTCCACCCCCCTTTAGCTAGCTACTTAAGAATAAACTACCTTTAACATTCCCACTCCTGCGACACAGGCCTCACATTACAAATCCAAAAAACATGATTTCCCTTACAACGCAAATTGGTTTGCGAGGTCCTCAATCACTACAGTCCAATCTTCTAAAGGTGTGTTCATTCATATATAAGCGCCTCTGTGGATCACAGACATCGTGTGGGCGAATCGTCATCCGTTCCGAACAAAATCGTACGTAGGTACGTCAAAGACGTCGGGTGGGCGTACCGGCCCCGGTTGCTATACGAACAGTATTAGGGCCGGTTAAGACGTACCACAACCACACCACATCCCCAAAATGTTGGAAAGTAGTGTAAAAAAGAAAGAAGTTACATGTAAATAGTTTTGCTGCAACATTTTGCAGTTGCGTTGTCGCTAGTAGTTTTGATGTGGTTACGTTGTGACAAATGACGTCATTTTGATGCTGTCGGTATCCCAGGGTTGATTTTGACTACCAAATGTTTGCCGTGTGTATAGACTATTCATTTTCATACAAAAGACCGCCGGTTCACGTTGTGTAGTTCTGGTTGTTGTACGTGTGCTCGCGCCCTTAGAAGCCAGTGTTCCGTAATGCAATTTTCGATTGCATTGATGAAAAGGTCGTTGGTCCATCTTCTCTTATGTCCGTACGGGTTCTTCGAGAATAGGTCACTGCATAATAATGAAGGAATTAGGCCCAGTCTGGGTGCTACGTATTTCAGTAGGATACTCTATTATAGCTGGATGCGCTGCTTAGGTAACTATATGGAACAGCGTTCGAAATTTATGTTCCAAAAATTTCAATAAATATGTGTATTTGGGAAAACTAACTAGACGAAAGATTTAGTTTGTGAAACAACTTCAATACACCTCACTTTAGGAGTGTACTTACTAGTCAATGACTAATTTATTTTAGAGTTTGCTTCTATCCGCGACTTCCTCCGCGTTAAATTTCTTGTTCCCCCGACCCTTCCCGTCGCGTCGAATCGCCTACCCGTGCGATTTTACCCGTTTTCGCAACATTTTCCATTACTGCTCCGCTCCTCTTAGTTGTAGCATGATGTTACATAGCCTCGATAAATAGGCTACCCAACACAAAAATAATTATTCAATTCGGACCAGTAGTTCCTGAGATTACCGCGTTCAATCAAACAAACAAACAAACTCTTCAGCTTTATAATATTAGTATAGATAACTAGACTAGTAGTCATTCTAAAATAAATTCATAATGACTATAATAATTGTAAGTTACGTCTATTGGAAACAAGGAACTGAATATACTTTAGATATTTATTTATTTATTTATTAAAACTTTATGCACAAGTAAAAAAATACTGTACAAAGGCGGACTTAATGCCTGAGGCATCTACCTGGCTGAGATATCTACTGTTCCGTATGGTACCGGACGTAAAGAATAGCACCACCCCATTTGTTCCCGTGGGTGTCGTAAAAGGCGACTGAGGGGCTTACTAGAGAATGGGCAGCAGCGTTCTCTATGCATTTAACCACCACACTGCGATCGCCAACCCGCCTGCCAAGCGTAGCGATTATGGCAATCCCACCAGAATTGGGGGAGGCCTTTGTCCGCCAGTGGCCATTTTTTCGGCTGAAATGATGAATGATGATGATGATTAGGAATAATAACTACACAAAAGATTCAGTTCGCGCAACAATTTCAATACACATGACTTTGGAAGTGGTACCCTACTTGTCATTCTAAAAATCAATTCATAATGACTAGTATCCTACTAATATTATAAATGCGAAAGTTTGTGAGGATGTATGTATGTGTATGTGTATGTTTGTTACCCTTTCACGAAAAAACTACTGGACGGATTTGGATGAAATTTGGCACACAGATAGTTTATAAGCTGGAATAACACATAGGGTACTTTTTATCCCGGTAGTATGTTCCCGCGGGATAATTTCCGACCTCCACGCGGGCGAAGCCGCTGGCAAAAGCTAGTTGATAATATTTGTCAAGTCAACATCTATTGGAACCAAGGAAATGAATAGACAGATAATAAATAACTGATCTGAGAGATCCGTAGGAAAACCAAGGTAACCGATATAGCCCGAAGAATTGCCAAACTTAAGTGGCAGTGGGCAGGGCACATTGCTCGCAGAACGGATGGCCGATGGGGTCGGAAGGTTCTGGAGTGGCGACCGCGTACTGGAAGACGGAGCGTTGGAAGGCCTCCCACAAGATGGACCGATGACCTGGTGAAGGCCGCAGGAATAAGTTGGATGCGAGAAGCACAGAATAGGTCGAAGTGGCGGTGCTTGGGGGAGGCCTATGTCCAGCAGTGGACGTCTTTCGGCTGAAATGATGATGATGATGATGAAATAACTGATCTTCAGTGACATCACGGAACTCGACCCAAAATTATAGACCGATAAAAAAGCTATAGGTAGGTACTGACCTACCAACGAGTGATGATGTTACATAATACATTCAACAGTTGTAGACAGATAGGTACTAATTTGTACCAGTTAACAAGTACTAGCGAATAGTAAGTAGTGCAGGCATTCGTAAGGTTTCTCTCAATGAGCCTTGACTCAGTTATCAACATTTCTACTTACAAGCAGTCTTATAGTTATGTCTGCACAGTATTCGATTGAAAAAATTGGTCAAGTGCTTGCCGGTACCCGGCGTTTTTAGGGTTACGTTGCCAAATGGCAAAAAACGGAACCGTTATAGATTCGCCATGTCTGTCTGTCTGTCCGTCCGTATGTCACAGCCACTTTTTCCGAAACTATAAGAGCTATGCTGTTGAAACTTGGTAAGTAGATGTATTCTGTGAACCGCATTAAGATTTTCACACAAAAATAGAAAAAAAAAACAATAAATTTTGGGGTTACCCATACTTAGAACTGAAACTCAATTATTTTTTTTTTTCATCAAACCTATACGTGTGGGGTATCTATGGATAGGTCTTCAAAAATGATATTGAGGTTTCTAATATCATTTATTTTTTCAACGAAAATTACCTGGACGAAGGAGTATGAAATTTGGCAAAGTTATAGTTAATACGGATTAGGAGTGCAAAAAGATAATATTTTTAAATAATAATACCTTAGAAAAACATGAAGCTTTACATTAATTACAGTCGAATTCCAACCACTGGCGATCGAGTGTTAATTAATCTGTGGTATGTAATCTGTGACATAATCTTGAAAATATAGTAATTTTTGGGGCCATCCCTTCAATATTATTCCAGGGGAATCACTGGTCAATCAAGAGTGGATCAATTTAAAATCCACTTTCGACAACGTGTGAACTCTCGAAGTTAGGTTTAATCTGTTACTAGGAGGTCCGTTTTCTGCTAAAATTCTAATAATGATGAAATAACTTATTCGTTTTCACTCATCAATAAATCATTTTATTGAAAACTTAGATTTCATCAATTTAATCAATTCATTTCATCAAATAAATATTATTATTGGCTTGCTGATAAAGAGTTTAGCGCTTTTAGTCATCAAAATGTTGTGCGTACAAACAACCGCAGAACTCGCTCAATGCTTGTAATTACACAAATATTATTTAAGGGTAACTAACTTTAGGATATTTCAGAGTTTTACCAGCCAGTGTACTTATAGTAGGTACGCCCACATTTCGTCTATCCATCACCATTTACGCTATGTATGTGTCATTTCCTAACTTTGTTGGCGTAGATTTTCAGTCTACGCGGAAGTCTCTATAGATCCCGTGAACGTAGGTGTGGGAGGGAAAATCGGGATGGTTTTAGTCAATAAGAGTCTGACAGACCCCTTTGCACACTCCCGGGTGGAGGACGTCCAAGAGAATGTCCCAACCGACTTAACCTCCAGTCTAACCAGATGCAGCTGAATACCAGTATTTTGCATGGAGAGACTGCCTGTCTGACCTCCACAGCCCTCTGTCGCTGAGTAATCCAATACCTCTTGGTAATACTGATTGTCAGACTTTCGGGCTTCTGACCACCCGTATCAACTGTCGAAGATCTACAAATGACGGCCGGGACCAACGACTTCACGTGTTTTCCGAGGGATGGAGGGGTCTCGGTATGTAAAGATGTTCACCAATCCCCGGACCAACTGCGGCAAGCAATTTTGACTATCCGTAGTTTATTGTGAATCCGAAAGTAACTCCGTCTGTCTCTTATCTTTCACGACATCATAGCTGAACGGATTTCACAGGTAAACCATGATCTGGGTCGGGACTAATATTTTTCACCCCATAGTGTCCATGGGATAATTTATGACCTCCACGTGGGCAATAACTAGTTTGATTATAATACCTCCCACTTCATTCCTTTGAGATGTCCAAGTGCTGGCTGGTTTCAAACGGAATAAATGGACACAAGTGTGCTTACTTTGTATGTAATTGAAACAGACAGGCAACCGATCGCTGTATATTGATCGTAATTGTCCATTACTTCAATGAATCCAACAAATTGATTCGTGCCGAATGTACCGAGTTTTCCTTATCGTCTGGGTGTATAAATAGGTATAGGAACTAGGAATACAATATTCCATGTTACTGTTTCCTGTCGAAATGATTCATTATCAGTTTATCACATTTATTATAATTTATTAGGGAAAAGATTTATACATCTAAACCACGGGGAAAACATACAGAACTGAAAATTATTTAGGTCGTGTTTACTTGTCATAGGTCAATGTTTTTTTTTCTGTACGGAATTTCATCCCGCGAATATACAAACAAGGGGATGTGCCTCTCTGTAACTACATTCCATTATCCAAGCTTTTTTCCGAAGAACTTGAAGCTAACCAGACTTAACAGCTCATTGATATATGACCAAGACCAGACAAGTACAAGATATAGATCTATAAGATCAAGCCTTATACCCCAAAACTCCAAAACATATATGTACGAGCTCAAAGGCCTTCGAGAGTTCGGAACCGGAGACAACAGACTATCAGTGTAGTACAGTGCTATTGGCTAGCCAATAATGTGTCCAATAGTTAAAACTGCAATGATATAGAAAGAGCATTCTGATTGGTAATTGTTTCACAATTAACTGAATCAACCAATACAACTATTGCTGTACTGCACTTGTTAACTGGGTCATGTGTTTTGACGCTTGCATTTAGAGTTGCCAAGGAAAAAAGTAATTTAAGTTAAATTCTAACTGTCACCAATATCATAGACAACCTTAGCATACTTTTTGCGAAAGGTTTTAAAAGCTCACACACGTCATAAACGACTTTTTACTATAAAACAAACTACCTAACTAATACACGGGAGCAAATCATAAACTTTCCTAGTCTTCCGGGTCACCTGCCTTCACTTTACTCACACGGCTCAAACTAATAAGCCCACTTAGTTCATTCCGCGTTCATTAGCAGGCGCTCCAATAACTTTGTATAGTTTCGGCAGTTAGGCGAAGTAGTTTATATGTGGAATTGTGGATCGATCGATTGCTATCTAATTTCAACTCCACAAAACTATATTATAATAAGATCCCAAAGTCTAATTACAATTTAAATAGTTATCGACATGTATCCAGACCATTTATTTTCGTATCTCTATTCCTATTTATTCCCGTGGGCGAATAAGGGACATACTAGAGAATGGGCAGCAGCTTTATGCATTTTACCACCATACTGCGATCGCCAACCAGCCTGGCAAGCGTGGCGATTATAGCAACCCCGCCCCCCAGATTGGGGGAGGCCTATGTCTAGCAGTACAGATACCTATTTAAAAACGCGTTTAAGTCCTGCTTATTCTAATAATCTGTTTTCGATTTTGAGTCTCATAAAAGAGTTTTGCGGTTGAATGAATCACATTCTTGTAGTTCAACGAAGTTCAAGCCACTTGAATGACTGTGCATGAGTATATCCATATGGAATCCAGGACACTGACACAGTCTAAGAAGCCATACTATAAAGAAATTGCAAGCTCCATTCTTTCGTTTACACAATCGCCAATGCAGCAGCATAGTTTCACAATCATGCATTATGTTTTATTGCATTATCAGCGACGTTCTAGTTTGAACACTTCTCACTTGCATGAGAGTTGCCTAGAATGCCTAGATGACTGTGTTCGAGTACATATTTTAATATCATGCAGTGCAAAGGCACAAACGTTACGCTTTATGATCCCTAATATGCTGTGGAGCACTTATTGTGTCAATCATTCCAACAATTTAGCTGTTTGTAGCTCGCATAATGTTGCAAGTATTTTTGTTCAAGCTGTTTGTTAACTAAGCAGGTGAGACTGCCATTATCATCATCAGCAGTCTTGTTTTCTCTTCGTTTAAGGACTTGGCATCAATTTCCCTAGCAATGTATGCTTTAAGTCTATAGAGGCAACATTCCACTGTGTCAAAGTCAAACAGTGGAAGAGTAATTCAGTGTTTCGATATGCCAATATTATCGTGAAACAATAAAACAGCTATCTATAACACGGACCATTTCCGCAAGATGACCTTCCATTGATTACTCGCGTTGCTACATTTCTTCTCAGTAACAATTACGTTTTATGAGACGACTGTAACTCCTTAATAAAATGTTATTACGAGAGAAAGACATTAAAAGAGAAAGGTAGTAACGTTTTGACGTCAATGTTAGATAGAGTAGGCGTAAAAAACCCTTTTAGGAGTTTAAGAAGTGGCTAAAATACAATTTCGTGATGCGAAAACTGACGTTGGTGTTGGAATCACGTAGGTAAGGCTAGTTTAGTCAGCGGAAGAAACTGATTGATGATACTGACAAATGCTGTTCAGTTTCTGCTTAAGAACTGTTAAGATAATTGAATCCAAAACTCTCAAGGAAAAGGACGAGCTTCGTCATTTGGCAAAATCTCCCCTACTCAATTTCTAATTTAAAAATGGCGATAAAACAACATTTACCGTACCAGAGAATTGTATATTTTACGCTATTTTGTTCCATTCTTTCCCAACACACATCAAAGTGAGTAGGTACATTGCTATCGGCGCTCATAGGAGGCACATTCAAGGGTGGGCCGTGGGAGGATCCTATATATAATCCAAACTAGAAAACAAACACCACGGCTGTATTGTTAAACCATAAAACGTTTTCTATGTCAGTCTGCACGCTCATAACTCCAGAACAACTGGGCAGATTTTAATGTTGTTTATTCTAACGTCGGAAAGATTGATTGAGGATCCCTTTTAAGAATTTGCTATAAACATACATAAAGGTCGTACGTAACATATTTTATAGGCCAGTTTCATTTCAGGAATGTTTATGGAATAGGCGATATTTAGGTGAATATTAATGTTTTTGGTGATGCCGAAGTCTCTTCAAATTTTATGTATCGGTCCAGCAATAATAATAGTCGGATCAGCTGTTAATCGACTCGACAAATGCAGGCAGATTTGTCACCCATATCAGCATTTCCGAAAGTAAATCCGCATACGGTGACACCTTACCAGTTGCCCCCTAAACTACTTCTAATAGTTTTGTTGTCCGACCTGTTAGTGTGTGTGTGTTTCGACCTCCTTCCTATACTTAAATGTCTAGGATTTCGCAAACTGTTTCTGGGCCTACCGCAACATCTTCTGACGTCGTCTGTGCTCCACAACTTTTTTTTGGTCGAAGGACATGCGTCAAACGTCACCTGCTCCATGCAGAAACAAATATTTAATCTATTTTATTCAATTAGCACTTCGAATCCTAGAACGAAGCACGTGGTTTTGATTGGTGCCAATGCACTCGTACCTGTGGCAATGGTACGAATGGTTGGAATGGAATTCAAAATTCCACACTGCTGCACGCGTAGCATGACCACCGTAGAAATGGGTTTTGTTGACGGAAGAATAGATAAAGTTACAGATTGTAGAAAGATTAAAGACAAAATTAAAGATTGTGAAAAGATTTGTACCGTTTTATGCTGGCGTAGCATGACAATTTTATCCCTATTCTACCAAGAATAGACTAAACCCATTTCCACGGTGGTCATGCTATGCGTGCTGCACGCCGGCTGCAATGATTGCGGAGGTCATGTTCTTTGGAGAACTGCATAATCCAACAGATTACAATTGGGTAATAATCGATCATTGATTATGTCTTTAGTTGTGAGGAATCCGGCAAGTCCAAGAACAAAAATAAAATTCGATGACGTGTAACATCCACCACCGCACTGAGTCCGCGTGGTTGATTATGGTATGGCCCACTCTCTCACGCAAAAAAGGAGGACTGTGTCCCAGCATTACAAAATAATTTATTTGCTATGTATTTAGTGTCCTTTAAAATCATATTTTAGACACAATATAGGTAGCAGTTTTTCTTGTTGCCTTGCGTACTTGGATACTAGATAAGATGACTGTCTTTCAAAGGCAACAGGAACAAAGTCGTGCAAAATAAATGTGAATGGCATTTTTATGCGGCGGCTTATGTGAATGACGCGGAGTAAAGAATAATGGGTCCAGGAGGGATCTTTTGGGATCACTGGACAATCCTTGGCAAAAGATTTACTGAGTGTCTATGACAAGAGTTTTATCGTTAGTACTAGCTCTCTATTTTTAAAGTGGAAATGATATCATAAGGCACTTGACACACATAATCCTTTATACCAAGTAGGTAAATGCCAGTAGAAATAACTCAATTTTTATTGCAAAACATATCTATTAGTACTGCAATAACAATAGCTAGTGATAATGTTGAATAGTGCATTCCTATCAGTGGACGCCACCGGTCACTTTCTCTGTTTAACTTTAAAACCGTTTGTTGTGTTATTAATACCGTTTACAAATTGTTTATTAAGTCATTTCTGTTTGTTTGCGTTTTCGTATTGGTTCATTGTGAGTACTTTCATTAATCTTTGAGTTGTCTGGATTGTTGTTATCACCTTTAACGAATGAACGTGGCCAACTTGACAGTTTGGTTTTATGTCCCTCCTAAAACTCCCTGTCAGTTGTTGCTTTGGCAGGCTGGCTGTTGGCTTTAATTTCCTTGGCTGCTAGATATCATTTGACTTTCTCATTCATCAGTTGCTGTATTTGGCAATGCTGTTTTTTCCTCAAAATTGTATAGATCCTGCAAATTTTTCCTTGGTCTAATCTCGTTTTACGTCACCCATCTGAAGCGATGGAATCATCGCGTCCTTTGTTATTAATGCCACAATGCCCTTTTCATTAGGAACAGTTAGTAGATAACCATTTATGCATGAAATAACATGGCCTAGGCACATCAATCGAGATAGGACGTTGTTGAAACTAGTAATTGAATGATAACACAAGAATGAAACTCTGTCACACTATTGCATAGTAGTTCAACACGTGTTTCTATCTGTTTAAAATAGTGACTAGTTAATTGATTATTATTGAAAGCTATTTAATTAAGTCTCCTATCTACTAACACGCCGCTTTTACCACACATTGTGCAGTTCAAAGGTGCATTTCTTAAGTATCTTTGGGATAAGGCTATTTTAAGATTTACTAAGTACAAAATGTTTATCGTTGTCTTACAACTTTTGAAGGGTCAAATGGCTTCGTTTGAAAATCGAAACTAATTTTGTCCGCAATCCCTAATTTTTTTACCTCGAATTTATGTTTCGCTTCTGGGTTGAATCTCTTCACGGAGCAACTGCCTGCGTAATCGTCATCCTTATTTTATCCATTGTGTTCCAATTATTTTAACAATGCTTCACTGAATACGAAAATTAAGAGTCCTTTAAGTGAACTACTTCGCGTCTTCGCGGCTTTATGAACCAATTTAGCCAGTTCCAGTTCCTACTCTAGTTATTCTACTGGACCTTTTGCAAAATAGATAGCATGTAAAGAAAGTTGCAGTAAATTGGTATCCTCCACGTATTTGGTATCCTAGAACTTACTGAGAATGAGGTTTTTCATTTTGTGTCTTTCTGTATAAGTATCTAAAATTTTACTGGTCAGCGACAACCCTGCCAATACTCATGTCCTTTAAAATGTATTAGGCAATAAGCTGTGCTACTTAAGGGGCTGATTTTTCAACAGTCAGTTATCCGACTGTTGAAAAACTAAAACGTTATCGTTTTTCTGAGGAATAAATATTTTTGTTTGACACATCCTACACAAAGTATGCCAAACTAAACTGTTTTATTTAATCTATGTATTGAAAAACCAGCCTTAAGGGTGGGTTTCTCTTGCCGAATATATTATGTATTCCATCATTGTAACTATCTAACTAAAAGGGACCAATCAATTAATGAAGTCTTATGGCCGAGACTTTTGGGAAGTTAAACTCGAAGAACCTTGAAGGTTGTTTTCGATTACGGCTGTATTCGTTGCTACGTTGACAGAAACATTAATATTAGATAAGAAAGTACAGAACTTATTGATTGGGGCCTTATTCAACTTAAGACAAACTTGATGTTTTACTGGTAATGAAAGTCTAACTTAGTTAATTGCTTACTCAATTTGTATTGAATTTATATGAATAACGGTCCCTGGACAAGTGATTGATACGTCTATTTCCAATTCAATATCCTTATGATCAGGTGCTCCGTGTGGTGCCGGACGTAAAGAAAAGCACTACACCCGTTTCTTCCCGTGGGTGTCGTAAAAGGCAACTAAGAGACTTACTAGAGAATGGGCAGCAGTTTTCTCTATGCATTTTATCACCATACCGCGATCGCCAACCCGCCTACCAAGCGTGGCAATTAAGAGCGTTAACGTGAAATCCGCGGCACCAAGTTTAGGTAATTGCAGTGCTCCTTACACTCACACAGATACGCGCATGATTGTGTGCGTAGAGTTGGTGTGCTGCCCGTCATTATAGTCAAACTAACCCAAGTTGATCCGTAATGCTTAATAATACTTACTTATTTTATCGTCAGTTGATTTTTATTTACTATTCTTATTTTTATTACATCCTTGTGAAATAAAAAGGCAATTTTGGATGCGTAGTATAGTAAGTAGATACTATTTATGGGAGAAAAGTTAGAAATATTGTACAAATGTAAAATCCTACTACAAATAATATTATAAACACAAAAGTTTGTGAGGATGTATGGATGAATGATTTTAACAATTTACCGTAACAACTACTGAACGAATTTTGATGAAACTTCAATTAATATCGATTATATATCAGAATACCATACAGACCATATTTTCAAATAATAATTATAAACGCGAAAGTTCGAGAGTTTATTTATGGACGTATATTTGTTACTCTTTCACAAAAACTACGGAATGAATTTTGATAAATAATTGCCCATTTGATAAAAAAAGTACATAAAAAAATCATAATGAAATATAGGCTATAATTTATGAGACATTTTGAAGTCGTACGAAGTCGCAATGGTCCTCTAGCAAATTATAAAGTATTCTAGTTTTAAAATAAAATATTTCAATATCAAAGAATTCTTTATTTATAATATTATATTTATTAATATATAGCACTTGTATGTAGATTTAAATAAATGTTTTCCTTTACCAACTTTGAAAGATAACCGACATGTGTGTTCCACACATCGACAAAGCTAAAAAAATCTGTTGATAACGTTTATAATATAAGAAGAAATCAATAATAGGAAAATCTTTCATTCTAAACATGAAATCAATTTACGTTTAAATGCAAAAACAAGAAATAAATATACAGTGGTGCCGATTCTGTTGTACAAAATTCTCTAAACTAAACTAAAAATCACTAAAATTTGGTTTATTCCTGTCAAACGACGATTTCCTATTCTGAAATAGACTAAAGTGATACAACTTAACTATATTTTAGTTTGACAGCACTAAGATTGCACTGAGTTATTAGTTTAGTGAAAATGACAATTTTGCTATTCTGAGTTTGCCGGTTTTCACCAAAAATTTAGACTATAATAATTTATTTTGACTAAAACTGACTATTTTTAATCGCGGTTAAAAAGGTGTGAAATAAAACTAGTGGTCATGAACAAAAATTCACACCAACGCCTCACCTTCACGTGCAAAAACAGTGCTGTATTTTTTATTTTGCTTATATCTCGAAAATGGCGTGTCCTATCGCAAAAATAATGAAATTTTCGACTCCCTTTGTAACCCCGGAACATTTAAATCTCAACACGTGGGTAATATTTTTTTTTATTTTTCAAACAAAAATTGAAAAATTCCATATAAAACACGTCCAGGCTGCCCCCTTGCGCGCGCCTTCATCTCAAATTCATTGCGTAGCGCACACAAGTACCAAATTGCGAAACCAAAAGGAAAAAAAAAACCACGTTGATTGTCAAATTCGTTTTTAGTCGTGTCAAAATAATTTTTAAATTTAAAGACTTTTTCTTACAGAATAGCGTTAAAATTCTCATAGCCAAAAGTAAGGAATTTTAGAGATAGTTTAGTTAGTTTAGTTCGGTGTACAACAGAATCGGCACCAGTAACAACAATATTTAGTAATATGACTAAAAGGTAGTGCTCCGTAGTGGCATCGACCTAGACTTATGTGGGTCAACATACAACAACTATATGCAGCACTTTACCTGTCCTGCATCCAATAATAGCTGCTACCCCTGACGCAGCAGAATAGTTCGTCTTGTAGAATCTTTTGGACCAACAACAGTCTGCTACGACAGTTAAAACTGGAATACCATCTTTTACGTCACTGCATGAAATAGCTTCAGAAGCTTCTTCCTGCGCGGCCGCTTTCATACTGTCTTCTGCAGCTGACTTCCACCACGTAGCTATTTCATCGTGACATTTTTCGTATGTAAACTGGGTAACAGTGGGCAAATCGATGGAAGCTAACAATTCATTTAAATTCGATTTTCCTGATCCAATCATTAATGCACCTGTCACAGCTCCTTGATTGACATCCATTTTTGCAACGCTAGTTTGAGTGGAGAACAGCTGAAACTACATATTGTATAACTACATGTTGCATTTCATCGTAAATGACGATTTCAGACTGTCCTTGCGCTCTTTAATGATATTCAGGTTATCAAAAGTACAGCTTAGTGCCCTATTGTGGTTATTGATTGTTTTAATTTGATCTATAAAAAACTGAAGATCAATTATTCTCCGACCTTCAATAACTACACTGGTTTCGAGCGGAACCTCTGCTTCGAGAACCTGAAAATTAAAACTTACTCATCTTAACTTACTAATATTGTACGTATGATGAAATAGTGAAAATAGTCTAATCTCATTGTGTGAAATTTTAGTTTAGTATTTTATTCTCACTAAATTTTACACACCCGAGGTGCTCAAATGACCGTGTAACATTAAAATGTATATTATTTCTCTTGTAACGGGTGCTGACGGATTAATCGGAGAGTTATATTACCAAGTCAGACGCTTCTAAAGTTTGAGATGGCGCGGCTGGTTCTGGGCTGAGGCTG
Source organism: Aporophyla nigra (assembly GCA_947507805.1). Taxonomy (NCBI): domain Eukaryota; kingdom Metazoa; phylum Arthropoda; class Insecta; order Lepidoptera; family Noctuidae; genus Aporophyla; species Aporophyla nigra. The sequence continues at coordinate 22,584,992 of OX382308.1, read as the reverse complement.
GTTTTGGAAGACGAGGCTAAGTCCTGAAAAAAAAAAGATAGATGTAGTGCCATACGTAAATATGAAATTGTAAAAAAAAAATACGTTAGTTGTGCTTTACCTTTACTTCGTTTTGGATTTTAACATCTTCCGTACTCACAACAACATTATTTTCTTTACAAAGCCTGAAGATAAAAAAAGGATTTTATTTTACCTCTTTGTCTGCGTGATTAATATGTTTACTCATGTTGAATTCCAGCTTTCTAGTACTAAGGGTCTCTGAGCTAAGCCACGGTCAGACAGACAAACAGACTTAGCGAAACTATAAATGGTTCCTCTGTCACTACGGAACCCTAAAACATTTTTAAAAACAAGCTTTTAGTTAAATTCTCTAAAAAGAAGAAATAAACTTTAAATTAAATCAAATCAATCAAATTATTATTATTACAATGCAAGTTAAATAAAAACAGATGATCGACGGTTTAGTTTGTAGAAGTAATTTATTTTTTTTGCAATTTCGATATTTATCGTTTAGAAAAAAAAATGTATTTGAGCAGTAGAATCATCCCCTAGATGGAAATAAATTAATAAACGAGGACCTTATATAGCAAACTTCAATCAACAAAGATAACAAATCAAGTTCTATTCAAAATATTATTTTACCCAACCTTTTAGCCCTAGCTTTAGCTAAAACCTCTTGATTGAGTCTCTTCCTTTTCCTCGATAAAACTAGTTTCGTTTTTTTACTTTTATTCCCCATGGCATCTGAAACATTTTTTTTTGTTTCGAAAAAAATTGTTTTCAATTATCTAAATAAAATTTAATTATTTTACTTACCAACCCAAGATCGTTAGGTCGCACTATAAACTCACTCGATGCCAAGGGTCAGGAGAGGTCAAGCGTAGAGCACTGAGCGATACGTCCACTCTCTGAACACACTCGCGGCGGACTGATTTAAAATTATTACCGCGCACGGTTTTATAGTAGTTTTAAAATAATTCTAGAAAAATAATAAAACTAATTTAGTTGAATTTTTTTATTGTAAGTTTTAAAAAAGATGTTCTTCTATTACAATACACCTTTATTTTGTCAAATTAAATAAGATTTATTGGAAGAAATAATGAATTTAGCAACCGCTTTTTCTTGTTAATTTCACTTTGTTTATTGTTTGATTTATTATGTTAGGCGCTGAAAATCAAAAAAGTGTCTCTCAGTTTTTTACTCAAGGATCTGAACAATTAAATAAGTTTATTAGTTTGTAAATGTTATTAGTGGTTTCGGATATTTTAAGCTTCGAAATGACTACTGTAAAAGGAATTTAGAAAACACTGTTTGTTTATCTGGTTAGAATTCACGAATACTTTATTAATGTAAAAATGTTTTCAGTCAACTTTTTAGACCGAAATGTTTCCAACAATATTTAGTTATTCACACTTTCGTTAGATACGTTTTATGAGGAGATTAAATGGTTTGAAAAGTACGCTTTTTGGGTCAAACAACCAAAATCGACGTTAACGCTCTTAAGGCAAGCCCCCCGCAAAATGTACCGGTCAAATTGGTAGTGCATGGGGGAGGCCTGTGTCCAGCAGTAGGCGTTTTTCGGTTGAAATGATGATGATGATGACAATCAGGTTGCTAGTACAATATAAGTTGTCAGCTATGAATGGACTTTGATAGAAGTTTCATTAAGCGAAAAAGGAAGGAAAGTTGACCTCAAAACGTATAGAAATGGCTAGGTGATGATGGAAGGCTTCAAAAGATTTGCGACAAAACGCTAAGTCGCTGCTGTAATCACCACCAATCAAGTTTCTAAGCTCGCTACTTATACTCACGAACGTCTATTGTATTTAAAGACTCATTTAGCTACCATTTACAGTCGTTTGTTCATTTAAACGCACATTTCACTATACTTAGTACGAAAACGCAACAACAATGTGATTGTCCCCAGAGAAAGCGTTTCATGTGTGAAAGTGGTTGCGTATCACACGGTCCTTAAAACGGGGTTTATTTTTCGTTTTATTATGTGATCCTTCCACGGTGTGAGTCAGAATTTCGTAAGGACTTTGATGTTAATATAAAGCGTCTAGTGTCAAAGAATTTGCATACTGTTATATGTATATGAAAGCTTTTTTTCTCCGTGTTGAAGAATTGTCTACATTTGGCGTTTTCTAGCGCAAGAAACTTTTCAGTTTGAGTTTTTTTTTTTAAATCCCCCACTAAACCTGAGGGGTGTTATAAGTTTAATGTATATGTTTAAGCATTTATCTGTGTGTCTGTCTGAAGCATCGTAGGTCCCAACTGCCCCGTTGGTCTCGTGGTCGCAAGCGCGACCGCTGAGCGTGGGGTCCCTGGGTTCGATCCCCGGGTCGGGCAAAGTGTTACTGGGTTTTTCCATTAGGAATTTCTAAGTAGCAGCCCGGAGTTTGGAAGTTGGCGGTGTGATACCGCCGAGCCTCGGAAAGCACGTTAAGCCGTTGGTCCTACGCCTAATCTCTCCGGTCGTGTCGGATTGCCGTCCCATCGGACTATGAGAGTGAGGGAAGAGTGAGTGCTCTTGTGTCTGCGCACACACTTGAGCACTATAATATCTCCCGCGCCGATGGCTAGTCTCCGTTGAGATTGGCCGCCGTGGCCGAAATTCGGTCTGGAGGGCTATATATAGGTCCCAAACAGCTAAACCGAATTTGTTTTTTTTTTTTTGTTTTGTCTCTAAAGCATCGCATTAAGGTGACTTAGATTTTGATCAAATTATTACCTACAACTTCTTATTAAACTTAAAGGTACAAGATACATGTGATTTTCTTACGTTTTAGAGGTTTCTGTTTGTGTCTGAGGTTTTTAAATTTAACTTTTATATTTCATCGCGGAACATATTTTTGGTTTTATCTCAACATAACTACAGGACTAGAGATGGGCAAATGCCAGGGCATTCTGGCAAATTGGGAAAATTCCTAATAGGTGCCCATACATTTCTGTCCTTGGGCATTTATCGGGGCATATAATTTTTGTTTCAAAATTAATTTACTAAATTGATATTAGCTTTGAAAGCTGACTTAATTTGTTGAGTTTTTCTTCTTCTTATTCTTCTTCGTAACACTCTTGTCAGAGCGGTCGTGGTCCTCATGAAATTTTTTGACTAGGGGCTGATGTGATTCGCCTCACAATTTCTCGCCATGCAATCCGATTTTTGGAATTGTGGGTGCACTTATATAATGGATCGCCCACTGCGGATTTTATTTGGTGAGTCCATCTCATGGGTGACCGTCCACGTGGTCTAGTGCCCTCCACTCTACCCTACACGACAAGGCGTTCTAAAGAGTCACCGTCACGCCTCGAGACGTATCCGAAGTATTGTAGTATGCGCGTTTGGACCAGATCAAATAGACGCTTTTTTGATATTGAGCTCTTGGCGTATCGTGGTGTTGGTACGAAACTCATTCCACGATACCCCAAGCATTTTTCTCCAGCACCACATTTCCAGAGCGTCTATCTTTTGCTTCTCAATGTCGCGAACCGTCCACGTCTCAGCAGCGTATAGGAAAATAGGGAAAACCAGTGTTTGAACAAGCCGGACCTCGGTGGCTTTTGTTAGATCACTGTTCCTCCAGACCTTTTTCAGTGTCCATTGATGATTTATTGGTTATTGCCATACGTCGCATAATTTCGTCAATGCACCCATCTCCGTTCGAGATTAACGCTCCAAGATAAATATAGGATTAGACCACGTCGCAGTTCGCAATTTTAGAGACTTCGGGCAAGTTTTTGTTTCCGCGGTCCACGATCATCACTTTTGTTTTTTTGCGGTTAATCTTTAGTCCGAATGCGATGCTCACGCTCTCCATTCTACGAAGTAGTTTTTCTTGATGACTTGCGATAGTCGCAAATATTAATGTATGCTCTAACTTCCGACTTCAGTATGTCTGGTTCCAGTTCATTGGGCACGGTTGTAGGGTAATTTTGTGATTGGGGATCGTGGAATAAAGACTGACAGTAATTCCTCCAGGTCTCAGAAATTTGGTCAAGTTCTATCACGATGACACCATTGTTGTCTTCAATTTCCCAAGCTTTAGATATCAGTGATTTGGTTAGGGAACGGATCTTCTGGTAGAGGTCTCACGATTTACAGCGGCCCGAGTGTACTTCTATTTCCTGACATATTCTCTGATAGTAGGCGTTTTGGTCTTTACGGCATGGAGTCTGAATTTGGGCAGATATATCATTTATAGCCCGGATGTCTACTCCTTTCGCCTTCATATCCCGTCTTTTCTGAACCGAAGCAAGAGTATCATCATTCATCCAGAGATCCATTAATTTTCACATGAAAAAGTAAATTAATGTTATTATTTTATAATGAAAATGTGACCAATCATTAAAACTTCTTCTTTTATTTCTTTATTAAGTACGATTTTACATGTAAAACTAAATTAAATCACTTTTAATGACGAGCATTTATTGGGCAATTATACATTTATGCCTAAAATTTCTAAGGTATTTTCCTTATTTTCCTGCCGCGGCCGGGCAGAAACACATTGCCCATCTCTCTCTATACAGGACTAATATTATCATATCTTTTATTTTTAAATTGGTCCTTCGGTCCAAAGTTGACCTTTCGAGTTCTTCTAACATTAGAAGACTATTAACTAAACCAAACATAATGCAAACCTGTTTGTTTTTTTGAAAACCTCATTACTTTTTCTGTTCGTCTTGAGCATGACCTTTGCTCCTCCTAAGACTAATTCTTAGGACCACGCAAAAACATCTCAACACCTACGCAGTATTACTAACTTTCTTTTATTTTATAACACACACATGACGTGATAATCAAGTCAGGCGGGTCTCACGTTGCATAACTTCATTTTGTCCAAGTTTCAATAAGTTGGAGGCAGTATTAAAGTTGCTTTGACACCGGAACAAGACGATCCACGAAGTCGCTTTAATTCAGCCAATCAAAGTGTCCTGTGGTCCAATCCTGACACAACCTGAGGCACAAATTCAGCCTATCGGAATCGTGCTGTTATACAATCTAACCAATCGCAATCCAGTGCTGGAATCTGTCATAACGGGGGCTGATGGACAAGGGAGGTTGGGATATAAAATGTTTAACAACATGCATTGCTTGTACGAGCCAAAGTTTCGACAGAAAGGTGACGAAAAAGGCAGATACACTCGGCTGGATTGCAGGTATGTGTTTTACTTTTGTGCAACTTTTAAGAGTCTCGCAGATAAAGTGAACCTTCAAAACATTAGTGCTCTCATATTGCATGGCATCCTTTTAGACACCATGAAGTACAGTTTACTCCTGTTGCACTTCGTTCCTGATCATAGGCATCCGAAATAACTATCAGAATGGAATTTGGTAGTCGAATTGATGTTCGTAGTTTGTTCTTATTAGAGGTGCTTGTGGCAAGTATGTAGCAGCCGCAGGATTCGGGTAAGCTACGCTTGTCGCGGTTGGCCGGTGGTTCGATGACAATCTTTACATATCAAGAACTCTTCGTGCCTCGGAAAACACGTTAAGCTGTTGGTAGCAACTGTCATTCGTAGATTTTTGACAATCGTTACGGGTCGTCAAACGCTCGAATGTCTGTAAACCAGTCTTACCAAAGGGTATCGTATTTACCCCGTAACTGGATTATGTAGGTCAGATAGGATGTCACTCCTTGTAAAATAATGGTACTCAGATACATCCTGTTAGATGACACCAACATAGTTGGGGTAAGGCTAGGCAGATGATGAGTTGTTTCTTATTAGCAAATAGGACAATGCTGATGTCCATCATCTCAGTCACAAGAGAATCCCAGGTAACACGAGGAGATGAAACAGTTGTAGTTATAAGAAGCTACCGAATAGCTGTAATGCATCTTGCGGGATTGCATTGCAGTCAGTGTACCTCCTAGCAGCGCTTATCTACGATCAATTAGAAAGTATTCACGCTAACGTACCGGCTAGTAGCACCAAATCTTTAGCCCGATCATTAGGTAACTGTGCAGATCTAACATTCCTTATGTGTAAGATTTCGTTTGCTAACACCCACATTTACATAATTCATTACAAGAGTCGCCAGATACGTTGCAAACATTATTCCTAGATTCTTAAGCTGTTCGGGCCCGAGCCTGACCTCTTTCGGATTAGGCCCCTTGCCCTAGTTTATATAAGCCTAATTAAATCTGGGATCAGTATCTGTTAATTTTGACCAACCTTCACAAATCCTGCTAGGCAGGGGTTTAGGATTTATTATCAGACTAGATCATTTATTTCGAAACGGGGATAGTTATTTCAAAACTAAAAGAACACATTTGATACGATTTAATCTTCAGATAATTTCTGCCTAAAGCTAGCAACGAGATGATATATCGAGAAACGTTGAAAATAATAATTATCACGTGTCTAAAAGAGAAACGTGACAAAACATCCAATTAGTCTTGAACCTGCAAAATATTGCGGCAGATATATTAATCACAACAAAACCGCAAACTTTATTATATATAACTTGATTAACAGGGGAATAGCTGTGATTATAACTTAACTATAGTTTTGTCAATAATTTCCTTGTACCTAACAATGTTGTTTTGCTAATTAATCTCTACGTAGTGGGCAGCTTCATACTTACGCATGCTTTATGCGGTTTGATTATATTATTTATCTGATCGGTGTTTTTACTTATTGAAGTTTTTTTTCCTCGTACTGAATTAAAGACTTCTCATTGATGCCAAAGTTAATCCGTCTTCTTCAAAATGGCAGAGTACGAGTCGAACTTATGAATACTATTTAAAATATAAGTTCAACACAATACATATGTCTTTGCTCCGTATCTCAGCTTTTGTTGGGAATGTAAACAATACACATGCACATATTGCACAATGTCTTGCAAGCTTCTTACACGCTACTGTGCAAGCTATTGCCCTTCCTTTAAGTTCTGGTTTTCGTCAAGCATCTGTTTCCATATCAGGCCTAAGCTTCTACCCACCCAGTGCTCGTGCACGCACAATCAAAGTTCACGGCAGCCGCAAGTTATAACCGGTTGTCGAACAAAATAGCTCATGACTGCATTTATACTCTAATAACCTATTTTATCGGTTATCTGGCGGACAAGAAATTTAACACTCTCGCTAATGTTAATGTGTTTGACTCGGTTTTATTTCTACCATCATTTATAATCAGTCTTTGTTTTGTTGAAATTCGGTAGGTAGGGGATAATGGTGCAAGTTTCAGATATTATTTTTATCCTATTCAACCTTTTGATCCGCATCGCTGAACGTGGATCAAACATTCAACTTGAAAGGAAAAGGTCAATGTAGGTTTCTTAAGGGTCAAAGTTGAAAAGACAAAGGTCAGAATAATGGTGACACGCAAACCAAATATAATTATGTAGAGGAAAAATTTGTTCATCAGGTATTTAGGGAATAGTCATGAATTAATCAACACAATAGGCAAATTCAATTAGACGACATATTGATAAGTAATAAGGATAATTATATCAATAAATCTAAGTAATTAAAAGAGACAACTGAATGTCAATGTCGTAACATCGATCAAATCTGACATGGCGCCATTTTCTCAGGAAATGAAACCCCTTGGACTGATGAAACACACAAGAAAATTGCGTATTCAATCAATGATATCGAAGTCAACCATTAAACAGCTACCTTATAACCTATTAATGTGTTAGAGGTCAAAACTGCATCTAATCAACTGCCATCAACGGACGCGACCCATATAATTCAACGTCGCAATTCAAATATCAATGTTTATTGTTAAAATAAATCTAATTAATGATCATTATTAGTTTGTTAGTGTTTCTGTTCGCGTGTGTTAGATGAACGCGCATTAATATAATACCTTTATTGAAATAAACTTGGCTTTTTTCCTAAATAATCAGGAATTTTATGACAATTTAGTGACAAGACTCTGAGCCACAGTATAAATCAAGTGCAAGTGGTTTGTGTTGAGTTAAAAGCTATATTTCTTTAAAGAAATTGTGAGGAGTTCCTGAGGTTACACCTGGAAACCTTACACGTGACATTTTGTTCGAGTGTCCTGTGTCCCTTAAAAACTGAAAATAATTCGTAAATTTTAACGTTTCACGTGACTTCTTTATCTTGTTTTGTGGTGTGTGTGTCAATGTGCCAGTGTGTGTCACTATGTCGGTCCAAAGGGGCGGTGTCGGTGACTTTCGGTACTGTTTCTACTACTGTGCTAATACAGATTTCGAGATATATGACCTGGAAACTGAGGACTCTGCAAAGAATACTAGGTGAATATGTTTTTGTGATGGACTTGTGATCAGTGAAGGAGTTGACTGTATGTTGAGCAGAATGAGAGTTCTTAGGTTCTTATCTACAGTCGATACATCCTCAACCTCCTGCTCTTGTACTATTTTCATTGGAGTAAGCATGTCTCCTTTCCAACATTTCTATCAGCCACTATCTCAGTATTAACTCCGTTTTTCTAGTCATACCATATTCCAAATAATTCATGCAACTTTACTTTAGTTTTCTTCTATTCCACTTTCCTCTTTCCTACTGGTGATTTATCTTCCATAATAACGTGGTAGTCTGTCGCCTTCTGTATTGAGGAAGTAACCTACACAGAGCTTTAAAACTGTTAATGCTCCTCTTGTCTTACTGTCACTCTGGTCTTGCTCATCATAAATTCTATTCAGAATGAAGACCATCCACAAGGTCTTCTAACTCAATTGAAAGTACAAGTTAACCAGACTTATGAAACGGTTTTTACCAGGTTCGTTTGCAACTGGTTCTGATTTCTAAACGATCTAGTCTATGCATCTGTTCGCAGCCTCACGCTGGAACAACGTGTTCACTATAGAGATCAGAGTTGCGTATATATATGAGTAATGATTTCCGCCAGTAGTTTATCCGCAAAAACTATACGAGGGAACAGCTTATCTCTCTGTGCCGAACGGATATTAAAATGTTCTGTTATATTATATTCATAACATCTTTAAGGCCTTGGCCTTTGCTTAAGTTTCAGCTGATTATTAATTTCTTTGCGTAAAAGTGTGCTTGATGTAGTTTTCATAGCTTCACGTAGACAAGGTCTACTTATATCTGAATTATTGTTTCATTTCAGTGTAGTCTCCTTCTTAACTCTGAGTCTCGTTTGTGGGCTGGTATATATTTTTTTTATTAACATTCTGTCGAGTAGTAGCAGCAAAGGTCCTTCTATAAGAGTTAGTTTGGGGAAATACTTCTTCACATCCATGTGTAATGCCAAGCAACGCTTGATGCGAAATATACTGTGATTTAACTGAGATTGTAATTCTTTTGTTTTTCTTTTTTTTGTGTTTCTTTTAATATTGGAAGCACATTTTCAAATTGCCCCTAAAGTCGACGATCCCCTGGTCGAAGCAGGCGCTGGCAATCACTTTTGTTCAATAAAACGAGTCGGCTACTCAACCACATAAAAATACGAACATCCAATTTAATTTCTCTTATCAGTTTTTTTCCAGATAATTGCAGAGAAACAATACAAAGCCCAATATAAACAGATATTGGTTAATACCAACATTGTTTGGTATACATGTCTAGTTTACTCTAGCCGGTCCTAGCGCTATCTGTAAACAACACCGCCAATGTATGATGTAATGTGTTGACTAAAAATACTGATACTACGTCTGTGTATGTGCTGAAATATGGTATTTTCTAGATATTTTCTCTTAGCCTTGGTTTCCTAGTTTGTTTTCCTAGTTTTGATCATTGCTAAGAGGAAAACATCACTTTTCATACATGCGGTGATATCGTTTTACAGATATGTTTTTTTTTGTATCTTTATATTGACCTCAAAGATTTCACATTTTGTCCGATATTTTGTATATAGTTTTTAGGGTTCCGTTGCCAAATGGCAAAAAACGGAACCCTTATAACCCCAATTACCCTGTTGAAACTTGGTAAGTAGATGTATTCTGTGAACCGCATTAAGATTTTAACACAAAAATAGAAAAAAAAAACAATAAATTTTGGGGTTCCCCATACATAGAACTGAAACTCAAATTTTTTTTTCATCAAACCCATACGTGTGGCGTATCTATGGATAGGTCTTCAAAAATGATATTGAGGTTTCTAATATCATTTTTTTTCTAAACTGAATGGTTTGCGCGAGAGACACTTCCAAAGTGGTAAAATGTGTGTCCCCCCCCGTAACTTCTAAAATAAGAGAATGATAAAACTAAAAAAAAAATATATGATGTACATTACTCTGTAAACTTCCACCGAAAATTGGTTTGAACGAGATCTAGTAAGTAGTTTTTTTTAATACGTCATAAATCGTAAATCGCAATTTACCTTTCATTCAATCAACTCAAATATAAAAAAAAAAAAACATTTAATTTCATAAACATAAACCGTGAATACCTAACGGTTTGTACGGAACCCTCAGTGCGCGAGTCCGACTCGCACTTGTTTGATAAAGTGCACAATACATAACAAATGTACAATTTCAACAACAGCTGACTTCGATATGATATCGACAATGAGTTGTTAAATAATGATTTATTAGCGAGTTCATAATAAAGTAATAAATGGCTGCTCTTTGTTGGTTTAAATAATTTTAACATCGTTACTATTAATATTGCTTTATCATGCTGCATTACAAAGTTCCATACCTACTTATTATTGCTCAGTATTAAATTAATAACAAACCTTAAGTATGTTCGAAAAATAATACGCAGCGGTGATTCCGCTTTTTCAAATAAATATGTGCCTTATATTTTGAGCTAAAAGTATTTGTACTTTTTGCCATCGTTACACTAAGAAGAAGATTACTTATGGATGCCTATTCACATATAATAAAAACCTTTTTTACGGGCTCTAGACATAATTTGCCGGCTTATCATACTATTACTCGCCAGTTATTTTGGAATCTGGCATACTAAGCGTTTAAAGAGGTTTGGTGGTCCTTTGACTCCGTCGTCTTTCTACCCTTTTCATTTCTTCATTTGTACTATTTTTGTAAGGTTATTAACACGTTCTTTTGTTTGTTGCAGTAATGGCGTGAACGTTGAAGGCTCCACCCACAGACAGGTGGTAGACCTCATCAAGTCTGGAGGCGACTGTCTCACACTCACTGTCATCTCTGTCACACAAAGAGTGAGTCCTACTTTACTTAAGTATTGGCCCGCATCCGTCTTCTACTATTATTTGTTATCCTTGGTTAAATAGCGCTGGATGGTCGGAAAAAATACTGAGGCTTGGGATAGTTACCGCATTACATTGTTTCCTATTTGACATAATCTTTAATCATTTTTCACCAACGATAAGAGAAGAGTGATTTCGCATTTATTCTCAATCATCACAATTGATGTGAGCTTATGGACCGAGCTGGGAACTGAGCGAAGGTTAAGAATTGATTTAATTAAATGTTTGAAAGTCCTTGTACTCGAAAAAGCTGTTTAATCAAACTATATAGGATGGCACTTTTATAGTTATTCACTTCTACAATTTGAATGATCTATTTGCCGTTTGCGGCTTTTTCAAGGCGACAACCAATTATGTACTCATTATGCAATCTTGTTTTTTGAATAATAGGAGCCGTTCTATATGCTGAACATCCATACTTATTACATATAAATGCTATAAATATGAAAGCAACATCTGTTACCTTTCACGCCTTAACAGATAAATTGCTAAACAGAATTCGCTTAAATTTGGCACACAGGTAGACCATGACCTGGTTCAGGATATATGATTTTACATTTTATCCGCGAATTTCCGGGAAAAAACTAGTAGAATTAATCGGACGTCTTTGTCGATGTGTGTTAAAATCATTCGTTTTCTACCGGATACGACTATGTGTGTATTTTTTTGTTACTACATAGATATAACTAGAAAGCCAGAAACTGATAATAACGTCCTGAAAGTCAACTGCATAAACTGTTCATAGTCAACACTTTTGAAATGACTCCTGTGAAAAATATTGCGTAATTATTTTAGCATATCATACTTTTACCCCCATTTCTAATAGGAAGCAGAACGCCTAGAGCCATGCGACGACAGCACAGCGCCTGTTGGCGTCATAGGCGGCGCGGCCAACTCCCGCGCAACCGTCTACCAACGTTACGACTACACCGACAAACGTTCCCTTCCCGTGTCCATACCGGACTACCGGATAGTGATGGAGAGGAATACTGGAAGGTCTTTTGTGGCCTTCAATGTTCATATGGCAGGGAGACACCTATGTAGCAGACGGTATAGAGAGTTTGCGGCGTTACATCATACACTTAGGAAGGAGTTTCTAGGTTAGTAATAAAGCTGTTGTAAGTTAAGAATAGGAGAGGGCCAAAAATTAAATCTTGTGGGACTCCCATATTAAATTTTAAAAAATGAACTCGTAAGCCATTGCCTCCTACTTTGTGCTGTTCTTTAAGGAAATAAAAAAAATACGACCTAAAATCAAGGGTACGTACAGTAATTCCGTAGCGTTGCCGTTACCTTACAGATTAGTTTATCATAGTCAACACAATCAGAAGCTTTCGTAAGGTCGGAAAACATACTACCTAAATAATCTTGTAGGTTATTCAGATAAATCCTTGAATCTAAGAAAGGTTTGGAATATTACATATTTCAGGTTTCAACTTCCCCAAGCTGCCTGGCAAGTGGCCGTTCACACTGAGCGAACAACAGTTGGATGGAAGGAGGAGAGGTCTCGAACAGTATTTAGAAAAGGTTAGAATTTTTGTATGGTGCTGCTTGCAGTACTTAATGAAATATCGCTACATTCAGCAGAGTTGCCAAATGATTTGTGATCTAAATATTATTATGTTGTCATTAACTATTAAACACGCAGTTGCAATTTTTTAATTAACCATAGCAAAACAATGATTTGCCAAACCATATAGAAAGCAATTTTACTTCGTAACGATACTATCAAAGTAACATATTTATCTGCTCATCTGCTACTGTAGATACTTTACTCGTCACTTTTCAGCAAAAATCCAATTTGGCTCTCAATTTCTAACCAGGTATGCGCAGTCCGTGTGATAGCCGAATCAGACGCTGTCCAGGAGTTCCTGACAGATTCAGATGACTCCTCAAACCCCACACCAGTAGACCTAAAGGTCTTACTTCCTGACAAGGAAGTGGTCACCGTCAGCGTACTGAAATCTACTAACGCTGATGATGTTTATAGAGCCGTATGTGAGAAGATTGGGTTGTCCAAATCGGTGCAAAAGTATTTCTATTTGTTCGAGATTGTGGAGTACAATTTCGGTGAGTGACTTATATTTTTCTGAAAATTGCTCATTTTGTGTTTATGTTAATCGGTGGTCTATCGCTTGTGTAAATTCTAAATTATACGTTTAATGCTTATAAACACATACATATCACTAAAAGAGATGCCCAGACCATAATTAATGACACTCATCAGAGTTAAGGAAATATATTCAACAGAAAAGTTTCTATGAAAGACGATGTTTCTATTCCAGAGCGTACTTTCAGTCGCCGACATTGTATTATTGAATTTCATTATCGTCATTCCAGAACGCAAACTCCAACCAAACGAGTGTCCTCACTCTCTCTACATACAGAACTACTCTACGGCAACCAGCAGTTGTCTATCGATACGCAAGTGGTTGTTCAATCCGCGCACCGAGATATCCGTCGTCGCCGAGGACTCTACCGCCGCTGCTTTTATATTTGGGCAGGTAAGATATCTTAGTAAACAGTGTAACTTTATAATCCTTCGATCTTTCTCCCAATTAATTTGAAAGCATTTATGATTTTACTTCTAGTCATGTTAACTTGTCTGTCTGAAATAAAATTAACTGAAATATGAATTTGGCTGTAGCTTGGGACTTCGGTCAGCGATGTGGCCCGTCTAAATTGTGTATAATAAGTTAACAACCAATATTTATCAGTCCTTCCTGATACGACACAGTTTTGCAGCATGAAGACTATTATTGCTGTAGTGGGACTTGCACATAATAATTATGAATGGTTGTTGTTCCCAGGCAGTGGAGGACGTGAACCGCGGCGTGTGCGTGGCGGGCGCGCGCATGTACCAGCTCAAGGCGCTGCAGGACGTGCGCCGCGCGCCCGACTACCTGCAGCTAGCGCGCGCCCTGCCCGGCTACGGGCACGTCGCCTTCCCGCCCGCGCGGACCGACTGCAGGGCCACGCCGGCGCTAGCTATTACTGTTGGTATGTATGTACTACCTGCAGCTAGCGCGCGCCCTGCCCGGCTACGGGCACGTCGCCTTCCCGCCCGCGCGGACCGACTGCAGGGCCACGCCGGCGCTAGCTATTACTGTTGGTATGTATGTACTACCTGCAGCTAGCGCGCGCCCTGCCCGGCTACGGGCACGTCGCCTTCCCGCCCGCGCGGACCGACTGCAGGGCCACGCCGGCGCTAGCTATTACTGTTGGTATGTATGTACTACCTGCAGCTAGCGCGCGCCCTGCCCGGCTACGGGCACGTCGCCTTCCCGCCCGCGCGGACCGACTGCAGGGCCACGCCGGCGCTAGCTATTACTGTTGGTATGTATGTACTACCTGCAGCTAGCGCGCGCCCTGCGCGGCTACGGGCACGTCGCCTTCCCGCCCGCGCGGACCGACTGCAGGGCCACGCCGGCGCTAGCTATTACTGTTGGTATGTATGTACTACCTGCAGCTAGCGCGCGCCCTGCCCGGCTACGGGCACGTCGCCTTCCCGCCCGCGCGGACCGACTGCAGGGCCACGCCGGCGCTAGCTATTACTGTTGGTATGTATGTACTACCTGCAGCTAGCGCGCGCCCTGCCCGGCTACGGGCACGTCGCCTTCCCGCCCGCGCGGACCGACTGCAGGGCCACGCCGGCGCTAGCTATTACTGTTGGTATGTATGTACTACCTGCAGCTAGCGCGCGCCCTGCCCGGCTACGGGCACGTCGCCTTCCCGCCCGCGCGGACCGACTGCAGGGCCACGCCGGCGCTAGCTATTACTGTTGGTATGTATGTACTACCTGCAGCTAGCGCGCGCCCTGCGCGGCTACGGGCACGTCGCCTTCCCGCCCGCGCGGACCGACTGCAGGGCCACGCCGGCGCTAGCTATTACTGTTGGTATGTATGTACTACCTGCAGCTAGCGCGCGCCCTGCCCGGCTACGGGCACGTCGCCTTCCCGCCCGCGCGGACCGACTGCAGGGCCACGCCGGCGCTAGCTATTACTGTTGGTATGTATGTACTACCTGCAGCTAGCGCGCGCCCTGCCCGGCTACGGGCACGTCGCCTTCCCGCCCGCGCGGACCGACTGCAGGGCCACGCCGGCGCTAGCTATTACTGTTGGTATGTATGTACTACCTGCAGCTAGCGCGCGCCCTGCCCGGCTACGGGCACGTCGCCTTCCCGCCCGCGCGGACCGACTGCAGGGCCACGCCGGCGCTAGCTATTACTGTTGGTATGTATGTACTACCTGCAGCTAGCGCGCGCCCTGCCCGGCTACGGGCACGTCGCCTTCCCGCCCGCGCGGACCGACTGCAGGGCCACGCCGGCGCTAGCTATTACTGTTGGTATGTATGTACTACCTGCAGCTAGCGCGCGCCCTGCGCGGCTACGGGCACGTCGCCTTCCCGCCCGCGCGGACCGACTGCAGGGCCACGCCGGCGCTAGCTATTACTGTTGGTATGTATGTACTACCTGCAGCTAGCGCGCGCCCTGCCCGGCTACGGGCACGTCGCCTTCCCGCCCGCGCGGACCGACTGCAGGGCCACGCCGGCGCTAGCTATTACTGTTGGTATGTATGTACTACCTGCAGCTAGCGCGCGCCCTGCCCGGCTACGGGCACGTCGCCTTCCCGCCCGCGCGGACCGACTGCAGGGCCACGCCGGCGCTAGCTATTACTGTTGGTATGTATGTACTACCTGCAGCTAGCGCGCGCCCTGCCCGGCTACGGGCACGTCGCCTTCCCGCCCGCGCGGACCGACTGCAGGGCCACGCCGGCGCTAGCTATTACTGTTGGTATGTATGTACTACCTGCAGCTAGCGCGCGCCCTGCCCGGCTACGGGCACGTCGCCTTCCCGCCCGCGCGGACCGACTGCAGGGCCACGCCGGCGCTAGCTATTACTGTTGGTATGTATGTACTACCTGCAGCTAGCGCGCGCCCTGCCCGGCTACGGGCACGTCGCCTTCCCGCCCGCGCGGACCGACTGCAGGGCCACGCCGGCGCTAGCTATTACTGTTGGTATGTATGTACTACCTGCAGCTAGCGCGCGCCCTGCCCGGCTACGGGCACGTCGCCTTCCCGCCCGCGCGGACCGACTGCAGGGCCACGCCGGCGCTAGCTATTACTGTTGGTATGTATGTACTACCTGCAGCTAGCGCGCGCCCTGCCCGGCTACGGGCACGTCGCCTTCCCGCCCGCGCGGACCGACTGCAGGGCCACGCCGGCGCTAGCTATTACTGTTGGTATGTATGTACTACCTGCAGCTAGCGCGCGCCCTGCCCGGCTACGGGCACGTCGCCTTCCCGCCCGCGCGGACCGACTGCAGGGCCACGCCGGCGCTAGCTATTACTGTTGGTATGTATGTACTACCTGCAGCTAGCGCGCGCCCTGCCCGGCTACGGGCACGTCGCCTTCCCGCCCGCGCGGACCGACTGCAGGGCCACGCCGGCGCTAGCTATTACTGTTGGTATGTATGTACTACCTGCAGCTAGCGCGCGCCCTGCCCGGCTACGGGCACGTCGCCTTCCCGCCCGCGCGGACCGACTGCAGGGCCACGCCGGCGCTAGCTATTACTGTTGGTATGTATGTACTACCTGCAGCTAGCGCGCGCCCTGCGCGGCTACGGGCACGTCGCCTTCCCGCCCGCGCGGACCGACTGCAGGGCCACGCCGGCGCTAGCTATTACTGTTGGTATGTATGTACTACCTGCAGCTAGCGCGCGCCCTGCCCGGCTACGGGCACGTCGCCTTCCCGCCCGCGCGGACCGACTGCAGGGCCACGCCGGCGCTAGCTATTACTGTTGGTATGTATGTACTACCTGCAGCTAGCGCGCGCCCTGCCCGGCTACGGGCACGTCGCCTTCCCGCCCGCGCGGACCGACTGCAGGGCCACGCCGGCGCTAGCTATTACTGTTGGTATGTATGTACTACCTGCAGCTAGCGCGCGCCCTGCCCGGCTACGGGCACGTCGCCTTCCCGCCCGCGCGGACCGACTGCAGGGCCACGCCGGCGCTAGCTATTACTGTTGGTATGTATGTACTACCTGCAGCTAGCGCGCGCCCTGCCCGGCTACGGGCACGTCGCCTTCCCGCCCGCGCGGACCGACTGCAGGGCCACGCCGGCGCTAGCTATTACTGTTGGTATGTATGTACTACCTGCAGCTAGCGCGCGCCCTGCCCGGCTACGGGCACGTCGCCTTCCCGCCCGCGCGGACCGACTGCAGGGCCACGCCGGCGCTAGCTATTACTGTTGGTATGTATGTACTACCTGCAGCTAGCGCGCGCCCTGCCCGGCTACGGGCACGTCGCCTTCCCGCCCGCGCGGACCGACTGCAGGGCCACGCCGGCGCTAGCTATTACTGTTGGTATGTATGTACTACCTGCAGCTAGCGCGCGCCCTGCCCGGCTACGGGCACGTCGCCTTCCCGCCCGCGCGGACCGACTGCAGGGCCACGCCGGCGCTAGCTATTACTGTTGGTATGTATGTACTACCTGCAGCTAGCGCGCGCCCTGCCCGGCTACGGGCACGTCGCCTTCCCGCCCGCGCGGACCGACTGCAGGGCCACGCCGGCGCTAGCTATTACTGTTGGTATGTATGTACTACCTGCAGCTAGCGCGCGCCCTGCCCGGCTACGGGCACGTCGCCTTCCCGCCCGCGCGGACCGACTGCAGGGCCACGCCGGCGCTAGCTATTACTGTTGGTATGTATGTACTACCTGCAGCTAGCGCGCGCCCTGCCCGGCTACGGGCACGTCGCCTTCCCGCCCGCGCGGACCGACTGCAGGGCCACGCCGGCGCTAGCTATTACTGTTGGTATGTATGTACTACCTGCAGCTAGCGCGCGCCCTGCCCGGCTACGGGCACGTCGCCTTCCCGCCCGCGCGGACCGACTGCAGGGCCACGCCGGCGCTAGCTATTACTGTTGGTATGTATGTACTACCTGCAGCTAGCGCGCGCCCTGCCCGGCTACGGGCACGTCGCCTTCCCGCCCGCGCGGACCGACTGCAGGGCCACGCCGGCGCTAGCTATTACTGTTGGTATGTATGTACTACCTGCAGCTAGCGCGCGCCCTGCCCGGCTACGGGCACGTCGCCTTCCCGCCCGCGCGGACCGACTGCAGGGCCACGCCGGCGCTAGCTATTACTGTTGGTATGTATGTACTACCTGCAGCTAGCGCGCGCCCTGCCCGGCTACGGGCACGTCGCCTTCCCGCCCGCGCGGACCGACTGCAGGGCCACGCCGGCGCTAGCTATTACTGTTGGTATGTATGTACTACCTGCAGCTAGCGCGCGCCCTGCCCGGCTACGGGCACGTCGCCTTCCCGCCCGCGCGGACCGACTGCAGGGCCACGCCGGCGCTAGCTATTACTGTTGGTATGTATGTACTACCTGCAGCTAGCGCGCGCCCTGCCCGGCTACGGGCACGTCGCCTTCCCGCCCGCGCGGACCGACTGCAGGGCCACGCCGGCGCTAGCTATTACTGTTGGTATGTATGTACTACCTGCAGCTAGCGCGCGCCCTGCCCGGCTACGGGCACGTCGCCTTCCCGCCCGCGCGGACCGACTGCAGGGCCACGCCGGCGCTAGCTATTACTGTTGGTATGTATGTACTACCTGCAGCTAGCGCGCGCCCTGCCCGGCTACGGGCACGTCGCCTTCCCGCCCGCGCGGACCGACTGCAGGGCCACGCCGGCGCTAGCTATTACTGTTGGTATGTATGTACTACCTGCAGCTAGCGCGCGCCCTGCGCGGCTACGGGCACGTCGCCTTCCCGCCCGCGCGGACCGACTGCAGGGCCACGCCGGCGCTAGCTATTACTGTTGGTATGTATGTACTACCTGCAGCTAGCGCGCGCCCTGCCCGGCTACGGGCACGTCGCCTTCCCGCCCGCGCGGACCGACTGCAGGGCCACGCCGGCGCTAGCTATTACTGTTGGTATGTATGTACTACCTGCAGCTAGCGCGCGCCCTGCCCGGCTACGGGCACGTCGCCTTCCCGCCCGCGCGGACCGACTGCAGGGCCACGCCGGCGCTAGCTATTACTGTTGGTATGTATGTACTACCTGCAGCTAGCGCGCGCCCTGCGCGGCTACGGGCACGTCGCCTTCCCGCCCGCGCGGACCGACTGCAGGGCCACGCCGGCGCTAGCTATTACTGTTGGTATGTATGTACTACCTGCAGCTAGCGCGCGCCCTGCCCGGCTACGGGCACGTCGCCTTCCCGCCCGCGCGGACCGACTGCAGGGCCACGCCGGCGCTAGCTATTACTGTTGGTATGTATGTACTACCTGCAGCTAGCGCGCGCCCTGCCCGGCTACGGGCACGTCGCCTTCCCGCCCGCGCGGACCGACTGCAGGGCCACGCCGGCGCTAGCTATTACTGTTGGTATGTATGTACTACCTGCAGCTAGCGCGCGCCCTGCCCGGCTACGGGCACGTCGCCTTCCCGCCCGCGCGGACCGACTGCAGGGCCACGCCGGCGCTAGCTATTACTGTTGGTATGTATGTACTACCTGCAGCTAGCGCGCGCCCTGCCCGGCTACGGGCACGTCGCCTTCCCGCCCGCGCGGACCGACTGCAGGGCCACGCCGGCGCTAGCTATTACTGTTGGTATGTATGTACTACCTGCAGCTAGCGCTAGCTTGACGTCTTTGTGTGTTCACAGAACACTGACCCCTTGTTCTTATTAGGTTCTAAACTTCTGTATTTTAATGATTTGACTAAGCTTATATATTTATATTTCCGTCCCACAGGCTGGTCCGGCCTGAAGCTGTCTACGTGGTGTGAGGGCGAGACAGGCGGCGCGTCAGCCGATGTGAGCTGGCGCGCTGTTCGAGAGTGGAGAGCCGACGATGACGCGGCAGCCACGCGCCTCACTTACTTGAGACACGACAACCAGACGCGCACTGTCGCGTTGTTTACGCCATATGTGAGTATTATATCATCATCATCATCATAATTTCAGCCGAAAGACGTCCACTGCTGGACATAAGCCTCCCCCAATGTGGGGGAGTTTGCTATCATCACCACGCTTGGCAGGCGGGTTGGCGATCGCAGTAAGGTGGTTAAATGCATAGGAAACGTTGCTGCCCATTCTCCAGTAAATCCCTTAATCGCCTCTTACGACACCCACGGGAAGAATTGGGGTGATGCTATTCTTTACGTCCGGCACCACACAAAACAGTATCAACAGAGTATTATAAATTCTAATAACAATCGTATGTAATGGAAACAATCATAATTATTCTGTACCATACATAGCGAAATGCAGATAGTATTGTTACGTAGATCGTAAAGACTAGAAACGTCACGCTACCGCCATCTATTTTCAAGTACCAGGTACCATACGAATGATTATCTGTAGACGCTACCGCCATCTGTTATCGAATAACAGAATTATCTTTCTGGTGCTTTCTCGAAATGTTGCCGCTAACTGTCAACTGTGGCAAAGAATCGCGAGTATTCGAGAATGATCAACTCGGCATATAAATAGCGGATCGCTGGACTGGGAGGACGGAGGACAGTTTGGTTACGAATGCGAAACAGTTGAGTAAAAGTGAAACAAGCGATTCTGTTTGCCTTTTTTTAATTACTGCAACATTTATGATTAGTTGATTAAACTGTATTTGTATGTTTTCGTAAAATTGTTTTATATTTATTTATCCCGAAACCCAGTTTGTAACAGTATTCACATTTGTAGCTTGATTGTTATTTGTGAGTTAACACATAAGAGCTTTTTAGGGAACTTATGGGTGAAGAAGACGTATGACATTTTGCCGGTTATAAAATATAACCAGAGATCGGAATAGGTAGAGTTGATTTACCTGAACTTCCAGGAAGGAAGTAATATAAAGTGGATAATACCTCCTCTAAAATCCCGGAAAGTTGTATGAAATTCAATTTTGTTACTAGAGATGCGCCGAATGTTCGGCCGAATATTCGTATTCGGTACATTGGGCATATTTTTTCATGTTCGTATTCGGCCGAATATTCGGTTGATTTGCCGAATAATTACCGAATATTAAAATTATTGTTAATATAATAAAAAATAACATTTTATTAAACAGTAAGGTTAAATTACTAAATAAGTGTGGTTTATTCCGATAGTTGTACATAGTTTTGTAAATGAAAGATACACTACCTACTTTTTGTACCAATTATTTATTGACAATATAAAAAAGATTAACTAAAACAATTTATTTAAATAAAATTGAAATAAAAAAAGCTTCTGCTTTTTTTCTCTGATTCTCAGGATTACTGAATTATTATGTCTTTTAATATCGTAAAATTATCGCAGAAGTGAACCGAATGATTCGGCCGAATATTCGGTTCGGTACATTTTGGACCGAATATTCGGCCGAACATTCGTATTCGGTTGAACCTACATTCGGCGCATCTCTATTTGTTACGTAACCATAAAAAATATAATATATTATTGTTCAAATCAATAATTTGTTACTATACATAAAGTCCAATAAATAATTCGTGGCTATTAAATTCCGCGATTGATATTAACCCGTTTCTACCCTTCCACCCATTTCTTTACTAAAAGTTCGAGGAAGGAAGTCAAAAGTTACTTCCTTCCTCGAAGTTTACTCTACCTATTCCCATTTCTGGTTATAACTTATAACCAGCAAGATCACTTATGTTTTCACTCATAAGTTTCTTAAAAAGCTACTTAGTGTTTTCTGACTAATATCAATCAAGCTGCGTATGTAAATACTACTTATCTGCACTTTGCTATGTATGTTTCAGAATAATTGTTATACTTTTCATTACATTACGATTGATAATAGAGTATGCTCCATGCTGCTCCTTATCAGACGAATGTGATAATGATTAATAATACAGGCATTACAGCAAAATATGTGATTAAAATTTTATCTTTATGTATCGTCATTGTCATCCTTAACCAATTTGCTTGTCACTTCACCCTTTTTGAGCCATACCATTATTTTATACCGAAAACGAATAAATACTTTTTGTTTCAGTACCAATTCCTATGCAACTGTATGGACAGAATAGCCGAAGAGGCGAACTGGGTGGACACCGGCGAATAGATGACGTCACCAATCTACACCCACCATAGGAACTAAGCCACGGAAACGGTATTATGCCACCACAGTACCGCACTATTTGGTAGAAAAAACATTTTGAAACTGGTAGCATTATCTCAAATGTTGCTTATGAAAATGGAATTTCTACCAAAATGGCGGCGCGGGAGTATTAGTTCGTTATTCTTATTCTAATATTAAATATTAATTATTTATCGTAAATCTTTTCAATACCTACCTTACCTTCTAGTGATAATTATCTTTATTCAATCACTGTTTTCGGACAAAATGTCACTTTAAAGGTGTTTTAGCGAACATTTTTATGAGAGAACAAACACCCGTTTTCTTACACCCCGTATCCGTAACAGTAACCCTCAAAGCTTTTGGATGACTTTTTAAATTGGGGTTAAGAATGGCAAAGAATACTAGACATTTATTTTTTTGTCTACAACATAATTAATAATAATCCTTTGGTGACATTTAGTTCAGAAACACAATCATTATCGATAAATAGAAAAAAAGGTAGTATCATTCTCTTCCGGATTTGGACGCAATATTAAAATGTAAACTTTAAAATAATATTATAGTAATTTTTAAGCTATGCTTATCAAGGTTTATTTGTAGTGTTATAATAATTATATAGAATTCATTTTCGTGGAATATAATATTGGGAAATACGATGATGGTTTAGCGTTTTATTAAAATAATACTCCGAAAGTGTTGTCATTTGCGTCCCTACCTATACCCATTCCAAGTTGTAGCTAAGAAATATTTTCTGTGAAAATGTAAATACAGCTTGCCTTAAAACTACTTGCTGCCACAAAACTTAAATAAAAAATGTAAAATTAATTTAAACATGCAAATTCCAACCTTATGCCGTCTTGTTTCTTAGAAACAGAAACAAAATACGGCTAGTTTTTATCAATAACCTCGAAAACTTTGTTAAGTATCGATCATCGTATCTCCCAATATTGTTTAGTGTCGACTGTCCCTAAATTCATTCAACTCTCTCTCTCTCTTCCTTAGTTAAGTTTAATGTACTTACAATATTATGATACGATTTTATTTGGATCTGCTTCATTTAATTTGCTCTACGAAAACTATTTAGTTCATTTTTTAAATATAATAATTGAAAATATATGTAGCAAAATTAATATTCTTAAACAAAAATCGATATAGTCTAAATATTTTACTAACAAATAAATCAATTAATCGAGTTGCTTGAATCGATTATTCGTAAATAGTTGAACATCTAGAAATTCCTTTTTTAAATTAATATACGCATCATAATAGCAGCTAAAAGCTCATTTTTATTATAAGACGATTTTATTTAGTTATATTTTTAATTTTTAATGTATTCGTGTAGTGATCGTAGTACTGTGAATCATTAACGCATTTACCGTGATAATGTAAAATATATTACAAATTAACTTTAAATAATTCATCATTGTGTAATAAAATGTGTTTGTAAAAAATATTTAATTAATTGTCTACTAAAACACAGATGGCGCCTAATCAAATTATAATGCAGAACCGCTAGATGTCACTAGTACTGATTGATAAGCAATCCTGAATCGCGCAAGTGAAATTCGCATAGTGAGAATATTAAATAAATATTTTTTTACAAAATAAATCACGAATAATATCATGAATACGATGTAAGCAAAATCAATTATATAGTTTGTGAGGTGTATGTCTTAGGTATTCAAATAACCGCCTTTATACTATTATCATTTTTAGAGTTTATTTGTGGCTGTATAAGTAATACATTTTTCAAAGTAATTTTAACGAGTAATCCTAAAATGGCCTCTAAATATTTAAAAAAGTCTTTGTCTTCAAAGATGGAAGCCTAGATCCAGTTGTAACGTTGTAAGTAAAATTGCAGTAAAAGTTATTCGTAACAGTAAAAGCTTGTATAGTCAGCATTGTAATATCATTATCACTGTAAGTTTGAATATAACTTGCACGTCTTAAAACGATTACGTTTAGATGCTCAACTATAGTCCTTTCACACTTATCTCTGATTTTCTTCACTGTCAAAACTACAGTGATCTTTGTTCTCCTTATAATAAGATTGTTGTTGGGTTGCTGCCACTGATAAGTCCATCAAAATAACAATGATCTTTACCCTCGTTATGATAAGGTTGCTACTGTCAAAAGTAAAATCACTGAGAAAGGACTCAAGTGAAGTTTTAACTTACTAGGCATTGTTGTAAAAAATGGTGAAGCAATTACGAGAAAAATACGCAAAAATCTCTTACGTGACGTCACTGCAATTTAACTGAATCCCTGTCTCGATCCCATTGAAGAAAAAGCTTTGAAAAAGTTGATTTCAATCATCATAACTGTGTTAATGTTTGTTGCTGTTAAAAGCTAATTCTAATAGTTTAAGCCTTTCTTACATATCTATTATTATACCTTTATCTTACATTATATTAATAGATTTTATATGATCGTGTTTTTATATAATTATTGATTGATGGCAGCGAAATGTTTAAAGAAGGGTTAGTACAAATAAGTGAAGAATAAAACACCGATTTTTTATCATCCTGTTAAAATACAATGAGAGCACGAACGTGAACGTATCTCGTTTATGAAGATGTATCGTTTTTATCGCCTGTGTATAGCATCGCATTAAAAGCTAAGTGATGGGCTTAATATGCTGTTTGTCAATTGCAGTTCAGTATTAATTGTATGGAATAACTGTTGGTGCCATAAAACGCTTAAATTGTACAGCTAGTGTTGTTAGGAACCTTGGGAAGATATTAAAGATAATTCCAACATCAAAGGGACAGACGCTTCGATATTATAGCAGAAAGAAAGTGGTACGGTAATATTTATTAATTAATTAAAAATATCGATAGCAATTTAAAGTATCGACAAAATTAACAACACTAGCTTACAAGCGGATTGAAAAGTCAGAGATCATGCACATTCGATTACACACACATCTATTTAAAGCAATGTGAAATCGCATATAACTCATTTAAAAAGAAACTGTTATTGGACAAACGCGGTATTGGCAGTTGTATAGATCGTTCCACAAAATACTTGTGCAAATGTATGGTAGGACATAGTCGCAACACCAACTTTACTACTTTGTAGTAAAATAAAAGAAAGTTGACGCACTTTAAAAAATGTAAAATGCATGTTGTCGTCTAAATGTTACTATAAATATAATGTATCGTCCTATTGTGATTGTAATATTTTGTTGTTTAAGCCGCGTTTTAAATCTATGTTTATAAGAAAATGTATTGTGTTACATTGACGTGTAAAATGTTGGTCACTCCTGGATTGAAGATGCAAGTTTAGAGATATTTTATCAAGTTGACTTACAAAGAAAGGGTAGTGTTAATGTTCTTCATCTCTGCGTCACAACTACCCTCCTATGAAGATAATTTTAGTAGAAATAGATAACTGTTTTCTTCAAAACTTCTGTTATTCCACTAAGAAATGTGGGAATATTAGTTTGCGGTGATAGGTTATTTTGCACGTCAGTGTAATAATCTCAGTAGTAGTAATAGGTATTTAGCTTCTCATGACAAGTTTGTAACTAGTGACAAGTACTTATTCAGCTCATGTGTGGTTGGTGTGGATTAAACTGTTGGGATGTGACGCAAGATAGAAGTGGCAGCTTGATGAACACATAAATACTAAATTACATAAATGCCGTATCAAAAAAAGTTCCATGAGTTTCTTAGATGTAACTTCTATCTTGTGTTCAAGAATATGTAACTATAAAATGCAATACGTGCTTTAAATTTCGTTGGCCCTGAACGTAGATGTTAAAAGTTGGTTTAATAAGTGTTAGAAAAATGAAATATTGTATATTTCGTTAACACAGCATAGTTGTTGGCTTGAAAAGGTGCCATTGCACGATGGACTGAGAAAGAAGTTATTTAGTCTGTGGTATTTGTTTAAAAAAATATAAGTTGCTTTATGGCGAGACTCTATGGTTTTTGCTGTTTGCTAATTTTAATAAGGAAAGCGGTGTAACATATTAAATATGCTATCTCACACGCATGTTTCTGTTGACATGTCTAACTACAAATTAATAGAATATTATCCATATTAAATATAATTTTATTCTTGGTATTTTACAAATTTAGATTACTTTTAATTTTTGTTTATTTATATTTTTATAGGAATCATTATTATTTTGGTCTGCTCTGTAATTTAAAAAAGTCAATGTTATAATGTATTTTTTTTTTCTGTGATTAATTATTTCAATCTTATCAAATTTTAACCAATTAGAGGTCATGAATTATCAAAAACTAAATTAATCTTTTATTGCACTCCAGTGTACTAGTATGGATAGTGGTATTATAGTATAAGACTAAAATCTCATTTCTCTAATGTAACTACTTCTAGCGTCAGTTACAAACATTGGTGGCCAATATTTGAATGGTATGTCCAACGCTGTCTATGAAGGCACGTTTGACGTAAAAGTTGATGAAACGTAAAAGACGTAAAAGATGTTGGTCGACAAATGTTTGTAGGTGTGGTTTACTGTATAATACATTCCAATCCTAGCATAGATTCACTTCACATCGCTGTGTCCGATACTTAGTGATTGTTGGGCAACTTTTTAGTGGCTTATGTGTTGCATATGATGTGATTGTTTTTTGAAAGATTAAAGAGAAATATAATGAAGAGATATATTTTTAAAAAGTCGAAGGAACGTATGACTGTTTTCAGATTAAGTTTTCGAGTGGACATTTTGGTTGGATGTCGGTATATGGGACACTAAATATTGTTGTTGCATTCCACTATTATTTTAGAGGAATGCAACAACGATTTTACAGAAGTGTCGCCCAACTGTCGGGCAACTGTTTGCAGATATTTCGTTGAGTTCTTTTACTATGGAATGACAAGGCTTAGAACTGTGTCTTCCACTTTCTTCCCGTAGCGCTGGCTAGTATGACACATAATATCTAAAAAGTCGTCCAACTTCTGTTTAATTAATAAATGTAATTAATGTATGTTGTTCACAGTGTTGAGTGATAAAATCAGTATGTATAGATTTCGCTTAAATAAATAAAATTGTATTCAGTTATGTTTTATTTACAAACTTGCTTTACTTAATATTGACAGATATGAAATTCGTTAATAATATTCTTCAGTATCTGCCTAGCCTTTTCGCAACTAGGGTTGGGGGTCGATTTCCAGTCTAACTGGATGCAGCTGATGAATACCAGTATTTTACTTGGACAAACAGCCTATCTGACCTCTACAACCCAGTTACTGGTAATACTATACCCCTCGGTAAGCCTGGTAGTCATAATATTGGTACAGTAACAGCATCTTCACTTTCTTGCAGCCACAAACATTATCTTATTTTGATAGCGATTAATTTAATTGTTCTGTTAATTTGAAACTTCGCTAAATCACCTTTTCCCATCACTACGATCCTAGGAAAACTTGAATTAGGTACTCAACTGTATTCTTACCAGAAAATATCATGCTAGAGACCGTCAGGAATATTCACTAAATTGCTTACCCCGAAACGGCGATTAAGGCCAAACGGTAGTGTGATAAGAATCGAACCCGCGGCCCTGAGCGTCAGTACCCAGCTGTACTCACTGCACTATTTAGGTCAATACCACAGCATGACGCCTCAAATATCCTTTTAATTCAGACTTCCTTCCTAACTGAATTGAAACGCAAGACAAACCCATTTGCTTGAAGTGCTTCAACCGTTCGTGAATTGGTAAATTACGTAATACGCGTGTGAAAACCTGACTATATTGGCTTTGTAGACGAGAAAACACACCACTAACTATGTCACGAACTGTGTACTGACTCGCGTTGCTCGAATTTATAACTCAGAATTCTCTGAAGTTGATTTATTTTACTGTAATAAACAGACATTCAAAAAAAGAATACCTAATGAAAACCATAAGAGGAGACAAATGACAAGCACCCAATCTTTTTCTTCTTCTACTATCTTTTATTATAAGTACAACCTTATTTGTTTAAAAATTTTCAAAATTGATATCTCAGTTTAACCTTGTGTAATTTTGTATTGTATTGCATTTTTATTTTGTTGTTTTTTTGGAAATATCTGCCATTAGTCCGTTCGCATGTCTTAAACATATATCCTAGTTAAACAAGGAAACCTATAATTGGCCATAATAACTGTAACACGCATATTTAGTAAAATATTTTTATGTATCGCTGTTGGTTACCTAAACAAATAAAAAAAATGTTTGAACAGCCGAGTCTTTGGGAATGGAAAAAACAAAGTTCACCTTAGATGGAAATCAGTGAAAACAGGCTTTTGTCAATGTTGCGTACGTGACGGACGTATGAATATCAGCCCGGTGTGTTTATTTCGCACACTAGATCATCCACGCACTGCGTAGCGCTGAAAGCTGAAAATCGAAGTGTTTTTTCGCCGTGCTGAGATATACACCTGTATTCTCAATGCTCGGTTCAACACCGAGAGTTTATAATCCAATACGCAATAAAATCCCGCGATATTTTTACATCCATGCGGGCATGATCTTAGAATCTGGGCTGTACAGGTAAAAATTAAATTAAGTAGGCAAACTCCACAAGTGTGGTGTCGATATCTAAACAATAACATTATAAACCGAAAAAAAAGGTTTAATGATAATTTTTTTTAATGAAATCTGGATGACTTATACTTGGAGAGGTTTGTGGCTAAGTAATAGCCGCCGCACGTATCGATTCATCAGGTTAAGCAATGCTTGCCGAGGTGGTTCGGGGATGGGTGACCATCCACGACCCCCCCCCCCCCCCCAAGACCCCTCCCTGTCATTTGTGGATCTTTGACAGTCGTTACAGGTCGTCAGAAGCCCAAAAGTCTGACAACCAGTCTTACCAAGGGGTATCATCGTAATTAGGTTGTGAACGTCAGAAGGCAGTTGGTGCAAGTAAAATACTGGTATTTAACTGCATTCGGTTAGACTGGAAGCCAACCCCAATATAATTGGGAAAAGGCTAGGCAGATGATGATGACCACTGGATTACTTGAAGTTTGAATTATCTAAGAATAATTTATAATCTGTTGATTTTTTCCCCATAAGGTGCAACGAATTCGATTCATTGGCAAGAGCCAAATGAAGACTTGTGTGCTTACCGAACTGATACAGTTTGCACACCAACAATGCTAACAAACTCAGGTAATTTCAGTAAAACATTAGCAGTTTCATACATAGCTAATGATCGCACTAAACTAGCTCACGTGAGTGTGCCGCTAAATAGTCAATCACGACACCGGCTGCTAATTTATGATCATTATTTATGATGACGGACTCTTCGCATAGGCATTCAATAATTTGGACTCGGATACCCACTAAATGTCTAAAGTTCTTGCAGTTTAATTAACGGACAACCTTCCCCGAAGGCGAAATTATGCATTTTCGAATGGCAAGGAGGGGTGGTATGGGGCTATCGCCACGCTTGGCAGGCGGCATGGCGATTGCAGTATGGTGGGTAAAATGCTTAGATAACGCTGCTTTCCATTCTCCAGTAAATCCTTTTTATACCTTAGTCTCCTTTTACGACACCCACGGGTAGAAATGGGATGGTGGTATTATTGACGTCCGTCACCACACTGTATAGTTTATTGAAGTTTATCTAATAACGCCGCCCGGCTAGAGGATTGCTGAACATGTTAAATAAAGACAACAGTGACTGGCAGCCTATGAACCACTAAGGGGATGTGGCGCTATTTTTTTTAAACCCTTTCCGTATTGTATTGGATCTAAGCCAACAGCACTAGTGGCTTGTATATAACATACATAAATTCACGCCTTTTTCCCCATGGGGGTAGGTAGAAACTACAGAACGCCACCCTATACTGCTTATACTGTTCCCACTACTGAGACACAGGCTTCCTCTCAGGGAGAGGGAGTGGGCCGTAATCTACCACGCGGGCCCAGTGCGGGTTGGTAGATGTTACACGTCTTTGAAATGTTTGGTTCTAGGACATGCCGGCTTCGTCACGATGTTATCCTTCACCGTTTTGAGAGTGGTGATGATATTATTTACAAAGTAAAGCGTCGTGTTTGAACCCACGACCTGCAAACTCGTAAGTCGGAACCGATGCTACCGAGCCACCGCTGCTCTCACTGCTGCATGGCTTTTTTCTTTTTTTTGGATGGGAAATCTTCAAATGACTTCTCCCGCTCTGGGCGGAGCGGAAGGGCGTGTCAGACTTTTACTGACTAAAACCCACCCGTGTTCCTTCAGTTGCCCATGTGCCAGGGTCACGGTATCTCTTTCGAACAATCTCGCGACCCTGACAGGCATCGGTCCTAGCAGACCCCTTCAGTGCTGCTGACATCTCTTTGAGGCGCGCGTGGAACACTACGCGCCGTCGACTCGAGCCTGGTCCATACCGGGCGGCGAGCTACCCATTGCTCGCCACCCGCAAGCTCGCGCCTACGCGGCTACGGTGGCCGGGTGTCCGCTATCGACTCCCGACGCCCGGGGCGTCTCCTCCTGCGGCGGCTAGGGACGTGAGGGCGTAGAGACTGCCACTCCCGCACGCGCCCCGCCTCCTCCTTCGCGAGCATTACTGCTGCAATGGCTTATAAATCACCTTAATAAAGGTAAGCAAGTATCTGCCTATACAAATAAATACTCTGTACGTATTTACCGAAGCTTAAAGTAGCTAGGTACTTGTAACTCCTCGTTGCATCACGGGCCAGCCAGTTAGCGCGGCGCCGGATCTTATTGCGGCGCTAATGTTTCCTTCCACACTTGGAGACGACCCACGAAGTAGTTACTTGGAAGTGCGGATAGGAATGTAGGGCAAAATGTTGTAGGAGGGATTCAATTTAATTCAATATTTATTTCAGGAACAATTCACATTGTGTTTTAAAACATACATAATAAATTAAAAAAAAACAAACTCATTAAAATAAACAGAGCCTCCCGCAACAGAGTAACCCATTATTATTTTTTTCTGGTTGGGAAATCATCAAATGACTTCTCCCGCTCTGGGCGATTGTTCTACTGGCGATGCTCCATTTTGTAAATTAAAATTTGATCATGTTGCAATTTCTAAAAAAAGGATAAACCTTTATAAGAGTAACCCATTGGCTCTGTTTTGTAATGATTTATTATGTACTTTGCATAGGTAGATAGACACCTACTACACGCACGACAGTCGTTTCGTACGGGTCGTCAATAGCCTGAAAGTGTGCCAACCAGGCTTACCAAGGGGTACCTAATAACTGAGTTCGCTCCATGTAGTTTACTGATATTCAGCTGCATCCGGTTTGACTGAAAGCCGATATCAACATAGTTGGGAAAAAACTAGGAAGATGATGATGACGGGATAAATACATACCTGTTTATGGAATTTATAGAATCAAGTTGTTCTAACTTAACGGACAGCTGTGCTGCTGAGGACTTTGTTGTGCCATTTCTTCCCAGCGAAAGCAGTGGGAAGTGGTTTTAGGTCTAAGTAATTTTTACATTCAAAAAGTGCTGATTCTTAGTCCAATTTTATTGAAGGACTTGATTTTGCATAGTTTCAGATGAGGGTAATTAATGACGTCAAATGCTAGACTTTCAGAAGGATAGGGTGCTCTCTGATTTTCTTAACGTGATTCGGGCACTGTATCTTGGCAGGATGGTATGATGAAAATTTAAAATAGAAATAAGTGAGATTAGACTTTCTCATTAATAACACACAAGTACCAAGCTGTTGTTATACCTATCTATTTTTAACCGACTTCAAAAAAAGGAGACTGTAGATATTTTTTTTATTTTTATGTTTGTTACCTCATAACTTTTGACTGGGTGGACCGATTTTGATGATTCTTTTTTATTTGAAAGCTGGTGTTTCCCGAATGGTCCCATTTTAATTTGGTTCCTTTCGTATAATGGGGTTCATGTGAAAACCATATAAGTGTTAAATTTGCATTAAGTATTTGCGCGACAAATGAACGAATAACGCGATTAGATTAGTGCGGGGTATCTACCATAACTAAAAAGTCAAAAATAAAAACTTTTTACAAAAAAAAAACAACCGACTTCCTTAAAAAAAACACTACAAAGTCAAAAATAACTTTAATTTCGGAAGTCGGTGGCAAAAACCTTAAATACAGATCCTAAGACACCGAATTCCGAAATTAAAGTTATTTTTGACTTTGTAGTGTTTTTTTTAAGGAAGTCGGTTGTTTTTTAGGGTTCCTCAAAAGGGAAAAGCGGAACCCTTATAGGATCACTTTGTTGTCCGTCCGTCCGTCCGTCCGTCCGTCCGTCTATCAAGACCCTTTTTCTCAGGAACGAGTGGAGGTATCAAGCTAAAATTAATATCAAATACTCAGGTCTACTGTCCCTTGGAGCTGTGAAAAAATAAAACTTCTAAGCTAACGCAATCAAAAGATATAGCCGTTTATACCGCAAATTTCAACAAATTTTCGAAACTCGCAAGGGAATCAAAACCTAAAGGGTACTTCCAGTCGATCTAGAATTTTGAAATTTGGTACGAAGCAACGTCATATAGCACAGATAAAGGAAAAATTGCGAATACCGTAAATTTTTAGTTACATCAGGGTGTCCAAGAACCTGGCGTCCAACTGGATTCCCACGATGCCCCAAGTTCTAACAGTACTCAGAAAAATATTTTAAAAAATCCACCCCATGTACTTACAGAATTATACTGATTTCAAAAAAAAAGGGGAAATGAGCACCCTGTGACATACTTTTGAATGCTGTGACTGCTAATGCTGATAATTTCGATATTTCTTGGAGGTTTTGTAATCTAGGGTATTGCTGTGTCTAAATAGAATGTAAAAATAATGTACTTATTGTACCATTTTAAAATAAAATATTATTTTAACTAAAGGTGATATGGAAAACTATTGAATTTCGCAACTTTGACCGACTGTAGTGTAAAAAAAATGTACCAAAATAGTATGGCAAGTGACGTCAAATTTTGACGCGTTTATTCCTCTTTTTAAAAAGGTATAATACTTACACATTAATTTGAAAAAAAAAATTTTGATAATATTTTTACTCAACAACCCAATTTTTACGAAGTGCCTACCTACTAACGGTAACTGTCGGACCCTTTCTTATCTTAGAAACTGTTATGTTACTACTATTATTTACTTCGGTTCCAAGAGTGAGCAAGAAGGAAATACACACAGGTAGATGGGTTCCCAGTAGAATAAAAGCAAAGAATGTTAGTTTAAAGATATTTTATTACAATAAATGTTCAAAATGTTGACCACCCGCGGCAATACAAGCTCTCACTCTCCTTAAAAAGGACCGCTTTATGTTTCGCGAGTAACTTTTTTGACGTATCACCTGCACTGCTTGTGTTATCTTCTCACGAAGGTCAGCGATGTCATTAATGGGCTTCGCATAAACGAGCTCCTTCATAGTTCCCCAGAAAAAAAAATCCAGCGGATTTAAGTCAGGTGAGCGGGCTGGCCACGGGATTGTTCCTGATCGCCCAATCCACCTGTTCGGGTATTGCTCGTCCAAAAACTCTCTAACGGATACGCGAAAATGTGCTGGACAGCCGTCGTGTTGGAACCACATATCTGGTGGGGTCTCTTCTAGTAAGTTTGGCAAATCATTTTGAAGAAAATTTAAATATGATTCGCCAGTCAAATTCTCGGGCATCTCAAATGGACCAATAATATTCCCACAGAGAATACCGGTCCACATGTTCACTTTGAACCGGTACTGGGATCTATCTTCTCGCATCAAGTGCGGATTTTCCACATGCCACTCGTGCAAGTTGTGTAGGTTCATGTAGCCATCCTTCTTAAATGTTGATTCATCTGACCACAAAATTTTGTCGATAAAGTTTTCGTCTTCTCGATGTTTTTGCAGGATTGTTTCACAAAACGCGACTCGGCTCGGATAGTCTCGAGGTAAAAGACTTTGCACTCGCTGTACGTGGTACGGATGATATTCTTCTTTTTGGAGAATACTGTGTGCTGTGCTCTTCGGTATCCCCGTATCAGCTTCTATTCCAAGTCGGCGGTTAAAATCACAGCGGAATCGCGCACGGATTTTTTTCAATTTTCGGTGTTGAATCGAGTACTGAGAATCCTACAGAGTGCATCTCAGCGCGCCAAAAATCAAATACCTAGTGTGGTTTACTAATCGATTTTCATTTTTTAATTGGTCTTTAGGAGCTCTGGATAGAGAGACGTCGAAAGAGAATAGGGAGGCCGTCGTCCAGTAGTGGGGCATCAACAGCTAATAAAAAATAAAAAAAACCTGTACGTCAGCTAATGCCTGCCGTCAATGGCAGCAACCCTAATCAGCTGAGCGAGTAATAATATTGTAGGAACATCGCTGAGTCAACTCATCGAACCGACAACTGTCTCTTGTCGGCGACAAGAGACATTCAGTGGAAATTAATGAGCCATAGATAATCCCTATCTGTCAACTTTGATCTGCAGTTCACCGGGTGAAAAAATTATAAGTAAAACCATATTTAATTTAAGTAATGTGTTGTAATTTAATTTGTGCTATGGTTGATTAAGTACGTCAAAGTATTTTCCAGTTAATGTATTTTAAGGATCTAGGTAGATGTATATTATATTATGTGGAAGAAAAAGACATGTTCCGACCCCAAATATTAATTGGAATAAGGGCAGGAGAATAATGAATGATAATTTAATATATTACATATATCTATGTATTAAAATATTTATAACTATTATAGCGGATCGAAAATACGTAAACAGAGATTTATTAGTGCCAAATGTGCAATTTTTTAAAAAACAATCTGCTTACCCGTTTGGGAACTGCAATGCCACAGACACACAGAGATGTAAATAAAATAAAACTGTCATACCATATGTAATTCCTTCAAGTAGGTCTGGTCTAATCCAGCAAACGCTTCAATTACCTGCGTGGGCGGAACGTCTAATGCTAACTGATACGTTATAAATGTACATAATTAAACACTACTGCTGTATCTGCCTACCCACTTGAGGCAAGTCGTGAGGAAATACCGACCTCACGTGTATTTGTCGTCACTCATAGTCATTACTCAGTTTGCCGGCACTCGGGTAAACGTAGATAACGAACAGTGTACTGTACTTCGCGCCCCCGAACCGACTCCCGCGCATCCGTAGTGAGAACGCGTGTGATTGGTTGTTGACGAAGTGAGTTCTGTGATTTATTCGAATGTAGATTTTTTCAAAAGTTTTCTTGCAGTGATTTTCTGTGTTTTGGTGTGATTGTAAGTAAATATACATTTATAATTATTTCCAAACTTGCTTTTTTATTTTTTATAGGTAGGTAAAATGTTTTGAAATTGTAAAAATGAAAGTAGTTGTGAGATAGTATTTTGACGTTTGTGGTCGCCCTTATTGAAGGTAGGTAGGTTTTTCTTATAAAATTACATAGTATTATTAGAATGAACTTCTTGTGGGTGTAATATAATTTTAAGAACACGAATGTCAAGTCTATCACAAATACATACAAGGTGCATAATAAGATTGTTACTAAAATTACAATGGATAATTAATTACAGTATGTAGGTACACTAGGTACCAAGTTACTTTAATTAATGAGGCATCTGTGATTAACAAAGTAGACACTTAATACCTACTATGATTTTATCAATAACAATAAAACGGTTAACGGTTATGAAAGTAGGTAGGTATACTACTTTCGGTCAGCAGTTTAGCATCCTGTGGAATCACTAACTTGGCTGGTATATACTTGTTAGTTCCCACGGTTACCTGAACGTAAATATAAGCTGATTTTACTACTGAAATACTCACACGATTATTCTAATTAATTCGACTAAACGAAATTTTGTAACTCATAGTTACATAATTTATTTATTAAAGTATGTATATTAAAAAAAATTAAACCGCCGAAAAAACAGAAAAGCAAAAAATAATAAACCTTAAAATTATGAGTCGGCGCTTTGAGTGATCTTTGTTCATTGATTTTTCAGCGCCGACTCAAAATTTTAAGGTTTATTATTTTTTGCTTTTCTGTTTTTTCGGCGGTTTAATTTTTTGTTAAAGAGTTTTTATTTTGTAATTTTTTGTGGCTTTAATGTACTAATAATACTTGGCAAGGTATACCCTATCCAATGAAAAAAGAATTATCAAAATCAGACTACTCTGTACAAAGTTATGCGTACATTACAATCAATGAGTGAACAATCAATCATCCCCTGTTTTCCGACCCTTAGGGTTCGATTTTGTTTTCCAAATTTATATGGGACCACCCTCGGAGTATACCCTTTACAATAAAAAAGAATTATCACAATCAGATTACTATGTAAAAAGTTATGCGTGGTCATACATAAAAAAAAAAACAAATTAAAAAATATACGCGTCGAACTGATAACCTCCTCCGTTTTTTTTCGTCGGTTAAAAAGCACCTCTTCGGCTTATCGATTTAATAGTACTGCCTATTATACTTACTTATCGATAGCTGGGCGCCGCTAACGTTTTCGTTTAACTTACCCGTTACCTTAATAAGTTATTCGTTTTCCTGAGAGAAAGACCAC
Source organism: Aporophyla nigra (assembly GCA_947507805.1). Lineage (NCBI taxonomy): Eukaryota > Metazoa > Arthropoda > Insecta > Lepidoptera > Noctuidae > Aporophyla > Aporophyla nigra. The sequence goes on along the minus strand of OX382308.1, from coordinate 22,548,331 downwards.
ACCGGACTGCCCCAGAATCCGATAGAACCTTTACAATTATCTACGGGGGTAACACTGAAAGTTTTAAGAATAGGCCTGTAAGAAAAACAGCCGATGAAAAATGTATTTAAATTTTGAATTATTAAGAACTCTTTGAGAATCTGTAGCTGTGTGATGAATTCATATAATAAATAATAATAAAATAAAAATATTTATTTCAATTACATAGAGTTCTTTTACATAAATGATTGGGAGATCACCTTTTAAGCATATAGATGCTTGTCTTAGGTAACTCCTCACTTCCACTTAACGTATATATATAGTCCTCCAGACCGAATTTCGGCCACTGCGGCCAATCTCAACGGAGACTAGCCATCGGCGCGGGAGATATTATAGTGCTCAAGTGTATGCGCAGACACAGGAGCACTCACTCTTCCCTCTTCTCTTTCCTCTTCTCTTCCACTTAATGTAACACAGAGTTTTCAATTAAAAAACAAAAAAAAAAAACAGAATAATAAAATAAAATTTAAAAAAATCAGAAAGGAAGGAGCATAACTGTGTGATGTATGCGAGTGGGTTTGAGTGTGTGTGTGTGTTTGTGTTCGAGAGTGTGTGAAAAAAGTGTAGATGTTGCGAATTTATATAAATAATGTTAGTGTACATTGTGTATGAGTGAAATTTGTTTCCCTGTATATATATGTAGATATAAGTTTAGGTACCTGTCGGTTAAATTTAGATCTACGTTCAGGTTAGCCCTGCGACAGTGTCTTGGGATCCGAGGTAACCAGGAACAGTGTCCGCCACTAACGTTATTGTGAAAATTTCGTTTCAGTCAGTTTTCGTCTTGGACAAATTATGGAAGCGATGTTACCATGGCCTCAATGTCATCGTAAGTTTTCGTTCTATGCCATTCAGTCACAGCTAGTTTACAGTCACGGAGTTTCAGAGGATAAATGTTGAGTTCTTTATTGAATAGGTTATACAGGGTTATTTGTAAAACACCGGCAACCTCTCAGGTCTATGTTACTAACATCATAATCAACAACTTTTGTTCTGTGACTTTTAAAAATTCATCACATTTTAGTTCATCAGATTTTCAAACAAAAATAAAAATATTTGAATTGAACGCTCTAAATGTTACGGAGTCTATGCGAAACAAAAGAAAACGATAGTATATTAGCAAGGGGAGCGGGGTTAGGGCGGCGGGGGTGCTTGAACTTGACCTATTTACAGGCAGCCGATTTTTGTATGAAAATCTGATGCACTAAAATATGATGAATTTTTAAAAGTCATAGAACAAAAGTTGTTGATTATGATGTTAGTAACATAGACCTGAGAGGTTGCCGGTGTTTTACAAATAACCCTGTATAAGTGGGAAGATTGTCTTGCATACTGCCTCTTAGCAAACACAGATCTAGCTGGGGCAGTTGGAGCGACTACGTAGCTTCTCCTGCTATTCATACTCGGCTTTTTGGGATCATACGGTAGGGATTTGTGTTTTCTGAGGATAAGATGGAGAAGGTAAACTTTTCGTACGGACAGAGTGTCAGAGGTTATGTAAAGGCTTTGGGTTGGGAATCTATAGGGTTTGAAGAGTAAAACCTTGAGCAGAGATCGCTGCGCCCTTTCAAGTTCTAAAAAATTAATTTTTGTTGTTCCGCCCCAGCATGGTAAATAGTAAAGTTTTAAAGGTCCAAATTAATTTCCTAACTCTTTTCATGAGCAGTTCAGTATGCATGTGCCACGACAAGCGCTGGTCAATCATATTATGTCAGATTATTAGAAGATACTGAGTTTAGATTATTTAAAGTATTCGTTTATTTTTTTTATTCTATAGAGTGCAAACATGGACCATTAGAGAGGTACAGCATAATTTGATATTTAGGAACTCAATTATTGAGGAGACAAAATTGTCGAATATATTAAAATGGATTATTTAGTATTAGCATATCCTTCAAAATCATTAAAAAATATAATTCATAGTGTAGTGTTACGCAATTAAGGTGCGGATCCTGGGAAGTTTACTACAATCTGGCAGACGCTTTAGGTACCTATCTACTAGATTATACTTATGTGAAATAAAAGACAGAATGCGATGGTAAATGCACTCGGCCCAGAATTCGGCTTCGTATTTGGTGCCATCACGAGCGTCCATTAGTTCTTGTAATGTGCAGACGATAGGACACGCAGAAGCAGGACATATATATTAAGTGTCCCTTTCTTCATCTTCACTTAAGTTTTCACGGGAAGAGTTTTACAGAAGAGACGGCAGGTGATTTCGGAAATTAACTAGTTTTAATAGGTTCAAGTCTTTAGTTTTTTCAATATACAAAGACACTGGCGCAGATCTTAACAAATAATAAATACATGAAGAAACGAATCATAATATACCTACTCAATGCACATACAAATAACTTGGTTCATTACCTACACGTAATTTTCATTGGGAAGGAAAACCGTTATGCAGTTGAACCACCATAACTGTTTTATGGAGTCGTAAACCATGAATGAATAAGTTTTCATGTTTAGATTAGATATTCTACATCCATGCGGACACTTAAAATTTAATTAAGTTTGATTATGGTCTCTCCGCTGGATGCGGGAAGCACAGAACTGGTCGAAGTGGTGGGAACAGCAACTTGGGGGAGGCCTATGTTCGGCAGTGGACGTCTTTCGACTGAAATTATGAAAATGATGATGATAGTCAGCCTGCAACTGTTTTCTGCATGAGCAAAGGTTCTTAACTTCGGAGAAGGAAAGTCAACAGGCAGCAGTGGGGAAGATGGTTGTCAAATTCAATATTCGTTCTTTCTCTGTCTTTGACCTAAAATCTAAGTGAGTATCTAATTTAAAACTAGTCAGCCACAGTGCGACGTGCACGCAAGTTTTGCCAATCCCGCGAACATAACATTTTTTCATATACTCGTATATTTTTTTTTATTGCATGCCTGTTTAGTTTAAGTTAAATTTTATCACTAACACTTAATGTTTTTTTTTTGCACCTATAAAACTTTAAGCGCTCGTCGCATTAATTTTATGACTTGTTTTTATAATATATGGAAAATGTTGTGGGTTACACATTTACTCACTCTGTGGATCAAATTTTGTATTATATTGTAATGTGTAACTGTTTGTTTTCCCAAATAAATAAAATAACTCTTTCCGTCTGTTACCTATTTGGATGGGCACACAGATTAAAAATATTCTGAAAACATTCGGAATCTTTTCACTATAGGCTACCGCAGACCAAAGCTTACGACTGTAGAAGATAAATTGTAATTCGATTTTCATAGAAATTGTTTTAGTAGAGTCCAGTCGCGCCGGTCTGCAAGAGCCTTAATACTTCGAATGGTAGGTAAAATCGTGACGACTTAATAAATAGGATGTCAGGTAATGACAGATAATGTTTAAATTTCTTAAAACTACAGTCGATTACTGAAATAACAATAATTTACTCATTGTGAAGGAAGGACGACATTACGAGATAATTCTAAAATTGCACAGATTTTCATAATTATAGAGGGACAATCATAAATAGATTTACGATACAATGTAAATGCGATGTGCGCAGAAAAATAGTACCGTTTTGGACACCTCCATCTTGCTCACGGTTAAATTATTTTAGTGCTCAGGAACTACTTAATTCAAATTGAAAAATACTAGAAAGAACATCAATGTAAAATGTTGCAAGAACGGGACAAAAATATTCCTTTTGAGAGCTTCCGTTGCAGGCGCTGCGTTAAAGGTTAAAGTATTGCAACAATCATGTATGACAGAATTGTTCCTATTAAATAGTTTAAAAAAAAGTCCGCAATAGGCCTTCCAACGTTACGACTTCCATCCCCCCCTCCTCCTCCAAAATGGCTGACTATTATAATTCTCAAACTCTGCACAAGCACAATTCGGCCCATCAAAGCCACCTTCTCTTGTCAAAACATCATTGATTCTCTGAATCACTTAACCTGAATAGATTTAAAATTTCAAGTGTGTACATTATGTTTTCTAAAACTTACAATCTTCCCTATTTCATTGAGATAGCGGCTCAATGGGCTGATTGTGATAACCTTTCATTCGAATGTGATAACTGAAACAAGTGCCTATTCGCGATTATCATCTAACAATAATGTAAATAATGTTTTTGTTGTTTTTTTGAACTAAAATTGAACAAAATTCTTTAATTTTAAAATGTAGGATTGTCATTTAACTTCAGTTCATCTAACACAAAACGAAACAGAGATAATTTAATACTGGTTATGGTTAATTAAAATAAATAACACCAATAATATTAATTAACATAAAGATGGAAACAGGGATGGTACACAAAAATATTTCAAATACTAACATATCGTCGCTTATCTTTCTAACAGACGTACCTATCTGTATTTTCGTCAAATATGAGTTATTCATATTAGTTAACACTTTTAGTGCCAAGAACCCGGATCCGGGTCCAACGGAATTACCGTTCGCATGCCCACAACTCGCATCCGAATCCTACGTATAAGTAGTTTGTACCTTGCGACCATGCCGTGCACCCGCCTACCAGGTGCAAATCACAAAAATAAGCTAGGTGTGAATAGAGTCTACTTTTGAATAATTCTTTTTTCCTACCTGGCACTGAAAGTGTTAAAACAATTTAGAAGACGAAACGATCGGTCTAATAAGCGTATCTGTATCTTCAAGCGTTACCGTTTTATTTTGATCAGTCGCTTATTATCAGAGTTACAATTCAACAAACATAGTGCGAAACCGCAAAAAGCTTGTCCTGAAAAATCACCTCAAAGTTAGTTCCGTCAGTTAGTAAGATAAGCGACGATATAGTAGAGGACCAAACATACTTCCTCTAACAAAACATCAGACATACGCGTATAATTCTACTCCATTCATCAGTAAACCGTTCACATTTAGGACTGGTGGTTAGGAGGGCGTTAAGCATCCTTGCAGTACGATAGTTTGGGGTCTCAGCTCTGGTGACAGTTTTAGATGACGGTGCGCGGCGGCGGCGGCGCAAACAGATGGTATCGACGGCTTTAGCGATGTCTGATTGATGTATTTGTTATGAACAAATCGCTAACAGAAAAGGTCATGGAGTTCGGGGTTGTCGATGTGTCCTCTAAGAGATTTGCCAGATACTGTGAGCTGTTGAAAAGCTCGTCTAACCTCCAGTGAGTTAAACACAAAACTCCTAGGAGGTAATTAGTAGGGTAACGAAAGGAACCAAGTGAAACGTCTTTTTATACAGAAATCTCAGGAGAAAGATGGATGGCCGTTTTTGTACAGAACCTCAAAAAGAAGAATTTAGGAAGAAGTTTCAAATGCTGTAGGTAGGTAGACAACTCCATTTTCAGACTTAGGCCACGATCAAACGGACGAAAGAATATCGCGGCGGGATTTAATTGCGCACTGAATGGTCAACTTTGGGTGTTGAACCGAGCATTGAGAATCAGCAGGAAGAGATGCCCCGGGCGTCAGGAGTCGATCGCGGACTCCTGGCCACCGTAGGCGCGGGCTTACGGTAAGGACCACGCCCTTGTCGACGGCGCGTAGTGTTCCACGCGCGCCTCAAAGAGATGTCAGCAGAAGTGAAGGGGTCTGCTAGGACCGATGCCTGCCAGGGTTGCGAGATTTGTTCGAAAGAGATGCCGTGACCCTGGCTCACCCGTAACTCACTCGTGTTCCTTCAGTTGCTCATGTGGGCAACTGAAGGAACACGGGTGAGTTTTAGTCAGTAAAAGTCTGACACGCCCTTCCGCTCCACCCAAGATCGGGAGACGTCATTTGATGATTTCCCAACCACAAAAAAAAGCATGACCGATGCCTGCCGGGGTCACGTGATTGTTCGAAAGAGATACCGTGACCCTGGCACATGGGCAACTGAAGGAACACGGGTGGGTTTTAGTCAGTAAAAGTCTGACACGCCCTCCCGCTCCGCCCAGAGCGGGAGAAGTCATTTGATGATTTCCCATCCAAAAAAAAAAAAAAAAAAAATATCTCAGCACGTCGAAAATCACACTGTTCGAATTTCAACGCTCAGCGCTAAGCAGTGCGTAGAAGATCCATTGCACGCATAAATCTCGCGATATTATTACGTCCGTGTGACTTCGCCTTATCCTGTTGCCGGTTTTTCACAATGTGATTGAGATTTTTAAGTTTCTTAGCCCTATACTTAGGCTACATGTAGTTTTGTGACCTCTTTATATCTGTACGATCTATCCGATTGAAACGTAAAAAATATTTTTTCGAATGAAGTAGGTCAGTGAAATGATAATCATACTTTCAGACCTTGTTTTACAAATTACTGATACGGTAATCAGTATTTATCTGCAACAATCTATGTAGCGGTAACCTTTACAACTTTCCGATTGTCGCCGACAAAGCGCTTACTAGATAAAACTGCATGTTTTTAGTAATCTGACAGCGGGAAGAGCTTTGATATTTGGGTCTAGTTTGTAGGTCGAACTGCTGCTGCTGAAATTATTTATTAAAAGTGGCAATCACAAGTGTCAATAAACTATGCATCCATTTTGGAGTCGGTTTTATACATTAAATTTCTCAATTTTCGCAATATTTTATGGGAAATAATCAAATAACACCATCAATATTTTTTTATTACCATAACGAAAAGGCAATTAAAATTTTTGGGTACAAAATGCTTGGTACCTAATTGTGTGAGGGGCTATTTTTTTCTGGGAGGGAAATCATCAAATGACATTTTGACTCTAGAGTGGAGCCGAAGGTCGTGTCAGAATTTTACTGACTAAAACCCACCCGTGTTCCTTCAGTTGCCCATATGCCACGGTCACGGTATCTCTTTCGAACAAATCTCGCGAACCTGGCAGGGTGGGTGATGGATCGATAGATCAGGTTAAGCTACGCGTGCCGAGGTTGGTTCGTGGACGGGTTCCCATCAGGGTAGGTGGACCAACTTTACATAACTACCAAGATCCCCGTGCCTCGTGCCTTCGGTCCCGGCTGTCACTTGTGGATCTTTAACAGTTGTTACAGGTCGTCAGAAGCCCGAAGGTCTAACAACCAGTGTTACCAAGGGGTATCGCATTACCCAGTACCTGGGTTGTGGAGCTCATATAGGCATTTCCTCCATGTAAAATACAGGTATTCTGCTGCATCCGTTTAAACTGGACGCCGATCCCAAATTACTTGAGAAAAGGCTAAGGCAGATGATGATGATGACCTAAATAAAATTAGTGGAGAGGACAAACAGTTACTCCAATTGGAACCAGAACCCACTTGAGGCCCATAAGCACTAGATTCAATATTTATTTTGCTTTCAACAGATAATCATTTAAATATCCTTCACAATTTTATTACAGCATAGTTACGAGTACATAGGGTACGCATAGCATATAACACGTATTATGTAAAGCACATGCAGCTGATGAATAGCGCCCATTGTTAGCACAAGGCCTAATTAGCATGCTAATTAAGACCATCCGTGATACACATCTTATAGCACGTGGCCACAGGGTTGCCGGTTGTTGAATGAAGTTCTTAGTTTGATGACGTCATGGGTTTGTAGTTATTTATAACATAGTAGGATATTTTCATACTTGTGCATTGATTTTGCACTCATAATTGAATGGCTAATAACAAGAATCAATGAAGTGGTTTTGTATAGATAGCACGATAAGGTTGCTGTCGGTTATACTTAGTTATCATTACTGTAATTAATTAATTACCTACTTATGTTATAGAAACAGAAACACACGTAAGGCATAATCGCGAATAATGTTGGGAACATCTGGCACACAAGCCTCCTCTCGGATTATTCCGATCTGTCACCCCGCTTTGTCCCCTTAGGGGGACAGATCGGAAAAAAAAGTTTGATCTGTCCCCCTGTTAGCAATGAGGGGACAGTTTGAACTTTATTCACTCCTTAACGGTTTCATCTGTCCCCCTATCACTAATAGGGGGCCAGATAAAACTTTTTATTCCTGTTTGTCCCCCATAGAATTTAAATTAATTCTTAAAAGTAATTCTACACGTTATAAGCTTACTTACAAGAATTAAATAAAAGATTAGTGGTTTGGATTATTATAACGACCTGTATTTAAATAAATTATAAATATTTATTTTGTTTCTGTATCGATCAGTGACAGTCCCATAAATCACGTAGTAGGTATTCCAGGTATAATAAGTATAATAACAATCAGTCCTCTGATTTGACTTCATATTACAAATGTTAATTTTTACTAACAATATGTTAACTTTTAGATGAGGAAATGTTCCTAATAAGAAAATTTTACGTGTTTAGATAAAATTGCAGCTTTTATTAAGGGAATTAATTCTGTATTATTCAGGAATGAGGTAAATAAATTCAAGTTTTGACGAAATAAAGGAAAAAAAAAAGTTTTGACGTTTTCATTCCTGTAAGAGTTATCAAACAAAAAAGTTAACATATTGTTAGTAAAAATTAACATTTTTAATATGAAGTCAAATCAGAGGACTGATTGTTATTATACTTATTATACCTGGAATACCTACTACGTGATTTATGGGACTGTCACTGATCGATACAGAAACAAAATAAATATTTATAATTTATTTAAATACAGGTCGTTATAATAATCCAAACCACTAATCTTTTATTTAATTCTTGTAAGTAAGCTTATAACGTGTAGAATTACTTTTAAGAATTAATTTAAATTCTATGGGGGACAAACAGGAATAAAAAGTTTTATCTGGCCCCCTATTAGTGATAGGGGGACAGATGAAACCGTTAAGGAGTGAATAAAGTTCGAACTGTCCCCTCATTGCTAACAGGGGGACAGATCAAACTTTTTTTTCCGATCTGTCCCCCTAAGGGGACAAAGCGGGGTGACAGATCGGAATAATCCCTCCTCTCTGCGTGGAATGGTAATGTCACATGACTTTAAATTTTTGGTTCTAGGGCCATCTTGGTTTCCTCATATCCTGCACCGTTTTGAGAGCAGTGGTGATGACATTAAATACTCAAAGTAAAGTGCCTGCCTGGTTTCAAAGTTTCAACCTGCAACTCGCCACCACTGCTCGGGTTATACGTAGGGGCTCGGGGCAAAATCAGGCACGGGGCATCACGGGAAGCAGACTTGTGTGCCTGTCACACATGCGTACACAAGTCGACAGCGGCGTCATTTGGTCGTTGGTAATTGTGAATCAAAGCAAGAGGTGGTTTCAGTGCCGTGGTTAAAAAAACTGTTATTGGGGATATTTTTTGTTTTCGCATATTGTGTGTAGTGAGATGAAAGTGCATAAACTTTTATACCATAAGTTAGTGGGAGTTAAATTTACCCCTTTCAAATGCCTTTTTTTATTAATAATTTCTATTGTTTAATCTCAATAGAAACCAACTTCAAATATATTTTTTTTGGGATAAAATGAACGGGGCATAATAAGATGTTATCCCATTTTGCCCCCTTATTTACGTAGACAATTTCTTTTAATATTAATTTATTTGGTTTCAGTTTTTTACAGTCATTTGAAATATTCGCGCCCATTTCAAGGGCTATAGAGAATGCTCCAAAGAAAGACAAATATTAGTTTATTTGCAGTTAGATACTCCGGAAATTATGATGGTAATTTTCCAAACAATTAGGAACTAAGGAATAATGGCAAAAGAGAAAACGTGTAAGAAGGGTTATACTTATGGAGACCCCGTACAAAAATTATCTAAGTAAAATATTACAAAGAAAAGTAAGCAGAATAAGAAGAAGACTACACGAAAGAAGAAAAAAAAACCACAAAAATACATATAATCAAATCAGAATAAAAGGCTAAGAAAAAAATCAAAGGTCAGATGAACTTGGGTTTGCGTGTATCTCTTGTGTGGTTTGGGCGCACAAATCCTACGCTAGAGTAGAGAATGAAGATAACGGGGCATACATGTTGTGTGCACAATGTTTACCTGACTAAATGATATCCTCATAATACCCCTTAGCGTTTTGTGTTTTGCCACCACTATGGGGCACTATGGGAAATTTGACAATTGCAGATTAATATCTCACAATTCACACACCGTGAGGAACACCGGTTTCTCGCATCATGAGGAAACCGGCATGTATTAAAACCAAAAATTAGAAGAATGTGATATCTACCAACCCGCTCTGGGCCCACGTGGTGGATTATGGCCCACTCCCTCTCCCGAGAGGAGGCCTGTGCCCCAGCAGTGGGAACATTATAGGCTGCTGATGATGATGATCTCACAATTAAGAAAATTAGTTGATAACGCGTAAAATACAAATTAAAATAATTATTTACAATATCAGTATTTACAAGTTTCTACAAATTAATAAGTTTATTAGAAATGGTTAATTTTGTATGCATGACATTTTTTGTCTTAAGTATTCCATTTTACCCTACCTTCCCCAATACATATGTACTCCCCGAAGGAATACAGGTTTATTAAACCCGCATCTTCTCAGTTATCTAACTAAGTTTAAAAAATGCGAAATTGTGAAATGATTATATCCTCAAAATGTTTTGACATGCAACTTATTACTAACTTTTATTAGATTAACGATCTACAACATATTTGTAGTATAAAAAAGCTCATTATGAGACATTGTCAGGTGTGGGGTTCGAACCCACGCTCCCTCTCGGGAACCAGAGCTTAAATCTGGCGCCTTAGACCACTCGGCCAACCTGACTTATTAAGGCCGACACAAATTACGGAGCGTTATCAGATAGTCGTAGTACCAACTATGAGACTCACTGATTCTGAAGGAATGTCTACGTTTTATCAATTAAATAGCTTCAAAGACATAGCGTATTGCTAATGTGGAATGTGGTAATACTAATATTACCACATTAGAAGTGTGTGCGCAAACTGTAAGCATGAATTCAGCATATCATTCTAGACCCCCCAGCGTAGAAAATTTTCGTCGGTATAAAAAAAAAAAAAAACAGCTGTTCCATACATTTTGACCCCGTTGCATTTTTCTATAAAACAGCAGATTTTTTTTTGTAAACAAGGGCTTCTAGAAAGATATGCTGAATTCATGGTTACAATTTACGCACAACATTGGATAAAAACTTATCCTGTATACATCAACCACACTAACGTAAGTACCACCGTCAATGTATTGTATACCTATGTAGGCAAATCCTACAAATTGTTGATGAAGACCCTTATGGTGGGAAATTTGCCCGAAGGGGTTGGGCAGAGGTGTACCTATAGTACGCCCACAATTCGCTGGTTATGTTTTAATCCCATGTAATAGCTAATTGCCATTAACCGGGCACAGATTCAGATTTGGCTTGCTTCTGAGAAATTCTAGATAGAAAATCCCAAAAACAATTTTCCCCAAGATTCCCAGGAATCGAACCCAGGAGCTCATGCTCAGCGGTAGCGCTTGCGAGCACTAGACCAACGAGGCAAAAAAAAACTAAGAAAAATTTAAATTCACTTGTTTCACATCAATTTGTTTTCCGACATGCACGCGAACGAAGTTGCGGACACAGTTAGTACTTAAGTACTTATTAAAAAAATCTCCCTGTATCTTGGACCTTACAGTACACATAAAAAGACCAGATATTTCCTTCGTCCATTATGAAATAAAAGCGTGTTATCTGATTAATATTATCCTCAGGGGACGACCTTCTCCATCAACCGTCTCATTACTGATGCAGACCTGGTAGCAGTTCATCCTTTTAAAGTTAGATTGGTACCTAATGAGGACCTACTCATACAGTTACTGCACAATTTGTATCGTAGGGATTGTAAAACGCTCGTTTTCACTATAGTCCGTGCCAAATATGAAAAAAATAAAAGTCGTAGATACCCGCCTTCCAATGTATATTCAAATATTTCAAAACGATACGAAAAAATTTTTAAGAAAGTGTCGCTAGCACGGTCAAAACGGTAATTTGAATCCATTGGTAGGCAGGTGTCAACGACTTTAATTTTTTTCACATTTGGCACAGACTATAACACTACTTACGCGATATATATACCTAAATAAAAACGCCTGATAAAAGTGCACTGTGGAATTCTCAACATACTCAAACGCAAAGCATTTATTTCAAATAAACAATTACAGGCACTTTTGAATTGTCAGGGGCGGTGAGTCAGAAAAATGAAGCTAGTTAACACTCAGCTCAGTGCCGAGAGTGGTCATTCCAACAGTGCAGTTTTCCAGCCCTGGTTCGGTGGTATCGGCCCTAACTTACAAAATGTACGTTGTGAGTTCGAACCCAGGCAGGCACTTTACTTCGTTTAATGGATTTTATCACCAGTGCTCTCAAAACGGTGAAGGAATTCTACTTAGAATCAAATAAAATCGGAGACATGTATCATCTACCAACCAGCACTGGGTCAGTGTGGTTGATTATGGGCCCTGCTCCGTCTCACAAAGAGTAGACCTGCGTCCCAGGAATGGGAACATTATTATGATAATGCTTTAATTTAGGCATTCATTTAGGTATGATCTATTGTTAGTAAAAACGGGTATAACAAGTGGCATAGCTGCTCGGTATAACCTATTTGTTTAGCAGTATCAGTATCTTAATGTTGATTGGTTTGGTACTCATAAATGCCCCTTCTGGCACCTAGCTCAAACCTTTGCAAAGCATAATCAGCCTATAATTTTCCCACTGCTGGGACACAGGACACAGGTCTCAATTGGCGACTGCCAGCCCAGTGGCCTGCATTACATTTTTTTATAGGTAGGAACAAGGCCGCCTGTTTTTGTCTACGCGGACAAACGGGTTTCTTTTAGGTATGATAAATAATATAGGTAATGTAGTTAGTTTCTAAATAATTTCGGGACACATTAAAATGTAATTGACAGACTTATGGTGATTTTACGAGGTAGGCACTGCTTATATGCCTGTATGCAATACACGCCACTGCGGAAACCACTCGGGCGCAGTACGCGTTGGTAGATTTCACATGCCTTCTAGGACATGCTGGTTTCCTCACGATGTCAAAGTTCACCATTTTGAGATCAGGGGTGATAAAATAACTTAAACATTGTCAAGCACCTGTCAGAGTTCAAATCTACGATCAACAAGACGGAAGTCGCGGCGGTTACCAACCGACATAACATTAGTTACAAATTATTGTTTCAATCAATTCACCTGAAATGTCTTGGACAAGATAACATAGAGTGTCCATAATTATTCACACTTAACCACATACGTACCTAGTTCTGTAACCCTCTGTCAGCTAATTAAAATTCTTTTAACTCTCTGTACTTGCAGGCTGTCATATACATATTTAGATCTTTATCTAAACAACCGCCAACGATCTCAGTAAAATACTGTAAACTGCGTACTTGTGGACCTGTTTCACATGGAATAAAGTCGTGCAGAAACTCCACTGCAAAGAGGGTGAGAAAATGTATAATATCTACGATGAATTCCCAGTGTCAGGTCTTTGGCAGTTAAAACTCCTCACCTCTGCCCTGGTGTAGCAACTTACGACGCTGATAATAATTAGGTACTAGCCTTTATCAGCGGCTTCACTATTGTGGAAGTCGGTATTATCCTACGGGAACGTACATCATCATCATCACAGCCTAAAGCGGTCCAATGCTAGACATAGGCCTCCCCCAATATGGGGGGTTCGCCATGATCACCACGCTTGGCAAGCGGATTGGCTATGGAGCGGCGGTTTGACGGGAACGTACAGTCAACGTCAATGATATCGGGCGAACAGTCTGTTTAAAATGAATAGAGAAAATAAAATATGAACTCAATGACACAAGAAATTATTAAGAATGAAGACAGTACACCACAACTGTCGTACGTACTAGAACTTTATCTAATTGAGATAAAGTTTAATTTTCTTAGTTGTTGAGATCATTTGCAACAGGTTGTGTGTCCCTATATTGTTGACGCTAATTGTACTACCGGTATAAAAATTTTCCTTAATCTATCTATGGGCGAAATTTCAACTAAATCCGTTCGGCCGTTTTTGCATGATTGAGTAACAAACATCCAAACGTTCATATTTATAATATTATTATATTAGGTAGTAGGATAGATACCGATATGAAATTAGGGTCAAAATACAGACATGTACTGAAAAGCTCTGCGCTATGCACCGCCTTTTGTCCAGTTTGGATCAAATCTACTGTAATTGATCGCCATTTCGATTTCCAACATTGGTATTACGGTTCGGCTACGTCCAGTGAGACTTCTGAACCATACCATGTCTTGCTATGCTGAACACTTATGCTGAAACAGTTAAGTACAAATGGTTGATCTATTGTTTTCACAGTCGTTACTACAACTGCTGTCTCTAGGACGTTCACTGTAATGATCAGCAATCATTCTGATGACTTGGCTAGGCGTTTGTGTAGGATTTAGTTTTATCGTTTTCCGTCATTGTGCATAACTTGAGTTTTGTTCAAATGACCACATACGTAAATATTACGTCCATACAATATAATATGGTGGCCTCCTGCTGGCCAGTTGGACTTGCAGACTTGAACTCACTGCCCAGCATCACTGCCTATACACATACACGTCCTATGTAATACTGATTGTTATTATCAACATAAATTATTATTTATTAATTTTATGCACAGTTCCGTTATCAAATTCTATATATATACAGGGTTATTTGTAAAACACCGGCAACCTCTCAGGTCTATGTTACTAACATCATAATCAACAACTTTTGTTCTGTGACTTTTAAAAATTCATCATATTTTAGTTCATCAGATTTTCAAACAAAAATAAAAATATTTACATTAAACGCTCTAAATGTTACGGAGTCTATGCGAAGCAAAAGAAAGCGATAGTATATTAGCAAGGGGAGCGGGGTTAGGGCGGCGGGGGCGCTTGAACTTGACCTATTTACAGGCAGCCGATTTTTGTATGAAAATCTGATGCACTAAAATATGATGAATTTTTAAAAGTCATAGAACAAAAGTTGTTGATTATGATGTTAGTAACATAGACCTGAGAGGTTGCCGGTGTTTTACAAATAACCCTGTATATGTAAATTATATGTACGGATCATTAATTCCCGCACCTAAAATAAAGGGTTTCATATTGTCCTCGTTTATTTCTTTATAAAAGAAAATAGTATTACCTACCTTCTGTAAACTATAGGTAGGTAGGTCCTGTAAGCTAACTATTCCGTAACTGTAGGCCTGTAGGTTCAAGGTACTTCATCAAAAAATGTATCTGTTTTATTCCTGACTTTCAGCAGCATTCTTTGTCTGGAAGTCAGCATCACAAAAGATACGTCTTGTCTGACCGAAATCCAAAAAAAAGCTCAATTTTTGTCGTAGAAATGACTAGGTATCCCAATAGATCACGCGAAAGTTTGAGTTTTAATTGAGATTTAAGCAGTTCAGAACTTTAAAAGTCGCGATAAAGACCGTGATCATTGTGGATGTAAGGCTTTTAGGTAGCTCAAACCAGTCCTAAGTAGAATCCTTCGACGTTTAAAGCAGACAAACGAGATGGGGACGAAACGCAAAACCCCACCCCAGTTGCCTACACTTGCTATCACTAAGGTAGTTTTCCGTATTTGTGCCCATATTTTCAACTTCCTGGATGTAAACGGCAAATTTTTAGCCTAAACTCAAACCAACGTAGCAATTAACATAATTAACTCTGTTGTTTATCGGATTACCGCGTCATTTAGCGCTAACCGCCGCGTCAGGCTGGTAACCAAACTTAGAGCAAGAAAACTATTCAACCAAGTCACGCGGTAATCGTTAACCATTACGAGTTTTAAATAAAAGTTCTAATTACATTCACAAGTGCTATCGTCTTAAATTGAAGTTGGTTTCCTCATTAGTGTTCTGTTAATTCGCCACCATTGATTCTACATTCCGGTGGTGATTATTCGTTTAAAAGTGTGAAATGAAAATAAAAACAACATTGAAAAAGATCCGATGAATTTTGATTCTATATTTGATTTGCTGTCAAATAAAACTAGTTGACATTTGAACTGTGTAAAGAATTTGATTGAAGTAAAACAGGTTTTGAATTAGTGATATTGAATAAAAAAAATGACGGCCCAGTGTCCTGCCCACATGAAAGTGTTCTGGGAATGGTGCTTGGAGCACCTGGATTATTTGCTGTATGGGACGTTCGTTCTAATACTGCTAATAATATTTCTTTACTTTATGATTGCGTAGCCGGCCTGTTTGTAAAAGGTAAATATTCTTTTAACACAGACTTATCTGAAATTAAATAGCCTTTTAACTCCAATGTTGATTTAAGTTCGTTTGTTCTCTGTAATTCGATTTTTCGTGTAAAGTTTTATTAACTAGCTGTAGTGGAGGTTGAAAAAGGGTCAAGTGCATGGTGGAATTAATAAACAGCCTTTAACCGATTTGGAAATAACAAAATTATTAGTTCTTTACGTCCGACTCGGATTCTCCGTTATGAGGGCGCTACGTAAAGCAACTGTCTTGTGTACGATGGTAGACGTGACTATATTTTGTAGTAAATGACGAGTTCCCTTATGAGGAGAGCAGTGGTGGCTCAGTGATAACGAACGCGACTAACGAGTTCTAGGTCGTAGGTTCGAACCCAGGCAGGCGTTTTACTTTGTATAAATTATTTCATCACTACTGCTCTCAAAAAGCGGAAGGAAAACATCGTGAGGAAAATAGCATGGCCTATACCGACGAGACTTCTACAAACCCGTACTGGACTCGCGTGGTGGATTACGGCCCACTCTCTCTCAGCAAGAGGCCTGTGTCCCAGCAGTGGGAACATGATAGGCTGCTGATGATAACAAGCTCCCTTTGGCAAGGGAAACTATACAGCCTAGTGAAGACTACCTACACTAGATTTATCTCCCTTAGCACTTCTCTAACTCTTTATCTATAACGTACAATACCTTTTACAGATTCCTGAAAACATGTGTATAACGATAATTTCTTTGTTTTTCAAAGAGGCTGTGCTTATAGATAGCTGACTATGCTGATGGTCTACAATTCAAAACTTCACTCATTTACTTCAGGAAATGTACTTATTTCGCTTTCAGCCTGCCTATATCAGTCTGACATGAAACTCGTTATTCTCTTTACGTGTTACATTCATCAGTGTATCAAACTATCGAGCAATAAAATGCAAAACCAATGTCAAGAGATTTTGTACGCATTTGTAATTATTATGTTTCAATCAGCTGTGGGGAATTATAACATTTACGTATTCTGTAAGGCGTTAGTCGAATTATTTCAGCAGGATAGTATCGATAAAGTAAATCTATAAAATTGACAAACACTGGAGCGTCTTAAGCTTTTCAAAAGCTGTTGTGTCTGCGGCTCCCGGGAAATCATCATCATTTCAGCCGACAGACGTCCACTGCTGGACCAGGGGATAGGCCTTTCCCAAAAATGGGGGGTCTGCCATAATCGCCGCGTTTGGTAGACGGGTTGGCGATCGCAGTATGGTGGCAAAATGCGTAGAGAACGTTGCTGCCCATGCCCTAGTAAGTCCCTTTGTCACCTTTATGACACCCACGGGCAATAATGGGATGGTGAAAGAAAGAAAGAAAGAAACGAAAGAAAGAATAGAATAGAAAGAAAGGATGGTGCTATTCTTTACATCCGGCATCACACGGAACGGGAAATAATGCCACCCTTTATCTAATGTCCACGTTGTTGTATCTTATTTTATTACGTTGGTAGGAAAGTAATGAGCGTTTTTTTGTAGTATTTCTATTTTTATCTAGACACGTAATAGGTATATAGAACTTTCTAGAGTGCACTAGCGCATTGTGGTGGGGATCAATAATATAAATATTTGTCACCTAGCATCGAGCACTTCCCGGCTGGAAGTCTAAAAAGTTTAACTTTTTAGAAATCGCCGGGCAAAAATCCGTTTAAGTAGTCAAAAAATAATAAAAAAATCGAGCACTTCATTACTTGCTAATACATGGAAGCGACAAAAGTACTCGTACAAAAGACAGTGACGTTCAGCAAGTACGTCACTGTCTTTTGTAGAATTGACAATATACTGCAGTCAGCTCGTCCGACTCCGTACAGAAATTGACAAAAAGTCACCCGATCTAGCGCCAATGGATATTCACTTGTTTCGCTCTCTCAGAAATGAAATAAAAAAAATAAAAATGACAGAACATACTTCGAAAGCTATTTTGCCTCACGGCCCCGAAGCTTTTATGCTGAAGGTATCCATACTTTACCTAATCGCTGGAAATGGATGATAGATAACAACGGTGCCTGCTATAAAGAAAGGTAATTGTAAATTAACAAAAACTTTTTTACAAAAAAAAAAAACAACCGACTTCCTTAAAAACACTACAAAGTGAAAAATAACTTTAATTTCGGAAGTCGGTGTCTTAGGATCTGTTTTTATGGTTTTTTTTGCCACCGACTTCCGAAATTAAAGTTATTTTTCACTTTGTAGTGTTTTTAAGGAAGTCGGTTGTTTTTTTTTTTTTTGTAAAAAAGTTTTTATTTTAAAATTTTTAGTTGTGGTATCCACCCCGCACTAATTCCAAACAAACAATGCATATTTATGCGATAGCAGAAATCGCGGTTGATTTGCTGCCATTTTTTAAAGAGTTCCGGTGTCTGTCTTCTGAACTCATCATCAGATCTATATAAATAAATATCTTAGGACAACCAACACATCGTTATCTGATCCCAAACTAGGCAGAGCCTGTACTATGGTAACCAGACAACTGATAAAATATACTTATATATTTCTAAATACATACACATCTATATATATAAAAGAAAGTCGTGTTAGTTACTTCACTTATAACTCAAGAACGGCTGAACCGATTTAGCTGAAAATTGGCAGGGAGGTAGTTTAGAGCCAGGAGAAGGACATAGGATACTTTTTATCCCGTTCTGACCCCGGCATTTTTACCAAGATTTTTATTTATCCCGTTCGACCGTATTCCCGTGTGACGTGACATAAAACGTCAAAGAGAATACAAGTCACTTTAAAACGTGGTATGACAAAAACGTTGCCTTTGAAGTACCAGGTGGTCATAACTTGGTAGGAGCTTATCAAACAGCAGTGTCAGCTAGAAAACGTTTTTTGCCTTCGAAGTACCAGGTGGTCATAACTTTCTGCCAGGGTCGCGAGATTTGTTTGAAAGAGTTACCGTGGCCCTGACATAGCCAACTGAAGGAACAAGGGTGGGTTTTAGTGTAAGAGATTACTACTGATAGTGTATTATGCAATTACCCTCTGAGATTGATGTGTTAGGTAGAAAGCGCTTTATACCGTCGACGTACCAGGTTATCATAACTTGACAGGAGCTTACCAAACAAAGGATTGTCAGCTAGAAAACGCTTTATGCCTACGAAGTACCAGGTTATCATAACTGGGTAGGAGCTAACCAAACAGATGAGTGTCAGCTAGAAAACGCTTACCAGATCACCACCGCATACGAGGTTGTCAAACTTGGTAGGTTTATTACAACATTTACTGAATCTGAGGCGATACGAAGTTCGCTGGGTCAGCTAGTTATAGATAAATTACACCCAGACACAGAACAAATGATTGTGCTCATCACACAAAGATTTGTCCTGTGTGGGAATCGAACCCACGACCTGAGTCTTTGCAGTCAGGGTCACTAACCACTAGACTAACAGGCCTGTCAAATATGAAATTTATATGGGACCATTTCGGAATAAACCCCTTTCGAACAAAAAAAGAATTTTTCAAATCCGTCTATATATGACGGAGTTATGGCCGAACATACATAAAAAAAAAAAACATGTAAACATCCGAATTGAGAACCTTTTTGAAGTCGGTTAAAAATATAATTTTAAAACTGTTTTGTTTGTTTGCAACGCTCATTATTTTCCTACCAAGCAAATATTTTCTTGAACTCAATAGCTTATTAGTCGATTCGCAAAGGTTTACTCGCCCGAATCGCACTTTATTGCAAGTACTTGTAGTGATGTTTTTCATACCTTCATTGCATACAATTTAAAACGCGCCAATTGCCTAATCCATGTTACTGGAGTGATCGATTCGCCCACGAATAAATCAAGTCTCCTTAAGAAAATAAGTAATAAATAATTTATTCATGTGTACGGTATAAAGGTTGCAGAATATTTCGATCATTTATTTCTAAATAAACTTCCAGGAGAGAAGCAAACGCTATACAAAACGAGCTAGCTACAAAAGTTACACAACATTTCTCATTATGTACACACAGATTTCACCCTTTTTTTGGGTGAGAAATCATCATATAACATTTCCCGCTCTGGGTGGAGCGGAAGGGCTTGTCAGAGTTTTACTGACTAAAACCCACCCATGTTCCTTCAGTTGCCTATATGCCAGGGCCACGGTAACTCTTTTGAACGAATTAGCGACCCTGGCAGGCATCGGTCCTAGCGGACCCCTTCAGTTTGCTGACATCTCTTTGAGGCGCGCATTGTACACTACACGCCGTCGGCACGGGCCTGGTCCTTACGCGGGAGCTCGCCGCCCGCAAGCTCGCGCCTACGGTGGCCGGGAGTCCGCAGTCTACTCTCGACGCCCGGGGCGTCTCCCCCTACGGCAGCTAAGGGCGTGAGGGCGCATAGCTTGCCTCTCCCTCACGCGCTCCGCCTCCGCCTTCGCGAGCATTACTGCTTCGCAGAAGGAGCTGACGGCTTCCCATGCCCTCTCGCTCCTTACCATAGCCTGCAGCAAGGCCGGACGAGAGAGGGCGCCGCCGTCGATCGCCGCCACGAGGACACGGCGGTACAGATGGTCACCCTGAGAGGTGTTCCTAGAGTGACTGGAATTTAAATGTAAATCACTTATTTAGAAAGTGTTTTAAAAATGTAATTATCATTGTGTTTTGGAAAAGTATCATACCGTAATGTAAAGTCATTTTAATTAGATAACATCACGCCTGCTTCCTGAAAGAGACTGGCAGAGGTGTATCTTCAGTACACCCACATTTCACCAATATTATTCTTGGAGTACTCTTGAATCCGAAATTAAACTGTTAAGTACCATCAGCATTTTGAATTTACAATTTAAAACCAATAGGGAATAGAGATGCACTAAAACAAATAGGTATTTATCCAATAAATCTTTAAGAGTTAACCTCAGCCGTAACTCTTGAGACTTCACCAGATAAACCGTCGATAAAGTCTGATAACAGATACGTAATCAAAATCTTACCAATTTTTCAGTAGTTTCCCTTTTCAGTCCTTATAGAGTCTCGTAGACGCTACCGGAAAAAAAGTGAAAACATATTTTAACTTGCTAAATTCAACTATGACAGAAATACTGGCGACCTACGTTGCTGGCAAAAGAGTTTTTTATCAATAAACAATTTTTTTTTAAACTTGATGCGGCGATCAAGTTGCTACGCTGCTCTCTAAAAGGTTTTTTATGAATAAACAAAATATTTTTTTATAAACACGATGTGGCGGTCCAATGACCTTGTGAACCCGATGACCTTGTGAAGGCCGCAGGAATTCGCTAGATGCGGGAAGCACAAAACCGGTCGAAGTGGTGGAGCTTGGGGGAGGCCTATGTCCAGCAGTGGACGTCTTTCGGTTGAAATGATGATGAATGATGTGGCAGTCATGCTGTGATGTCACAATATTCAAAAAAGCAGGCAGTGCTAATCAGACGATAATCTCATAGTAAACATGGACGTGTGAGTAACCTTGCGCCAGTGTGTGGCGAGCCTTACGGTGCGCAAGAGTGGATCCTCGCGCGGTCATAAGATTTCAAGTGTCAATATTGTAAATCATAAAAGTGGTTTAGTGATTTTGATTTTATTGTGTTGTGATTATTCATCTTTATTGGTTAGTTTTGTTTGTTGTTTCTTTTTTAATTTCCGGCATTTTCTTCGTGGCAAAGTGTTAGGTAGTCAATAAAATTGATTTTTCTGAAAGGGTAGTTGGATGTTATTAAATTAAAGTTTGATATATTGTTAAAATTCGTTAGGCGGTTGATTTTAATTTAAAATATGATATAACCTATAAGTATACCAAAGTATCACTTTTTGATATCTCTAAGTCACTCGATAAAGCCTTAAAAAAATTCTGATAGCATACACACACGGAAAAATTTTCATAAATGTCAGGGATCAAGGAAATCCCTATTACTTTATTATGTTTTAAAAACTTCCTTCTGAATATAAATAAACAAATCTAGAATAATGTGCCACTTATCGTTAATTGATCACATAATTATAATGACTAGTACTTCGTCCGCGTGACCCACAGAAACTGTGGATTTTTTCGGGATGAAATATAACCTATTTTACTTGGGGATTATCTAGCTTTCTACAGCTGAAAGAATTTTTAAAATCAGTTCAGTAGTTTTCGAGTTTATCCATTACAAAAATATATACAAAAAAAATATATCCTCTTTATAATATTAGTTTAGATCAATAATTTGCACCCGATGACAGACCCATCAATAAAAGCCAAATCAAATCCAAGTTTATGATAGCACCTGTTTTACTTACAACAACGTGTAAAAACGATATAAAACAATTATAATATTCCCCTCACAGACAGGCCATAAATCAAAGTTGTTTGACTCAGGCTTGAGAAGTCAACACGTATACGGGAGGCTCTAATCACTTTGCGTCACTACTTTGTCCAATGTCTACATTAGACACCAAGTCACATAGTCTGCTGACACTACCAAGAAATTTTCTACGTCATAATAATAATATGTATTACTAGCTTTTGACCGCGGCTTCGCCCGCGTGGATGTCGGAAATTATCGCAAGAGGACGCACTGCCGCGGTTAATGTATTAATAATGCATTAATCCGGGTTATATAGGTAATTACCCGCGACTTCATTCGCGTGGTATTATTAACAAAAAAGTTTTTCGTTCTATATTAAAAATAGCCTAAGTTACTCCTTGTTACATCAGCTATCTGCCAGTGAAAGTCCCGTCAAAATCGGTCCATTTCAGAGATTAGCCGGAACAAACAGACAGACAAAAATTTAAAAAAATGTTATTTGGTATATGAACCGTGTATAAATCCATATACACTGAGTAAAAAGCGGTTATTATAATATTACAAACATACACTCCAATTTTATTTATTTGTCTAGATTAGAAATACACGCAGTTCTGTCCGTGTGTAATTTTATTTCCTGGGGATGATGAGTCCAATATCAGCGGGCCAAGGACCAACTGACATTCTATCAAGGAGAAAAGTCAAAATGTATGGGACTGACGTTAGCTATTGAAACCTTATGTCAATTCTATTGAAAGTCGTTGAAGAAAAACGAAACTCTTGGAAAGCGATTGCCAAAGCCCTCCTCACTGTAAAGTGAGGAGGGCTTTGGCAATCGCTTTTAATTCGCAATAGTGCGTTACGTAAGTAACGCACTATTAGTCAGAATCTGAATCCTTTTAAGGGTTGCCTATTGCTAATACATTGCTTCACATCTTCGTAAAAAAAATCTGCTCAACAATGTAAATAGCACAATGGACGTTGTTGAACGGTCAATTTGAAAGTTATTCCTACTGTTGGTTAGTACTGTAATAAGCCCACGGGTTCTTGTCCTAATGTGTGGTATAGCCCCAATGCGTATTTCTCTTAACTAAACATCTTTATCAGTCTTCATCAGAGCATTCAGAGCGTCCTAGCTATTATTATTTTACTTACAATTAACCCATATTCTCTTACCTATACTCGTATTTTCAGTTTTCCTTCCCAAATGCTCCTTATTCCTCCGCATTTATACAAACAGCAGTTATAATTAAACCCGAGAAGCAAATTAAAAAATGTCCATATTACTCAGGTAATGATTGATTGATGTAGTGATTTCAGAATCACTTTGGTAATTCAGCCATGAAAAGCAGTAAATAAACCATTTAACACAGTAGTGTGACATGTAAGTTTAAACGTTGTGTTCCGTCGATGTACTGTTGTATAAACGGATTTCACTTGTATTGTAAACTAGCTTTTGCCAGCGGCTTCGCCCGCGTGGAGGTCGGAAATTATCCCGCGAGAACATACTACTGGGATAAAAAGTACCCTATGTGTTATTCCAGGTTATAAACTATCTGTGTGCCAAATTTCATCCAAATCCGTCCAGTAGTTTTTTCGTGAAAGGGTAACAAACATACACATACACATACACCCATCCTCACAAACTTTCGCATTTATAATATTAGTAGGATATAAATAATAATAAATATTTTAGGACAACCGACACACCGTTATTTGATCACAAACTAGGCAGAGCCTGTACTATGGTAACCAGACAACTGATAAACATACTTATATATTTCTAAATACATACATATTATAGATAAATTACACCCAGATACAGAACAAATGATTGTGCTCATCACACGAAGATTTGTCCTGGGTGGGAATCGAACCTACGACCTCAGTCTTTGCAGTCAGGGTCACTAACCACTAGACTAACATGTCAGTCGAAATCATATTCATCATTATCATCATTTTAGTCGTAAGTCCTCCAATTTGGGGGGCTTTTTCATAATCGCCACGCTTAGCAGGCTGGTTGGCAATCTCAGTATAGTGGCAGCCAGCAGCCTCCTTAAGGTCATCGTTCTAACTGACTCGGCCGAAGTTAAAAAATACGGGCTTCGTAATTCGAAAAAAAAAGAGGCAAAGAAAACGCCAAAATATACCTACACACAAGTATACTTATTACGTACTATGACATGACAAAATGGTTAATGAACCCTTTTTTACAAACTTATATTTTTTAATTACAACGTAACAAGCGTTTTTGCGGTTACAACAAAAAACATAATAGACAGTTTCTGTTTCTCATTTGATGTGATATAAAAAAACATACTCAGGACACTTGAACAATTTGAAGATGATTTGATTGTACAAGTACATGAGTTCATCTTGTACATACATCTCATAAATAAATGTGGCATCGGTCATTCTATGATTCAACATTATGTGCATTTCTATTTACAGATCTCTACTATGAAATAGAATAATGGAAAACAAGGATCAAATCTCAAAAGACATAGAAAAAGGGCTAAACTCCCCTGAGCTGAAAAGAAATGAAGACATTCCATATGTAGATGATTTCATCGAACTGAATCTAGTCAAACCTGACGAACCAATACGTCCTAGACGCACAAAAGATGAAAAAGAAGATGAACAACCACATGCGGCAGAAAAGGATAGAAAACTGCATGCCTCGGATTTGGGAGAAGTTCATTCTTCTCCAAATAATGATACGATAATAGTGAATACTCCAGAAGGAACTCTATACATTACTTTAGAGCCCGATACTGGGAAATCTTCGAAGCCTAATAGTCCTATCACGGAGTCAACTGACTTGGAAGCTACTCCGAGTACTTCGAAGAGTTTCGGAGCAGCGGAATCTGATGAGCTAATAAGGATGGAGAGACAGGCAATGGAACAGAGGAAGATGAGCTTGAGGAGGAACTCGATATCGATGCCGACGTTGCAGAACTTGGAGCTGGAAGTGCTGAGGCAACAGTATTTAAATAATCCGCAGGATGAGGTGAGTTTCATAAATATTCTCAACATAAAATATTTAGGATAAGGTTGTTAAGCCATAATGAGTTTAGAGTGCGTTTTCCTTGGTTTTGCAATGTCATTTTAGTCAGAACTTGCGCCGCGCAAGCTATCGTTACATGAGCGCCTGAATTTTTATTGATTTTCGTTTCACAATCTCGCGACTAAATCTTCCGCATTTTTCATCGAACACGGGCAGCCGTCAGAATAGTTTTGTTTGCAGTTTTACTCATCCAGCCCAAACTCTATTCGAAGTTTAGCTATTAATCATTGGCAAGTTGAAACATTTATAGTAAAATACTATAATTATGAACGCTTATAATCGCGGCATCTCGAAAGAAAGTCGTAATAAACCAACCTAGTTTGATTGTATTATCGGAACAAACACAGAAGGCTTATCTCGTTCTTAATCTACACACGATGATCCTAATTGTTTCAGCATCGGCAACCTTGCTCTGGTTACAGAACAACCAACTTAATCTCTGGTCATATTTGTGTATCTTTATCCCAAACGGAACCGGGTATTTTCTAGTTATACTTGTATAATATAATCTAATTTTTTTATAGTTCTAGAACATAGGTTGGTTAAAAAAAGTACAGATGTTACCAATATAAAATACTAAATGCTCTAGATTTTTATAAAAGTTTGGCTTTGGTTAGTGTCCCAAAATGGCGATTCATAGCGTTAGCAAAAGCAGTATTGACATTTGATGTTAACTGTCCTGTTCTTGAGATTACCGCGTTCAACCAAATAATCAAATAAACAAACTCTTCAGCTTTATAATATTATTAAGTATATTGACAGTTTTTGAGGGTCCAGATAATACAGTGGACTGTGGTGTTGATGGCACGGTTTGATAGAGATGAAAGTTACTTTAACAGGGTCAAATTGAAGTAGCTGGCAATACACGATCGATCGATGCCCAACACGTGGGCATCGATAAATATGGAAAACTAACGATTAAAAGAAAGTATTTATCACCTTTGTTTGCTCAAAACTATAAATAACACTCGACATGTAGATTAGGGCAACCAAACGAATGTTATGGGTTGGTTTTTGAAATTCTTAAAAAAGTATTTGTTTCACAAAAACTTTCAGAAACAGCTGATCAGTTAGGGGCATTCACCTTCACCAACTGAATGATGAAAAAAAAAATTTCTTGTATATTTTTTTTGTTCAATTACTTTTCTATATCGATACCTAACACATTATTAAACCATTGCCAGCTAATTGAATGTTCCCTGTACAATAGCGTTATAAACGGTTTAACATAAAACCATTTATAAGCCCATCGCATCATCGGTGATCCATCGGCAATAAATGACGATAACAGCCAAAACCTCATTAATATTCTACGAGCTATACTAATGCGACTATTCACGTTTTGAACAGGAAATACCCATATTTAAATACCTACCTTTGAATACAGCCTCCCACAGACAGGCGCCAAGCGACTGTCTTAGAACAATTTCCAAGAAATTCACATATAAATTAGACTACTCGCGCCTGTCTGCGGGTGCGTTAACAAATACTAAGAATTGAATTTGTCAATAAAGTAGTTATATTTTGGCAAACTTTTGAATGATGTAAGTAATAATTTACCATATTTTAGCAGATTAGAAACTGTTTTTATTGATGTTATGCTTATAAAATCAAAATTTGAAAGAAAAACAACGATGTGGTAAAACCCTGCATATTCTTGGAGCTGATATTATCTGAGAACTGCGGCATGTTCTGGACAGTGTGTGTGAAGAGATCAAGAAACTCATTTATCACAACTCTACCCTTAGTAGTAAAGGAATTATAAAAGTGGAGGAGGATGAATAAATAAATAATAAGTAGTTTAAAAACTAAAAAAGCACGCTTCAATATAAAACCAAACTAAAAACTAAAAAAATATCTTCAATAAGTTTAAAATAAAGATAACGTGAATAATTTACAAAAGTAAAATAATCAAAAAGTAGCATGGGTTGGTTTTTACTGTATTTTCAGAAGGACTACTATTTATTTCTACCATCATTTGTCAATATTTTTTTGATAGTAATTGACATCAAGTAGCATTTGCAATTTTTATTTTCAAAAATAGTTAGGAATGAGTTTAAAATAATAATAGAGGGACTATTCTTATTTTAAACTTATTGAAAATGAATTTAAAGTATTAAAAGTTATTGGACCTTTGAAATTACAAAAAAAAACTGGTTCAAATATTCCGTTAATTACACAGATGAATAGATAGAATGATACCGGTGAAGCTCATAAAAACTGTGCTAAGAACCACACCAGGCACTATTGTAAAGTTCCCGTCACAATCACCAAAACAAAAACAAAACGAAGATATGGGCCATACCTACGAGTAGTATTGCAAATAGAATGATAGTCATCAAACTGACATTATTCCATAATGATCGCTACTGTACTCTTAAAAACAAAACACCATAGCAAAAGCTGGTTCCAAAAATTCCCGCCAAACTAAAATGAACTGACCACCGATCATCTGATGTTGTCTAACCCGGTAATGATAAAATTCAAAACACACTTACGGAAGATAAGTAATCCGATCTTATGACAATAAAAAAACAATCCGGTATTACGTGTTATTTATCTACATCGCTACTATTGGTGCGAATTTGATAAAACAAAGCAAAGAAAAATTCTTAGATAACATTACTAAAAATTATCTTATTATACTGTTTTCCGTACAAGTCATAGTGAAAAACGAGGTTATAAGACACAGTATTAAGATATAGAATAAGTTTTACAAAGTGATAAATGAGTGAATAGATGAGAGTCTAAAATTAACAGTCTTTAATCATGTTCTAGTGTAAAAATATTCGGAAAGTTTCTGTGCCCTTGAATTAAGTATCTTATCAGTGAGTGAATGATCAAAGTGAGAAAATGAGGGTGCGGAAGAAGCCAGATCTTCGGATTGACATACCTTTATATCCTCAAGACTATGTAGAAATGCCACCTGAAACTAGAAAGAAAATAGAAGAAGTAATACGAAATAGTGCCAGCCCAAGCATTTGTGATACAAATACTCCTTCTACTAGCAATATTCATGATCCTGATGAAGTTGGAGACGGAAGTAGGACTCCTGAAGTGAGGATCGTGGTTCCCGAAGAGGTAATAGTGGAAGATAAGAAAATAGAGGCGAAAGAAGACACCTCTTCAGCTGGAAGTCCGGTAGTTTACAGGAAAGTAAAAGTTATTGTTGGAAATGATCAGGATGATAGTGAAAAAGGAACAAAGAAAGAGGCTTTAAATGTGAGTTGTTTCGATATTGGCTGTACACTTGGCTGTTAGAGCTTATAACGTATTCTGAGAAGAACTAGAGTGTAGTTACCTATTTTGGAGGTTTTCAGGTTTTTTATCTATAATTATATGCAATATTGCAGCAATTAAACCAGTTTTGTAACAATTTGCGGTAAACTAAAGAGTAATACGAATAAAATTTGTCAACCCCTATGGTAAATAGCATGATAATTTATAGCCTACAGACTGACCATATCCCCATATCTATGCACAATTAGGCCAAAATCTATCCCGTAGTATTTGCGTGATACTTTCAGACAAACAAACAAAAATTCTAAACATTATATAATGTTTGGCATTAGAATCGTTACCAGACCTCGCAAAAAATACTTTAATGTATTCAATGTAGGTGGGTAGGTACTGTTTTTACTTCGTTCGCTACGATTTTTTAATGTATAGATTTTGATGATAATGTCACTCCATGTAAATGACTGGTTCCCAACTGCATCCGGTTAGACTGGAAAAGGCTAGGCAGATGATGATGAATTGATGATATACAAGGTCAAATTGAATTAGCTGGCAATACTTTACCCACGTGTTGGATATCGATATCAACTAATGAAACAATGAAATTAATAAAATAAAAAAAACTTTTGTCATCATTTCATCAATTTAACTTTGTTGTAAACTTTAAATGACACAGGCATTTTCATTAAAGCAACCAAACGACTGTTCCGTTTTGGTTTTTGAAATTTTATAGAAGAATATTTGTTCGACGAAAAATTACAAAAACAGCTACACCCTAATTGCGAAACGTACTATTTATCAGAATCTGAATGGGATTGAAAATTATTTCTAAACCATTGCGTCATTTGTTCGAATAAATTGTCGGCTCAGCAACGTAAATAACGCAATGAATGTTGTTTAACTATGAATATTAAACCAATTCCTACCAATAAAAAGTTCCGCAATTAACCCTCTGATCGGTTACGGGCATGACCTTCGCCCATCGAATATTTTTTTTTTCTTTACCCAACACGTGTTCAGTTGTGTTTTTATACTCAGTTAGTACCAACGATTGATTAATTCCAACGAACGACGACTGGTTATTTGATCGGATGATGATAAAATTTATGTTCACTCGTCAGTCACAGAACTATGGGCAGGCATGTCCACTTGATACTTATATGTTACTAGCTTCTTTCAGCGACGTCGCCTGCGTATTATACATCTGTATAAACCTTCCACTTGTCTCACTCTGTCTATTGATGAAAACCGCATTCATATACGTTACGTAATTTAAAAGAACTAAGCGTACAGACGCGGGAAGCGACTTTGTTTTATACTTTGTAAAGATATCAACATCTAGTAACGGTTTTCCATCTGACATCATCATCATTTCAGCCGAAAGACGTCCACTGCTGGACATAGGCCTCCCCGAAGCTCCGCCACTTCGATCGGTTTTGTGCTTCCCGCATCCAGCAGATTCCTGCGGCCTTCACAAGGTTATCGGTCTACCTTGTGGGAGGCTTTCCAACTCTACGTCTTTCGGTACGCGGTCGACACTCCAGAACCTTTCGGCCCCATCGGCCATCTGTTCTGCGAGCAATGTACTCTGCCCACTGCCACTTCAGTTAAGCAATTTTTCCTTTGTCGGTTACGTTGGTTCTCTACGGATCTCTTCCTTTCTGATACGATCGCGTAGGCGTTTCTATCTATGATAATCGTCATCTGTTATCTGTGGTCTTTCCCACAATTTCTGGTCTCATCACAGCTCGCTCAAGGGGACGTCTGGAGCCAGACTATTAGCATCACTTGATACGTAGCAATCTACTGCGACACTGAAAGCGAAGACGCGTCTGCTAAACTGCGACGTCCTGTTGGGACGATCAATTTAGACCCACAGTTTGTGTTGTTCAGTATCAGTTTCATTTTGTAGGATTTGCTTGATATGGGATTTTGTTCGAGGTCTACGTTATGATACAAGTGTGCTATCTTGGTCATTACACTTGTGGCGGTATTATTCAAATTAAACCTTCACATACCATTAATTAATTAGAATTTAAAACGCTTCCTCAAAAAATATGCATCCTTATTTGGACTATTAACACTTTTTTATGATATACAGTAATTTAAAAAAGTTTAATTTAAAATTTAAAAGACCTCTGACATAAAAAAAAAAACCTCTAAAAACTATACGTAATTGGCCCTTTAAGTTTAATAAGAAGTAGTAGGTAAAATTTTGTTCAATGGATCGTCATGTCGAAACGTCTGAACCGATTTTGATAAAACATGTCTAAGAAAGAACACCGCTAAAAAGCCTACTTTTAATTTAAAAAATCGCACCATAATAGGTTTAGCCGTTTAAGAGCTACGGTGCCACAGACAGACATCATAGCGTCAAACTTATAACACCAAACGCGCCTCAAAGAGATGTCAGCCAGCAGTATACTGAAGGGGTCTGCTAGGACCGATGCCTGCCAGGGTCGCGAGATTTGTTCGAAAGAGATACCATGGCACACGGGCAACTGAAGGAACACGGGTGGGCCAGTAAAAGTCTGACACGTCCTCCCGCTCCACCCAGAGCGGGAGATGTCATTTGATGATTTCCCACCCACAAAAAAAAGGCTACCTATATTGTAAATCCCTTGGTTTTATCCAAAATATGACCAATGACGTGACGTCACTGCATCACGTGGTTACTCAGCTAACAAACTTTGTGTGAATTAATGTTATCTGAGATTACCGGCTTTAGATAATTTAGTAGATTCACGATAAAATTTAAGATAATCTACGAGATATTTAAACTGGTTTTATGATTGTTTAACAACATGTGAATTGTCTAAGAATTGTTGATACAATGAGATAAAAAAACCGGCCAAGTGCGAGTCGGACTCGCGCACCGAGGGTTCCGTACAAACCTGCAGGTCATCATCATCATCATTCGTCATCATCGTTTATGAAATGAAATGTTTTTTTTTTTTAATTTTTATATTTGTGTTGACTGAATGAAAGGTAAATTGTGGTTTACGATTTATGACGTATTAAAAAAAAACTACTAACTAGATCTCGTTCAAACCAATTTTCGTTGGTAGTTTTCATGGTAATGTACATCATATATTTTTTTTAGTTTTATCATTCCCTTATTTTAGAAGTTACGGGGGGGGGGGACACACATTTTACCACTTTGGAACTGTCTCTCGCGCAAACTATTCAGTTTAGAAAAAAATGATATTAGAAACCTCAATTTCATTTTTGAAGACCTATCCATAGATACCCCACACGTAAGGGTTTGATGAAATATTTTTTTTGTGTTTCAGTTCTATGTATGGGGAACCCCAAATATTATTGTTTTAAAAAAAAATGATATTAGAAACCTCAATATCATTTTTGAAGACCTATCCATAGATACCCCACACGTAAGGGTTTGATGAAAAAAAAAATTTTGAGTTTCAGTTCTATGTATGGGGAACCCCAAATATTATTGTTTTTTTTCTATTTTTGTGTGAAAATCTTAATGCGGTGCACTGAATACATCTATTTACCAAGTTTCAATAGCACAGCTCTTATAGTTTCGGAGAAAAGTGGCTGCGACATACTCGGACAGACAGACAGACAGACAGACAGACATGGCGAATCTATAAGGGTTCCGTTTTTTGCCATTTGGCAACGGAACCCTAAAAATGCGTAGGTTATTATCGTAAAGTTTTTTGATCAAGTTTTTCTTCCTTTTTGACAATATTAGGTACATGTTCTACCAACTTAATCACGCCTGGCACAAAAATAATAGGATCCTACTTGCTAGTACCAATACTAAATTAAAATTCATTTTTATATTGGGGTTTTATTTACTCTTTTATTAAATATACTCTGTTCTGAAAAAAATTGTGGTGAAAATGCTCAAGAGTACCTACATTGTGCCTTTAAAATTCATAATCTTTCTCTAATATTATTATTTTGTCGTGTTTTAAACAATTCATAAAAAAAAAAACTGCCGTACCTTGCCGTCTCAATATGCACGTCCCCCGACCTACTTGCCTACATTCAAATCGTCGGGATTTGTCCGTGATCTTAGACACAGATTCGTCTCATACCCCTACCTACACAGACCATATTGCATCAAAACATTAGTTTAAAGAACGAAAGTATTACAAACCATTACTTTCCCTGTGTTTATTTCAGTTAAAGTGCCTTTTAAATTGATTTTGCGATCACTCACTACTTTTCGTGTAACAGTGTTACCATTTTAAATGCAAAAAGTATAATTGTACCTATGTAAAACCAACACTTATGTTTTGTTATTTTTAAACATAGTGAATTTTTGCAGTGAAAATTGCTTTTCTTTATAGCCTTTATATACAAAAGGGTTATTTTCAAGGTTGGTTAGTAACAGTGTAAAACTTACAATACAAGTCCAACTCCCAACAAGCATTTTCTTTAAACTCAGTTAATACCTATCACCACTATATCACACCTCATCACACGTTTCCCTAAAAATGAGCAACGAATTAAAGTTCAGTGCGTTCGCTCACAAGTTCAAATATCGATCACCGCTATGGATCGAGTCGGACTCTGACGTCAGCAAGTCGAGTGACTCTCGTGATTCTCGTGACTCTCGTGATGTTGATAACGGTGGCTTGTGCAACAGTGATGATAGCATCGGCTGCCACAGCAGTGATAGCTCTGGGAGTATCAACAACTTTCTGGATTCTAAGGTTGTGTTTTGTTGTTGTTTCAAGAGTTACCTACTTAAGAAACTTTAATAAGTATTAGGTATCGTGTTTGTTACTGTCCATTGTCGATTGGCTCCTGGTATGTTCGGTGTTCATATCATAAGAGGGCCTAGACAGTTGGCAATTGCTTACAGTACTTTTCAACGGGTTTGATATTTATGCTTTTCGGTACCTTTATGTCAGTCTTACCTATAAACTTTAAACGTTTCCATCATCACTATCGCTGTCGCTGATAGAATGACAATTTTTCTGCACACTAAAAATGTTTAATTCTTTATGCTAGACATGGGTTCCCAATGGCATTTTTCTCTAAACTATAAATGGTTGAAAAGGCGATATAATCAACACATTAGTAGAAAAATCGTGTTCAGAGTTAGAAAAATAATATTGTACCTTTTACTTTTACTTTATTCAGCCGACAGACGTCCACTGTTGGACATAGGCCTCCCCCAATTGGGGGGTTTGCCATAATCGCCTCGCTTAGCAGACGGGTTGGCAGTCGCAGTATGGTGGTAAAATGCATAGAAAACGCTGCTGCCTATCTTCTTGTAAATTCCTTAGTCGCCTCTTACGACACCCACGGGAAGAAATGGGATGGGTTCTTTACGTCCACACGGAACTACTCTTTGTGGATTCGTAGCAGCGTCCCCCTAAGTCGACATACACACGATAGTAATAAAATTGCGGCGAGATTTTATCGTACACTGGCTCTTCAACGCACGGTTTAGCGCCAAAGCCAAGATTTGAAAATGGAACGCTGTGTTTTTTCGACGCGCTGAGACACATCGACTGCACTCTGTTGGATTCTCAATGCTCGGTTCAACACCGAGAGTTAAAAGTCCAGTGCGCGAAAATATCCTATTTCAATTTCATTACGTCCCGTCTATGTAATTGTCAATTATCTAACTGTAATAATAAACAAACCAAAACCAAAAGCTAAAACCACAAATTCGCTTGATGTTTATGAGTTTGATGATTAGAGCAATTTTCTCTTCGACCATTCATCTATCTCATTACTGATTGTTTAGTATGGCTGTGGCTACTCATAACCAATACAAATGAACGTAACAATTAGTTCCTCACGCAGTTACAGCACGTTTCATTAGTATCTATTAAAATCTAAAGAAAAGTTGTGTTGCTTGGTAATTTACAGTTTCCTTCAAGAAACCTTTTGCTCTCGGTAGGTATAGGTAGGACCTACAGACCTACAAGGAATATGATGCCTACGTCCTGAATCTCGAGTAGTAATAATTATACTAGTGATCTGATCACCCAGTGCTCGAAATTCGACCGAATTAATTTTCAATAATTTCATTTAGAATCGAATTCATTTAAAACATAAAATATTAGCTTTCTGCACTTTTTCTCCACATAAACTTTTAATGAGCCAAATTTCATACTAATCATAGTTTACATAAAATCACGCCTTTTCCCATGGGGTTAGGCAGAAATTACAGAACGCCACCTGCTACGATCCATACATACTAATCGTCCGCATGATTTTCGTAAAAAGGGCTACAAAGTTTTTGCTTCACGTAGGTATTAATATATACATTTAAAAGAAAAACCGGAATTTGCTCCTTTTAAACAGTGGCGTATTTTTAAAACTCATTTTATTATTGTTCTTAGTAGCGCCATCTTGTGGGGCTATATTATACTACCAGTATATAGAAGTAGTGGGTACAACTGTAAGATGGCGCTGTGTTCAAAATAAAACACTATGGTAATACTGACTGAGGGAACTAGATGTCGCTAGTTGTATGTTTTTAAGATTTTAAAAAATTGTTTACCTTTTTAGTTATTGTTTTTTAAGCATTTTATTTGTTTGTGATTGATTTATCCTGTTAAAGATAGGAATGAATTGTTAAGACTATTATGGCTAGATAGTACTTATCCATTTATGAACTAGGTTTAGCGCATAAAGCACTTATTGTGGTCTTCACATACCTAAGTAATCAACGCACCTAAATCTAAAAATACAATTGTGACACCTGTGTTATAATTTTAGATTATCAGTATATTATTTCAAGACGTAGGGCTGCTAGAACGTGCTGTGTTAGGCTTATTATATCAGCACACTGATTTGACAATAGTCAATCGCAACTTTATTTCCCGGTTTTCGTCTACAATAAATTCTTAGTTCAATATGTTTCCACAGGTAAGTAAATACCTAAATATCAAAGTTGGAGTTAGGCTGAAAAAAAATTGTCCTCAGATAAATTGTGCGCGACAGTCAGATTCAAAGCCATTTATGGAAATTATTCAACTAATATTTATTTCCCATAGACCTCAATACGACGACCTAGGTACATAGGTACTTCAATTATTGTGTGTATAGTGACGTCATCTATGAGGCATCCCTAAATCAGAAGTTCCTCAGACACCTCTCTGGTGATTAATGTGATAAATTAATTACAATTGAACTAACTAATGGTCTGACTCGGCCCCCGTGCACATGCAGTTGTGCAGGATAAGTGAACATGCGAGGGTCCAGGCGGAAAGTCGTCGAGTTCGACTGTATACCGCTTACTCAGGTTTGGCCAATTTACCGTAGACAATTTTCTGGAGTTTCGTTTTCGAAATTCTGTCTGGAATATCTTCTGCCTTGAGGGAGGGGCCGGAAAGATCCATAGTGGTTCTCCAACTCAATAAATACTAGCCAGGTGTGAATTTAAAACGAAATTATTTGAAATTTACAACGATAACAGTGTGGTCACATGCCACCACTTTATAGATTTAGGTCTAAAACCAACTGTAATCTTCGAAATGCCTACCTCGTCTTTACGGCTTATATAAAGCGTGGCAGGGACAACCGACGCGTAAATTGTAACCGTGAATTCAGCACATGATTCTGAAACCGCCCTAGTTGAATTTTGTCTACACTTTATAAAAAAAAAAAAAACTTATAATCATGTTTCAGATTAAACGCGACGGTGTTCCTGTCACCCTGCGTGATTCTATGTATAAGTCTCTTTCTATTTGTTAGTACTGGATCGAGTGTGCTAAACGGAAACAAAGTGCAATTGTCTTATTGCTGGCAGCGTCTGCCTTGATTAGGTACTATTGAGTGGAGGGCCCCGTTGTGAAGAAATTTCCTGTCACTTGTTAGTCATTATATGTAATAGGTTAGAGATCGGCCATTGGCGAAGTATGATGTTCTTTATATTCTCTTGAATTCTGGCGTCTTTACTGCCTTTCGAGAGGGTAGCAAATGCTTTTATTTCTGATGTGTAAGCGAACGTGAAGCCAAGTTTTTGAATTAAGAACCCAATATGATTGGAAATTCTGTTCTTTTAACAAAAACTGACATCTTATTCCGATGCTAAGTTGTCATTTTTGTATAAATAACTTTACCTAAATCCAAATAAAGATGGAAATGCAATAACTGGTTCAGAGAGAGGCTAGAACTGCACCCTAATTGCGAAACGCACAATTTATCAGAATCTGAATGGAATTGAAGATTATTTCTAAACCATTGCGTCATTTGTTCGATTAAATTGTCGGCTCAGCAATGTAAATAACGCAATAGATATTGTTTAACTATGAATATTAAACCAATTCCTACCGATAAAAAGTTCCGCAATTACCCCTCTGGAGTTAGGTCGCGTTTTATTAAAAGATGGTGAATGTTCAAACACTTGATTTTCAACGTACTACTAAGCGCCGAGAGTTTGAAATTGAATACCTAGTGTATTTTTTCGACACACCAAGAACTGAAATACAGTGCGCGATATTTTTATGTATATACATATATATATAATTGGTTGGCAATCCGAGTAGTGGTGGTCCAGTGCTATCGGTCTCGAATTACGAGTTGTTAGTCGTGGGTTCGAACCCAGGCAGGCGTTTTACTTTGTGTGAAAAATTTCATCACCACTGCTCTCAATACGGTGAAGTAAAACATCGTGAGGAAACCGACATGTCCTGAACCATAAATTCGAAGACATGTGCCATCGACCAACCCGCACTGGGCCCGCGTGGTAGATTACGGCCTATACCCTCTCACCGAGAGGAGTCTTGTGTCCCAGCAGTGGAACAATATAGGCTGATCAAGATGATTAGGAGAAGCCGTTTACATTTTCTCTATACAGTCTATCAAGCTGTGTTTCAAGTAAAGTTTTATGAGTGTGCTGTTTACTTCCAGATACCAGAGCATCACCAGAGCACGGCGTCAGGGTTCAGCGATGGCGACAACACGGCTGATGACCACACCGAAGTGCTGTCGGATGATGACAGAGTCAAGTAAGGAAATACTCATAATGCATTTAATAATAGCGGGTCCTTTATGAATCTTTAGATCGATACGTGAAGCAAAACTTTGTCCTCGTTTTAACGAATAAAAACTTTTTTACAAAAAAAAAAACAACCGACTTCCTTCAAAACACTACAAAGTGAAAAATAACTTTAATTTCGGAAGTCGGTGTCTTAGGATCTGTATTTATGGATTTTTTGCCACCGACTTCCGAAATTAAAGTTATTTTTCACTTTGTAGTGTTTTGAAGGAAGTCGGTTGTTTTTTTTTTTTGTAAAAAAGTTTTTATTTTTATATTTTTAGTTGTGGTATCCACCCTGCACTAATTCCAAACAAACAATGCATATTTATGCGATAGCAGAAATCGCGGTTGATTTGCTGTCATTTTTTAAAGAGTTCCTGTGTCTATCTCTGGAACTTATCATCAGATCTATATGAAATTTATATGGGACCATTTCGGAATAAATCCCTTTCAAACAAAAAAAGAATTTTGCAAATCCGTCTTTATATGACGGAGTTATGGCCGAACATAAATAAAAAAAAAAAAAAAAAAATATAAACATCCGAATTGAGAACCTCCTCCTTTTTGAAGTCGGTTAAAAATACTTGCACGGACGAGTATGAAATTTGGCACAGTTGAAATGTCTAAGCAGAAATCTAATATTTTTGATTATTATTGATTAAAATTTACGTACCGTGTGGTGCCGGACGTAAAGAATAACACCACCCCATTTCTTCCCGTGGGTGTCGTAAAAGGCGACTAAGGGACTTAATAGAGAATGGGCAGCAGCGTTCTCTATGCATTTTACCACCATACTGCGATCGCCAACCCGCCTGCCAAGCGTGGCGATTATGGCAAAGCCCCCCAAATTGGGGAAGGCCTAAGTCCAGCAGTGGACGTCTTACGGCTGAAATGATGATGATGATGATGATTAAAATTTAATGAGTTGCAGTCGAATTTCGATCACAAGTTGTACTTAGTTTAGCATTGTTTTTATATTCAATATTAAATTACTACGTTCTTATGTCCAAGAGGCTTATGGCAAAAAAAAATACAGCTGCACAAGTCGATCAATCAGGTCGAGCTACCTACGCCTAGGTTGGTCCGTGGACGGGTGACTATATCTTTACATACCAAGATCTCTCCGTGCCACGGAAAGCACGTTTAGCCGATGGTCCTGGTTTTCATTTGTGGATCTTTCACATTTACTACACATCGTAAGAAGCCCTAACGTCTGACAATTAGTGAACCAGTCTAATTATATAAAGGGGTATACGGTATATGTATCGTATTACCCAGTAACTGAGTTGTAGCGGTCAGTATCCAGGCAGTTGCTCCATATAAAATTCTGGTATTCAGCTGCATCCAGTTAGACTATAAGCCGACCCCAATATAGTTGGAAAACGGCTAGGCAGATGGTAATTGTTCTTATTTCTTAATTACAAGACAATAATAGAACTATAGGTATGTGTAATTTGTTAGATTCAAGAGCGACAATATAAAATTACACTCGCAAATCACAACTAGATAGTTATGTCTATGTTTGTAAATGTACTCATCCAAATTTCACAATTCCCAACTCATCAAGTAGATACATTCTCAAGCTGATTTCCATTTCCTTCCTCCAAATGAGTCCACTTGAAATCTAGGTCCTTTTAGTGCGAGGGTTGCATCAAATCAGGAGTTAATAAGGAAGTGCGGACGATGACCGATGCATTGCGAAACGTCGGCCTGTCACCAGCCGCCGCTCATTGTGTGCGCCGATATGAGGGCAAGATGGATGTGTGGCGAGGGAATCTGTTGAGTGCTGCTTGCGAAAGGATTCGGGCTGTTTGGTTATTTTTTTTTTAACACGATTTTATTAGCTTGCTATTTCTGAATGTAATGGAATCTTTGAACGTGATTTTCATTTGGTTCAAAACGTCGGATTAATTTGAAAATTTTGCACACTTATCAAGGACCGATGACAATACGATAATTACATAATTTTGTGCCACTATACTGGCAAGGATTACCAGAACAGCAAAAACAAAAGAATAAACACGCTTTTGTAGCTATCCGGACTAAAAAATAGACGGTAAATAGTAGTTTGAAAACACGCTTTCGTTGAAAACTATTACCAATCTATACAAATAAATAAAATTGGAGTGTCTGTTTTTAATATTAAGATAACCACTTTTTACTAAGTGTATATGGATGTATCATCATCATTTCAGCCATAAGACGTCCACTGCTGGACATAGGCCTCCCTCCATTGGGGGGGATTTGCCATAATCGCCACGCTTGGCAGGCGGATTGGCGATCGCAGTGTGGTGGTAAAATACATAGCGAATGCTGCTGCCCATTCCCTAGTAAGTCCCTTAGTCGCCTCTTACGACACCCACGGGCAGAAATGGGGTGGTGCTATTCTTTACGTCCGGCACCACACGGTACCAAAACAACATTCTTTACAATTTTTGTCTGTCTGTCTGTTTGTTCCGGCTAATCTCTGAAATGGCTGGACCGATTTTGACGGAACTTTCACTGGCAGATAGCTGATGTAACAAGGAGTAACTTAGGCTACTTTTATTTTAGATCAAATAAATAATAGTTTAAAAAAACTAAAAACACGCTGAATTTTGAGACGTATGTCACCGTAGTTTTCAAAGACAGTTTTTATGAAAAATTTTTTTGTAAATACCACGCGGACGAAGTCGCGGGTAACAGCTATTACCTATAATATAACCTGAATTAACACATCTTACCGCGGTAATACGTCCTCCTGCGTTAATTTCCGACATGCACGCGGGCGAAGCCGCGGGCAAAAGCTAGATAAAAATATTTTTTGAATTTATATCGAGCACCCCACGCTTTTATTCCATTATTTTCTACTTTGTAGTTTGGTTTTCTATGTAAGCGTGTTTTTGTTAGTTTTTTTTTGTAAATGTTGTTTATTATTTTCGGGATTTAGGGTTAATCGGCTTTTGTTAAGTCTATTCTTTGTGGTGGTAGGTTATGTGTAGCTAACTGGGGGTACAAACGTAACGTAAATTTTATAGATTTTTTAAACGAAAACACATTTTTCCTAAAGCATTTTGGTTTCCAAGCACCATTCGAGGCCAAAGATATGAATAGTAGAGTATTCAGACTAAATAAATGTTACTTACAGTTAAAAAATCGTTCCCGTTTCATTTACTTGTCGCGTCAGTGCTAGGCCGACTGATAAAATCTAGTTCACAGATTGAGGAAATACTTGCTTCAACAAAATAATGTTGCTCTGCTCACTTAGTAACATTTAAGAACTTACCTGTGGTACTTCCCCGGACAAAACCCATGTCAAGGGACTCTACCATAGATAATATCTTGTTCTACTTAAGCCAAGTAGGGGCCAAGGGTTCCGTACCACAAGGCAAAAAACGCCGAAAAGAACACGTTTCTTGTATGGAGACCCCTTTAATTTGTTTTTATTTTCATAATTGGTTGTAGCGGTAACAGAAATACACATACTGTGAAACTGTATGTGAAATTTCAACTGTCTATCTATTACGGATCATGAGATACAGCCCGTTAACAGACAGACGAACGGACAGCCTAGACTTAGTAAAAGGGTTGGTTATCTAGTTTAAAGAAATGTGATTGACGTGTAAAAGTGTTTGTGCACACGGCTACATATCAAGCTGTACATTTCCAGTTTTAGCTGACCTCCCATTGCTTGGCTTCCTTGGCTTTTCGTACAATGAGAAGTCAACTCATACTGGTAAATCATACCTAGATTTGTCGCCGTCCGTACAAACCTATTTACAGAAATAAAATCATTGATAATTTATCATTTACCCTTTGGGTTCGGAACCCTAATAATAACCCTGCGTGTGTCCTCAGAATAGGATGCCATTTAAGTATTTCGTTGTTAAATTTTATCGTAATGCGTTCAGTGGTTTAGGCGTGAAATTGTAACAGACAGACAGAGTTATTTTCGAATTTATAATGAACTAGCTTCCGCCAGCGGCTTCGCCCGCGTGAATATTCAACCCCCCAATTCACCCTCTTAGGGATGGAATTTCAAAAAACCCTTTCTTAGTGGATACCTACTCTTCATAAAGAATAAACCCTCCAAATTTCATGTCTCTAGGACCAGCGGTTTAGGCTGTGCGTTGATATATCAGTCAGTCAGTCAGTCAGTCAGTCAGTCAGTCACTCAGGACTTTGAATTTTATATATATAGATGAATAAATGAATATTATGAGGGACGTTTGAGCCCATTCCTTTTAAAACAGATTAGTTTCTAAGTTTCCTCAGTTCACTTACGGCTACAAATTGTAGTAGAGTAATTTACCTATTTGAATTTGGCAATATTATATTTTTCCCTTAAATTGTGTAATTAATATCAACTTGTAACATGTAAAAAAAATGCTGTACAAAAGCGGAATTAATGTCTGAGGCATTTTCTACCCGACAACGTTAGCTGACGTTCCCACGGACGTAATTAGAGCCTAGAACTGAAAATCGAACAATGTGTTTTTTCGACGCGCTGCGCTGAGACTTACTCGTGCTGCACTGTTGGTTTTTCAATGCTCGGTGCAACACCGAAATATGAAAACTTATTTTATTACATCCGTGGGTACGTGGGCTTAGGGTGATGAAGAGACAAAACATGGCAGGTGCAACATACGGGATAGATAGTTCCGAAATAATTATAAAATACAAGAATAAATACCACTACAACTCTTGTATCACGTATTGATTACACGTAGTTAGCTAATGCTAAAATATTATTTTCAAGGACAGGCTAAGTTATGATGGTGGTCAAGAAACCCAAGAGAATATTTAGAGAAATTAAGGAAAATATGTAGTCATTAGGTATTCCCGTTAACAGTAATCAGAAGTTATGCAAGAAATGATACATTAAAGTGGTTCTAATTAATTCTGAACGGGGAAAATGATCAACCATTAGCTGGTGTAGCAGGTACTGACTAGAGGAAAACGAGTGCGTGCAGTACTTTTACTAAGGAGGTGGCAATGCGTTCCCAATTTGTTTCTGATAACAGGTTTAATTAGTAAATAACATAACATTACGTCTGTAAATCCGGTAGGGTTAGTCAGAGGTGTACCTACGTATTTTACATCCAATTTTCGACATTACTGTTTAGAATATCTTCTGCCCGTGAATTCACCCGCGTCAAACTTGTTCGGTACGACTTCATTTCGCTTAACGTTCTCTTCGACTTTTTTGTTTTTGCACGGCTTCTATATGTCGTACAGTGATGGTAAAAAGCCTTAAGCCTTACCCAAGAATTTGGCTATCAAATGAAAAAATATTTTTTCAATGATTTACTGTGCGTTCAAACAAACTGTTCAGCTTCATTATTCGTATAAAGCCTCATTTAATAAGGGCGAGCATATTGCCGTCAACCGAGCATAAATACAGACTCTGGGCTGCTACTGAGAAATTCCTAATGGAAAAACCCAATGACACTGTCCGACATGGGAATCAAAGCCAGGACCTCATGCGAAGCAGTAGCCTTTGCGATCACCTATTAATTGACAGTACTTATTAATTAGTAAACAAGGTCTGTAGAAATCCAAACGGTAGGTCACAGACGTTTGAGTCCACCAATTGATTAGCTTCAATTTTGTTGTCAAGACCCGAGCCGCAAATTCCAACATTTTTGTAGGTAGGTTGTATTTCACGACTGATAACAATAATACGTCATAAATTTGGTAAAAAAGTATGCGCTCGAGGTCCTGGTTTCGACTCCTACTAAAGAATCACGAGTGGGTTTGTACTCAGTAAAAGTCTGACACGTCATTTGATGATTTCCCACCCGGAAAAATG
Source organism: Aporophyla nigra (assembly GCA_947507805.1). Taxonomy (NCBI): domain Eukaryota; kingdom Metazoa; phylum Arthropoda; class Insecta; order Lepidoptera; family Noctuidae; genus Aporophyla; species Aporophyla nigra. The sequence continues at coordinate 22,504,897 of OX382308.1, read as the reverse complement.
GTCAGGCAAAGTGTTAAGGGTTTTTCTATCTGGAATTTCTCAGTTGTAGTCCGCTACTACAATTAGTGCCCGGCTGATGGCAATAGGCTCGCCCCCTATTACATGGGACTTAAACATAACTGGTGAAATGTGGCTGTACGTACTATTGGTACACTTCTGCCCAACCCTTCGGAGGAACAAGGCGCGATGTTATGTTATGATACCTAAATAACTATATATTAGGTAATCTATGGCTTTTTTTTTCTGGATGGGAAATCATCAAATGACTTCTCCCGCTCTGGGCGGAGCGGGAGGGCGTGTCAGACTTTTACTGACTAAAACCCACCCGTGTTCCTTCAGTTGCCCATGTGCCAGGGTCACGGTATCTCATTCGAACAATCTCGCGACCCTGGCAGGCATCGGTCCTGGCAGACCCCTTCAGTATTGCTAGTGATAGTTGGAAATAAGATGGATCATTTACGACAAAATCAACTAATATATGACCTATGCTATTGACTGCACGTCACAGATAAATCAGTCAGGTTTTTACTGTTGTTCTATGCAGTATCGTCTACTTCATACCTAATTATAGTTTGATTATTAATGTTATCTATACTTCTATACTAATATTATAAAGCTGAAGAGTTTGTTTGTTTGATTGAACGCGCTAATCTCAGGAACTAATGGTCCGAATTGAGAAATTATTTTTGTGTTGGGTAGCCTATTTATCGAGGAAGGCTATATAACATCACGCTACAACCAAGAGGAGCGGAGCAGTTATGAAAAATGTTGTAAAAACGGGGAGAATCGCACGGGTAGGCGATTCGACGCGACGGGAAGGGTCGGGGGAACAAGAAATTTAACGCGGACGAAGTCACGGGCAGAAGCTAGTTTTATTATAAGTACATATTATATACGGTGACATTTCCCAGTGTGAGTTCTATACGATGACTTTACTGTTGATGTATGTATTCTGAAGTGTTTCTGAATGATCTTTACTTTCAATTATACGTAAGTAGGTCATTTTATGTCATGGAGTTTAGTTTTAAATAAGGAGTAAGCGTAACTTGTACCGAAATTATAAAAGCTTGCATTGAAGAGGTTATTATAATATGAGTCATATCTATTAATCGGTTATATATTAATGACGTGCAAGAGGCCATCTTGTTTCTTATCTTATTATTGATGTTAATTACGACTAAAGAAGTCTATCAAAAACAGTAGCAGATGCATGTCCTGAAATTAAAACCCTTGAGAGGTTTTCTTTATGTGGCTAGAAGCAAATTAGTAAATAGGCTAAGTGTTTTGATGATGAATCTATACTTAATATAATATTATAAAGCTGAGTTTGTTTGTTTATTTGTTTGGTTGAACGCGGTAATCTCAGTAACTACTGGTCCGAATTGAAAAATTCTTTTTGTGTTGGGTAGCCTAATTATTGAGGAAGGCTATAAGCTATATAACATTACGCTACAATCAAAAGGAGTGGAGCAGCAACGAAAAATGGACGAAAACTGACAGACAATTCGATACGACGGGAAGTGTCAGGGGAGCAAAAATTTGACGCGGATGAAGTCGCGGACAGAAGCTACTATCTTATATTTGTAAAATAACTGCAGAAACTGAATATAAGCCAAGATATCAGTGTCCATAACCGTCATGTTGTACTAAAAAGTGCAAAACATCGCAGTGAACGGGTCGTTATCTCACGTTAGCGTCGGGTTACCTGTTGTTCAGGTAATGTTTACTTTACTCGACTGTTCACACGGAGAGTGGTAACATTTCATACGTTTCGTTGTACATGATAGGCAGATCAGCATGGCTATTCACAACCATTCCATACGCTAGGGAATGGACTACTAGAGAATGGGCAGCAGCGTTCGCTATGTATTTTACCACCATACTGCGATCGTCAAATCGTCGTTGTTTTGAATAGACTACACTGAGACTACACGGAGTAATCAAGATTTAGAATAAATCAGGGGCAATAAAAAGAAAAAAATAATACATTAAAAAATACGAGTAAAACCCTATTCAGAGTAATTTTTTTTTATTTACACTTGGCTAAAACATATTTTTTTAATAATGTTTAATTCATAAAAAGTAGTATAAGTGTGTTAGTTGACTACACATTTATATTAAAAAATTGGTGATTCATTGCTGTTTGTTTTAAAGTAATACGTAACCAATGTACGGCCCACGCGGTCGTGGTTTTAAACAAAATTAAAACGAGTTTTAAGCACGAGTTTTGGTTTAAAACGGTGTATGTACAATATCATCGAGGGAAGGCAAATCTGGATATGGAAACGTGTTATTCTCTGATACGATAGCCTATCGAATGGTTGTGAATAGGTTTATTATTTTCTGAACTTCTTGAAAGGTCTTGTTCTGTAAAGAAATCGTTGGGTAGAAATCTCATACTGTTTGGTGTTCTACTATGTATTTCTACGCAACGCTTCCTTCGATATTTTACTCGCTTTGTTCTATGAAATACATACATTTCCTCCGTAAGTCTGTTTCAAAGGTTTATAACGACACTTTCCAAGTTTATCTTCAGCCTCTATATTCCTTTTGTACTTAAATTTTATTTTCTTCACTAAAGTAGCCACCGTGGCGATTATAGCAAACCCCCTCCCCCAAATTAGGGGATGCCTATGTCCAGCAGTGGACTTCGTTCGGCTGAAATGATGAAAGTAGCCAGCTAGAGCTCATTTTCTAATTATTTTAATAGGATAAATAAGTTTTCAACTAAATGTAAATCAATTCAATGACTAAATGTTATCAGTACGTCAGTATGTCTAGTATTTTAATGCCCTACGTTACACTTGCATAATATTAATATACATAGCATTCGGTTGGCTAGTGAGCACGAGTATCTAGTCGCATTACCTGTCATCGACTACAGAGTGCAGCGCATTCACTAAATGTATGTGCGGTAGTCTATTAATATATATCTTTTTACTTTTTCGTTTTATTGTGCAATATTTACATGTTGTAGAAGCTAACAGACATAAAATAATATCTTATTAATATGTCTATTAAATTAATATGTTTACCATGGCAATTTAACATGCTAGTGCATCTCTATCTCTGTTTCAGGGTATTTTTTCCATTCTGGCTCGTTTTATGGGTTTCTTACCCAAAGAGTGCCAATGGAACCCTATTATTTATCCTCCGCTTTCCGTCCGTCTGTCTGTCAGCGGGCTGTATGTGATGGACCGTAATAAGCGGACGGTTGAAACTTTCACAGAGTGTGTATTTCTATTGCCGCTATAAGAACAAAATAGGTAATCATTCTAGTAACGTTTTAGTATGTACTGTTAAATATTATGCGGTGGTACGCAAGCATTCGTGTGCGAATCCGACTCGTACTTCTAGAAAACTTTGATCAATCGACCATCATCCAGGGTACAATTGCAGAAGCACCCAAAATTCAATGGTTGGCCATTTTTGAATGTACGATTCCTAATTTTTTTAGCCTCTTACTGATTCTCTAAACCCTCCAGCACTCAACAAGAAAACGTTAACGGCGACTTTGAAAAATATTTAACAGAACTGTCATAATATAGTGCCTACTGGTAGGTACGTAAGATTAAGAACAATCAAATGAAACAGTTTGTATGCGTGGGTGACTTACGCATGGCGCACGGTAACATTCGCGAATGCGCGTGATTCACTAGGCCCGCGTATTTATACAGGTCCAAATTAAATTAATTAGCAAAACCCCGCACACGTGATTGGTGATGGATGGTCTAAATAAACCATAAAAAAAAAACAAAAAAAAAACTGATTTCCACTGAATCGATTTCCATTTTTTGTTTTTTTTTTTTCAGTGACACTCTTGACGCATACCTACTACCCCAGGTAAGCCACAGGAGTGGTCCCATATAAATTTTATTAATTTTGCTCGGGTAGCACTTTGTGTATCCTGATGATGTCCTACTTCTTGTCACTATTGCTTACTAGGATAGGAATCATAACTAAAAAGGAAAAAACTTTTTACAAAAAATGCAAACAAACTTACTTCCAAAAAAACACTACAAAGTGAAAAATAACTTTGGTTTTGGGAGTCGGTGTCTCTGGATCTGTATTTGACTTTTTTGCCGTCGACTTCAGAGTTTAAAGTTATTTTTCAATTTGTAGTGTTTTATTTTTAAAGACATTTGATATTTTTTTATCATAGCTAATTAAATTTGCCTTATATTAACACAAAGCAACCAGCGCAGGTAGTCAAGTTAGTTGCATCATATACAAGTATTGAGGAATTTCAACACCGCATACTTATTGTTAACGTCATTACCAATAATAACATTGAACCGGTTTTCTTCACATTGCCTTTTTCACGCGTGATGACATTTACAACTCAATTCATTTTTATTTTTATATCTGTGATTTTCTATGCCATAGAAACCACAATTATTTATAGTATGTAAAAGGAAGTATTTATTTAATATTATTTTGAGGAAAATAGTTCCATTCATAAAGAAGTGTCTGTGTTATAATTAGATTGGGGATCACCGTTGTGGTTTTGTGATCGTAAGTAGAGTATTGTTTTTGTTACCTCAATAGTTCTTGCGTGCGTAGCTAATTTGTTTTGTTCGATTTTATATAGGAAACGCTAGAAGGTTTGTTAAGTAGCACTTCAGTAGAAATCTACCGATGGTAGGTATTTATGTATATATTTAGTTTTGTATACATAAATATTGCTAATCTCTTCATTTATCGATACGATAGTTGATTGAATCAACTTCATTAATTTGTTTTTTCCAGAAAAAAACTAAAACAATATTTTAACATTTATTATCATTCGGTATGCTTATACCACATTAAAATAAAATTAGATTACATTAAAAAATCCAAAAGAAATACTTAGGAAAATATAGACTTTGTGTAAGTTTAAAAAAAACTTTTGATCGTAGATTATTTTTAATATTATCACTTTATCATTCTGATCTTGAAGACGAATTTTTCCATTGAGAACATGGACCGACCCTACAGAAGCACGCACTCTACTATGTCGCACGTAGTCGTCGCGCGCACATGTGTAACGCACCGGTCAGTGTAACTCGTACGCGCTTCCGAGCGACTCCTGTGCAACACGATACAAAATCCACAGTTCTTTACTTCGTGTGAGAGCAAGACTGTCATAGTGTTGTGAAATTGTGTCGTGAATTTTTGGTAAAAATACTCAAAACGTAAAGTGCAAACGCCAACGTCATCAGAAAAGGTATATTTTTAAATTTTCTATAATATAATAACACAACTCATTATTTACTTTAGGTACTAAATTAAATTACCAACTAACAAACAAATACAAAAACAACTACCACATAAATGACCAAATAAATACAAAAACGGAAAGACACTTTTTATATAAAAATGTTAAAAAGTCTACCGTGAAAAGGCTTCGTAAAGATATGTAAATGTAGTAGGTACTTATATCAATGAATGAAATTAGTTTAAAAATAACTTTAATGTGTTTATTAATTAGTATCATTAGTAAGTAGTAGGTAATGTGGTTGTGGAATGTAATATATTTAAGATTATCAGTAATATATTTAAAAATAATTATTTATATTCTTGTATGTACTTGTGGCTATGTAATAACAGCCCCACGATTCTATAAATCCGGGTAAACTTCGTCTCCGCGGTTGGTCCGTGGATGGGTGACAATCTTTACATACCAAGACTCCTCCATGCCTCCGAAAGCACGATAAGCCGTTGATCCGGCTGTTATCCGTGGATCATTGACAGTCGTTACGGGTCCCTAGAAGCCCGAAAATCTGACAACCAGTCTTATCAATGGTTATCGTACTACCCAGCATCAGGATTGTGGAGTTAAGACAGGTAGTCGCTCCGTGTAAAATACTGGTAGGTACTGACTCCAACATAGTTGGGAAAAGGCAGATGATGATGTACTTTTATGTATCTTATCAAGATCTTCATCGTCTGCTTTGGCTTAGCTTACAAATCCACAAAACTCGTTTCTCTTCTTCAACTTATTGTAGTCAAATAAACATCAATGTTTGACAAAAGTTCAAAGTCCTTCATTTCACACACAACACACGGTAATGACAAGTAATGAGACACTTAAATTCCTTAATTTACGTAAACATATTCATATTTCTTCACTACTAGCTGATACACGACAAAACACGTCACGTCCTAATAAAACATACATAGATATTAATAACAAGCTAATTGTTTACGTTAAAATTCGAAATTGCACACTCAGGATAGACCTATTTGATCGTTCAGAGAAAAAAACAATCGTCCTAGCCTTTTCCCAACTATATCGGGGTCAGCTTCCAGTGTTACCGGATGCAGCTGAGTACCAGTATTTTACATGGAGCGTCTGCCTATCTGACGTCCACAACCCCAGTTACTTGGTAAAGGTTTTTCAGACTTTTGGGATCCTAACGACTCGTTATGACTGTCAAAGATCTACAAATGGTAGCCGGGACTAATAGTCAAAAGTGCATTCTGAGGCATGGAGAGACATGTAAAAATTGTTACCCATCCACAGACCAACCCCGGCAAACGTAGCTTAACCTGATTAATTGACCTGTTATCACTTAGCCACAAGCTCTTAATCCTAGTTTATAGACATTCGAGTCCATATTGTTAGGTTTATAGGCCTCACATCTATTTGTTGGCTGGATTGGAGGAACTACTATTTGGTTCACTTATTAAAACTCACATTAAAGCTTGAAGACGTACTTAATAATAAAAAAATAATAAAATGTTTATTTGTACAGACAGAAAAACTTATATAAGTACACAAGGATTTCTTATTTCTTTTACATACGTATTTATATTAATCAGTCGCCCATGCCGTGAATTTTACAACTAAACTTAAAATTTAACATACCCTATACTTATAGTTTAAACACATAGGTGCAAGTTGCGCCGGCTCCGCCGAGTTATCAAATTTCAATTTTCCAATGACATAACTAATTAAGATTTAGGTTTAGCGATTGACTCCGATTCCACCAATCAGAGGCAGGCAAGGGCGTCTCGAGGTTTGGACAGGTTTCGACACGTTCTGATCTGCCCAAACCTGACTCTGAAATCGATCGCGATTATAAGTTCCCTTCGCTTCTAAATTGAATATAATCAAACTATATCTAAACTAACTTATAGGTGCTATTGTTTACATTGATCATACATAGTATACATATTATCGCATAAGCGATCTATGCTATGGGCGTCCTGCACAATACATATTATTAAGTAATCAATCTATGGACGTCCTGCACACATATTTGTAGAAAATAAATGTAAATTGAATAATAATCTGAGCATTGCAGAATTAATGCTGTGGACATGCGATCCTTGCGAAGCATGTTTGATGTGACTATGAATGATAGGCTGAGGAGTTATGTGATAAGACAACGATGCAGTTTAAAAGAAGATGTAGTGACAAAAATTTAAGAGAGTGTGCTTACATGGTTTGGTCATGTTGAGAAGAAAGATTGTATATAATATAGAGTGTGCAAGGCAGATGTGAGTGGAAACGCTGGGAGTGGACGCCCTAGGAGAACAAATAGTGACCTTATTGGTGATGTTCTTCAGGTCAGGTACATTGTACTCGCAACTGGCGTGTGTTTATGACAAGATGTATGAACTTAAACAAGGCAATAATAGTATGTGCGGAGCGTAGCAGGTGGTATTCCGTAGTGTCTGCCTACACATATAGGAGAAAGGCGTACGTTTCTGTATGTGTATGAGTATTGCGTATTAAGCGTAGGCATATATACTTATAAATTAAGTTTATGACGTAAAGTTTGTACAAACACTTTCTTTTTAAAATGTTTACGTGTATTTCTTCTTATTTCCGGAATTCCAGGTCAATCAGAAACAACTGCGATAATTATTTCTTTGTGTTCATAATTAAACATTGACCCAGTGTTATCATGTAGTCACATTGCAGACATATTCTAGTTCGCTTGTTGTGATATACATTATCAGCTATGATTTGTATTTAGGAATTCGTGAGTTCTGATTGTTTCTTGTTCTCAAATAACAATTCGCTTTGGTATACCAAAAGGTCTACTTATCTATTATAATGATGGATAAAGACTGGTGCACCTCGTGGGTGTAGTGCAAGCGCTACTGCTGACCTGCACCCTAATTGCGAAACGCACAACTTATCAGAATTTGAATGGGATTGAAGATTATTTCTAAACCATTGCGTCATTTGTTTTAATAAATTGTCGGCTCAGCAACGTAAATAACGCAATGAATGTTATTTAACTATGAATATTAAACCAATTCCTACCGATAAAAAGTTGCGCAATTACCCCTCTGTTGTCTGTTGTGAGTTCGATTATCAGTTTGATGGTAATAGGATCGCCCTTCTATTACATGAGGCTTAACCATAACTGGTGAATGTGGTTCACCTCTGCTACTGGGTATACCTCTGCCAAACCGTTCGGGAACCCCTCACGCGTTTTTCCCATGGGGGGAGGCAGAAACCACGAAACACCACCTACTACGAACTCTAAACGCTCTTTTGCCTTTTGCCTTCGGAAACTACAGGGTTCATGTCCGTGTATTCTTCATGTTAGAGCATTTCTTTTGCAAAATGTTTTCCAATTGCTGCCTAAATGAGATAATTATATAGGTATAACGATTTGTACATTTTTGCTTTTTGACTTTCAAAAACGACTAGACAGGCTCGTAATATTGCAAGTATTGGTGCATGTCAGTTTTATGACATTCGGGACATCGTAGGTACCTAAACAGGAAATTTCTTTGGGAATATTCATTACTATCTTTAGTCAGCATCATATGTGTAGCGTTTTCCCAATTATGTTGGGGTTGGCTACCAGTCTTACCGGATGCAGTTAAATACGGCTATTTTATATGAAGAGCCGTTCTATCTGACCGCCACCAACCAGTTACTGGGCAACACGACACCATAGTAAGACTGGTTCTCAGACCATCACTATCTTTACTCTAATCTATAATCTCATTTAGATGACTTTGCTTTGTGGTTTCTTCTCTTTGCTATTTGCGGTTTCATAGTGGGATAGACACTCAGATAAAATGAAAGGTTAAGTACACTAAGCCCTGAGATGATAGATAATGTGTTGTGGAGATTAGTTTTACAGCTTAAACGTGGATTGTCAGTGAGACTGACATTAATTACTGTTTATGTAGTACTTAGCATGAATACGGATTTAATGAAGTTTATTGCATTTCTCTTGGACATGTTTGTGTGTTCTTTTCAATAGTTTTATTTAAGTGTTAACAAAGGACTTTCAGTCTACATTTTATAATTGATTCGAAATCATATAAACCGAATCTTTAAATTCTTCCTTTTGGAGTTTTTCTTTATTAGGGTATAGTTTCAATTTATCTTCACGATTTATACAAACTAGATTTTCGGAATACAATTTATAAATTCAACTCATGAATAAGAATTACTCTAAGATCATGTGGAAAAAGATGACAATTTCAAAGCGTTAAAATATTTATAAATAGAAATTCTAAAAGAAAACTCAGCTGGCAGTTAACTCGTAACCATGGCCTACTTTGTACATCAAACTGTGAAATCGGATACGTCGTAAAACTGAGATAAAAGTAATCAAGTGAAACGAGTATCATTAACATTCTTTTAGTCTCTCAATAAGACACCGATAACAATTAAACAGATAAATATGCTGAATTCTCGATCTCAGAGAGAAAAAGTACTAGTAAGACATATAGGTAAACAAGTGAAATATATAGCCCGAAGAATTGCCAAACTCCAGAGGCAGTGGCACATTCCTCGCAGAACTGATGGTCGATGCGGCCGAAAGTTCTGGAGTGGCGATCGCATACCGGATTACGTAGCTTTGGAGGTCTGAGTCCAAGGTGGACCGATGACCTCTGAATGCTGCAGGAATCAACTAGAACCGCGAAGCAAAGAACTGGTCGAAGTTGCTGTTCATGGCCGAGATGATGATGATGTAAGACAAGAGAAATTCAAACGAATGAAAATAAAATTGTACGTAGTTAAGCAAAAACGATCCAATACACAAGTTGGTCTAAAATGAGTTGAGTGCCCCGAACTGATTCAAATTATACATACTACAGGTTAGCAAAAAAGACCTAGTTAAAAAAATAGCTTTATGTGTTGTAATCTTAAACTTGAGAACCAATGGTATTGTGCTTGTTTTTTTTTCAGCATAAATATTTCAAGCTTTCTGGTTCTTAACTAGTATTTCTAACAGAATATGTAAGTATAGGCTTAACAAATAAAAAAAAAGTGTTAATATTACAGTGACAAAATCAAAAAAATAAAATGAAAAAATACCTCTTGAACTTCAAACGTCAATATCTCAAAAAAACTTTTTACCAAAAACTGTAACCGCCGAAAAAACTGAAAAGCAAAAAATAATAAACCTTAAAATTATGAGTCGGCGCTTTGAGTGATCTTTGTTCATTGATTTTCCAGCGCCGACTCATAATTTTAAGGTTTATTATTTTTTGCTTTTCAGTTTTTTCGGCGGTTACATTTTTTGGTAAAAAGTTTTTTTTATAATTTTTAGTAGCTTTAATATACTTATAATACTTGGCAAGGTATATTCTATACAATGAATAAAGAATTATCAAAATCAGACTACTCTGTATAAAGTTATGCGTGGTTAAACATAACAATCAGTGAGCGAACAATCAATCATCCCCTGTTTTCTGACCCTTAGGGTTTGATTTTGTTTTTCAAATTTATATGGGACCACCCTCGGAGTATACTTTTTCCAATAAAAAAAGAATTATCACAATCGGACTACTATCCACCCATACTACTACTATATACTACATACTACCACACTCCCAGTTACTTTTTAATACGGTTAAAAAGTAACTGGGTGTGGATTGGATCCTTTTCGCTTAACTACGTCCAATTGTTCCATTAAGAAATCTACTGTATTGACCTCGTCGAAAATTTAGCAACACGTTAAAACATTATTTTGTAAATATACGCTTGTTTCAGTAGGAGACAGCAAGAGGATGAGAGAGTCAATAAAAGCAAACTTTAGTATGAAACTGGTTTAATATTTTCCATATTCTGATACTATATTTCCAGTGCACTCCTAGTTCGTTAGTTGGACATCAAGGATACATCTAAAGTTCACCTTGGATATAAACACTACTTAAGTCTCTTGACAGTGTTATGATCTGGTTAGATTATATCTGCCGTTTATGCATACTTGAATCTCGTCGATTCTAGTGTTAGATAAGTAGTTGAGTAGGTAGTCAAGCTGTAAAGCGGTCTGCTTGGCGATGTAATTGAAAATTAGAGTACAGTCATCATTTTAGCCAGTAACCTGTGATGAGTGTATTTATAGGATATCCGCAGAATCGCCATGCTTGGAAATGGGATTACTTAAATAGTATTCAACGTTCGTTAGCATATTAACTGTAATATTAGTTAACATCACTATCTTCTGTTTCATGGTGGTATCTGTTCACATATATAATATTTTTCTACGCTACTATCTTCTGCCCGCGACTTTTTCAGTGTGAAGTTTTTTGCTCCTTCGACCCTCGCGTATTCCTTCGTTTGCCCTCGGTATTCTTTCTTTCTGTTCGGCTCCTATGGGTGTTGCGTGATGTTGTATAACCTATAATATCTTTCTCAAGGATTGGGCTATCAAATGTATGATTATTTCAAATGCAACTAGTAGTTACAGAGATTAGCGCGTTCAAACAATCAAACTGTTCAGTTATTAGTACAATATAATATAGATTATAAGCTATCCACCTTTTGCTACAATCCCGTAGTAACCTGTTGCCAGGCCGTACTTAACTACTCTCCTCTACCAAGCACTACTCAGCTGTTTTATGTTATATCTACTCTTACAAATTCTTGACCTCCAGCAGCTTTAAAACGAAGTGTCCAGTAGGTATGATAACCTCAAGTGATTGTCGGTGTCAACTGAATCATGTACCTACGTAAATGAGTATCCTCTTTACGAAGGCGTACGACAGTTTTTTAACTCCATCTTAGTTTTGTCAGTCTGTCTGTTATCTTGGCTTGTTACGTCATGTTCAGGTATTTTTTAAAGTTTTATTTGTATTAAGATTTGTTTGAGTTGGAAGTAGGGTGGCCAAATTTTTGTAGAAGATGTAAAGTATTTTTGATTTGAGAGTAGGTAAATAAAGATTACTGATGAATAAAGAAGAGTACATTTCATTAATTATTTTTAATGCATTTTATAATACTTCTCGCGGTACATAACATTTTTGATTAGTTTTTTAAAGTATTATAGCAATCCAAACATATTCATTCTAAGTTAATTTAAGAATAGGAGCTCATTTTTACACTCTTCTAGTCACTTCACATTCATGACCGACAGAAAACAAACAAGTGCACACTGGAAAACAAAGAAAAACGAATCACTTGCCTCTAAAAAGTAAATTTATGTAAAAAGAGTATATTACTCTTAAAAGAGTATTTACGCTAAAATTAGCGTACTCTATTAATGTTATTTTAGATTATAAAGTGCACCCATAAGAAAAAGAGTAAAATACTCTATTTTAGAGTACGGTTGGCAACCATAGTTGGAAGTGAGTGGGAAGAACGGATTCTTTTAGTTATATGATATGAAAAATATTTACAATGGTGCCGATTCCCTTATTCACAAACTAAACTAAATTTAAGTTCAGTGCATCTTTTTCTTTCTATTTCATTAAGAAAAGGACAGAAGATAAATTTTAGTTCAGTCCTGTCAAATTAATCAGCGCTTGACGTAAATTGTCGTAATTTTAGTAGGCAAGTTTTTAATCACGTCTAAACTTGTATGGAGCGCTGATTAATTTGACAGGACTGAACTAAAATTTATCTTCTGTCCTTTTCTTAATGAAATAGAAAGAAAAAGATGCACTGAACTTAAATTTAGTTTAGTTTGTGAATAAGGGAATCGGCACCATTGTCTTGTGTTTTTGTGTCTCTCATCGTAAAAACACGTTAAGATTATTATATTTTTTTTGCTAGTGAGACGAGAATAGTTTCAGAGTAAACATAATAAAAAAAATCTTCTTATTTTATTTTAGTTAAGTTTACGGCTGATGTTGAAAATATTTTTGTAAGAAGAGCATGCGCCCATTTACAGTCTTCTGCTGACATAAAAAAAAAACTGATAACTGTCGTTTTCTTAATCCCAGGACTCCCCTCCGTTCCCCCCGCCGCAAATCAACGGCTCCCCGCAGGTTCGGCCGGTCGGAGTTCAGCATGGACGATGATGACTACTCGCCGAGCAACTCCGTCACTTCAGTCAACTCCCTCGCCAGTCTACTGCGGGAGAAACTACAGGTATGAGTAGTATAGTTTTCCCTCTTTTTCTCTTATCCTTTTTTATTAAAAATCGGTATAAGAGAATGTAGGAGCGAAAGAAGTGAACTCACAAATATTAGCACCCTATATTTATATTTTGCATACGGGGCAAACTGTTTCTTACTTACTTTTGAACCTATTTTAGCTTTAAATTTAATACTGAAATATTCTCGCCGACTGTGGCTCTTGAAATAATTGAAACAATGCATGGATGGATACGCATTATGGCCATTCCATTCGTATGACCGTTTGCTGCAATGACATATCTTCAATCAGCATAAGGCGTAGGAGATCGCCTGTCAGTGTTGCTTGTCATAGGCAACGTGCACAATCGAAACTATTCTAACATATCGTATTAATCTTCTAGTTTTTATCCGTTTTTGGGGCACTGAATTCGAAATCATAAGCTTTATTTTTCGTTAGCTTTATTATAACATTAATATGAAATATATTGCTTTTACTTTCAGAGTATCCCTCAAAAAATTCGTAAGAAACCGACAGACTACAAGCTCCGCGCGTTCGTTGGCCTCATGTTCCTTGCCATCGTGTTCTTCGTGGGGTTCGCGTACGTCCTGTACCACCAGCAGGCGCTGACCAAGTCCTACTTCGACAACGTGCAGTTCAACGAGCCCAAGAGGCTCATCAGGATTTATAACAAGGATGATGTGGAGATCCTGAGGGCGAGTTTAGGTAAGTGACATAATATTTTAAACTATCAAAATGGTCGGAACGAATTTGATATTTTTTAAATAAATTTCTATTTGTTCACCCCTAAGTGAAGCTGATTATCGATGGCTTGTCACGCAAACCAGTAAGGTGTATAATTGAATAGTTTTCAAGAACGGGCATCATTTGTTGAACATTTCTCTTTATCGTCGTGATTAGTTCTAGAATTATGATACTCTTTTCAATTTAGCTAATAATGGAATTTCCTTATTCAGCTCTATCAACATGATATATACTCAGACATATATATTTACCATATCTTTTATTACTCAATATTCTTTTTCAGCTGTCAATATCCATGGCAAAGTAAACGCTTACCCCTGTCTGCCTGAACACCGGCGCAAAGATGGCTCGGAGTGCTTAGAGTGGCTGCACACCCTCCGCTTCTATCTTAAGTCTCTGCCACATGACCCTGGCGTTGATAATACCACCTGCTACCACGTGCATTGGAAGGCGTTGAGATCTGGTAAATTGAACTGTTTACATACGATAACGTTTTTAATCTGTTTTAAAAACATCTTTTGGAATTCGCCAAATTATTTCGTCACCAACATCTTTGTTTAATTGATTCATATTATCTTTGGCAGTGTTATTATTACAGTTTAAGAAATGAAAGCAGATAACAATAAAATTCTAATTTCTGTTCATAATTACATTTTTCTTTACAGATGTCTATCCAAATGACTGCTTTGACTGGAGTGCAACGAAAGTTCACTGGTACGGGGGCGGCCAATCTTCCAACCTGACCTGGCCTTTAGATAGCGGCTCATTGGACTACACTCCGTTCATCACTGGAGATATGCAGAAGTCCCAATGGGGCAACGTCCTCACACGGTACTTCATCAACTCCAAAGGGGCTGCCATCATCATTGATGATGAAACACCTCTTCATGTCTCCGTCAACAGAGGAGGCAAACAAATCTGTCTGAAGGCTATGTACCATGAGTTTGCTTACCCGAACAAACTTACAGAGTTCCCTGAAATGAGGTATAATATTTGCACATCGGAAGATATGGCGTCATTGCATTCTTCAATTCACAGTCACCGTAGAGCTCCATTATGGGATGGTTTGAAACCCGCAGATATGCAAACACTAGAATCTCTAATATCAGAACCAGTTTGGCAAATAGCTCCCAGATTTAAACAGGAATTACAAGCTGAAACCATTTCCAAATACACTGAAGACGTTATCAATCTTGGATTCTTAAAACAAGGACATGTGTTGATCAATGAGCATTGGCAGAATGAAATTGGTGATTTATCAGTAGATACGAGTAGATTTGAAACATTGAACACAACTGTGGATAAATTACATAGACGAGGATTCAAAGTAGCGTTTACTATCCAACCGTTTATTAGTACTGAGAGTAAAAACTTTGCGGAATGCGTTCAAAGAAGATTGCTTATCAGTGAAAGAAATAGTGATAGACGAATACCAGCTCTGACTCGGTTCAAGTCGTTAGCAAGTGCTGGAGTCCTAGATATAACGAATAACAGATCAGTTCCCTGGTTTTTGGAGAAGCTACAAGCAGTAATTGATGAGTACCACATAGACTCCTTCTTTTTGGATTTGGGAACAGCTTACGACATGCCTCATTACTTCCGCTGTGAAAATCTGCTAACCAATCCCGACCAGTACAAGAAGATCTTTACGAAGACCTTCGAAAAGCTGTTGAATATTATTGGAGTATCTTCAGCAGTGTCATTGCCTCGTCCCCCAATCTTTGTATCTCTGCCGCCTTTTGAATCTACGTGGGAAGCGTTGAGGCTAGTTATCCCAACAATGCTGACTTATGGAGTCAATGGTTTTCCGTTTATAATGCCGGGGGCAGTTGGAGGTGATATCTACTGGCCTGGAAGCGAACAATTCCTGCCATCTTCCAAAGGTTTAGTGGATACAACGAATGCGACTCAAGAAAATGGAATAGAGTTGCCAGAGAGGGAGTTGTACATGAGATGGCTGCAAATGGCGACGTTCTTGCCTGTGATGAAATTTACTCACCTACCGAGCAAGTACAATGATGAAAGAGTTTTGGAGATGGCGAAGAACTTGACTTCGTTGAGACAGAGAATGGTGAGTAACAATAGAAAAATATAGTATATAGGTACTATAACATTGCAGAGTTATGTTTATTACGTAGTTCTTACGAGATTAACTTTACACTATCTTGATAGAGTAGGGTTGTGTTGGAAAGATGTTGTACTTAAAACAATTAAAACACAAAAACATTCGCATTCGCCAGCGGTTTCGCCCGCGTCGAGGTCGAATATTTTACCACGGGATCGTACTACCAAGATAACAAGCATCCAATGTGTTTAATCCAGGTTATAAATTATCTGTGTACCACACTTCATGCGAATCTGTTCAGTCGTTTTAGTATGTTTGAGTAAAAAACATCCAAGCACAAACTGTTACATTTATAATACGTAATAATAGGAAAGAAGGATTTAACAATATTGTATTTTGATACTTATTAGATTTCATAAATATCACATTTGTTAACAAAATCTACATCTACCTTTCTAAATATATCATATCGTTCTTTTCCAGGTTACACCACTTCTCCTGAAGTACAAACGCGAGGCTTTAGAAGAAGGTCTACCTCTCATCCGTCCGCTGTGGCTACTGAGCGGCAGTGACACGGCGCCGATGCCCGTACAAGACGAGTTCGCGATTGGTGGAGAGATCGTGGTCGCGCCTGTGTTGGAACGGGGCCAGACTAGTAGAGATGGTATGTGTGACTTTCATTTCATTGCTAATAAAGGTGTAGCGCTATATGTAAAAGTGGAGTGACGTGTTTTTGTCGGGATTTGGTACCGTAGTAAATGAATGAAAGTACTCTCTAGACCAAACAATATTTCAGCTGTATCCCTTTAGACTGGAAGCCGATCCCTACATAGTTGGAAAAAGGGTCGGTAGATGAAGAATTCCCAATTTAATAATAAAAAATAACACAATATCCGCCGAAAGACGCCTACACTGGTTCACGCGTAGCATGACTCTTCGTGAAATGTCGTCTGCTTGAGCCTGTTGTCTCAGGCTCACGACTAAAGGGCAATTTCTTTTATATAGTAACGCTTTCCTCTACAGTCATACATATTCCCCGAGCATAGAATTATTATTTGTTGTTGTTTTTTTTTCAGTATACCTCCCAACTGGCCTATGGCAAGACGGAATCGACGGATCACTACGCAAAGGCAACCGCTGGATGCACGAGTACAAAGTTCCTATCGACAAAGTGGCGTACTTCGTTAGAAAGCCAGATGATATGAGATTTAAGTAGAGCATCTTCTGAACAAATTATGAAGTTATGGGAATACTTCTTTTTCTCTAAATTGAATGTAGGAGTTTATCGAAAGTCTTCTTCAGTATCAGAGTCCCTCCAAAAACACAGGTTTTCGAGAAATGATTGACTAATTAGAAGACAAGAGTATGGTAATACAATGGTAGTAAATTAAATTAATATTTAATACACAAATGTGTGTAATAAACATT
Organism: Aporophyla nigra; assembly: GCA_947507805.1. Lineage (NCBI taxonomy): Eukaryota > Metazoa > Arthropoda > Insecta > Lepidoptera > Noctuidae > Aporophyla > Aporophyla nigra. The sequence continues at coordinate 22,487,372 of OX382308.1, read as the reverse complement.
CCAATAGTTTGTTTTACGTGTTCAAAATGAACATGAAATATTATGCTTTATGTTGCTGTCATTTAAGTTAATGTTTAATTACAAATATTTAATATGATTAGATAGCTATAACTAATTCATATTCATTTTTCTTCCATCAATATTTAAAAGTCCTTTTTTCATCTTTTAAATTCTAGTCTTTAATAACGAAAAATGCAATATTTGTTAGCGTAAAGAATTAATATTTTGCTGAATCCTGATTTGAGTTGGTACTATTGTCATAATACCGAGCCAATACGAATGAAGCGAATTATAAACAAAAAAAAAAAACAGGATGTCTGCGTAGCCATAAAGCATCGCCGTGAGATACAAAACTATAGTCTGTTCCAAATGTATTTATAATCAAATTCTGTTCAAGTTAAATTCTAATGTAATCTCTCACTAAATTGAATTAGTAACATTCATCTGTATTTAGGATGTTGCAAGTTTATATATCATCTCTTTTTACGATAATAATTTTTCGAAAAATATTTTTAATTAATATTAGAAAAATATATTGCGACTGGCCTGTTAGTCTAGTGGTTAGTGACCCTGACTGCTAAGACTGAGGTCGTGGGTTCGATTCCCACCCAGGACAAATCTTTGTGTGATGAGCACGATCATTTGTTCTGTGTCTGGGTGTAATTTATCTATAATATGTATGTATTTAGAAATATATAAGTATGTTTATCAGTTGTCTGGTTGCCATAGTACAGGCTCTGCCTAGTTTGGGATCAGATAACGGTGTGTTAGTTGTCCTAAGATATTTATTTATTATTTATTTATTGAAGACACTTAACCTGGGTGACCTGTGGGTGTAATACAGTTACGTGATTTTATGTTACGTATGAAATAATTTTCATACGTAACATAAAATGACGTAACTGTGTCACCACGTCCATTGTCAAATAAAAAAACATCTTTAAAGTTTATTTTTAATTGGAATGCTGAGTTTGAATTTCATTTGTTTTAATTTATTTGAATACTTAAATTCCATCATGAATAATTGAATTTCAAAGCACTCTATTTAGCATTTTATTTTATGTACTTTTGCAACAGACTAGTGACAAACACAAACATTCAAACAAGTTTCATCGAGTTGTTCAATTTGGTCATGTTATGGTACTTTTACGTTATATTTAATTTACTTTTTTATGTTAAAGATTGTGCCAATATATTACCACACAGAAAAGTTTTAGGCTGAAACTGCCTCGAAATAGTTTATTTAGAAAGTAGTCCGTGAATGTGCCATGGCCATGTGAATAATTATGAATGTGAATTATTTTTAATCATACATTAACTATTCACAAGCGTTTGTCGGCCACGAGCCATGAATGACTATTTCATGAAAAAACAAAGTTGTGTTGATGATTTTAATTATGTAAAGCCATATTTGTTACGGTCCCGAATCATATCAACATACAGTTTGACAAGGACCTACAAATTGCAATATACGTAAGAAGATACGAATTTCCCGGACTATGCTGGAGCTTTCACAATAACATTTTGGCCAGTAATAAGATCTCGTATATTTTAAATTTTCATCCAAGCATTATTTTGTGCTATTTTAGGTGAAAACAATCATCCAATGTTTTCGCATCTCTTTCTTTACTATATCTTTAGTTTTATAAAAACGGCTGATGTCGTATCGTATTTTTAACCCCCGACGGAAAAAGAGGGGTGTTATAAGTTTGACGTGTCTGTCTGTCTGTCTGTCTGTCTGTCTGTCTGTGTGTGTGTCTGTCTGTGTGTCTGTCTGTCTGTGGCATCATAGCTCCCGAACGGATGAAGCGATTTCAATTATTATTTTTTTGTATTAAAGGTGACTTATGTGCGAGTGTTCTTAGACATGTTTGATGAAAATCGGTTGAGCCGTTTAAAAGTTGTGGGGGGTGAAAGTGGGGAAGAATAACCGAATGTCTATAAATATACTCGAGTGGGGTCTCAAATGAAAGCGCACTGAAAGAGAATGATGTTCTTAACTTCGCTTGATGAGTAAATTGGTGGTGGGAAAATTGGGACATGGAAATCCGATTGTCACGTGAGAGTATCAATGACTACATCTCAGTCTTTGCAATTCTGCTAAAGATGATTTGTCATGTGGGTTATTAAATAGTTTTGTTTGGTCGAGCTCACAAATTGCTACACCATCCAAGGAAAAGGCCAAGCCTATGTAGCCTTAAGCAGAGTAAAAATTCTCTACTTAAGGCTACATAGGCTTGGCCTTTTGCGAAAGTACTTTTACCTAAGTAAACCACAGCTTTTTCAACTGTCGTCCCTTGCAACTTATAAGTTGCGGCGATTACGGCATATATGCCGTAATCGCCCAACATAAAATGATAAAAAACATTGTTCTTTCAATATTTCCATATCCTCTAAGACCTTGAAAAGTTACATTATGTGGCCTTATCAGAATCCATCCATTCTCGTCAACACAACTCCGGCCGATAGTGGCATCATCAAATTGAATTGATATTGTTTTTGGAAGCTTCCCATTTTCCTGTTGGCCACGGCGAAGTTCTATGTATTTACAACTTAACAAAATCTACATTATAATAAGTATACCTATAAAAAGTATAAAATAAAAAATTAAATTAAAAATTTAAAAAACCCCCGACACAAAAACCTAAGATCCCTTTAAAAAGTAAAAAATAATAAAAAAACTCAATCTTAAAGTACCTAAGTATGTATTAATAATTTAAAAAAAAATACGTCGCGTTGGGGGACCGCTCTGCAAGGGCAGACGTCGTTGACGATCGTATCCTAAATGCAATATTTAGAAGTAATTTAATAAAAGTTTTCTTCAGTTAGGTAATAGACTATTTGTAATTAAATTGTTAGGTTTGGAGCGGTCCCCCAACGCGACGTATTTTTTTTTAAATTATTAATACATACTTAGGTACTTTAAGATTGAGTTTTTTTATTATTTTTTACTTTTTAAAGGGATCTTAGGTTTTTGTGTCGGGGGTTTTTTAAATTTTTAATTTAATTTTAGCTAAATCACTGAACATTTTCACAAATTTGTGGTATTCTGTATAAAATCTAATATTCAGTGAAAACATTTAGGTGAGCTGTTATCCCTGCTGATGTCACTATTGACAGCACTTCTTCTTCTTATTCATTTCACCAATATTTATACCGTGAAATTACAGAATAGATTGACTGGTGAAACTAACCTTTACACAATAAGTATCACAATTAATTATTTAGTGGACGTCCAACATCGGCCATTGTATGAATGCCTTTAGCTTTTATTTTAAATATCAGTAATATCTGTATGTAAGTATGTATGTGTTAGTATTTAAGCGCTCGTAAGCTAATGTAGATACGTAATTAAGTACGTAAGTAATAAACGAACATTATTGTGATTACTATAACATTCCAAAGTTTAGTAGCTTTTTAGAGAGTAGTTCTAATGAGTTTAGATGTATATTTATGAATAGTTATATCTCTTGAATAATAGTGATGCACAATTATGAATAGTTTATCAATTTAAATAATTATTTAATCTAATAGAGTATTCATGTGATTGATTTTATTGAATGCTGCTTTTGCGTTTTTTTGAAGAGTTCATGAATCCAGTTTTGATGAAATATTAGGTGGTAACATTATTTTATTTCTAGACAAGTCTTTATTTCTATAATTTACTTCTTGCCTGTGCCGAATGCTTTGCACGTTGAGTTTATAAAATAAAAGTGTATTTTTTTGTTAATAGATACATAAAAGTCATTCCAAATTAAGTCAGTAGGTTATAAATAAACGTGATTATAAGTACAGTTTTTTTTTGAATAGCTTTTGTTAAGTCCATCGGTATCCGAATATGTTGGATTTTAAAATAAGAAAATAATAATGTGCTACTAATGGCTCGCATGCGTCGCTATGCCAGCCACGATTAAGTGCACGGCCTTAGAAAATTTCTAGATATTCTATATTTAAATGTATTATTTATATAATATATGCCACAATTAATTGCGTATAAGTGCGATTTTGAACCTCACAATAATTTATAGAAACAAAACCAAATTTTATTTAGAAAAAAAAAATGTAATTTTTATTAATTACGTATATAATAAGATGGTTTTTTTTTGTAATTCTGTTTTCATTTTGGTCTTAATAGAGCGTTTTTATTTAAAAATTTATATTAGCATTGCTGAAGTCTTTACAGTTAGAAATAAGTGACCAAAAAGTATTGTATACGACTGTTTATTCTATAATGCATTTAAATTGTGAAAAATGTGCTGTTATTAAATGTTCTCAAATTTAATTACTTTATTTATTTTTCCTAATTTAATACTCAATATTATAGTTATTGCATTCCACAATGTGATGTGTGTGGGCTCAGCAAAGTAGGAGATTGGAGAGGGCTTTAATGTGACTTATTAGTATAAACATAGCATAATCAGCTTATTATATTCCCACTGCTGGGAAACAGGCCTCCTCTCTGGGAGAGGGTGTGGCCCATAATCCACACGGGCCTAGTGTGGGCTGATGGATGTCACATGTCTTCGTATTTTTGGTTCTAGGACATGCCATTGTATGTTGGATAGGTTGTGTGTGTGGAGGGTTGAAGAGGTTTGAAGAAAACAAGTCCGAAGTATAGGTAAATGAAGATAGAAAGAAAAGTTTATTACGCAGGTTTCAGTTCCTTGATACACAAGAGTTACCTATATAGAAGAAGGAGTGATAGAAATTTATGGATAGCACAGAGTTAACATAGCGAGAGTAAAGCTAGGTCTAGATTTTAGAATGCAAAATAGTAAGGCGGTAGCTACAAGCAGAGCGCATGAGTAGACTTGTTGAAATTATTATATTGCAAAGTTACTTCATGATATTATATAAAATTAACATGTTACATAATTTAGAAAACAATATTAAAATATAGGTAGGTCACTACACCATCACCGTTTTGAGAGCAGTGGACGTGATGAAATTATTTACACATAGTAAAGCGCCTATAAGGGTTCTAACTTACGAGCTACTACTTGTAAGTCGCGGTTGTTTCCACTGCACTAACACTGCTCATAATTATGCCACTTTTTATGCGGTGAACCTGAACGCATAGTCGCGCCGACAGAGGGCGTTTCCAATTTTCCGAACCAAAACTGACACAATATGCACGCAAACAACGAAATTTCTGCTTAGGACGGCGCATATAGTTTTTGGAAGGTCGTATATGTAAATACGAACTAGGAGCCATCTAATTGTACTAATACCGAATAATTTGTAATTTTTAGGAATTCATAATATCGAATCCTATTTCACCTTCATCATAATCAGCCTATATTGTTCCCACTGCTGGGACATCGGCCTCCTTTTGGTGAGAGGGAGTGGGCCGTTATCTAACATGCGTGCCCAGTGCGGGTTGGTAGATTTCACATGTTTTCTTTAACCGGTTTGTGAGCAATGGTGATGAAATAATTTACACAAAGTAACCACCACTGCTCTTGAGTGAGCTCTTGTGATTTCGAACTAGTGTTCCCTATTTGTTTGATTAGATTCAAACCATTTCTCAGTTTATAAATAGCCCATATTTAAATTCGTCGTTATTAAATTTAAAAGGATTAGGGAAAATAATAAACAAATAACGTTTTTAAACATTTTTATTACTCATAATGATTCATACATTACCACCAAACACGCTGTATGGGTTATAGCGACGTGACTGATACAATGATAATTAATGAGTACTTTATATTACATACAATCATATATATGCACCTAGTGGCCCTTAAGGGCTACATTATTTAAATTATTAAACATCTTTTTAAGTAGGAGGTCTGTTAGTAAAGCAAGCAAGCAATTTAAAAGGTCATTTAAGTGCATACGATTAAACCTTAAAGTGCAACTGGATTGCGATCAATCGAAAATATCGATCGTTTAAAATTAATTGCAGATGGGTTACATTAATCGATCAATAGGCAATTAAGCCTACGTTCTCACAGACTCAGACACGGATTTTTTTGTGCATTGGAACTTCAGTGCACTGCTTAGCATCGAGAATTGAAAATCTAACAATGTGTTTTTTCGACACGCTGACTTCACTCGCGCTGCAATCTATTGGATTCTCAGTGTTCGGTTTAACACAGAGAGTTGTAAATCCAGTGCGCATAAAAATCCCATAGCGATTGTATTACCTCCGTGTAAATGTTGATTAACTATGTTTTGAGGAGATGTACAGAAGCCAGCACAAAAAGCTATTACAATCTGTCAAAGTTCTTTAATAGATTTTCAACTTTAACGCTAAAGTGTTAGGTTCAAAATTTATTGAGAAAATTTGACAGATTCGGATACCTTGATGTGCTGGCGTCTGTACACCGAGTGGTCAACTACAATCGACCGCAATAAAATTGCACCAAGTTGATATTAATTTGCTTTCTATATAAAGAATCTCGTATGCACCTTACTTCCTTTTTGTAATCTAACATTCCCGTAACAAATCATTTAATATAATTAATATATTTAGGCGTATACAGCGTTTACCTTGCAACAGATTGAAGCATTGACTTTAGCTGTTCAACAAATCTGATCAGTCTTACTCACCACTAAGCGTGTTAGTTGCGCCCCAAGCAAACGATGACAGTGGAACTTTTCAAGTCAAAATGACACATAAAATACAAATGTATAGACGCACCAAAAAGGCAGTAAGCCTAGTAGTAACTGAGTTTACTGCGTTAGAGAAAAGGACAGGCCAGACACGTGTAACACGGCGTAATTTTAGGCAGTGTAAGACACGCCGACAAATCTCCTCTCGCGTGACGTATTTTCAGTGGCTCACTTTAAACAACGTAATTTAAATGAATAAAATGCGCTGTCTTGTCCTACATTATTAAATAACTTAAGAAGTTTGCTAGATAAGTGTGTATAATAAGTTTTGTGTGAGATAAACTTCCGTTATCGACTATACTATTTCCACCCTCATCATTTACAGGGCGCAAACATTCAATACTAATATTGTAACGCATCGGTTTCTAGCACCACTTAAGCATTCAACCTCGTATAATAAAACAGAGCGTGAGAACTGTTATTTTTCATAATTAGCTTAACAAGATATTATTAAGATGAACACTATTTGAAATGGCAAAATGGACATCAGCATTAACTTATGTTATCGATGGACAAGACACAATAAAGTGCGAAGCCCATCTTGACTAACAAGTTTTAGTTACAAAATGTGTATTCGTTTTATTGTTTTAACACGCTCTATTTTAAAAATACTATCCCACATTGATACCTACCTACAAATCCATATTTCCCATGTATTTTACTCCTTAAATCGATGTATTTTCTTGAGAGATTTAAACCACCTCAAGCCGAATTATTCGAACATTCCAATTCCACCTCATTTCCTTATTAATGTACGTAATTCTGAGTAATGACTAACAGTCATACGGTGTACCTGATGTTTGATTGAGTTAATGCTTCATGTCATCGTCAAAATTAATTTACTTAATATATATTTATTTAATCCTAGGCATCTATAGATGGCGTTGAGGTAAAGCAGGTTCTAACTTGGCAAAATGATCAGTTTTATTTGATGTCTTGTTGAGGTAATATTGACAAGCTCACTCAGGTAAGCCGCATGGCTGTCTGCCAGACTCTGACATTCATGATTATATACTATAACGAAGACAGTAAATATTTGTTAACTACAATTAAACATGTTAAAGTAACCCACAGTTGGAAGAATACAACATTTAATAATTTCAATAATGGTTTATTTCTCAGAGCTATTGATGTTCACTAAGCTGATACAATTCTTAATTTTAATAACATTTTTAATATTCCTAATAATATGCATTAATTAGAATTCTAGCTATAAAATACAATAGTAAACTTTAGGGTCAGGCTTTAAAGCCAGCTAGACAGTGGTGGCTGGCTGAAAATAAGAAAGCCTATTTAAATAAAAAAATACTCAAAATCTTTTTGTTCGAAGCATTTGTAGTCGTCATCACCGATGCACTCGTTATGAGTATATTAATCGTAAACTTCAGCGAAAATCTGTTGTTATTTTGAGGTTGCTTTGCTCACACAACTGATGAAAATCCTTCACTTCGATTTGAGCGTTGCGATCTCAAAAAAAAACGGTAGACTTTTTGCTACGTAGAGATGTAAAAGCGCTGCTTATTATTAAAATTGACTGTTGAAGCCAATGGTGGTCACAACGGCGTGGCATCGGTTCAGACCTCACTCACAAGGTATTCCTCACATCCCTGTTTAGTCCCATCCAAACTACATAAAGCATAAACCACGTAATGAAACAATATTGTGCTCACATCAATCCACACACAGTAACACATACTATAATATTTATGTATTTTAAACTATAAAATAAAAACTCATTCGTTGATATACATAAAAAATTAAATCAAAAAAAGGATTCTTAATGTATTCGTTTATAATTTTTAATAGATTTTTATGTTAATACATTGTGCTGGTGCATTCAGAATACGAATTGTTCTCGCTATATTTTTTTTCTATATTAAGAAATGTTGGCGAAGTAAGCGATTGTTGTGTGACATTAATCCACTTATAACTATGGATGACTTAAAATTAATTGACTCAAACATTTAAATTGGATATTTGGCAAATAAGGACAACGTAACAGTTGAAAACGAGCAGGTGAGCTTTAACTAGTAGATGTTACATTAATGTTAGTCAAACGGCAAACATGCTCGCTTCTGCCGGTGTGTGGAGGAAAGCCTTGAAGACTGCTTACACGCTAGATGCTGAATCATTTATATGGATCTTTATCACATTCGCTCACATCCGAACATAATATTTTGAAACAAATCGGTTATCTAATGGAGTAGGTATCTTTATCTATAATTACATACATGAGGATTTTATCTTCGACAAAACAAATATTACAAAAACGCTTAAAAAAAACACAATTCATCGGAATAGGAACGAATTTTAAAGACTATAACGTTTTTTTATAAGTATTTGGGTCGCCACGACTAGAAATTTCAAACAAAAATACAACAGACCGAAAAAATATATAGATGCCAACGTAATAAAAGTAGAGATTCAAAAATCTCGTTTCATCATTTAATAATATTCTTTTGGAAATGAGTAAATTTTATATAACACGTAATTATAACTATGTTATATTACTATACCTCGACGCAACAAGCAAGTATCAACTTAAACAGAGGTAAATATAATGAATTCTTTAATAATAGTTTTCTACTAAAACATTTATTATTTATAATGGTTAAGCTCTCTATCATTTTAGGCTCACTGTTGGTCTAGAATAACACAGATGTCTTCAGTTTTATGGTTTCGATCGATCGCAGTATCATTACACTTTAATCAAACATAAGAGCATTGGACACACACTCAATTAATATTGGAGATGCAGGGTTTATCCAATTATAATTGACTCTATGTCTAATTTCATATATTTTTGTATTAAAGTCGTCCAGGAATGATGTTACGAATATAGATCAATGTTGCGTTAGCTTGTGATAATTTGCGCAACTTATTTTAAAATAGCCGAGAAGATAAATTTCGTTAGCGTGATGTAGATACCGATCTCATAACAGCGCCATCACTTGGAGTTATATAAAGTTACGTGCAATCCTACGACCGATCGCCACCATTCGTCTATTTATAATCGCAGGGAAATAAGCTCGAGTTGAAAACAAATGTGGAAAACATCACTCCTAATATCTATCTGAATTACTTACGAGGTACAGGCTGACACGAGAAGTCATCTTTGTCGTTCTAGAGTCGTAATAATAAGTCTCATCTAACAGATACAAATCCGAACTAGTGCACGTAGCACTAGCCCGACCAGCGAATTCACATTTAAGAATGTCTTTTTAAGACAATATTTTGTTTATAAGTATATCTTTATTTAAACCTTTAAAAAAGTACCATCAGGTTTTATGTTAAGTCAGTTATTATGACATTCAAGTGTTAATCACGTCCTTTTAAAGCGACTATGCTAAACAAAAGAATTGCCGCTAAGACATTTTGTACAATTTGTAAATTACAAACGGCGTTAGCAAAATAATTTATCTTTACCTTTTCCCCAAAAATTTTGATCGCAAAGCGGTGTTTTGGCTAAACAAAATGGACTGGTTACGCTAAATATCATGTATAAAAGCACTACAGTTTTGTATAAGACCAAATTTTAAAACATCATCAGAAATATATTTTAAATGGCGAGCTACTAGAAAACAGTTGTTTTTAGAAAAAAATGGACGTCTCTGTTCTTAGGTCGAGAATTGGTTATTGACTTTACAATTGGATGTGGTTAGGACACTGTCAGTTTGGGAGTTACGAATTGGCCGTGGTTTGCACAACACATTTTGACACCAGCACTTTCGTTATCGTTTTCATTATCGTTACTTTCATTATTAACTAAGATTTTATCAAACTCTTTAGCAGTCTGTTAATTGCATTCATATATCACAAAAACTCAGCATCTATTTGCAAACACTCTCATACGAAGGAGTGGCCTCAAGAGTCCATGCTTACGAGCTTTTCTTTCATTATCACAGCCTTTTTTTTCTACAACAACAATTACACTTTTCTTTGGTTCATTCGGTTCGTAAGCGTCGACTCCGTGTAAGAGGCTCATTTCTTCGATGAGAAGGCTACAAATAGACCCGAAACCTAGAACTCGAGTCTATAGGCCGCACACGATGTCTCATGGTCCTGAAGATTGATGGTGCACCGCGAGGCAGACGGCGAGAGGTCGATCTTGTACTTCTCGAGAGCTTCCTCGTTCTCTGTCACCCAGTAGCCAAGGACGTCAGTGTCGTACGTCGGGATAATAGTGACTTCTGTAAGGACCAGACATAGTTTATTAGTTTAGAGATATTCAAGAGCTCGTTATGAAGTATCTTAAATTTTTTCTAATTTATGTGTGTTCATTCCATTTAATTTGTTATATTACTAAAGTATCCTAAATGCAAGTATATTACAGTTTAATGGGGAGATGAAAATGGGTGAAATTATTTTAAAACAAATTGCATAACTTACCTAAATCTTTATCTTCCCATGTCTTCTTGGCGTCGAGGAGGGCGTTGTAGATCTCCTTCGATGGCTCAGTACCAGAGAACACGTAGTAGCGTGCACGGACTCGCTTGAAGAATTCAATGGCGGAGTAGTACGAGTTGCCATGATGTGGCACGTAAGTCAGCTCCATATACACTGGTGCAGGAGCCTTCTTCTTGCTGGGAGACTCCGAGGCTCGACTCTTTGCTTCCTTGCTCTTCTCCTGGTTGATCTTATTTTTGTTTAACACGGTTGAACTTGTTTGCTTCTTAGGAGTACTCTTCCCGTCTGCATGAGTTGGTGCCCCGATCGGACTTGGCAGACCAAGTGGCTTTCCCCAAGACTCGATAGGATCTTTGGATGGTTTACGTGTTTCACTGGTAAGTTCAGATTTTTCGTACTTAGTTTCCTGTTTGCTTGATGAACTGCTTTCGGTCAGTTTCTTTGACTCTGATTTAAGGTCTTTCAACGTTATTGTACTTTCTTCTTTTGAAGAATGGCTTGAATGTGAATGAAATTTAGAATCAAGCTCGTATTTTGCTGTTATGTTTGAAATAACTTTAGATCCGCTAACTTTCTTGTGTTCTTCAATGGCTTTCTCGAAGTGCTCGTCCGCTTCTTTCAAGAAAGTAGCGTCACTGTGTTTTAAATGTTCAGATCTTTCTTTAGCTAAGAAGGCTTCCGTCATTTTTGTTGTAGAGCCGGTCAGTACTTCAGTCGAAGTTACTTCAGAATGTGATAACGATTTGTATGAATCATCTTCAGGGAGTTGTCCATAAACAGAAGTTGACATGATATCCTTGTCTAACATTGATTCATGTTTGTCGAATAAGTCATGTTGTGATTTTGCAGTATCTAATTCAAAGCTAAGATTGGACCTAGGTGAGTGTGCGACTTGTGATTTGGTACTGCTGGGGCTGCCCTGACCGTCTTCATCACTATAATACATTCCGCTGCCGCTTTCCGTGCCCCAAACATGAGTAGCGGCTCTAGAACCTCTAGAGCTGATATCTGATGGTGGAGTAGAAATGCCAGGGTGATCTAGATCATCGCTAGCTGCTGACGAGCTTCGCATATCACCAGTCTTTGACGACAGTTTGGAGAATGACTTTTCACTTTCACCGGTGTCAACGGTTTCTTCAAATTCCTCTCTAAACTCTGATATCGTAGTCTTAGTAGATTTAGTAGTCTTAGTGACACCATCACTGCCTTTGCTAACTGTAGTGGTTTCGATGGTAATCTTAATTTTTTCAGGGCTAATTACCTCCTTGGTTGTTACAACAGTAATGGTCTGTGTGATTTCGTTGTCACCTTCTTTGATTACTTTGGTGTAAGTGTCAGTTTCTGTAGTTATTTCTCCCACAGGTGAGCGTTGCTTCTTCGGTTTTAGTTCTGGTTTGTTCTTTGATTCAAGAGGTAGTTGACTAAATGCAGGTTTATCATCCAGAACTTTTCTTTCTTCCTGTGCAACTGGTTGTTTTTCTATTTCTTCAAGTTCTTCAGGAGACCAATCGTCAAGGCCGGTTCCTGGAGGTAAATACGTGATTTGTGTGCGTACGTCTTTTGTTGTTTCGACTGTGCCATCATCTTTCGCATTTTCAGTTACAGTTTCTGTAACAGTTTTAACCGCTACGTCATTTGTTTTACTATTGCTAAGTTCCTCTTTTGTCACGTTAGTTGTAATTGTCTGAGTAATTTTTTCGCCATGGTCTGACTTAATGACGTTGGTCTTCTTATCAACAGATGTCTTGATCTTCCCAGTGGGTACTAATCCCTGTAGCGCAGCTTGAAGGTCACTGTCTGATGTCTTTTGGAATTCGGAAACAGTTATTTTTACATCTTTAGTTGTTTCTGTTGCTCCGTCAGGGAATTCATCGACAGTAGTAGTTTCGACCGTGGTTCGCACGCGTTTAATATTTATATCGTTGCTAGTCAAGAACTCACGTTTTGTTGCAATGGTTATTTTGCGCTTAATGGTAATGGAACCTCGCTGTATGACTTCGTTTTTAACATCCAGATCCTCTGTTAAACTTTCTACAATTTCAGAGTCACCTATGTGCAATTCTTCAGGACGTTCAGGAACATCTTCCATTGATCTTTGCGGGTAACCGGCTATGTCAGTGATAGTGACTGTTTCTTTCTTTTTGGTAATCACAGTACCATCAGGGTGCTCATCTTCAGTCTCACTCCTAACTATAGTTTTGACTTTTCTAGAACGTGTTACCGTATTTTCGAACGTCTGTTTAATCGTTACCACTGTAGTTTTTCTATTGATTTTGATCCCATTTTCGATGACTAAATCTTCTTCAGTTTGTACTGATTCCTTTGGTTTATCGACTTCACTATATCCCATCAGATTTTCGTAGAATGTTTCTGTTTTATAATCATCTAACGTTACTTTTTTGTCTCTAGTAATTTCTGTGTTGCCATCGGATAGTGCGATTTGACTCTCGGTTTCTACAGTTGTTCTAACCTTCTTCTTTGCATCTTCTTGTTGTGACTCCAGAACTTCTTTCGTCGTTTTAATTGTAACAATTTGTTCAAGTTCTTTTCCGTCTCTATTTATCATATTATTTTTAGTTTCTATATTAATTTGAACATCTCCAATTTGCTCATAGCCTGCCACCTGTTGGGTTGGAACTTCCCGCTGTTCATCTTTCATGTCACAGACCGATGTACTGGTGTCCACAGTAGTTCTTGCAGCGCCGTCAGGATATTCATCTGTTGTTGTGACCGTTTTGACAGTCTTTAATTTTCTTAATACGTGCTGACTATCAGCGTATTTCGTTTTGACTACCTTGGTATTGATAATTCTTCTGATAATAATTTCATTTTCTTTTATATCTTTTATGTCAGTATCCTCACTTACGTCAGGTTCTCCTAAAGGTAATAAGTCTTTAAGCGCAGCTTCTAATTTTCTCATTTCAGCTTGTTCTTCTGTTGTGGGCTCCATAGTTTTAAGACTTTCATCTACCAACGAGATCTTTTCACTAGCTCTTGTAACAACTGACCCATCGGGGTATTCATCTTCGGATACTGTCCTGACGGTGGTTTTAGTTCTCTTAATATTTTGGTCAGTGTTGGCATATACTTGTACTGTTGTCGTGATGGTGATTTTTCTTTTGATGACAATACCATCTTCAGTTATGGTTTTAGTTTCAGTAGTCGTGTCTTCTATTGGGTCTCCAATAGTATCAAATCCTTCTTCGACTGTATCGGCTGTTTCAACTTCTATGTCTGTTACTGAAGTACTACTTTCAACAATAGTTCGCGTTGAGCCATCTGGGTAAAAATCAGTGGTGGTAAGAGTTGTTAAAGTCTTTAGTTTTCTAAGGTTGCCTTGTTTGTCAGAATATTTCGTCTTAACAATTTTAGTGACGATAGTCCTCTTGATAGTAATATCCTTTTCCTTGATTTCCGTAGTCTCACTGGACTCAGTAACTTCTGGTTCTCCAATTGGACTAAACTCTTTGAGAGCAGCATCAACTTTGCCACTTTCATCAGTTGACGGTAATCCATCTTCGACAGGAATACTATCTCCAGTTTTTGTTTTGTCCTCTATAACCCTGTCTATCTCGGGATGTTCATGAACTCCATTGACAATTGGTGGTAGAACTTTTTCTTTTGGTGCTGGCATAGTACTTTCTTCTGTATGTACTTTCTTCTTTGCCTGAATTTCTTCATTACTTATGTCGGTAATTGAGGTGTCCGTATCAACAATAACTTTTGTAGTACCATCAGGATATTTATCACTCGTAGTGACCGTAGTTACTGTCTTAAGTTTTTGTAATAATCCTCGATTGTCAAAGTACTTAGTCTTAACGATCTTAGTAATTTTAGTTCTGAAGACAGTTATTTTATTTTCTTTAATTTCTTCTGTTTGTACGTTTTCACTCACTTCTGGCTCGGATGGAACAAGTTCCTTTAAAATAGCTTCAATTTTTTCATTTTTCGAATCGGTTTCCTTATCTTCTGTCTCTATAAGATTTTCATCTAAGAGTGATATTTTTTCGCTGGTCTTTTTAATTACAGAGCCATCTGGGTGTTCATCGTCTACGACGGTTTTGACTGTCGTTTTAATTCGCTTTATGCTCTTGGTATTATTAGTGTATTCTTGTATAGTAGTAGTTATTGTTGTTGTTCTTTTGATACTCTCGCCGTCTTCCATAACTGTTTCAATTTCTGTAGTAGTGTCTTCTTTGGGTTTGCCAATTGATTCAAAACCTTCGAGACTTTCATCTACAGCATCTATTCCAATATCTGAAATAGATACTTTAACATCTTTAGTGACTTCTGTCATTCCGTCGGGAAGCATGGTCTCTGTCACAGTTTCTACAGTAGTCTTAACTTTTCTTTTACTCCTATCTATTGAGCTTAAGATTTCTTTTGTTGTTGTGGTAGTAACAATTTGTAGAGCGGTGTTCCCATTAATAATTACAGTTTTCTCATATTTTTCAGTTTCAACCGCTTTGTCTTCCACTACTGTTAAATCTTGAAGTTCAGGGTTTTCCACAGATTGTATTTCAATATCTGTCAGAGATGTACCACTATCAACTTTAGTGCGAGATGAACCATCAGGGTAATCATCAGTTGTAGTGATTGTTGTGTCAGTCTTTAGCTTTTTTGGTACGCCTCGTTTATCAGCATACTTCGTTTTTACTGTTCTTGTAACAATGGTTCGCCTGATAGTAAAGGTTTCCTGTTTGATTTCCTCTGTTGTAGTAGTGACACTTTCTTCAGGTTCACTACAAATTATAAAATCACTGAGTATACTGTCTAAATTGCTGCTAGAATCTAAAATAATTTCTTCAGTCTTAACTTCAACGTTTTTCTGTACATCTCTTGAACCATCGGAGTGTTCTTTAGTGACATTTGTTTCAACTGTAGTTCTAATTATCTTTTTATGGTCACTGACTTTAATGGTTTCCTTTTTAGTTGTTGTTGTTACAGTTTCTACAATATCCTTGTTATTTTCTTTAATTATTCGCTTACTGACATCTGTGTCGATGATCGTATCTTCAATGTTATCATCTGATTCCTCAGTCTCACTTAAAAAGGATTTGAGCGATTCTGCATCTTTAGGCACGGAAGACTCGCGTTTGTCAGTCAAGTCTCTAATTTCAAACTTTTCTTCACTTTCTAAATATTCCTTATCAGTTCTGTCTTTGGCGTACAAATCCATGGATGAGGTAGATCTAAGGCTGGAAGAACATTCTGAGAGTAATGTTTGTGTGTCTTTTATTGTTGTTGTAGAACCATCAGATCCTTTGCTAAGGGTGGTTGTTTCTATTGTAGTCTTAATATTTTGTGGTGTGCCATCTTCCCGTGATATTACTTCTTTAGTAGTTACAGTAGTTATTGTCTGAGTAACCACATTTTCACCTTCTTTAATGATTTTTGTAACGGTGTCAGTTTCTGTTTTGATCTTTCCTACATTTTGCATTAAAGATAAAAGATCCGATTCGTCGTCTACAAGGGCAGTTGTCTTTTTAGGTACTTTCTCGGTTGATGTAGAAATTCTCTGAGTAAGAACATCATCTCCAACGTGAACCACCTTAGTGATTGTTTCTTCGCTGCCATCAGATTTATCATAGGTAACTTCGCTTTGGACTCCATCACTGATTTTCACATCCTGGAAACTACTAGGAGTCTTCGGGAGTGGGCTGACTGGAACCGTTGGGGGAGTGGATACCCTGACTAAAGATTCTACGCTTTCTGTCTTAATACCTTGCTGTACAGTATCTTCTCCAAATGCTTTATGTATAGATTCCATGAGATAAACAGCACTTTCTTTCATTGCTTGTGATAAAATTTTGTCATCACTTGCTCCTAAATCAATAGGTATACTGTGTACTCCCGAATCTGATGCTTCTGAAAGAGGAATTTCATCTTTAGGTGATCCCAGTTCCTGTGTTTTGACATCATGAATTTTAGTAAAATCTGTGTCTTTCAACGTTGATGTAATGGAATCGTCAAATGTGAGTGATTCAACTTTTTGGGTAGTGGTATCATCAGAATATAGCACATCTTTAAGAGATTTCTTTTCCGATTTTTCAGAGCCTTCAAAACTATATTTTTCTTCAAGGCTGGTTTCCTTAGATACATCTTCGGAACTACTACCATGCGGTATAGGGGTAAGACCATCTGTCATGCTACCAAGAGAATCTTCAGCAGACTTATCATCTAGAATAGATCTCTTTTTAATGTCATGTGGCTTGCAAACAGTTTCTTTAAGAGTAGCTTCTAGCTTAGATACAAACTGTCTTTCTTGTTTTAGCAATTCTTCAGTTTGACTCGATAAAGATTGAACTTTTGTAGCTGATATTTGAATATGTGAGTCTTTTTTAACATCTACTCTTTCCATTACTTGACTGTCTTCACTAACTGATTCACCGTCTTCGTAAATGTCTTTTTCATCTGTATCTAAGTCTTGAAGTTCGACTTTTTCTTCTGTAGGTCGTTCAAGGGTTCCAGCTGATACTGGACTCATTGATTTACGGTTAACTTTATCTTCGGTGATTTGTTTATTGTCTTTTTGTGCAGTTAGATCATTTCTATGCATTACCTTTTCACGTGTAGTGGTCGTAGGTTCTTCATCAAAATATTCCTTTTCATCAACGTCTTTTTCGTCATCTTTTGACTTGGTTTCAATTTCCTTCTTAGTTACTTCAGATTTTTCTGTAATGGCTTTGTCAGTAGCAAAAATAGGACTTGCCAATTCTTGATCATGTTTAGGTATGCTTGCAGTCACAGGTTTTACTAAGCCAGGAGCATGGTCATGAGGCTGTTCTGGACTGAGTTCTTTTTCAGATTTCAATGGACTGGATGTTTTTGAGTCTAGCAACTTACTAGTATGTTTTTCGTCTATATTACTTGTAGTAATCTTGTCTATTTGAGTCTTTATAAGGCTAGGTGTTTTCTTATCATCGGGCTTGATTGGGCTAGCTGGTGTTTCGGCTGGCTTGTCTGTGCTAGGTGCCTTCTCATCGGGCTTGATTGGGCTAGCTGGTATTTCAGCTGGCTTATCCGGGCTAGTTACTTTCTCATTGGGCTTGTCTGGGCTTGCTGGTGTTGCAAATGGCTTGTCCGTGCTAGGTGCCTTCTCATCAAGCTTGTCTAGGCTAGATAACTTCTCAACAGCCTTGCCTCGGCTAGCTGGTGTTTCAACTGGCTTGTCAGCCAAAGATGCCTTCTCATCCAACTTGTCTGGGCTAGCTGCCTTCTCATCAGGCTTGTGCGGGCTAGTTGGTGTCTCAGCTGCCTTTTCTGCGCTAGGCGCCTTCATATCAGGCTTGATTAGGCTAGCTGCCTTTTTATCAGACTTGTCTGGGCTAGCTGGTGTTTCAGTTCGCTTGTCTGTGCTCGGTTCCTTCTGTATGGGCTTGATTGGTCTAGCTGGTATTACAGCTAGCTTGTCTGCGCTAGATATTTTCTCATCAGGCTTGATTGGGCTAGCTGGTATTTTAGTTAGCTTGTCTGGGCTAGTTGCTTTCTCATCAAGCTTATCTTGGGTTGCTGCAGTTGGCTCATCCGCAGTAGGTGCCTTTTCATCAGACTTGCCTGGGCTAGCTGGTGTTTCACCTGGCTTGTCTGCCATAGGTTCCTTCTCACCCGACTTGTCTGGGCTAGGTACCTTCTCATCGGGCTTGTCTGGGCTAGTCAGGGTCTCAGTCGCCATTTCTGTGCCAGGCGTTTTCAGATCGGGCTTAACTGGGCTAGCTGCCTTTTTATCAGACTTGTCTGGGCTAGCTGTTGTTTCAGTTGGCTTGTCTGTACTCGGTGCCTTCTCTATAGGTTTCATTGGGCTAGCTGGTATTACAGCTGGCTTGTCTGCGCTAGATATTTGCTCATCGGGCTTGATTGGGCTAGCTGGTATTTCAGCTAGCTTGTCTGGGCTAGTTGCTTTCTCATCAAGCTTGTCTGGGCTTGGTCGTGTTGCAGTTGGCTCATCCATAGTAGGTGCCTTTTCATCAGGCTTGCCCGAGCTAGCCGGTGGTTTAACTGGCTTGTCTGCCATAAGTTCCTTTTCATCTGACTTGTCTGGGCTAGCAGCCTTCTCATCGGGCTTGTCTGGACTAGTCAGTGTCTCAGTCGCCTTTTCTGTTCTAGGCGCTTTCATATCGGGTTTAATTGGGCTAGCTGCCTTTTTATGAGACTTGTCTGGGCTAGCTGGTGTTTCAATTGGTTTGTCTTGACTAACTGCTTTCTCATCGATCTTATCTGGGCTTGCTGGTGCCTTTTCATCAAATTTCATTGGGGTAGTTGGGATTTCAACTGACTTGTCTGCGGTGAGCCTTGCTTCGGTGAGCTTGATCGGGCTAGCTGGTGTTTCAGCTGGTTTGTCCGAGCTAGATGCCTTCCCATCAGGCTTGTCTAGGCTAGCTGATGCTTCAGTAGGCTTGTCAGAGCTTGGTGCCTTCTCATTGGCCTTGTCTGATACAGCGGGTGATTCAGCTGCCTTCTCTACACTTGGTTCCATCGCATCGGGCTTATCTGATTTTGCTGGTGTTGCAAGTAGCTTGTCTGCCGTAAGTGCCTTGTCATCCGGCTTTTCTGGGCTAGCTGCCGTTTTACCTGGCTTGTACGAGCTATGTGCCTTCTCATCGGGTTTGTCTGGGCTAGTTTCCTTTTCATCAGGCTTAAAGCCTGGGCTTGCTTCTGTTTCAGCTGTTTTTTCTTCGCTAGGTGCTTTCATATCTAACTTAAGTGGGCTAGCTGCTTTTTCATCAGACTTGTCTGGGCTAACTGATGTTTCAGCTGGCTTGTCCGAACTAGGTGCCTCCTCATCGGGTTTGTCTGGAATAGCTGCCGTCTGATCGGGTTTGTTTGCGCTAGCTGCCATATCATCGGGCTTGTCTGGGCTAGCTGGTGTTTTAGCTGGCTTGTCCGAGCTATGTGCCTTCTCATCGGGTTTGTCTGTGCTAGCTTCTTTTTCATCAGGCTTCAAGTCGGGGCTTGCTGCTGTTTCAACCGCTTTTTCTTCGCTAGGTGCTTTCATATCAAGCTTAATTGGGCTAGCTGCCTTCTCATCAGACTTGTCTGGGCTTACTGATGTTTCAGCTGGCTTGTCCGAGCTGGGTGCCTCCTTATCGGATTTGTCTGGACTAGCTGCCATCTGATCGGGATTGTCTGCGCTAGCTGCCTTCTGATCGTGCTTGTCTGGGCTAGCTGGTATTTTAGCTGGTTTGTCCGAGCTATGTGCCTTCGCATCGGGTTTGTATGGGCTAGTTTCCTTTTCATCAGGCTTCAAGTCTGGACTTGCTGCTATTTCAGCTGCTTTTTCTTCGCTAGGTGCTTTCATATCAAGCTTAATTGGGCTAGCTGCTTTTTCATCAGACTTGTCTGGGCTAACTGATATTTCAGCTGGTTTGTCCGAGCTAGGTGCCTCCTTATCGGGTTTGTCTGGACTAGCTGCCGTCTGAGCGGGTTTTTCTCGACTAGCGGCCTTCTCATCAAGCTTGTCTGGACTAGCGGGTGTCTCAACTGACTTTTCTGCGATAGGGGCCTTCTCATCTGGCTTGATTGGGCTAAGTGGTATTTCAGTTGGCTTATCTGCACTAGCAGCCTTCTCATCGGGTTTATCTGGGCTAGCTGGTATTTCAGCTTGCTTGTCCGAAATAGGTGTCTCCTCTTCGGGCTTTTCCGGTACAGCTGGTGATTCAGCTGCGTTTTCAGTACGACGTGCCTTCTCATCGGTCTTATCTAGACTGGCTGGTGTTGTAGCTGGCTTGTCCACGGTAAGTGCCTTGTCTTCTGGCTTTTCTGGGGTAGTTGCTATTTTAGCAGGCTTTTCTGAACTAAGTGCCTTTTCATCGGGTTTGTAAGGGCTAGTTGCCTTCTCATCAAGCTTGTCTAGACTAGCTGGCGTCTCAACTGTCTTGTCTGCGTCAGGGGCTTCCTCATCTGGCTTGATTGGGCTAAGTGGTATTTCAGCTGGTATGTGTGTACTGTCAACCTTCTGATTAGGTTCGTCTGGGCTAGCTGGTAATTCAACTGGCTTTTCTAAACTAGGTAACTTTTCATCGGGTTTGTCGGAGCTAGCTGCTTTTTCAACTGGCTCAATTGGGCTAAGTGGTATATCAGTTGGTTTATGTGTACTATCATCCTTCTGATAAGGCTCGTCTGGGCTAACTGGTGTTTCAGCGGGCTTTTTCGAGCTAGGTACCTTCTCATCGGATTTTTCGGGGCTAGCTGCTTTCTCAATAGGCTTGTCTGGACTATCTGGTGTCTCAACTGACTTGTCTGCGCCAGGGGTCTTCTCATCTGGCTCGATTGGGCTAAGTGGTATTTCAGTTGGTATGTGTGTACTATCAGCCTTCTGATCAGACTCGTCTGGGCTAGCTGGTGTTTCAGCGGGCTTCTCCGAGCTAGGTGCCTTCTCATTGGATTTGTCTGGAGTTGCTGCTGTTGCAGTTAGCTTGCCTGCGGTAGGTGCTTTGGCATCCAACTTGTCTGGGCTAACTTCCTTTTCATCAGGCTTCAGGTCTAGGCTTGCTGGTATTTCAGCTGCCTTTTCTGCACTAGGTGCTTTCATGTCAAGTTTAATAGGGCGAGCTACCTTCTCCTCGCGCTTGTCTTGGCTAGCTGGTGTTTCAGCTGGGATGTCTGCACTAGGTACCATTTCATCTGTCTTTATTGGGCTAGCTGGTGTCTCAAGAGATATTTCTGCGCATGCTGCCATCTCATCAAGCTTGATTAGGCTAGTTGCTGTTGCAGCTGATTGGTCTGGGCTGGGTGTTTTGTGAGCAGGTTTGATTGGGCTAGTTATCTTGTCAGCTGGCTTGTCCGCACTACTTTCTTTTTTCTCAAGAATTGTTTCTATTTCTTTTTGATGCACTTCACGAGTCATTTTAGCTTTACAAATCTCCATTAGTTGCTCTAACGTTGGTTTTGAGTCACTGAGTGAAGTTTTCGTGTAAGTTCTGCTGACTTTAGTACCATCTGGTAGTTCGTCTTCTTCGACAGTAACGATCACTATCTTATACATCACTGTTGTTCTTGTAATGCTATAGTATTTTTGAACAATCGTAGTGATAATAAATGTTCGCATAATAACGACCCCTTTTTCGGTAATAGTAAGATATTGAGTAATTGTTTTTTCCTCCGATTCACCCATTGGTTTGAAGTCCTTCAATTTTTCTTCTATTTCTAGGTTATCGAAGAATGAAAAAGATTTACGTTGTGTTGGGCTACTAGGGCTGAGGTGTCCATTGTCGAGCTTATCTGGAGTTAATATTTTCTCTCCAGACTTGATAGCGACTGGTGCCTTATCATCTGCCTTCGCGATCTTACCTGAGCTAGGTGCCTTTTCATCCACTTTGACGGGTATGTTGACCTCATCATCCGGTTGAGTAAGTACAGATACAACATCTTGTTGTAGCGGCTTTATTACTTTTTCTCCAAAAACGGAATCAATTGCTTTGTCATCAGACATAACAGAGCTTTTTGTCTTTCTATCAAGTTCGGTAAGACTAGACTTCTTGTCAACCAGCTTAACTGGGCTCGGCGTCTGCTCATTAGGCTTGGCAGGGCTAGGCGCTTTTGAATCAGTCTTGAAGTCATCAATTAAATCTTGACTAGGTGCTTTTTCGTCTGATTTGACATGGCTAGGTTCTTTGTGATCATGCAATGCTGGGCAAAGCTCCTTTTCATCAAACTTGACGGAGCAAGTCTCTTTATCATCAGGCTTGATGAGGCTTGGTTCTTTGTCAGAAGCCTTGACGGGGCTTGGTTCTTTCTCAGATGCCTTAACGGGGCTTAGTTGTTTCTCGATAGCCTTGATGGGGCTTAGTTCTTTTTCAGGATCCTTAGCGGGGCTAGGTTCTTTATGTTCATGCATGATTGGAGTAGGCTCCTTCTCATAATGCTGAACTGGACTAGGTGTCTTTTCATCAGGTTTGATAAATGCAGATACTACGTCCAATTCAAACGGTTTTACTAGCTTTTCTTGTGCAGTATGTATTGTTTTTTCTGCAGATTTGACGAGACTATGTTCTTGGTCACCAAGCAAGGCTGTGCTGACCAGTTGTTTATCAGTTTTAACGGGGCTAGGCTCTTTTATTTCAAGTTTTTCAACTAAGTGACCTGATTTTTCGTGAGACTTGATGAGGCTTAACTCATTGTCATCAGTTTTTGCGGTCCAAGGCTCTGTCGCATCTATTTTGACAAGATGAGTCGTTATTTCATCAAGTTCGACGAAGCTAGGTTCCTTGTCGTCAGGTTTTACTAGGTCAATCTCCTTCTCATCAGGTGTGACTAGGTCAGTCTCTTTCTCATCAGGTATGACGGGGCCGGGTATCGTTTCGACAGGTTTTGTTACTACAGATACAATTGCCAGCTCCAAGGGCTTAGTTGGTTTTCCTTCAAGCGTCGAGTTAATTGTTTTTTCATCAGGCTTGACGAGGCTAACCTCTTCATTAAGTTTGACAGGGCTAGGCTCCTTTTCATCAGGTTTGACAGGGCTAGGCTCCTTCTGATCAGGTGTGACAGGGCTGAGCTCTTCGTCAGGTCTGACATGGCTAGGCATCTTTTCGTCAGGTTCGACAAAGCCAGGCTCTTTCTCGTCAGACTTGAAAGGACTAAATTGTTTCTTTTCGTATGTTGTATCTGGAAGAGCTTCACTGAAGGTTATATCCACATCCATTACTGGGGTAGGTTCTTTAACTTCAATTTTTACTGTGCTCTTCGTTGGCCTCAAATTAGCAATGGATACCTCTTTAAAGCTTCTACTGGATTTTGTACCATCTGTATGTTCGTCTGTCTCCATAGAAATTACAGTGATTTTGTATTTTGTTGAAGTTCTACTTATATTGGAGTATTCTTGAATTATTGTAGTAATTACTGTTTTTCTTTTAATGACGAGGCCATGTTCAGTAATTGTAACTATCTGAGTCGTTGTGTCTTCTTCTGTTTCGCCTATCGGTTCAAAACCTTGTAACTGCTTTTCAATTTCATAATCATCCTGAAATTGACTTGGTATTTCCCTGTCTAAAACTAATAAAGTTTTTTCATCAGGCTTGACAATGCTAAATTCGTTTTCATCTGTTTTTCCTGGACCTGGTTCTTTCTGGTCAGGTTTGGCAGGGCTAGTTGTTTCTTCATCAATGTGGACAGGGCTGGTTGCTGTGAAATCAGTCTTGGTTGGACTGGTAACCTTTTTATCAGGCTTGACTAAGCTTAGTTCTTTCAAATCTGTGTACTCAGAATCATCCATTAAAGCTGGACTATGTATTTCTTCATCAGAGTCAACAGGGCTTGGAGTCTCGAAACTTGAAATTAAATCAAGTTTAACTGGTTTAAGCACTTTTTCAGACAACTTATCAAGGCCTAATACCTTTTCGTCAGCTTTTGTTGAGCTTAGTTCTTCCTTCACAGATGGCACTGGGCTAAGTTCCTCCTTCACGGATGATACTGGGCTCACTGCCTTCCGATCTGGTTTGGCTGAGGTTTTGTCCTTCACAAATGGTACCGAGCTGGGCATCTTCTCATCAGACTTCGCTGGGCTAAGTTCATCCTTTATAAACAATACAGGGCTTGGTGCCTTCTCATCAGGCTTGGCTGGGCTAAGTTCTTCTTTCACAGATGGCTCTGGGCAAGGCACTTTCTCATCAAGCTTGGCTGGGCTTAGTTCATCCTTTTCAGATGATGCTGGGCTTAGTGCCTTCTCATCAGGCTTGGCTGGACTTACTTCGTCCTTCACAGATGGTACCGGGCTGGGTACCTTCTCATCATACTTGGCTAGGCTTAGTTCTTCCTTTGCAGGTGGCACCGGACTAGGCACTTTGTCATCAGTCTTGGCTGGTCTAGGTACATCTGTCTCTGATGATACTGGGCTTGGTAACTTCTCATCAGTCTTGGCGGGGCTTAGTTCTTCTTTCACAGATGGCACTAGGCTAGGCACTTTCTCATCAGGCTTGGGTGGGCTAAGCTCATCCTTCTCAGATGAAACTGGGCTTAGTACCTTTTCATCAGTCTTGGCGGGGCTTAGTTCTTCTTTCACAGACGGCACTGGGCTAGGCACTTTCTCATCAGGCTTGGGTGGGCTTAGCTCATCCTTCTCAGATGATGCTGGGCTTGGTGCCTTCTCATCAGGCTTAGCTGGGCTTACTTCGTCCTCCACAGATGGCACCAGGCTAGGGATTTTCTCATCAGACTTGGCTGGGCTTAGTTCTTCCTTTGCAGGTGGCACTGGACTAGGCACTTTGTCCTCAGTCTTGGCTGGGCTAGGTTCATCTTTCTCTGATGATACTGGGCTTGATGCCTTCTCATCAGTCTTGGCGGGGCTTAGTTCTTCTTTCACAGATGGAACTAGGCCAGGCACTTTCTCATCAGGCTTGGGTGGGCTTAGCTCATCCTTCTCAGATGAAACTGGGCTTGGTACCTTCTCATCAGTCTTGGCGGGGCTTAGTTCTTCTTTCACAGATGGCACTGGGCTAGGCACTTTCTCATCAGGCTTGGGTGGGCTTAGCTCATCCTTCTCAGATGAAACTGGGCTTGGTACCTTCTCATCAGTCTTGGCGGGGCTTAGTTCTTCTTTCACAGACGGCACTGGGCTAGGCACCTTCTCATCAGTCTTGGCGGGGCTTAGTTCTTCTTTCACAGACGGCACTGGGCTAGGCACTTTCTTATCAAGCTTGGCTGGGCTTAGTTCATCCTTCTCAGATGATGCTGGGCTTGGTGCCTTCTCATCAGGCTTGGTTGGGCTTACTTCGTCCTCCACAGATGGCACCAGGCTAGGGATTTTCTCATCAGACTTGGCTGGGCTTAGACCTTCCTTTGCAGGTGGCACTGGACTAGGCACTTTGTTCTCAGTCTTGGCTGGGCTAGGTTCATCTTTCTCTGATGATACTGGGCTTGATGCCTTCTCATCAGTCTTGGCGGGGCTTAGTTCTTCTTTCACAGATGGTACTAGGCCAGGCACTTTCTCATCAGGCTTGGGTGGGCTTAGCTCATCCTTCTCAGATGAAACTGGGCTTGGTACCTTCTCATCAGTCTTGGCGGGGCTTAGTTCTTCTTTCACAGACGGCACTGGGCTAGGCACCTTCTCATCAGTCTTGGCGGGGCTAAGTTCTTCTTTCACAGACGGCACTGGGCTAGGCACTTTCTTATCAAGCTTGGCTGGGCTTAGTTCATCCTTCTCAGATGATGCTGGGCTTGGTGCCTTCTCATCAGGCTTAGCTGGGCTTACTTCGTCCTCCACAGATGGCACCAGGCTAGGGATTTTCTCATCAGACTTGGCTGGGCTTAGTTCTTCCTTTGCAGGTGGCACTGGACTAGGCACTTTGTCCTCAGTCTTGGCTGGGCTAGGTTCATCTTTCTCTGATGATACTGGGCTTGATGCCTTCTCATCAGTCTTGGCGGGGCTTAGTTCTTCTTTCACAGATGGAACTAGGCCAGGCACTTTCTCATCAGGCTTGGGTGGGCTTAGCTCATCCTTCTCAGATGAAACTGGGCTTGGTACCTTCTCATCAGTCTTGGCGGGGCTTAGTTCTTCTTTCACAGACGGCACTGGGCTAGGCACCTTCTCATCAGTCTTGGCGGGGCTAAGTTCTTCTTTCACAGACGGCACTGGGCTAGGCACTTTCTTATCAAGCTTGGCTGGGCTTAGTTCATCCTTCTCAGATGATGCTGGGCTTGGTGCCTTCTCATCAGGCTTGGCTGGGCTTACTTCGTCCTCCACAGATGGCACCAGGCTAGGGATTTTCTCATCAGGCTTGGCTGGGCTTAGTTCATCCTTCTCAGATGATACTGGGCTTGGTAACTTCTCATCAGGCTTGGCGGAGCTTACTTCATCCTCTACAGATGGCATGAAGCTGGGTGTCTTCGCATCAGACTTGGCTGGACTAAGGTCATCTTTCACAGATGATACTGGGCTTGGTGCCTTGTCATCAGACTTGGCTGGGCTTAGATCTTCTTTCTCAGATGGCACCGGTCTAGGCACTTTCTCATCAGGCTTGGCTGGGGTTAGTTCATCCTCCTCAGATGATACTGGGCTTGGTACCTTCTCATCAGTCTTGGCTGGGCTTACTTCGTCCTCCACAGATGGCCCCGGGCTAGAGACTTTCTCATCAGACTTGCCTGGGCTTACTTCATCCTTCGCAGATGAAACTGTACTTGGTACCTTCTCATCAGTCTTGGCGGGGCTTAGTTCTTCTTTCACAGATGGCTCTGGGCTAGGCACTTTCTCATCAAGCTTGGCTGGGCTTAGCTCATCCTTCTCAGATGAAACTGGGCTTGGTACCTTCTCATCAGTCTTGGCGGGGCTTAGTTCTTCTTTCACAGACGGCACTGGGCTAGGCACCTTCTCATCAAGCTTGGCTGGGCTTAGTTCACCCTTCTCAGATGATGCTGGGCTTGGTGCCTTCTCATCAGGCTTGGTTGGACTTACTTCGTCCTTCACACATGGTACCGGGCTGGGTACCTTCTCATCATACTTGGCTGGGCTTAGTTCTTCCTCTGCAGGTGGCACCGGACTAGGCACTTTGTCATCAGGCTTAGCTAGGCTTAGTTCATCCTCCTCAGATGAGACTGGGCTTGGTACCTTCTCATCAGGCTTGGCTGGGCTTACTTCATCCTCCACAGATGGCACTGGGCTAGGGACTTTCTCATAAGGCTTGGCTGGGCTTAGTTCATCCTTCTCAGATGCTACTGGGCTTGGTAACTTCTCATCAGGCTTGGCGGAGCTTACTTCATCCTCCACAGATGGCATGAAGCTGGGTGCCTTCGCATCAGACTTGGCTGGGCTTAGATCTTCTTTCTCAGATGGCACCGGTCTAGGCACTTTCTCATCAGGCTTGGCTGGGGTTAGTTCATCCTCCTCAGATGATACTGGGCTTGGTACCTTCTCATCAGTCTTGGCTGGGCTTACTTCGTCCTCCACAGATGGCCCCGGGCTAGAGACTTTCTCATCAGACTTGCCTGGGCTTACTTCATCCTTCGCAGATGAAACTGTACTTGGTACCTTCTCATCAGTCTTGGCGGGGCTTAGTTCTTCTTTCACAGATGGCTCTGGGCTAGGCACTTTCTCATCAAGCTTGGCTGGGCTTAGCTCATCCTTCTCAGATGAAACTGGGCTTGGTACCTTCTCATCAGTCTTGGCGGGGCTTAGTTCTTCTTTCACAGACGGCACTGGGCTAGGCACCTTCTCATCAAGCTTGGCTGGGCTTAGTTCACCCTTCTCAGATGATGCTGGGCTTGGTGCCTTCTCATCAGGCTTGGTTGGACTTACTTCGTCCTTCACACATGGTACCGGGCTGGGTACCTTCTCATCATACTTGGCTGGGCTTAGTTCTTCCTCTGCAGGTGGCACCGGACTAGGCACTTTGTCATCAGGCTTAGCTAGGCTTAGTTCATCCTCCTCAGATGAGACTGGGCTTGGTACCTTCTCATCAGGCTTGGCTGGGCTTACTTCATCCTCCACAGATGGCACTGGGCTAGGGACTTTCTCATAAGGCTTGGCTGGGCTTAGTTCATCCTTCTCAGATGCTACTGGGCTTGGTAACTTCTCATCAGGCTTGGCGGAGCTTACTTCATCCTCCACAGATGGCATGAAGCTGGGTGCCTTCGCATCAGACTTGGCTGGACTAAGTTCATCTTTCACAGATGATACTGGGCTTGGTGCCTTGTCATCAGACTTGGCTGGGCTTAGATCTTCTTTCTCAGATGGCACCGGTCTAGGCACTTTCTCATCAGGCTTGGCTGGGGTTAGTTCATCCTCCTCAGATGATACTGGGCTTGGTATCTTCTCATCAGTCTTGGCTGGGCTTACTTCGTCCTCCACAGATGGCACCGGGCTAGAGACTTTCTCATCAGGCTTGGCTGGGCTTACTTCATCCTTCTCAGATGAAACTGGGCTTGGTACCTTCTCATCAGTCTTGGCGGGGCTTAGTTCTTCTTTCACTGATGGCACTGGGCTGGGCACTTTCTCATCAAGCTTGGCTGGGCTTAGTTCATCCTTCTCAGATGATGCTGGGCTTGGTGCCTTCTCATCAGGCTTGGTTGGACTTACTTCATCCTTCATAGATGGCACCGGGCTAGACACTTTCTCATCAGGCTTGGCTGGGGTTAGTTCATCCTCCTCAGATGATACTGGGCTTGGTACCTTCTCATAAGTCTTAGCTGGGCTTACTTCGTCCTCCACAGATGGCACCGGGCTAGGGACTTTCTCATCAGGCTTGGCTGGGGTTAGTTCATCCTCCTCAGATGATACTGGGCTTGGTACCTTCTCATAAGTCTTAGCTGGGCTTACTTCGTCCTCCACAGATGGCACCGGGCTAGGGACTTTCTCATCAGGCTTGGCTGGGCTTAGTTCATCCTTCACAGACGGCACCGGGCTGAGTAACTTCTCATCAGGTTTTGCTGGGCTTGGTTCTTCTGTTATAGATGGCACTGCGCTAGACTCCTTCTCGACAGGTTTCGCTGGGCTAAGTTCGTCCTTCACAGAGGATACTGGGCTTGATGCCTTCTCATCTAGTTTGGCTGGGCTTTTTTCATCCTTCATAGATGGCACCGGGCTAGGCACTTTCTCATCAGGCTTAGCTAGGCTTATTTTATCCTCCTCAGATGATACTGGGCTTGTTACCTTCTCATCAGACTTGGCTGGGCTTACTTCGTCCTCCACAGATGGCACCGGGCTAGGGACTTTCTCATCAGGCTTGGCTGGGCTTAGTTCATCCTTCTCAGATGCTACTGGGCTTGGTAACTTCTCATCAGGTTTGGCGGAGCTTACTTCATCCTCCACAGACGGCATGAAGCTGGGTGCCTTCGCATCAGACTTGGCTGGACAAAGTTCATCTTTCACAGATGATACTGGGCTTGGTGCCTTGTCATCAGACTTGGCTGGGCTTAGTTCTTCTTTCTCAGATGGCACCGGTCTAGGCACTTTCTCATCAGGCTTGGCTGGGCTTAGTTCATC
Organism: Aporophyla nigra; assembly: GCA_947507805.1. Classification (NCBI taxonomy): domain Eukaryota; kingdom Metazoa; phylum Arthropoda; class Insecta; order Lepidoptera; family Noctuidae; genus Aporophyla; species Aporophyla nigra. The sequence goes on along the minus strand of OX382308.1, from coordinate 22,457,434 downwards.
CTTCTCAAATGATATTAGGCTTGGTGCCTTCTCATCATGCTTGGCTGGGCTTACTTCGTCCTCCACAGATGGCACTGGGCTAGGGACTTTCTCATCAGGCTTGGCTGGGCTTAGTTCATCCTTCTCAGATGCTACGGGGCTTGGTAACTTCTCATCAAGCTTAGCTAAGCTCACTTCGTCCTTGACGGATGGCACCGGGCTGGGTGCTTTCGTATCAAACTTGGCTGGGCTAAGTTCATCTTTCAAAGATGATATTGGGCTTGATGCTTGCTCATCTGGTTCGGCTGGGCTTAGTTCTTCTTTCAAAGATGGCACCGAGCTCGGCACTTCCTCATCAGGTTTAGCTAGGCTTAGCTCATCCTTCTCAGATGATGCTGGGCTTGGTGCCTTCTCATCATGCTTGGCTGGGATTATTTCATCCTTCTTAGATGACACTGGGCTAGGTATCTTTTCATCTGTCTTGGGTGAGGTGTCGTCTTTCAAGGATTGCATCAGACTGGGCACTTTCTCATCAAATTTGACTGACGTTTCGTCTTCAACAGAAGGCACCAGGCTTAGTTTATCCTTTACGAATGATACTGGACTCACTGCCTTCTCTTCTGGTTTGGCTGAGGGTTCATCCTTTACAGATGGCACTGGACTGGGCGCCTTCTCTTCAGACTTAATTGGGCTAAGTTCATCCTTCTCAGATGAAAATGGGCTTGATGATTTCGCATCTAATTTGGCTGGGATTAGTTCATCCTTCTCAGATGAAACTGAGCTTGGTGTCTTCTCATAAGGCTTGGCTGGGCTTACTTCGTCCTCCACAGATGGCACCGGGCTAAGTGCCTTCTCATCAGACTTGGCTGGGCTTAGATCTTCTTTCACAGATGGCACCGGGCTAGGCACCTTCTCATCAGACTTGACTTTGCCTATTTCGTCCGTCACAGATGGCACCGGGCTGGGTGCCTTCGTATCAAACTTGGGTGAGCTAAGTTCATCTTTCTCAGATGATACTGGGCTTGGTGTCTTCTCATCAGGCTTGGCTGGGATTATTTCATCCTTCTCAGATGACACTGGGCTAAGTATCTTTTCCTTTGTCTTGGGTGAGGTGTCGTCTTTCAAGGATTGCACCAGACTGGGCACCTTCTCATCAGATTTGACTGACGTTTCATCTTTAATAGAAGGCACCAGGTTTAGTTTATCCTTTACGAATGATACTGGACTCGCTGCCTTCTCAGCTGATTTGGCTGAGGATTCATCCTTTACAAATGGCACTGGACTGGGCGCCTTCTCTTCAGACTTAGTTGGGCTAAGTTCATCCTTCTCAGATGATACTGGGCTTGATGCTTTTTCATCTAATTTGGCTGGGCTTAGTTCATTCTTCTCAGATAATACTGGGCTTAGTGCCATCTCATCGAGCTTGGTTGAGCTTACCTCGTCCTTCACAGATGGCACCGGGCTAGGCACTTTCTCATCAGGCTTGGCTGGGCTGACTTTATCCTTTACAAATGATACTGGGCTTGGTGCCTTCTCATCAGGCATAGCTGAGCTTACTTCGTCCTTGACAAATGGCACCTGGCTTGGTGCCTTTGCATCAGACTTGGCTGGGCTAAGTTCATCTTTCACAGATGATACTGGGCTTGATGCTTTCTCATCTGGTTTTGCTGAACTTAGTTTTTCTTTCATAGATGGCACCGGGCTAGGCACTTTCTCATCTGGCTTGGTTGGGCTTAGCTCATCCTTCTCAGATGTTACTGGGCTTGATGCCTTCTCATCAAGCTTGGGTAGGCTTAATTCATCCTTCTCAGATGAAACTGGGCTTGATACCTTCTCATAAGGCTTGGCTGGGCTTACTTCTTCCTCCACAGATGGCACCGGGCTAAATGTCTTCGCATCAGACTTGGCTGGGCTTAGATCTTCTTTCATAGATGGCATCGGGGTAGGCACCTTTTCATCAGGCTTGGCTTGGCTTATTTCGGCCTTCACAGATGGCACCGGGCTGGGTGCCTTCGTATCAAATTTGGCTAGGCTAAGTTCATCTTTTACAGATGATACTGGGGTTGATGTTTGCTCATCTGGTTCGGCTGGACTTAGTTCTTCTTTCATAGATGGCACCGAGCTAGGCACTTCCTCATCAGACTTAGCTAGGCTTAGCTCATCCTTCTCAGATGATGCTGGGCTTGGTGCCTTCTCATCAGGCTTGGCTGGGATTATTTCATCCTTCTTAGATGACACTGGGCTAGGTATCTTTTCATCTGTCTTGGGTGAGATGTCGTCTTTCAAGGATTGCACCAGACTGGGCACCTTCTTATCAAATTTGACTGACGTTTCGTCTTCAACAGAAGGCACCAGGCTTAGTTTATCCTTTACGAATGATACTGGACTCACTGCCTTCTCTTCTGGTTTGGCTGAGGGTTCATCCTTTACAGATGGCACTGGACTGGGCGTCTTCTCTTCAGACTTAGTTGGGCTAAGTTCATCCTTCTCAGATGAAAATGGGCTTGATGCTTTCACATCTAATTTGGCTGGGATTAGTTCATCCTTCTCAGATGAAACTGGGCTTGGTGTCTTCTCATAAGGTTTGGCTGGGCTTACTTCGTCCTCCACAGATGGCACCGGGCTAAGTGCCTTCTCATCAGACTTGGCTGGGCTTAGATCTTCTTTCACAGATGGCACCGGGCTAGGCACCTTCTCATCAGACTTGACTTTGCCTATTTCGTCCATCACAGATGGCACCGGGCTGGGTGCCTTCGCATCAAACTTGGGTGAGCTAAGTTCATCTTTCTCAGATGATACTGGGCTTGGTGCCTTCTCATCAGGCTTGGCTGGGATTATTTCATCCTTCTCAGATGACCCTGGGCTAGGTATCTTTTCATCTGTCTTGTGTGAGGTGTCGTCTTTCAAGGATTGCACCAGACTGGGCACCTTCTCATCAAATTTGACTGACGTTTTGTCTTCAACAGAAGGCACCAGGCTTAGTTTATCCTTTACGAATGATACTGGACTCACTGCCTTCTCTCCTGGTTTGGCTGAGGATTCATCGTTTACAGATGGCACTGGACTGGGCGCCTTCTCTTCAGACTTAGTTGGGCTAAGTTCATCCTTCTCAGATGAAAATGGGCTCGATGCTTTCGCATCTAATTTGGCTGGGATTAGTTCATCCTTCTCAGATGAAACTGAGCTTGGTGTCTTCTCATAAGGCTTGGCTGGGCTTACTTCGTCCTCCACAGATGGCACCGGGCTAGGTGCCTTCGCATCAGACTTGGCTGGGCTAAGTTCATCTTTCACAGATGATACTGGGCTTGGTGCCTTCTCATCAGACTTGGCTGGGCTTTGACCTTCTTTTACAGATGGCACCGGGCTAGGCACCTTTTCATCAGGATTGTCTGGGCTAAGTTCATCTTTCAGAGATGATACTGGACTTGGTGCCTTCTCATCAGACTTGGCTGGACTTAGATCTTCTTTCACAGATGGCACCGGGCTAGGTTCCTTCTCATCAGACTTGGCTGGGCTAAGTTCATCTTTCTCAGATGGTACTGGGCTTAGTGCTTTCTCATCAGACTTGGCTGGACTTAGATCTTCTTGCACAGATGGCACCGGGCTAGGCACCTTCTTATCAGGCTTGGCTGGGCTTACTTCGTCTTTCACAGGTGATACTGGGCTAGGTGCCACCTTTTCATCAGGCTTGGCTGGGCTAAGTTCATCTTTCACAAATGATACAGGGCTTGGTGCCTTCTCATCAGATTTGGCTGGACTTAGATCTTCTTTCACAGATGGAACCGGGCTGGGCACCTTCTCATCAGACTTGGCTGGACTTAGATCTTCTTTCACAGATGGCACCGGGCTAGGCACTTTCTCATCAGACTTGGCTGGGCTAAGTTCATCTTTCACAGATGATACTGGGCTTGGTGCCTTCTCATCAGATTTGGCTGGACTTAGATCTTCTTTCACAGATGGAACCGGGCTAGGCACCTTCTCATCAGATTTGGCTGGACTTAGATCTTCTTTCACAGATGGCGCCGGGCTAGGCACCTTCGCATCAGACTTGGCTGGGCTAAGTTCATCTTTCACAGATGTGACTGGCCTTGGTGACTTAGCATCAGACTTGGCTGGGCTAAGTTGATCTTTCACTGATGATTCTGGGCTTGATGCTTTCTCATCTGGTTCTGCTGGGCTTAGTTTTTCTTTCATAGATGGCACTGGGCTAGGCACCTTATCATCTCTTTTGGCTGAGGTGTCGTCTTTCAAGGATTGTAACTGACTGGGCACCTTCTCATTAGATTTGACTGACGTTTCGTCTTCCACGGAAAGCACCAGGCTTAGTTTATCCTTCAAAGATAATACTGGGCTCATTGCCATCTCATCTGGTTTGACTGAGGTTTCATCCTTCATAGATGGCAGCGGACTGGGCGCCTTCGCATCAGACTTGGCTGGACTAAGTTCATCTTTCACAGATGGTGCTTTCTCATCTGGTTCGTCTGGGCTTAGTCCTCCCTCCACAGATGGTACCGGGCTAGGTGCTTTCTCATCAGGTTTGGCTGGGCTTAGTCCATCCTTCTCAGATGATACTAGGCTTGGTGCCTTCTCATCAGTCTTGTCTGGGCTTTTTTCGTCCTTTTCAGATAGCACCGGGCTGGATGCCTTCGCATCTGACTTGGCTGGGCTAAGTTCATCTTTAACAGATAATACGGGGCTTGGTGCCTTCTCATCAGTGTCATCTGAGCCAGGTACCTTTTTGACAAATTTCTGTTGGGTTTGTTCCATCTCATCTGGTTTAGCTGCGCTTGGTGCCTTATCATCATGTTTGACTTGGCTAAGTGCCTTAAAATCTAGCTTATCTTGATTAGGTTTCCCATCATCTGATTGGAGAGGCACAGAGCTAAGTTGCTCAACTTCCGTCGATAATGGACTTGGTTCCTTCAATGTTTTCTTTTCAACTTCCTTTGTTTCAATCGTCTCTATTTCTTGGCTGTGTTCTTCCGGTATTACTTGTTGAAGTAATTTATCGCATATAAATACTTTCGTCTTGTCAACCGTTTCTTCAAATTTCTTTAATAGAGTTTTAGCGACTGTCGTTTTCTCTACTGCTAATTCTTGAGATTTATTTAATAAATCCTCACCATCGATTTGTTTGATGCCATGAATATCTTTTTCTAGACCAACTTGCTTGTCATCAAGTTTGTCAGAAATGATATCTTTTTTCGTGATTTCATCAAGTTTTTCTTCTGGTTTTAAGTCTTGTTTTGTGTCAATAGAATCGTCAGATCCGATTGAGGGTGGTTTGGTAATACCAACGGTCGTTATGTCCGCGGTTCCTTTTACTTTATCGGCAACCTTCTCGTCTTCTTCTTTTTCGGAAATCAGTTTTTTCATATCTTCCTTGGCTGACAATGGGCTTGGAACTCGTTGTGAGACCGTGTCTATTAATTGACTATCTTCCATAGCGTCAAGAATTTCCGTTTCAGTTATCAAGTCTAGTTCTGCACTTATCATATCTTTCGTCAGTTTGGCAACACTTACTTTTATTTTAGTCTCTTTCACTGTGTCTGGTATAAGTTCAGGGCTTGGTATTTTTTCTTCAGATTGATCTTGTGTGTCAGTTTGAATCGTAAGTTCTTTCGTAAGTTTTTCATGTGTAAGTTCATCTTTAAATTTGATACCTTGATCCACTTCTTCCCTTATCTGAGCCTCTTTCTCTGGACTAGGTTCTTTTACAGGAACTTTGCTGAGAACGGCTTCAGAAATTTTAAGGACTTGTGGTTTTTCATCGATGGTGATTTTTTGTTTGTCTACTTTATCTGCCTCCAAAATATGAGACAGTTTATGTTCCTCCATTGGACGTTCTTTAGTGTCGTCTACTTTGTCTTCAGTAGCAATAGTTTCGAGTTCTTCGTAAGCTTCTACAAGAAGGTCTTTGTCAACGAGAACAAAGCCATCTTCATCCAAGTGTTCTTCCTTTTTATCTTTATGTTTGTCATCAATTTCTATCGGCACGCTTTTAACTTTTTCAACTGGGGTCACCTTTTCATGAGGTTTAATTGGACTGGGCTGTTTCATGTCAGCCTTAACTGAGCTTACTGCCTTTTCAACAGGTTTGATCGGGCTAGGCACCTTCTCGTCGAGTCTGATTGGGCTTACCACCTTCTCAACTAGTTCAACTTGAGGTATATTTGCATCGGTATCTTCAATATGTGGTTTTAGTAAAGAAATACCTTTCTGGGGGCTGAGTTTAGGTTTTTTATCATCAAGAGAAACCGTTCTTATAGTTCGAGTCTTAATAGTGCCATCGGGTAGTTCATCTTCTTCGGTAGTCAAAATAATCGTTTTGTACCGTAGAATTGTTCTGGTTAAACTGCTAAACTCCTGGATGATAGTCATAGTGATAGTTTTTCGTTTTATTATGATACCATTTTCAGTAATAGTTACAAACTGAGTGCTCGAACTTTCCTCTGGATTTCCTACGGCATCGAAACCTTTAAGACTTTCGTCAATGTCTAATTCTTGTTGTTCATCATAGATCAAACAAGGTAACTTTTCTTTAGGAGAAACAGGCTCATCCAAGCTTGTTATTGTTTCTTCAGGCTTAATAAGTATTGGCACTATATTAAGATCAATTGGCTTAGTAGGCTTGTCATCAAGTTTGTCAGATTTGATTGGGCTGGCTGTCTTCTGATCTGGCTGGACCGGACTAGGCACCTTTTCATCAGGTTTGACCAGAGTAGGTTTCTCCTCGTCAAGATGTACTGGACTAGGTGCTTCCTCTTCTGGTTGAATAAGGCTTGGTTTCCTTTTGTCAGGCTTGACCGGGCTTGGCTCTTTCTCAACAGACTTAAGCAGGCTTGGGTTTTTCTCGTCAAGATGTACTGGGCTTTGTGCCCTCTCTTCTGATGTCATAAGACTTTGTTTCTTCTCGTCATCGTCAAGCTTGACTGGGCTTGACACCTCCTTATCAAGATGTACTGGACTAGGTGCTTTCTCTTCTGGTTGAATAAGACTTGTTTTGCTTTCATCAGGCATGACCAGGCTTGGTTTCTTTTCATCAGGCTTGACTAGGCTTGGCTCTTTCTCTAAGAGATGTACTGGACTAGGTGCCTTCTCATCTGGTGTGATTAGGCTTTGTTTTCTTTCGTCAAGCTTAGCTGGTGTTGACCTTTTATCATCAGGCATATCGGGACTTACTTGTTTCATGTCAAAATTTACTGGACTAGTTGTTTTCTCCTCTGGTGTTAAAAAGCTTGGTTTTCTTTCATCAGGCTTCACTAGCGTTGCCTCTGTGACATCAGGTTCAATTGGGCTTGGCATTTCCTCGTCAAGATCTACTGGCCTAGGTACCTTCTCTTCGGGTGTGATAAGGCTTGGTTTCCTCTCATCAGGCTTGACAAGGCTTGGCTCTTTCTCGAAAAGATGATCTGGACTAGGTGCCTTTTCCTCTGGTGTGAAAAGACTTGGTTTTCTTTCATCAGGCTTGACTACGGTTGGCTCTTTGTCATCTGGCTTAACTGGCCTTTGCTCTTTCTCGTCACTATGGACTGGACTAGGTGCCTTCTCTCCTGGTGTGATAAGGCTTGGTTTCCTTTCTTCAGGCTTGACCGGGCTTGGTTCTTTCAGATCAAGCTTGACAAGGCTGGCCTTTTTCTCGCCAAGTAGTACTGGGCTTGGTGCCTTCTCCTCTGTTGTGATAAGACTTGCTTTTCTTTCATCAGGCTTGACTAAGTTTGGCTGTTTATCATCAGGCTTAACTGGACTTGGCTCTTTCTCGTCAAGATGGAATGGACTAGGTGCCTTTTCTTCTGGTTGAATGAGACTTGATTTCCTGTCATCAGGCTTGAACAGGCTTGGTTCTTTCTCGTCAAGGCCTGTTGTCTTCTCTTCTGGTGTGATAAGGCTTGGTTTCCCTTCTTCAGGCTTGACTGGGCTTGGCTCTTCCTCATCAAAATGTACTGGACTTGGTATTTTCTCCTGTGGAGTGATAAGACTTGCTTTCATTTCATCAGGCTTGACTAAAGTTGGCTCTTTATCATCAGGCTTAACTGGACTTGGCACTTTTTCGTCTAGATAGATTGGACTAGGTGCCTTCTCTACTGGTGTGATAACTCTTGATTTCCTTTGATCAGTCTTGACAGGGCTTGGCGCTTTCTCATCAGGCTTGACCATACTTGGCTTTTTCTCGTCAAGATGTACTGGGCTTGGTGTCTTCTCCTCTGGTGTGTTAAGGCTTGGTTTCCTTTCTTTAGACTTTGCTGGGCTTGGCTCTGATTCTTCAGGCTTGATCAAGCTTGGCTTTTTCTCGTCAAGATATACTGGGCTTGGTGCTTTCCCTTCTGGTGTGATAAGGCTTGATTTCCTTTCATCAGGCTTGACCAGGCTTGGCTCTTTCTCATCAGACTTGACAGGGCTGGGCTCTTTCTCGTCAAGAAGTGCTGGGCTTGTTGCCTTCTCTTCCGGTGTGATAAGGCTTGGTTTCCTTTCTTCAGACTTGACTGGGCTTGGCTCTTCCTCATCAAGATGTACTGGACTTGGTATTTTCTCCCGTGGTGTAATAAGACTTGCTTTTCTTGCATCAGGCTTGACTGGACTTGGATCTTTCTCGTCAAGATGGATTGGACTAGGTGCCTTCTCTTCTGGTGTGATAACGCTTGATTTCCTTTCATCAGGCTTGACCGGGCTTGGTTCTTTCTCATCAGGTTTTACCAGACTTGGCTTTTTCTCGTCAAGATGTACTGGGCTAGGTGCCTTCTCTTCTGGTGTGATAACGCTTGATTCCATTTCATCGGGCTTGACCAGGATTGGCTCTTTCTCATCAGGCTTGACCGGGCTGGGCTCTTTCTCGTCAAAAAGTACTGGGCTTGGCTTTTTCTCGTCAAGATGTACTGGGCTTCGTGCTTTCTCTTCTGGTGTGATAACGCTTGATTTCCTCACATCAGGCTTGACCGGGCTTGGCTTTTTCTCATCAAGCTTGACCAGGCTGAGCTCTTTCTCGTCAAGAAGTAATGGACTTGTTGCCCTCTCTTCTGGTGTAATAAGGCTTGGTTTCCTTTCTTCAGGCTTGACTGGGCTTGGCTCTTCCTCATCAAGATGTACTGGAATTGGTATTTTTTCCTGTGGTATGATAAGACTTGCTTTTCTTTCATCAGGCTTGACTGGACTTGGATCTTTCTCTTCAAGATGGATTGAGCTAGGTGCCTTCTCTTCTGGTGTGATAACGCTTGATTTCCTTTTATCAGGCTTGACCGGGCTTGGTTCTTTCTCATCAGGTTTTACCACACTTGGCTTTTTCTCGTCAAGGTGTACTGGGCTTGGTGCCTTCTCTTCTGGTGTGATAAGGCTTGATTCCCTTTCATCGGGCTTGACCGGGCTTGGCTCTTTCTCATCAGGCTTGACCGGGCTGGGCTCTGTCTCGTCAAAAAGTACTGGACTTGGCTTTTTCTCGTCAAGATGTACTGGGCTTCGTGCTTTCTCTTCTGGTGTGATAACGCTTGATTTCCTCACATCAGGCTTGACCGGGCTTGGCTTTTTCTCATCAAGCTTGACCAGGCTGAGCTCTTTCTCGTCAAAAAGTAATGGGCTTGTTGCCCCCTCTTCTGGTGTGATAAGGCTTGGTTTCCTCTCATCGGGTTTTACTGGACTTTGTTCTTCCTCGTCAAGATGTACTGGACTTAGTATTTTATCCTGCGGTGTGATGAGACTTGCTTTACTTTCATCAGGCTTGACTAAGGTTGGCTCTTTGTCATCAGGCTTGGCTGGACTTGGCTCTTTCTCGTCAAGATGGATTGGACTAGGTGCTTTCTCTTCTGGTGTGATTACGCTTGATTTCCTTTCATCAGGCTTGACCGGGCTTGGCTCTTTCTCGTCAGGCTTGACCTGACTTGGCTTTTCCTCGTCAAGATGTACTGGACTTAGTATTTGCTCCTGCAGTGTGATAAAACTTGCTTTACTTTCATAAGGCTTGACTAAGGTAGGCTCTTTGTCATCAGGCTTGGCTGTACTTAGCTCTTTCTCGTCAAGACGTATTGGACTAGGTGCTTTCTCTTCTGGTGTGATAAGGCTTGATTTCCTTTCATCAGGCTTGACCAGGCTAGGCTCTTTCTCGTCAAAAAGTACTGGGCTTATTATCTTCTCTTTTGGTGTAAAAAGACTTGGTTTCCTTTCGTCAGGCTTTACTGGGCTTTGCTCTGATGTATCAAGCTTGATCAGGCTTGGCATTTTTTCATCAGGCTTGACCAGGCTGAGCTCTTTCTTGTCAAAAAGGACTGGGCTTGTTGCCTTCTTTTCTGGTGTGATAAGACTTGGCTTCCTTTCTTCAGATTTTGTTGGGCTTGTCTCTGATTCATCAGACTTGACCACGCTAGGCTCTTTTTCGTCAAGAAGTACTAAGCTTAATGCCTTCTGTTCTGGTGTGATAAGGCTTGGTTTCCTCTCATCAGGCTTCGCAGGGCTTGGTTCTTTCATGTCAAGATGTACTGGACTAGGTGCTTTCTCTTCTGGTTGTACAAAGCTTGGTTTTCTTACTTCACGTTTGACTGGGCTTGGCTCTTCCTCGTCAAGATGTTCTGGACTAGGTGCCTTCTCTTCTGGTGTGATAAGGCTTGATTTCCTTTCATCAGGCTTGACCGGGCTTGGTTCTTTCTCATCAGGTTTTACCAGACTTGGCTTTTTCTCGTCAAGATGTACTGGGCCTGGTGCCTTCTCTTCTGCTGTGATAAGGCTTGATTCCCTTTCATCGGGCTTGACCGGGCTTGGCTCTTTCTCATCAGGCTTGACCGGGCTGGGCTCTGTCTCGTCAAAAAGTACTGGGCTTAGCTTTTTCTCGTCAAGATGTACTGGGCTTCGTGCTTTCTCTTCTGGTGTGATAATGCTTGATTTCCTCACATCAGGCTTGACCGGGCTTGGTTTTTTCTCATCAAGCTTGACCAGGCTGAGCTCTTTCTCGTCAAGAAGTAATGGGCTTGTTGCCCTCTCTTCTGGTGTGATAAGGCTTGGTTTCCTTTCTTCAGGCTTGACTGGGCTTGGCTCTTCCTCATCAAGATGTACTGGACTTGGTATTTTTTCCTGTGGTATGATAAGACTTGCTTTTTTTTCATCAGGCTTGACTTGACTTGGCTCTTTCTCGTCAAGATGGATTGAACTAGGTGCTGTCTCTTCTGGTGTGATAAGGCTTGATTTCCTTTCATCAGGCTTGACCGGGCTTGGTTCTTTCTCATCAGGTTTAACCAGAATTGGCTTTTTCTCGTCAAGATGTACTGGGCTTGGTGCTTTCTCTTCTGGTGTGATAACGCTTGATTTCCTCACATCAGGCTTGACCGGGCTTGGCTTTTTCTCATCAAGCTTGACCAGGCTGAGCTCTTTCTCGTCAAAAAGTAATGAGCTTGTTGCCCTCTCTTCTGGTGTGATAAGGCTTGGTTTCCTCTCATCGGGTTTTACTGGGCTTTGCTCTTCCTCGTCAAGATGTACCGGACTTAGTATTTTCTCCTGCGGTGTGATGAGACTTGCTTTACTTTCATCAGGCTTGACTAAGGTTGGCTCTTTGTCATCAGGCTTGGCTGGACTTGGCTCTTTCTCGTCAAGATGGATTGGACTAGGTGCTTTCTCTTCTGGTGTGATAACGCTTGATTTCCTTTCATCAGGCTTGACCGGGCTTGGCTCTTTCTCATCAGGCTTGACCAGGCTTAGCTCTTTCTCGTCAAGAAGTAATGGGCTTGTTAACTTCTCTTCTGGTGTGATAAGGCTTGGTTTCCTCCCATCAGGCTTTGCTGGGCTTGGCTCTGATTCATCAGGCTTGACCAGGCTGGGCACTTTCTCGTCAAGATGTACTGAGCTTGCCGCCTTCGATTCTGGTATGATAATGCTTGGTTTCCTTTCTTCAGGCTTGACTGGGCTTGGCTCTTCCTCGTCAAGATGTACTGGACTTGGTATTTTCTCCTGCGGTGTGATAAGACTTGCTTTACTTTCATCAGGCTTGACTAAGGTTGGCTCTTTGTCACCAGGCTTGGCTGCACTTGGCTTTTTCTCGTCAAGATGGATTGGACTAGGTGCCTTCTCTACTGGTGTAATAACGCTTGATTTTCTTTCATCAGGCTTGACTGGGCTTGGCTCTTTCTCAGCAGGCTTGACCAGGCTGGGTTCTTTCTCGTCAAGAAATACTGGGCTTGTTGCCTTCTCTTCTGGTGTGATAACGCTTGATTTTCTTTCATCAGGCTTGACCGGGCTTGGCTCTTTCTCATCAGGCTTGACCAGACTTGGCTTTTTCTCGTCATGAAGTAACGGGCTTGTTGCTTTCTCTTCTGGTGTGATAAGGCTTGGTTTCCTTTCTTCAGGGTTTGCTGGGCTTGGCTCAGATTGATCAGGCTTGACCAGGCTGGGTTCTTTCTCGTCAAGAAGTACTGGGCTTGTTGCCTTCTCTTCAGGTGTGATAAGGCTTGGTTTATTTTCTTCAGGCTTTGCTGGGCTTGGCTCTGATTCATCAAGCTTGACCAGGCTAGGTTCGTTTTCGTCAAAAAGTTCTGGGCTTGTTGCCTTCTTTTCTGGTGTGATAAGGCTTGGTTTCCTTTCTTCAGGCTTTTCTAGGCTTGGCTCTGTTTCATCAGGCTTGATCAGGCTTGGCTTTTTCTCATCAAGATGTACTGGGCTTGGTGCTTTCTCTGCTGGTGTGATGACTCTTGATTCCCTTACATCAGGCTTGACCGGGCTTGGCTCTTTTTCATCAAGCTTGACCAAGCTGAGCTCTTTCTCATCATGAAGTAACGGGCTTGTTGCCTTCTCTTCTGGTGTGATAAGGCTTGGTTTCCTTTCTTCAGGCTTTGCTGGGCTTGGCTCTGATTGATCTGGCTTGACCAGGCTGGGTTCTTTCCTGTCAAGAAGTACTGAGCTTGTTGCCTTCTCTTCTGGTGTGATCAGACTTGCTTTACTTTCATCAGGCTTGACTAAGGTTGGCTCTTTGTCATCAGGCTTGGCTGGACTTGGCTCTTTCTCGTCAAGATGGATTGGACTAGGTGCCTTCTCTACTGGTGTAATAACGCTTGATTTCCTTTCATCAGGCTTGACCGGGCTTGGTTCTTTCTCATCAGGCTTGACCAGACTTGGCTTTTTCTCGTCAAGATGTACTGGGCTTGGTGCCTTCTCTTCTGGTGTGATAAGGTTTGATTTCCTTTCATCAGGCTTGACTGGGCTTGGCTCTTTCTCAGCAGGCTTGACCAGGCTGGGTTCTTTCTCGTCAAAAAGTACTGGGCTTGTTGCCTTCTCTTCTGGTGTGATAAGGCTTGGTTTCCTTTCTTCAGGCTTTTCTAGGCTTGGCTTTGATTCATCAGGCTTGATCAGGCTTGGCTTTTTCTCGTCAAGATGTACCGGGCTCGGTGCCTTCTCTTCTGGTGTGATAACGCTTGATTTCCTTTCATCAGGCTTGACCGGGCTTGTCTCTTTCTCATTAGGCTTGATCATGATTGGCTTTTTCTCGTCAAGATGTATTGGACTTGTTGCTTTCTCTTCTGGTGTGATGAGGCTTGGTTTCCTTTCGTCAGGCTTGAGAAGGCTTGGCTCTTCTTCGTCAAGATGTACCGGACTTCGTATTTTCTCTTGTGGTATGATAAGACTTGCTTTTCTTTGATCAGGCTTGACTAAGGTTGGGTCTTTGTCATCAGGCTTAACTGGACTTGGCTCTTTCTCATCAATATGGACTGGTTTAGGTACCTTCTTTTCTGGTGTGATGAGGCTTGGTTTCCTCTCATCAGGCTTGGCTGGGCTTGGCTCTTCCTCGTCAATATGTTCTGGACTAGGTGCGATCTTTTCTGTTATAATAAGACTTGATTTATTTTCATCAGGTTTGCCCGGGGTTAGCTCTTTCTCATCCAGCTTGACAAGGCTTGACTCTTTCTTTCCGAGAAGTGTTGGGCTTGTTGCCTTCTCTTCTGGTGCAATAAGGCTTGGCTTTCTTTCACCACGCGGCGAGGTTTGTTCTGTCTCGTCAAGATTTACTGGACTTGGTACCTTCTCCTCTCGCGTGACAAGGGTTGGGCTCCTCTCGTCTGGTTTGACTGGGCTTAGTTCTTTCTCATCAAGCTTGATTAAGCTTGTCTCTTTCTCGCCGAAAAGTACTGGGCCTGTTGCCTTCTCCTCTAGTGTAATAAGGCTTAATTTAGTTTCATCAGGCTTGACTAGGATTGGCTCTTGAAAATCAGGCACAACTGGACTTTGCTCTTTGTCATCAAGCTGTTCTGGGCTTGGTGTCTTCTCTTCTGGTGTGATAAGGCTTAGTTTCCTTTCCTCAAGTGTGACTGGGCTTTGCTCTTTCTCGTCAGGCGTTACTGAGCTTAACTCTTTTGCGTCAAGGTGAATTGCGCTAGGTGCCTTTTCTTCTGGTGAAATTAAGCTTGTCTTTCTCTCACCAGCCTTGACTGGGCTTGATTCCTTCTCTTCAGGTTTGCTTGGGCTGCGGGCCCTTTCATCTAAATAGATTAGGCTTGGTGCTTCCTCTTCTACTTTGATTGGGCTAGCTACTTTATCCTCTGGTGTCACAAGGCTTAATTTCCTCTCATCAGACTTAACTGACATTTGCTGTTCCTCGTCAATTTTGATTGGGATTGGCTCTTTTTCGTCAAGATGGATTTGGGTTGGTGGTTTCTCGCCAATCTTGACTGGGGTAGGTGCTTTATCTTCTGGCAATTCCTTGACTATTGCTTGTAATTTGTCTTCAAATTCAAATGGAATGGGGTCTGGCTTTTTGTCAACAAGTTTCATCTGTCTAATAACTCGAGTGTATGTTATACCATCAGGATGTTCATCCTTTTCAATAGTCATAATGCAAATCTTGTATTTGACAATCTTTCTGGTAATATGTTTATATTCCTGAATAACTGTCGTAATGAGAGTTTCTCTCATGATCACGATGCCATTCTCAGTGACCGTTTCGTGTTTGCTCGAAGTATGCTCTTCTTTGTCCAACGGTGTAAATTCTGCAAGCAATTTATCAATTCCTGATTCTTGCGCTTCGTCATAAATCATAGTAGACCTTTCGCTATCAGGCCGTTCTGAAGCTGGTGTTTTGTCTACAGGCTTAGTTGGACTTGGTGTTTTTTCATGTCTCTTTGGAAGAGTTATCTCGGGCGGTAATTCCTTTTCAGGGCTCGGAGATTTTCTTTCCATAAGTTCCTTTGCTAAACTAAGGGACTTCTGATCGGTTATTTGTTTCTCTGGACTAAGCGATTCCTCATTAGCTGTGGGAGAAATAAGCTTAGGTTTTTCATATGCGAGTGTGACTTTTCTGATGGTTCTGCTTACTTTAGAACCATCTGGCAACTCATCTTCTTCAATAGTTAAAACAGTTGTTTTATATCTAAATGTTGTTTTAGTGACATTGGTATATTCTTGGAGGATTGTCGTTATTATTGATTTCCTATGTACTGAAATGCCTTTTTCAGTGGTTGTTATGTGTTGCGTTGTGGTAACTTCTTCAGGCTTTCCAATTGGTTCAAAACTCATAAGTCTTTCTTCAATTTCTAATTCTTCATCTTCGTCGTAAATTAAGCTTGGCTTATCGTCGGCTGTTTGACTTAAAGGTATTGATACAGTTGGGCTAGGAATTTTTTCTTTCAAATCATGTAGGCTTGACATTTTCTCATCAGACTTCACAGGAGAAACAAGATTCTTATCAAGTTTTTCAGGGGTAAGTACTTTTTTGTCTTGTTTGGTTGGGATTTGTATTTTTTCATCTGGAATGACTGAACTGAGCTTTGGTCTTTCATGAGAAAGGAACACTTTTCTGTAAGTTCTCCCAAATCTTGTTCCGTCAGGAAGGTTATCATCTTCAATTGTTATAACAGTAGTTTTATATCTAACAATCGTCTTAGTAATGTTACTATATTCCTGTATGATAGTGGTAACTGTAGATTTCCTTGTGATGACAATACCTTTCTCGGTAATTGTCATAAACTGTGTAGTAGATACTTCTTCTGGTTTTCCAATTGCTTCAAATCCAATTAGCCTTTCTTCAACGTCTAACTCTTGATCTTCATCGTAAATTAAGCTAGGGACCTTATCTTCCCGTGTCTCTTTAACAGGTAAAGTTATTTCTTTTTCAAGCAAGGGTGAACTAGGCAGTTTTTCACTCAGAATGGCTTTTTTAGGACTAACTTCTTTGTCCGGGATATTTTTTTCTAATTTTAAGTCCAATTTGGCAAGAACATGTTCAGTAGTGTCGGTAATTTGATCCTTCATTTCATCAAATATTGATACCTCATGTTGTTTACCAGGAGAAAACTCTTCTTCAACCTCTTCTGAAGGTACTTCCGAGATTGGGCTAGGAGTTTTTATATCTACCTTTTCGGGAATCAGATCTTTTTCTTTTATTTCCTTTTCATGACTTGACTCTTTTATGCTGTCAGTTGGCTTTATTTCAGTTTCATACATTATGGCCTTTTCTTGGATTTCTTTCTCTGGGCTAGGCTCTTTCTTATCAGCTTTTTTGCCAAAAAATCCGAATACTTCATCTTTGAAAGCGGATACCTTTTCAGCTACTTTTTCTACTCTCGTTTCAGCTTTTTGTAGTAATGTTTTCTTAGGGAGTTCCTTTTCAGGACTTATTGGTTTCTCCTCAAAGAGTGATTTGTCTTTGATAAGTTTCTCGGGTGTTTCTAGAATTGTTTGCGTTTTCGGTTCGACAGGGGCTTCGTCTAAGCTGGTGCGCTTTTTAGAAACATCTGGTGTGGCCTCTTCGAGTATTTTAGGTTCACTTACTGGCTTTGTATCAATTTTTTCTTGTAGAATTTTCTCTTCTTTCTTTTTTAGATCAGCAATTTTTTCTTCAAGTTTTTCTAGTGTCTTGGCTGATTCTAATGTAGTGCTGACTCTTCTTTCAGATTGTACTTCTTCAACCTCTGCTGTAGCATGATCTGTTATATCTCTACTGATTTGTGCTTCCGTAATTCCAATTTTATGATCTCCGTCTGATATCTCCTTGCTATCGTCTACTTTTTCTTTGATCTTTTCTTCCAGTAGTTCTCGTTTTACTCGTTTACCTTCACTTAGTACAGTTTTATCTGAAATTTCACTGACATCTTCTGATGTGATTGACCGCGCTGGTGACACTTCTTTCTGTATAGTTTCTGCAATTTCATGACTGGGTTTTGCATCAAGGGTTTTAATTTCTTTAATATCTTCAAATAAATCATGTTTGATTTCTTGTTCACTTGACAAAAGCATCTTCGTTGCCTCAATAACACTAACAGTTTTGTCCACACTTGGGAAGCCTTCAGGCGATTTACTTAACAATGGCGACTTCTCAGCCATGATTTCTTCTAAACTCTTTTCTGATTTCAGCACTTCAGCGACGTCAGCTACAATTTTTTCGACTTCTTTAGGACTTATGGGAGGTTTATCCATTTCTAACTTACGAGCCTCCTCAATTTCTTTTTCTACATCTTCGGGTATTGATGGGATCTTTTCGGGCATACATGGCATCTCTTCGATTACAATAATATCGTCTTTAATTGGTGAATCAAGAGTCGTGATGTGAGTTTCTCTTAATTTCTCAGTGTACTGACCATAATCATACTCAGCACTATCGTATTCCTTTACAGGTTTTAAGTCTTTTTCAGGCATTACTGAAACTTTCATTTGCTCGTGGTACATTGGGGACTCTGGGGCTGACCCAGGTGTCACAGTAACGAGTTCAGGATGCGATGCGCGTTGAACAGTTTTAACTATCACGTCATCTTGGACCGCTTTCATACCTTTGTAAGACATAGCCGCATCTTGGTCTAGAAAAGGTAGGTCTTTAGGAACTTTAATTTCTTCCGGTTTACGTTTAATGAATTCTTCTTCTGGTGTTTTCTTTTCTACATAGGTTCTATAGTCTACTTCCTCGTGCAAAGGTAGGTCGGCTACTTCGTCAGGTGTCTTTACAATTTCTCTAATAGGCACTGGTATGGACTCCAGTTTTGGACTTTTTTCAAGTGATAATGGTTTCGTATCGACTAAGCTTAGAGGTGGAATTACTTCCTTTGTTTCCTCTTGGATGTGTTTTTCCTCGACTTGAAGATCTTCTTTAATATCATCAAGAGTTATTCGTTCATCTTCTGGTAGAGTGGGAGCAGTTGTGGCTCCAGACTCAATAGTAGTAGAAATTTTCTCATCCGGCTGAGACTCTTGAACCTGCATTTCAAGAGAATCTTTGGGTTTGGGAATACTCTTACTATCAGAAGTTTTCTTTTCACTGCTTATGTCTTGTTTTTCTTCGACACTCACTGAATGTTCTTTGGATTCAATTTCTTTTGCTTCCGTTTCGATTATCGTTTCAGTTTTAATTTGTGTTTCTTCTGGTATTTCCTTTTCCTGCTCTAAAACGGTTAAATCTTTCTTTTTCTCTGATTCTTCTTTATCTTTAGCGTGTTTTTGTAATTCATGTTCATGATTATGGCTATCTTCACGATCCAAAACGGAGTCCTCAGTGTATTGTTCAACTTCTTCTTTTTCGATAATCAGATATTCTTCTTCAAATTCACCGTCGGCAGTCGTTTCAGTCTTGGTATCATCTAACAAGCAGGTAATTTTTTCGATATCCGATCGTCCTACAAACTCGATTTTCTCTTCAGCTTCGCTATCCCTGTTAAATACCGCTTCTATTTCTCGTACGATTTCTTGTTCCTCTCTTTCATCTAACTCTTGCTGTTTTATATCATCGATTGACTTTGAAGTTTCTTCGTCAGATTTCTTTGCATCTTTAAGAATATCTTCGTAGTTAACTCTTTGTAACCCCTTTAACTTTGAAGAATCAACTTTAACTGACTTCACTGATTTAGTTGGGCTCTTCATAGCTTTTAATCCTTTCACTGGTGATGATAGCGGTCTAGGTCGGCGTGATATAGGTTCTCGTTTTGCTTTTGTTTCTACCTTTCCAGGTGCTTTTGCGGTAACATCTCGTTTTGGTGATGCTTGTTTATATTTTGATTCAACAACCATGCGATTTTTCGCTTCTTTGGTGCTTTTGGCTGGGGTGCTACCGGGGCTCAGTCTTCTGGTTTTGGCTTTTATTTTGTCCTTAACCGCTGGTGCGGATGGAATAGGTTTGGCATCAACTACCTTTTTTGGTGTAGTTGGAGGTGATTTTTTGTCTTCAGGCACTGTTTTTTTGTCAGTGCTCAGTGTTGTTTTCCTTTCTGAAACAGCCCGCGTGGCACGATGGCTGATTTTACTCTTAGTTATTGATGACGTCATTTCAGATTTGCGAGTGTCTACCCGTGTTTTCTTTTCTACTTTAGCTTTCGGTTCAGCGTCAACTTTTTTAGCATCAGCCTTTACTACATCTTTAACTTCGTCAGTCTTATCAACGCGTTTCATTTTCTTATCCACAGCCTTCTTTTTAACTTCCTTCTTTTTAGGCAGACCGTCTATCACAGTGCTCTCATATTGAGCAATCTTATCATCTAGTTTAGTTTCTATTCTCGCAGTGATAGCTTCGTGCAAGACGGAGTCCATTTTATCTTCTCCGTCTACGAGTTCACTAAGTAATTTATTGTCTATAATATTTTTTGTTTCTCCTTCTTTGAGGTCCTTTGAGTGAGGTTCTGGCTCAACGAGTTTTTCATCTTTCGTCTTTTCAGTAATTATGCTTCTTTCTTTGCTAGATTTAGAAGTGGCTTTAGCACTAGTCTTGGTAGTTGTGACTGTAGTTGTTGCTGTAGTGGCTGGTGGCGTTGTTGGAGCCATCTGCCTTCCCGTGCAAGTGGGATGCTGTAGAAATTCTAAGTGTTTGAGCTTTTCTAAGCCTTCGAATATTTTGTGTTGCGGAGTCGATCCTGGGAACATTATCCTGGTAATCGTATCATCAGGGTTGGCTGGGCGCCACACTAGTAACGCGCATATCGATACTAAGTTTGGAATCGGGAAATTGAACTGTCCGGATACACTAGCGCCTTCGAATAGTTTTTGTTCACTGTTGTGCCAACGTTTAAGGAATTCACGAACGTATTTAGAGTCCTTGGACGGATTCAGTACGTACATGTCTAGGGTTCCTAAAATGAAAAAAAGAGGTATTGTAATTTGAGTAATATACAGTATGATATTTAAGTGAACAGGGTATTTGTAAGTGTTAACAGTGAACATTGGCCTTGTAATTTAATATGATTTTGATGTAAAAAGTTGAAATGTGGTATATTGTACGTATCAAATTAATAAATTAATTTTAGCTATCTTCTTAAAATGATACTCATAAGAAACTAAAAGGAAATATGCCTTACAGGTACGGACAACAAGGAAGGATAAGATAATGTTTTTGGATAGTTATTTGGTTTGATATCTTGTTTCTGAACATTAATTTTACTAAAATTGAAAACTATGTCTAAAAAATTATTAATGAAGAAGCTTATTAGAAATAAAAGTACAGTTCAACGTACCATGTCCAACTTTGTGGTACAGGTTTATAGGTTCGGGGTTTCTATAGCAATGCTGGGGCTTGAGGTTGATGTGGCGCAGGTCGGCCATCATGTCGGAGCCCTCCTGCAGCAGCGACACCAGCAGGGGGTCCACGTCCTTGTCTCCGTCGGGGCTCGCGAGAGCGCGGCGTTCCTTAAACACGGATTTTTCGGTTTTGAATCTGACCTATCCTCTCATACCCATTTACAGTGTACGATTTAAAAAAAATGGAAAAGACAATTATTTAAAAAAATTAACTGTAGAGTTTCTTGCTGGCTCTTCTCCATGGGAATAGACCCATTAGATCCATGCTTCTGATATTTCATTTGTGCGACATTTAAGGCAAATAAATTATTTTGAATTTGTATTTGAATTTTGATGCTGGTGGTACTATAGATACTGCACCTCTCCATCCTTCTCTCTGCATCCTTTTGGGAAAACCAGGTGTGATATAAAGTTTTTTGTTAAGTGTAGGTCGGTGTCGTGTGGTGGTGGTTACATGAATCTGTGGTATTGGTATGAAATTACTTTTTATGTTATTATTTTGATATCGACACTATTACAGGGGAAAACAGGTGGTTTATTGATTAATGCCACAAATCTCACTTTCAAAACTTAGTTTGGCCACGGAAACCAGATATTCGACTTTATACAAGATGCAGTTTTGAACCTGCAAAATATTTCAGGAGGTTGTTATGAGACTCGTAAATAATCATACAACAATACAATACCAAGTCAATAATCAATAATACTTTTATTTTAGATTTTTCAATTTTATTGTTTTTCAGAATAACTCTGGATAAAAATAATAATTTAAAACAGAAAAACCCTAGTCGGGGGCTTTATTTAAATTTTTTTTACTAGCTGTTTTTGTCCCACTGCTGGGCGAAGACATCTCTACTCACTTTCTACGTCTCTCTGTCCAGAGCTGCCATTTGTTTTTTGTTTGTTGATTTTTTTAATTTCATACTTTTTAGATGTTTTCATTAATTAAAAACAATTTATTTTAACTGATTTACTAAAATTAACATTATCTACTTTTTTTCACCCGACTGAGCCAGAAGGAGGGTTAAGTAGCCTAAACGGCTTGATGGAATTTAGCTTGAGAGCCGTTAATAGATTCGTCTCAATTGTGAAAGTGACACTGGCTATATCAAAATGATGAAAATTTAAATGGCCGATTTTGGCGCCATATTGTATATGACGTATTTTTTTTCTCAAATCTATCGACTGGGATATCATTGAATAGGTAAATGGAATAATTTTTGATTTTGAACGATCATTTAGGATCAATATTTATTTTAACTTTGTCATTAATCATTCTCACTCAATTATCAAAACTTTTATAAAGACGTTGAAGTCCTTTTAATCTTTGCCCGGAAGATTTTACACCATGTGTAGATAGATGTCAATGGTGTAAAATCTTCCGGGCTGCTAGTTCAATTAGCTGTACCTCAAGGCTCAATACTGGGTCCATTCTTATTCTTAGTGTATATTAATGACTTACCATTCTATTTAAAGAATATCTGTGACATTGTACTATTTGCTGATGATACCTCGCTTATCTTTAAAGTAGACAGGAATAGAAAAGATTTTGATGAAGTGAATAGTGCGCTCTCAATGGCTACGGATTGGTTTACCACAAATAACCTAGTTCTAAATGCTAAGAAAACGAAATGTATAAAGTTCGCCTTACCGAATGTTAGGAATCTGGGCCCCAATGTCGTTTTAGATAATGAGGTGCTTGAAACTGTACACTCGGCAGTTTTTCTGGGTATGCCCACAGTAGACGCCAAACTTCAGTGGGGATCACATATATCAAGCCTAGCGGGAAGGCTTAGTTCGGCCGCCTACGCCGTAAGGAAAGTTAGACAGTACACGGACGTTGATACAGCTCGATTAGTCTATTTTAGTTATTTTCATAGCATAATGTCCTACGGCATTCTGCTGTGGGGCAAAGCCACGGATATTCAAAATATTTTTGTTCTTCAAACACGAGCTGTTCGAGCGATTTACCAACTAGGTGCTAGAGTTTCTCTGAGAGATTTGTTTAAAGATATTGGTATTCTTACGGTGGCATCACAATTCATCTTCGCCAACATCTTATATATTAGGCAAAATATATACTTGTATACTAAAAACAGTGATATTCATAATATTAATACTAGAAGTAGGGATAAACTACGTGCTCCCTTTCACCGGCTTCATAAGGTTCATAATTCTTTTGTTGGTCTTGGTATTACCTTTTATAACAAACTTCCTTCTGCTTTGCTAGATTTGCAGTTTAATGAGTTTAAAGCTAAAGTAAAATCCAACCTTTGTTCAAAGGCATACTATTCTATCAACGACTACTTAAACGATAAGAATAGTTGGTCGCTGTGATCAACTCAAGACAATGTTTATGTTCTTTCAATCCAGAATTAGTCTTCCTGCTGACAGTTTATATGGGTAGTTCATATAATTGTTTTATTGTTTATTTAACTGCTTTTGTTAATTTATTTTCATTTAATTTCATATATTGTGTATATGTATCATTTGCATCGTTGTATATGTAAGCGGGCACGCCCTTTATGCCTGGAGGCTTTATTAAGGTTTTAAGTTCTGTTTACGATTTTGTTTTATTATTTATTTCAGCTTGAGTTTAGTTTTCAATGTTTTGTTGGTATATTGGCATGTGCTAGCTGATATATGGCGAATAATGTATGTTTTGTTTTATAATATTAAAAACTTACACAATATTGTGTAGATTCAAGTTCTTCTAACTTAACAGACAGCTGTGCTGCTGGGGAGTTTGTTCCGCCACTTCTTCTTCCCAGCTAAAGCACTAGGAAGTGTCGAAGGGCGGGCGTTTTGGGGGGACTGTCTTATGTAACTTTGACGTTCAAAAAGTGCTGACTCTCAGCCTAGTTTGAATAAATGACTTTTGATTTGATTTGGTTCCCAAAGACAGTAATTCCGTCATATTTTAGCGGTAGGCATAAAAATAATTACCACGAAATTTCAATTGTGAAAAACGCTCTTAATTTGGACAGCCGTTTTAGTGTGGCCATCCATCGCTTTTTAAGGAACCCAACGCTTTAGTTATAAGAATAAGTAGCCATCCATTGAGAGAATTAGTCTTATTGACATACCCCAACACATCACATAATATCACTAGTTTTGGAACACAAAAAAATAAACACTTAGTGTATTTTTTGTTATTCTCACTGAGTTACTACGACACTGCCGTACGTGGCATACGATCGCGAGAAACTGACTGCAAGGTGATACTACACACATCACTGATTACTGCAGATTATAGAACAATTTGTTCAGATCTTATTGGTTTTATTTTTTTACATAGGTAATCTGTTTTTTACACATTTTCAATAATAATTTACGCCTAAAAGATGGTGTGCTAACAATCTGCTGACGGCCAATATTTTTTCCATGGCATTAGCGATTATAATAAAGACGAGTACGACGTACGAGAAAAATAAGAAGTTAGTTTGGTTAATTAATAAGACGAAAGTAACTGTCGCTAGGTTTGTCAGTTACCTTTGGAGCATGGTCTGGGTTAGGATATAGGATACTACATACTCCAGTAGTTTTGTTCATCATATACTATTATTTCCAACATACGCGCTGGTGAAGCCGTGGGAAAAGTCTCGTCTGACACACAATTTCATTTGTCGGGAACCGTCGCCACAGGCGCAGCTGGTTTTCCAGAGTAACTTTACTAAATCTGTTCTATTCGATTCTTAAGGGCACATGACAAGTAAGCAGTGTGCCCAATGAAGTGTATCTTGACAGTGTCATGTGTCAGCCTTGTGAGGGCGTCTGTGTGGCGCCGGAACCCCTGCTCCCATTGTTGGAATAACTCACGTGCGATGTGGGACATAGTGGAGCAGAAGCTAGGAAGTTCTTGATATGATTCTAGTTGGTGATGAGGGGAAAGTTGTTCGAATCATGAGCAGCTTGAGTTGTAATAAAGTCTCGGTATCATCCGGGCGAAAACGGTCTCTGTGATAGGCTTGAGTGCTGCATTTTATTACCGTGCGGTTTTTGCTCCCAAAGCGAGATAAAAATTGTGTCTATAACAGTAGGCCGTGCTCGGCCGCTGGAACAGGGTTGCGGATTCATATCTTAGGTATAACAGTTTGACGAATGAACACTCATGATTCGAAGAAATTATTAAGAATCTTCAATTTCTTAGTACTGTAAAAGTACGTTTTTGCTTTTTTTTCCTAATTAGGTTAATGTTAGAATACGAAACCATTACTAGACTATTGGTCTATTGGACTTTTCTCTGACAAAAAACGACTTCTCAACCAATTACTCATTTACTTCCAGTCGAATTCTTTACTCTTCAATTAGTTTAGAAATTGGATAAGTATCGAGAAGACGGCTTTAGAACTTTTATGGAAAAGAAGACAAGCTGCGCTGACACTGAATAAATCAGTATAAGAGCGAGAGAATGATGATGATAAATGTAAAGAAGTTCACTAAGATAGCCGGCGACATTGACTTGACAATTTCATGAAAAATTAATTCAACGGGGAAAAAATTAACGTAGGAAACCTACGTCCTACGTTAATTTTTTCCCCGTTGATTAGATAGAAATTATCGCCGTTTTAATCTACTCATCCGTGAAGAGAAAAACTTGGGAATGAGAATGGTGAAGGAGTGAAGAAATCTAATATTTGAATATATTCGTCCATTAGAAATACGTTAAAGTAATAAAAAAATAGTAATGTAATGCACACACTCTACTCATGTGTTTGACCCAAACACAAAAAAAATTAGTTATGTTTTGTTTATGGTTAAAGTCTGTGGTCAAACTGAGAAGAGATTAATATTATTTGTCTAATTATTATGATAATGTCATGTATCGTTCAAACTCAAAGTTAAAATGAATTATGGTCAAATTACGACCACCGGGCGATCACTAGTTATTATAATTATGTAACGGCGGTGGACGTCGATGAGCTGAAATAACGATGATGATCAATCTATAAAACTAATCTTACCTCTAAGTTACAGAAGAAATGTCCAATCTGAGGGTACACAGTAGCTCCGGCCTTCCTGCGCAGCACGGACGCCATGCCTGACATGGAGCAGTTGTTGATCCTGGTGAACAGCACGGCATCGAGCCGGTCCAGGTGGCGAGCGAAGTCCCACCAGCAAGCCTTGCGGGAGAAGCCTCCGTCAACTGGAAGGCGAATATTGGTTATTAGTATGCATTAAACTTTACTTCCTTAAATTAGGCCATTGCGAGACACAAACCTAGTAACATCTCAATAATTACGTAGTTACTGCAAGACGACTGTCATCTCTTAGCTGCCAGGTCGTATTTTAATTTGTGAATCGTTTTTATATTTGTTTTTGATTACGGAAACTTTTAATATGCACGTCTTTTCACATCGTTCTCACTTCTACATTTAATTTCAACATGAATGATGCTACACTATTTTTTAACATTTTTTTTTGTATTTAATAGAGACACTGTGGAGTTTCTTGCAATTATTGACCAATCCAATGACAATTCAATATTGCCGGTAATTGGTTTATTTGAAATAAATGCTCGAGTTGAAGATTGATATTATCACTAGGTACTCTCAGAGTTGGATAAATTCGAGAGAAATTGAGGTTTTAGGTTTTACGGTATCATCTCTAACTATGTAAGACAAGAAGGAAGATATCTGAAACATTGAAACGGGGTTCGAACTTTCGACCTTTTACTGGCCACTCTGTGCTTAAAACCCTGGGCATATTTGCAGCTATATTATAAAGAAGCACGGAGATGGTTCTGCCCATACTCTTGACGTTCGAAGGAATACATAAGTTATTTAAATGAAACATTGTTTTATTTAGAAACACTAAAGCCCGACTGTAAAATCACCGTATTGTACAAGGTTTTAATAATATTTCCTTTAAAAATAATAACTTCTAAATAGCAAGTTCTACCTATCTAACACCTATTATTATAGGAGAGACTAAACCACAATAGTTTTACGAGGTTGGATCAGACCTCACGACCTTTTCATCGTCAGTCAGCGTAACAGTTGCTTCTATTGTCTGGTTAACATCCCCTCGGCACTGAGATAGCGTGTCTCTAGAACATTCTAATATGTTGATGTGGGTAGCTAAGTTTTCAACTGCACAGAAACTAAAGCTAGGGATTGTCGCTTGTGATAACGATTTACTAGCTGCATGCAATTAGGATTTGTATGCATCGCATTTACAGATAGATGCGCAGGTAAATCAGTATTTGTTCAACGGTTAAAACTGAGCACTGCGTAACACACTAAAAGTAGGAATCGCTTTAATTTTGACACTTCAACTTCAACATTCATTGCGTTATTTACGTTGCCGAGCTGACAACTTTTTCGGACACTTGAAGCTATGTATTAGCTATATACTTCAACATGATTCTAATTGTGATTTAAAGTGTGTTACGCAATTAGGGTGCTGGAGATTGTGAGATCTAATGTCACCCTCAGAAATAATATTGGCTTGAATCTTAAGCATACCTCAAAAGGCTTAATCAAACTTGCACCCTACCCCGAAAAGAGCAGACCGTGATTTCGGATAACAATAGGAGTTAATTACCCACAAACAACATGAACGTGGTTCAAGCTCCACAGTTCGCATAAATCCAAAACGATATTCACACCAAACACCCACCCTATTTAAATGCAATCACATGAATACAGTTCATCCCCCTTTCATTCAAAGACATCTGAATAGGGGATGAACAGCATACAAATTACACAGAGTTTGCCGTTAGGCATACATTGCCGGCTCGCCATACAAACGCGTTTGCACACGCAATTCTAATCCGCAATACAATTCCAACATCCCAGAATAGTCATTGAAACGAAGCTCCAATTTCAAATGATGCTCCCGGTAAACAATAATCAGGCTAGCATTGTTTCATATTGATTTTAATTTATTTCTATAGAATCTGAACCAATGAGTTCTGCCAATGAGCTTTTGATTCGGGAAATGTAGTTGAATGCGGTCGAACGCTGATTTAAATAAAGAACGAAATGTTAATTTTTTAATTGGTTGTCAGTTTGATGTGTGCTTGGCACTGATGGACTTTAATGGACCTTGGGAACTGGCCATTTTATGCTTTTTAATTTCCGTTGTGGTGAAAATACTTGTTTAAATATTTGCAAATGGAATGGTTTTTTTTTTTTGTTGTCACCACGACTCACGGATAAGTTTATTTATCATTGTGGTTGTCACTTATTTAAAGCAATATTACATTTTGCTTGCTGGCAAAGATTTTTAATATTGGAGTTAGTTTAATTATTATTAAACCTGGTTTATCTATAAAACCGCTAATACTACAGAAACAAATTGGAAACACGTAGGGTACAAGCTCCATCCAGTATGCGAAGTCAAAATTAGACATATTATTAATCATTTCTAACTAGCTTCAATTCAACGCCATGTTTATATCAGCAATCTATGTGTTAAAATAAAAAAAGATACTTGAACTAACAAAATATTGACAAAGTGGAACTCAAACAAGATAGATAAAATCATTCGATGAACTCTTGATTGAAAAATAAATTGGAGAGGGAATGGGTGCCGAGGTGCATTTTTGTTTGATCAGAGAATAACGCTTCCAAGCGCCATTTTGTTTGCAAATGGCGGGAAAAAATGTAGACCAGCAAGTGTTGCGAAATAAAATATAGATTGATAGTTTTAGAAATTGACAGGTTTTCGAAAACGTGTTACTAAATACCATACTTATTTCGTTTTGTTCTAGTCTGTATATTATTAAATTCCCAAAGCGGCTAGATTAATCATTTTAATGTTCTATTATTATTCTATCAAAATATTCCACAAACAGCACACTACGTGACTACATTACTATTCTAAGGCTGTTACAAGTAAGCCTACAGAAACGTTCCTTAATTTCCAATTCTAAATAAACTAGATACCTATCAAAATATAATAAATCTTCCATTTGGGTCACCATTTAAAATGAATTCCAAATTAAATATTTCCAACGAGAGTATTACAAAAATGTGCCCGTCTTAATAACCAACTATATCAAAAGGAAATACAAATACAACTAATAACATTCCGACATTATAATATTACACAGAAACTTAAGGCCAACGACGTGACACCTCCAGTAGTGAGCGTGTTTGTGTATGTGTGAGTTTACTAAGTAACACGACGCTGCACGCTCTCGGCCGTGACGTGACATAAAAGGCTTAATGGGAAATGCTGTTTGTGGAGTATTTCTGTGTTTTATAAGGAAAATATCTAACTACAGAGAATAAGGTTGACATTATCCGGCTTTAGGGATATTAATCCACCTTTAGAGTTTGAATGTTTTCAGGTTAATGATTTTGTTGGATTAACCTCAATATCTCATTTAATTCGTATAACTCCTGTTAACTTTTGTCAATGTTTAAATCATAACCAATACTTTCCGCATATTCTACTGTAAACAAGAGAGGCCACGCATAACACGTCGTAACTTACTCGTATGTTATATCTCACAAAACTTCAATATTTCAATGTAATCCATCCTGCCAGCGTGATAGTCACGTTTTCGTGTGGGTGTTTGTTCAATATAGCGTGGCGCTGTCCCGCTGTTGGCTAGACGTGACATTGTAGGCATAGGTTTTAATGGAAAATTGTTTGTGAAAAACCTGTATATTTGTAGTGCCGTTGGGGCCATTGGGAACATAAAAATGTTTTGTTTGGACTGCATGGATTAGGTTTTTATCTCAAACACACATGTGTAGGAACTGATCGTGTTACTATCTGTTAACATTAGCTATCACCTAAAGCTTTACCAACACTTGCAAAAAACAAACTAATCAATCAAAATGAACATTATTCCCTTTTACTTCAGACAATTTCATTCCATTACAACTCCTTATTCAATAAAACAACTCCACAGTTACTTTTAAGAGCCCATTCCTCTTGACGTGAAAGCAGTGACGTCATGCAGATAAGCCAACAGCGTGACAGTAACGTGTCGCGGCGACTTTACTTAGTAACACGATAGCACGCTCTTGGCTTGACGTGTGCGGTGGCTTAATGGAAACCGTTGTTTGTGGGGCAGACTTTATTTACCTTCACCTAGCAGCTAGCGTCAGCTGTTAAATCTAGGTACCCCATATCTAACTACTACGTCAACTTATTGTATAAATAAAGAACACTTTCTACGAGGCTATGAATGGAAAAGGATATCTGTGTAATATATGTATATTTTTTTGTGCTCAGTGATTTTTGGCCAACATTTAGTCTATGATGCCGCAAAAAGATGTGATCGTGACAATTCATTTATCGCACTAACAAGACAAAGCACCATCACGCTGTTGACTTAACGTGACATGTGGTTGCTTGCATAAATTGTAGCTTGTTGGGCATAAGATGACTTTTCCCTATTAATCAACAAAGTACCTAACTACCCTACGAATTATCATAAAGTCTGAAATCGTATTGTAACATAGAGACTAAAAATAATGTTCTTCAACAGTATCATTCCAAATATAAACTCAATGAGACGACAGAATTTAAATTCAATAAATCAGCAATCTATTACAAATATAATATTTCTAGTTTAAGTGGCAGAAATATGCTTCATTCAAACTCAATATCTTTCGTAGGAAATCAGAGAAATGGATCGGGTGACTCAGCAAATGTTCGTTCAATGCAAATTGGATAGGTCAACGGAAGAGTACTGAGTTACGTAACTATGTGGAGAACTACTAGAACTGAACATTTTGAAATGTCAAAAGTCAAGAATAAAGATACTATGAATCTTGTTGTTCTGAGGAAGTTTCTAAGAACAGCTAATGTGTTACAGACTGCAGACTTTTGAGGTGGAGATACAATTTAAATTAATACCGTTTTTCAACACAGCCAAATATTTAGATTTAATTTAATATATGTAAGTTTAGAATAAAATCTCAAAAATTGTGTAGTATTCCCCATCAGTATTCGCTACGTGGTTTAAAATAACAACATGGTCACACGGACAGCCACGAAAAGCAACTTTAGTATGATGAACAAGAATTATATTAAAATAGTTTGATTAAAACCATTACCGTCTTTGAAACAAGGATTCAGAGAAGGAAGAGTAAGAAAGGCGTAATCAAATAAACATAATTATTTTGATTCAAGCAGACGAGGCACATTCATCGTCAATTTCACAAGAAATTACAAAACGAACACTTATAACAGTCAACGAAAACAATGAACAAAACAATTATCTAAATACTCGAGACGTTTCGATCCAAAACTCTGCAAACAATATAACATTGTGAATTAGACAGGCCATCAGCGAACGCTCGAAGACTTCTTTGTACCGGAGACAACCAATATTTCTTTGGCACAGTACCAACTTCTAAGTGGCTGTACAGCCTTTGAGATCGTGTCAAGGTTCGACTTTTATAAGTCAATTGGCTGTGGAATTTTCTAGTAAATTGTGTCATTTTTCGTCAGAAACTATGTGAAAAACTTGATGTTGGAATGTGGGATATACTCGTATATAGTAAGAGAATTCCTGGCCAAGGCCCTATGAAGACGTGACATGGAAAATTATCTAATTTTTCAGTACGACAAAAATATGTCGTAAATCCTTCAAAAGCTATGACCTGAACACTAACAATATTCCAGCCACCAAGCAGTTAAACATAATAAAACTCCAACCGTTTCTTTCAACAATTCCAACTCAAATTCGAGTGAAACCATAAGCAGACGAAACAACAAAGACTCGTAAAACTAAATTGTAAAATGTTCAGCATTGAACGAAGTACACAGAGTAATCTTGCCAATGTAACCAAGAGATGAGTTTTGGCAGCGCGCCAATGAAAAGAGAACAGCCGAAAAAATCCGCATCGAGAGCCTCAGGCGTGTTGGACTTACGTGGTAAACGGGGGCACTGTATTTACCGAACCTTAGTCAGCTCGGTTATGTAAGTCTTTGGGGAAAAGAACTACGTTATTTTTATTTTTAACTCGACTTTTCTCCGCTAAAGGTGGAGTCCCCGAGGCAACATTAGCGTCTTGCTGCTCGCAATGGAATTTATCAATTAGATTAACGAGGAGCTTGGTAGCTGGAGGTTTTCTTACGTTGTGCTATTTGTAAAGGTACCGTTACACTGTAATGAAATTAAGACAACATTACTTTGTTTGTCCATAGAATTAAATGTATCTGAATGACACTTTGAGATAAATTAATCTTCTGTCACAAAAATGTATTTTGATCAAGCGCAGTTTTGTAATCCAGCTATAATTTGCCGTTATAAAAGTACCTAACATAAGTCTTATTGCAATGCAATCCAAGAAATTCGAATAAAAAGTAGGCTTAATTGAACCAAGCTATAATTACGCCAAATCTTCCTTCTTTAAGACTATTATGTTGAGCAACCAATCGAATTTTTCTTTCGGTGTACCACAAGGTTCTATCCTCGGACCTAATTTGCTTACCTAGCATATTAAATCCATTGATGCCAAACAGTGCAGCATCGCCTTGTCCTCCCGGGAACACGTAGAGCGTCGGGTGGGTGAATCTGATGTTGCCAACCACGTCGCTCGACACCAGGAGCTGCTCCAGGCTGGCTGGCACTACGTATGGGTCCAGGTATGCTGTGGAAGAGATATGAAAGTTAGATTTGTTCAAGATGATGTTTAAGATGGTGATGCGAGAGGAGCTGGTTGTATGTGGTGTTAAACGAAATAACAAGCCCGTACCGTAACGATTTGCAGGGAATGTTACGAAGTTGCATGATGTGTGATATCTCACTGTTTCTATAAAAGCATATGTTAATCCTGGAAGATTCTAGTGTTAGAAGCACTTTGATTTAAAACACGTGTACACGTATTGGCCCTTGAAGTTTAATAAGAAATTGTAGGAAGTATTTTGATAAAAAACATCATCGTGTCAAAACGGCTGAACCTATTTTTAACCGACTTCAAAAAAAGGAGGAAGTTATCAATTCATCTGTATTTTTTTTATGTTTGTTAGCTCATAACTTTTGACTGGGTGAACCGATTTCAATGATTTTTTTTTTTTGAAAACTGGTGCTTCCCGAATGGTCCCATTTTAATTTGGTTCCATTCGGACAGTGGGATCCATGTGAAAACCATATAAGTCTTATATTTGCATTAAGTATTGACGCAACAAATGAACGAATAACGCGATTAGATTAGTACGGGGTATCTACCATAACTAAAAAGGTAAAAATAAAAACTTTTTACAAAAAAATAAAAACCGACTTCCTTAAAAAAATACTACAAAGTCAAAAATAACTTCAATTTCGGAAGTCGGTGGCGAAAAAACCTTAAATACAGATCCTAAGACACCAAATTCCGAAATTGAAGTGTTTTTTTTAAGGAAGTCGGTTTTTATTTTTTTGTAAAAAGTTTTGGTAAAACATGTCTAAGAACCGGTGGGGTAGAAAAAACCGCACGCAAATCGGTTCACCCGTTTAAGAGCTACATAGACACAGACAGACCGTATAGCGGTCAAATTTATAACACCGCGGGGTGTTTTTGCATCGGGGGTTAAAAAGCTGTTTTAGTGAACATGTAAGATACGGTTACTTTTGGACGGCTGAACGTGTTAATTATTATGTCTTGAGTGGTTTCTAGTTTTTTCAAGAATAGGCATTACATCACTTATAAACAGATGCGTAGAATATTCTTGAATTGATATAAAGAGGTATGAAGATGTATTTTTCTTCCACACTTCTCTATTAGTCGTCATTCCAGTAGTCACCCCCTTTCTATCCATATCATAATTCACACAGTCCATCCAACGTTTCTTTGATCTCACTCTACTCTTAAAGCCATCGACATTCATACTCAATACTTTCCTCACGACATTTTCCTCATTCCTCCGTATCACGTGACCATACCATGACAAAAAATCTTAAAATCATTTAGTTAAACTTGAGCTAGACATCCTATTAACTCCTTCATAAAAATGAACCCCTACGTTAGAAGAGAATTCAAACAAATTTTCCTACGTTTTTATTTTAGCGCTACTATTAAAAAACTAACATGCTCTCATATTAAAAATTCTTGAATAGGAACGGTTAGTAATTCTAACTGAATGCTATGAGCCTTAATTAAACGAACACTTCATGCTGAAACTTCCGACAAATTGTACCAAGTTCTAATTAGATTTTTATCACTAATTAACGAAGAATTAACGAGACAAATGTTTTGGGAGTTTACGAAGAAAATTCTTATCTCCTTAATAAGAAGGGATTATGAAATTGGTTGATAAAATTTCATGTGAAATTGGTAATGTTTGAGATTTAAAAATGTATAAGTAGAAAATATTTTGTGAAAGCTTTTGTATTAAAATTGTGACAAAGATCCTGGTGTTGATTCTTTTGTGCACCAACTTGATTTCATTTAGGCTATCATATCTTTTTCCTTCTAACGAATCAAGAAAGAGAAGGAAATAAGTTAGAGGTACCGAATTTATTTGAACTTAGGTTTGTTTCGAGACAACTACCACAAACTTAATCAATCATGCCAAATTTGTTTGATGTTTTATAGTGTCACTTGTCTTTATTTCGCGGTCTATCAGTAAGAGATATAAATATTCTTATATTGGGGGTGTGGACAATAGAATCGGCACCAATGAAGATTGAAATGGTTGAAGAAATCACGTCAGGAATTCTTAGTATCTTATTTTTCAGTTATTACTACTTGCAGCAATTAAAAAGAAATAATAGTTTAAAAAGTTCTTTTTTTTTGCTATCTTTATGATCCTGGCCAGGATAACGGCACAATTGATGAAATTATTAATTTGCATCTGTCCTTGATAAGTGCACAAAGTTACAAATAAATCCGACGTTTTGAATGGGGTGAAAAATTCATTTACATAGATACATACATATATACCAAGCTAATAAAAGTGTGTTAAAAATTCATTTTTAGGAAAGCAACTATAGATTAAATCCCGAAACGTGTGACATTATTACACCCGCAAAATGCTATTTTCACCCAAAACATTTTGAAATATAAATAATTAACAGAAATATGGCCCATTTATCACCACGAACAAAGAGTCATAACCCGCGAACGGGTTCAAGGCATTATAGTCACTATTAACATTTATGCGCGCAGAGATTTGAGCTTAAATCCTAGTATTCACAGGGTTTAACAGCACAATACTGCAGTGCAGTGAATAGCCTGCTTTGGTATGAAAGCTCCTTACAGCTGTGGAAATAGGAAGAGAGGATAGACAGGGTTATGTGATGTAATTGTCAGTGGATCTTTGTAGTATTTGTATAGAATGGATTAAGTTCGCGCAGGTGGTTTTGATATGAATGGGTCTATAATTAATTTCTTTGGGTAACAACGTTCAGTGTAACTGATTTATAGTAATTAAACATTTGGATGGTAAAAATCGTATTATCCGCTGAACACCTACCAACTTTACACAAATCTTTAAAGAAAATTATTATTCTTCACGTGTCTTTTCTCTTGGTAAAATACATAAGGAATTATGTACAGACGCCAGCATATCAGGGTATCCGAAACTGTCAAATTCTTCCAATCAACCTTGAACTTAATGCTGTAGCGATAAAGTTGAAATTGTATTAAAGAGACAGATTGTAGCAGTTCGATGAGCTGGCATCTGTACTAAGAAGCTTCATTTTCCCCCAACTAATTGCATCAAATACAATTTTATCCTACCAGCACCTTGTCACAACAAACTAACCTACATTTTATAAAACCTTAGCAAAACCAAGGAGAACCTAACAAGCTCCCATGACCCAGATCCTAGCTTAACAGCCTGCATCCGCCACTACGACCCAATCAATGACCTGGGACCTACCCGCCCTAATAACTCTTACACCTGAGCTGCTTTTAACGTATTTCAAACTTTCAGATCTACATCATAAAGTTTAAAGTTGAACGACGGGGTTCGATTTGATGCCACGCCCGAGTGGACACGGTATATTTCAAGGAGGTTGCTTATTATTTTCCGTGTAGTAGACGCTCTTTTGATTAATGTTGATCAAAGGTAAACAAGACCGTGGGCCTTACTTTGGGTAGTGATATTTTGATATAACAGAGGTTAAGTAAGCTTAGGAATTGCTATTAAACCATATTTGTGAAATTATTCGGAGGCCTATGATCAGCAGTGTATATTCCAAAATAAACGAGAATATCTAAACAAAGACGCGTCACGTCCATCAAAGTTTACCAAAGGATTACAAATTCTCAATTTCAATTTACATCACATATTGTCCCCAAAATAATTAAAACCAGGCCTCAGTTTCGGGCCTACATTGTCTCGAGGCCTCCAGCGTCAATAGATGGGCAGATTTTAATTTCGCTGAATCAAAGGTTAGGTCTAGAGCACACGGAATATGTGAGTAAACAATAAAATGGCGAGGCTATTGTATATTGGTATGCGCTTATTGAAAATTCCTAGGACGATGTGCCTATACACACTAATAATGCTTTTATATATTTTAATATTGGGGCCGATATGGTTGGAGTTTTTGGTCAAGTGGAGTTTTGGATCGGATGAAGTTTAGTGGTAAAGTTTTCTATTAGTTTGTTAATACATAGTCAACTTGTCGTAAATTTTAATTTTAGACTAAAGCAAATTTAGTCTAGGTGGGTGATGACCGGTTTTATGCTCGCTAATTTAGGAATTTGTATTGTCAAATCACGACGAGCAGTCGTGATTTGGCATTCATTTCATTTTTTTTTTTTTTCATTTCATTTATTCATAAAACAATTTACATTGTGTTGAATATAAATATACACATACAATTTACATAAGAATACAAGGAACTATGAATTATTGACTAACCTCCAAGTGAAAACTCAATTAATTAATACAGTTTTGAATATAATGTCAAATAGAAACAGCTTTCAAAAATAATGTCAAACAGGTTTAATAATGTCAACCAGTTTTCTATACAAAGTCATTAAAAATTCACTAATTAAGGAATACCTCTGTCAGTGTATTCATTTTTCTTCTATTACATTTTCTCAACCTTAAGGTTCTTAAAATGCATTCAAATATTGTAGCGAGAACTACACGATAACTTTGTTTTTTTTTTTACAGTTTCAAACCACTCACAACATAAAAAAATCTGCCCAACTTTTCAGTCTTCCTTACAGCCAAGCGCAATTCGTTGCCCACTTCAAGGTACACTTACTGGCTATTTCCTGAGTCAAGACCAATAGTACCCAGATCAGACCAGACTACAACCATTGTCTTACAATGTCCGTACCCTCTTGAAGATCTTATTATTTCGCCGAGAGCTTTAATGTGTCTTATGTAATTTCTTGGATGAAGGGACTAAAATGTCAGTTTAGTCTGGTAGTCAAGTTTGGGGTTTTATTACTCGTAACTTCTTCTTTGTTAATTACTAGTTTTTGATGGGAGAGATCGTAGAGAGAATGTAACCTTAAACTTTAAGTTTTTGTGATTGGAATTTTATACGGTTTTAAATTTTATACTAGCTGTATATTTCTCGACATAGAATGTAAACCACTGCTTGCTTTTTTCGTGATGAAGCAGAAATAATAAAAAATCTAATGTTCCTTGGTTTACCGTTATTGCAAAAAACTTATTGACGGTTTAAAATTAAGCAGGTCAGACACATTACCACGTCACATGAGAAAATAATCCTTCATAAATATGTTTGGTGAACAGATTTGTGATCAAAATATGTTGTTATAATCACATTAGAAGATACTTCATTCCCTATTCTTAAAATATTGATACTCGCGTTTGAACAAGAATTCGCAGGAATTAAAAGGAAGCACTTGTCTTAGAACTTATTGCTCAGTTACTGGCATTTTATAATAATTCTTTATTTTCGTTAATATCTTGTTATCCAAAGAAAAGTTAAGACTAAGTAGGCTTCCTCTTAAACTTTGCTCTTTACCAAAACATATGCTAAAATTAAACATCAAAATGTTTAGCGTAAAGCGTTTCAATAAAACTTTAAACGGCTAACCGATAGGTGTAAGTTGTGAAAGCAATTTAAAGTTGTAACAAGTTGCGGATACCCCCGACACACGACTAAATATGTATAACTTGGGAGTAACAAGTTTGTTGCGCTGTTCAACATTATTGCTTTCATGTAGGAAATTATTTGCGTATCTGAGAAGTTGTGTTAAATTTAATGAGCTAATAAGTACTCGTAGCTAATGGAATGTCGTATTACCCGGTAACTGGTTAGCGTCACTTTTGATGTATTTTGCATTATATTTATTATTTTATTTGTACGCCTTTCTAAGCAAAACGTGCTGAAACTTTTTTTGTTTTGTAATCGCACCATCTGATTTTAAACCTATACGTGTTTTTGACAAATTAATGTACTTGTATCATAACTGAATTGTGCAGGTCAGATAGGCAGTCACTCGAAAATACTAGTATTCAGTTGCGGTAAGATTGGAAGCCAACCGAGTTTGAGTTGATTTTGAGTTTGAGCCCAACATACATAATTGGAAAATGGCTAGGCAAATGATGCTGAGCAGCTAACGTAGAGTAAAAAGTGCTCGGAAATAGCTCAAAATGTGTTCTAAAATAAGAAAAGAGAGAAATGTAACTCACTAAATGAACGACCATAAAAGTAACAAGTCAAGGATTTTATATTACAGGTGACGTGACATTTAAAAAAATATGTTAGGTAAGCTCAAGTTACAAGTGGAACATTATCATAACTGATTAAATGCTTCATCAAATGTCTCATTATCACGAAAATTATGTTTTTGCCATTAATTTATATTTCATTATGAACCAAAATCTCAAATAGAAATCGTGTTTCCAATAAAAAAAAAATGATATTGGAGTGAAGAATTTATTTCAAAGATAATCTATTCTTGTGAAGGCGACGTCAACAGGAAGACGTCGGGTACGGTTTATATTTTATTTGTAAGTCAAAGGTTCGAGCAGTTTTGAAATAAAAGCAAAAGGAAAACTGTCGGAAGATGACATTTTCTCGTTAAATGTGATTTATTTGATGTAATTCCGAATAGCTTCCGAATTTTTATTGCGATTTAAAGATGGAGGAAAATATTGAAAGTTTGTTTACAATTGTCATCTGTTGAGGCAGTTTTAAGAACAAATAAAATTGTCTAAACTAATATTATAAAGGGAAAAGATTTCTTTGGTATGTTTGTTTGTTACGTTCAAACGGTTGAACGGATGTGGATGTGGCTGATGGGTAGATCATATCCTGGATTAGGATTATTATTCCCACTTATGCAGGTGAAACCGCGACCGCACTTTGATTATTATAAAACTGTTTATAACACACATACAGCAGATGTCTGGCACGCCCTGGACCATCAGCCCAGTTACCTCAACGCTGACCGGCTATTGTATTACCTCGCCATGACCTAGATTAGACGTTCTTTATTTGAAATCTATAATTTTGTTGTAATGGTGTGAGGTAGGTACTGTAGTTAAATGGTTTTTTTTTCTAAATAAGAGTGCCCGGAATATCAACGTGCGTCCTTTTTACCACGGATTTGATACATAATTCTGAATCACATTTTCTTATCGGTTATTAAATAGACTTATTCTAAAAATACTCGAATTTTCGAATATGATTAAAGTTATTTTTCGCTCGCTTGTACAGAATAAGGTTTTTTTTTTAAATAATATCTTAGGAGATCTAACACATCGTTATTTGATCCCAAACTAGGCAGAGCCAGTACTATGGCAACCAGACAACTGATAAATAAACTTATTATATAACTTATCATATATATGTCTATTGTTATATAAATACATACATATTATAGAAAAATTACACCCAGACACAACTAATCACAAAAAATCGTGTTCATCATACAAAGATCTGTCCTGGATGGGAATCGAACCCACGACCTCAGACTTAGCAGTCAGGGTCGCTAACCACTAGACTAACAGGCCAGTAATAATTTATCAAACATTTTACAGACAACCTTTAAAGTACCTAGTCATAAGTTTAAAAAATGCGTATAGGTAAGCAATTCAATGTTAATATAGTTAATTTTGCTTTTAAGTCAACAACAAAACACGCTCATCCCCAATCCCTATTTCAACGGAACCTCACTCCCACTCCACTTATACTCCACCCTACATAAACCCACCAGCAAACTTCAGTGTTAGGTACAAACAATTTCCAACTCGTGGACGTCAAATTAACTCCGCACAGTGTTTGTACAGCTTCCTACCGTGCCGACTGTACCGACTAACTTGGCGCATGACAACCAACCTCACTGTACATCAACAAAAGAGTTTTTATTACCCCTTTTTCCAGCTGAAAGTGGGTGAAAATGAGTGTTGTAGCTCTAAAAGGTAAATTGTGTGAGTATATTAAAGTTGGTGTGTTTTGACGTAATATTATAATGTTGTTGAAAGGATTTTTTGTGGGATTTGTTGAGTGTCAAGTACTAAGCTTAGTCACCTGTGACGAAGCAAATGGGAGGGTTAAGATTTGACCGATGCCGTATGTACGTATTTTTTATGTATGTTTCTCATTTAATTCAGTCCGTTGCGTTCAGATGAGAATATTCTCAATCTCTATTCTTTATTGCGTACCATAATGTTTATACATAGTTTGAAGGGAAATAATAATATAAGTCAGAATTATGGACCCTGTTGGGCACAGCAAGATCAAGTAGGAGAGAGGAGGAATAACACTGGGTACTTAATGTGATAAAGTATATTTTAGTTACCTAGTTAATAAGTTATATTGTTATACTATTCTCTTTATTCATAATTTTTAGAGCGTGTTTTTTCAATAGTCGGGCTTTAATTTTCGGTTGTGAATTAGATAAAAGTTTAATTTGTTGAATACTAAGCACATGGCATATTTAACACAGGTTGACTGATAATAGTGGTAACTAGAGTAAGTGATAAATTATTAAATAGTTTCTCCGAGTTTATATACAAGTTGTCTAGATATTTTCAACACACTATTCTAGAACAAATGACCCTAATATTTTAGTAAGTTCAGCTCAGGTTATAACTGAGCTATAAAATCAAACAAATAGGCTGTCCCATAATTATCTGGAACTGGAACAAAACCTACAATTTGGACCTATTTCTACCTTCATTTACGTTTAAATATGAAGTCGTAATAGTTTGGGACACGCAGCCTACCCACTTTTATAGTTAAGAGGTAATAAACTAATGGAAGGAGTGTACTAAAATTTTAACGATATGACTAAAATCCAGTAGCACTAAAGTTTAATAATTTTAGTGCCCAGTTGTTACTAAGTCATTTTGATTGTAGTTTAAACAGGTTTCTATATACAACTTTTATTTTCCAATCTAGATAAAACGTGTATAGTATTTTTAAGTGGAACATTACTTTATTATCGCTATAAAGGATAATGATTTTATGTCGGTAAGTAGGTTTGTACAAACACTTTTACACAACAATGGTTTTTTTTTAAGCTAGATGAGGTCGGCGTTTCCTATCCGTCTATTCTGAGAAAAAGGCCGAAACAAACTCAGAGGTCACAGTCTCTTTTAAAGTCCAGACATAATCTTGGTTACATCATGTGAAGACCATGTAGATAGCTGTCTGAAATAGTCTTTAGAAGAAAGAACCCCACATATATCTTATTCAATTCATAGAATGCAAATAGTCATATTGTGCCATTTAATAATATTGTATTCAATTGGATTACTAACTAACTTGCATGAATGTTACGTAATTAAACAACCAACAACACCCAACAACTAAAATATCAAAGCACTTAGATCGCTACTCTACGTCGTAGCTATTTCGTAGCGGGCGCGTAGCAGCTCGTAGCACGTGTCTACGGCGCTACGCTGATTTGCTTGGCGTTTACAAACCGCTTGTCA
Organism: Aporophyla nigra; assembly: GCA_947507805.1. Lineage (NCBI taxonomy): Eukaryota > Metazoa > Arthropoda > Insecta > Lepidoptera > Noctuidae > Aporophyla > Aporophyla nigra. The sequence goes on along the minus strand of OX382308.1, from coordinate 22,416,232 downwards.
GTGCCAGCATTGTGAGTGATATACGGTAGGGTGACTAACGTTTCAAGGAAATTATTGGGATTGTTTTGAATATTTAGGATTCTGATATTTTTTTCGAATATTTTCGATATACAGGTAAAAATTAAATAGGTGCGTCAAATTAAATATATAATTCAATATGTTAAAAAAAAATTTAGAGCATGTTATTTAGGAGAGGAATATACGTGTGAGTAGTCAAGCGATTTACACGCAGATTTGCTTTATACAGTGAACTCAACGATGCATGGATAGCTTACCAGGCACGCTAAAATTAATTCTACAATTTTCTTATTTGTCTTGATGGATTTTTTCAGTTATTTAGATTTGGGAAAAGACAATTTATAATAATAATGAAATAGTTACTGAACCTCCTATTTCGAATTGGCGCAAATATTCAATTCCATCCTGTAGTTATTATTATACATCCCACATATATAAAAAAATGTTGTTTATTTTAGCTGAGCGGTTATAACATAATACACGAGCAAATATCGCAAAAATAAATTACCCTTCCATAAACAGAGGACCTTTTCCAATGCAAAAAATAATCAAATAACTCGACCAGAACAAAATCAATCCGTTCTAAACAAGATCCCTCAACACTGAGTAAGGGAATCCTTCGTTAAATATTTACAAGGATTTACCGCCCGGTGTGAAACGCCGACAAAGTTAACACTCAGACACCTACCGTTAACACTTCAAACCTGCTTACTAAATTTAATTTAGTGTAAGAGAGGTAATTGCTTTAATATTAAAGGTGTTAGACCGAAAATGTTCTTTGTTTTTAAACTGGATTTTAGGGTTTAGTGAACTGTAAGCTTCTATTATGGCTATAAGGATTTTCACGTATAAGCCAGCCAGCTGAAATGAATTTAGAAATGTTGAAAAGATATTAGAAGTAAATATATTGTTGAAAACCCACTTATTAAAAAAACCCATTTATTACAATAAATTATATATGAAAAGTTAAAGTTAACCATGAAAGCAAAGGCCATTATTATTATTATTTTATTGGTCCTTGTCAAATTTATTATTTGCCACATGATTTTACGTGTGGTTCAATACTACTAGTCAATATGAAATATTCCAGAACTATCCCACTACAAAGTAGGTCACCCTACAGCATGCACGTGCCAGTGGCCCAGGTTCGCGCACAAAAGGCATCGTTAGTGCCGTGTGAATGGCACAAACTGAACACTAACTTGTGCGAGTTGTTGCACAAGTTTGTGCTGAAGCCAAATATCCGGAGTTTCAGTTGTAAAGTTTCATGGTTGCTAATTAACGGATTATTAATTGTTGTTTACTGTGGTGAGCTAGGGTGGTTTCTAGGTATTGTTGAAATAAGGGATGAATGTGTTGGGTAAAGCGGAAATTAACATGCAGGGTGGTTGGCATCGACCCACCAGCCATTGCCATGGATTCAGAACGTGATTTTTTAATCCCATGAGTTAATTTTTTTTTGTTCTGTTATTTTTTTTTTGAATGTCACTTTTCTATGAAAGAGCTGAGCTTTCATGTGTGGCTCCAGTTTGTGCGTCGATGTCTCTTCCATCTGATTGCCAATCAATATTAAACCTTGCGCTATATCATTCTTTATATGTTTTAATGTAAATTGATTTTAATTAAAGTCTTCATGAAACTGGACTCCTGTTGTAGCTTGATGGGAACATAGGTTTTTATTCTCCGCCTTGATAAATATACTGATGTTTTTAAAAAGTGGGCAATGGTGGCTCTATTGTTCTGACGTAAACCTACTCAACATTTATTGTTGATAAATCTTCAGACGTTTTGATACATTCGATTTGGTTACAAAAATATGCTTACCATCTCTCGATGTGATAAAATTGCAACTACACCACGCCGGTAACCCTCGAAGGGTTAGGCAGAAGTGTAACTATACTACACCCTCATTTCGTTAGTTCTGTTAAATCCCATGTAATATGAGCTGACCCTATTTCCATCAACCGGGCAAAAAAACCAGAGTCCGGGCTCCTACTGAGAGTTACCGTGACCTTGGCCAAAATCAAAAGTCATTTTTTCAAACTAGGCTGAGAGTCAGCACTTTTTGAACGTCAAAGTTACAAAAGACAGTCCCCCCAAAACGCCCGCCCTTCGACACTTCCTAGTGCTTTAGCTGGGAAGAAGAAGTGGCGGTACAAACTCCCCAGCAGCACAGCTGTCTGTTACCTAGGTAGCTGAAGGAACACGGGTGAGTTGTAGTCAGTAAAAGACTGATACGCCCTTCCGCTTCACACAAAGTGGGAGACGTCATTTGATGAGTTCCCACCCACAAAAACGGGCTCCTACTGAAAAATCCTGGAGAAAAAATCCAATAACACTTTTTCCGACCAACGAAGGAGTCAAACATAAATTGCAAGTAATTGCACAATCAATTATTGCTCTAATAACATCCCCAGGGACAAGATAATAATACCACGCCTATAATGTACTACGTCTAATATATTCGCAACAATGTAAACAGCTTCATTAGGTAAACAGCGTCAGGTAAATTGCGTCGCATCGATAGCACTAGAAACTAACATAATTAGAGACACCATCACGACTACTAACTAGAGTGGAGTGAATGTATTAGGGACCTATTGATTCAGTTATCTTACTTGTTTACTTCAATCATACACAGACAAAGAATAATTCTAGATGACGTCATTTGAGTCTATGGATTTTCGGGGAGTTTGTTGCGCCACTTCTTCTTACCAGCTAAAGCACTAGGAAGTGGTGTAGAGTAGACGTGTTGGGAGACTGTCTTATATAATTTTGACGTTCAAAAAGTGCTGATTCTCAGCCTAGTTTCGAATAATTGAAGGTCAAATTAATAAATTGAAACAAAAAAGTTAGAGAAATGCAAACACATGACAATAATTTCCAATGTTCATAATTATTTCTATCTTTATTAAAACTATTGCTTAACTCAACCCAATCTAAGTAAGACATCTTCTTTATTGTCATTTATTTTAAACTTATATTAAACCTAGCCTACCCTTATTTAATTACGCTTCTGTACCTGTTTTATATCGTTCTATCGATATTTTAATATTCACTGTAAGCTAACCTTTTAATATTATACCAAGAAAACCTAATCCCTACCAAAAGCTAGTCTAATGCCAGATTAAACCGTAAATTCAATTTGATTCCGCCTATTCCGTCCATCCTTACATTGCGGAACATTTCCGACTGACCTACTCCTGTAATTGGACACATTCTATTCAAGTAGTTGATCTTTATTCGAGGAAATTGGACAAGCTAGTTGATTTTGACATTTAGAAAAAAATCTCTACAGATCTGACATCAGTGGAAGAAAGAAAAGACAATGAGATGACGACTAACAGAGATCCACCGACCTAAAAATATTTGTATAAGGTAAGGGGAAGATGATCTGCCAGGTTCGCGAGACTGCCAGGGTTGCAAGATTGTTCGAAAGAGACACCGTGACCCTGGCACATGGGTAAAAAAGGGGAAGATGATTATAAAAAATTAAAAAGATTTACCAATAAAATCCTTGATGGCTTGAGAGCCAGGGTCGAGTATATCAGTAGGGTTGACCCTAATCTTGCAGTATTTGACGAAGGGCATCTCAGGGAGCTTGGCCCATTCCCCGCCACCACTCGTAGAGCAGTGGACATCAATGGAGATCGAGTTCTCATAGGCGCGAATGACGCGCTGAACCTCGTTCTCTTGGTAAGCATCAGTGAAGTCAGCTAGGGAAAAGGTCCCGTCCTGGAACAAAGAAATACAGGTTAGTAAGAACAATAATTAATTAAGACAACAGTGCAGATATAACATGCAAACACAAAATAGATGACCAAGTCATAAGTACGATATCGTGCAGCTCTAATAATTTTTGCAGGTATTATCTAAAAGTGTTTAAAAATTTTACAATTATATTTTATTTGAGTTTGACGACCGCCTCACAGAAATGACAATGTTAAGTAGCGTATTGAGTCTATCTTGTTATAGTTCCTGAAGGACCAAAGTGAACAGCACTAGCCCGTAGCGATTGCTCCATTAGTATCCCAGAGAACAGTTGAAGTAGTTAGCGATCCATCCATCAAGTGTGACATGTGTCTACGTGGGTCATTAGCATCGATATCTCCTGCTACAAGTAGCCGAACTGATACATGTCCGAAGACAACATCAGTTAGGTTTTCAAGTGTGGAATAAACCATTACTTTCATCATTTAAATAATAGTTTTTTATACACCACAGAAGCATAAGCATTTTTCAATATCTTATACAAATTCTAATAGTGAGTATGGATTATCCACAGCAGCACAATATTTCTTTTATAAGTTTCAACGCTGTTAAATTGCGTTTGCTTTTGTTTTAAAAGCATTCTTTTCATCGCATTCTTTATAATTATCTCTGTAGAATTCCATATTTCCAGATAATCCTCTAACATTAACCGCATCCTCATAACTCTCAGTGTTCCTATTCACAGATCTTCATAATCTATTCTTTCAACAACGGGATTACACTTTTTCACAGCCATACAATGGCAATTGTCTAAAGCCAACGTTTTACGGTCCTCGCTTATTCAATTACCGTGCAGAAACTCGCTTCGCTTTTTAAGCTTCATTATCTGGACTTAATTTAAAAATATTTGAACGCCATGCTTTACTGGGAATTCATTCATTTTGACTCTAGGTGAGTACCGTATTCAATATGTGTTTTTAATTACCTTTGTTCTTTCAAAATTAATTTGAAATTCCTTTCGTTCGATTTGATTTGCTGTCTTTAGACTTTTTAGATTAATTGTAAAAATAAAAAATATTGGCAACTCTACGTTATGTTTTAACGTTTCGTTTTTATATTTGATAGATTATATTCATTTTGTGAAAATATTTATAACTAACTTTTGTCAGCGGCTTCGCCCGTGTGGAGGTCGGAAATTATCCCGCAAGAACGTACCACTGGGATAAAAGTACCCTATGTGTTAATCCAGGTGTGTCAAATTTGATCTATATCCGATCAGTCGTTTTTGCGTGAAAGAGTAACAAACATCCATACTTACAAACTATATTCTATAAATATTAGTAGGATTTTATTAACCAACGAAAAAAAACGGAGGAAGTTCTCAAGTCGACGCGTATATTTTTTTTATTTATGTCCACGCATAACTCTTTACATAGTGGTCCGATTTTGATCATTCTTTTTTTATTGGAAAGGGTATATCCCGAAGATGATTCCATGTAAATTTAAAAAAAAAACCAACCCAACATTAAAACCAAATCAATGACCAAGGATCACTAATTACCTTAAATTTATAGAAATAACCGAACCAAATTAGTTAATTAAATTGCTTGTTTGGCGCCAACTCAAAAGTCCTTCTGTCCTTCTTATTTTTTGCTTTTCATTTTTTTTCCATGTTACTCCTGAATTTCTGTCGATATTTCCGTTGACAGATCAAATATCAATTTCTATACAGAGTATTTTTTTTTTTCATTAATTTGAATGGTAATATTACTAACAAATGTGTGCACTGATTGGACAGCTCCACTCATCCTGTGTAGTTCTTTTCTTAAGAGACAATTTCAGACACCAATCTACAGAGTCTGCACATGATCTGACTAAGAATATGTTTGGATTTTAAAAGAGACTGTGACCTCATAGTGTGTTTCGGCCTATCTTATCAGAGTAGTCAGATAGAAAACGCTGAACTTATCTAGTTTTGAAAATGTATTTATAAAAACCTACACAACTTACAGAAATAAAATTATTTATATTTCGATCCAACATCATGTCGATTTACCCCATCTTCCGTCACAAAGCAATCCTATAATATGTAGCTATGAAATCCTGTTCCACGTTTGCCTGTAGTTTTAATTTCCGTTGATTCTAGAGAGGAAATGTCACTCAATGTACGTCCATTCATGCCATGTTTGCGAAATAACCAGCTTATGAGTTTAAAATCCATTTGAAAATTCGTTATTTCAATTGATATACCAAATGAAAAAGATTTATGTCCAAATGAAATTGAAATTCGAAAGTTTTCCGTGTTCGTTCTAAATCAAACGGAGTGGTGTCGAAACTAGGTGAAGGTAATGAAATGTAGTTTAAATCCGGGAGAGTGTGATGGGAAAGTAATCAAATACAACTGTTCGATGCAGCTGTAGCACATTTCAGATTAAATAAAAATAGTTTTTGGTTTAGTCACTTTTTATTCGCAAATTATGTTTCTTTTGAGGCAACATTTACAAATGACTACTACACACTAAGTTTATTTGCCAAAAAAGCTCATTTAATTCAATCTAAAGTTAAACGTCTTTGATTGTAGTAAAATTTGCATCAGCTTTTTATTCTATCGTCAAAATATCTTGTTTGTCCTTTGAGAATATTTTTTTAAATCTTCAGTTTCACGAATTATGTTTTTTATCTGTTACGTTTCGTACCGCGAAAAATAAATAAAAACTTTATCCAATTAGGAAACTTGAGAGTTCAAATAACAGCGATATTAAATTACTTTGGAAGTGAAGAACTTCGGTCGCTATAGTGATATAGTTATACGGTCTTATGTAAGTTATACTTTATCTGAATTGATTGCTGATAGGTAGACGTTTTTAGTGCGTGATCAATAAAATGTTTGAAAAGTATACTATTATATATACGACTCTAAGTCATACATATTGTGGGTAATTATCCCAAAGGAACATCCTACAGAGACAATTAATATACTAATATGTTACTCGTTATAACATCAGTTATCTGCCAGTGACAGTACCGTCAAAATCAATTCAGCCGGTTCGGAGATAAGCCGCAACAAAAGGTACAGTATCTACTTTCATATGCATTTAGTAAAAAAGTTGTTGTTTTGACGTTACAAACAGACACTTCATTTTTATTTATTTTTGTAAAGATACTATCTATTGGTTTTTTTGTGTGATTGTTTCGTTTCATATTTATTTTAAATTGTTTATAGTTTACATAATCCGCCGTGTCCGCATATGTGCCAGTACATTAACAAGTTATTCAAAAGCTAGCTGACCCGACAAACGTTGTACTAATCTATTTTCAGTAGTTCATACAAAAATCGAGGAGAGTTTTCCAATTTTTCGTTCCATAAAAACCGAATTACGACCATTTTTAAACGAGAATTGCCAAATCTGTCCAGTCGTTCTCAAGTGCAATCTGCTTACCAATGAACAGCATTTCATTTTTATTTAAATTGACGGTTTGCTTAGTATCATATTTGCGTCTGTTACGTCTTCTCCAATACCCACGTTCCAACAAAACCCTCATGAATAATAAATAAAGGTTTCTTCGCTAATAATACACCTCATTGGAATTTAACCAACACTCCAAATTATCTTCAGTACATTTTCAATTCCAATTTAGTCACACGTAATGGGAACACAGTATTCTATTACATTACAGCCGTTCCCTTGATAATGCGCCTTAATTTGTCGCAAATGGCGTCCCATTTTGATTCGGATCCGCTGACTGCTGGTGACGTAAATACGTTAATTTCTATCAGCTGACTTCGGCTTGTAGTTCGGAAGCTTTTGGTATTCATAAACATTAATTTAGTTGGTATTTGCTTTATTTGTTTTAAGTGGTGTTAGTGTTTTTGGGTCTGTGTTTAAGTGGGAACTATTGATTAGGCCTTTTCCTAGACTTAATATTCTAACTTGGCTTTTATGTTAATAAACTCTCCGATTTTATTGTTTGTATGGAGCAGTTTAATTTACATACAATTTTTATATATTTTTATATAAATTTATTGGTTGAATATTATTTGATTTTATCTAATTTGAACCGATGACATGGTGAAGGCCGCAGAAATTTGTTGAATACGAGAACCACAAAACCGGTTGAAGTGGTGATGCTTGGGGGAGGTCTATGTCCAGCAGTAGGCATTATTCGTTTTATTTAGATTTTGTTCTTTATCATTTTCGCCTTTTCCTCTATCACAATTTTTTTCACTATTCGAAGACAATTTTTTCAAAAGGTCAGTTCTCAGTTTTCCATCATCTTCTAAGTTCTTATCTACAAATAATGATGCATTGTTATAATTATAATCCGTTAATCTTTCTTACCTGCATGATCCAGGAGCCATTCCCAGCGAATGTATATCCGGCGTGCACAAGGTGCCTGTGTCGTGTAAAGGAGCTGAGCAGATTGCGCATGCATTGCATCAGCGTGTTCATCTGCGGGTGAATCAGGATCTCTGTCACCAGGTTCTCGGACGCGAACTGGATGAGGCGTTCGCCTGGAAACAAAGGGAGTTTTTAGTTTTGGAGAAATCTACGTAGAGTGTTCTAGAGGATTGGCGAGGGTGATTTTTTCTCCACATAAGTTAGATAATGTATCACCCTCGGGTTATGAAATGACCATCTGTATCATATGCACGCTATATAACTGCAAGTGCTATCACATCATATATTTTGGGCGTCATTTAGACATACAAGTGATATCCCTTGCCCTTTAACGTTTATACTACTTGTAACAGTGATCTATGTCGTAAATAACCCTTTATTTCTCCATACTGTGTTTGACTTCAAGTTCAATGCACTATCAGGATAAAATCCCATAAACAACGTTATAGACCCCATAGAAATCTTTGTTGGATATTACTAGACATACGTTTTTATGTTCAATTGCTGAATTAGAACCACTGTAAGAAATTACTGTTAGACACTTAATTTAACAATATAATAGTAGTACCTACCCCCAACCATTTTATATTTTTTAGTCTTTTCACTTTTTACTGTTATTAATTATTATCTCTTTTTCATTAAATATTGAGATTTCACCCTTTTAATTCTCTTATTTTATCTCTTTACATTTGAACTCCCGTCATTTACTATCCACTTCTCACCCCTCTCTCTTATTCCATTCACACACTTAGCTTTCTCTTCTCTCATTCCAGGGTGCCTCTAGGGTTAGTCTGTCAATATGTTGACCCGTAGAGCTGCATCCTTAGAGGAAAAACTGAGGGCTACATTAAAGGAATTGGAATCTAGTAAAAAGCAGTGCAATCAGCTGATACAGGAAAGGGAAGACAGTGAGGTCGAAATTGAGTTCATTAATAACAAGAACACTGAGCTTAAGAATCAGTTGGCTGAACTACATGTGCAGCATTTGGACATACTTGACCAGCATCAACACCTTCGTCAGCTAGTGTCAAATTTCCAGCATTGTAGTGACACCCATGAACTGGCTTTGAGAAGGATTTCTGAACTGGAACTGGAATTAAGCAGAGCTCACAACTCAATAACCCATCTAGAAACTCTCAAAGCCGGTGAAGAGTCTGCGATCACCTGCAGTCTCTATGATGAGTTGGTTGGTAGCGGATCCAAACCCACATGTGTTGAGCCAATTGTAACGATAGACTTAACTAATGATACAATTACTAAAAACAAATTGTTTACTAGTCACAATAAGTTAAAAAAATACATTAGAATTAATAGACTAATCAGAAAATATCAAAAATCATTGAAATGCCAAAAACTTACTAGATTAAACACAAAACTTAGTCAAATAAATCTAAATTTAAAACAAGAATTAAAGAATTGTTATAGTGATTTACAGTTATGTAATACTATGTATGATACGGACACTCAGCACCTTCGGGATGAATTGTTTGTTAGGGAATATGCTCTAAAGGACATCTTTAGTAAATATGAGGCTACTCAACAAGACCTGAGTAAGCGCATGCACGAAGCCAGTGAGTTGGCAGACTTGGTCAAGTACAATGCGGAGAGGTATGAGTCTCTGACAAATAACTTCTCTAGCTGTGCTTGCTCCCAGACACCCCAGCCTCAACTTGAAACACCCACACCCTCAGCAGCTCACCCAGTAGATAGCTGTTTTGTTGATAATAATAGCATGATAAACACTACTTATATTTTTTCTGACAAATTCGGTCAAGGTTATGGTAGCATATTTAATCAGTGTTCACAACAGTATGTAATTAATAATTGTTCACCCGGAGCCAGTATTAGCCAATTATTAAGTAAAATTAAACTGTCAAAAATAAACCCTGGTTCTACTGTAATATTATTATATGGGGATAGTTTAAATGTTAGAAAAAAAGAAATAATTCAATGTGTCCATTTGATGTTACATCTCAATGAGACCAATCACTGTAAATTTATTTTCTGTGCCTTGCCTTATTCGCAATACTTGTCTGAGGAGCAAAACAGGCACATTTATAATTTAAATATGTTAATTTATAATAGGACTAGTCGTCACAGTGACGCTATTTTATATTTTGATTGTAATCAATTTATTACTGATTACAAACTGACAAATTACACTTTGTATTTGCCACCTAGTTGTAGGAGACAAATTGCTAATCTTTTAGCATACAATTTACACCGTCACACTGGTACCTGTAGTGTACCATCGATTGCTGTTAGTAGTGGTACTAACACCACTTTTGATACACCTGGTAGTTTAAACTGTTAGGTGCGACAACGGGTAAGCTGCATGTGTTGAACGTTGTTCATCAAAATATGCAGGGTTTGTCTGGCAAAGAACTAGAGTTAAGTTTATTTATCGAAAACCATGATGTTCAGGTATTATGTTTGACTGAACACTGGTTGAAAGAACATGAAGTAGTGTTTATGAATGATGATTTTTTTACTGTGCAAAGTGCATTTGTGAGAAAAAGTGCTATACGCGGTGGATCATTAGTTCTTGTTTCAAACAAGTTGAAATGTAAACAACGTTTAGATTTAGTTAATCTTTCCATCGAGCGCACTATTGAGTTGTCTTGTGTTGAACTAGAGCGTTACGTCATAATATGCGTTTATCGTCCTCCCTCTGGGGATTTTATTCGATTCGAGTCAGTCATGGAGGACTCACTCAATAAATTAAAATCAATTAATAAATGTATAATTTTATGTGGAGATTTTAATATTAATATTTTAGATGTTACTCCATTGAGTATTAGACTGCTCAGTCTGTTTAAGTCTTTTAATTTAATAAACTTGTTTTTCGAACCAACTAGGATCACAGCATCGTCTTCGACTTGTCTTGATAATATATTTAGTGATTGTGATGCCAATAATAAGTTAGTGTTAAGTGACTTAACGTCTGACCACTGTGGATTATTAGCCAGCTTCCCTTTGCCATTACTTAAAAAGCCGCATAAAATAGAATGCAGGCCTTATACAGTTAGTCGTTGCAACAAATTTAAAAATAATATTGCTCATAGGATTACACCATCTATAGTAGAACACGAGACCCCTAATGAAATCTATGGAGCCCTTTTTGATATTGTACAAAAAGAATACCAATCTACTTTCAAGACCAAAACTATTGACATTAATAGCACCTCTGTTAGCTTCAACCAATGGGCTACTCCAGGTATTTATAAAAGTAGAGCGAGACTATACGAGTTATATGGTTTAAAAAAATATATATTTGATACTCCTTTTCTAGAGTATGTCAGAAATTATTCAAAGTTATTTAAAAAAATCTGTGCTTTCGCTAAATCTAAATTTTTAAGCGATACCATAAAAAAATCCAGTAATAAAATAAAAACCACTTGGAAAATTATTAACAATGAAACGGGTAAATCGATTAAACAGGAAAAACAACTAGAGATTATGATTGACAACAAATTGGTTAATAAAGCTGCCGACGTAGCTGAGGCATTTAATGAGTTTTTTGCCAACATACCTATAACTACGACTTGCTCCTTAAATTCATCCCCGTCTAAAGCTGAAAACCTTTTGCATAGTAGTGTGCCCAGATGTAGTCGCTTATTTAGTTTCGAACATGTGACGCCTCGTGACGTGGTTAATATTTTTAACACACTTAAGTCAAAAAACACTGGAGATTTCTGGGGCATCTCCGTTAAACTGTTAAGTAATATAATAGACATCGTAGCCCCCTATCTAGCTATAACTTTTAATAAATGTGTTGATTCAGGATCTTTTCCTGACCTCATGAAGAGTAGTAAAGTCATACCATTATTTAAAACAGGTAATAAAAATAACGTTGGCAATTTTAGGCCCATTTCTATCTTACCTGCATTTAGTAAAATATTTGAAAAATTAATACTCAAGCAGTTGCTAAGACATTTTAATTTAAATAGCCTCCTTCATAATGAGCAATATGGCTTTACAAAAGGTCGTTCGACAACAGATGCGGGTGTTGCTCTGCTGAAACACATTTTCAACGCATGGGAGAACTCGCAAAATGCTATAGGGGTTTTCTGTGATCTCTCCAAAGCTTTTGATTGCGTTCACCATGACACACTTTTGCGTAAACTACGTCATTACGGTGTTCAAAACGAAGCTCTCAATGTCATAAGTTCTTATTTGCAAAATAGGCACCAATGTGTAGATGTCAATGGTGTAAAATCTTCCGGGCTACTAGTTCAGTTAGGTGTACCTCAAGGCTCAATACTGGGTCCATTCTTATTCTTAGTGTATATTAACGACTTACCATTCTATTTAAAGAATGTCTGTGACATTGTACTATTTGCTGATGATACCTCACTTATCTTTAAAGTAGACAGGAATAGAAAAGATTTTGATGACGTGAATAGTGCGCTCTCAATGGTTACGGATTGGTTTACCACAAATAACCTAGTTCTTAATGCTAAGAAAACGAAATGTATAAAGTTCGCCTTACCGAATGTTAGGAATCTGGGACCCAATGTCGTTTTAGATAATGAGGTGCTTGAAACTGTACACTCGGCAGTTTTTCTCGGTATAACAGTAGACGCCAAACTTCAGTGGGGATCACATATATCAAGCCTAGCGGGAAGGCTCAGTTCGGCCGCTTACGCCGTAAGGAAAGTTAGACAGTACACGGACGTTGATACAGCTCGATTAGTCTATTTTAGTTATTTTCATAGCATAATGTCCTACGGCATTCTGCTGTGGGGCAAAGCCGCGGACATTCAAAATATTTTTGTTCTTCAAAAACGAGCTGTTCGAGCGATTTACCAACTAGGTGCGAGAGTTTCTCTGAGAGATTTCTTTAAAGATATTGGTATTCTTACGGTGGCATCACAATTCATCTTCGCCAACATCTTATATATTAGGCAAAATATACACCTGTACACTAAAAACAGTGATATTCATAATATTAATACTAGAAGTAGGGATAAACTACGTGCTCCCTTTCACCGGCTTCATAAGGTTCATAATTCTTTTGTTGGTCTTGGTATTACCTTTTATAACAAGCTTCCCTCTACTTTGCTAGATTTGCAGTTTAATGAGTTTAAAGCTAAAGTAAAATCCAACCTTTGTTCAAAGGCATACTATTCTATCAACGACTACTTAAACGATAAGAATAGTTGGTCGCTGTGATCAACTCAAGACAATGTTTATGTTCTTTCAATCCAGAATTAGTCTTCCTACTGAAAGTTTATATGGGTAGTTCATATAATTGTTTTTTTTATTTTTTTTTATTTAACTGCTTTTGTTAGTTTATTTTTATTTTCTTTTCATTTCATTTATTGTTTATATGTATCATTTGCATCGTATATGTAAGCGGGCACGCCCTTTATGCCTGGAGGCTTTATTAAGGTTTTAAGTTCTGTTTTCGATTTTGTTTTATTATTTATTTCAGCTTGAGTTTAGTTTTCAATGTTTTGTTGGTATATTGGCGTGTGCTAGCTGACATATGGCGAATAATATATGTTTTGTTTTATAATATTAATAACTTACACAATACTGTATAGAATCAAGTTCTTCTAACTTAACAGACAGCTGTGCTGCTGGGGAGTTTGTTCCGCCACTTCTTCTTCCCAGCTAAAGCACTAGGAAGTGTCGAAGGGCGGGCGTTTTGGGGGGACTGTCTCATGTAACTTTGACGTTCAAAAAGTGCTGACTCTCAGCCTAGTTTGAATAAATGACTTTTGATTTTGATTTTGATCACATCAAAGTTTTTGTGCGTCAAAGGCAGTTCCTATTTCAAATAAGGACGTCTACAATTCTGTCATGTAAAAGTTGACATTAATGAATACTATGGTTTATGCTGGTAGTCATTCTTCAAGAGATCATAAAAATTGTAGCTTATTTATGTTTTCGTCACGTATAATAGAAATATTATAATACTATTGTAATTTTGAAATATTTTGGGTTTGCGTTAAACTAGCTGGTGTAATTTAGTGCATTTCACTGGTTATTTGTAAAACCTCTTTTCAGTACTTAGTCTTACAGATATTATACGATATTTATTACAATACGTTACAATTATTTATTCATAAAATGATTTATGGGTATACAGTAACTTGATTTATTCATCTTCTCATTGCTCATCCACCCCTTTTTTCTACGAGCCAGCAATATTCGTGCTTGACCTACAACGTCTGCTGAAATTTCGTGTTTTCCTATATTAGTCGTTATATAAAGAACTTTTCCTCATTCTTAATATTCGTGCTTCGTGGTTAAGTAAAATATTGCGTGTTGTGGCCACATAAAATTATGTAGGCACAATTCTTTACTTCTGGCCCCATTTTTTGTTGGTTCAACAAATGGCTAAGCTTTCAACGCAATAAACTCCAGCGATAACATATTTTTCTTTGATTAGGAAAAATATTAATGGTTGTTTTATGTGTGAAAAGAGTTTAAGTTACCAGAGCAATTATAATTATTTATACATGGTGAGTAAATTCACCTAGAGGTAACTCTGTTACGTCATCTCAATTAAATATGTATGATGGAATTATCACAAGAACGAGATATAACCGAAAAACGCCCTGTAGCGCTTCGAAGTCACGTCTCATCCTAACATAATTTTCAAACCAAACCCCTATTAACTTTCAGCTGACACATACGTTCAACCTTGAACAGCCCACAAAGCGTTCAAGAAAAAATATTAAATCCATGGTGACAAAAACGTTCCGCATTGCGCCATTTCACCAGCACAGTTATTCGCTATCGACGTCTCCATTCACCCCCATTCAGCTTTTATTCACCCCTATTCATCGCTATTCACCTCGCCGCGTTACGTACCAATTCTGCGTCATTTATTTGATTACCGTCTTAATATAATTCGTGTTTGGCTTTATCTGAACCGTTTTAGTCGTGTGGGGGAATTAAGTGAGCAATTGACATGGTGATAAAGTCTGGACTGTTAAGTGTTACGGTGTTGCCAGCTGAACAAGGGGGTGAATTAGTTTTATCAGATTGTCACCCCTAGCAACAATTAGACGTACGTCTGATAGGATCTAGGATGCTATGTCGTTAGATTATTTTATCCTTATTAGGAAAACGTAAATGTTGTTGTCTTGTTTTAGCTTCTAGAAGACAAATTTTGGTGTAGAAAGTATGGACCTACACCTATGAAAAAGAACATGAAGTAGTAATTAATAATAAGTTAAATGTAGCGATAACGTTATCACACTGAACTATGCTTCTGATTTTGTTACAAGTATTCCTTGTACGAAATATTTGAAGGTGTTCCTCAGACACTTTGTTGTAAGAGAAACTTCTAGGTTCCGAGAATTTTCTGTTACAACGAAGTGTCTGTCAGAACCATCTGTCTCTCATTCATAATCTGAATCTCCATACAGGAACAAGGATTGCTAAATTCCGGCAAGAAATAAACTGATCCCTATAAATTAAAACGAAAATGCCTTTTATTTTGTCAATTTAACAACATAAATTGTGTGATTTACATTGTCCAGCAGGCGAATTTTTCAAACATATGAATCAATGTATGTAGGAATGCTAAATTCTAGCTCTTCAAAATCCATCAAATTGTGATTGGAAGTGTGTTACACTATAGGAGTGCTGAGAAGTATGTCCTAGTACCGCAAATCATTGTAAAACTATGCCTGAAGGTTACTTTAAAAAGGCATGAAACAACGCACCCACCTCCATCTGTCACTTTCAATTACTGCCCAATTTGTTCGCGATCGATATCGAATTAATAACGTCGGCTATCGGCTATTGTTGCCTCAATATCAAAAGCCCTCGATTTTTTCGACCGCCTCTCACTAATTGATGTTTCCAAACAAAAAGCTGGGATTTATTTATAGCTCTATACGTCCTTTTTAACAAGGTGGGTAAAAATTTGAAAGGTAACTAATTGCATTGTCACCAATCAAAGTCTAAAACAGGGTTGAATTTAACATCATAAAAATCTTTTTGTCACCAAACATGATAGTCAATCTTAGTTTTAAAAAGTATCCACCATGAAACTATTAAAGTCAAAAAAATCTATACCAGAACTATCTGTTGATAACCAGATATAAAGTCTAATCTATTTCGGCAATGCACTTCACTATTACGTTGAAGACTAAACCAAGAAATAAAAAAAATAACTTTCTTGTAATAAAATTAGTAAGCCAAGCCATGTAGATTTTAGTACTTACAAGTAATAAATAAAAGACTAAATAAGATTGCAGCAAAGGAAGAACATAGTAAAATAAAAAGAGCAGTTTTACAACAAAGGCAGTGTTGCAAACAAAGTTGTCGGTACCTATAGATGTAAGTGTTTTTAATTACGGGTAGTTCTGAGTAACTCTAGAAGCTTCGAACAATAGAGTACGCTACTTGAAAGTGTGAGGTGCTTCGGGAATTCAATTTTGGAGGTATTGTTTGAATTTAATGACGTAATATTCAGTTCAAATAGGTACACGTGAACGAGTGATCTTCACACGACCTTTAGATGTTTTTCATAGTTTTAGGTTCTCAGAAATAATTTATTTATTCGTGTTTTTTTACATGTGTTAGCTTCCTTAATGAAAACTTATTGTTCAGTGTAAATCTCAGATCCTAATAAATGCCAGAAATTGTTTCACAATTTTTCAGCGAAATCTTTTTCATTATGTAACATTAAGAAAATATTTCTAAATTCTAAATAAAAATCTAAAATCCTTTTCCGTACCCTTTATCTTAAACCAAAACAAAAATAGGATCATTATTACCCTCCTCTGAAACAATTTTAAAACACCTAGGGCACTCCTAAATTTTCTCTTTACAAAAGGAAAATACAATTTCAATCAACTCCGGTTATTTTAAAGTCCAAATTTTGTTAAAGCAGTCCAAGTGGAATAATGTACAGAAACAATGTTAGATTTGAATAACGGCTGGGTATTTTAGTAATGATGTTGCAATAAATTGATGGGCTGTTTAACTTCCATTATTAGATCTTGATTAAAGACTATTGCAAAAACAAGCCTGCAATCTGTTTGTATTTCTTGGCATGAATTGTTTGACTGTAACGTTAGTTTAGAGGTCGCAAGCGCTACTGTTGAGCATGAGGTCCTAGGTTTGATTCCTAGGTCAGGCAAACTATTATAGTGGTTTCCTTACTGGAATTTCTGAGAAGTACTTTGAATTTAGGCTCAGTTGATGGCAATAGGCTCGCCTCTGATTACATGGGACTTAAAAACATAACTGGTGAAATCTGAGTCTAGTATAGATACACCTCTACCCAACTTTTCTGAGAACCATTGCGCGATGTTATGTTATATTGAAATTCCTGGCTACTTAATATACGTAGCTTTCAACGTGCTGAAAATTGAATGGTAATTTTAAGACATTAAATGTCTTTGCCGTGAGATAAACTGACAGAAACTAATAAAGCCACATTTTTCGTGACAAAAACAGACGATGTTAACCAAAAAATACATAAACCCGAGTAAAAGTCTGCAAAAAATCCTTTAGAGACAAATATTCATCGTCAAATCACGCCTAAATGTGTCAAAGCTCGGGGTGAAAGAGTGAAAAATAATGACATCAACGAACAAAGCGTTTTGTTCATGTAGGCACAAAGAAGAGAGGTCTTGTGACAATGGCCCACTGGCTTTTACACCACGCGAGAGATCAGACCTTCGGAATGTAGTTCACAGTGTTGGGAAGCTACTCAGTAGGTTGCGTTTAGTTGAGGCTTTACGAGACTGGTGTTACTATGTAACTACTAGATAATACATTTAGCTAGAAAAGGCGTACAATTCTAAGATGACGTCTGACATAGTATGTATGAAGATAAATGCTCAGCCAACTTCCAATAAATTGGAATTAGGCAAGAATGATAATGACTTTTGTACCTGTGAAAATATTGTTGAACAAAATTGCAGTTTAGATGACTGCAATTTCAGCTATAAAAGGGTCCATTCAATTATCCAATATAGTTCACGTGAGTCATGATCATCATATTCTGCCTAGCCGTTTCCCAACTAAGTTAGGGTCATCTTCCAGTCTAACCGGGTGAAGCTGAATGCCAGTATTTTTGTGCCATGTTTTTTACATGGAGCGACTGCTTATCTGACCTCCTAATACGATACCCCTTGGTAAGACTGGCTGTCAGACTTTCGGACTATTGACGACCGGTAACGACTGCCAAAGATCCAAAAAAGACAGCTGGACCAACGGCTTAACGTGCTTTCCAAGGCTTGAAGGGGTCTTGATGTGTATCCATCCATGAACCAACCTCGGCTAGCGTAGCTTAACCTGACCTGATTATTATTTGGCCACAAGCTCCCCACGTAAAGTTCAAGTGAGTAACGGAATAATATTGTTTTCGGTAAAACAAATAAAACTGTAAACTCAAACAGCTACACCCAATACTTATCAAGAACATCCAATTATATTCCAATCCACTCTCTCAGCGCAAAAAGATCCAGTTAGAAAACTCCAATAAATAAATCCTCGAAGAGATAAAAATATAAAAAGCCAGCAAACACTTAGGCTTACGTATCTCGGTTACACGGTTTCAATAGCTCCGTTGAAATCACTTGAGGATGGAGCCATGGAGCTGCTCAGCAAATCCTCGGTCACTTGCAGCGGAGATAAACACCGGTGTATTGACTGGGTCCACAATGTTGTCCCGAGATAATTGGAGTTCGGTTTCAGTTTGCGAGTTGGTCTTGTTTATTTTTGAAGACGCTTGAAATGCTGGTCAGATTCAACTTGGGATTGCTAAGGTTGGGAAGTAGGTAAAGAGTGTACAATAATTTTTCCGTACTATGCTTTCTTCTGAGTATAATTTTTGAAGTCAATAATTATGAACTTAATACGATGCGTTAATATTCGTGTACAATCGGCGAAATTAATCTAACTGATACAGTACATCAATTGGCCGAGATATAGCCATTTCATAAAATTGCCAATGAATGACAGTTGCCATTCGAATATAAGAACAATTTGAGTGAGTAATCAATGTGATAATCAATTTAGATGAGATGATACAGCGAAAAAGAGGTCGACTACTGAAATGAGGACAAATAGAGAAGAATGGAAGAAAAGATAAGTTGCGCCGACCTTAAATAAATTGGATACGGAAAAAGAATGATGACTTTCATAAATAATTATTTAACTTACCTACATATTTTTGAGGTATATAACTACATAGCCACGATCTATGTATAAATTAACTAACTAGAACCCTAGTTACACAATCAGCAAAATAAACTTGTTGATCAAACTATAGGTAGTAGGTATAGACCGGTCTAGGATCCTTACATAACACGACCTTTCGGAGTTAAAACAATAATAACCTGAACAGCGTAGGAACTCTATATTTCAAAGTAAACTTCAATTAATTTATATAACAACACAATTAGTAAAGAGAACGAATTATTTTAATAACAAATGGCTTCAAAAGGATTTTCCTTTTACCGAATTATCCGAGAGAACACACGCCGCCATTTTGGAATATGTTTCAATTTAATCGGATTATGCGCACCTTTGCTTTTACATTCCATTGGTCATTCCAATTAGTAATTGATATGGAAACCAAGTAGGATTGTGGGATTTGATCATTATGCAAATTAGAATTACGGTATTGTAATTAATTGGATGGGTAAAACAGATTATTATTAGAATAAAAAAATAAAAAAATTGAGTACAAAATTTAGAAAACAATGGTTTGATGATGATGATCAACTTACCTAATTATATTAGGTATAGAAACCAACAAACATCATTTGCATGGATTTTTTAAGATCGAACTATAAACATTATTCAAGCTACATTTAACTAACCACATTTTAGCTCCAAGGTCTTCATTGTGATGATGTGATCAATTCTTCAATTAAAATACTCCTATTCAACTTATTAAAACAATGTTAAAGCTCCATCAGCAAAGAATAAATCCATTAGAATAGTTAACAAAGCCTTGATAATAAGCCAACGTAGACTATTGTCAGTGAAATCTTCCATTACATCCATTAGGTACACTTTTCTACTTGAGACTTTCAATACTGCTTCTATTCTAAGTATTTCATGTTTCTAGTGTTTAATCAGGCTTTTTCTAGTAAATTTTACCTACTAATGTCCCATTTAGGTATTCGTTTTCCGTCAAGATAAATGAAGGGTCAAGAATATTAAGAATTGTCGAAGTACGGAAATTAATTCGCCCCAAAATTTTCTCTGTTATTTTTAAGCCGAACGTGAACGTAATAGTGGGCGAACCTATTGCCATCAACCTTTATTTTGTAATTTTATAATACCTGATTTAAAAGTGTGTCCTTGGTGTGTCTGTCCTGTATGCTACTAGGTTCAACTTTGCGACTAACTGATCGACCTTATGACTATTCAAAAGTGTCTGTAAATGGTTTAATTGATATAACTGCTTTGAGTTTGCGGCATTGAGTAATATATTTATAATACAACTAGCTGACCCTACAAACGTTGTTTTGCCGGGTGAAAAGAGTGAAAATTTAGAGTTGTATGTATTTTTCAATGCTCAACCATAATAAAATAAAAGTTTAAAAAAAAAACAAAAAAAAAAAAATTGGGGTGGACTACCCCTAACATTTAGGGGGATGAAAAATAGATGTTCGCCGATTCTCATAGATACCGGATAAGCACAAAAAATTTCACCAAAATCGGTCAAGCCGTTTCGGAGGAGTATGGCAACGAAAACTGTGACACGAGAATTTTATATATTAGATAATACTCAATATTGATGTATTGTCTCAAGTTTTGTGATCCGTATTTCTATGCAAAAAGTTTATGGCAGCTCCTAATCGCACGCATCATTGAGAAAAGGGCTCGTCATAAACGTAACCACAGCCATTTATCACCCCACTAATAATTCACACTCTATAGCCCAAAGTTTCTCGTCCAAATATTTCGGTCCACAAAAAATAAACACATAAATCTGTTAGCATTCGGTGCTCCTTCGATCGTGAACGAGCCAGTGGGCCAGAAACTCCGATAAACCGTCAACGCTTAAACTTGCGCTCATTTCGTGGCCTATACATTTGGTTAATATAGCGAATTTAATTATTATATTCGTCTCAATGGTTGAGACTTAAAGCTAAAAAAAAATATATAATGCTTGGACATAATGTTTGTTTTGGAAAAGTAGAATAAGAAGTTTGGACTTCTGCGAAGCAAGTATTTTATGAATTAGCCATGCAAGGAATTCGTCGTTATTTCGCGAAATCGATGTTTTATTTCTGGAAATTGGTATAAAGACTTTGTGCTGTTGAAAATAATTATAACTATTATTCAGGGTAATTAATTACCTTAGCATAGGTAGTTAGATCCCAGTATTAAATAAATAATAGTTTAAAAAAACTAAAAAACACGCTTCCATGGAAAACCAAACTAAAAAGTACAAAATAATGGAAAAAAAGCGTGGGGTGCTTTTAAGGTATTTTTTTATTGATATCAGGCACCCCACGCTTTTTTTCCATTATTTTGTACTTTTTAGTTTGGTTTTCCATGGAAGCGTGTTTTTTAGTTTTTTAAACTATTATTTATTTTCTATTTTTTAGGGTATTTCGAATTTTGAGACGTATGTCAGCGTATTTTGTGACAGTTTTTTTGCTGTCCTGGTAACCCTAGCAAGGATAATGGCACAAATTTATGAAATTATTGCATTGTCATCAGTCCTTGACAGGTGTGCAAAGTTTGAATGAAATCTGGTCGTTTAAAGTGGGTCAAAATCGCACTATGAGGAGTCGGTTTCAAACAAACATACAAATATACAAACATACAAATATACAAATATACAAACATACAAACATACAAGTGAAGCTAATATAAAGCGTGTAATAAAAACATTACAGGTAAAGAATTTCTGGCAATTAGACTACTTGTTCCTTTATTTGTTGAAAAACCATAATTTTTAAGAAAAAGGTTATAAAACTATCCCAGCTACTATCTTGCTTAGCCCTAGGACAAAGCGTGACGCGATCATGTCAAAATTGAATAAACAACAGCTAAATTTCTTAACGATAAATAACAAATAATAAACTCTAACATGATTGAACAATTTTTCTTCTAGTTTTTTCTTGTAAGACTATTTTTCTTGGCACGAACCAGCATATAATAAGAATATCACATATTCTTATATTCATTCTTTATCTAATGCTTGCGCCTGGCTCATAAAAGTCAACTAATGGAAATATGTTCATACGCGATTGGACAAGAATCTAGCGCAAAGAAAATACCTCACATATTCTCTTCTAGAGCGTATGTTAGAATATTATGCTTGAAATAGGGTTTATTCGATAGCACATACTACGCGCTTGGTTTGTCTCGAGGAAAAAAAAGGTTGTTCAGTAAGATTGATGATTCCAGCATGCCATTATTAGCTTATAAAGTATTGGTCGTCTGTACCTGGTACCTAGTGTTTTAGATAACTACACGCCATTTTATGATTTTATTTTTTCTTTGAAAATGCGACTACAAACGTTACGAGGAACTTTTGGCCAAAACCAGAAATAAAGCCGTCATTATGTCTTTAACCACTTCGAAAGTTCGTCTGTATTTTTTTTCATGTTCTGCGTTATTTTGCGGCAGTAGGTGATTGATTTCGAAAATTATGTTTTTATTGGGTAGAGTATGCTTCAGAGGTGGTTCCATATACATTTTATTAACTTTTCTTGGGTAGTTTTTGGATTAGCGTATTTTTGAATAACACTTTTTCCCGTGGGTGCCGTAAAAGGCGACTAAGGGACTTACAGAGAAATGGGCAGCAGCGTTCTCTATGCATTTTACCACCATACTGCGATCGCCAACCCGCCTGCCAAGCGTGGCGATTATGGCAAAGCCCCCCAAATTGGGGGAGGCCTAAGTCCAGCAGTGGACGTCTTACAGCTGAAATGATGATGATGATGATAATATTATAATGTATCTTGATAAGGTTCCAATATTCCCTATTACTGTGGTTTAAATAGCAGTGGGCTATGCCTAAGAAAGGAAAAATTAAAATAAACTTTTTAACAAAAAAGGCTTCCTAACAAAAACAAAGTGTTTTTTTTAAATATTTTTCAATACAATTTCTATTTTCACAACCACGCCACCTTGTCAATGTAACTTAGATATCAAAAGATCCTTGTAGCAGATTATCTTGAGAACTGAATCGATAAAAAAATATTCCAAAAAGTAATAGGTATTCGACACAATAGAATTTCCCGACTCTACTTGAGTAAACCAACCGTATTACGCTAACTGTATACTTATGTGCCCTAAAACCCATGTTATTTTGTTTCTAAAGCTTATAATTGAATATAATAAATTAGTTGCTAGTGGTCACGAACGTCGCGTGTTGTGTGAGATTAGCAACGCCGGCGGAATTACTAATTTTAGGCCTAACGGAGATATAGGTCATAATTTAGATATTCGATTTTAGTATGCCTGGCCTGTTCTTAAATATAGCAGCGCTAGAGTAAGTTCTAACTAGGGTCATAAATAAATTGGAACGGTATATAGGTATATATAGGTAATTTTTTTAACCTAACTGATCTAGGGTTTCTGAAACACCTCTAGAACTGTAGTTACTAGGAAATATTCGAATAATCTAATAAGACATACTTTGTCTATATCTGTACGTGTGCACGAAGGAATTTTCCCGTCGGTAAAATTATGAATTTCTATACAAAAATTCATCCCTAACCATATCCCACCCATAACCCCATTGAGGGATGAATTTTCAAAAACCCTTTCTTAATGCTCAATTTCATTATTGTACAAAATTTCCATATTTTTACACCCAGCAGTGAACTTAAGTTTTTTATTATGTAGATTTATTTCGGTCAAAATTCATATAAGTGTTGCCATGAGGCATTTTCTCCCGTATTTAATCTTTGTATTATAAATTATCATCACGTTTCATGAGTGGGTTGACGTTCGCAGTAGGTACCTTCATTATTATTAGTATACAACATGGCGAAACTGTTTGAGCCTTTTTTTTGTATGGGAAATCATCAAATGACGTCTCCAGCTCGTGGGCGGAGCGGGAGGGCAGACTTTTACTGACTAAAACCCACCCGTGTTCCTTCAGTTGCCTATATGCCAGGGTCACGGTATCTCTTTCGAACAATCTCGCGACCCCGGCAGGAACTGTCTGAGCCTTTGACATTATCTAGTCACTTATCGTATACCTTTGAGAAATAGGGAAGGTGACCTTTCATATATTTTCCGTTACGAAGCCTAGTTAGTATCACTTACGTTCCATATTTGCCTATTTTTGAACCACCGGAGTTAAAATATGGTCTCTCTTTTATACGTTAAAAGTTCGTCCCATTTTGTATGATAAAGAAAATGAGTAATCTCTGTCACTATCTTGAAATTATTCTCCATCTCTTTCCCGCAAATCTAGCCTAACTTCAGTAATATTTCAGCTGCGGCCGCTTATCTGGCGTTTGCTTAAAATCTCAAGTTTACGAGGTTTTTTATGATCGCCGCTCGAAATTACGATGTAATACAACTAGGCACCCATTTTGTAGGGTACAAAAAATGTGTTATCTGAGAGAATTTTGTTGTTGGTTTTCCTTTTGTCGTGGCATTGAAAATGGCGCAAAAGGGTGAATATATTTATGTGGTCTAATGGCATTATTAATATGGACATGGGTGGAATAGGTCGGTCTTTTTCGACAGTTATAAAATACTTTTTTCGTGGTGAGATCGGTGATCATTATTTGGAGAATATATTATCGAGAAGGACGGTGATCTAGGTTTTGTTTGAATTACAGAAAACAGACGTCACTTAAATGAATACTTATTGAAAAATATTTGAAGTAAATCAGTATTGTGTTTTTTTTTTATAACAATTTTCTAATCAGCTTAGTATGGCGTAATCGTAGTCCTAATACATACGTAAGAAGGTTGTATAGCCTACCTGAATAATAAATAAGGCTGGCTATAATTTGACTGGTAACCCAATTCCCTCGTTCGATATTTAAAATAAAACTAGCGCGGGAATGAAACCAGCTGACAGCCTTTTAATTTTCCGAGAATATAAAATGAAAAAGGAGGATTCTCTCGTTCGGTCTGTTTTCTTTGGTTGGTGGAACAGAATCAACATTAAACGGGGTTCCTCTGAAGAGATTAATTAAATTACGTATCCCAGTTTTCCTACATATTCGTGCGAGTATATGACGTCTTTTCCTAACCAACTTACATGTTTCATAATTAAATTAATCAAGTTCTGTAATAGGATTAATCGGTCCTCGCTTAATCCTGGTTTTTGCGGTGTAACTCAATTTTGTGTGCTGTACAAGGATAGAAGACTTAATTACATACATGTATATACACATGTAGACTAAGTTTCAGGAATGAAAATGTGACTCTGAAAAGTTGTATCTCGAGATCATGGTACGATGTACCGTGTATCAGAAGCAAAATGTTTGGTAAGTATTCGTCTTAAGTAACATCTGTTTATCTTAGAAAAAATGTTTGTTTGAATGCTTGAGGCTAAGTAACAGGCGCACGGCTCTATCGAACAGGTTAAGCTACGCTAGCCGCGGTTGGTTCGTGCCTCGAAAACCGCGTTAAGCTGTTGGTCCCGGCTATCATTCTTGGATCTAAACTTTAAAATACCGTCAAAGATTTACAGTTTACTAGTTGCCTGAATTCGGGCTTCGGGCAACCTCCTCTGAAGCCCGAAATTCTGACAAACAGTCTTACCAAAGGGTATCGTATTACATATTAGGTATGGAAATCAGATAGGCAATAGCTCCATGTAAAATATTGGTATTGCTGTATAAGTACATTCAACTGGACTGGAAGCCGACCTCAACATAATTGGGAAACGGCTAGGCAGATGATGACACAATATTAGCAAGAAATACATTTGAAAAAAAAATATTTTTTTTACTTAACTACTCTACTTTGTTACTAGCTATATCACTGAGATTCTATATCCTTTTTGGCAGTCTACGATGCCTAAGTACGGAAGTCAGGTTGATCTGCTTTCCCAAACATAAATGGGAGTAGTTCTATTTGTTAATTAGTAGGTACTGGCTATATGTATAACCCCACCCTAGCCAGTATTGAGTAGCCAACGTCAGGTGCGTCAATCGCTCACGTCATCGCGTCATGGGTGCCACGTCAAACTGATTGATTGCTTCTACTAACATTACTATATGTACCTGCTTACCTATTATCGATGCAATAATGTGGGAGAATACCGTGTATTATAAGGGATCTCGGCATATAGAGGAAGTATGTACATCTGGGTACTATGAAAGATATATTGGATTAATACTCCTAGTATAAATCCAATATACCTGAAGGACTAAGTCCTTTCCTTACACAGAGAAAATTATCACTACGTTTGCTTATAGTGGGTTGGTGATAAAATCTGGTATATTATGACTATCTATAACCGCCTTCAAAACATGGAGTAGGTTAATAGAAGAGAAGGGTAATTCGAATGTATTTTTTAGATTCATAATACGATTTGTAACATTCTTCTTTTGTTTTTAAGGGTACTTGCTTATCGAGTGGTTCCATAAAAAAAAGTGGTCAAGTTCTGAAACCTGGTTTTTGAGTTAGCTTCAATAATACTTATTTTTTGCGACACACATTTATTTTTAATGACATTATGGTGTATTCTTATCTAATTAATTTGTTTCTTGGCGACTTTGAGTTCATGGATTCCCCTGTATTCTAGATGTCTGTTTCATAAACAGCATGAAAGAAAGCGCTTTTTCCGCCAACAACCATATATTATTTCGACGAGTTTACCTAAAACTGCTGTAGCTATGTACCGTATCCTACAGCCAGTTAGCTACAGCTAGGTATAGCAATCAATCACGTCAGCACCCCGACTGGGCCGCGATACCACTGATTGATTGCTCACCAAACCACGCCGCTGATGAAGCGACCGACAATTATTATTACCGTCGATAGTGGTTACCAGATTGAGTGGGAAACATACGGCACTTCCATTTATGAAAAACTAGCGACCCTACTTTTCAAGGTTCTCTAATTGTTGTTGACACCTCATCAAAATCTGATGCGTAATTAAGAAAAATAGCAGTCAAACAGTTAGTCAAGCAAAGCGACTTTATAATATGTAAAGATAGATCTTTTCATTTTATAGATGCACGTTTAAAAGTAATTAAGTAAAAACAATCTTATTTATAAATATTTTTCACAGCATTTTATTGATAAACTAGCTTCTGCCCGCGACTTCGTCCGCGTTTTTCTTGTTCCCCCGACCTTTCCCGTCGTGCAGCAGCCTTCCTCAATAAATAGGCTACCCAACACAAAAATAATTTTTCAATACGGACCAGTAGTTCCTGAGATTAGAGCGTTCAATCAAACAAACAAACAAACTCTTCAGCTTTATAATATTAAAAATATATATATAAAGTTTACAAAAGGTATCTGCTAGTTTTATTTTAAGAAAATATAGTAACTTGTTGAATTTTCTACAATGCCGAGCAGAAAATAATGCTTAGATAAATGAATTGAAAATACCGACATAAATAATGCTGACATTATTTGATCAATTTTGCATGCCAAAACTCAGGCGGAATGTACCCGGCTCACTATATTTCTATAACAACTTTATTGTACAATACCTACATTCTATGCGAATAAATGATTTGATTAAAAAGTTTTAAATTATGCTTGCCATTCAACTAACTATGCCAAGAACTACCCTTCCAATGTGGACCTACAACACAAACCACTACAAAGAACAATCAAGGGGGGAGAGATGCCACAATGTGTGGTTTGCGGTCCGTTAGTGGTATGCTGACTAACAGACCACAGGTTGAATACCATAGCGCAGCTAATGCTGCGGTGAAACAGTACCGTATCGTATGCATTCAGGTGCATCGCATTTCAAACCAAATATCTAACCTTGTAGAGTATAGTTTTAGGTGACTAAAGGAAAGCGTCATTGCGTCTTCTTTTCTGGAAGATCTAACCACTAATTCACACGTCAAGACTATTGGTAAGGGTTTTGTATTTGATTGTGTTTTATGTAGGGAAGGGACTATATTCATTAATGTTTTGTCTCGTCACCAATCAAAGCGATTTGAAACCGCTTTAAGCAGACCGCGATAGTTGGCCGCTGGGGAACAAGATTTATGCCCAAGGTATGGCTATAGCACCCTTTGAATGTGAGTGTAATATTTGGCGACCTCTTCAGGGTACACAAGCTTTTATTACAAGAAGAGCAAATAATCTCCCGTGAATCCTACTTAATATTAAAAATTAAAAAGATTGTATATTTGGATGTTTGTTACTTAAGCACGTAAAAATTGTTCCACAAATTTGGATGAAATTCGGTATAAAGATAGTGTATAATCTGGATTAACACAGTAGTCCGCTACCGTGAAATAATTCCCGACACCCACGCGGGTGAAGCCGCTAGCTAAAGCTAGTAGTCATATAAAATAATGTAGATATAAAAGCTCTGCGAAAACAATTTTGGTATTAACTCAATTGGGGAAGGATACCCTCTGGCTGTTATGAAGAACATAAAACTGAGAGATTCCTCTAGACCGTAAATAAGTTTGTTACCACAGTTTGGGCTTCAGGAATAATCGGTATATAGCTTGTGTGATCGTGCAAAAAATTTCGAATGTATAGATAACATATTCTTTGAGAAATACATAAAATATGTGGTGATAGACTAGGGTGTGCTTCTTTACTCTGTTGTGTTAAATACACCACGATTGACAATGTTGGTCATTAGGCTACGCTACCATATATTGCCGAGTAATTTATGTTTGTACCACGGCTTTTGCAATTATTTTAAACATGAAGAAGGGAATTAATATTACTGACGAAAAGTAGGTATATTTCAGGTAGACCTCTGCCCAAACCTTTATGAAAACAAGGCGTGATCTCTAGTTACGAAGAAAGATGTGATGAAAAGTATGGCCAAACATAAGGTAAAAAATATATTTTTTTGAAAACGATTTCCCATAATAAACTACCTAATCAATTCGTTTCATGAAAACATACAAAAAAATAGGTACAAAATATTTTTCAAAACAGGCATAATTTTAATATCAAAGGAAACCGCTATTTCCTTACAAATTGGAATCCGAACAATACCTGTTTCCAAGTCTAACAAAATAGCCGTGAATTTGTTTTTGATATAAAACCTTGGCGCGTGGAAATACAATAAGCGTTTATTTCCCTCAAGTATTGTTCGCTATCGGCACCCGAACAATAACTAAAGGAAAACGTGTTTATACAGGGATATTATCTTCTTTTTTATGTTTATTACCTACCTCTATTCTACATAGGCAATAAATAGCCTATATTTTTTCAAGAGCATAAGCTTTTCTCAAATTAGGAAAATGTTGTTAGAGGTTGGTTTGGAACCAACCTCTAACAACATTTTCCTAATTTCAGACACCAATTCACATGGTCTTCACATGATCTGACCAAGATTATATCTAAACTTTAAAAGAGATTGTGAGTTTTGAGTTTGTTTCGGCCTTTCTTCTCAGAGTAGTCAGATAGGAATCGCCAACCTCATAAAGTTTAAAAAACAAAAATTGACAATGAAATATGGTAAAAGTGGTTTGACAAGCCTACTTGTAGAAATAAAATCATTCATAATTTATCATTATGTAATCGTAGGGCTTAATTGGAAAATTAGTACCAAAGAATCTGTTATATTCTTTCACTTAGCAGATTTTTGTAGGTATTCTGGTTTTAAGTTCTACATTCACAAGCATTCGAAAGGTTATCGTATCGATTTTGATAACCTGATTTGCACTGCCCTCGACAGCCACCGTCGGAAGTATAGCGGTCGTCTATTTGATGTAAACTGATAGATTTTTCGAATTTTGCATTCGTAAACAGCGTTTATAAGACTTCTAAAATTAAATTAAATGATGTCCGAATTTGTACGGAAGCGTATCGGATGGTTTTGAATAGCTATGCTGATAAAATGATGGAGTAAAATTTATTTTATCGTGTTCGCTTAAATTAACAACACAGCGTGCTTGTAATCTTGCCAGGATCACGGGTTGGTTCGAAAGACTTACCGTGGCTCTGGCATAGGCAAATGAAGGAACACGGGTGGGTTTTAGTCAGTAAACGTCTGACACGCCCTCCCGCTTCAATCAGAACGGGAGAAGTCATTTGATGATTTCGCACCCACAAACAAAAAGCGGCATTATAGTGACTAATCAAAATTCTGTGACTGGTAGATCGCAGAGTAAGGTATATTTTTAACAAGTTTTACATTCAAAAGATATTCAAAAATAATAATTAAAGTAACTGATACCCAATTATATTTTTTGTTATTTAATAGTTACAATCCTCCAAAATCATGAGAAACTTAAAGTTTGAAATTTTACTCCAACTTTTAATAATATTTCGAATTTTACGTCGAAAATTTAATTTCTAAAGTTTTAAACCCTCCACACTGTCTGCGGTCACAGAGAACCACAAGGGTCGTAGAGGTATACAATTTAGTTCACATAAATGT
This sequence comes from Aporophyla nigra, assembly GCA_947507805.1. Taxonomy (NCBI): domain Eukaryota; kingdom Metazoa; phylum Arthropoda; class Insecta; order Lepidoptera; family Noctuidae; genus Aporophyla; species Aporophyla nigra. The sequence continues at coordinate 22,385,635 of OX382308.1, read as the reverse complement.
AAATTATAAGCAAGGTTATGTGAAGAGCTGAACCTATCAAGAATGCCAGCAGAGATTATTATTTTGGTCTTTATTTTAGATAGCTTTGTTTGTACGTATAAGTTCTGTTGAGAATAAATCTTTTGTTCTGAAAATGATCGGCTTATTATTTCTTTTATATGGCCTGTTAGTCTAGTGGTTAGTGACCCTGACTGCTGAGACTGAGGCCGTGGGTTCGATTCCCACCCAGGACAAATGTTTGTGTGATGAGCACGATCATTTGTTCTGTGTCTGGGTGTAATTTATCTATAATATGTATGTATTTACAAATATATAAGTATGTTTATCAGTTGTCTGGTTGCCATAGTACAAGCTCTGCCTAGTTTGGGACCAGATAACGATGTGTTGGTTGTCCTAAGATTTTTATTTTTTTTTATTTTTTTCATATCAGCCTATAATGTGCCCACTGCTTGGACACATTCACCATACGAGCCCAGTGCGGGGTTGGTAGATGTCACATGTCTTAGAATTTTTGGCTCTGGATTCCTCTTATGATGATCTCGACATGATATTTTCTTGCACCGTTTTGAGAGCAGAGATGTTATCCACACTATCCACACTTCCACACTAATATTATAAATTCAAAAGTAACTCTGTCTGCCTGTCTGTCGGTCTGTCTGTCTGTCTGTCTCGCTTTCCTGCTAAAACTACTGAACCGATTTAAATGAAATTTGGTACACAGATAGTTTAGAGCCTGAGAAAGGACATAGGCTACTTTTTATCCCGGTAGTACGTTCCCACGGGATATTTTCCGACCTCCACGTGGGCGTAGCCGCTGGCAAAAGCTAGTAAATTATAAAAAGTAATCTGCCTGTCTGAGTTCTATCCTACGACCTAAAACTCGTGAGTTTCCAACTGGCTACCATTCCTCTTTCTATTTCGTAATAACCCAACACTGATACCCAGCTTATAACCGTACGCAACGATTTATCTGTTCAGCTTTCATATTCTTATTCCTGGATTTTTCTTCAATGCCAATTGTATAAAATAAAAATAAACTTTAGAGTGTCAAGGGACACCCGGATGGAACGAAGTTCCTTTCCAGGATTCATAATTGTTATAATTTTTTTATTATTTATTATGTACAAAAAACCTGTATACACTCAACAAAAATATTCTCTCTCTCTCTCTCTCCCTCTCTCTCGCCCTCTCTCTCGCCCTCTCTCTCCCTCTCCCTCTCCCTCTCCCTCTCCCTATCTCCCTGTCTCTCTCCCTCTCTCTATCTCTCTCTATCTCTCTCTCTCTCTCCCTCTCTCCCTGTCTCTCTCACTCTCTACTCACAACAAAAAAAAACAACAATATACAAACAAATACAAACAACAAAATATATACAGTCGAATTGAGAAACCTCGTCCTTTTTTTGAAGTCTGTTAAAAAGTGTCGTGACAACTTTTCGTAAGATTTTTTTCCGTCTAGCCGCCTTTCACAACGCGCGATAAAGAACTTCGTTCCAATATGACCATATAAAGTGTCGTTTGTCAGTTCATCATATTATTATTACATTACCTACATTATTATTTCACCCACGCAACTTACAGGTCTTACAGTAATAATGATAATAATGTATGTGTCAATTCTTTGTGAGACTCAATTGTACACGTACTCGTTTGTGTGACATATGTTTGATCTTGTCACGGTAGTGCGTGTAAGGTCCCCTGTATTTTTTGCTATCTGTCTAAGCCTACCACAATTATTTTAATTGTCTAACTAGAAAATGATTGCGTCATAATCAAAAATAGTTTAACTAATATTTCGCTTCATTATAAAATGGATCAGCATGATTAAATTCGTTATAAGCTCACTAAAAGCTTTTGAGTGTCCAATGAATAAATTATTTGACTCGTTCGATTCTGTATTTTTGGCAGCTTTGAATGACATTCCAAGATCAATCTGTATAATAGAAGTAGATAATTATTAGATTCTAGGTATTGCCCGTGACTTCGTCTAAGATTCAGAACGAGAATTACCCTTTGTTCGTTTCTAGGTCATGGAATACTCATGAGCCAATTTTCATACAAATCCGTTTAGCCGTTATAGCGTAAAAGCGTTACAAACAGACATAAAAATCAAATCTCTAAAATGTTTACTTTATAATATTAGTTTAGGCAAGCCGTGTGCCCGATGGAATTTCCCAGCGGAAAAATTCACTAACATTACCAATTCTATACATTACCTATTTAACCCATCTAAGGATTAAATATCACAATCAGTCTATATTGTTACCAGTGCTAGGAGACCGGCCTCCTCTCTGTGAGAGAAACTATACCGTAATCTATCATCCTTGCCCAGTGGGGGTTAGAAGATCTCACATGTCTTTGAATTTTTGGGTCTAGAGCAAGCCGGTTCCCTCACAATGTTTCCCTTCACCATTTTGAAAGAGTGGTGATGAAATTAAATACACAAAGTGCCTGCCTGGGTTCCAGCTAACGACCTTTACACGTGAGGAAGAATATAGTGGATGTATATTCTAAAATCCAATCTCAGTGCCTATCTTCGTTTTATTAGGAACTGTTGTGCAAAATGTAATGCTTCTCTGTCTGACAGTGAATTCAGTTTACTAGAAACGCCATCAAAAGTTTTCTATATTACAATCTCTATCTTTTAAACTTACAAATTTTCAGATAACTCATTAAATTGCACTTGAGCTAGAAGAGCACTGATTACGTCATAGTAAAACAGTGTTATGCAACAAGCCTTTAAGCAGAAGCAGTTAATTATATTGCGTTTTGGACAATGTTAATGAGTACTATTATTTAAGGTAGGAAAGTGTCATCGGCAACTATATTAATTGATGCATGGACTCATAAATTTATATAATATATAATTATCAACTGTTGATTACCGTCATTTATATTTTCACGATTAGCATTTATTGATTTCTGTTTTCAATTAATTAAACCATTAATCAGAATCAAATGCCAGGAAATATTATATTATTTTATCAATGGTTCATCTCCTTTGGAATAAGTATATGGTTTCATTGGTTTGGTAAATCAAGTAACAAGGATCAAAATTAACCTTAATTCTCTGTAATCAATAGTTAATTCTGCATGTTCCTAAGTTTTCAAGGCTGATACAATTTACGTTTTTGTTTCGTATTGTTGTTATTATTTAGGTCGATTTATTGTATCAAATATTCTTTGTAAAACGATAAAAAAATGATATGAAACTCGGTGTCTTTCCGAATAGTTTATAATGATAAGTCAGGCATCATTTACATACCGTCCCAAAACTGAGTTCCTCATTTTTAATTATTAAAATTTTATTCTGTTTTTAAGAAATAAATATCTTAGACCATACATCATATTTAAAGCTACTAACACCAGAGGAGCTCAAATTGATAACCTCTAAGATACTATAAATGTCCTACTCACTTGCCTAGTAAAAGAAGATTTCTCTAGAAAGTTAATGCTGAACGAAAATCACATTATTCTAACTAGAACCTTATTGCATAATATTTTCAATAAACAAGAAGGTACGTACCATATCGAGCTTCCTCCCCCTCGGGTGCCTGCGCCGTGAGGGTGGCTAGCTCTTTCTCCAGGTCCACCTGGTGCTCGCCAGAGTCCCATGATAGCAGCCCTGGAACAATGAAGGAATAAATTAGGTTGTGGTTTGGCAAAGTCGAAACATTTATTTCAAGTAGACCAGTCAAAGTTCACAAGAAAACAGATTTGATGAGTTTTGTGATGGAAAGGAATTGGCAAAAAACTATTTTAACATGTTTAACAATATTGTGTATAAATTAATATAAGTTGTATGTGAAGACGATGTACCTAGAATAAAATTGCTATACTTCAATAGGTATAACGCAAACCTGTTGACGATGTTGATTACATAAAGGTACTTTTAAAGGTACATTACTCAGAAATTGTTCACGTCTAATCACTATCTATCACATTGCAACATTCCAAGTTTTGAGTAAAGTTGTCTAAGACTCTTTTGGCCACAATCCGAACAAACGCCATCTTGTTTTTTATAATATAATTTCTGTGATAATTACTTCACCAAAGATTCTCCATCATTACTTTACGACTTTTTCATCAGTATGCCGCGTGATGTTGTGAGCTGTATGAATAAAAGTCTGTCTCCATAGTGGTCCAAAACTTTACACACATTAAAAGTGTAAACGAATACAGCACAAAAATACTGCAAGAATGAAAATACAAAATAACTTTGATCAAGTCTCGTACATAATTCCAGATGAAAACTTATTAAAACTACCTTCCAGCTGCATATTATTAACGTCATATTCTCATACAAAACGCCCTTCCTACATTAATATGAAGAGAACGTAAATATGCGAGAATGTAAATTTAAATACACGTGCGATGCTGCAACGCCCTAGAGGAAGTAATGAAGGAAATTATGCGCTCCGGTACATACGTACGAAGTACGTGTACGTCGAGGTGGGGCATATAGGAGTGGGTAGCGAAGGAGGGGTAGGTAGCGTATTAATTGTGTTCTTAGAAATAATTTCTCTTTACATGATGAACATTGAACATTATTAATTAGTGGATGCGTAAATATAAGTCAACTTTGATGTGAAAGTGTAGTAACCAGGTTGTTATAAATCTCTATGACTTATGTATTAGACCTTGTTTTTGAATAAATAAACCGCTGTTAAAAATAAATGATGAAACTGCTGGAGTTTCAGAAAAACAAAACAAACAATCTTCTTCATAAAAGATAACTAAGTACCTAAACAGATTTGAAAAGATGAACAAATAAATGAGGGATATTATGAAAAGGCTCAACAAAATCTGATTCTAAGAACCGTTTTGAAGAAAGTAATCCGTTATTTTTTGACGATGGCAGCCATCTTGGAAAACTTACAGACTCATCTTAAATATTTAATGGACAGCGATTATTTGGATTTAGATTTTTATTTTAACGGTTTAAAGTAATCTTAAAACTTTCTTTTAATAAAAAATAAATTTTACAAAGTAAAAATTTCGAAGAATTTTTGAATGTTTGGTAAATGATAAATGATTTTACATCTGAATTTAGGTTTGGTTTGTACAAACACATTTACTCAGAGGTAACAATCTCTCTTAAAGTCCAGACATAATCTTGGTCAGTTCATGTGAAGACCATGTAGATCGGTGTCTGAAATAGTCTTTTGAGGAAAGAACCACATCATCATAATCATCATTTCAGCCGTTAGATATTCACTGCTGGATATAGGCCTCGCTTAGCAGGTGAGTTGACGATCGCAGTATGGTGGTAAAACCCATAGAGAATGCTGCTGCCTATTCTCTAGTTAGAACCTTTATTTTTGTGAGTGGGAAATCTTCAAATAACGTCTTCCGTTCTGGGCGGAGCGGGAGGGCGTGGGAGACTTTTACTGACTAAAACCCACACGTGTTCCTTCAATTGTCCATATGCCAGAGCCACGGTATCTCTTTCGAACAAATCTTGCGATCCTGGCAGTAGTTAGTCCGTTAGACAACCACGGTAAGAAATGAGATTGTGCTATTCTTTACGTCCGGCAGCGTACGGATGAGCTTTAAGATTGCTTGAGCTGTATCTTTTGAATAAACCATATAAATCGAAGACATCTAGGCACTTTGAAATTAATATCAGTCCAACGCAATTTTTCTTTCTTTTGTCCCGTTTCTCGTTAATTATTCAGACAATTGCGCCTTTTTTTCGACGGCAAGACGTTTTTTTTTAATCTTTTATTCATCTGCCTATCTGGGACAAGTTTGTGTCTTTTTGGAGAGAGGTTTATCTTTGTACTTTCTTATGCTTGAATTCTTAAAGATTACTGAACGTGATTTTTTTTAGTAATTTTGTCCATTGACTGTCAATTATATTTGCATTGTATTTCTTCAGGTTTGTTACTCAAATGGAATTTATTGAAAAACCCTTTTCGTATTTTGGAGATTTTATGTGGCACATTGAGAAGTGTGGTAAAAATCTATTATATACGTCGAACAAATACTTTGTTTCCCCTTTTACAAAAATTCCACGGCCGAGGAGTATAAAAGTTGCCTTAGTTAGAGTTTATATGAAGAAGAAGCTTATAAAGCTAATATTTTTGTTTAATAAATAATTAAAAATTTGTTTAAAAAAAACATATTTTAAGTTTTAAATGAATTATGGTTTAATTTCAACCACTGGACGACCACTAGTATCTATAATAATAATAATAATCTATTCAATCTATCACTATTCGTATTCGTTGACCCAAATAAAAAATATTTACGGGACGAATTGAGATTGTTCTCCTTTTTATTTTTAGACATCACGTCGGCTAATAACGCTGATGAACAACATGTACAAATGAAACCAGCTCAGCATTATCACACAAGTGTGTCAGAATTACCATATTTATTTCCACAAGCCCTAACTCTAGGCAATACTCATTCGTATCGTAACTCGGCCGCATCTCGAGGGGCCACATATACAGACAGAAATAAAACAATAAACAGTTGGCACTAGGGTCGCGCCGCAATACGTTTTAATTAAACCTCTGTGGATAGAACTATGTCAGAGTGATAGCTTAGTTTCTGGTGTTAGTTTTGAAATAAAAATAGCTGTAGTTTTATGTCTAGTGATGGAACTATTCGACATGTCATCAGGCTTGGAAGTGTCCTGTCACTAAGTCAAAAGTACAAACTTCTATATTTATTAGACTGTGAGACACTTTTGCTTTAAGAGACTGATGCACTGATTTAAGAAGAAGTAGGTTGCAACGTTATGTGTTGATTTTTGTGTAAGAAAACCAGCAAGGAACTCTCATCATTTCAGACCAAAATTACCCGGTGTAGGCGCGAAATTTTCAAGATATTCGTTGCAATATTGAACCCAAATTCAAACTATTTAATACAAAGGCACTAATTAATATCACTTCCCAAGAAACAACCCGATATTTAAATACATCTACCAAGAATTTGCCAAGTACAAGTATGTTGCGGTCAGATTTTATCTAACCAGTATCAGTTTGTTACATCGAACTACTATCTATCTGACCTCCTCAATCCAGTTACAGGGTAGTACGGTACCCCTTGGTAAAACTGGTTGTCAGATGTTCGGTCTCCTGACGACTCGTAACGACTATCGAAGATCTACGAATGACAGCCGAGACTTACCGACCAACCAATGAAACATAAAACGAATATTTAGCCTTTTAAAGGTTCTGTTTCAGTGTATCAGCATATCACTTAGCCTTTCTACATTCTAGGCAAAAGGCTCGTGGTAGAAAAGGCAATATAACCTAGAATCGGAATAACAAACAGACACTGTAACACTAGGGTCGGGGCTGCAATACATTTTCATTAAACGTTAGAGTGATGGATCTGTGTGTTTCTCTCGGCCAGTAATCATTATACAGTATGATGGATGTTTAGTTTGTATTGTTGATTAGATTGTTTATTAATATTAATTGATGTTCTTTCGTTTATATTGTGATTGTCTTCAATACCTTTATCTAAACTTGGAGTATGTTATGTAATGCGGAACGTGAACGTGAATCAAACGACAAGCTCGAGAAATGACTGCCATATTTGATAGTATTTTTTTATTCCATCACTAACATTATCAATGTACACAATGTAGGTACTTATGAATATCATCACAGACTACACTGCACTGGGTTGTAGTTTATAGAGGATAGGCCCTAAACGAGGCCCTTCAGATGGTTTACCAGCGCTCAATGTTGTCAAAATAAATGCAAGGTAATTGCCTGAAGTTTTATTATCACGTACCACTAGAAGAACATGCAGCAGCGAGTGACGTAATTATATGTTCATCTCTTTCTAACAACATGAATCGGTATAGGTCTTTCCTGTTCTTCGCGCACTGTTTGATTGTATGTAAGAGTAAGTGGCGGCATTCATGGCTTACGCTGTTTTTGAGTGCACTAATTTGTAATACATCATGTGGCAAGCGGATTAATACACAATTTTCCGGAAGGTTCATATAAAATGGACATTGTCCTCCCCTACTTATTAATACTGTTATTTGAAACCATTGTAAAAGCCAATTATTTTGAGAAGAGTAACCATGAAGTTTCTTACAGGCTCTTTTCCATAGGAATCAGTTCGAACCCATGTAGGTTTATTTGAAATAAAATATTTTGATTTGGACACGTTTTGAATGATGACTTAGTACGGGTGTAGTACCTATACCTACTTACACAAATTGATCAACAACATAATCATCTTCGTATTAGCCCTTAACTTCGCAATGTTCACAATGATCACCACTATAAAAAAACTTTTTTGCAAAAAAAAAACAACCGACTTCCTTAAAAACACTACAAAGTGAAAAATAACTTTAATTTCGGTAGTCGGTGTCTTAGGATCTGTTTTTATGGTTTTTTTGCCACCGACTTCCGAAATTAAAGTTATTTTTCACTTTGTAGTGTTTTTAAGGAAGTCGGTTGTTTTTTTTTTTGCAAAAAAGTTTTTATTTTTAAATTTTTAGTTGTGGTATTCACCCTGCACTAATTCCAAACAAACAATGCATATTTATGCGATAGCAGAAATCGCGGTTGATTTCCTGTCATTTTTTAAAGAGTTCCGGTGTCTGTCTCCCGAACTCATCATCAGATCTATATGAAAATTATATGGGACCATTTCGGAATAAACCCCTTTCGAACAAAAAAAGAATTTTGCAAATCCGTCTATATATGACGGAGTTATGGCCGAACATACATAAAAAAAAAAAAAAAAAAAAAAACATATAAACATCCGAATTGATAACCTCCTCCTTTTTGAAGTCGGTTAAAAATGGATTGGCGATCACATAATATGTGATCGCCAATCCATTTTGCGGTTACCAAAGCAAGCAGTCGTGAAATTTTGAATTTTCCAACGCTTTTGCGAATAGCTGTTCAAAACCCTATTAAGTTGGGTTATTGGGTACGAAGGTAACTAGGTCTGTACCCTATAAATCATTCTATGAACATAGAAGATCCAATATAAAAACTGAAATGAAAAGACAAACCCAAAAAGAACCAATCCCTACCTAAAACTGAGACATAAAAGGCATAAAAATAACATTTTCTAAAGTAAAATATCCGAAAGGTCGCAGATTGAAAGACCGAGGGGTATTGACAGAAAAGTTAACGAAATGGAAAACTTTAAAGGGCTTCTAATGGACATTTTTGAAGTACGAAATGCCGTTACATAAATTGTACTTATTAGAATAAATGGTTTCAATAATTAGCTACAGTGTAGTTTTAATGTTAAGTTTCTTGTTGTTAAATGTATGTTCTCTAAAACCTATTTGGTTGACTACTCGCGATCTTTTTAAATAATAATTAAATATACTTTTTTTTCGAAAATGAGATCTCTGTGATATCTAAAAAAACCTTTTTAGGGTTCCGTACCTCAAAAGGAAAAAACCGAACCGTTATCATTTCGTTGCCTGACCGCCTGTCAGTCTATCTAGACCCTTTTTCTTGGGAATGCCTGGATTAATATTAAATACGTAGGACTACGGTTAGGTAGGTTATCTATGGAACTCTCAAAAATCAAGCTTCTGAGAAAACGCAATAAAAAAATCGGCCATTTATGTGACATGCGTTTGTACCAGCAAATATATCGAAACCTTTAGGATAATTCCCATTGACCTAGAATCATTAACTTTGGCAACAAGCTTATAAAATAAGTAAAGGTAAACAGTTCGAAAGTCGTTAATTAATAGTACTTATGAACACATTCGAAAAAACTTTTTGTTAAGACTGTAAAATTACATTTGTTTTGGAGAATTGACCGCCGCTGACGTATTTCGATGTGTGGGAGATAGTTTTTTTCAATTACAAAGTAAAGTTTGTATTACATTTTAAATCAAAGTTTTAGGAAATATTTAATTTTGGGTTATAGATGTTCGAGATCCAGAGTGATTCATATTTTTTATATTTTATAATGAGCCATTAACATCGCAGATTTATGTAATATTTTGGTACCTTACAAATAAAAATGTATTTTTCTTAAAGTCAACACATTTTCCTGAAAGTTCTTATGAAAAGACCTTAATTTAGCTTCTCTAATTAGAGAAATTTCTTTGAAAATGAAACTGGATTCTTTCAAAGGTTTTGGGAGCAATAACTTTTTTGTAATATATTTTATCTGGACCTTTTCAGTTCAAGAACATTCTTTTCATCTACGTCGTCCGCCTAAAACCCATAAGTTAATGGAGTTTTAATTTAAGCTTATTTGAGAAATTTTATTCAAAAGAATGTTAGATCTAAAAGTAGTAGTTTTCATTCACTATAAACTTAGTTAATACTTTATGCACACCACTGAACTGAGAACCTACCTAAGTTACACTCGTTTCTGAGTTTACTGCTACGCTCATTGTATTAAATCTGTTGTCTTTAGTGTCAAATACGTGGGACACAAAGTCAGAAAGTTTTGCGAAATTAAAAAGAAGTGTTCTATAGGTAAATATTTTTTTATTAAATCTTTTCAAAATACTCTCCACTAGCCTTTATGCAAAGTTTCATGCGTCTGAACCAGTTTTCAAAATACTTTTTCCAGTCCGCCGCAGACACATCGTTTACAGCCTGCTCAAACGCTGACAGCGCTTCTTCCGGCGACGAAAATTGTATCCCTTTGAGCAGATTTTTAATTTTTGGGAATAAAAAGAAGTCACACGGTGCTAGGTCAGGGCTGTAAGGAAAGTGACCCAGAAGTTTGACTGGCGTGCTGTCCAAGAAGTCCCTCGTTTTGACCGCGGTGTGCGTGGGCGCGTTATCGTGGTGGGGCAGTAGCCCGCGGAGCCCTGTGTTTGGTCGCTTGTTGCTCACAACAGAGAAAACTTCTGCCAAGCATTTGGTAGTATACCATTCGGCGTTGATGTTTCTTTGGTTCCGTAAAGGGATTGATACCAAATAGCCAGTCAAACTGAAAAAGCTCGCGATCAAAATCTTCCCCCCGCTTCTAGATCGCTTCACTTTGGTAGGCGTTGATTCGTTTTGAAACACCCAAATCGTCGGCTGACGTTTCGTTTCGGGATCGTATTGATAAATCCAGGGCTCATCACCTGTAATAATGTCGTAAACACGCCGAGATGAGCCTGCTTCAATTTTGTTTATCATATCACGGCACCATTCCACCCGGGCCTGCTTCTGAGCATCGCATCGGTGAGGTTGTGCGGCACCCAGCGTGAAACTATCCTCCTCACGCGAAGATGCACGTGTAGAATCTCGTGAAGGTTTCCCGATCCAATCTGCAGTATGTGTTAAATCTCGTGATATGTAATTCGCCTATTGTCTTGGATTAAATTTTTCACTGCTAGCACGTTTTTCTCCGTAACAGCCGTCAAAGGGCAACCACTTCTTTCTTCATCCCCCAAAGTTAGTCGAACACGTTTAAATTCGTTATACCAACGATACACAGTTGCCTTGGAGGGCCCTTCATCCATGAATGCAATTTGAAGTCTATCGTATGATTCGTCCGGTTTCAGGCGACACTTGAAATCGTAAAAAATCATAGCGTGAAAATGTTCCCGGCGCAAATCCATTTTCCAGTGAGACACGATAATTTAACTAGCTCGCAAAAAGGAGGCAAAATTTGAAATAGGAACGTACTTAATTTTACTTATAAATAATAATTATTTTTATAATTGTTTATAACTGGCCAGTCTCTCATACAAAAAAAATTGTTTTCGCAATACTTTCTGAGTGGCCTGGTAATTTGAGGTTTAGTTGTTACAATTTCTGTCAACCTATAAAAGCAGTTAACATTCGATTTATACAAAGTGTAAGTTATTTATTGAATACTTTAAGCGCACATATGTACTGAGGCGAACTAAATGCCATAGGGATGTCTACCAGTCAACCTTTGGGCGATGCAGAGACAAACAGTAGTAGATGTAATATCGAAAATTGAGGAGTATATATTTAATTATAAAGATATGCGTAGATCTGCTAAAAAGTTCAAGAATAATATATACGCACAAATAAATTACTTACGTTAGTTATTTTTTGTGTTGACATTAAAGAACGAGTTCTCCCTCAGCCTAAAATAGTATGTTTACGTCAAACACGGCTGCTCAACTAATTTTATCCCAGGCCTGCCCTTATCAGTGTTGCCATAGTTATGTATTATGCAGAAAGGTCACCAAGTTCGCTAAAGTTAGAAAGAAGTCGCTGATTGGAAGTCTTAGAGTGTTGGATTACGTTGCTTGAGAGTTTATTCATATTTTTGTAAGTCTTGTACTGTTTGTGTTTTATATTCTGATCCGAGCAAAATTATGTCTTGACTTTAAAAGATACTGTGACCTTTGAGTTTGTTTCGGGTTTTCTTTCCAGAGTAGTCAGATAGGAATCGCCGACCTCATCTAGTTTTTAAAATATAATTGAAGAATACAAGTGTTTGTACAATCTTACTTAAATAGTTTATCATTTATTCTATAGATATAAGTGTAAGGAATTGATATAATGTACTCTGGTGTCCTTTGTAAGTTTTTTTTTTTTGGTAAAGTTTAAAATATGGAGAATTTACATGATTTTATTTTTATTGCTTGAAGCAAGACATGCAAGACTAAGACCTTAACAATTTCAAAGCAGTGTATAAACGTTTTCGAATTCTACGAATAACAGGAACATGGCTACCAAATCCTATAAAAAACAGAAAACGGAACACATGTTTAACCTTTAAAGTTCGGCTGTTACAATTTAGCAATCACAGCGTAACTACATTTTAATTAGTGGCACCCAATTATTAGTTCTATCTATACATCACCCAGGTACCATTATTTCCCCCCCCCCCCAAACACATGTGAACGGTTCTGTCCTCCCCCTTCACCCCAAATGTGAACTAAATGTCAAAGGTGACCGGAACTGGGTTAATTGTAGGCAACGAACTGAACATGCTGTGAACTTGTTGCATCGTCACCGGATACTGTTAGAATGTTCCTGAGAGTTCAAATTAGGTACTGAATACCTTGTGACATGCGGAATAGTTTGTGATGGAACCACGTACTGATTTGTCGAATTCGGACATGACTAATTTTCGGGTGTCAGCTTAGGCAGATCAGGGTAAGTATTTGACATATCTGCATTGTGCCATTTTCAATGTTATTGTGAGTTTTCTAAGTTACCCTAAGACTATATTACCATAAAGAGAAGAGTAAAAGAAAGTGTGCGGTGGGGCACCCCCGCAGGGATTGAAGTTCCTTACGCTATACTCGCACGTCCATACATTGGTACCTATATAACAGAAAGAGACAGAGCACGAAGCTCTCACGAAGTTGTCGCCTTCTTGGCATTAAGACCGCACTATCGGCTTTAGCACCCTCGAAAACCATGAAAGTCAGGAAGTGAAACAAATAGTCGCATGGAGGGGTGGTAACATTTTTTTGTCAAATGTCGATTTCTACCAGTTTACTCCTAAAGCTGGCCTCGTTAAAGAACTTCTAAAACGCAATGAAAATCAAGAAAAGTGATTAATTTTAAGATGTTCGATCAAGTATAAAATAATTTTGCTCTTTTCTTTTGCGTTTTTAAACTCTAAGGAGGTTTCAGGAGTACTGGCTGGTGTTGCTAAAATATAATGAGCACGATTCACGTATGAAACTCAAAACTTGAATAACCCACGAATGGCTACATTTGCATATTGAACTTCTTGAAGCTACATGGAGCTCTAAAGTTTTGGAATTAAAGCTCACATTTCTAGATGAAGACACATTAACCCAGAATCTTAGCTGGAATAACTAAATAGGAGACGCTGGAGAACTGTTCATAAGATTCTGAGCACACTTTTGCATCTCATATCTATCGTTATCTTACGGAAACATTGGTAATTTTTGGACTTTGACGAGCAAAATACTACGATCGCCAATCCGCCTGCCAAGGGTGGCGATTATGGCAAGCCCCTCAGAAATTGGGGTCGGCCGGTGTCCAACAGTGGATGTGTTACGGCTGAAATTAATATAAATAAAAAGCGATTTAAAAGGCTCCCTCAACAAAAATAACCTAAAGAATTTTCAAAAACAAAAATGATTTTAAGAATATGTAAAAGCGATATCGTAATTAATTGTATAACAGGCTAGTTAGTGCTAGGATGACGCGTAATATTTCACAGAACATGCTGCGCTGACCGTTCATTAAAGCCCGGCTCATATATTAATTAACGCGCTAACTAGGCTGACCAGATAACGCAGATTTTAGCTCAACCACGACCTATATGTAGGAAAACAATGCTGACTCTATCGTTAATATTCAATAGAGCAGGGATTTGTGACGGAAATAAATTATGGTGGAATTTATTATCCCATCATATAACATTCCAATTTTATTTTACATTGTTTATACTTTTTAGGGTTCCGTTACCAAATGGCAAAAAACCGAACCCTTATAGATTCGGCATGTCTGTCTGTCTGTCTGTCCGTCCGTATGTCACAGGCACTTTTTTCCGAAACTATAAGAGCTATGCTGTTGAAACTTGGTAAGTAGATGTATTCTGTGAACCGCATTAAGATTTTCACACAAAAATAGAAAAAAAAAAAACAGTGAATTTTGGGGTTCCCCATACTTAGAACTGAAAATCAATGTTTTTTTTTTCATCAAACCCATACGTGTGGGTTATCTATGGATAGGTCTTCAAAAATGATATTGAGGTATCTAATATCATTTTTTTCTAAACTGAATGGTTTGAGCGAGAGACACTTCCAAAGTGGTAAAATGTTTCCCCCCCCTGTAACTTCTAAAATAAGAGAATGATAAAACTAAAAAAAATATATCATGTACATTACTATGTAAACTTCCACCAAAAATTTGATTGAACGAGATCTAGTAAGCAGCAACACGTCATAAATCGTAAATCGCAACTTACCTTTCATTCAATCAACTCAAATATAAAAATTTAAAAAAAAAAACATTTAATTTCATAAACATAAACCTTATGCATAAACCGTGAATACCTACAGGTTTGTACGGAACCCTTGGTGCGCGAGTCCTACTCGCACTTGGCCGGTTTTTTTTAGTTTCTGCTTCAAAATATGTTTGTTACAAATTGATTTCATGTTAATTGAAGCTTATGTGTGCCTCTACTAACAAATTTAAAAGCACATAAAAAGTAAAATAAATACAAACTTCCTAGTAGAACATTTATATTTGCATACTTACACACGAAAACTATTGTTGTTTTTGAGCATTTACTTCTATTGCGGAAGCATCGCGTGACGAATGCTAAAAAGCAATTAAAAATTTACTAATGACTAAATTGTTTTCAAGTAATTAACCTGTATCCTGAAAAAGAATAAGTCAACCATGACCATGCCCAAAAATGACAGCATACAATCCTAAACTGACTGAATAATGTACCAACAGTTAAGGATTTAAGCACCTTGAGGATATTTTTTCATTGCCATCATTTCAGCAGAAAGACATCAACTGTTGGACATAGGCCTCCGCAAATTGGAGAGGTTCCAGCATCGCCACGCTTGGCACGGATTGGCGATCGCAGTATGGTGATAAAATGTATAGAGAAAGCTGCTGCCCATCCTCTAGTTAGCCCCTCAGCCGCCTTTTACGACAACCACGGGAAGAAATGGAATATTTTTACATACACCGACTACGAGATTGTCCATATTTTGAATGAAAATGACAATATGACATACACTCGCTACCAAGAAAAAAAATGTACTATTAAATTGAGTGATGTACTTAGAAACATATGTATCATTGTATCAACTGAACATCATCCCCTCTATTCATAAACGTTGCTTAAAGTTAAGTAATGATAAGCTGCTGTTTAACCATAGATTTTTGACGTTTAAACGTCTCTTAACTCTAATCAACGTTTATGAATAAAGAGGCATATTATTAGGACATTGTAATGGTCATAATTATGGAATACAAATTATTTACAATTATTTGCCCTAAAATATACCTACTTCCATTCCCTATTTCTTCCTGTGGGTGTCGTAAAAGGTGACTAAGGGACTTACTAAAGAAAGGGCAGCAGCGTTCTCTATGCATTTAACCACCATACTGCGATCGCCAACCCGCCTGCCAAGAGTGGCGATTATGGCAAAGTCCCCCAAATTGGGGGAGCCCTAAGTCCAGCAGTGGACGTCTTACGGTTGAAATGATGATGATGATGATACCTACTTCAAAACAATATTACCTAAAAACCTAGTCGCTCTACTTAACCCAGTTACCCTAATTAGTGTAAACAAAACCAAACACCGCTAATACATAGTGTTTCTGAGAAAATTCCTTCAGTTTACATAAGCTAACTACGCTATTAATCAATTGGCGTGTACAAATCTGGTATTCAGATCCGGCCGATTATATTATGTATGCATATATATGCACATAACTATGTTAGTTCTTTGTATGCTCACATCAAACAATTAATGAATATTTAAAGAAAAAATTCAGCGTTAATAGAGTCGTTTAAAAATGAATGTGATTTATATATTTTAGTATCGACACGACATGCTTCGTAAAAACTTAACACGGTTCTTACAAACGTGTTTGGAAGTGTTGAAAACTGTATTAAAAATTTATTGGGTGTGACGGAAGGAAGGGGATGCTGGTATTCCCTGTTGTGCCATAATCTACCGCCAAGATGGAGTGACGATTTTATAAATCCTTCAGGGAATATGTGGGCTGAAAGTGTTTTAAGAAGAGACATTTGGAATAAAATAAGAAAGCCCATTGAGTATAAAGAACAGAAAAAGGTGTTGACTAAAGAAATAATGAGAGGCAGCATGGAACTACATACAATTAATAACGTTGGTCTATTCCATTTTAGACGACCCTCATGTAAATACTTATAAAATTAAATAAAGGCCATCCCCACACACCTATTCGCTTAAAAGCCTAGAGAATAATATCGAACAGAGAACTCAAAATAACTACAACACTCATGGGAACCTTTCGTAAAACGTAGAACATTGAACTAACTTCTGAGCAATTATAAATGATAAATGATCTTAATTCTAGGAGTAGTGTTGTACAAACACTTTATACGACAATATATTAAACATATTTTTAAAACTGGATGAGATCAGCATTTCCCATCTGGCTATTTTGAGAGAAAAAGGGAACAAACTTAGAGGTCACAGTCTCTTTTAAAATCATGTCATAAACTTGGGCTGTTCACGTGAAGATCATGTAGATTGGTGTCTAAAATAGTATTTTGATGATAGAACCACAGAGATTGAATGGAACTGTCTAGACAGTACGCGTATTTGTCAGTAATTGTGCACCTCAACTCAGAGTTTATGGAGCTCAATGATTCGACAAACAATAGCAATTAAATTAAGATCTTCACTTCCACTAAAACCGACCAATTCCAGCCCCGAATTCCAAATGACAATTAAGACTAGCGCTCCCATTGGTTGAACCAAATAGCAGTTTATTCATTAGTGGCTGCTGTCAATGGAATAAAACTGTGGTAAAATACGAAAAGAGGTCGTTCGGAGGGAGACAGTGTATAAATAGGAGGGAGTCCCGACCTCTGACCGGGTTATCTCTAAACAAAGAGGGGGGTCGTCGCCCTTAGTGTCGGATCTCGTTTCGTTCTATTTTTCTAGAAACCTCTTGTGTATAAAGTTGTTAAGTCGGTTTGTCCTCTTTCGTGTGTGGTTTAAGAATGTGTGTGAAATTAAAATGTTTGTGTTGGTAGTGCAAAGGAAATGGAGTGAAACAACTGTTTTTCTAGAAAGCTTGTGTTGGGTCGTGTAAAAGGAATATTGTGGTTTTCTGGTCTTTTCATTTTCTTTGGATGTTATGGAATATCTACATTACTATGCTCTTTCATTATTATGTGCACAACTGCCTCTTTTAAACATTTTTTATTTAAATTGTTAAACCAAAATTCTAGAGAAGTCAAGAGGGAATTGTCATGATGTCTATACATAATCAATGAATTAATCATATTTAGAAGCTAATTCTTTTTAATGAAATTTTCATCTTAATTATTACTGAGATAATCATAACTTCCTTTATTAAACAAAAGAACACAAAAATTCACAACATCAAAGACAGTCAAATTCTAGAACCCTCGATGCCTAAAAATATACTTGCCTGAAAAGCCCAAAAAAATCCCCTTCTCTCCCAAATATAATTGTTTTCTGAAGACAGCCTCCTTTCCATTACCATCTCATTTGAATACGCCAACTTTCTCAGCGGCGCAATATGGCGTCGGACTAGTTCCGTATAATTTACTCCTTGGTTCTTGTTCCTAACGTTTTGTTGATTGCTAGGCGGGTAGTTTGGTAGGGGATGCCCTTTTTGTTTCGATAAGAAATGGGTAATTAATGGAACTAGTGTTGAGATTTTGTTGCGATAAATTTGCTATGTCTTTCTTTGGTGAAATTTTTTGTGGTGATGATAAGGTTAGTTTAATTTTACGGTGAAGAGGTTATTTGAGGCTGTCGCTGAAAACTAGCGCTGGGGCTCTGTCTCGCATAGGGTCGCAGGATTATGCTGAGCGATGGACATTTTTCGCTGATATGACGCGTGTTTTCCCCCAGCTTTTTTTTTGTGTGTCTGGTCTTTCTTTGCGTCATGTTTACCGAAAATAAACGCATTTTCTTTCTTTTTCTTTATGGCGTTGAGTAAGTAGATTAATGAAAATGAAAATATTATTACTTCCTGTAACTTATAATGATTCCAATCGAAACAGTTTTGGTTTTGGATCTGGTACAAGACGGTAGGCTTCAGTAGTCCCTACATTTGACAGTGGAGTATATCTAGTATTTTTATTTGAGTACTTCCACCACCACACCATCCACACCACAGTCCATCTTCACAGTGAGTCGAAACTCCACCAATCCAGCACTCTGGGCGAGCGATCGCACACCACAAAGTATTTTTTCGTTAGTCAAATAATAACTTCATTCGACATATCTTTCGGTCATAGTTTTTCATAGATCCAGTTTGGTGTTGAGTTTCTCTAACTTTCTAGATATCTGAGAGTAAATAAAACAGGCTTCCTATAAGAATCCAATAAAACTTTAAAAGCCACAGCCTATTCTTTACATAACCCCCAAAATGTTAACATTAAACTCCTATCGATCGCGACAACTTAAAACGTTCCAAAATAACAAAGTGCTATTAATTATTCACGTAAGCGCTTAAAATCCTGCTTTAAAGCGCTTAATGAAATCATCGCTACATCGCTTACAGCCTCGTTAAGCGGAATATTTTACATGCGCGTGAGTTTATAGGCTCTTAAGTCTTCGTTAAGAGGGTCTAGTTATTGTGATTCTTGTGTGAAGAAACATTGTTAGACGTGTTAAGTCTTTACTGTTATATAAGGTCTTTAGTAGGGATTTTGCATGCTTATGAGCTTACGTAATAAGTATTTAGATGCTTTTCAACTTTCGTGTGAGTATCTGAACAACCTTTGACATTTAAACTAAGTACATAATCGTTGTCCGCTAGTTCGATAAAAGTGTAAGAAAGAGTGAGTTCCATTGCATAGGTCTTTAATGTCTGTCTCTTTTACTTGTGAGCGTGTACTCAATATAATCTTAGTTGGTTCTCGTCCATTCAGTCTTCATCATTTATCTTCACTATTTATTCTGGTATAAAATACAGTCCTTACACGAGTTGAAAACGCAGCTTCCTATTTTGTTTAAACTTTTACTCGTGAATTTTAACGTTTTTCCATTCTCGCGTGACTCTAATTAATTAAGCATCATATAAATTACGATGAAATTTCACTTGAAAACCGCTACTAATATTTTTTTACCCGCCTTTAAAATTTAATATCCCCACTGGCAACCCAGTCGCGTAATTTACTTTTTTCAAATTAAAACCGTCGCGCGCGACGTTTTGCATAATTCAATGTGAGAGCGAGACGCATCGCCTCTAATAAAGTGACGTCAGTCTATACAGTGCTGCCAGCAATAAATGAAAAAAGTCCCGAGATTTTTCCGTTTTATACTGCGGCATTTTTTTACTGCCCAAACTCTGTTAGCATGTTGGTGTTCGTTGAATAATGTATTTAATGGTAGATTGAATATTGGATGTGGTTATAAGCGGTAGTGTGTCCTGGAAAATACAGCGTAAATCTCTGTTTATGGCTTCGCTTATCATCAACATTATTAATTGTTATTGTTTATGCTTTTCACTGTGTAAGCTTCTGACGTTAACATTAAAATATGACTGCGCTTTATACTTACACAATATAGGTAGTAAATAACAGGTCTGCAGTTAAAGAGAATGTACTGGCTTCGTTTGACATTTCCAACAGTCGGTCGTTTTTATTTAAATAAAGCAATTTCTAGTCAAATAGGACTTCTTTCAGTCTTTTTCTACGCTTCGGAAATATTTCACAAAAACTATTCTGTAATTCACGCACATAACAAAGATTCTGCGAACCATTTGTGGCGTATCCAGGACACACAGAGATGGGAAATGTTCCAATAAAGAACTCTTACTTTAAGGCAATGAATAAAAGACGAAGCCACGGATATTTTATTTATCCTACCTTTAGCCTTGTAGGGCCATACGAGCGGATTTAGAGCGGTTTAAACGTGCATTAGATGCAATGAGAGAGGTTTAAAGTCAAGTTTGGTTTATGGCTTAATAGAAACCTTAGTTAAACTCAAGCTTCTATATTTATTGGTTTGGTTTATTATAGCAATCAGAAGTGGGAGAAATTGCTAACTTCGTGACATGATCTTGAATGGTTTAAGTTTTGTACTTGAATTTTATTAGTGACGTGCTGTATCATGAAAACCAGAGGGATAATTGCGTAGTACACTATCGGTAGGAGTCGCTTTAATTTTGACAGTTTAACATTCATGGCGTTGTTTACTTCGCTAAGCAGACAATTTTTACGAACATATGACAGAATGGATTAGCAATAAGTTTCAAAATGATCCAGATTCTGATTAATAATGTATTACACAATTAAGGTGCTGAATAATAATAAATGCTAGGTAGTAAAAGAGCCTTAGGGTGTCCATGTACCGAGATCTAACAATAAAATACCTTTTTTTCTCGTTAGTCTCACGTCTCCCGCTCTGGGCGGAGTGGGAGAGCGTATCAGACTTTTACTGACTAAAACCCACTCGTGTTCCTTCAATTACTTTTATGCCAGGGTCAAGGTAACTCTTTCGACAAAGCTTGCGACCCTGGCAGGCGGTCCTAGTAGACCCCTTCCATACTGCTGACATCTCTATGAGGCGCGCGTGAAACACAAAGCGCTGTTGACACAGGCCTGGTCCTTACCGGGCGGCGAGCTACCCATTGCTCTCCGCACGCAAGCAAGCGCTTACGGTGGTCGGGAGTCCGTGATTGACTCCCGACACCCGGGGTTTCTCCTCTTGCGGCGGCTAGGGACATCAGTGCGCAGAGACTGCCTACCAGTAAAACACCTAGCAGTGTTTTTTGGATATTGATTTCTAGAAATCATTCTATGAATCTTCGTCGGCCCTATCACTCGCCTACTGTTTCTTTTGCTACTCTAGCTGTAAATTAGTACTAAGTATTTATTGTTAGCCTGTACACCTGTATAAGGTCGTCTATTGCAAAACAACCTTTACAGTTGCTGCGTGTGAACACGTAGTTATGCAACAATTAACCCTTTCAGAATCCAACACATTACAAATTAATGCAAAGCATACCTACCGATACCTCTGGACCTCAAAATGGCTCAATGAACATTAACGGTAATCCCTTACACCCTTTCAACCGCAATTTATCGATATGGCCAAGAGCAATTTAGGTATTGTAATATACGACTCCTCATCTAGGAATACGACCGTGACACTACCTAGGTATCTACTGTCTGTTTGTAACGTCTAAAACAACTCTAACTTTCACATAATAATTTGCATATTGCGATTCAAATTCGATCTAATAATGAGACATAATTAGGAAATCCATAGATTGAATGTAACGTTATCTCAAATCGCTAGAAGTCAAAAGCACGAAATTTAAAAAAGCTTTGATTAATTCATGATTATCCACCAATTAAGGATTTTATTTTAGATTAATCTGCCAACCACAAAAAGGCATAAATATACACAAAAAAAGAAACTATAAATCACCAGGATTACCATTAAAACCAATTACTTCAAGCCGAACAAACAAACACCAAAACCACTTATATCCGGAACACAAATCTTATTAAAAACCTGACCGTCTCTTCGACCTTTATTGCGGACAAAAAGGGCAATAAATACATAATTAGTATCGTCGGTTCCAGACACACTAATCCCCCATCAGACCCCCAACTGTGGGTAGAATGGGGGATTTAATTTCCGTCTCCCGACGACGGGTATTAGTAGATAGGAAGGTACGCCCTTGATACCCCTCTTAAGGGACGCTAGAGTTTTATAATGCGATGTCGTGGATGTTTGTAGCAATTTATCTACACGGTTTCTATTTCGAGAATGTTCATAATATATTCTTTGAAAATGTGAATTTAAGTAAGCTTTGCTATTTTCGATCATTCGTAGAAGTAATTTTGTTTTTTCTTTATTCAATCATTTTCTCGGAAATTGTTTGGTTTCATTTCACTTGAAGATCAATTCTATCACTAAAACCAACCCCAGTTACTTCACCAACTACTAAGTGGTTGTTTAAATTCAAGTACCTTACATTACATGTCTTCTAATCTTCTCCCCTACAAATTTATTTATTCCAAATAGCCACATGTCCTCGAAAAAAGTGCCGAAAACCGGCACATAGCCCAACATACTCAACCCAACTTTTCGTCACCCCAATATTTCACCAAACTTTCTCCTTGAGAAGAACGTTTAAATTTCTTAACCTCAAAGGTGTACTTATATCTCGTAATGGGGAAACATTGTCGGTTTACCTACACCTAAAGACGGTTATATTAACACAGTTGAGATTTCAAGGTCTTCGCGTTTGTTTGAAGATCTTTCGCCCGTTTTAGGCTGACAAAGGAAAAAGGTGCTCGCTTTCTGTACAATTTGCTTTTCGTTATAATGGGGAAATGTTGTTCTAGTCTTGTTATAGATAATAGGCGAGAATAAAGGAATCAGAAAATCGATAATATATCGAAGGAAAGAGTGCTTGATGGTGAAACGTTGTACGCTTCTTTACCTCTTTATTTCTGCTTTTATATTAGCGTTCATAAATACATCTGCTAATATTCTACGATTATGAAAGGTTCAAAAATATTTAGTAGCTGAAATGTCTTGTTTTTTAATTTTGTAATAAGAAAATGACAAACCGAAACCTAAATGATAAGCGATTGTCCACGCTATTGACCACAAAGCGATGCTTAGCGGAAAATTAACTGTCTGAGAAGTCTGCAATAATCATTTACTCCAGTTGCCTCTTACTGTAACGTTTTCTCACCACAAAGCAGCCCAAGAAATATATTTTTATTGATATTACTCACAAAAACTGTTTAGCTTTGAGCATCGGAATTCAAACTCCAAAAAGAAAATTGAGTACTCTTTTATGTTGTAAAAGCAAAAAGTATATTTTTTACATTCTTTTTTATCTGTGGCAACACAAACACGTGTAATGTAAATGTTATTAAAATGTCACCTATTCGGACAACTACCCATTGGGGACCAACATTTTTGTTCCAAATTATTATTGCCTTTGCCCAGGTCTCCCAGACCGGATGAAAAAACTATTGGTGTTTGCGGTTATTTCTCCGGTTCCCGTAATGTCCGGTTTTATGACCTCTGGGAGGTCCAGAGGTGTGTTATATGAATTGTCGTCAGGACTGTTTGTGGAAGCTATTTGGGACTTTACAGACCTCAGCGTAGTTCGAAGTTACTATTTGTTTGATTACTTGTCATAACTGAGTTGACTTGTGTCTTTTTATGTTTTTCATTTTGTTGTGTTCTGGGGAAATAGACGTTTGTGGTGGCAAAGGTCCAATAATTAGAACATGACTTGTGTCTGGTAAATTGAATTAATTGTTATAAAAAGGATGATTACATTTTAGCTAAGTCAGTAAAGTAATAAATACAAACTACGAAGTGTACACAATAGAACGTTACTTAAATAAGTTGCTAAGTGCATTATATCCACAAAATTTTAACAAAACGTCAGAAAACTTGGTGTTCGAAGTACATTTTTCTTCCACTCACAAAACGCTTTAAAGCAAAGAATTTTCTATAAAACTTTTTCCTTTGAAAGCCTGAAACACTGCCGAAGGCTACAACTTCCAAGTTAGGTTAAGTTTTAAGCGCCTTTCACTTGACAGGTTTTATTTGAAGTAAAACCATTTCAAGCTAAAGCGAGGGTTACGGGAAAAATTACTAGTTGTTAGTTGCGAAGAAGAAGTTTTTTGTTTGAGTTCTGAATAGTTGGTAAAAGGGTAAAATGTTTAAGACGTCAATAGTGACTTGAGCAAAAATTTTCAGTTTTTGTTTTTATTTCTTACACGTTTGTATTGTCTTTACATTTACTCACAAATACTGTTAAGTTTGGAAAAACAACCAGCGTGCGTGTATGACTAGATAATTATGAAAGTAAAAGAAGCAAGAGGACTATGTAAGGATGGTAGTTCGGATCGCGTTCTGTTGTTTCTGCCTACCTCCATAGAACAAAGGCGTGAGTATAAGGCGTACGTATATAATATACAAAAACAAAACTTGGAAACTATTTAAGGTAAGAAAGTACGTAGAAGATAGCAATATGTACTTAGTATGTACATTGTTTTGCAAAGAAAAAAGTATATTTCACGTCGTCGTTTATAGAACAAGACATGTAGCCAAGATGAAATTTGAATTTTAAAAACAAAGCAGTAAAAATTGCATTCTGATGCAAATCTTAAGTACATAAATATGTGTTGCAGCATACGAGGTAGACGTGCAATTTTCTCACTAGAACAATATCCGGCGGGAATCTTAAAGAAAAACTACGAGGTATATTATGAGCTCATTGTAAGTTAGTGAAGGCATTAGTTATTGTGCAATGCTATTTTCCACAGGAATTTTATGGACGAAGGTATATTCTGTTCTAAGCCAAACAATAGTGACCACAACCTACATATTAACACCTCTTGCATGCGGACAATTTGTATTATATGTCTGTTACTCATGTCTAGGCAAACCCATGATTATTTTTCTTATATTATCAAGGATATATGTGACAAAGAATCAATCAAATTGGAAGGGTCCATAGATTCCCGCAAAGATCGATTCTGAGCAATTTGCGTCCAACGACTACCCACGATCTTATTAGGTAATTCATCTATCTATGGGAAACCATTCCGACTCTTCGTTATCTATGAAAAAGAACTGTCCTAAAATGTCTATATCCTTGTTAGGAAATACCAGCTTTTCCGTCTAATTCTCACTGGAATCCCGTCATGACACAAACTCGGTTTGCCATCAAATTGACACGAAGTAAACATTGGAACGCCTGTAACTATCTGTGTGACTGTGTACTGTCCTTAATGACTCACTACTACCCGGCTCTGTCCGGAATTGCTTCAATGTATATTAATGGCCGCCCGGAATTGGGGTTCAACCGAATCATTTAATTTTTTTTGCCGAAAAGTTTTTCTCATTTACCTGCCGGCCCATTCTGCAGTCAAATCATCAAATGACTTGACATGAGATTCTACAAATATCCGGGGTAAGTCTACCAGGCAGAAAATATCTGTTTACATTATAACGCAACCAATACTAAATATAACACCGAAGCTCAAGATTATATAATTCTTCAATCACGTTGATTTATAGAAAAAGCGATGAGATTGCGTTCAGATAAGATGGCCCTAATCCGAACATAATCCAACGATGTGGGTAGAAAAGGATCGACTGTTGTGATAATATTTGTACAAAACCAAGGAACATACAACTAAGGAATTCAGCAATATAATGATAATAGATAAAATTACTAATAATGCTACAAAGACTTGTAAATATGATGATACTCAGAAATCTTGTGAAGGTTTTTAGAAAAATAGGCATATAAAGCAAAGAATACTCTTTTATATATTGATTACTACTGTAACAAACTAAGACACAATCAGAGGAACTGCTAATACTGTCCATTACGTTAACGCAACGCTTAGAAACGAGACACGTAACGAATATATATATCTATGTTATCAGAAAGGTCCTAAAGATGGAGATGATCAGTTGGGAACGTGACTTGAAATATATCAAGATATTGTTTAGACGGCCGTCCCTCGTAACGATGTTAACAATCTGGCGATCTGAAAGGAAAGAGGGTTTGTTTCAAGAGTAGAATACTTATAAACTAAAACCAAACTATCCGTGGGGTCGGCCTATTTCCTGTTAGTTGTCGAATTACTAATCATGCTCAAGCTAGTTAAGTGTACTAAACGTTCTCAAACTTAAGAATATAGCAAACCATATACCAAATTTGCAACTTTTTAAAACTTCCTTTTTGGGCAGCTACTTATAAAAATTAAAACTCACCCCCCACGCAAAATGGATGGCTGAGCTATTACCCGACCACGAAGAGCCATTAGCTAATTCAAAACTCCCTAAAATCACTGTAAGGAAGTGTAAATTGCACAAAATTAAACCTTGTGGTGTAACATGGGGCTCTGCCCACGTAAACTAAAGAAACGCGAAGAGAGCTTTAAAAGTTAATTAAAGGACATTTGTTACGGTTTGCACAGGAAAAGGCGCAGCTATTTCTCACTTTTTATTACCGTTTGAAACCTCTCCACCTCTTGCTTTAGCATTTATTTCATTGCTGTTTCTTTTTTTTTTAGGTAAATTTGAAGGTGGTTTTTACTTCAACTTGCCAAATTTAGGGTTTAATGTAACTTATATTTGCCTCTCCAAACCCAGACTTTCAGACCAGAAAATATCTGTAGGTACTTTATTATATAATATTTTTATGAAAACAATGAATAGCGGTGCGGAAATTACTATGTTTTGTTCTGAAAAAATAATTCTTTTCCATCTAATCCGCCTATTGAAATCTGAAACGATCAAAGGCCTAAAGGAAAGCCTCTAGACAAACTACTTTAGATGTGCAGAATATTTTTCTATTGCGGGTCGGATTCGACCCCAGGCATAAAAGCCAGACACTGCGCCATTTATGTCTAAGTCTAGACTTAGTATATTAAACGAATAATAAGGGCAGAAGAGTCGAAGTTTCTGGAATACCTAACTAGTTGCAAATGACGGTATTTGAAAGTTTTCGGCTGACCGTCAAAATTTATTAGGTCCTATTGAAATTCAAGAAGTTGAATATTTCTTGTCTTTCTTCAAACTTTGACTTAGTCTAAATAAATTCAGAATTCCAGACTTGAGAATAGATTATCCTGGTGCTAATGGAATAAAAGAAAATGATTCAAGTTTTTTTAAACTGACAGGCTAAAAATTCTTCCAAGAAATTTTCCTTTTAATTAACCAATCGAAATCCCATCCACTAGAACTTATAAATGATTTTAAAATGGCTTTGTGCCCCTACGGACCACTGGATTTTAGATGAAAAATACACTAATCTTATCCCTGACAAAAATAACTTAAGATATAATAATGAAAAGATGAAAAAAGGAAAACCTACACTAAAAAAAATATTGTGTCCAGACGACCGATTCTTGATGTTGCGACAAACGCTGTCTTATAACGTATTCAGTCTGTCACGTTCGTTTTTACATTGAATACGACTTCAAATATAAGATTTGACGTTTGCCAACGTTTCTGTAATATTTATTATGTTATGTTTTCGTAAAATTTACGATATTTTTATTACTTCATCTTCGTTTTTAAAGGTTCCGATATCTAATACCTACTTCTATTTGTCATTTATCCGAAATTGAATAAACAAAGAGCAATTTTATTGAAAATACAGAATCTAATTTCTGATCTCATATTTACGTTATGTATGAGGCTAATCCGAAGATGATATTGTGTTTTTTTCCTTCATCCCACCCGAACCATTATGGAAATTAGTTCTTCTACAATATTCAGGACCAATTTGTAGGTATCACAAAATGTATTTCAATCACACATTTTTGCAAACCTTTTATTCGAAAGAATTTTCCAAGTTTCGTCATGAGTGTAATAAAACTGGATAGCCATGAAATTGCAGAAAAACTAGACAGGACTGCGGACTCACTGGCGGCAGTGACGTGGTCACCGCGTATTGATCGCTCGTCTAGCCGCACCCTTACGGCCTTTCTAGAACAATGACAACTTTCAAATTGTACTCTTTTATCAGGAACATAAAAAGGGTTAAGTCTGGCTTATCTTGGCCTTGGTATGACGGTAGTTGGAGGTTTATGTGTCAACTTAGAGAGATTTGTGTTTTTGCCATGAGACGCCAGAAACGTGAAACTACTTATTTTTTATCAGTAAGTGGTAGAGCGGGCTCCAGAAATGTATTATCGTGGCCAACATTTTCTGTTCGTAGTATTTTTTCATTAGCAAAAAAGGCAATCAGTGTATTTCTTAGAGAAATTGTCTATTGAAACTAGTTTTCTAGTATTTGCAAAGAATATGGTAAATAATCAGATGCCTCACCTATATAACATGAATAGAGCGATCAACGGATAACGACAACAGACACTCAAGTGTCCAACATTGCCCATACAACCATTATACTAAACTTGAATGGAGTTGCAAATGTTACTGTGGTGTCAATAAGCGACGGTGTAACAATATCATTATTATTGCAAGATGGTTCTGAGCCAAACACATTACCTTGCTACCGCCCCTCCACGTGTTGAAGTATGCATGCTACTTGCTCCCATATTTATAAGGATGGTACCCCTTGAAACTTGAGAATTGCACGTAGAAATAGTTGTAGCTCCCAACATGTACAGTTTGTCTGATGGTGTAATCAAATTGCTGTTAAAACTCTCTGCATAGAATGCGAAATTAAATATCGGCTTTTAAAACAAAACATTGTAACCAAATACTGAAAACAAAATACAAACGACCGCAAAGCCGAATCCTCAGAAAACAAAGCACGAACGTGAAAAGTTCAAATTTAAAAACAGAATTCCAATTCGACGAATGTCACAGTCAAGTAGGAACCCTACTGTGAACGTTTTAGGCCAGAATTTTGAGAGCCGAATGCCGAATAGCCTGTGTTTGAACAAGAGGCCAGATTGAACGCTATCCGTCCGTCTAAAGCCGGCGAGCGGGGATGCGACGCATAGTTTGACGTTTATCTTCGACGCCATTTGCTATTGGTCTCGCGTTCCAAACTAGAGCACAGTTTGTGTAGAACCTAAAATGATTTGATCTGGCTTTCTGGTAATAGGGCAATGGATAGTGGTTTGGTGTTAAGGATTCCGTTTGTGTGCTAGTTCCAGTAAGTTTCTCAATCAGAATTCGCACTGTCAGTGATATAGAAAGCAGAAAATACTTGTTTTATAGACACATTTTTTTTTTGTTTCATAAAGCTTTTTTGTTACTTTCAACCTAACATTTATACAAGCTAAATTAACATGAGACATCGCTTTACTATGAATACCTTTATTTGAATAATTTATTTCTGGATTTAAATAGAGCAAATATCGTAATATCTTTGAAATTGTTCCCTGCAAAACTACAATACAACTTAGACACAAATCCTTAAAAATGGGTAGCAGACCCTTAAAAACCCAATGCTTTATGTTACTCTTCAATATTTGTATTCAACTTACGACGACAGATTAATTCACGACCATTTCTTTTAGAAGGGTTCATCAGAGTTCCTATTGGGTTTTTGAAAGTAAAATAAATGTAGGCTGGGCTGTAGTATGAACGCCAAAATATATGACATCCACGAGACACACCCAGCCACTTTGCTCTAGGCCACTCACATATATGTACACTTTGTACTTCATTCTTCGTAAACAGTATGAATGAATCAGTAGTGTATAAAAATTGCTGCCTTATCTAAGTCTGTGTCCACGAACTAGATATGTCTAAAGCAAGAAGGTACTAGCTAGAGGCAAGCGTCTTGCGTCCCGTATCTTGAATTTAACAAACCAGAAAAAAACAATTGTTGAATTGCAGAACACAGAACGCAGAACGGTAACCCGCAACTTGTTCTAAGGCAGCAGACTTATAATATCCTTTAAATATTGAAAGGATATATATATATTTATAGGCCATTAGTGATGAAATAGTCACTAAACACATTGGTTGTGTAGAGTAACTGTTTATGTTTTTTATACTTAAAACATAAGAAATCATGCTTATCGGTTAAACTGCTTAAAATAATTTAAATTTATCGTTATCTGTTAAATACATGAGTAAATTATCTGAATCAAATACATTTAGTATTCCTTTAAACGAGACGCATACTAAAAAAGCTCTCATAAATTTAAAACCATTTTAAGCGTACTAACTCTTCTTCTTTTGGAATCAAAAGCAATTTCTAAGAACACTTGTATACCCAGTTAATATGTTTATACCTATATGATAAGATAAGACAGGCAAAAATAGATGGTCGCTTTAAAAGATAATTCTAAACGTTTTCTTAGCGTCTATCTATTATCTTAAAGAGCTTACAATTTTGATATAAATCTTTGAAACTCGATATATTTTCCGCAAAGTGGCAAACTTTATAATCGCCAAAAAGCATTATCTACAAATTCTTTAAGTGAGTGCTTTAAGAGATTAGTTCTGTTTTGATGATAAAAGTTCTTGGAAAATTGCTTTAGATCTTGGTTTATATTTTGTTCAAGAAATTGAAGAATTACTTCGTACCTCCATTTAACTAAGCATTATCCACGTTAAGAAGCTAAAGAGAATAATCATACAGAGTGTATTCAAGGAAAATGAACGTATTGTGAGTACCTTATGTACCACTAAGTACAAAAGCTCCACAAAATATTGGGTAAGTACGCAGCAAACCTAGTAAAACAAATATAAAAGATATACCATCTACCTAGTTGTTGTAGATGCTCTATATGAAACCAGAAACTACTCACAAGGTGATGAATAAATGATGGTGGAAGTAAATAAAATGAATAAAAATTTTCGTGTTCTTACTAAATTCCATAAGCCTTTTAAAAATAAAGTAGACTGTTAACGGTTTGACGAAGTGCACAGACAAGATACGCAACCGATTCTACACAAGAAAAAAAACATTTTAATTTTCTTTCCGTGTCCCTCTGCGTGACCTTGTTGTTCTTCCATGCTACGCAACAGATTTTGATAAGCTTTCAACTTTATTTAGATAATTTATTCCGAAAAGTTTATATGTATAATATATTGATATTAAACTGACATAAAATAAAGAAGTCTCAATGTTAAGCTGTAAGAACCGTACAAGGGTGGGTCGTTAGCACGAAATAAGACTTGCAAAAACATGTTTGCTAAATTAAAACTTCTTCATACAATATTCTTAAAACATCCAAACATAATTCTTATTTACGGACTGTTCACGAAAAACTTTTGTATCCAAGATCAGATGAGAGCCCTCCAGAGATTGCTTATGACTTTGGCCGCAATAAAATTTTGACGACCCCTGTTTTATTCTCCGAAAACCAGAAGCAAAGATAATCTTTATGATTGTTGCAAATAATCTTGAATTATAAGTGAAAGTTTATGGCTTATGTTTAACTTACCACCAAATATAGTAACATATAACAGACAAAAATAGTAAATGATCACCAAAATTAAAACCCGCATTTTAATGTAAAATTATAACCAAAGTTTTAACATCTCGTTATCCTATTTAAGGAAAATGACTCCAAATAAATAATTGTTAATCCAAAAGTAGTAAATGATCACCAAAATTAAACCAGCATTTCAATGTAAAATTATAACCAAAGTTTTTACATCTTGCTATCCTATTTAAGCAAATTGACTTAAAAAAAATCATTGTTAACCCAAAAATTGTTAATGAACCTCAAATTATTAAGAGTGTACTACGTGAGCTCGACAAATGGATGTGCGAATAACACTTGAGCGATAAAACTGTATTGCGACTCACCGTAGTTCAAATGCACGCTTGTGCGGCACACTGAATCAAGTCGTTTCTAGCACTCGCCGGCCGCTGCCGCGGCACCGCTCGCTTCGCTCGCTCGGCTCGTACGTAGGAGGTCACAGTTTTAACCTAACCTAACCGAGTGTACTATGTGAGCTCGAGTGTGTCGCACAAGCGTGCATTCGCACATTCATTTGTCGAGCTCACGTAGTACACCCAATTATTAAGATTTGGTGATCATTTACTAAATTTGGTGGTCGAATACAATTTAAAGTGGAGTCGTGACTAAAATAGCTGGTACTATTGTATTTTTAGACTTTATTTTTCTAGTGTTAAGTAGATCTTTTTGGTTACAAAACTAAGGGTATCAAAGCATTTTATGGTGGTCATTATATTTATCCCCAAAGTTTATTATGTTGAATAAATATAATAAACTTTCTTTATAATAATAAGATAAATATTGTTCATCTTATTATTTTATTCTAGTTCTGGCTTATCAGTCCCATTTTATAATCAGCCATAATTAAATTATAATGGGCCCACCCAATATTACCTAATGCAAATGAGATCCAACTCTAAAATTCTGAGTCCCATGCTGATTTAAAGTGTCCTCGATGTTCTACTTTACAGACATTGGAGATTCAAATAAAACTTACATAACATCACGACTTGTTTCACCGAAGAGTTGGGCAAAGGTGTACCTATAGTTCACCCACAATCCGCCAGTTATGTTTAAGTCCCATGTAATAGGGGGCGAGCCTATTGCCATCAATCGGGCACCAATGTAGACTCCGAGCTCCGAGCTGCTGAGAAATTCCAGATAGAAAATCCCAGCAACATTTTTCCCGACCTTGGGATCGAGCCCAGGACCTTATGCTTAGCAGTAGCGCTGGCGACCACTATACAAACGAAGCAGTTCACATGCAGTGGCAAATTCCAAAGCGTTACTAAGAAAACATCCACAAGATATTGTCAAAACTATCATCCATAATTAATTTCCCAGAGACAGGCACTTACATTAATTTTACCTCCTTCAAAGCGAAATTTTCGCGAAAATTCGAAATATCACAGATGTAATTAGATCAAGTAGCGCTTAGCATGTCCGTCCCTAAAGACGAACATGCGCTTATGAAACGTTGGCGTTTGACACAAGTTGGGAGAACATGGCGGTTGGTATAAGATTAAAGAGTAACTGACAGAAAAAGAGATCATATTATGAGAATGGCGAATGATACTGAACCTTCGTCGTGTCGATGATTCCAATATTTAACTCACATATATTGAGGAATGATTCGCTATCAAGAAAATTTATAACAAGTAAATATCTACCGTTAAAGAAAATAGTTTTTTAAATCTAATACTAAATTAAAGCTGACGAAGTAAAACCCAAGTGTAAACGGTTTTAAAGAATTTCAATATCGTACCGTTACATTAATTTATTGGTATTCAATAAGGGTAATCTATCGTCGCTCACAATGGGCCTCATAAGAAGGCTCAAAGTCACCCAAAGAGCAATGGAGAGGGCTATGCTTGGAGTTTCCCTACGCGATCGAATCAGAAATGAAGAGATCCGTAGGAAAACCAAGGTAACCGATATAGCCCGAAGAATTGCCAAACTTAAGTGGCAGTGGGCAGGGCACATTGCTCGCAGAACGGATGGCCGATGGGGTCGGAAGGTTCTGGAGTGGCGACCGCGTACTGGAAGACGGAGCGTTGGAAGGCCTCCCACAAGATGGACCGATGACCTGGTGAAGGCCGCAGGAATACGTTGGATGCGAGAAGCACAGAATAGGTCGAAGTGGCGGTGCTTGGGGGAGGCCTATGTCCAGCAGTGGACGTCTTTCGGCTGAAATGATGATGATGAATGATGAATCTATTAATAAACCTAAAATTGCTGCTTCAACATCTTTAAAAAGATTGATTCTTTGAAAAGTTAATAGAAAATGTACGACAAGGCCAGGATACTTACAAAGGAGCGTGGGTTTTGATATTTTACAAGTAATTAAAATTACAGTCTGCTGAACGCAGGTATTTAGAAAATAATTAACTTGGAGTATCGTTTAGGTAATACATACATACATACAATCACGCCTTTTTCCCATGGGGGTAGGTAGAAACCACGGAACGCCACCTGCTACGATCTTTGCACACTTCTTTTGCCTCGTTTAGGTTCATACAATTGGTCATACATACACGCCGGTTGCGAGTACTACGCACCTGACCTTTCTGAAGAACATCACCAATAAGGTCACTATATGTCCTCCTAGGGCGTCCCCTCCCGGTGTTTCCACTCACATCTGCCTCGTAAATACCTTTTATGAGCTGTCCTTCATTCATCCTCTCAAAATGACCAAACCATGTCAGCATACTTTTTTCAATTTTTGTCACTACATCTTCTTTTAAACCACACCGTTCTCTTATCACATCATTCCTCAGCCTATCGTTCATAGTCACACTACACATTCTTCGCAAGGAATGCATTTTCACAGCATTTATTCTACTTTCATGCTTCTTTTGCCACACCCAACATTCACTTCCATACATAAGCGTAGGCACCAGTACACCATTGTGAACAGCCAGTCGAGCCTTATCGGACATCAACTGGTTGGTCACAATCGCATGTAAAGCACCATTTACTTTATTTCCCGCATTCACTCTTCTTTCCACATCTACAATTTTTCCATCCCTTCTAAACAAACTCCCCAAATATAAGAACTCACTTACTTGCTCCACACTCTTATCATTTATTTTCACATCACACACCGATATGTTCTCTTCTCTTTCAAACACCATGACCTTCGTCTTACTCACATTTATATTCATCCCCTTCATCTTAAATGCTTCATCCATTACAGTCGTTTAGGTAATATTTACATAAAAGTTTAAATACTCAGCAAATAAATAAATCTGAAGGTCAATCCTCGGAATTGAAAATGTTCAAATTCTAGACGTAGTTTCATCTCATCGACAATCAAATGTCAAAAACTTTTCAAAAATTTATGGACACTTGAAATATTTTTGACAGAGTAAGACTGAGATCAGACTGTGAACGTTCTTAAAATTACGAGCCTCTCTGACTACAAACAAAATTAAGTTTTTTTTTTGGTATAATGATAGAGCTGGCTAAAAATGGAGCAGTGGTAAGTTCACGCGCAGTCCACCTCTACTCAACCTATCGTGACTGCCAAAAGAAAAGCTAGTACTATTATGAGGTTTCTGAGATAATCAGATGAAATAGTAACCAAACGGAAGGGAACCGTGGTGTTATTTCTTCCGCTTACTCAATACTAGGTACTCATTAGAGTACCTGTTTTTAATTACTGGCAACCCGCCTCTGTTTCACGCAGGTTCTACTGATTTGTCTAAGTTAAATACGAATGTAATCGGTAAAAGGTAATACAGGCTGGTGTTCGAACTTCACGTCCAAGCGCGTATTTTGCGTACGGGTGGGAAAATCGATTATCTGATCCACCCCAGCTCCTCGAGGAACAGCCAGCAACGACTTGGTGTTACTGACAATCTCGCGTAGGGTACCTGGGTTACCAAAGTACTTTGCTATATGCCAATAAATTCTCTAAATGATAGTGGAAACCGCATCAAAATCTATTGTGTCGTTTTTAAGAACTAAGCACACATTATTTGACACTATGATCAAATATATAAGATCGATATCGATGAATGCAGGTAGCGGTTCATTTTGATCTGAACAATTTAAAAAGTCTGGTCTCCATGCTACAAGTTTCCGCTATCAAGTCAAACTTAGACCAAACCAGCCTTCGAACCAAAGTGGGGCGTCTGAAGAAAGTCCTAGTGTTTGCACGACCTGAATACCTACATCCAGAGCCTCAAATGAGGCTTTGAGTGTTCCAGCTGAAAGCAACCGGAATTAAGATGGATGAGAACATCTAGCTAGTAACACGTAATTGTGGGAAGAAATTCGCAAGAAACTTCAGACTATATTTTTTAGAGTAATTGTTATTTATTGCTGTTTGTCGTGTCTTGTTTCCTTGAGGCAGTAAGGTTAAG
Organism: Aporophyla nigra; assembly: GCA_947507805.1. Lineage (NCBI taxonomy): Eukaryota > Metazoa > Arthropoda > Insecta > Lepidoptera > Noctuidae > Aporophyla > Aporophyla nigra. The sequence goes on along the minus strand of OX382308.1, from coordinate 22,349,784 downwards.
GCCAGGTAGCATTTTGGTTGGAAATAATATTAATGCTGTGAGGAAAAATAAAGAGAGACAATTTTATCACAAAAAGAAGATATTTTTAGGCCCTTGTGTGATTATGATTGATCAGCAAGAGGCAATCCATCACTTTGGACATATATAGTTTAGATAAAAAAGTAATCTTTTAGGGATTATTATTTTGTTGCTATTGTTTTATATTAGGTACCATAATTAATTAAAGTAAACGATTTTGTAACTCACAACAAAGATCCAACAAAACTGTTCCCGAAAATGTATTCTGTCAAACCGTGAAAAGTCAGGCAGTTCTGCACAAAACGTGAGGGTGAATATAAAAATGTTTGCATTTATCAACATGACAGATTACGGACGTCGTTTTGAAGATGAATGGCTTTTATCACAGGAAGGGTCAGTTTCAAAAATGTTTGCTAAATCTCATGTTATAATTAAGGTACCCTAAACTGGGGGGCCCTAACTGCTTGGGGTAAAAGAGTAAGTTTTGCAGCTAACATGAAATTGAAAGATGATCTTGACGGTTGTTTTATCATAAAAAAACGTATTATTAAGAATCTTATATAAAATATTAACATATACAATTAAAATTATTAATGTACATACATTTTAGCCGTGGGACACTTTTTTCGTTGTAGTATTTTATACTTTTAAATTAAATTTTTCTAATTATTTGACAACAATACCATAAAGTTTGTGTTGAATTGTTGATACCATCGCCTTGCGTGTGTGCCTAGTGCCTTATTATCAAGGGTAGTTTATTTCATCCCAATTTTTACCCCATTCATTTTATTTGAAAAATTGAGTATTCTATTTTTAGTACTAGATTGAAAACAACTTTTAATAGCTGCTGTATTATTTAATTAAATAACCGAATATCTATTCTGTATAACATAATTTACTATTTAAACTATTAGTAAGTATATTTTTTAAATCTCGATGATGCAAACAGAAAGCGTTTCGAAGTATTTGGAGTAAAACAATCAATTTCCATAGCAAGAAAATCTGCCCGTGAAAACGAAGAGCCAAAAATAACATAAGAATGAAAACATACTACCCACATCACTCAACACACTGATCCTATGGCAGATATGAAAATGAGGCCGTTCAAATATCCTTATAGTCCTGGTCGGCCTATTCAAATAATATTTGATGGACAGGCCACTTAACCACAAGAAGAATGGACAAACATATCCTTATGAGATTTAGGATATAGTAGGTAATCGAAAAATAATAAATAGGGATTTTCAATATATATACATACACTGAATAACGTAAGGGAGTTTTTATTTGCTTATAATAAATGTTATAATACCTTGCTCTAGGTAAACATATAACGAATTAAAACTTCTTAAGTCTCTCATGTTCATGTTATAAGCAAGCGTTTATATAACCTACCAGGTTCGCGAATTCGTTCGAAAGACTTACTGTGGCCCTTTGCCGGACACGGGTGGATTTTAGTCAGTAAAAGTCTGACATGCTCTCCCGCTCCGCCCAGAGCGGGAGACGTCATTTGACGATTACCCACCCAGAAAAAAAAGAAAGGCATTTATATAAGCTAAAAAATCACGGCTTTAGATTTTATCATCGTCATCCTAATGATCAGTTCATGAACCCGCTATATCAGATATCATGTCGACAGTAGCACCTGTCAGTTCTTGTGCAACGTAATCACCACAACCCCATCACAAAAGACTAGAAACCATACAGAATATACTTTGCTTCCCACCTCTTAAACCAGTTAACAAAATAATAAAGTGTTAAAACACATCGTCACATAGCGCTTCATCACCGGCTAATTGGCTGCTCGAACAATGTAATTTTAAACTGTTTTATGCGAGTATGCAAATTATAATTTAACTTTAACGTTGTCAAGGGAAAGTTTTACAGTGTATAGCGAAGTATACCTCGTCATTGTGAATTCAAGATGGCCGTGTTATACATACGGGATATGAAGCCTTACTTGGTGCCTTATTTCTTAAGTGCTGTGATGTTTTTGTGTTCGTGACGTCATTTATACGTCTTGCACGAAATACTTGAGAGCATATTGTTTTATTTGAAAGATTCGTATATGTTTTACCATTTCTTCATATCTTTATAGCTATGTGTATATTGTTTCGTTACGATTTTTGTATATCAAAACTCATAGTCATTTATCCCGTCGCGCGTCGCTCGGTTCCGCGCGTTCGATTCAAAGTAAATAAAAAGTTAAAAAAAAGAAAAAAAAAGTAAATGTTAGGATGTTGCTACATGAATAAACATCAAAAAATGACATCCACTGGCAACCGATTCCTTATGATCCAACGGGTGCCTACGCGGACATTTGGAGCATTTTTTTCTTAGGATCCCCCGGGGGCTCATAAGGACGTTTGAGAGGTTATTTAAAATCAACTAATCACAGACACTTTTTAGTTTTTAAGGGGTTGGGAAGTCAGAAAGATGAGGCTAGGTGTCCATTTCATAGCGTAGTAGGCACCTGTAGAGAAGAACAGGAAAAAACTTCACGGATACTCTTTAAAATTAAAATATTGTCACAAAAATAAGAGATCTTATATGTGACTAAGACAAAACTACCTTATTACTTCTTATGAGTACCATAAAAACATACCACTGCAGTTTTAACTTATAAGACTTTCTTTTTTGAAGAACTTTGCCATGTACGTAAAAATTATGTGTGACGGAAAAGTAAACTATATCTGTAACACTTTTCACAATGTAGAAATCAATACCGATTATGATGAGAAATATGGCCTCGAAGGGATAACAAGTACCTTTTTTTGTGTGCGAAATCATCTAATGATTTCTCCCGCTCTGGGCGGAGCGGAAGGGCGTGTCAGACTTTTACTGACTAAAACCCACCCGTGTTCCGTCAGTTGCCCATATTCCAGGGCTACGGTAACTCTTTCGAACGAATCTCGCGACTCCGGCAGGCATCAGTCCTAGCAGACCCCTTCATTATTGCTGACATCTCTTTGAGGCGCGCGTGGTACACTACGCGCCGTCGCCCGAGCCTGGTCCTTACCGGGCGGCGAGCTACCCATTGCCGCCGACCGCACGCTCGCGCCTACGGTGGCCGGAAGTTCGCTATCGACTCCCGAAGCCCTGGGCGTTTCCTCCTGCGGCGGCTAGGGACGTGAGGGCGCAGGGACTTCCGCTCCCTCACGCGCCCCGCCACCTCCTTCGTGAGCATTACTGCTTCGCAGAAGGAAGTGACGCCTTCCCATGCCCTCTCGCTCCGTACCATGGCTCGCACCAGCGATGGCCACCCTCGGGCCGGGCACGAGAGGTCGCCGCCGCCGATCGCCTCCACGAGGACACGGCGGTGCTCCGCCCAGGCAGGGCACACCTCCACCGTATGCTCCACCGTGTCCTCCAAACGATCCTCACAATGGAAACACCCGGGCGTTTCCTCCCGCTTTATCCTGAACAGGAACTCACCAAAGCACCCATGCCCGGTGAGGACCTGCGTCAGGCTGAAGGTGAGGACGCCGTGGCGCCTCTCTATCCACTCCTCAAAGAGGGGACTTACTGCCGCAATTGTGGCGTGCCCAATAACAAGTACCTGCCTTGAGAAATATGTTGCCATCCAAATTGAATCAACTTAGAATCTCAAGAATAACCACGTTTACAAAAATGATCCTTCAATGTCAATCGAAGCAAAAGTTTTCCATTTGTATAATATATTTTGACTTTCATATACTCCTTCGGGAGTCCCTCACTTACTATCGGATTGAAGAGCCTTAGTTTCTAATCCCGTTTGAATAAATATACTTGGTATGTTGAGGTAGCATTATATACCTGCAAATTCTACCTAGATAATATCCTGAATTTAGAATGATAGACTAAGTTTGATTAAGTTTATTTTCTCTTGTTACGAAGTAAGCTGAAACGTGGCAACAAAATTTAAGGTAAGGCATGAATAAACATGTCAGGGAATGAAAAGAGCTTAAAACAACATTAGCCTGAAAAATGTTATCATAGATATGGTCCTCTGAATATATTCCAACATCTTTGCCATTTGAATAACCCTATCATTTAGTTCTATTTCTTCCTTTACCATTTGATAAATTTAAAAGGCGCTTCTACTTCAAGCATTATTCCCACTTCATCCACCGCCCATAAATCTTCAAATTCAGTATTTCTATAGTCATCTCGAAGGCAGTGACCACCGTCAATTCTCCCACAACCATTTATCTTTCACAATCATTTGTCTAGTTCTTGACAATCGGATCCAATCGGCCATAATTCACGACCGCACGTCTCTGAAGTAAGCTGAGTAATTGAAACCAGGGACTTTATAGATATTGTATAGGAGAACTATTTCTCAAGAAGTGGTTCGTTAGCCGATAATAAAGTACTGGAGGAAATGAATTAGGTTGTGTGAGAAACTGTGTGGGATGTATGCAGTAGGGGTATTGAAAGTGTTATGTGGTGTATTGTATTAGTAGCAGATAAATATATAAAGAAATGTGCTGCTATATAGTATTATGTTATGTTATTTTGACTGGCCTGTTAGTCTAGTAGTTAGTGACCCTGACTGCTAAGACTGAGGTCGTGGGTTCGATTCCCACCCAGGACAAATCTTTGTGTGATGAGCACGATCATTGTTCTGTGTCTGGGTGTAATTAATCTATAATATGTATGTATTTAGTAATATATAAGTATGTTTATCAGTTGTCTGGTTACCATAGTACAGGCTCTGCCTAGTTTGGGATCAGATAACGGTGTGTTGGTTCTTCTAAGATATTTATTTATTATGTAATCAATCATGGGAATACCTAAAGCGAAGTCTTAGTTAAGACGGAAAAGTAAGATACCAGTAAAGAAGGCTATAGCCGACGAAATAAAAATATCAGTTAACTGATTGGAAGTAATTTTTTATTTAATGTTATAATGAAACGCGTGAAAGAACCTTCATAAATTAAAGTTTATTAATCATTCGGACACTTATCAATTATAATTCACTCATATTTGGAACCTGATAGATTAAAATTATAATGAAACACGTGAAAGGACCGTTAAAACTAGGAGCGCGGGCGCACTCAGTGGCACGGGTGGCGCGCGCGAAGGATTTTCGTAGACTGCTGGGCCAGCCGGGCCCTGCGCGCGGGCAAGCCGCGGAGGGTGGCGGGGGGTCGCACGGCGGGGTAAGAGGGGCACCAGGGACGCACGCTATAATGTTCTATTATTTCGAATTGCTTTTTATCAATAATTTTTATTTTGAAATATTTTTCTGAAGGCTTGTCTTAGTTGCCGTGCAGGTGATCGCTGGTTAAGCTAGATTGCCTAGATCAGTCCGTGGATGGGTCCGTCATAAAAAGTACATTAACGGTTGTGTTAAAAAAGTTAATCACCTGTATGGAATAGATTGATTCACGCAATGTGTAAAGGCAACATTTTTGTCATTTTTCTTTTTATGTTCACGAATAATGTTTACATCTTCATGTGGTTTGTTTCATTGTCATCTGTCTAGCCTTTTTCCAACTATGTTAAGGTCTGCTTCCAATCTAACCGGCAGCTGCATACCAGGATTTTACTTGGAGCGACTGCCTATCAGATGTCTACAACCCAATTACTAGGTAATACGATACCCTTTAACAAGACTGGTTGTCCGATTCTGAATAATGTCACTATTTTACAGGAGACATAGGAATGGAACAGATATAACGAAATTACTGTGACTGAAATCCGAAAATTACCACCTTGATCATCCCTTGAGAATTCTAAGTTATATAATCAAAACAGAACAATATCTGTTTCAAACACAATTGCATTTCAGTATCACAACAGCCGTTTCCTAATCCTTTGTGGCAGGTGAGCTGAACCGGTTACGTAAACCAAACAATGACCAAATTCCTTCAGTATAATTCTGTTTAGTCAATACTTCACTAACCTACATCAAGCACAGCGCTCTATTAGCATTAAAGCACTGTAACAAAATACCAGCTCAACTGTTTACACGACTCCAAAATCTGCGATTCAAATATTGTCCTAAGAATATAATAATTAATCTCACTAAGCTTAAAGACAAAAGCACTGAAGACGCCTTGAGAGACGTTTATTCAATTAATGAATATTTATTTAAAGAGATCGTTTGCTTCAAGACTGTTCTTAACGGCAATTTAACACTTGGAGATGAAATGGTGGAAATTAGTAAGCACAACGTCTTGAAAGGCGAGGGAAAAGAACAAGAGAAAATTATTTTTTGGTTACAGCCAAGATTAATGCAGAGATGTTTATAAGGGACGTTCCCTTCTACGAAATATTAATGCTGGTAATAAAATTACGAATGATCCTAATATTTCTGTCGAGTTCGTTTTCCTTGCTACGGAAATAATTAGATGCCTTCATTGATTATGCTGACATTGGAATTGAAAGCTTTGAGATTGAATATGGTGCGGACTGTTTGTTATATCAATATCTTCTCTGATATTAGAAGGAAATTGAAGGACGCTATTTTGAAATTGTTAATAGCCGCTATGATTCTCAGCTAAGTCTTATATAGGTACATGGTGCAAGTCAGTCCCCTGTGGAATACCATGAAATTGTAGCAACAATTGAATGTCACCGTCTAAATAACATGTACAATTGTTGGAATTGAAATGTTTAATTCTGGCATTTAAAAAAATATATCGTTCGAACATGAGTGACTTTGTGAGGGCCGTAGGAATCCGCTGGATGAGGGAAGCACAGAACCGGTAGAAATGGCGGTGCTTGGGGGAGGCCTATGTCCAGCAGTGGAGATTTTCGGCTGAAATGATGATGATGATGATGATTTTATGGAAGTAAAGCGCGTGTAAATATTATACTTGCAAACAATTCATGACTGGTAATAATTCCACGCGCTGTATGGCATGCGATTTTTGTTCTTTAACGTTCCACGTTAAAGAACAAACTAGCACGTGTAAATGAAGCATATAATTTTTTTTTTTAATGATCTTCAGTCTAAGTAGTCTATAACTCATTTCCTCCCCCTTTTGAATTGCGTGAGTTGATAATCGCTGTGCCACCCATGCTTTATTCTCTACAATAAAATTAAATCAATTTCCAAAAAGAAAGTAACTAAATCGTCGCTAACCATGACCTTATTATGTCAGATAACGAACAATGAGGATCGAGCTGTCTAATATCACTTGATTTATGTCTGCACCCTCCACTTTTGTTCGGAAATCAAATGTCGATGCGCGAATTTATAGGATTTACTAACAAAAGGTCTGAATGAATAAATAATGTGTTGGTTCTAGGCCTGTTGGAATGAGAACATAAAATAAAACTTTTAGCGAATACAAATATGCTAAAAGAATTCGTCAGTCTTTACAGTAAAACAATTTTCCTTTAAAAACAATGAATTACTTGTACACTATGCTTATTACTAACCACGACAACACATCACCACAACAGCATCAACTACTTTATAAAACTGGCAAAGTGCGAGTTGGACTCGCGCACCGAGGGTTCCGTACAAGCCTGTTGGTATTCACGGTTTATGCATAATGTGGTTTATGTTTATGAAATTAAATGTTTTTTTTTATTAATTTTTATATTTGAGTTGACTGAATGAAAGGTAAATTGTAGTTTACGATTTATGACGTATTAAAAAAAAACTACTTACTAGATCTCGTTCAAACCAATTTTTGGTGGAAGTTTACATGGTAATGTACATCATATATTTTTTAAGTTTTATCATTCCCTTATTTTAGAAGTTACGGGGGGGGGGGGGGAGGGGGACACATTTTACCACTTTGGAAGTGTCTCTCGCGCAAACTGTTCAGTTTAGAAAAAAAATATATTAGAAACCTCAATATCATTTTTGAAGACCTATCCATACATATCCGTCGTATCGTATGAGTATAATGAAAAATCTTTTTTTTTTTCAGTGTCATTTCTATGTATGGGGAACCCCAAATATTATTGTTTTTTTTTTCCATTTTTGTGTGAAAATCTTAATGTGGTTCACAGAATACATCTACTTACCAAGTTTCAACAGCATAGCTCTTATAGTTTCGGAAAAAAGTGGCTGTGACATACTCGGACAGACAGACAGACAGACATGACGAATCTATAAGGGTTCCGTTTTTTGCCATTTGGCAACGGAACCTTAAAAAGCAGTATTTCATGTTCACATTAGCCAATATTTCATTACTTATTCTTCACCACACCCTCGTCACTAACTTACAGCCTCGTCAAAACAAAGTACTAGACCGAACCCCTAACTATCTCTCCACATAGGAATAGGAACAGACCGTAATAAAGTTATCAAGTTACTCGCGAAGAAGCCTCCCTTCTCTTCAACTTCAAGCTCCCAGATATCAGAAACTAGATCCGCCAAAAGTACTCAACTTGAGTATGTGAGTATATATCTAAGTATATAAGAAAGTCAACTTGAGTATGTGAGTATATATAGGAGATCTATGTGGGCGATCACTCAAAGAACTAGTTATTGGGCAAAGTTTTGATCTCGTCTGTCTTAACACAAAAGTTTTACTGACAGAGCCCATTTTGTCGATACGAATGTCAAGAAGTCGACTGACGACTTAAATAATAAATACTGTTCGAAGTTCTTCGGACTTAGACATGTGACGGACGTTCTTTTAGCTTGTGAAGTAAACATAGTTATCTATTTGTTCTTGTGTCGAGTGGCCGAAATGTATGTTTCTTGTACTGAAAAAGAACTAACTTTATTTATATTAGAAAAGTTTTTAACACGACCTTTGCCTAGTAGTTTGATAGTAGGTATATACGGGCTAAAAATAAACACATTTCCTCAACGTTAACTGAAATAGAGGAGTAAATAACCATTCCATCATACCACAAAAGAGAAATGCGGTTGGAATAGATCCGGATACAATACGAATAATAAATAAATCGCACTATAACATAACCCACGTCAACGACAAACTGCGCCGCAATAACCATATCATCCAGATAAATCAACCGCGACCACAATTCCTATCACCAAAATATTTTCTCGCAATAAATATGGCCGGGACGCTTTCAGTTAGCCAGCTGGGGCATTCTCGTGCCCTAAAATGTTCACGAAATACTCCACAGATGAAGAAATCGAAGTAAAAAGCATTACATAGGTACTTGATGGTATCCGAGAGACTGCCCCGAGGCCGAACGATGAAATCGCTCGCAATTCCGACGGAATTCACCCGAAAGATTATTACGATTTCAATTTGTGTAATGTAATACATTCTTGGGGCCCTGACATGATAGATGATTGCGTAAAAGTAACGCTTTTTACGTCTAAGTAAGATTTCGTGTTGGGATTTTTTGAATTTTCCAGGATAATGTGTCGGTAGGCCGTGTACGATAAATTGATGCGAATATTTCGTGTGCGTGTGTGTGGTGTTCGCGAAAAAAATGATGGCGTTCAAATGATGCTTTGCGTAACCTTCGTAATATCAATTTTGAGCGTCTTTGTTAGTCAACGATATTTTTTATCTGTCGGATGTGTAGGGTTGTATATGTAATATCTGCCGCTGTTTCATTTTCAGCCTTTTAGCTGTATTGTTTCTTTTTTATTTTCGACGGAGCTTTATATTTTACTTACTCCAACATTTATAAATTATGTTATTTCACAAACAATACTAAGATAATAATAATATTGATTAATTCGAACAATATCATTGTCAAGTTGATTTCAAAGAACCCGAGCTTCTATATAATCAGAATACTTTATTCTATAGTATCTTTAACATAATCAACTTCTTCAGTAAACTAGCAGCAAACCTTGAACAATACAGCCATTCTTAATTTAAGCTCTAGTTACCTATTGTACGTTAAGTTTCTATAGAAAACTGTTCAGAATTCAGTTCACTATGTGAATTGGTTATGTGGCTGCAAAGTTATTATACGTCCTCTTGTGTACGTTGAAAATTTAGTCAAGTTTTACCTCGTACCGACGGGAATTCAATGGAGCGGCGACAGGTTTGAAACTTTCAGATTTATGAAAACAAAATTGTATTAAAAATTTCAAAAGCAAGTTTTTTTGTTTTATTTTTACGCTGTTATTTATTTTCTTTTGGTTCGTATATTTTTGCTTAACTTTTCGCTAGCAAGATTTGTAAAATATTCAACAGAATTTCTCATTAACATTTCACAATTTCCTTCATCATGACATTATCAAACTCAGTCAAATTCCAATTGAAAACTCCGAATTCAACGGACTTCAGAACCAACAATGATAAATTCAATACCACGTTAATTAAACCCTTTGACTCCCAAAAGATTTCAAATCTAATCATAAACCAAACAGCAAAATATATACTTTGCCAATTATATTCCAGTATTCACTTGAAAGTTTTCTCGTTCTGCCTACAGTACCTATGAAGCTCTTGAAATCGTCTCGAAAAATGTACAGACGAGAGCGGAGACCCCGTAGAGCTCTTCTGAATTATTGCTAGAGTTTACCGGAGAGTTGCCGTGACTGCCTACCATTACGCTAATAACCTTGTTATAATAATGCCTTGAGCAGAATTATGATGGCTAAACCACCTGCGAGTAATTGTGTTGTCGCGGGTAATGCGAAATGTATCGTGGAATGGGATGTTTACTGGGTTAGTAGCTATTAGGGAATAGATTATATTATGTTAATATTAACAGCTTTTTATAATAATATGATTTACCTACATAGCTACGCCAGACGCGGCAACCTTGTTTGTTGAAGTTTTTTAATAACACCTCTAGTTTCGGCCCGCGACAATTTTTCTGCGCTAAATTTCTTGTTTTAACATAAAATATGTCCTGAAGTATCTCATCGCTCGCCCGCGATATTACTTTGTTTTGTCTTTGCCCATTTCTAGCTTTTTATTTTTCTTGGGCTCTTTAGGGTCACACGGGATGTTAGATATCCCATGACTTATTCGAGATATAAATACAAAACAGAATATTTCTATATTGACGGGTTGTACCAGAGATAAGCCCTACGTACAAACATCCAAATTAATTTTACCTCATTTAATATTAATATAGATTGTATCTGTGTCTTTATTATCTTAGTTACATTTTGCTTTAATTAAATACAAGAACTCGACGTTTATTATGAAATATATTTTTTCCTTATTTGCCTCTACCACCAACGAAAATAGTTGCTTAAATATGATATTTTTATTTGCATGTTACGAAAACTTGGCATGTACTAGTTGTATGCGAAAATCTACAAGGCATAAAATTCCATTGTTTGCCTGACCTATATCGGAGACACACGCAACTGCTCAAGCCCCAAATATAGCCATTATGTATTATTTATTTACTTGTTTACTCCCTTGTAATGTAAAGAAAAGCGTAGTAACAATTGAACACAATCATTTTATTTGATTTTGGTTGGGCCGCAATTATTTTCAGGCTAAAGAAATTGCACAAAGGTTTTTTCAATAGAATTACGTACATATTTTCCCATGGCAATCTTGGCTGAGAATAAGAAAGGAAAATGGCCTACCTAATGATACTCTTATTTTTATCTTGACACTCTTATTTTCGTCCTCCGCTTTCATTTAAGCGTATAGCTGGATTTTATGGTCGTCATGGAAATTATTACTAATAACATTCGAAACAAGTTTGATGCAAAAGATTGTGTTTGTTTTTCAGGGCTACTTTTCAATGGCTCGTCTTACTGAATACTAAGTTATGTGAATATTGACAAAGAACGAAGACAATATCGGGAGAAATGAAGTCTTGGAGAATAATAACTACCACTAAGACCCCTTTTTCATATTGCAGTAGATAGAAACTTCTATCTTGAATGGTTACGTAATGCTTTCGAGAATTCCTCCTTCATCTTGAGGCCCTTTGAAAACCAGAGGAGGTACCTACCTCGTTATAATGTTGCAACTTATTCTTATGATGACAATGGTAGCTATAAATCACGATGAGTATTACCTGCAACAAACATCACCATCGTAAATAAGATGACATTTAGGGGAAACGTAAATAGGTGAGTAGGGGAGGGCTGTAGGTGCTTATAAATAAATTATAGTGGCAGGGAAAGTTTGAATGCTGAAAAAGAGACAGAAAATATATTTATTGACGTTAAAAAGGAAAACATAGACGTTGAAGTTGTTTTCAATATAAGTCACGAGAGTCTTCTAAAAGTAATTACAGAGAATAGTTTCCGTATTTTACATGCAAGTTTCAAAGTTGTTCGTCGTCTGAGTCTATTTAAATGGCAATTAGGAGCGTCTGCTTTCCCTTTGCTCGAGATATTTGGTTTGAGGCAAATATTTGTTCATTTGTCTCGGGATGGTAGAGTGTAACTGATTCGTTTATAGCAATCGTTTTTTAGTGACTAGCTGCTACAGATAAATTTTATTCTGTATTGAGGTTAACATAACTTATCAAGAATATAAAATATTCGTTAATAATGTCATGATCTATGTCTCTGCTTACAAGCGGGACATGGTCGGATTCTGTATTATTTTCATACTTAATTTGACATCCCATATATAACCTGTTTACAAAATAAATCTATTTATTTTGTAAACAGACAGATAAAGACAGATTTCTTTGAATTTGTAAACGACTATTATAAGGAAACAAAGAGAACAAATTATATTCTTGATTGTCAAACCATATGTAGTATCTTCCATAATATATATTCGAAGTTTTATGTAGCCAGGCCGAAACGAAAAAAAACTGTCGTACTTCAGAAGACTTTGCTATAGGTATAATAGAGTGTCATTTAATGAGGAAGCACTCTGCTCGCATTTGTCACCGGTACATATTTGTGACATGACTCTGCCTACAATTACTTTATTGCCACTGTGAAATAACCACTCTCCCTAATTGGAAGGTGAGATTAATGGTACCATGGCATTGTAGATCATAAAAAATTGGTACTGGGTGGATTTTAGTCCATTCGTAAAACATATACTTATGTTTATATGCAGACGATGTACTAATAAAATTCTTCTGAATGTGATATCAAATCATCCTAATTTTTAGGACGAATAAGCGAGAGTGTGTTTAAGAAAGAATGACTCAAATAAGTAAACATAGGCAAAGAATCTTGATTAACAAGATAAAGGTAATAGAATGAGTTAGAATACTCTTTTTATGTACAGCATACGAATCATCGAGATCTCCCTCCTGTGTCATAAATACCATTTTAATACATTAACTTTCAATTTCATTATTTTAATTATCAACTCGAAATTTAGAAGTAAGAGCTGGAAGATCTTTGTTCAGGATTATGAAGTACAGGCTTAGAAAATAAAACAAATTAACTGAAATAAATACAACTACAACTGATACTCGGGTTACTTCTAAAATGGCAAAATATCTAGCTATTACTTAACGTCAACAAGTCACACCCACATTCTCTGTTACAAAATTTCCATCACAATTATTCCTCGTCCAAACTCAACAACGGCGTTATAAGCTTTCTAATTAATAAAATAAAACCCAACAAGGCTGAAAAAGGGTCTAAAATTTAAATTTCAAGTTACAATTTAGGTTATCATCGTTCCAGAGGCTAACGACGAACATAAAGGCCTCGAAAACATGAAGAAAGGCATACATTACACGGTACGGCGTCTATTTTATGTGAAAATACATAAATACATTCATAATTAATGGTTAAAAACATTAACGTCTTTTGTGTTGTCACGTACGTTGAACGTGGAAGAATAAATTAATGTTATTATAATGGAAATGGAAATTATTTTCCATTGTAATAATATTTTTCGTTTAGTTTCTAGATAGTTGTTGGATGCGTTGATTGAAATGCAGATTCTAGTATTCTCACACTAGACAAGCTCAACACAGTATTCTTGAGCTAAGGCTGTTTTTCAATTTATCCACCTTTCGAATTGCACGTTATGACATAGGTATTATGACAATTTTGTTGTATCTATAGTTCAAATCTACTATCATAACTCAATCTAAATAATATGTAGACTGATAAATAAATAGGTACCACACATATTCACCTACTCGCGTGTCACTGCCATTCCTCTTCAATAAAGTAAATAAAAACATTACAACATAACAAATAATATTTCCCAAATCCAGCAGTCCTTTAATAAAAATAAACGAAAATGTTGTATCCCCAAGGCAAAGACCAAAGATAATGCTAAAACAGTGGGAATAAAGCCTGATTCCGACTAGATATTTTTTTGCTGCGGACGGGGAATAAAAAATGTATAGCCTTAGCCCCGGGGGACATCACGATAAAATGTTACGTAGAGAACTGTGTGGAAAATGGAGCGAGCTGGATCGATGATGGAGGAAATTAAATAAAGCTGGAGGAGCATTGTGGAGTTCAGCTATGTTGATTGCAATCGATAAATTGTTCAGTTTTGTGTTAGAGACGATTTTCTTCGTGATAAAAGCCAAAACCCCTCGCTTTATTACTATCAAATGAAGACAGAACAACGTTTCTAGACCATTTTCTTTACAGTTTTATGACCTAATATCAACCAGAACCTAGCCAGTCACTTTATCTTCAGATTCTAAAATAAACTTTTTTGTAATTCGATCATAACTTCATCTCTTTCTACATCAATTTACTCAATTTAATTGGAAACCCAAGGAGATGGAACAGTCTATATTTTTCTTGCATTCCAGGAATAGAACACTTAAAGGAAATATTGCGAAGAAATCTAATATTCTTTGAGAACATGAAACTTGTTAAAAGTATAAAATGTCTTAGTGAAGACAAAGTTCATATTTTCAAGTTTAAGAACCAACAGAAGTGCTTCAAAAAAAGAAAAAGAATGATACTTATTTTGCAAGAGGCTGTAGACGGCAGATAATTTGTAGAAGAAGTTAACTCATCTCATAAAAGAACTAAAAACCAGATAACGAAAATATGAACATAAAAGAGATACCTAAGAATATATAAAATTTAGTGATAAGTATAAATTTAATAAGATCCATTCTACGCGAGTCATGCCGCCACGTCTTACTTAAGTATTTCATCCATGATTAAACGTCAGAACTACCAAGCATAGTGTCACTAAATATCGCTGAGAGTCGTCTGCGAGTGTCGTACACCTTGAAACGACACTTGACACACACTTGTAGAGCAATTTGCGCTTACGACAGCAAGGACGGACGGAATTGGTTTCTGAGAAATTGAAATTGTAGCGAAGAATGGAGAAAATCTTATTCAACCACAACAATGAAATAATGGGAAACAAAAACACGTTTTCTCTTAGAGCAAAGCTTCTCGAAGGAACTATGAACATTTTTTAATGTGATAGAGATTTGAAGGTAACGAAGAAAATCAATAAGACACGTATATCTACATAAATCATCTTTTGAATATGTTTTCTAAATGTATGATTGATACTGAAAATAACCTCAGTATGCTTCATGTTGCATAAAACCAATTACACCATTTGGGTGAACTGTTAAAGAACACAGTTTTCACAGATGTGGTACCTACGAGAGAAGATCAAAGACAAAATTTTATCAGAGGATTGAAGATAGTCACAGATTATGATGTGCCAATTCAATCTTCGAAAACATCAGAGGGAATCATTTATTTTAATCCTTTGATGTTATTGATATATTTTACATACAAAATAAAATCAGGAGATGAAAGCTTTGTGGCTATGACAGAATTTGGGACATCCTATAAGAAAAAGGTCCTTCAAATTGGGTACAGGATATTGAGACGACCAACTATAGGTTATGTTATGGAATGAAATCATAATAAAGTCAATTGATCTGGACCTAGTAAAATAAAGTTACATTAAGTACGTAAAAATTATAACGTGCTACATATACTGAAAGAAGTACTCAACTTAAAAAGTAACAAAGCGTCTGTAAAGGCGTGCCCATTTACAAAATTCTACTTTGTAAGTAACTGTACTTTATGTATTTACATAAAGATCTTTACTAAGCGCTGATCCTCAAACTCCGCATAATAAACTTCGATAATAAACTCCGAATCCATCGCAATTTCGCGCAGGATTCCCAAAAAATACTTCCAGTCCATTACGTTCCGTGGAATTCTTCTAAATTTCACCCGAGGACCCGTTTTTCCTCACAAAGTTATACCAAGTTAAAGAGCTTATTGTACAATCGCAATATGGAGGCCTTTGTGTATCAAACGCGTTGTCGTTAGAAGGTTGGATTTCAATGGTGAAATTCTAAACGGTAATAAGGTTCTCTCAGACGAATGCAGTTTCCTGGATATCTTTAAAAGTCTGCAGATTATGGAATTATTGATTTTCTTTGACTCAGAAAGTCTAACTTTGCTTGAATAAATGAGCCTAACTGATCCTTTGAACTCTGTAAGTAGACTTGAAGTCTGAAGAAAACGGCGACTTCCTTTTTTCAATGTTGATCATGTAAGATAGTTAAGAGGAAATACTGTTTATAGAGGCGGTGGCCCAGTGGTAATGGCCGCGATTTCATGGTCATGAGTTCGAATCCTGACAGGCACCTTATTGTGGGTGAATTATTTCAGCAACATTCATCTCAAAACGGTGAAGGAAAACATTGTGAGGAAACCGGCATGTCCCAGAATAAAAAATTGAAGCTATTTGACATCTGTCAACCAGAACGTGGCCCGAGTGGTGGATTATGGCCCACTCCCTTATTGAGGACGCCTGTGTCTCAGCAGTGGGAATATTATAGGCTGATTGTGTTTCTGTTTTACAGCTTGTCAAAATAAATATTGATTTACAAATGGTCGGTATACATATTTAAATGTGTAACCACAACGCCCTGGTTTATCAATAATTAATTTCACTGGATAATTCGAGTGCACCGGCACGAGCGTTCCAATTAAGATATTAACCACAGACATGACGATAATTAATGAGGGCTGAAAATGTAAACAGATTGTGACGTATTCGGTAAATTATTCCACTCCTTGAATCAGAATGAAAAGGCCACAGCAAAACGCAGAAAATCAATCAGATTTTTGGTTAATTTTCTGCCTTTTGCTCTGGTCATATAGTTTCTTTTTTTATTTCCCTTTCTGATGGACTAACTATACACACCCTAAACCACTAGGTCAAGGAGCATGAATGAGTTCCTAGCATAATGAAAGTGAAATGCACTGAGGCATGATTTTTGTAAATTCATCCCCTAAAGGTGGTAAAAAAGGAATTAACCTTAGTAAAAAAAGTTTGTATTTCTTGCCAATTAGAAACACCACTGGGAGCACGTCTTGTTGAGTAATAATCAGCACAGAAGATAATATTCTCTATCGTTATACTATAACATTTTAACTAAATAACACCCCAACAAATTATCAGTAACCATCTCAACCAAATATTCAATCTCATTAACCTTTCCAACACCAATCGTAGATTCTCATCTCAGTAATTACCATTTATCTTATAAATACACCAGCGCCGTATAATTTTCCCAAAAGCAAATCCTTTGCGAAAAGTTTAAAGGTCAAAGGTAAAAATACTACTATATGTAGGTTGTTTTGATTCAAATGAAAACCGATATTTATTCGGTTCAAGTACCACTGGCATCGATACTAGAATTAATACAAGTAGTGAATCAAGTGGTTTTGGATTATAACGAGTAGTTTTTAATGCAGTGGATTACTATCCACTACTGACCAATATCCACTGATATAATAGTGAACGACTTTACTTAGTACGACGATAATAATAACGGGGATATAATTCAAAGGGAACTAGCGTTAGATAAAAGAATAAGCTGGAATCCTTGAAAAAAGACTGGCACTTATAAATGAAAATAAAGACAATTATAACAGAAATAAATAGTAATCTAAGTGCAGAATCCAATCAAAAACATAACCCAAGAATGTGTCAAGTTTAGATGCAGATACGAAACGAGTACAGATAGTTACTTCCGATATCGATCCGTCATTTGTATCGAAAAATCCCTAGGGACAGATAGGTGTGCCATGTGAAGCAATTCTCGCTTCAAATTGAAACGTTGATTGTATCGCAAGGCAATCACTCGGGATGATACTACAAAACTGTACGTTCTATAGAACAGAAAGTATTGAAAAGAGATGTTGGAAGTATGCTGATTGAATTTGTAAATGTATTTTGGGTGACTTTTTTAAAGTTGTTCAGTATTTTGATGTAAATCTAAAGTCAAAACTAGTTTCTTTCTCTGATATACACAGATATATTATAGATAAATAGTGGATACCCCCAGGCTATAATATGGAATTCCGGTAGGAAGGTAATGTGTATATTCAAGTCGTAAAAAGTTCGTTACTTGACTAAATAATATCAGGACGAAATAAACCGCAACGACAAAGAAACTAATTATGTAGAGCCCAGATAAAACTAGAAATTAGAACCCTTTGAATGAACACGTTTTAAGATAAGCTGAGGAATATTCAGATAATTCTGTATTTAAACAAAGACGAGAACATTAAAATAATACACAATATTTCCTGTAAAAATATTTCCTTGTTAGCTTGACTTTTAAATAATAACAAAGTTGCGAAAGAGATTTTACTAGCATAAAAATATATGAGATAAGGATAAAGAGGATAACTCTTTCAGCCTCAAGGCAAAGATTCCTACATATTTTTTTTTAAAAGGCTTTAAGAATTGCGTGTGTACTTTCAGGCCTCCCATAATTCGTGGGACAACGTCTGAATAAATCCAAGAGTGGCTGAAATATTTTTGTAAGGAAAGTGAAAAGAACGTAATTCATTTTTAAGGTTTTGCGGTACTTTCGAAGGAGTATCGACCTTTCTAAAGCGTTTGATACGTATGACCTCGTTAACCTTTCTTCATATTTGTCCTTTTAGGTTTCTTTGGTCCGTATTTTTGGTAATGTTAAGATCTAGTGAGGATCAACTCAAGCTTTAGTATTCATAAAACGATACTTTATTATTTGTATTATTAGAACTTAAAAAATTAAACCCGAGCAAAGGCTCAAGCGGTTAAAATTAATGCTACGAAGAATATTTTCATGCTGAAAATTAAAGTTAGAAAAGTCAGAAAGCCCATAAAAAGAGCAAACATTTTTAAAAAGCAAGCTAAAAGCTATTCTCTTTCATGGAGGTCGCTTTCAAGTGGAGTTGTCACAATTATACGACAGATGTCGCCTCGTTACTAGAAACCGGGTCACCCGTGTGAATGTGCGGTGCGGGCAAAGCGCATCTCGCCCTAGTGTCGACATATCTCTGGTACGCGGATTGATTTAACGATGTTAAGGCGACAGAGCGTGTGTTTTGCGAGAAATGTCGGTATTGGCTGGTTGGTGTTGATGGAGAGGAATTGAAGTCATTTTACCGTTTCTAGGTATAGGTTGATCAAATTGGGGCAGGAATGGTGGAGATGTTGTTAGATTGACTTATGTGAAGACGTCATAGCAGTGTGATGGTAGCAAGTTCAAATACTTACCAAGAATTCTCTAGTCATTGAGTGTTATACAAGGACCATTTAGGAAACCTATGATTTGCTAAGACTTTGGTTTCTAATTTTTCTTCAGTCTACTCGTAAATACAACAGTGGTCTTAACAACGATGTTTTTCCGCCTCAAAATAAAAGTCAATGACAAAACGATTACCCTACCCTTACCCGTCTATGAACCGTTGTAATACCGATAATGGTGTCGGATATCATAACCGCCCTCATATTTCTCATAAGACTATTACGTATTAACGTCTCCCCAACAGGAGGGGAAGGGGCTTCGTGTGCCAGATTTGTTAAACGATTTAACGTTAAAAACGGCTTAGAAATTGAGACGTTTTTTATATGAGTTTTTAAGGTTTCTGAATTCATTTTAGGTGGAATTATAAGGAATAAGGTCACGGTTTTAATGATTAGGTACGAAGCAGTACGAACACGCAATGTGTTCAAGAAGAAAATTTACTTCTTGGTGTAATGACATCGTTACATCATCATCTGCTTAGCCTTTTTCCAACTATGTTAGGGTCAGCTTGCAGTCTAACCGGATGCAGCTGAATACCAGTATTTTACTTGAATCGACTGCCTATCTGACCTCCACAATCCAGTTACTGGGTAACACGATACCCCTTGGTAAGACTGGTTGTTAGACTTTCGGTGTTCTGACGACCCGTAACGACTGTCAAAGATCGAGATCCACAAATGACAGCTGGGACCAATGGATTAACATGCTTTTTGAGGCACGGACTACCTACATAGGGATACCTATACACGAATCCACTGAGGCAAGCGTAGCTTATTACTTAGCCACAAGCCCGTCAGTTACTTCTTTACATAGGTACCCATATCAGTCAGAGGTGTTTACTCAATATAACCCTCCTTTACCCTACAAATAAATAAGAAAGAAAGAAAGAATGAAATAAAATACGTTTATTTGCGGCAAATATGACACACAGAAAGACCAGAGGTATACAAACATAAAAATAAGGTGTGGGAAAACATGCGTCACATCCACGCAAAACGGCTATCACTCAGCATAATGCTGTGACCCTGTGCGAGACAGAGCCCCGGCGCTGGTTTTCAGTGACAGCCAGCGCTGACGTGATGCCGTCGACCGGTGCAGCAACAATCATTAAATAAATACTAAAACATAAATTATCCTTAGATGAATTAATTATATTTAACAAAAGAAAAAATAAAGAAAAGTGGCAACATTCCGTCCCGACTGCAAACTGACGCAGGCGCCGCCAGCTTTAGTAATCTGTGGGAAAACTGACAGACAACGAATTTGACAATGGCATACCTACTTTGAATGTAGTAAAAGTGGGCTTGTGTTATTGTGCTCTTTTCCTATTAATTCCTTACTGATTCAGTTGGAATTTCGTCCATCTTAATAATTCACTTGTAGAAAAATGCCACTTCACAGTTTTCCCCTAAAACAATACCATAATATTCATTCTTCAGAACGCCCTCGGGAAATGGACTCACATGCCCCCAGGAGTCTCACCCTATCTCTTAAGAACAATAAACTTTTTCTTCCTCCCTTTTACGAAACCGCAATTGATCTGCTTTATTACTTCGAGTATCTCCATCGAGAATCGCTCAAGTATAACCGCAGTTTTTGCGAATTTGCGAGGCTATAAGACCGATGTCATACATCTTGTAAGATAAAGATGTAAGGGGAGATGTATGGGTGGTATCTGTCGCTGTTATAGATGGCAAATGGTTTTCAACGACAGCTTGGTGAATATTTGTCTGTACAGCAGAATATAGAATGGCACGCAAGCGTCTAGATACCCTATTTGTCATAGTCATTTGAATGGTTATTACTTCATCTTTGAAAATATACGATAACGGATTTTATTTCTGTAAGTAGGTTTGTACATTGAGAAAAAAGAGCGAAATAAAGTCAGAGGTCTTTTTTAAAGTCTAGAAATAATCTTGGTTAGATGAAGACCATGTGGCTTGGTGTCTGAAAAGGTATTTTGAGGAAAGAACCACATAGATTGAGTGGACCTGCCCAGTTAGTGCACGCATTTGTTTATAGCTTTCTCTGCTCATCTTCAAGCTACTTCAAAGGGATGAGGTAGTCTATCATAAAATAACGTACAAAGATTTCTGTGGTATTTCTATGGTCAAACTTTCTTCAAATTCATCACGAAAGTCAAAGGCCAATACACGTTACTAACCTCATACGTTGACGAAAACATGTTTTCATCTCTATCGTGCACTAGTAGTTTGTTTATAGTGTGACTAAATAAAGTTGATAGAGCCCAAAGTAGTAGAATTAATCCTACTATCCTACTTATCCTTCTGTCCTACTACATAATAATATTAAAAATGTGAAAGTTTGTAGTTTAGGGTGTTTGTTACTCAATCACGTAAAACCTACATAACGGATTTGGATAAAATTTGGCACACACATAGTTCTTAACCTGGATTAATACATATCGACACTTGAAAGGCAAAATTGACGAAGCGTCATAGGGCCAAAATGGCGCTTAGTAAATTTTGCCGTTCAAGCGTCGAATTAAGATACTTTTGTCCCGGTAAAAGGCAAAATCTCCGTTCTTCACGCGGGTCAAAGCCGCTGATAAAAGCTTGTTAGTAGGTAATTTCTAACATTAGGTATATGGACCAATACACCACAAATAGGACAAAACCTACAGAAAAGCTGGAAGGTACGAGAAGACACTCAATTGATTAGTTCAGATCGACGCGCCGAAGTAATTGTTCCAGCCAGGAGACAATTAATATCAATTTGTTATGTAGCCCGGTTTATTGCTTCGTGAAGGAATAGGTTTTACTTTATTTTCTTGGGGAATAAGGGAAATGTTTTAGGGGATGAAAAAGTAATGGGAATTAGTGAAGCAGAATTCTTTCCCATTGCGTGTTACTGTTGGTTAGAATATATTGTCTGTAGTGGCGTTATAATCGAAATAATATTTTGCCGTTGATTTTAAGAGCCAGTATTCCTTATATCAATTTTGGTAAACTGCATCTACTTTACTTCTGCCCATCTTCTAGTTGTAATACTTATTACTACTTATGATACCCAAAACAATAGACAGTAGCATAATCAGCATATATTTTTCCACTGCTTGGAACATGGGCCTCCTCTCTATTGGAGAGAGTGGGCCATAATCCACCACGCGGGCATTGCCTCTAAATAAGCGAGACATTTTTAGGCCTCTACGTTTCATGTGAAATGTATGTTCTTATCAATGTTATTTTCTCTGACATTGAAAAAGCTGTGAATCTATTTTTAACTTAGGTTAAGCACCTGTATTATAAATCTACAAAATTCAATACGAAATAAAGAATATATTCCAACCGCTTCCCACTTTCCACTTGCACGTTTCGAATATCATAAACTTTACGACTATCAGCACTGGCTGTTTTTACTGCCGGCTTTACAGTCCACCTGCTACAGCAATACAAACTTTATGTCAACGTGTTACACTGTCATTTCGATTGATGCCGGTTTAGTGACGGAGGTATATCGAAGAGTTCTTACGATTTTATCTGTTTCCATGAAAGTCTGGTACAAGTTTTGAAGTACTGATTTTAGTGGCGTTTTATTGTTTAAATAGGCTTAGCTTTGTATTATTATTTTAGGGCTAAAATACGACCTAGTATCAGATCCAGACTAGATAAAGATCATTTTCAGACAGATTTGGGTATTTATAAAATTTTAAGTGTTATTGGTACGGAGGTCCTTCTTTTACATATCAAGTTAGATATCTACTGACTTTCAACCGATTTTCTTCGAATGGATTTATTTTATTGCATAGTAAAATGATTTATAGTCTTCTGGGCACGTTTCCGAATGACAGTGATGCGGACGAGTACTTCGACGCCTAAATGCCGTTTTCTTTCTGTAATTAATTGTATATTTAGTCATTTATTTTAGCAAATAAAAGTAGTTCAATCTTGAAAAAAAAGAGTAACAGATGAAATATGAAAAAAAACGTTTTCATGTAGAAAAAAAATCTAAATAATTTATCAGAACTCCAGAAGTGAATATTCATAAAAAATATTCACATTCTTTCTGAGACATAATTTTATTTATTCACAATAATACCTGGAATTTATTGCAGTTAAAGACAAAACGACAATAGTCAATACGATAATTATAGTTTACTGGTCAATTAATAGGTTATGGAATGTTATTACTTTCCTCACTATTATTGAGGCTATTAAAGAAAATTATTGTGAGTCAATTGCTTGTCATTCACCCCTACAATATAAGGGGTAGTTAATGTAGAAAAAAGTAATGTGATGGACTGATAACGCAGAAACATTTTTCTATTTAAACAAATTATTATTATTTTATCAAAATACAAATGAAAACGGTACCAACCGTTTTCATTTGAACAATAAACGTATCGTTATTATTTTGTTTCTTAATATAAAATAGGTGGTTTTATAGTTAAATAATGCCTACGCATTTGTTAAGCGGGGGCTGGTATTTGAACATTTAAATTTTAATAGATGTATGTTTAGACGAGGTACAAATAATTACCAACAATATAATTTACGTACGGTCTACACCAAAAATATCTTATGGAATTGTAAATAAACCCTTTTTAGGTTAAATGCTAACGCTATGCTAATCACGTTCCTAAAGGGCTCTAAAATTCATCTGTATTAAGGTTTCAACATTATATCTTACCTCTTTAGCCAACAATTCTTTTTTGAATAACAGTATTCAATTGTTTACTCTGCGAGCTATGTCGGTAACTCCAGTTCTATTCCGTATAATTTCGTTTCTGATTTTACCCTTCAAAGAGACTCCGAGCATAGCCCGCTCCAGCAAGCTGAAGTGGCAGTGGGCTGGCCATGTCTGTCGAAGGACCGATGGCCGGTGGAGCAGACGAGTCCTGGAGTGGAGACCACATCGGCAAGCGTAGTGTGGGACGACCCCCAGCTAGATGGACCGACGACCTTAGGAAGGTGGCTGGGGCAGACTGGATGCGGAAGGCGGAGGACAGGGTGTTGTGGCGCAGCATGGGAGAGGCCTATGTCCAGCAGTGGACTGCGATAGGCTGAGTTGATTGATTCATTCAATTGATAACGAAACATCATCATATCTATTGCTATCGAAAATTGAGGAAATGAAAAATTTCTTTAAGGTGATTTACCATTGTAAGTTTGAGTTTGTGTTCCAAACAGAAATCAAAGCGAATTTTTAAGTGGCAATTCCAATTAAATTTCTTAAGTACGTTTTTTATTCTTTTGTTTACTTTTGATAAGTTACTTTACAGATTATATTATAGTACGAACGGTGATAAACCAAGGTTTACATTACCAAAATAAACTGACTTCTCCCTGTACGATAAAACTATACAATGCGTAGTCAGCTAAAACTGGAAATGTATAGCTCGATATGTCGCCGTGTGTACTAACACAACAAAACTAAAGCTTTCAAAACCATGGCTATACTAATAACACCCTCAGACAATAGAGCCTAAAAGTTGAGGCCCACATGGAGCCCCTTTGTGTGCTGATCCGGCTATCAATGGCGGGTTTAAAGCCAGCCAGGCTTTCAACGATGAAATTTTAATTGAAAAGAAAACTTTACCTTTTTGGTTTGAAGAGGATTTGTGCAATGTGCAGTCTGTGTGAAGAGGCAGTTGAATAAAAATTCAACCCCATAAACGTACCCATAGAATCTATAGGTACCTACGTTCATGAGGTAAAACTATGGTTAAAGTTATTTTTCATAACTCAGAACTAGAATTAATTTATTCAAATGACCATACTGATTATATATTTGACTAGCTTAGCCCGCGACTTCTTCGTCCGCGTCAAATTTTTGCTCCTCTGACCCTTCCCGTCGCATCGAATTGCCTGCCAGTTTTCGAACATTTTTCATTGCTGTTCCGCTCCTTTTGATTGTAGCGTGATGTTATATAGCCTATAGCGTTACTCAATAAATAGGCTACCCAACACAAAGAGATTTTTTCCATTTTTTGCCATTCTACTTCATTGCTTCGGGAAAACTGATAACCTTGTCATTTTAAATTGCTTATAAAGGTTATGAAATTTAGGTTATGTACACATTGGAAAACTAAATTTCAGGTAGCGAGCAAATATTTAAAATTGAATAAACAAACAAACTACTGTAGGGACTGAAGTATCTGCCGCAGTTTTGGTTGGTTTAAAGTTAGTTTGAAAACATTGAACTAGCATTAAACTGGTTAGTTAGTGATAGGTACTACTCATTGTAAGCATTTTCAATTTAGTTCCACATACGGTCCACATTTTGTTTCAGGAAATCCGTCTATATATTTGTCGTCTATTGTCACTCAAGAACCGCTAACCCGATCAAGCGTAGCTGTTGGTACTACCTGTGAAATACCTACAGTTCACTGTCTACAGACTACATAGTTACCTAAACCATACACAGTTGCTTATGTCATCAGCCCGTGACGTCATTCCTATAAAGGTGAGACATCGTTTGAGGGGCTCTATTACTGACAAAAGGGTTCGGGAGGTTTACTGATGACGTCAAAAGGGGCGACTGTCTGACATAATCTCTTCGACGTAATCCGAAACGACGCAAAAACCGACCCCTATTTGAAGTACCTAAATTTAAACAACGATTTCAGGTATTATTATAGATGTTAGGTGATATTGAAAGGGTATCCTACCGTTTATTTTGTTAAAGATAAAAGCGTTTTCTTCAAGGTATAGGTAAGGAGCGCCTGCAAGGTAAAACGGATCGATACCGCTCCAGCGTCTCGTTGCTCGTGCAATTTATCAGGCGCTTGCTAGATTCTGAGGTTTATACAAGCGTGGCATGAATATTGATTTCAAAATGGTTTATGGTAGTGGGTCCTCCAAGATTAAAGGTTGACATAACTTTAAGTAAATTTTAATAGAAGCGACAGTGACTAGACTGATAACTGAATAACATTAAAATATGATAAAAACGTTTTAATGTTTTTTTTTTTCTTGTATGATGCGCTGTTGCTCGATTTAAATTTCTATCTGTCCATCTTTATATTCCTATCTTTTGTTTATTCATTGCAGTTGTGGAACAAAATTAACTCATATGCCTCATAATATAATTATATCCCTTCACTCGACCGAAATAATTTGATTTGCAGTGCGCGCCTGCAGGAAAACAGATAGCAAGCACCCTAACATTAATAATTTGTATACTGGATACAATCTTACTGTGAAATACCAAATCAGATGCATCCTAATAGCAACAGAACCATAATATTCTTTTCTTTCTAGGTATGTAAACCATTTGTTTAGACCATTCGGATCTCACAAGAGCTCAAAGGATTTACCTCCCAGAACAAAATGTGTCTAGCCAGTCTTTTAGACTAGTTTCAGATCGAATGTGTATAAAGACTGGCTGTGTCTATTTCTAGACGAAACGTTATTGCTTCGACTGTTTGTTTTGGAGAATGCCGTGGTGTATCGGTTTTCGATTTTAAAAGGAAAATCTGTTGTAGACATGTTGTAGTCTGTCCCTGTGTTTGCTTAGCTTTTCGAAACAACACTACTGTTTTTTTTTTTTTTTTTTTGAAGGACTTCTCGTTGTTAATCTGAAAAGATTCTGACTACTTAAACGGATTTTACAACACTACTGTGTCAAATCAGACAAATGTGTGTGTGTGTGTGTGTGTATGACAAATCTACTGATTTTGATGTTATTATCAGCATTATTTAATTAAAATATGGTTTATTTTAACAGATGTGATTCAATTGTGTAACACACTATTAATCACCTTAGTCACCACCACCACCCCCACCTTAGTCATTTTGAAGGTTATTGCTAATTCATTCTTTTATATGTTCGAAAAAAATGTCTACTTAGTCAAGATGAGAACGATTCCTACTGATAGTGTATTACGTAATTACTCCTATACAGAAAAGTTCTAAAAGATAACAACTAGCATTCTACCAAAACTTGTTAAGCTTTTGTTTAGATAAATCAGAGCTTAGGTAGATACAGGTTAAACACAATGGGCCTAGAATGTTCCCACTGCTGAGACACAGGCCTCCCCTCTATAAGGGAGTGGCCCGTAATCTTCTACGCGGGCCCATTGCGGGTTGGTCGATGTCACATGTCTTCGAACTTTTAGTTCTAGGATATGCCGGTTTTTTTACGATGTTTTCTTTCACCGTTTTGAGAGCAGCAGTGATGAAATAATTAAAATATAAAGCGCCTGTCTATGTTCAAACTGCTAGGTCACGGCTGTTACCCCTAGGCTCTCAAATAAACACGTATTCATTAATATAAAAAGGTCTCTAGTTACGGTTTTAAATAGCCAATAAAGAAAAAAACTGGCCAAGTGCGAGTCGGACTCGCGCACCGAGGGTTCCGTACAAACCTGCAGGTATTCACGGTTTATGCATAAGGGTTTATGTTTATGAAATTAAATGTTTTTTTTTTTAATTTTTATATTTGCGTTGACTGAATGTGGTTTACGATTTATGACGTATTAAAAAAAACTACTTACTAGATCTCGTTCAAAACAATTTTCGGTGGAAGTTTACATGGTAATGTACATCATATATTTTTTTTAGTTTTATCATTTCCTTTTTTTTAGAAGTTACGGGGGGGGGGGGCACATTTTACCACTTTGGAAGTGTCTCTCGCGCAAACCATTCAGTTTAGAAAAAAATGATATTAAAAACCTCAATATCATTTTTGAAGACCCATCCATAGATAGTCCACACGTATGGGTTTGATGAAAAATTTTTTTTTGAGTTTCAGTTCTATGTATAAATATTATTGTTTTTTCTATTTTTGTGTGAAAATCTTAATGCGGTTTACAGAATACATCTACTTACCAAGTTTTTAACAGCATAGCTCTAATAGTTTCGGAAAAAAGTGGCTGTGACATACTTGGACAGACAGACAGACATGACGAATCTGTAAGGGTTCCGTTTTTTGCCATTTGGCAACGGAACCCCTAAAAAGGACTATTTTGTTGTCTAGCACAAATTTAAATAGGCTATTATTTTCAATCCAATATTGTTTAGCGTAATACCCTTCAGTAGTCTATCTACCCATCCCACCAGACAAACACAGGCTTTTAAAAATAATGTCCTTAGCCTGAAAAATCAGAAAATCCTATTTACCTTTCAAACAAAAGCACTTTAACCCTACCATACCGAATGTAACCCTTTCACAATAAAACCTCGAGCTGTGCCCATTAAAGCTGCGGGGCTATTTATTGCTCACTGCCCGTTTATTTGTACCGAGCTACGTTATTAGATGTTCGCTCACTATTTAGAAGTCGAAAGGGTTAATTAAATAGTTGGTACTATCTTTTAAAAAAAAATTGCGAAAAAGTTTGGCTATTAATTATCTAAAACAAAGCATTTTGTATGTGCATTAGTCAAGTTTAAAAACGATTTAATTATTCATACAACTTTAGACAAATTAAAACTATTTCAAAGTCTGGGAGTCATGCTAAAGTAACGTAGCGTTTGCGTATAGTAACTTAGTTTTTTTTTTTTTTAATTATTGAGGCTCCTTTCCAATTTCAGTGAACTAAAATAACGCAATATTTTCTTCACTGTTTGCTTTTCACTTAGATACCTACAGTTTCTTACAGGTGCGTATTTATTGAATCAAGAAGAGTGCAAGATCAATCATGATTCCCAGAATAAGTAATTAGTAAATACGAAGCTTCTACTGCAGTAAAAGTTAGAGAAGCATAATGCACGAGCTATAAAAGACATACCCAAGCAGCGAATCAGTATAAAAGCTGTAATTTCACTGCAATCTTCCATACGACAAAACTTCCGTACGTTCAGTAAGCGGAAACGCGGAGTCGGCCATTTTACGATCTCCGGGAAACATCCGTCAGTTGGGTATTATTATGTGGGATAGTGGGACTAGGTGAGCTGTTCTGCTTCTATAGAAAAACATGTCCTTTTCATTTAGACTGGCCTGTTAGTCTAGTGGTTAGTGACCCTGACTGCAAAGACTAAGGTCGTGGGTTCGATTCCCACCCAGGACAAATGTTTGTGTGATGAGCACAATCATTTGTTCTGTGTCTGGGTGTAATTTATCTATAATATGTATGTATTTAGAAATATATAAGTATATTTATCAGTTGTCTGGTTACCATAGTACAGGCTCTGCCTAGTTTGGGATCAGATAACAGTGTGTTGGTTGTCCTAAGATAAGATATTTACATCTTAAGGGTACAACAATGTGCAGATAGGAATAGGGTAAGATTAAACTTTCTGCAAAAGTGAAAACGATAAGACAGCATGCTGACATCATAATTTGGTTATAAACCTGACTTGAACAACTTGTTAAATAAGGCCTTTATCAGGTCTCAAAATTTAAACTACTATCAGGTCTCAATATAAATTTTAAAAAAAAACATTGTCTAATTGCTTCTTCAAGTAAACATCATGGTTTACAATAAAAATAGGCCTAAGATAAGTAAAGTGGTATTCTTGAGTTACAGCCAATACTTAAGCTAACTTCATATATCGTAATTATAGGTATAGAGAGAGAGAAGGAAGGTCTCCCAGAAGGTGAACCGATGACCTTGTGAAGGCTGCAGGAATCCACTGGATAGGAGAAGCACAGAACCGGTCTAAGTGGCGGAGCTGAAGGGAGGCCAATGTCCAGCAGTGGACGTCTTTCGGCTGAAATGATGATAAAGATGATAGGTATCTGCACCCACCCTCGTTATCAATATAGTTGATGAGTAACAAGGTATAAAATATGTTATTTATTTACGGGACTAGGTTAGTCCTACCTATACTAATACTGTAAAGCTGAAGAGTTTGTTTGTTTGATTGAACGCGCTAATCTCAGGAACCACTGGTCCGAATTGAAAAAATCTTTTTGTGTTGGGTTGCTTATTTATTGAGGAAGGCTATAGGCTATATAACATCACGCTACAATTAAGAGGAGCGGAGCAGTAAGGAAAAATGTTGCAAAAACGGGGAAAATCGCACGGGTAGACGATTCGACTCGACGGGAAGTGTCGGGGGAACAAGAAATTTAACGTGGACGAATTCGCTGGCAGAAGCTAGTTTGAAATATCTAGATCAGTTTAAAATCTAAATTATCACGTGGCTTTTGGGTCTAAGATGTTTGTACTTTTTGCCATTAATATAGCTTTGCTATGAAGAAGAATTATAAGTGACTTTAAGGTTTGGCCAGCTTTCAGCTATTGAGTATTCTTTTTTTTTTCTATAAAACTATTAAATGATGACAGTCACTAATAATATAAGTGACGGTTGCTAATTTAGTAGTAATAGAAATACGTTACGTTATACCTACTCTGCTTTCCCTTCAAACACCCTTCACGCAATATTGCAAAAATATTCTACTTTTCTACTTTAGGCATACACATCCCTTTTCCCAATAATACAATTAATAATCCAGTAATCGCGTGTCCATATGTCAAGCATGTCGTCCCCAATACAATTACATTCGGGCCCTTTATTGAGTTCTCGTGAATATAAATGATGTAATCACACGGCGTACGCAGCGTCGATATGCAAATTATATCATATTGAAATCTTAATAATGGAGCCCGAATAAATGTTTGTTCGATGGAATTTCGTGAAGAAAATGCCTAATTTCAAAAGTTGGGTATGGCTTTCATATAATTTCAAACGGAAGAACTGGCAGCTGTACCTACAAAAATAATTATTTATGCTGCCATATTAATAATTATTAATAATATATTTAAATATTTTATTTGATAATCTTTTGTTGCATTACGTAATACGATGATGGTATTTCTCGACGCCATTTCGATATAGCAAAACATAATTCAGTCATTTGGATTTACATAAATTTTATTTTATTTTATTTTATTTTATTAAGGGACAATAAACAGCTGCAATATATAATTTTAACATAACCAAAAATTTGGTACAAATAACAATATTGCAGCCCACAGCATTATCCGCATGTAAAATCATTACTTCTAAAAACTAATAGAAAAGTGTAGATTACTTCAAATAACCAACAATTAATTGTTTGTTGAATCCATAACCAGACAAATTACAAAAAACACAACACTGAATAATCTAATTTAAAAACTGTAACAGCTCTACACATCCAAATAATACTCTAAAGCCCCCATAATGTATTACTCTAAAATCCCCGTACCCCCAACATATAGGTACAAAGTTCATCGTAGGCCCCCAAAGGTTGGGCCCGCCCTACCCCACCCATTTAGGGAGGGGCTGAAACCTAGGCAATATAGATTGGTTAACATGAAATACGGCTGAAAATTGAACTTTCGAGAACTTTTAGGATTTCGCTTTATATTGATGTTTTGACTAAAAGCTACATTTCAATGAAAAGTAACCGTGTTTGTATGTGTTTTTGTGTATACAGCTGTTATGGGTTCGAATGAAACTTGGGCGAATTGAGTTGTATTGATATTATTTTTAGGTTTTTTTTTTCAAGCTACAATATTTGAATACAAGTTAGTTTGTGGAAAGTGGATCAGTGTGTATTGAAATCTTATGAATGCAAATAAAAACTCTTTGGTTACTATGGTTGTAAAATTAACCATCGTAGTCCTACTAATCCTACTAATATTGAAAGTGTATTTGTGTGGACGTTTATTACATCACCACGCAAAAACGGCTGATTAGATTTGAATGAAATTTGGTACACAGATAGTTTATAACCTAGCTAAACATTTAGCAAACTTTTTATCTCGGTAGTACTTTTCCACGGGATAACTTTCAGCCTCCAGGCGGATGAAACCGCTGGTAAAATCTAGTAGCTAATAAAAATGTTATGCATTGCTAACCACAGAATTATCTTAATAATCTTCATCAGAAAACTATCTCACAGGAAAGCACACTGACTAATTAACACCACATAAGCCTCCAGGCCCCGGACGACCTGAGCCTCGGGTCCCAGGGACCCGGGAACCGGGATCCAACTAGCACTATCAATCAGACGCAAGCCTTTCAAATCTCGCCGTTCACTCCAAGTTAATCCGGTAAGGGCTGCAATCAGTTTCCCCTTGCCCCCTCCCATCCTCAAAGAGAGGGGTGGGGAGGAGGTGGAAGTTTAAAATTAAAAAGAAATAGTCCCGTTAGCGGTGAAGGTATTGGTATGTACTTTGAGTGAACCTGGTGAATGAAGCAGGAGTGGGAGCGAAATTAAAATAAAACGATAGCATTTTTTTTTGTGGGTGCGAAATCATCCAATGTTGTCTCCCGCTCTGGGTGAAACGGAAGAGCGTGTCAGACTTTTACTGACTAAAACCCACCCACCAAAGGCACTCCTTCAGTTGCCTGAGCCAGGTAAGTCTTTCGAACAATGCCACGACCCCGGCAGGTATGACAGCTGGTGTCACAATATATGGTGAGTAATTCTTATGTAGTTTCTGTATTTTTTTATATTTGTAGTAGTAATTTTAAGATTTCTATTAAGAAATATTTTACGTAAATGGCGCAAAATATCTCAGTCTTTTTAGGCAAATCTTTACTATGTGAGACATAAGTTAATATTATTAAAATTCTTGTCACAGTGCACTAACATATAATTTCAACAAAAGTTATCCCTATTTTCGATTGCGACTCATACCAACCGTCGAACAGTAAATAATTAGATTTTCCGTTACGTACAGCCGATAACTACGGCTCCGCATATATTTCGCTACAAAATAAAATAAAATTTTCAATAACTGTATGTGAAAGGTAGAGAATTTTCATTTCAGCATCGCCTCTAGTCCGCGATGAGTTCGAAATGAAATCTGCATACGATTTGTATCTACGCAAGTGACGAGCGAAAGCGGGCGAGGGACAGAAGTATTTAGTTTTGCTTGCTTCATCGTCATCGTCGTAATAGTCGGATACGATCATGGCCTCAATGCCCACTGTAGTGAATCATCAAAGTAATCATTTAAACTAACAAACAAGCTACTACTAATCCTTAGTTATGAACTATTTAAATTAATATACAATGAAATACTGCAGTCCAATCGTTTACCTAAAGCCCATGACGCTACTCAAACACGTCATGTAGGCACTAGTATTCGAAAGACGTCTACAACTGGACATACGCCTCCCCCAATTTGGGGGAGTTTGCCATAATCGCCACGCTTGGCGGGCGCGTTGGCGATCGCAGCATGGTCGTAAGAGAACGCTGCTGCTCTTTCTCTAGTATTAGTAAACAGTAGAATTTAAATAGCGGTTCGTACACGACACGACCTACTAACGCGATGTAAACTAGTTGATAATTTGGTGTGCTGTGACATTTTGAGTAATCATTGATGTTTTGAGTTTGTAACTCTTTATTTTTTTTAATGAACTTTAAGTTACAAGGTTAATGGCAAGGTTAATATGCTGTATAAAGAATTAGAAACTTCATAACACGTTGCACAAAAGGAAACTAATTTCTACCGTTTTTTATTTCTGGATGGGAAATCATCAAATGACTTCTCCCGCTCTGGGCTTATACTGACTAAAACCCACCCGTGTTCCTTCAGTTGCCCATGTGCCAGGGTCAGGGTATCTCTTTCGAACAATCTCGCGACCCTGGCAGGATTTTTACCGTCTCAATCCGTCTTTATCCGTCGTCAATGAATAAGAATGCAAAAATAAGTAGACATTTACTAAGGCATTTCGCCTTTGACTTGTGCCATAAAGCATTCCCAATTCACGCGGGCGTATAAATCCGTCTATTCAAAACTATATTGACTGCAAATTCATATGGAAATCATATTTCCTAGACTTGGGTCAAAGGCTGCCTCAGATCCTGGTAACCTTTCATAGGGGTTTATGAACGAGAGATATTGAAAAACGCTAGGTCTTTCAACGTTTGAAATATTATACGGATTTTAAATATTGTATGCTGAAAATGTTACATGTGAATAGTTTATTCCTACCTACTTTTCTTACTAATAATATAAAGTTCCAAAAAGCTTAGCTATACTTTGAAATATTTTTCATAAGCTTCTCTTGAAATTTGTTGAGAATTTTAATAAAAGTAAAATGTTGTTTTTCACACGAATTCACTGACTTAGTGCATTTGTAATGAGAATAGTTACTTTGTATTTTTACTTTTTAAACTAGAATAGCTCTCACATTTCATGCCAGCCAGTATTATTTTCCTAGAAAAATAGTTGTGATAACTAGAATGCGGTGTTCGGGGTGATTAAGTCTGTATTTCTAGTCATTATAAATGGTGGTTACGTCTTTCAGTTTTAAAAGGAACTCTTGAAGAGAAATCACGTTTTAAAGTATGCCATTATTAAGTGATACTACAATAAAATTAATTATCAATTCTTTAATGCACAAACATTAATTTATTCTTAAGTGATAAATAGAGTTAATTCGTATTTAATGTTCGAATAACCCATGTTGCCGTTTACAATAGACTCACAAATGCATCCATTTAATGAACAGTTCTTTGTATTTTAATAACGCAAAGATTTTTCAGTATTCGAAGACTAATAATGTTTTAACTATCAAAATATTCCTCGCACTAACAAACAATAACAGTAAACCAACACAGAAATGAGCAGAATTTACCTGGCCTCGTAACAACAACACATACAAACATGTACATACATAGTACAACAGTACATACAAGTAGGTCTGCTGCATAGTCTGATGGACTGAAAATTGGATTGCGCGTCACACGCAGCGAACTGCAAATAATATTATATGGTTAAGGTAACCTTTGTTATAGAACTGGAGGCTTTACTGACACAGTTAAATAGGTTTAAATGTTTATGAGAAAGGTGTTAGTCGTTGTTAGGTTTTTCTGTCTGGAATTTCTCAGTAGCAGCCCGGAGTCAGTAATAGGCTCGTCCTCTATTACATGGGACTTGAACATAACTGGCGAAATGAATGTATGTGTACTATAAGGACACTTCTTGCTTAACTGTCGAGGAAACAAGGTGTAATGTTATGTATTTGTAATATGTAAGAGCATCTTTTGCTAAAGGAAATTATAGGTGAGCAATTTTTTATCCGCTGGCTGGAGATTCTCTCTGCCTGCAGATGTTTTTTGCGTAGGTAACTTATACCAACATAATAAAAGCAGTAAGTAAACTGATGATAAATATTATATTCATCACGCGAATTAAAGACGAAAACACATGAAAAATAATAGTTTAAAAAACACGTTTCCATAGAAAACCAAACTAAAAAGTAGAAAATAATGAAAAAAGCGTGGTGTTTGTAATCAATTTAAAAAAAACCGGCCAAGTGCGAGTCGGACTCGCGCACCGAGGATTCCGTACAAACCTGTAGGTATAAAGTTTAAAATTTAAATCAATACTTTTATTATATGATGTAACTAAAAATTTACGGTTTTCGTAATTTTTCCTTTATCTGTGCTATAAGACGTTGCTTTGTAGCAAATTTCGAAATTCTAGATCGACTGGAAGTACCCTTTAGGTTTTGATTCCCTTGCGAGTTTCAAAAATTAGCGGAAATTTGCGCCATAAACGGCTATATCTTTTGATTGCGTTAGCTTAGAAGTTTGATTTTTTCACAGCACCAAGGAACAGTAGACTTGAGTATTTGATATAAATTCAGCTTGATACCTCCACGCGTTTCTGAGAAAAAGGGTCTTGACAGACGGACGGACGGACGGACGGACAACAAAGTGATCCTATAAGGGTTCCGCTTTTACCTTTTGCGGTGCGGAACCCTAAAAATACCTCAAAAGCACCCCACGCTTTTTTATTTATTTTCAATTTTTTAGTGTTTCGAATTTTGTGACGTATGTCAGCGTAGTTTTCGAAGACAGTTTTTTGCCCTCCTGGTAATCCTGGTAAGGATAATTGCACAGTGAAATTATTGTATTGTCATCGGTCCTCGATAAGTCTACAAAGTTTAAATGAAATCTAACCGTTTGAAGTGGGTCAAAGTCGAGTCTAAAGGAGTCGGTTACAAACATAAACATATACATTGTCATGTAGCTAATAAATGCGTGTTTAAAAAAAAAGATCGATGTCCGAGTCTGAAAAAATTCGGGGAGTCTCGAAACAAATGCGCCTCAAAACATAATATTTTTTTCAATTCATAGAATCGATTTTTAGGGTTCCGCACCTCAAAAGGAAAAAGCGGAACCCTTATAGGATCACTTTGTTGTCCGTCCGTCCGTCCGTCCGTCCGTCCGTCCGTCTGTCAAGACCCTTTTTCTCAGGAACGCGTGGAGGTATCAAGCTGAAATTTATATCAAATACTCAAGTCTACTGTCCCTTAGAGCTGTGAAAAAATCAAACTTCTAAGCTAACGCAATCAAAAGATATAGCCGTTTATACCGCAAATTTCCTCAAATTTTCCAAACTCGCAAGGGAATCAAAACCTAAAGGGTACTTCCAGTCGATCTAGAATTTTGAAATTTGGTAAGAAGCAACGTCTTATCGCACAGATAAAGGAAAAATTGCGAAAACCGTAAATTTTTAGTTACATCATATAATAAACAGAACAAAACACAGGCAGAAATAAAACCAAGCCAAGAAACAGAACAGAACTACGACTCGATTGTCGTGATGGGTGAACTTTTACTTATATACCTACAGGTTTGTACGGAACCCTCGGTGCGCGAGTCCGACTCGCACTTGGCCGGTTTTTTTTCTATGTTATATTCCATTTTTAAACGAATCTTACCGGCAGTTATTAAAAATAAGTACAACGCTCGTTATGCCTCTGTTCCGTACAAATTCATTCAAGTTTTCCTTTCACTCAATCAAATTGTTATCATTTTACGGATATCAGCAGTCACTATTTACGCCTATTGTCATTGAATGATACCTTTCACTATATTGTTTATAGTAGACATTTTTCCTTTTATAACTAAGTTTTTATCAAAACATACAAACATTTAAGTCCTGAGTCACTCACTGACTGACTCATCAACGCCCAGCCCAAACCCTTTGATATAGAAAGCTGAAATTTTGCACAGCGGTTTCTTTTACGATAAAGACTGCTGGATTTTTTGAAATTCCTACGGGTTTT
This sequence comes from Aporophyla nigra, assembly GCA_947507805.1. Taxonomy (NCBI): domain Eukaryota; kingdom Metazoa; phylum Arthropoda; class Insecta; order Lepidoptera; family Noctuidae; genus Aporophyla; species Aporophyla nigra. The sequence continues at coordinate 22,312,501 of OX382308.1, read as the reverse complement.
GGGGATATTATTTGAGCCGAAAGACAACCACTGCTAGACACAGGGCTCCCGCATGCGCCGCCATTTTGACCGGTAGGTACGTTTTTTGGGGTTTTCCATAATTGCCTCGCTTAGCAGGCGGGTTGATGATCGCAGTATGGTGATAAAATGCATAGAGAACGCTGCTACCCAGTCTCTAGTAAGTCCCTTAATCGCCTCTTACGACACCCTCAGGAAGAAATTTGATGATGCTATATTAATAGTAATGAATGACTAATTAGTACTCTATTCTAAACAAACCCTACGTGGCCCTTGCGATGGTCGTTGACATTGATACTCGGCGCGTACGTTGCACTCGGCGCCAAAATTAGCCGCGCCGGCGCACGCATTTAGATCGTCTAGATCTGTACGCGAAACTTAGGTACTTACAGTTTGTAATGTCGGTAGTGAATGTAGGTATACGTGGGTGCCTGTGAGTACAGGTTTGAATTTGAACTTAGATATGTAGGAATATTTTTAGTGGTCGTCACATGACGCGTCATTATAACTTAGCCACCAGCAAGTCATAGGAATCTATATATCACCCTAATATAGATTCGTAAGGGATGCCTGTGAAAATTAGTGCGCCATTTTTCCTACATTTAGTGCATGCCAACAAAACATGTTTTTTAATTATCCTCCTATTTGTATCTACATTGTACTACACACTTAACACCGCACTGCACCCAACATGATTCATGCAATTATAAATGATTTTATTTCTATAAGTAAGTTCTACACTTGTACAAGTCAATCATATTTAAAAACTACATGACGTCGGCTTTTTCTAAGTGACTTCTCAGAGAAGAAAAGCCGAAACAAACTGTGAGTTTTCAGTCTTATTTAAAGTCCAGACATTACCTTGGTCAGATTATGTGAAGACCGTGTCGATTGATGTCTGAATCGGTCTGTTAGGGAAAGACTGACACTGATTGAGAGGTCCAGTCAGTGCACGCATTTGTCACGAATCGTGCAGCTAATAGAATATTGTATCTAATCAAAGGTGATTGCAATCACCTAGGCTTTCTGTAAAGAGTCTCGAGAATCTACCAACATATTCTAGGGACTACCAATATATTCTACTAGGCTGTGTCTCTTTGATAATCTCACTGCGCTACAGGATCCTACGTGTGTTCACAGCATACAATTAGATGCAAGCTTTGCATCATTGATGTTCTTGGAAGGAAGGTAGGTAGGTCTCTGTGGTTTGAGGTTTAGGTGGAGGTGACGTCAAAGGAACCTGTGTACCTATGTTATCAATGCATTTCCAGCTAACAGCTAAATGCTGTACCTACCTACGTGTATATTTGAACCTCTGAATATATTGGTATGTTTGGAGATTTGAGTGGATTCTTAACTCCGTAACTCGTATCTTCAAGGTACAACAATGCTCGTAAATGGGCCTCCAAAACCTCTATCTATAAAAACAATAAAGCTAAAGGGTTTGTTTGAACGCGCTAATCTATGGAGGTTTCAGTTGGATTTGAAAAATTGATTTGCATTTTATAGCCCGACTCTTGAGAAAAAATAAGACCTATTTCAGATTACGCTACGAACCTAAAAGAACGAGAAAAAAGTGAGAAAGAAGGCGAAGTTAAGCATGGGCGCGATGCAATGCGACGGGGTGGGTCGGGGAGCAAGATTACTCGCAGTCGAAGTCGCAGTATAAATTAACTACTATAAAATAAATCTGTTTTAGAAGCATAAAGGATTATTACTTTTGAAAATCTTTAGTCCAGTATTTTAAACCCGCCTCTTTACTAGATAAAATTAGCATAAATCTTTAGATCCTAAGTTTCAATTACGTACTAATCCGCTTCGTTATTACTTAAACTTACTACTTAAACTTATGTAACACACCACAACTTCACTTGGTTAAGTTGAAAGTTATCCATCACGTAACACTTTAAGAGATAATCCTGAGCATATCTGCGCTTATGAAATTTGTTCTCGTTATCTACCTATTCCCTTCACATCACTTCATTATTAATATTCAGTCTACAACTCAGCCATATTATTTTTTATATTCACTATATTGTGGATGTCAATACACCTCTGCCCAATAACCCTTCGAAGGATAGCAGTGTGATGTTGCTATGTTACTACTAGCTTTTCGCTAACAAAGTCGGTGTCTTATAGTTTTTTGCCACCAACTTCCGAATCAAAGAGATTTTTCACCAGTCGGTTCTTCTTATTAGCGAATAAAAATTAAATTAAAAATTTAAAAAACCCCCGACACAAAAAAAAATACGTCGCGTTGGGGGACCGCTCCAAACCTAACAATTTACTTACAAATAGTCTATTACCTAACTGAAGAAAACTTTTATAAAATGACTTCTAAATATTGCATTTAGGATACGACCGTCAACGACGTCTGCCCTCGCAGAGCGGTCCCCCAACGCGACGTATTTTTTTTTTGAATTATTAATACATACTTAGGTACTTCAAGATTGAGTTTTTTTGTTATTTCTTTCTTTTTAAAGGGATTTTAGGTTTTGGTGTCGGGGGTTTTTTAAATTTTTAATTTAATTTTTTATTTTATACTTTTTATAGGTATACTTATTATAATGTAATTTTTTTGTTAAGTTGTAAATACATAGAACATCGCCGTGGCCAACAGGAAGATGGGAAGCTTCCAAAAACAATATCAATTCAATTTGATGATGCCACTATCGGCCGGAGTTGTGTTGACGAGAATGGATGGATTCTGATAAGGCCACATAATGTAACTTTTCAAGGTCTCAGAGGATATGGAAATATTGAAAGAACAATGTTTCCTATCATTTTATGTTGGGCGATTACGGCATATAAGTTGCAAGGCACGACAGTTGAAAAAGCTGTGGTTTACTTAGGTAAAAGTACTTTCGCAAAAGGCCAAGCCTATGTAGCCTTAAGTAGAGTATTTTTACTCTGTTTCAGGCTACATAGCCTTGGCCTTTTCCTTGGATGGTGTAGCAGTTTGTGAGCTCGACCAAAGAAAACTATTTAATAACCCACATGACAAATCATCTTTAGCAGAATTGCAAAGACTGAGATGTAGTCATTGATACTCTCACGTGACAATCGGATTTCCATGTCCCGATTTTCCCACCACCAATTTTCTCATCAAGCGAAGCTTGAACATTCTCGATTAAGTCATCAATATTCTCTTTCAGTGCGCTTTCATTTGAGACCCCACTCGAGTATATTTGTAGACATTCGGTTATTCTTCCCCACTTTCACCCCCCACAACTTTTAAACGGCTCAACCGATTTTCATCAAACATGTCTAAGAACACTCGCACATAAGTCACCTTTAACACAAAAAAAAAAAATTGAAATCGCTTCATCCGTTCAGGAGCTATGATGCCACAGACAGACAGACACACAGACAGACCGACACACAGACAGACCGACAGACAGACAGACACGTCAAACTTATAACACCCCTCTTTTTCCGTCGGGGGTTAAAAAGTATTTATGTTTCACTTTTTAGCTATGACACTTACCCCACACTAATTCGCATAACACTACTGGTCAGGTACACAGCAGTGACAGGAAGTATTATAACATCACGACAAACAAAATGGATTATTGTACGTATTATCGAAGCGAACGCTACCCCTAGCATAAGCAATAAAATTTATATGGGACCACCCCTGAAACATAACCTTACCAGTAATAAAAGAAGTTTTGAAACCGAACTACAATTTCCGGAGATATCGCGGAACAATAATAAAAAATATTCAGGCGAATTGAGAACCTCCCCCTTTTGAATTTGGATAAAATAATAAATACCAGTGCCGTGCGGCCCACTGTTCCTTAGTCAGGAATCTGGTACCTGTATTACTTAGTATACAACAGAACCAACGAATTCAACGGTAATTGGCCACTTCTTTGTTGCCTTGCGTGTTAGAAAATATTTTCACAAAAAGTCCCAAACTTGTTACGAATGTACTTTTCCTAGGTATGTAACGAAAAACACAGTGGGTCGACTTGATATCGGTTGGCCTCAATCACATATAAGGTATCTTTCACTACAATGTGTCAAAATTTCTGAAACCTCATTCAACCACAGCTTACCCTAGAGAAGGTGGCTTGGGGAAATCACATCTAAAGTAGGTTTTACAGCTAACGTGAACATTACGCCTGAAAATGTTCACAACTTATGTGGACTTTTTCGGTGTATAGTTTTATCACGCACAAATCCTGTTATTAGCATAAGTGCGATTTCTATGTTTTATCAGTGAAACTATCAAATTTTTACTCTACGATAATATGACGAATTTACTATATTTTAACTTCTAGTATACAATTTCTTACCTAACGTTCGTCGAAAGAATATTCAGCTATTTAGTGTGTTTCAACTTTTTTTTACTAACCACTAGGTATTTTTATTCACACTGCCGATACTTAAACAAACAAAACTACCCAATTAACCAAATCAAGCAACCACAGAGCCAATTAAAGACTTCAATTCACACATCGGACGCTAATCAACAATAATTAAAGTATAAGTCAATCATCTGATAATTAGAAGTAAAGGGAAGATTTATGCACCAACAGCTCGTCATGCTAAACATAATATAAAATATTAACTGCACAGTGTACCGCCTCATCGCTTCGCAAAAACTTAGCGTGTGCTCTAATTGGGTTTCAGAAAGCAGCAACGCCGCTGGAACGTAATTTTTTACAATATTATTACAAAAATTATTTGCAACCGTTTTATAAACAAACACAGTGTGCGCTTAATGGTGGGGCGCACAGTGGAACGAATGTATGGGAGCGGTTGGACGTAGACATGTCCGAAAAAAAAGAGTAAAATTATGCCAAACTAATGATGCCATCTTATTCGATTACTTAATGCCTTCATAACTTGTGGTGATGAATTTCTTCATAACTCCCATATTTCGGGAGTAATTTGAGAAAATGTGAAATTTTACTATGAAAATGAGTGTATCGAGCTCTCTCCCTCCTGATTCCGGGCTTGTTTCAAGTAGCGGTCTCTAATATCATAATGCTAATACTAAGAGCTATATTTAATACTAAGACACATAGTGCGCCAAATGTGCACTTTCTGGGATAAAGAGTGATGTTTATTTTATAACACAATTTTTTTATTTTTTGTTTATTTTGTTGATTAAAACCGTTTTTCTAAAGGTTTACCTTATTACAATAACATTTCTGAGCAGCCAATTAGAGAAGATATAAGCTAATTAGGATATATAATTAGGGACTTAAGGTTTACATATAAAACTGATGCACTAATGATTACTGATAAGAACATTGCTATTATTTAATTACTAAATGGCTCTTAATACACTAATTTAGCATGCATCATTTACTAATTATCACAATAACTAATTACCTTGCAATATTTAACAAAGGATACCTGGGATACCTGGATTTTATATAAATAGGTCACTATTAGTAACTTTAAAATCAGTGTTGATTTACACCTCGTTGTATCCAAGCTAATCTCGCAATGTATTTTCCAAATTTTAATACAAATCTTGATATTCACGTTGCTTTATGCGCACGCGCACATAAAGATTTACGCGACTTTAACTATTTGTTCAGTATTTTAAAAGATAACAGTTGTGTTCAGTTATGTGAAAGTGCTGAAACAAGTTTAAAAGACTGGTGTCGTCGATTTTGCTACCGCATTTATGCAAAATGGACACAGTCTGGAAGAAGCACAGATAAGTTTCGGAAGAAACATGAGATTTGGCTACAGGCTGCAATTCAATGGCCGGAATTACAGAATGAAAATATGGAACCTTCTACAGAAAATATAAGTGACGTCATCGAGCCCATAATTTCTCCTGCTAAATCTGATGCTTCAACTTGTACACATCCTAGTCCTCGTAAATCTTTTGAGGACCTTAGTAACCGGCAAAAAAGAAGACGCACTGAAGATAGTCTTTCATGCAGCAGTAGCAGCGCTGAAATTATGTTTTCGGCCGAAAGGGCGCTTCAAAAGGCAGGACAAAGCGATACAGCTTATGTTATGAAATACTTGACGGAGAATCCAGAAGAGGCCTCAAAAATCAAAGCCTTCATTGAAGGTAAATCAATTCAGGTACGGGAAATATCCCCTTTGAAGGCATTGGCTCTTTATGTATCGATGAACTTATCGAAATGGCGCTATAACACTCTTCGGGATTTCAACACTCAAGAAGGAGCTCTTCAATACCCGAGTTACTACATGTTGGTTAAAGAAAAAATTAAGTGCTATCCGGCCAAAGAAGATCTCACAGTTACAGAGAGCTCTGCAAAAATCAAATTACAAGCCTTGATGGATTTAACCTCAAGAAGACTTATTAGGTCGTTAGAAACCCCTGTTGATCCCAATCAACAGCTCGTATTGACCAGCAAATGGGGTTTTGACGGATCATCTAGCCAAAGCATTTATCATCAAAGGACGAGTGAAGATGAGCAAATCGATCTTGCTAGTAATTTTATGATTAGTCTTGTACCACTGCGGCTCGTCTCAAAAGGTGTAACAATTTGGGAAAACGAGCGACCATCTTCCACTTCATTTTGCCGGCCAATATTGTTTAAGTTTATAAAGGAAACCAAAGAAAATGTGCAGAGAGAGATGGCTGAAATCGAAGCAGAGATTGAAGCCTTAACTCCATCCACCATCACTGATGGAATTAGTGTCAAAAACCAACTGCTGTTGACAATGATTGATGGTAAAATTCATTCCATTATATCCAATACAGCAGCTTCAGTGTGTGACATATGCAAGGCTTGTCCTAAAGAAATGAATAATTTAGAGTTAATCAAAGATAAACACGCAAACGAGGACATGTATAAATATAGCTTAAGCACCCTTCACGCTTGGATTCGCTCAATGGAATGCTTATTACACATTTCCTACAAATTAGACATAAAATCATGGCAAGTAAGGGGTGATATAGCAAAAAGGCAAGTTGATGACAGGAAGAAAAGAGTTCAAGAGGCTGTAAGAAGAGAAACGGGCTTACTTCTCGATGTTGTGAAACAAGGCAGTGGATCCACCAACAATGGCAACTCGGCAAGGAGATTTTTTGAAAACTACACTAAATCTGCTGAACTGACCGGAATAGATGCTATGCTTTTAAGAAAAATCTGTGTGATCTTGCAGTGTATTTCATCAGGAGAGAAGATCAACGTAACTAAATTCCGAGAGTTCTGCTTTGATACTGCTAAGCTTTACGTGGAGTTATACCCATGGTATTATATGCCTTCTTCACTTCATAAAATTTTAATGCATGGGCCAGACATAGTTCAGAACATGTCAATTGTGCCCATTGGTTTTCTATCCGAAGAGGCATCTGAGGCTAGAAATAAAGATTTTAGAAAATATAGAGAGGGGCATTCTCGAAAGCATAGCAGTATCTCATGCAATGAAGATATTATGCACAATCTTTTACTGTCTTCTGATCCACTTGTTACAAGTATCCGTCCAAAAGGAAATAAGTTTGTAAAAAAATCTTCTTTTAAGGAATTTTATGAGCTTACGGATTCTGAGAAAAGTGATATCGAATTTGTTAACATAAATGATTTAGCGGACATCGATTCTGAATTTGAATTAATTGATGATGATGATGATGACGAAGATAATTAAATGATGTTATTGTTTTAAAATGTGTAACTTAGTAAATTAGAGCTTACATCTTAATTATTTATTGTACTTTTAATGAAACTAGGTAATTTATTATCAACTTACTTAAAAGTCATACTCTCATCAGTTCTTGTGAATATTTTTGTTAATATATATTTCTGTATATATATAATATATTTATAGACCTCTTAATAAGTCTGTCTGCGGTTTAAAGTAAATACAAATGGGGAAAAAACGTTTTTTTTTTTAAATTTTCATTTCCTTTTATCCCAGAAAGTGCACATTTGGCGCACTATGTGTCTTAGTATTAAATATAGCTCTTAGTAATAGCATTACGATATTAGAGACCGCTACTTGAAACAAGCCCGGAATCAGGAGGGAGAGAGCTCGATACACTCATTTTCATAGTAAAATTTCACATTTTCTCAAATTACTCCCGAAATATGGGAGTTATGAAGAAATTCATCACCACAATTTATGAAGGCATTAAGTAATCGAATAAGATGGCATCATTAGTTTGTCATAATTTTACTCTTATTTTTCGGACATGTCTACGTCCAACCGCTCCCATACATTCGTTCCACTGTGGGGCGTGGACAAAGTTTTTGTGTTGCAGAGAAATGCGCAGAACAAATTGATTTCCAATTCAAAAGAGGTAAAACTTACTTCCAACTATTTCACTTACGCAGTCAAAGAAATATTTAGTAAATAAAAAACTGAATTAAACCCGTTCAAAATCCAACATTACATTCTTTTAACACAAACAAGTACAATGTCACAAACAAACAACCACGAATACTGGTACACAATACAAACGCGATCATAATTTAGAATATTTGACATGAAATCTTGCACAAGAAAACCTATTATAAGTCCGGAGACAGCTGTAATGGTAAATTAAACGTATCAAAAGATGCGGAATCGTAATTACATTTATGTTTCAATTCAAATTACCTAAATTATTCTTGTTTGCTTCGTACCTACCACATAATTTGTATGTAAGAAATGTTTTATTATTATAAGTCTTTGAGGTTGTATGTAGGTAAGAACAAGATTTTATCTTAAAATGAAATCGTTATTGCAATTTTGAGGCAGCTCTGTTTGTCTACAGAAATAAAAGACAAATTATTAAGAATAAAGACAATCCTGACAAAACCAAAAAAAAAGACACTGCCAATATCTTACAAAGAGTGACAAGAAAACTTATTACAGTCGAAATAGCAAACAAATCATTCTAAATTCAAGTGAACGAAATAATTAACAATTTGTCCATTTCGGAATTGTCATGGTCAGTGATGATGGATCTAAATGTTGATCACAAGCTGAATGATGAAGTAGTCTATGTAGTATCTGAGACTTTACGAGCAATTGTAACTCATCTTATTATTGATTATAAGCACGAGCTCAATGAAGAATAGTCTTGATTGTAAGGCTAAGTAATTGGTAGAGTAGAATTTCAAGTGAGTAAATCTTTTCGTTGGCTGTCTAGCTACCACTTGTACTGCTATTAAATGTGATTTCATGAAAGGCTTAAATGCGATCGCTGCAGTTCAAAGAGGATTGTCAATAGAAAGGGAGGACTGATATATGCCGAATTAAGTTGAAGACCTTGTACTGATAGTCCTTGCCTATCTAAACGAAGTACCTAAACGAAGCCTTCGAGCCTTCGAGCATCGATCAATCTATGCTTAAATGTTTAGTATTTGCTTCAGCAAAGAATATTTAGAATAAGGGGTTTACTTACCTATCTGTTTTTAACTGGCAGTTATAAAATTGTTTTTGTATGGAATATACATCCCATTTAATATCTTTTCTCAATACAATACTCTTGTATTACTTACGTCATCTGTAAAATCACCTTCACTCCAACTCTCACCTTTCCCAACAGCTTAGCAATAACCAACGTACCTGAAACGAACAAAACACTATTATTAGCACGATTGATCGAATAAAAATCGATATAACGCAATAATTATGCACATGCACGAGAATCGAGATCGAATCGATTGTTGCATGCGCTGTCAAAATTGTCGTGAGCAAACGGACTGTGAATAATTGCTAACTTCAGGTTATGTCGTTAAATGAAGGTTACGTATATTTTGCGAGTATAAGACAGTGTTGGATTTGAGATTGTATATCGATTTTAATATTTTTTTTCCTCAGTATCATAAATTCCTTAGTCGTATTCCGAAGTTTGGCTGTGTGCCCGGATGTGGTATAATTCCTTCGGGAAAATCTGGCGTGATATTAAATTGTAGAATATATCAATCTTTGTAAATTGGTTTAAAAAAACCTTAGTGTACAAGGTGTATCTCAAATTGTAATGTTGTAAGAATTATTTTCATTCTGATCTTTGTTTTAAAAACTTCCTAATTTTGTGTCTGTTATTATACAAAATTGTGTTGCTTTGCAAAAAACGCGCTTGCCAAACATTTTTAATCAAGTTTCACCTACAAAATATTCGCCAATACGTGGATCAATGGAAATGCCGCGCATGCCTGTATCTATCAATTTATTTCGTTAGTGACAATTTTGTTCGGTAAAATTCAAACATATTTTTCGTTCGAAAATATAAATATTGTGAAAAAGTTAGCCGACAATTTTTTGTTCATTTTGTAATCCAAATGAAACACTGTGCATTCTTCAATAAAAATACAGTTGAAATTAAATTGTTATTTTTTTGTTCTGTTGACTTATTTAGAAGATGCATTAAAATGGTTTTTGCGTTGCAATGGTTCACGGAGAACTCTAATTAACAAGTAATCAATCAGATAGGATACTTAATGATGCGTGACAAATAGCAAAATGTCTATTTTACACGATATAATCATTGTAACGTAGCGACTAATTTCTTTTTGAATCCAGTTCTGTGTTGCGTCAATCGATGACGAACTTGAATCACACTAACCTAGTTATATCAATCACCGAGCCACTTTCAGAGGAATTTAATTTTTCGCTTTTATTGGACGGCGATTCGTTATCGAACATTGCAAAGAATGGCGATTTATCTTCGTTACCGGATTATAAGTTTTGGATAAGTTATTAGATTCTGATATTAAATCTTATGAACATAAAAATGGAGAACAATTTTTCACAGACAATTTATTCGGTTATTAAACTTCGGAAAAGTATTTTAGGTAAGTACTTTGTTAAAATGGTCAAAAATTATATTACTAATGAGAGTTGATTAACTTTATCACTTTGTCGACTATAGTCAAATCTAATTGCAGTTATACCACTGATCAAAAGTGCAATGTTCTATCTACCAATTCCCCAGTAAATCAGTAAAGCCAACTGTCTGCCACAAAACGTGGCGCTTGAAGTAAAACTATCTCAATAGTGCTTCCAACTTTGTAGATAGAAGCAACTGGCACAAATCATCTCATTTTATCGCGACGCGATCGGAAACTATCGGAAAACTTCGTGACACAATCGTGAGGGAGGGAATTGATTTTAAATGACGTTTTGTTCTTATGACAGTTTTAGTTCCCGAGCGTTTTTTGTCTGCGGTTAATTTTGTGAATGAGGTTTTTGCGTTTATTTTTCAGTTAGTCAACAAAAGTGTTTTGAAAATATCTAAAATTGTCATTATTAATATTTTTCTCTAACAAACAAACTAGGGAACAAAATATCACCTACATGTAGCAACAAGAATATTGAGAGCTCTTCGTCTAGATTATGACACTTAACCTATCCTATAGGTAATAGCAATAATACCTACCTAACAGTATAACAAAAATGCACTAAATACACTTTTATGACCGCGTCGACAGAATAATTTTGTCCAAACATTCTCATCATTTAAAACACAGTGTAGTATCTCATAATTTTCTGCCCGCTGTATTAATATTCCGCTAGAGAGTCTGACAAAATTCTAAACACCTGTCAGAACATCACAACTTTTCATAATTGAATTAAAAGTTACATTTTGTTAGGGATCGGTCCTGTCCCGGGGATAAATTTTCAACACAGTGTGGGAAGCACGAGATCGCTGGAACTCATTAGGTGAAAAAGTAACGTATTTTTAATCCGGTTTTACGGATTTATGTTTAACTTTTGACGGCTACAGAACGGATTTCGTCTTGTTTCTGGCAGTTTTGTTCAGTGCAGATGGATGATGTAGGTTTTTAGGGATTTTTGTATATCCTGGTGCCTTTGATAATTTCGCGGCTTTGAAGTTAGAATCCTCATTTTTCTGAAAAAACAAGCAAACATTTTGTGCGTAGTTAGATTTTCCTACCACAAACCATTCGACCAAATCTGATACTCCTTTTATTTGGTAGTTGCTTACTAACATTTTTTTGCTCAGACGTTACCAACTCCAACTGATGTTGATTACAAGGACAATATGACCAAAAGTGTATAAGAAGCAAATTCTACTGCAGCAACGAATGCTTGCAGGCTATGACATAATCATAGTAAAAACAGAGACAGCCTCTTCCACAGCCACCCCCCTAGCCTTGCAAAGTTTCCTCCTACAATAAGCACCACCGTCAAACAACTGGTCCATTTCACTGCCTCACAATGGTGATACGATCGTGACGTTTGCTTCCGAGGAGAAACAACAGCTCCTAGACAATAGTTAGGAAATAGCTACACTGACTCATAGCGTTCGCAATAACATAGCTATTTATAAAGACATCGTGGAGATGTGTTTTATTGACAATGGTGAGCAGGCCTTTTAAGTATGCATTAAAAGGGATGCATTAAATAGCATTTACCAGTGACTTATACGTCCGGAGCAACCTGACCATTTAGCCTTGATTCAAATTGTTGACTGTTTTTCTATTGCATGTGCTATTTCTGGAATAGTTCATGTCAAAATGACAGAACAAGAGGTCTTGAAATACTAGTTTAACAATAGTTATAAAAAAATAATACTAGTTTAACAATAGTCTTAAATGTTGAAGATTATGAACTAAAGCATAGAAATTCTTAAATAAAACTCACAATGCTATTCATATTTCCAAAGAAACTGCGCAACTAAAAGGAAACCTATAAATGTACCAACAAAGTGTTAAATATCTCTGTGCAACGAACAGTTTCTCAAAGACTATCCAGTACTAGTCCGCTTAGATTTGCCAGCTCAAAGGCGGTAGAAATTGTATGTTCTTTATTCAAGAGTGGAGGATTATTCATATCGTGTAGTTTTCTGTTTGTTGTATGGTTTGGTTTCAGTATCGGTTTTAAAAAGGAGCTTTTATTTTGTATGCTTTTATTTTTCCCTGGTTTTGTGTTCATGATTTTACACTTATTGAAATTATTGAGTCTTATCATTCATCACTATTACTACATTATTTTTGTCAGGCTATTTATAATTGAAAAATCCCTCCCCCGATTTTGTAAACATCTCACGATTCTACACTTCCTCTTATTTACTTAATTCTACTTGAATAATTTTAAATCAAATAAAAACTGTTGTAAAGCAAATTCCTCCTTCAACATCCAAAGAAACATAAAGAGTAACTTCTCTTGTTTCATTTACACACAAGTACGCTACTGGGATAAAAGCGAGTTCTCTTTTATCTTCTAACTCATTAACAACAAAAACATAATCATAAAACAAGTACTTGGAACAGTCTTATCTACCAGGAACATTAAGTAATGTTTAGTAAGGGGTAGAAATAATATTTGTGACACAAATGAACAGAGATAAGCCTTTCTGATTCAATAATTTTCACGAAATCTGCTGCGTGCAGTAACGTTATCTGGGATTTATCGTTCACGAATGACTTATTTTTATAAGAGAAATATTAAACGTAAGCTTTTTAGGAATTAATGACGAAATTGCAGAAAATAATTTTATATTTTTATGAATAATACTGGTATATAATTGTATTCAGTTAGACTGGAAGCCGAACACGACATATTATAGTTGGAAATAGGCTAAGCAGCTGATGATAAGGATAATAATTACAGATGATGAAAAAAGGAGTCTCCTGTTTAGATGACAGACTGCCGTCAAGCATTAGTAAAATTATTATTTGAATGAAAGATAGAATTAATAACATTAGCTATCAGATAGTTGATGTCATCTGCTGATCACAGGAGTGCTAACGACAACAATGATAAATAGAGGCGAATAACGTAGTTCACATTTTCATAGCCTCTCACTAGAGCTTAGCACAGGAATACGCAGATTAAGAGCTAAAGTAGGTAATTAAACCTACAGTGGAACCTTTTTCAATCTCATTAAGGAAATTACATAGAACTTTTCAAGCAAGAATTCCTCCAAACAAAATCCTAAAGTAAAGTCGGACAGTTAAGCAGTAAGTACCAAATAATAGGGAAGATGCAAATATAATATTTATGAAAATTTTATGATTTAAATGTTAAAAAAGTATAAAAGAAGGGCCACTGCAATGTTTTTATTTTACATAATGTTGATTTTTAACAATAATTACGTATTAAAATTACTTGAAACGAAACGTATTTCAAAACACCAATCAGCGTTTAGTGACGTCACTCCTGCCTGTTACGACGACTTGTTGAGGTTATGGTTGTAAAAGTGAATATTATTTTATGGGAATATTAATTGCGTTTTTTAAATAAAAATGATAGTTGGGATTATCAAAGCAGACTCCAGGAATTTATTTACCAAGAGTTAGTGTTGACATGAGATCTTTTTTCAGAAAAAGGTTTCCTCCAGACATTTTAAACTTTTACCAATTATCAACGTCGATCTCAAACTGTAAAATAAAAAATCTACTATAGACAAGTTTTGTAAGTATTAGGTAGGTAACTAACGTGTTTTTACGTACAAGCAGATTAACTAAGCATACTCGTATAACAAGTATATTCGCCTTATGACGTATAACACACACGACATATAACAAGTATATTCGCCTTATGACTTACGTCAAAGTGTTCTTCACAGCATCGAATAGTGGTCTTTGGAGAATAATTGTCATTTCTTTTTGCAGCTTGATATCACTTTTTTCTCAATTTTGGTCAGAACGTCTAGTCAAAAACAATTTATTTGGAAACTTTTTTGAAGTAGTCACGGACTCATTGGCACAAAACATGAATAAACGCAGCTTTTATTATTAGTGGTTTTGTTATGATCACCTGATGTTGATGGATAGTTCATTTTAAATTTTTACAAAATATATTTCGAAAGTCGAAAAAAATACGCAAAAGTATGAAAGCCGACGAACAAATACGGCCAGTGACAGACAAGAATGACGTCATCGGAACTATAGGTCCGTTTTCGCGGGAAAATTTAAACTGTCAATTTGAAACCGCATTTTTTCCGATAAATTACAATGTTTTAATTTTTTTATATATTTGTGGTCTATTCTACATGGAATTCTTTAAAGTGAAAACAAAAATAAAAATATTGCATGTTCCCTATTGGAGCATAAAGGCTCGGGTCGATCCCTTCACGATTGTATTAGGTAAACGTTAGTACTTGGAGTACTTCAAGTCTGTTTCAAAGTCAAGTGCTAAAACGTGTTGAAGTGGGGTTCCAGAAGAGATTGGTTTTGTTTTATATCTTCGAGATTATATAGCTTCAAGATACGGAATAAATGAATATGAAATGTGTATACCAAAATTAATACAGAATAATGTTCCTCTGTACAAAATGATGTTACAGATTGAATTAGGCTTATCAAGGCCATAAGTGCCAGCCTAATGAGAGCTCATCTTTCTTAATAACAGGCAATTGAGAGAAATTGGACACTTGATATCACTCGTCTGAAAGTAATCTTTGGTGGAATAAGTACGTGAGAATTAATCTTAACGAAAGAAGTATTATTGTAAGGGATGAGCTGACAATTCCATAATCAACCATATTTCTTTCCCATATTGTTTTGGCTGAAATATCTTAAGCATTTGTACAGACATATATAAAAAACCACAACTTCATTTCAAAACCCTTCATTGCTACTAAATATTCATCTACTTCACTGCGTCAAATCGGACATTCTGACATATTGCCCCAAAAATGTACATGAATTGAGCGTACAGTTTGAGTCCGTAATTTGCAAATTGGCTGGTCCACAGTGACCTCGCAATCAGTCTCGAAACACAGCCTAATATGGTCACTTTATGTCAAACAAACACGCTTTTAACGAGTAGTGTGACCACGATTGGGGGCTTATACTGGACACCGGGGATTTTTGGTTTTATATGAAATATGGAGCGGATTTTTATATTTCCATGAACATTAATCCAAAATAGTGTGACATTATGGGTGTTATACTGTGTTTGAGTATATATTAAGAGATGTTATACAATTTTCTTTTACATAATTGTTTACTAATGTGAGAGTTCTCCCACACACTTAAATCATTAAAAGCTCTTTATACACAGTGTAACAGAAAAAACCCAAGTCCTAAAAGTAGTGTGTTCATAATTGACTACTGAATCGATTTCAGTAACTTTTGATAAGGATTATTTTTCCAATTGATTTTTTCTGCCATATCTACCGAAGATTCAGTCACAGGAAATTAAATATTAAGTCAGTAAGGCTTAATAAAATGTATTATTATTTATTGTATTATGAGTTTAACTAATACTCTAATGGAGATGTTTATAGTCTTGCGTTAATTATGTTGCATGATGTATAGTTCATAAATACGTCCCAATGCTTCTATATTTCTGTACTCTATTACATCTTCTCTCAGATCTGGAACGTCAATCGTTTTAATTACAGATAAACTTGATGATAAATGAGTCACTTCAAAATCACAATCCCTTACTCCTAGCTTAGTGCGTGATGCTGTAAAAACGTTAATAGAAGAGTTGTCTCTATAAATAGTGATAATTACTTCATCAGCGTCGACAATCGTGCCATTGTTCGGGTGAAGGAGACCCCGCTGTTATTGTAAACTGTTTGTTTGTTTGCGCAAATGAGACGGTTGGGTTCATAGTGATATAAATAATTATATTTTTAATAGACATCTTTTGTTTATGACAGTTTATTTAGGTGGTAATTCAGGATATATACACTTATATATTATTTATTTATTTATTTAATACTTCAAGCACATAAATGTACAGAGGCGGACTTATATAATTGTTCAATAACGTACGTGGAGGTTGAAAATTACTAATCGGGGCGGGCGTACGAACGAGATAAAAAGTATCCTAGATGTGAATCCATTTGATAATCTGATTCTGGTTTGGTCTGCGTGTCAAATTTTACCCAAGCCCGTTTTTAAAAAGAGTGTTTGATTTATTTTTCGAATATTAGTTTCATGTTAAATGTTTAAATTGTTTATGATGGTTAAACCACTATAAGGCTTGAAATAGCCTTCCTCTTTTACCCTCTGTGTTTGCATACTTTTCTTTCGCGTATTTTTTTTGAGTTTATGATTCATCATCATCATCATTTCAGCTGAAAGACGTCCACTAGACATAGGCCTCCCCCAATTTACGGGGGTTTGCCATTATCGCCACGCTTGACAGACAGGTTGGCGATCGCAGTATGGTGGTAAAATGCACATATAACGTATTTCTTGCCGTGGGTGTCGTAAGAAGCGACTAAACGACTAAGTAGGGAGACCGATTGCTAAGCTGAAATCATAGAGATTCTATTTATCTCTAATCAATCACGGATCTCTTTCATTCTCACCAGGTGCAACCATAAGTTCCAATATAAATACAAGGCAAATTTATTTATTCTCTCCCGGTCCCGAATCCTACATAAAACGGGTGACTTCACTGTTTTCGCAGAAACTGTAACATTACCTCATCGTGTTGAAGGAATTAAGTTTATAACGCTATTTCTTCAATTGGAGAATATCTTGGATATTGTGTTTCTTGGTGAGCAAGACTTTGAATTAATGCAATATTTACCTACACTTGTTATAATTCTCAGGATTGTCAGGAGAATGACTTGATAGATTGACTCTGATTACCCTAACCTATCGTTTTTGCAATTATTTTTGTGATCCGATTCCATTCTAACCGGATGCAACTAAATACAAGTATTTTCCACTGGCTATCTGACCTCCAGGACTAGTTACTGGTTAATGGATTTACTGTGATTGTTTCAAAGAGGTTTTTTCTATATATAAAAAAAGGCAATGATATGACAATGGTAACGCAATCCTGACTTCCAAATTTTGGAATTAAATCCATACTACTTTTGTTTAACTACTATTTCCATGCATGAGCTGAATGGCGTGCAATTGTGGCCTATGTCCAGCGGTAGACTGCTATATGATGATGATGATGACTAATCTCATGGTAGCCTGTGGAACGAGTTAACTTCTCCATATGCATGTATGTCACCGAACAAAACTTTACGTTATCACTCTTCTCTAACGTTGTTAACAAACTTCTAAATTATCAAGTCATGCATCAGATAGATATAACCCATCCATCTAACACCTAATGATTTCATCCTTAAACACACGTATCACAACTATTTTTAGCATCAATCCCGACCCATATCTGTTGAATCTCAGCCGTGTCCCGAATCTGCGTCATGATGGCGACCCCAGCGCGTCACAAAATGGCGCACCAACCGCCTGACAGCTTAAAATTAGATTTGCGACAATTTGACGGCAGCTTCGCAGATGCACGGCAATTTGAAACTTGTATCGATTTTGGGATTGGCTCCGGTTATGACATTTGCCTTTTACGGAGTTTTCCATGTATGGGGACTAAACTGCTTTTAATGCCAACGATAAGGCAAAATATATTGGCATTATGCAAGCATTTTGGGGTTAAAGCGACCTATGACTTACACTATATGCCTTAATAGATTGCTTAGCAAAGAATATACTTGAATCTTTATAAGGATTATCTTGTTAAAAGCTTTGAAGCAGAGACTGCTTTTTAATTTAGTGTACATTTCTAGATTTTATTCAACTTTCCATCTTACTCACGCTTTCTTTAAGCGTACTTATCTATCATCATTATCAAACACAACAAAACTACATGCATTACATCAATGCACCCCAAACATATTTCAACGTCCTGGTTTAAAAATTACGGTATATAAAATAGGCACATATTGAATGTACGTTTCCAAAAAAAAAAAACAATTTCTCATACGTAATATTTTTAAACTTTTATCGTGCATTGTCACAAAAACGAAACGTGTATGCCAAATTTCAGCCCGATAGCTTCAGCCGAAGTGAGTGATATATTGAATGCAAAATTCCAGTACATATAAGTGAAGTTAAATTAGAGTCTTTAATAATAATAAAATAGAATTGATACTAGTTGCCTTTTGGAAAAGGAAAAATGGGCAAGAAACTTAACCGTAACTTAAACTCTTTTAAAATATTTTAGTAACATTTGCTTCAATAGCCTGGCAAATCAGAAACATACGCACAATGTTCTACAGAATCATAATTAGAATTGTCAGAACAACCCCAACGGGAATGACACACACTGCAAATCGCTTTATAACTCAAAATAGAGTGCAAATCGGATTCGAACAAGGCCAAATGGACGCGTAATCACTGTCAGTAACAGAGTTTTAAATAGGGTCGTTACACAGCTTGCACCTTTTGTTAGTATTAATAAACCTATAACCCCTTTTAGGTTTACCTCCCCTCGTATTTCTGCACTGGTCAATTATGTTAACAAGACCTGACCGTTCATTAGGGTGTTATAGACTGACCATCTGGTTGAAACCCCTTGAAAATTGCAACCCCTTCAAAACTGCAACCCCTTTGCATGAGTCATGTTGCAAAAAGGGGTGAAGTTAGGGTTGTTATTTCAGTACTATAATTTTAGCCTCGTCTGGGTCTGCTTTGATCTTTTTTGATTTCCCGTTTCAAAGTTTGAACTGAATTAATTAAAGTTTTGTTAAAAAAGAACGTTGCAGTGTGTGTTTTTAACTTTAAAGTTGACTGTTATGAAGTCCAGTGAAATCCTGGGGCTTGTTATGTTGCCATTTTAGTTACGGACTTTAAAAAAAACCATTTCTCCGAACTGTCGAAAAGACGAGAATAATTTAGAATGTGAAATGAAAAGGATATTCAGAATAAAACCTAGAAACACCTTTTCCTGCCTCTATTTCAAACCTGAGGATTGTAATAAGCCACAGCCAAGCCTCTTAAAATAAGCCATACTGCCATACATCGTACAATCGCAAAAAGAAATACGCGAAAAAACCTGTACAACATTCATAAGACAGTTTGGTACAAAAATAACTGAGACATGAATTGGCCTTGACCATCTTATGTACCGAGATGACTGTAACTTTAGGCAATAAAAAGCAGCGAATTCTCTCTTGATTCCGCTTGATTTTGTCCTGGTTTTCTTTAGTATCACTGCTATATCTTAGAAACTCATTTATGAAGTTCGGAAATTACTAACAATACGAGGTTTTTTATTGCATGTGTATTTTACGGCTTTTATTGTAATTTCGTTGATTTTAATCCAACATTTCGTCTTAGATTTGGGTTACTACAAAGTATGTCACACTGCAGTATTATAATACTTTGTGACGGATACGGACTACTGAAGTGGTTAATTACGTATTGTTCCCCTTTATAGAATAAAGAGAAATGATATCATCAACGTCGTGTAGAATAAAGAGCACTTAGGCCTAAATCTGATGCCATGGACATACCAAAAGGAAGCGATGAGTAATCTGTTTCGTAATTAAACCCTGATTTAAGAAAACAAATAACAACACTGAGAGTATTTATTAAATTACTGCGTAATGTTTGCTCCCAAGCAAATATTATATCAACCTTGGTTTTTTTCATCTACTTTCGATTCAACTCTTTCAGTGTCATCCTCCTTTCAACGACAGTTCCTAACTAGTTCTGTCACCCTAGTACCATCCACACACTGGTACAACTATTTCACCGCATAAGAAGATGTCGTGATGGTACATAATATGCACCTAATATTCAGTTCGCGTGTGCCAAAACTTCAGACGCTACACATCATTCGTTTAGAACACGGTCACCCAATTTGTTAGCAAATCGTTTAATGAATTTGTAAGGTCACGTCTACCATATGAAAAAGACTGACTCGAGGATATTACCAGACTAAATATAATTTACAATCAAATGATTCTGAGTATCTATCATAATACACTGCAGAGTCTAGATTCTACCCAGTAACAAAACGGCTAAAGGTTACATTAACTATCTGCTTGCTAAGATCACGTTTCGAAAGATTATGTGGTTAACCGCTGCAATCGCGAATCACTTCACTAAGTAAAATGCAAAGATTAGCGTCTCTTAAAATAAGCTTATTTGTTTAGATAGTGTCAGAAGAGAGAATAGAAGAATATTTAGAAAACAATATTGTTTTTAAGAAATGTGATTGCATTGCGTAGTGACAACATATGCGAGTACCGTGTGGTGCCGGACGTAAAGAATAACACCACCCCATTTCTTCCCGTGGGTGTCGTAAAAGGCGACTAAGGGACTTACTAGAGAATGGGCAGCAGCGTTCTCTATGCATTTTACCACCATACTGCGATCGCCAACCCGCCTGCCAAGCGTGGCGATTATGGCAAAGCCCCCCAAATTGGGGGAGGCCCAAGTCCAGCAGTGGACGTCTTACGGCTGAAATGATGATGATGATGATGAACATATGAGATATTTTCAACCAATGGTCTGATATTAAAGACTAACTACTACTACTAACTATAAGTGACTGAATAAGGTAACAATTTGAAAAACATAAATTTCAAAATACTTATTTGACGCTACACATTAGAATAGAATAGAAAATAATTCAATAAAATACCGAAACGCGCACGTGGTACGAATAATGATTTTATTGGTCGCAGACCATAATTGGATGGGTCAATGAGATAATGCGCACATAATAAGTTCAGGAGTTTAATGTTTATGACTGGGAATTTTATTACGGCAGTTATTTCATCTTTACGAGGTCATTCCGGATGACGTGGAGAATTTCTTATGACTTACTCGACACGGACCACGTTGACGATATTGAAACTTTAATTGGTGGATCTAGTACTGAATTGGAATTCAAGTTAAAGTGTTAGATGCTAATAGAACAATAAATGTAGAAGTGTGGATATTTGGCTGGCAAGAGTGATTATCATCTAGAGACAAGAAAATGACTAGCGGCTTACTATAAATACCTATCATAATTTAAATATTTGAAACATCTGATTTCAATCTAGAGGAAGGATTACTAAATGTACAGGAAAACACAAATAAAACAATTAAAAAAGTCGTTAAACCAAACTTTATAAATGGAACCGAGGTCGAAGTCGCAGTTACAAAAAGTTATACATGTAGCAACTTAGTTGTGTGCATCTCGTGAACTTGTCCGGGATTCAATATCCCGGACTATGTCGAGCGGATTCCAATTGGAAAAGTTGCGCTTATTGCCTGTCCCGGTTGGAGTGGTCATCGGGAACTTGGCATTATGCGGGTCGAAACTGTACGATCCGTGATATAGATATTGATGTCCCGAATTAAATTGGAGTATGAGCAATACCTATGTAAGTTGTAAAGAGACGTATGGGCTTAGATTGGAATGCTTTCAAAGGAGGAAAAGAAAGATTGATTACTTTCTGATCTGAATTCGATGGAGTATTTTTAGTGAAAACACATTAGCTTTCTTTCGGTAGCCGCTTTTTGCTACACTCCCAAAAAGTGATGAGCTATAATATTCATGTAAATAAAATAAACATGTAGTGGAATGTAGATAACCAACAGGAATAGATCAGTGTACATGAATACTAATTTTAGAAAAATCTATAAAATCACTAAAATCTATAGGTATATATTTTAATATTTCCATCCGAATATACCTCACTTTTCAATATACTACCAAATGACCAACAACATTAGCTACCGTTGACGTATATTTGAACCCTGCCTGTTCAACTGTAATATTTCAAATGCCAAACTGAAGTGGAGTAATTGGACATAATTTGTACAAAGGGTCCAGTTTCGGAGTTAGTTAGAACACAGAGACCAAACTAATTGGTGAAATTGGACCATGCTGACCGGTGCGTGTCGAACGAAAATATGTATGTTTTGATTTTTTGTGGGATCCATAAACTGGCTATTCATTTTTGTGTGGTTAATGTTCTGTATTTTTTTGTTGAGCACAAATATATTTTTAACAAAAACAGAACTGATTTTTTTTCTATCTTCTTGTTTCACATAACCTTTTAACCTCGTTATTTTGATATGATCAACCTCGTTATGTTAAATCAACCCACTTTCTCCTGAAAATGTTCTTGTTCCTTGGCAAACTTAAAACTATTATACCAGTTATCGTACAGAGTATTGAGTTAGATCAATAGGACGTTTTGTTATTGGTAATAAACTAATTATGTAGTATTAACATTCGCGACAACGCTACAATGGATATGGCGTCCGCCTTTCACCAAATTATACTTCGAATGTCAAATTTTATCACCGCGAGACATCAAGTATTGAAGACAACAAACATCATTATAGAACGAAGGTCACGGTAGAGCTGAGACGTGCGTGAGACACGACCATTAAATTCAGAGCCTTACAATTCAATTGGTCGCCCCTTGTTTATGTAGACGATGTGTTGGTGCCAGGGGAAAAGGCGGGTCTACCTATAGCGGTCGTTTTTATGCGAATGACTCAGTGTTGAGTCAGAGCGCCAGCGCTTAAGTTTGGGGCATTCCTGTATTGAAATTGGTTGCGATCGATTTCTAGAAGTTATAAGTTTTCCTGATAGTTCTAGTTTGTTGTGACTTCCGTTTGTTAAAAGTTTTTTATTTATTGGTGTAGTTGGATTTTTACTGCACTTCGCTTCTAATGAAGTTGGTTTTATATCTTATATCTTAATATTAAAAGTTCTTGGTTTGAGTTTTAGCGTTCTTGCCAAAACTGTTACGAAGTAAATTGTAGGTACTTATATTCTCCTTAAACTATCGACACTTACACTGTAGTTTATCCATTAAAAACAAACTGCTAAAAGTTATGTTTACTGTCTGTTATATTTAACGCTCTATTAAAAACAGGTGTCACATTTCCGTTGCAGACAATGTCCTATAAAATTCTCTGGTACTAGAAAAACGTGTATGCACCACATATGTCAGTAGCAGAAGTCACCTCATTCTGTAAAACGCCTCAACACGAAGGCAATCACTCTCTTTTACAGGCAGTAATGAAACGTGTCGTCTGCCGAGGTGACTAGGTACTCGGTAGAATGTTTATATCAGTATAATTACTACCAATTAGACGTACATTTACGCCCTAACGATGACATCATTCGCACGGAGGGACTGTCGACTGTAGGTAATGTTATACTAGTTACATTTTGTTTTACATACGAAGCTACATACAGAGTGAATAATAGAAATAATATACTCGAAATAGAATTTTGTTTTATAAAGACTATAATCATTAGCGGGGGTTTGTGGCTTAGTAATAATAAATAATAAATATCTTAGGACATCCAACACGCCGTTATCTGATTCCAAACTAGGCAGAGCCTGTACTGTGGCAACCAGACAACTGATAAATATACTTATATAGTTCTAAATACATACATATTGTAGATAAATTACACCCAGACACAGAACTAATGATTGTGCTCATCACACAAAGATTTGTCCAGAGTGGGGGTCGAACCCACGACCTCAGTCTTAGCAGTCAGGGTCACTAACCACTAGACTATCAGGCCAGTCAAATAACAGCTACACTGGTCGATCGATCGACCCGATTAAGCAACGCTTGCCACAGTTAATCAATGGATGGGTGACCATCTTCACATATCAAGACCCCGCCGTGCCTCGGAAGTCACGTTGGTTCTGGCTGTCATTTGTGGATCTTTGAAAATCGTAACGAATCGTCAGAAGCCAGAAAGTCTAACAACCAGTCTTACCAAGAGGTATCGTGTTATGCAGGAACTGGGTCTCGGAGATAAATGGGCAGTCACTCCATGTGTAAATACTGGACTTAAAACTAGACTTAGACTGCAAGTGCACCAACAGTTACTGTTGATGTAAGAGTGTCTTTTAATGTTGTTTTGTTTCTATATAATTCGACATATACATTATATGCTAGACTGTCCTCTAGCCAGTCTATTTTCACGGTTGACGTCACAAGAAGTGACTAAGAACGAATTTAATTAGCATAGTCAATTAATTCCAAACCTAACCCCTTGCAAACATGATGCATTGCCACATTACTAGCCACATGAACCTAATTGCCACTGTTTTACAACCAGAAGCCGTTGCGAAAACAAAGTAACTGCAACGCATGAGGTAACAGAAAAAAATACATTGGAAACACTAGAAAACTTAGGTGTAGGAGCAACTATTAGGTACAATGTTAAGATAGGAAGGCTAAGTCGTATAGTAGTGTTAATTGAGGACAATTGGAACTGCAGACTTCTTGAGAATTTTTAGCAATAAGTACCTACTCAAAAATGTATGTGTATTGTGTAAGGTGTAACATTTTAAAGGCTCTTATGCATATTGAGCCGTGAAAGTGAATTCAATTTCGGACGGGTGTTGTTACAGCGATTAATGGTTAGTAAGCAGATGTAATTGTTTTCTCAAACCGATAAAATTATCCATATATATACGTGAAGCAAAAACTTTGTACCCCTTTTCAACGAAAATTACGCGGACGAAGGAGTATGAAATCTGGAACAGGTAAAGTTTATATAGGGAAGGAGTACAGAAACCGAATATTGTATATAATAATGCGTTAATATTTAAATGAAATATGGTCGAATGTCAACCTTTGGGTGACAACCAGTATTCATAAATACTGGATAGCTGTTATGATACATAGACAAATCTTACACTAATTGTTTTCTGTATCTCACAGAAATAAGTAATGTTATTTTAGCCAACACAATTATTTGATATTATTAAGCAGGACACTGGTATCCGAACTTAAAAAATTACAAGTTTTTAGGTAAGTATATAGAGAAAGTAACCCAACTGAACACATATTTTCATTCTGACTATATCCTTTCATGAAAAAATAAAGTCTCATTGAAAATATAATGAGATCATAAATATCTTTTCTCATTCAAAAAAAATACTAGTTTAACACCACTCAACTGTTTTTTGTTCCGAATCGCCAGACGGCGCTTGTTTTAAGACAATGCGAGAGTGCACAAAAGAGTTGTGAATGAATGAACTGAATGATGAGCTCTTGCGCGAAAATGATTTATCTGATTGTTATACAACTTTTGCTATCGATTAAGAAGTGAGAGTAGAAGTGCACCCATTACTTTTGTTAAGTCAGTTTTTCGGGAGTTTGCTTTTTGTTATGTTTATACAGGGTGTCCAAGAACCTGGCGTCCAACTGGATTCCCACGATGCCCCAAGTTCTAACAGTACTCAGAAAAATATTTTAAAAAATCCACCCCATGTACTTACAGAATTATACTGATTTCAAAAAAAAAGGGGAAATGAGCACCCTGTGACATACTTTTGAATGCTGTGACTGCTAATGCTGATAATTTCGATATTTCTTGGAGGTTTTGTAATCTAGGGTATTGCTGTGTCTAAATAGAATGTAAAAATAAAGTACTTATTGTACCATTTTAAAATAAAATATTATTTTAACTAAAGGTGATATGGAAAACTATTGAATTTCGCAACTTTGACCGACTGTAGTGTAAAAAAAATGTACCAAAATAGTATGGCAAGTGACGTCAAATTTTGACGCGTTTATTCTTCTTTTTAAAAAGGTATAATACTTACACATTAATTTGAAAAAAAAAATTTTGATAATATTTTTACTCAACAACCCAATTTTTACGAAGTGCCTACCTACTAACGGTAACTGTCGGACCCTTTCTTATCTTAGAAACTGTTGACCACCCGGCAATACAAGCTCTCACTCTCCTTAAAAAGGACCGCTTTATGTTTCGCGAGTAACTTTTTTGACGTATCACCTGCACTGCTTGTGTTATCTTCTCACGAAGGTCAGCGATGTCATTAATGGGCTTCGCATAAACGAGCTCCTTCATAGTTCCCCAGAAAAAAAAATCCAGCGGATTTAAGTCAGGTGAGCGGGCTGGCCACGGGATTGTTCCTGATCGCCCAATCCACCTGTTCGGGTATTGCTCGTCCAAAAACTCTCTAACGGATACGCGAAAATGTGCTGGACAGCCGTCGTGTTGGAACCACATATCTGGTGGGGTCTCTTCTAGTAAGTTTGGCAAATCATTTTGAAGAAAATTTAAATATGATTCGCCAGTCAAATTCTCGGGCATCTCAAATGGACCAATAATATTCCCACAGAGAATACCGGTCCACATGTTCACTTTGAACCGGTACTGGGATCTATCTTCTCGCATCAAGTGCGGATTTTCCACATGCCACTCGTGCAAGTTGTGTAGGTTCATGTAGCCATCCTTCTTAAATGTTGATTCATCTGACCACAAAATTTTGTCGATAAAGTTTTCGTCTTCTCGATGTTTTTGCAGGATTGTTTCACAAAACGCGACTCGGCTCGGATAGTCTCGAGGTAAAAGACTTTGCACTCGCTGTACGTGGTACGGATGATATTCTTCTTTTTGGAGAATACTGTGTGCTGTGCTCTTCGGTATCCCCGTATCAGCTTCTATTCCTCGCACAGAGATGCTTGGATTTGCCGACACCGCCTCTAAAACTTCATCGCGTATGAAGTCATTTACGGGTCGTCCTTCACCAGCTACTTGATTGGGGAACCGCCCGTCACATAGTGATCTGTGCACATTAATGAAAACTCGATGGTCGGGATATCGCGTAGCCCTCGGATACCTTTCTCTGTAAAGTCTCGCTGCAGCTCGTCCATTACCTCTACATTCTCCATAAATGTAGTGCATATTTGCGTATTCTTGCGGAGTGTAGGTCGCCATGGTAGCACACACAAAACACAAACTGTCCAAACACAGGCAAAGGTCGTCGTAAAGAGTTCGTTTCAAAGTCCAGAGCACAAAGAGTAATCGAGTCCAATAAACAAAGCTTTAAATCGTAGTACGTGATCAATGGTAACAATAAGAGAGAGGTGCGTAGTAACGGCAGGAGGCAGTGACGCGTACTGACCGTACTGTTATCCTAAATAGCACGATCCCAGATAGCGTCACTATCTATCTCACTCGCACCTCTAACCTTTTTCTCCCTCACTCTTACCTGAATAATGGGGTACCATAAAGAAGAACCAGCAAATCGCAAAGATAGTTTCTGTCTTGCTCCCTCCTGTTGTAATAACGAATCACTATGGTGAGATGCATGCACATACCGTCCCTTACGGTCTAACCTGTTTTTTGAGAGGCCTGTTGTTATTTTTATGAGCATACAATAGTAATTCTTTAGAGGTTAGATTCAATTCGTCGTAAATTTTTCGTTCTAAGAATTCTGTAAGACATCGTAAAAATTGGGTTGTTGAGTAAAAATATTATCAAAAAATTTTTTTTTCAAATTAATGTGTAAGTATTATACCTTTTTAAAAAGAGGAATAAACGCGTCAAAATTTGACGTCACTTGCCATACAATTTTGGTACATTTTTTTTACACTACAGTCGGTCAAAGTTGCGAAATTCAATAGTTTTCCATATCACCTTTAGTTAAAATAATATTTTATTTTAAAATGGTACAATAAGTACATTATTTTTACATTCTATTTAGACACAGCAATACCCTAGATTACAAAACCTCCAAGAAATATCGAAATTATCAGCATTAGCAGTCACAGCATTCAAAAGTATGTCACAGGGTGCTCATTTCCCCTTTTTTTTTGAAATCAGTATAATTCTGTAAGTACATGGGGTGGATTTTTTTAAATATTTTTCTGAGTACTGTTAGAACTTGGGGCATCGTGGGAATCCAGTTGGACGCCAGGTTCTTGGACACCCTGTATACATAATTATTTCAGAGGTTTGTAATTACTACTGCTCTATAATAATCCAGAATACCAGACAACACAATTTTTTAAATCACAACTCACTACGAAATAAAATTATCACAAAAGTTGCACAACCCAATTAAAAGCAGAGATATTCAGTAGCCATTTCATTCCACGCATCACATGTCCAAAAAAGGCAGCGTATTTAAAAATAAAAAGGAACAATAACCGAAGACCTTGGCCGAGTGAAACGGAACGTTGACAGTTGCGACACACGACATGACTGGCTGAAACGCTTTCATTTCATACATTTTAAATAAAGAATTGATAAATGTTTTATTTCAATCAATCGTTTATTTTACGCATCATTTCCTTAAATAATTTATTTGTTGTGTTTTGTTTCCAAATCTGGTAAACGAGGGTTTTATAACAAATACACCTATTTTTCTTTCTTTTCTGTAAACAACTAGGTCTTAGTGATAGATTCGTATTATGATAATAGTGGGAAATTCCATAATAGGTTCGTAACAGTTCGTTTTTTAAAACCCAAATACTAATCTGACAGATGTCAAACTCATGTCAAATTTCTATTCTAAAAGCAAATACTAAACACATAAATGTCGGATTAGCCTCTGGGATTACAAATCGAACTGAGGTAGTAACTGTAGCAAATAGTAGATATTATTCCAGACTTAAATTTAAAATGAATTGAAATCATTGAAAATAAATTACTCAACCCGACTCAAGAACATTACGCTCGGAATCATTATGTTTTTACCATTAAACTAATGAGGTAGTGTAATAAGATAAATTACTCAAGTATTTAATTACCTACATTTATTGTACAATATCTACAAATGACACGGTAATATGAAATAATAATAAATAATACAAAACTTTCATCTTTCTCCGCGCTATGTACGTTAAACAAGATTGAATCGTTCATTTACAATCAGACAAGAAAGTTAATTAGAAGAAAGTCATTATTAGATATATTCAGTAGGAACACAATATCTTTACATTACATACATAGTATAAAACAAAGTCGCATTTCGTATTTGTACGCTCAGATCTTTTAAACTACGCAATGGATTGTAACATGGTTTTCATCAATAGACAGAGTGATTCCAAAGGAAGTTTTATATGTACAACTAGCTGACCGTAAAGACGTTGTTATGTTTCCTAGAACTCGATAGCAGCGCCATCTGTCAGGCTGATGTGTGAATCTAAACCACCCAAACGCATACAAAAATTTCATTCAAATCGGTCCAGCCGTTTAGGAGTTCAGTGATATACACACGTACAGTAAAATTATATATATAAAGATACGCGGGCGATGCCGCAGGCAAAAGCTAGTATTATATAAAAATACTAGCTATAGCCGCTTTGACACCTAGAAAAGTTATCCAGTTTTTTTTTTTTAATCTTAAAAATGTTCACCTTCCGTGAAATAGGAAAATTATGAAATATGAATACATTTGAATAAATCCATTCTTCAGCAGAAAGCCTCAGATTGTATCCAAGAAAAAGTTTGATTAGAAAACACGGATGGAATATTAATTATCTTCAAGAGTATGTAATCAATATCTTTTTCATAAGTACAAAAGTAGGTAGATAACGTTATAGGAAGATATATAAAATCATCATTAGGAGGTATATGGAAAGAACTACTTAGATTTTGTTTGTTAGTAAAATGATTTCCACAGAGTATTTTGAAAAAGAAACAACATGAATGTCTAATATGGGAATTTCACTATTTTGAAGATCACCGACGCGACAATAGAAATAGTCTAGTTCAATCTGCAGTACGTATGTATTTAACACGAGCTGACCTACCACAATATCCCCATAAAGAAGACGGCCAATTTTTTCCCGAATATGAACATTTTTTTGGGAAACTATTCCAATCATACCTACCATAAAAATAGAATTCAGATGATTTTAAACATGACAAAATAAAGCCAAATTAGTCCAGCTGTTCTTCATTTAAATGATGCGTTTACAAACTAACAGTATTACATTTTAATTTTAATCTATCGGTCAATATATACCCGACTTAAATATCAAACCAATAAGCCTGACTAGAATGAACCTATCCCAAAAATATCGAATAAAATATGGTCGTTTGATTCCTTTTTAGGGATAAAAAGGAATCAACGACCACGTTTGATATAAACGTTCCGTGTTGCCATCTTACTTTATTAGATCGTATCTAATCAAAGAATTTTTCCCCCTCAGAATCATGACTCACAATAACTCAGTCATATATTTCACAAGTCGCTTCAAATACGCACCTAGTCGTCCGACATAATAATGCGGATAGTTGCGTCGGCCTGCGATCTCAGACGGCTGGCGGCGACGCGATCGATCCGCTGATAGTCTGGCTGGTTCATCTGTAAACTGCACGGTTCCTGATTTGTTCTAGACTATGTTATAGCTACATGTTTCCGTTGCATTTGTATAGATTTGAGGTAAAAGGGAAGCAGTGAATTTATTGTAAAGAGGCACTTTAGTTAAGCACACAACGGGTGCCCTTAGTAAGTAGTCGGTCTAGTTTTTAAGCTCTGGCTGGACGTCTTAATTTATTAGGGTAGCCACAGAAAAGTCCGGTTAAGCAGCCCATACCCTCATTTTCCTGATTTATCCGCTTCGATAAGTTAAAGATGCTAGGCCAAAAATATAAAAAAATCGACAGATTTTCGAATTAATTAACATTCATTGTACCATAAACTTCATTTGTAAAGCACTCTGTACAACGTTTACAAAGCATGAAACATGCAACTCTCAACTTCGTGCCGTATAGGCCCTAATTGAAACAAAACAACAAATTAAAATTACAAACGCGTTTTACGATAGTACGAGTAATAAACAACGAATTAGGTCAACAGTTCGTCAAAAATTCACGTAATCATTAGCCGAAGAAAGTTTTTGGGCACGCCACATTCTACCTTCGGATTACGGGCTATAAGTCTACAAGCAGCCCATAAAGAATAGCCGATGGGCTATTTGGGGCATAGCCGCCCGTAAAGCAGTCGTTATATGGGCTATAAGGACTGTATGTTCAGATTTACAGAATACTTCAGATCTGTGTGGTTTTGTTGGGACTTCTGAACGTTTCAGGGACTGGTATTTATCAGTTAAGTTTGAAATGAACATTTTTTTTGGTAATGTTATAGGTAGTGCAATCAAAACGATAAGGCTGCCCATTTTAACAACCTATTGTATTTTTTGCGGTGCGCAAAAAAGAGTTTTTATCTTATCTGAAATTCGTTGAAATAAAAGCTATTTATCGGATCACCACCTGCTAGCCAACTCAAAGTTAGGTATCAGTAAAAGTCCTAAATTTTGGTATAGCATTTACCAATTGTTTTCCTCAAAATAAGGGGTGTTGCCCATAGCAACTCCAAACCGACTTGAGGTTGATATGAATGGACGAAAACCCTAAAGTTTGAAATATATTCCAGGAATTATCACTAGCTAGGTAATTAGGACTACTATTACTGAGAACTACACAATGTAAGCTAATGAGAATATTCCCTAAGTACCAGTAGAACTTCCCGTAATAACTCGCAACCGGAATCGACCCCCTTCGTAAGGCAGACCGTAATATTAATAAACATCATACGTTATTAGTAAAGGCAAGGTGTTTCTTTCTGCCAATAAAGTGGAAGGCTTATGGGTAAATAAGTGCGCAATAAATGGTGCAGAAATGATCATACAATTATTTTATTGGGTAGAGGCAACACTTAGCAGAACTCATTTCGAGAACCTTTTTGCAATGATTGAACCTAGTAACGGTTCTGTTTACTTCTGTTTTCAGTAAATGAAAACACAATAAAGCAGAAAATGACAGTTAACCTCTACATACCCTTTTTTTGTGGGTGGGATATCATCAAATCACGTCTCCCGCTCTTGGGTGGAGTGGAAGAGCGTGTCAGACTTTTACTGACTAAAACCCACTCGTGTTCCTTCAGTTGCCTATGTGCCAGGGTCACGGTATCTCTTTCGAACAAATTTTGCGACCCTGGCAGTCCTCTATATACCCTTCAGCAAGATTTAAACCAGAAGAATCTATTATAAATACAGCAAAAACGAAACCTGTTTTTAATCTAGACGGGAGACCATAAAAATAAATTTATTGCAGCTTCTCTATCTATAAAATGGACGCCATATGCATTTGAATGCATTAAAATAAAATGTAAAATAGTCTGCAGTTGTGGCTGACGAATAGTCTGTGCTCGTAAAAATGTGCAAAAATCGACTCTTGCGTCACTTTAGCGAGCTGGATAGCTGTTAAGCTGTGGGACAAGTTATATGCTGAAAGCGATGTAAATATCTTTGTGGAAAAATTGGAGAAAGATGGATAAAAAGAGGTAATGGCTGAGGGGAATCTTGTCACGGATGGTAACTCGCAAAATGTAATAGCACCCGCAAAAAGATCTATATTTACTGACAGGTTTTTCACCTGTCAGTAAATATAGATCTTTTTGCGTCACAACAAAATCTTTTAAAGGCGTCATGGAGTGTATAGTATAGCCTTAACTTATAGCCGTTTGTTTTGACGCATTTTTAGGAATTAAACGAATGTCTTAACAGTTTTCTCCTTTTATTTTCCTTTGATCTAACGTCGCACTTTTAACAGTTTCTCATGAAAGCAAATAAAAGTTTCGCCAAATAATTTATTGCCAGTATAATCCTCAACCTTGGCGGTATAAAAACTAACATAAAATCAAACAAAACCGCTAATCGCCCGTAAATTCGGCCACAAGAACGCACGGAGATATGAATCACGCTGAATTTAAGCACTTAGTCCGCTCCAAGGCCGCGCCATAGTTAAATGGTGTTCACAGAATACTGTTATAATACTTAAATGTTTTTTAGCATATTATATAATGGTAGTTTTTTTGTCAAAAAGAGTGTGTCTAATCGATTTTGTATGGATTAGTTGGTAGTGGTTGGTGGTCAGGTAACAAGTTATCTTCGTCTGCTTAAGATGAGTTGTCCCTTGATTCAAATGTGTCGGTAATTTTTATATCGTACTGTTATTATAAATGTGAAAGTTTGTGAGGGTGGATGGACATTTGTTACT
The DNA here is from genome assembly GCA_947507805.1 of Aporophyla nigra. NCBI lineage: Eukaryota > Metazoa > Arthropoda > Insecta > Lepidoptera > Noctuidae > Aporophyla > Aporophyla nigra. The sequence goes on along the minus strand of OX382308.1, from coordinate 22,279,054 downwards.
CTTTCACGCCAAAACTACTGAACGGATTTGGATGAAATTAGGCACAAAGATAGTTTATAACCTGCATTAACATATAGGGTACTTTTATTACAATACGTTCCCGCGGGATAATATCCGAACTCCACGCGGGCGTGAGTTGAGTTACAAGATAAAGACAAAAGACAATAAATTTGTAGAAATTTTAGTAGGCTATACAGTAGACTTATATGGAGTTTGCAACGTGATAAGTTTTAAATCATGGGCTCAGTACATGTTTTGCGAGAGATAATAGTATATAGACTTAAAGTTACATAGGTCACTGAATTACATTACTTAAAAAAAAAAACATATCTTTAAAATAAATCGACAAACATTAAAAGCAATAGTTCCTAACTGAACTTTCATAACAGAGACCTTTCCTCGCCATTAAGAACTTGCGAAGTTCTTCCGCATAGATTATTTAACTAAGGGTGGACCGGAAACTTAGTTTTAAAGGTATCTTTACTGCAAATCGAATTTTAATAGCTATGTATTTAATGCCTGGCAATACAAGCATGATAGTTTCAAATGGTACCATTTCTCTCTTTGATATACATAGATAAATAATAGTTGATTCAGAAATTCGTCCTAACAAAATGTCGTCCTGGGACAGTCAAGAAGTCTGAAAAATGTTCTCCATTCCATTTTATTTACTGGCGTGAATACTCCTATGACGAACATCTTAAGCTTTGTTGGAAAGGCTGTCGGTCATAACTGATACCTAACTCTACATAATCAAAGTAACAAAGGGGCAATTCTCGTAATTTTACAAACGTTCACAGTCTGATTTCTGTGTGAATCTATCAAAAATACCTCGAGTTTCCATGCATTTTCGACAATTTTTTGACATATTACTGTCGCCGAGGTGATACTGCGACTAAATTTTGAACGTTTTTAATTACGACAATTGGCCTTCTGGTAGCGTAAACTTATTTGATATAGGTATCTGAAAACTATGAAAAACCTTACAAAATGAACGGATTGATACCTGTCATTGTCACCGATGTCATGATACTAGTGGTCGCTCATTGGCCGAAATTTGACCAACATTTTTAACATATTGTTTGAGATTCAGTAAGACTATAGATATTAAAGACAAATAATATGTGTGTGTGTGTGTCGGACGCATGGCAGAGTGTGGTTTAAAAAAAAAAAAAAAAAATGTATTGCTAATGCATTTTTATTGTATAAAAATATTAGTTTTGTTCACGCTTTCTCCATATAAACTTCAATTGTGCCAAATTGCTCCGCCGTCCGCGTAATTTTCGCAAAAAGAGGTTCAAAGTTTTTACTTCACGTATTAATTAAATAAGACATATACACACAATATGTATAGATAAGACCCTGCTCCCTGAATGTCTAACACGCTTTTAATCACAAGCCCAGGTTTCTTATGGAAATTTCATTGCTTCACAGGTTTGAAAAATTCATCTCTTCACCAACGTAAATAACGCAATGAACGTCGGTGAACTCTCAAAATAAAAAGTATTGCGATCTATTGTTATATTTTCTGTGTTTTACCCACTCATCCAGCTGATTCTAGAAAACCATAGAACTTAGAAGCAGATTAGTGGCTCGTAATTCCAGCTTCCAGTACCAATCTTTCCTCACGTCGTACAAGTTTTTATCTCCGCGATATTTTCGTATTGTTTTCGTTTCACACGTAACTGGCCGACCTTGTAACTCATCCGATGTTTGTTCGCACACAAGAAGGCCGTTGCATTACAGATGACAGCATGTTAACTTGCTATGCAGTTTAAAGATGCTGTTTTTTTTTCATAATTCGATGTGGCAATGGTCAATGTTTATTTATTAGGGGTAATCTTGTGTTGTGTGTTGCTTCGTGAAGGTAAAAGGTTCCCGCAATTATTTTGTTATCGTTATTTTAGACAATCACGTTGCTATAAGCAGTAGTTTTCTTCTGCGATAGTAAGATTATTAAAAAATCTTTATTCGGATCAAAAAACCATGGTACAATACTTAAAAAAAAAACTAGTAACAAATTACATGGATTTAAAAAAACTAATCATTTCACATAAACAAGTATCGAACCGCTCCATAACCATGATGATTAGCAATCATTGTAAGTTATACAAATTGAGTAGCAAAAATCTGATTACAAGACTAAGTAAAATCCTCATTACATGCTTACGCTCGCTAATAAAGATTTTTTTTTTTATTACAAATTTCCCATTTAATTCCAAACTAAAACTCCAAACTGAAAAAATACTTTGACCACCTTTTTTGACAATTTTTTCCCTTTAATTTCTGTAGTTGGTGGTCGCGCTGTCCGTGTCCGTGTCGTTATTTAAATAATGTGTTACGATTAGACGATAGGGCGGTATTTTTCTTCCTTGAAAACTTAATACGTAGGTTTACAACGCTCTAAACACATAATTCTAAGCACTCTTAGATTTACATTACATTTCAATATCTTATCTTTTCAATCAGCCTGCCGATGTCGAACTCTCTATAAAACTTACCTTTAATAGTTATAAAAAAAAACACGAGAGGGTAATGGATAATTGTACAATGATGATTAACGAACAAACGATTTGTCTGTACTCATTTTGGTTACATAAAGAGAAATTGACTAACAATATCTTTATGCTTGTGAAAGTCAAAAGCTGAAGCTCAAAACAAAACATTCACTATGTTTAGATTTTTTTAAATTGTTGAACATCTGTCTTTTTACGTAATGTTGCGAAAATATTATTAAAAATAGAAATTGTTACGTTTTAGGGCTCTGTACCCATAGGGTGCTAATGGGACCCTACTACTAACGCTCCGCTGTCCGTCTGTCTATCACAGGGCTGTATCTTTTTAGCCGCACTTGGCCGGTTTTTCAATAGGGTGTCTTGCGTCTCGCGTATTTGTTTTTCTAAGGTTTTAAAATATAGTGTTCCAATGCGATTTTACAAAAACAAGTGACGACTAAGAGTGTTTATAATATAAAGAACGCTTGACGATATAGTCTGTTTGTTTTAATTAATTATGTATTTTTTCTGTAACCATTTATTAGAAAAATTGTTAATCTGTTCCCATCAAAGTTGACGTAGTCATATATCTTTAATTTAAAAAAGTATGTGTTAAATCATATATTATCTATATATTAAACAGTCAAATAAACAGACAAGAACAAATCAACCTCAGTCGGCACATTCGATTCGAATGCATCATCAATCGATTCGATTCCCGCTAAATCGATCAAGTATCGATACGTAATCGTTATGTAAACAGCGATGTTTACGTCTGGCGGCCGGCTTCCTAGTAATACACCGTTAAACATGCTGTTTTACATTTATTATATTGAGACACGTGTAGACCTATCCCAATAAAAATATTTAGGTACCGTTTTAGAAGGAATCCATTTAATCAAAATCTCAATTTTATCGTTTTATTGTGTAATATGTATGTTGTTGTTGTGTGTTGTTAGTTAGTTGTAGTTAAATTTTGATTGATACATAGGAATTGGAAGTTCAAAGAAAAGATGGATTAATTGTGTGTGAATATGACAGACCATTCTCTTCTCCCTTTGTATTCACTCCTTAGTGAACGAGAAGGGATGCTATGCTGTAGCATGATGGTTGATAGAGAAGAATGGAAAAATTAAACTTGTTGCGTTGACCTCCAGTAAGAGATAAAAGCAAGAAAATTTGGAAATATTTATACCACCGTAATGGCAGTGTTGCTTTAGAAAAGTTTGAGATTATCTGCTTACCCTTTTTCTAACTATGTTGGCATCGGCTTTCAGTCTAACCGGATGCAGCTGAATCGCACTTTTTTACATGGATAACTGCCTATTTGACCATCAAAACCCAGGAACCGGGTTACGTTACCCCTTAGAAAGACTGGTTATCAAACTTTCGGGCAGAAGCCCGAAAGTTTGTAGTGTAGTGTTTGTTGTGTGGTGCTGTGTGTGTAGTGTGTTTGTGTGTGTGTGTGTGTAGTGTGTTGCCGTAATGTGTAGTCAGAAGACTACACACTACGACTGTCAACGATCTACAAATGACAGCCGGGAGCAACGATTTAACGTGCAAAATTCCGGAAGCACGGAGGAGTTTCAATATGTTATGAATGATCACACATCCGCGGTCCAGCTTCGGCAAGCTTAGCTTAACTTTCGATCAAAGGGTGCCGCTATTATAAATTAGCCACGAGTCCCTCCGTTTAAAGTAAAATTTGAGATTCCGCAAAATCGGGAAATGGTATGTATGCTCATTGTGAGTAAGCTAAGTCATTTTGTCTAAGTTTAATAGCGAATGAAAGTGTAGATAATTTGTCTATTGATGTAGTAATTACCCGTGAGAACTAGGTAAGTGTCTCTTACAATAGCAAACGTAACACCTTACTTTTATGATTGTCTAACTGTCGTACATAATACCTAGATTTCTTAGAGGTTCAAATGCCGTTTATAGTGAGTCCATTAAATTACTGTTTGGATAAAAGTTGATAGGTGTTAAATTAGGAGCTGAATAAAGATATGGGTACAATACATAACATAACATCACGACATGACAGACCATGCCAAGGCAGAGGTTTAACACCTTTAGTGGTGTACTAAAGGTGCAAAAATGTTTAAATTTCGTTATTAGGTTAGCACTTGACGTCTTTCGGCCGAAATGATCATGATGATGAATGGGGGCGACCCTATTGCCATCGGTTAGGCATAAGTCCAGTCACCGGGCTGCTACTGAGAAATTCCAGATGGGAATACCCAGTAACATAGGCATTGCAATCAGTGCTAGTGTTACAGTCACCAGGACGCTTCATATGTACAAGCTTCCATTAGGTGTTTTTATTAATGGCACTGAAGAGCATTAACAATATAAGAGAGCAAAAATAAAAAAAATATAAAAATAACGTAACGTTATTAAACAACGTAACCTTAATGGAACTTTCAAAAGTGAATATTGATTGTGTGTTGTAAGTGTGTAAGTGTAAGTGCGTTGATTTGCGTCGGTGTAGCGTTTGTAGTGTAATGTGCGATAATTGAACTTGTCAATCTCTACTTTAGCATCAATTCTTCAATACAGCCTACGAAATTCTTAATTCCTTACCTTATTCCAAAGAACTTTTGACCGTCGCGAACTTTCTACCTAAGTTTTCGACTTCAAATATTCAATTCAAAAACCAAGTTTAAGTTAACAATTCCAATGAATAATAGCCAGATAATAAAAATTTACGTAACTTAACTACCTGATCATAAAACAAAATATTTCTGGCGCATCCTCAAACTCTGTTTATTTCGCTTTCACTACACTAAATCACCACAACCAATAATGGACGGAAATGATCGAAAACGCGAACAAAGCACCATTTGCCACAGCCGAGAACTGAACCCGGAACACGCCGGTTGGCAGCCCGCCAACGATAAGCATGCCAGACTGGGTCGTAACCACTTTTATGAGTTGAGACATAACTCCAGTTAACTGCACTCATCCACGTATGAAATGTAAAACTGATCATCCAATTTTACTATTTTTATGGATTAAAAAAAAACTATCGCCACTTAGGAGTCTATAGGTCGTAGTTTCAGACCCCAGTGACGTCTTTTGTGTTATTTCATCACCATTGCTTTCAAAACGGCGAAGGAAAGCAGTGTGAGGAACTGGCATATCCTAAAACCAAAAATTCGAAGACATGTTTCATCGACCAACCCTCACTGGGTCCGCGTTTAGGATTATGTTCCCCTCCCTCACACAGACAGAAGGCTTGTGTCCCAGCAGTGGGAACATTAAAGGCTCATTATGTTATGACATCTTAAGTGCTTTCTGTAACCTCCAGAAATACATACGTCCCGGTCACAAACTCACAGTCAGCGCCGTAGCCTCGGCCAGGATCGCAGATTTGTTAGAAAGAGTAACCGTGGCACTGGCATAGGCAACTGAAGGAACACGGGTGGGTTTAAGTGAGTAAAAATCTGACACGCCTTTCCGCTTCACACTGAGCGAGAGACGTCTTTTAATGATTTCCAACACAAAAAAAAAGCGCCGTAACCTAACTTTGCTGACTTTTACAATGTGATCAACTACCACTCTACAGGTCCTGCCTCCATGACATAAGAAGAAGATCGGCCTATCCGGGAAAAATATTACCGGATACTGTGAAGTGAGATTTATCATCACAGAAAGGTTTTTACAGAATAGACCGACAGATCTTACATAATTTAGCAGCCCCTATATTCATTTGATTGCCTTACTACATATTACTGCTAGCCCGTCCTATCTTCAAATTCCTCAATTGCATCAGACATCCACAACTGCTTTATATTTAGCTGGACCCCACATCGCAACAGTTCTGAGCGAAATGGGTTTATAGGCATTGAAACTGGTCAGCATTACATCAGAATATTGTTTAGGTGGTAAACTGAAATGATCAGATGCAGCTCTTTAAGCGTCAATGATTCCGCGATCTCCATCGGCCTAAAACCTGTGCTGACGTCAATGTGATCAATGGGATAGTATTAATGATTGTAGTAAGTTGTGATCACTAATAAAACTACTATTGGCCTTTATCTTGACATCATCAGTTCGCTACTTTTAATACTATAGGACTAAAGACAAAGAAGCTTGGTCTACTTTTTACGCGAAACGAGCATGGGCCATACCGACGACATTTGTGACAAGCCATCATAAATTATGTCTCGTCTTACAATTTTTCTTAAAATTATTATGGATCAACCATGTGAAATAATAAAATGACTTGTGATTTTTTTTTTTTTTTGACAAATGGGTGCTCCCTTGCTCATATATCAATAATTATATCGCGCCGCCACAGTAGTTTTAGCATTTAAGAAACAACTATTCTATCGCCCAAACTGTGATAAAATGTGTGACTCAAAACATGCCACAGTAGGCCGTGCTTGCCCCGCTGGTGAACACTCCTTTTATTCCATAATCACAAACCAGTTTGCTATTTTTAAACCAGCATGAGTTTTGGACGTCTACACGTACTGTATCTAGAACTCAAACGCAGTTTCACTTTGAAATATTGCTCTTTAATCGCATAAAACGTCTTGAAAGCAACCACAAAGTTGCCACAAACTGAATACGAGGAAAACTAATCATTTAAATGGATTTCCGACACTGTAGACCACGTCTTTATGCCACGTCGAACAGAGCTGCAAAGTCGTACTCTCTGTAACTTCACGCATAAAAGCTGCGAGACCTCGAAGTTCGCAAGAGACTTCTTGGGTAATTACTCTATTTATGATGAGAACACCGAGTTTATTCATTTACTAATGGTACATATTATATAAGTGGAATAAATAATTACACATTTTAGTTATGTACTAGCGCTCGCCGTAAACAGTTGTTTTATTTACATGACTCATCACCCCTTTATACACACGTACACAGTAGGTACACTTACAATTTCATAAATTTGTGCCATTATCCTTGCCCGGGTTACCAGGATACCAAAAAACTACACAAACTACGCTGACATACGTTTCAAAATTGGAAACACCCTAAAAATAGAAAATAAATAATAGTTTTAAAAAAAACTAAAAAACACGCTTCCATAGAAAACCAAACTAAAAAGTAGAAAATAATGGAAAAAAAAAGCGTGGGGTGCCTGATATCAATAAAAATACTTTAAAAAGCACCCCACGCTTTTTATCCATTATTTTCGACTTTTTAGTTTGGTTTCCTATGGAAGCGTGTTTTTTAGTTTTTTTAAAACTATTAGGTTGGGGAAAAAGTCTTTTCGCATTATAGTATGTATGAACTTGTAATAAAATCTCTTTGGCTATACTATTTGTATCTGGCTGGTTTTGGTATCATTGAAAGTTTAAATTTTAAAGAACATAATTCCAAATTCAAATTAGGAAAATGTGTGATTTTCATTTGTTTTTTGTACCGTCAAGATGAGTGAATCTAATGAAGAAATTCGATACATTTTAAAATTTTACTACAAAAAAGGTAAAAATGCAACGCAAGCCGCGAAAAAAAGTATGTAGTAGTATGTATGTAGTGTCTGTGAGAGTAGCACAAATTTGGTTTAAGCGTTTTCAATCCGGAAATTTTGATGTCAAAGATGCACGTCGCTCTGGTCGCCCTATTACGGATAATATGGATGCCATTTTTGAAAAAGTGGAGCAGGATCGGCATACCAGTAGTTACGACGTAGCTGAAGAACTGGAAATTGACCACAAAACAGTTTTGGCGCATTTGAAAAAAACTGGGTACACAAAAAAGCTCGACATTTGGGTACCTCACGAGCTCACTGAAAGAAACCTAATGAACCGTGTACTCATTTGTGATTCTTTATTACGACGTAATGAAACCGAACCATTTTTGAAGAAGCTGATAACTGGTGATGCAAAATGGATCACGTATGACAAGAACGTGCGAAAAAGGCCGTGGTCAAAGGCCGGTCAGGCTTCACAGACTGTGGCGAAACCCGGGTTAACTCGCAACAAGGTTATGCTGTGTGTGTGGTGGGATTGGAAGGGCATTATTCATTATGAGCTGTTACCACCAGGCAGCACCATCGATTCTGAACTCTACTGCGAACAACTGATGAGATTAAAGCAAGAAGTTGAGAGAAAGCGGCCGGAATTAATCAACAGAAGGGGTGTGGTTTTTCATCATGATAACGCTAGACCTCACACATCTTTAGCCACCCAACAAAAATTAAGAGAGTTTGGCTGGGAGGTGTTAATGCATCCGCCGTATAGTCCTGACCTTGCACCTTCAGATTTCCACCTGTTTCGGTCTCTTCAGAATTCTTTAGGCAGTGTCAGGTTAACATCACGAGAGGACTGCCAAAACCACTTATCGCGGTATTTTGACCAGAAGTCCCAAAATTTCTATAGCAATGGGATCATGTCCCTACCTATAAGATGGCAAAAAGTTTGCGAACAAAATGGTACCTACATACTTTAGTTAAATGTAAATAAACTTTATTAAAAAATGTTTTGAATTTTCTTAAAAAATGCGAAGAAACTTTTTCCCCAACCTATTATTATTTTTAAAGAATCTTTTCTTTTTATTATACAAAATTTAAATGCCATATAGGCTAACAGACAAAGTAATATTAATAATATGTACAAGTATATAAAAACATAGTCACACAGTTATCACAGTTTGGTCGATAGAACAGTTTTCTCTTAAATGCTAGCACGGCCGCGGCAGCGTGATTAATTTCTTGACATGTGACTCAATTTCTTGACGTTTAGTTGAGAATCATTATGTCCTATTTACTATTATTGGAGCACCTATTTTAAAGAACTGAAATAATTTCAGGTAATGTTGTTATAAGTACGGGTAGCTTTAGATATATTGCTAATTACATTTTTTAATATGTGGGTGTATAACAGATGACTAATAGAAATATATAAACGATAACTTAGCCTCCTGGAAACATTACATGCATACAAGAAATATTTCCGCCCCAAAAACAACAGAACGAACCACTTCACCCAATGAAAATACAACTTCCTACAATTGACTTCGACGAACAATACAGAGTTAGCACTTGTGACCTCAAATCATTTAAATCTAGGCAAACTTTAGCTTCGGCAAACACCTAACAGTTCAGTTTCAACTGACCGAGTCACTCCGTTGCAAGTTAGGCGAAACTAATCATTCCAATGAGTTCGGCTCCAACTTCGTGAGCCGGTCATTGCTCTATGACCTTGTGGTTTTTGCTAGCTGTAGAGAAGTTTGGAACCTTCGAATAGCTACTTAGATTATGTTAACTAGAAGTTACCTAAGGGAATATACTATAAGGATGAAAATAAATTTATCCTATGTCGTTAATATAACAAAGAAAGAAGAGAAAAGAAAAGAAAGAAAAGAAGTCATTTTAGGCTGAAGAGGAATTTAGAAATCTGATGAACAGTTACTCTTGTTTACAATTTATAGATTAGATGCGCGGCTTCACCCGCGTGTTATAGATGTAAACCTTCCTCGTAAATCACTCTGTCTATTGATGAAAACTGCATTAAATCCGTGTAATTTGAAAGATCTAAACGTACAGACACAAAAAGCAACTTTTTTTAAAATACTATGTAAGGATAAGGATATCTGAGGACACTGTGTCTTGATTCGTCCCCTCTGCAACTTAACAAACAAAAAGTATACATGGTCTTAGTTCTTGTCGGCCGCGACTATGACCAGCCAGACTAATTTTCTTTCCGTTCCTGAGCTCTTTTCAGGAACGGAAAGAAAATTAGTCTGGGTCGCTGTCACCGGATACGGTGTATAATTATACTTAGCGATTCTGAATTTCTGAAACAAACATTCAATTTTTCTCCTTTCCAAATTACAATGACTTAACATTTATCCTTTCTTTTATTTCAGGAACAATACAATTTCCACATTAGGGCGAACACAAAAACTTGCAAGTCATCGAGGGATGAAATTCGTGGGAAGTAAAGTCTGTTACCCATATATCTTTCAGTTATTGTAAGTAAAGCCTTCACGTCAGTTTCTATGTAAAGTAAGGCTGTTTTGAGACATAATTGGGCTTCATTCAAGGCTATTGTAATGCCTTATGAATTATATGGAGTGTGTCTCCTTATGTGTTCGTTTGTTATGTAGCAATTAATAACGTGATGGTAGACATTCTAAACCTTTCATTTGTATGTGAGCAGCTCTTCACAAAAGCCTTCTTTTATCGCTGAATACTGAATTCCGGATCACAGCTTTAAAATAACAGCATTAATTAATTAAAAATTCAACCTTTTCTTAAATAAGAGCTGTAAGAACAGCTGTAACAAATTATCTAGTAAATGTAAGTTACTTTTCATATACCGCGTTTTTCTGTTAAATTACGCAACGGACTTCGATGCGGTTTTCACCATTGTTAACAAATTATTTTTCTGAAAAGTTTATGTGTAAAATATATTAATAATAAACCAATAAATGATAAAAATATCTGGATGTTTGTGTCATGATGATGTCAATACGTTCGAAACTAAAACGTTAAACTTTATAAACGAGTATTACATAAATAATGTAAAACAAGTTGTCTGCGGTTTAGACTGGCATATAATAAATCCTAGCACAGACAGGTATCGTCAACCGCAAGTCCCCTTTGCACGTAAATTATTCAAAATGCTTTAACCGGAGGGTAAGCTGTGAATACTACCCTGTGACGTGATTCAACCCTTTCTCTATGTTTAGTGATACAAATTGGGAATTTGTCTGGATTTTGTGGTAAACTTAGAAGGGTTCGACAGCAGGGGCAGTTGCTTCTTTTATGGATTTCTACTACATATGGTTTTTTTTTTATAAGAATAAGTAAGTTTTGTAAGAATAAGTTAGCACATCCGATTTATAGATACTTTTTTCTCTTTTTTTGGAGTTGGGCATTTTTTCTTCTACTAAACCATGAAGAATTGAAACATCACTCCAAAACAACGCAATAAACAGCTCAATACATCAGGCGAGTCATTTCACGGTCAATCTGATGCGCGGAATGATTGCCCCACTACGCGCAAAATTATTGCTCACACGGCTATACCGCGCATCATGCGCCTATACGATTGATCGCGATGTGATCGAGCGCCAAATTTATAACAATCGTCCCGTTTTAGAGAATAAAATTGAAAGTATATAACGGTGCATGATTAGGAGCAATGATTAGTTACATTGGGTATTGCATGATTTAGTGAAGTAGGATTCTTACTGACACTACCTTGAAAATTAAAACTGTCTTCTTGTTTAGTAAAAACACGGAGACGCGTCGGTAGCCACTGCTGTTGATAAACGTAGTACCTACCTACAGTATGGTATAGTAAGAAAAGGAATATTATCGTAATCTGATAAATTTGAAAGTTTCTATGTCTAGTTGTTTTTTACTCAATCACACAACAATGGCGGAACGGATTTGCATAACATTTGGTGGACAGATAGTTTATAACCTGGATTAACACATACATTTTTCTCTTCTCTTTCAAGTTCTCATAGGATTATTTCAGCCCCACACGGGCAAGCCCCTGTCAAAAGCTAGTTTGTAAAATAAAATATATTTACGAAGCTAAAGCATAGAATAAATGAGAGAGTTCTGCATAATTGTGTCTTGTCAAATAAAATGGACTAAGACATATTTTAAATGCAAATCTTACAAAAGGAAAAAAATAGTTAATCTATTAAATACTCTCTGAAAGCATCAATAAGGTCAAAATTAGTATGCAGCATTACATTTCACAACCGATCATCGTGCACGATACAGACATAAAACAAAAGAGCTTAAAAAGCCCGGCCCTAAGGTCGAATGCACACGAACAGAGTGCATTGTCGTCAATCACTTCACATATAGGCCAGCGAGATAAGACCAGTGCTGGCCTTGACTGGCCCAGTAAAAGTGCTTGGGCTGGTTTCGTATGTAGCTTTAAGATGTATGTATTTGTATGTACTAAGAAGGTGCATATAGGACCATGTCTTTGGCTTAAGCTAAGTATTGATATCTAAATAGCAGGACTTTTAATGAAAATTATTTTATGAGACATATATAACAAATATTTGGTGCATAATACTACATTTGCTAGGTGTGATGACTACCTAATTTATTTAGTTTGGAAACAGATAGCTTTTATTTTAAAAAATCTGAAGTATTTGCATTCGAAGAAAAAGCTCAAAAAAGAACGAAAAAAAAATGTACCGATTAACAAGAAAACACCACAATTATTCACTCTTTTAAACAACTCCAAAAAACCAAAAATAATACTAAAACACATCATTATTATCTTGGCGACAGAACTTTTCAAAAGAAACACCAAATTCCAGGATTATCACCAATATAGCAGAGTGACGTCACTGCTCAGTATCCTCACAGGACTTCGCTGGAGAAGTGCCAATGTTTGCAGACAGGCCAAAGAATCAAGATTGAATCACCAACGAAGCTATTTTAAAACTTCGCCGGAAATGACCAAATGCATTGCGCGAGAATAACAAAAAATATGTTGTTGATTGGTTGCCATGGTGACGAGTGTTGCGGAAAAAGGTCCTAATTTGTTTTTCATTGGTTTTTGTTTTAGCGAAGAATGGAGTATCATGAACGATAGAAATATGATACCGTGTGGTAAAGTGTCAGGGGTGAATATGGGTATACCGCCCTTTGCCCGAATTTTATTTGCCCTAATATCATGTGCTATAATAGTCAACAGCCATAATATTATATGACGTAATATTCATTTGCCCTACTCTTATTTGCTATATTAGTCACGTGCTAGAAGCTTTGTTCCCCATGAAATCACTTACCATAACATCATTTGTCATAATCATTGTAAACCCTAATTATCACGTGCCCTAATTATCACATGCCCTAATTATCACATGCCATAATTATCATATGCCATAACATCATTTGCCATCGACATTGGGTGGGTAACGGTTGTTATATTAGGAGAAACTGGATGCAATCGGGACTTTAAGGCACCCCGACTCGGATAGGTTAGGTTAGAAGTTATTCGCTCGCTTCGCTCGCTCAAACGACCCCACCATCCACTTCGTGGTTATTTTTTTATAAACCACCCAGAAGTAGGAGCCCCGCATAGCGGGGCTCCGTCGAGCAAGCCCACCCTCGACCATGCATAGAATATTTTAAGGTTTTGGTTAGGTGCCATTTCAGTTAGGTTAGAACTGTGACCATTAGCATTTAAATATTATGTCTAATATCATTATGGTGTTTAAATATTATGTCTACTGATTATTATGGTAATTAAAAATATGAAAAACAATACGTATGGCACTCGTATCTTATGGCATCTAAGTTTCGGGCAATTAAAAGTATGTCATATGTCTTTTAGGGCAAACAAAACATTCGGGCAAATGAAATTAGGGTAAATGAAATTCGAGAATATGATGATTATGGTATCTAATCTTCGGGTAAACAATAGACAACCGTGAATATGATTAAAAGTGGGTCCACACGATCCATTATTTCAACAACTTCTATAAAATTTTGTCTGTACAAAGATGCAGTGCAGACAAATGTCAAAGTGCCAGAAAAGTCGAAAGTCTACATGTATGCGTATTTGTCAGAGCCAAATAATGAATAACTACAAATTGTCGAGAAACTGAGCTTATTAGAAGCCTGCGCAAACATTCTATGAAGATGTCTGTGTCATAATTCATACTCAGACTTCAAAGTCTGTATTGAGATCTGTATGACCTAAAGTCTGTACTATGGACCCACCATAAAATATGGAACTCCTACATAATTCAAATAGTATTTAAACTTTCTTATTTCTTATTAAATGTGAAAACAAAGATGTTGTTAAAAGCAACTTTACCGTTGGTATTGAACTGAAAATAAAATAATTACCTTCATTTCGAATTTAACTTCATTCATACAAAGGTTATGTATGAAAAACCGCCCATTGTATGACCTTATGAAAATTTTCTATATTTATGTGTGCATTTTTATAGTGTATTTATTAAACAGTAGGTATTCCATCTATCTCACTAAAACAGAATCATGATGGAACCCGTGACCTATTATGTAGTCTAAAAAAATATGAACTTACTCAAAACTGCAATACATTTTAATATTTAAATCAAAATGGAAACTGCCCCAGCCGATCCAGCGGCATCAATTTAGGTTGAAACTAAACATCAATAATAAAACTCTAGCCACTACTGCAATGCAGGCGAATCTAATCTAGATTTAGCTCATGAAATATACACGGTACATAAACTGATCAATTTATTTCCAACATACCTGTAAGGCCATCTTTTTTTTTTTAGGTCCGTGTTATTTTGACCGCTTGATTTGCACAGAGTCCTATACTTTACGAATCATCATTGATTTTGATAATGAAGGTTAATCTTTTAGCGCCTAGTAGATACTGTCTTAGGGTATGGGTGGAATTGTACCGAGTATTTTAACAGTAACTACTCTAACACCCAAATGCACAATCCCAGAAATGGAGACTTGTCATTTGACTTGTCAAATGATTCCTAAACAAAAATTAAGATAGATAATAATATTTTTTTAACTTGGGCGCTGGTTAATTTGAAAAATTAGATATAATTGTCCTCAAATGTTCATGATCTTCTGATTTAAACAAAAAACAACAAAAGTAGTTTAACGTGACAACGTTTTGAATAAAGAAGCACTTAACTAGTCTATGAAACTCAAGACTGACAGGCTTCATTGTACGGAATAATCTTTTATAATTCACGAATGTCCACGAATTTGTCCGAAGCCTCATGACTGGCCTAATTGGCTTGAGGCTTTACGATTTGATCAATGTTGTAACACTAAGCTGATGTAAAAATTACTTAAAGACTAATAGGTCTCGGGGTCAATTTATAGGTTTATAACCTTTGGTCACCAGTTTTTATGTGACCACGTTGAGTTTGATCGAAAAGACTAATAAATTGTTTTAAAATTGCCTATATTAAAATCCCATAACAGCGTAATTTAAAGTAGGCCTTATGTATACAAAATATTTGGTACAAATACAATAATTGTCACACAAGAGGATCGTGGTCACAAAGAGGAGGCCTATGAGTTGATAAATAACAAAGACATGATATTTTAAAAGGCTGTGGTTGATGATAATAGTGTTGAAGATTCTTCGATTCCTACTTGTGAGATTGACAATCAGAAAGGGAAGGTGTTCATTGCTAGGCACACCCAGGCACCAATTACAAAACCTATGGTACTTATAGAAATCAGTGATCATCTACTCGTTGAATATAAACGTCAAAAAGAAGAAATTGTCGGGTCATAATATTTGTTGCAGAAAAGTGTGATTAGGTATGTAGCTTATACTACGACCTAAACAATTATACTTTCTACAATTAGTAACACTGTGAACAAATCAACATTGTATCTAATGTTTGTGTTTTGACATTTAATCAAAAGGTTACGTAGGTAGGCAAATGTCAAAACTGTACATTTTTTGTTTGAAGAGTTCATTGACATTGCGAATTTGTAGAAGGTGTCTTTGTCTGTGACATTTTATACTTACTAGGAAGGGAAATGTGCTCCTTAGCAAAGTTAGCCTAGAAGGGTATTTATAAAATAAATAAAATTATTTTAATTCAAGTCACACGACTCATAATTTTCAGATAAATACATATTAAAAGGATACAGACAGGATAACAAACACAGACAAAAGGAAAGAAGAACACTTACAACATAGAAACATGCCTGCTGCAACATTTCCGGACATATGGACAATAATAATCGTTTATTTTCTCTTCACAAAGCTGACTTAAAGTTAATGTGTACAAAAATAAGGTCTCAGCTGTATTTCACCTTTGTGAGAGACTGGTGCCTGATATAGGTTTTACAAAAAAAACCTGTGTTACAGGTCACCAGGCCCTATCCACGGCTAGAATTAGCTAGTAGGTACAGGGATACCGTGCAAGAGTCGCAGGCAAACAATATGCATAGGTAACAAAAATGAAAACCAAGTAAGAACACAAAAAGAAAAGAAAAAAATATGCTTAACACAACTAAAGTATTAAGTAATAAAATATGTAAAAAAAGTAAAAAAATAATAATTAAAGATTAAGAAAAAAAAAAAATCTGCAGAAGTTGAGTAATGTTGTGAGACGTTATGTGAATCAGTGTTTGTCTTGTGTGAAGTGTTAGACTAGAAAGAGATGAATGTGAGTAATTTAGATGTGCAGTGTGTGAATGTAGGTTTGTTTTTGTGGTGTGAGTTGAGCGAGAGTTGTTTTATTTTTTTATTTTTTTTACAGGATGTTAGAAGATTAGAAACAGCTATGTTTGGGGTTCCAATCCACTCTATCGGCTATCATCGCTAGGACGGTGTTGGGTATTACTACTTTGCAAATGTCTGTCGCTAAATAGTGAAAGTCAAATCATTTATTTGAAATATACACTTTGAACGTCAAAATGTACAAAAAAAAGCTGCTTCTAACTGTCCCTTCCAAAACGTATTTTCGTATGGAGAAAAATGGCCAAGAAAGTCCATCGTTACTCTTTTAAAATGTTTTACAATATTTTGTAGCATTGATTCATCATCATCATCATTTCAGCCGTAAGACGTCCACTGTTGGACTTAGGCCTCCCCCAATTTGGGGGGCTTTGCCATAATCGCCACGCTTGGCAGGCGGGTTGGCGATCGCAGTATGGTGGTAAAATGTACAGAGAACGCTGCTGCCCATTCTCTAGTAAGTCCCTTAGTCGCCTTTTACGACACCCACGGGAAGAAATGGGGTGGTGTTATTCTTTACGTCCGGCACCACACGGCACAAGCATTGATTACTCCTGTTTATTCCTTTTGAAGCGTAAATAACGGTGAAAACACCGACCAAGACTAATGGTGACCAAGATAAAAAATAAAAATTTAAAGCACATAAATTAATTAAAATGAAAATTGGAGCGGCGGAAAAAAGAAGCGGTCTCAGTAAATTTTGTGGCAAATGTTTTGACCCTTGAGAGCTTTTGTTTATAAATAATTACTTGTTATAGTCAAGACTATCTTCATTTAGCAGCACTACTAACTGCGGTAAAAATACTTAACGAATCTCTTGAAATATTCGCTTTCTTCAGCGAGAGTGATCGTCAGCCTCGGCGCGGTCTGATCAAAGTTATTATCTAGATGGTTCGTTAATTCCTGAAGACTTATTACTTCAGCAATGTGGATAAACGTGCTTATTTGTAAATTTAATTAAAATGATAGTGTTTTAAAGAAGATTTTAATTGTGATTATGATTTTATTATTTATGTTTCAGATATCATGGACACGAGACGTTTGTTAATGAGGGAGGTGTTTTTTTACTTAAAACAGTACATCAATTTCTATTGGGGAAATCGTTCAGCCACCACAGTAAGACGAATCGAAAAAATCTCTAAAATCTCTTTGAATTTAAAAATCCCTTTAAGAATTAAGTTTTAACCATTCTGTAAAAACATAGTT
Source organism: Aporophyla nigra (assembly GCA_947507805.1). Classification (NCBI taxonomy): domain Eukaryota; kingdom Metazoa; phylum Arthropoda; class Insecta; order Lepidoptera; family Noctuidae; genus Aporophyla; species Aporophyla nigra. The sequence continues at coordinate 22,261,179 of OX382308.1, read as the reverse complement.
AAGTTATAATTTAAGAGAGTGCATTTAAGAGCTTCCACAACCGCGATACTTGAGAGATGTCTCAAGAGCTACACATCTCCCTGCTACATTTTTTTAATGTCTAATATTTCACCGTAGTAAGCTACGGTGAAGTTTCACATCCTTTATAGCTTCGCAGTAATGACATTTCGAAAAAGTAGACCAAAACCAATTCAACCACCTCAAATTGTAAGTTCATTTCAAATAATAACGACTTTCCGATCAATAACACTGATAGCTTCCATGCAGTTACACGTGTAATAGAAATCGAAAACGGACTCATTGTTGTCTGAAAGTCGATGAAAGTAATAGTGCGAGGTCGCGGTCTTTTTGGTGTGAGCAGAAACGGTGCCTAATATTAACGTTTTATACTTATACGTTGGAATATTTAGCGGAATATGTAGCATATAAAAATATGTGGAGCAATAAGTGCTCTATGTATTTTACATATTCTCATTATTCCAGTTTTTGGGTTGACAAAAATAACGATAAAATCTTTCAAATCATCACCATTATTTCGGCCAAAATACGTCCACTGCTGGACATCGGCCTCCCCCAAGGTGCTTGTCATATTCGCAACGCTTGGCAGGCGGGTTGGTGATAGCAGTATGGTGGTAAAATGCATACAAAACGCTACTCCATTCTCTAGTAAATCCCTTAGTCACCTTTTACGACACCCACGGGAAGAAAGAAGATGGGGTCCTTCACATTCGGCACCACATGAAACGATTTTCAGATAGAGGCGCATCAACTCCCCTGATCTTGATAAAGTATGGAAAAACTGAGTAACTGCCTCTCGCATTTAACCCGTTTTTTAATTAAAACAAAACAAAAAGCAATCACCGGACTATAGGCACTTTCTACCCGCCAAGCACCCAGCTTCAACAGCTAATCATAACAAAAACACAAACCACAACTTTATCAGACGAACCTAAAAAAACTTCACACTTATGAATACTCTATAAGCTAATATTCTTAGCCATCAAGTGAAGCGGACACACGTGAGTAGCAAGCCTTAATTAGCTTTTTGTTTGTTATCGGTACATCGAGTGTTGAGGTCTATATGGTATGCAGACAATGGGGACTAACAATGGTGTTTATCGGTAATTATTATGGTGTTTCGAGAGGTTCATTTTTTGGGTCAGACAAGGACAATTTGGCGGTATGGTGTTATATTTTGTCTGGGGGAAGAGGGATTGAATAATGTTTGTTAGGGTTTCAGATGGTCTTACGTTGTAAATAGGTATTGATAAAAATACCAACGGATATAATACAGTATAGAGTATGCAAACCCCTTGTATATGCCATGGTCCGATTTTACAAATGGCTATATCGTGTTCAGCCAGATCATTACGATACGCCGCCATTTCTTGATTTGGCCGGTTATGTCACGATGCTCTTAGTTGAAAGTAGGGCGGATCGACGTAAACAACCCATTTATTGATTTTTCCAGCTGACCGCTGAGCATATCGTAAGATGACATATATAAAAATCTAGGACCTAAGTAATTAAGCTCTATTATACAAATATGGAATTAATGTAAATCCAGAAACCAGTTTGACCAACCCTACTTATGCCACAACAGATAAGAAGCATGAATGCGTAACGGTAATCAAGTCATCAAACTAGAGACAAAAGAATAGAAAACAGAAGATCCACTCGTTAAAAACGCACAAACGAAACGCTCGCGAAAACCAGGTCAATTTTCAGTTGTTTTTACCGAAAAATAATAATAATATTGGTACTGACAGAGCTTTTGGTTTTGTAATATTGCCTTGTTTTTAAAACATCATATAGAAAACTGACGGAGCCGCCAATATTATCTATGGTGAAGGAGCACTTTCAGGAAACAAGATTTTCTATTTGTCTTGAATAAAATTGTAAATTGCGTGGACATTCTGTCCCTGCCTGTTCTATGAGACATGGGGGGGGGGGACCTGAGATGTGACTACTCATCCATGCCGGACACAGGTATTCACGGACGATTACGGCTGCATACTAATTTATATTTGATGCGGCTACATCTGGCTACATTGTACCATCTAAGTGTTTCGACACTATATCTAGATTACTAAGCGCTAAGCACATTAGCTGTACGGTACTATATTACCTAAATTTAGACGTATGTTTCTGAAGGAGCTTACATAGTACTAACTTTCTGCTTGAGTTTTCAATGTTTTTGTTGGTATATTAGCGTGTGCTAGCTGACATATGGCAAATAACTTAATTTTCTGTATCTCTTAATTTTCATCACTTATTATTGCATAGAATCAATTTCTTCTAACTGGAGAAACAGCCGTGCTGCTGGGGAATTTGTTGCACTACTTCTTTCCAGCTAAAGCACTAGGAAGGCAGGCGTTTTTGAGGTACTGTCATATGTAATTTTGACATTCAAAAAGTGCTGACTCTCAGCCTAGTTTGAATAAATGTCTTTTAATTTTGATTACAACCTCCATAGTGCCGGCTTAGTCAGTCACCTTATTTCTATTACAATGACAGTAAGTACAGTCAGCCTGAAAAGGATGTATTTGTATACCTACAATCAAATGAAGTCTTGACGATGTAATTGTGCGTATATCTTTTTAGGCTGACTGTACAGTTAAGGTTACTTGCAAAAGGGAACCTTACAGCGTGCAGGATAGCAGAAAAATTACTCTCTGACTGAATTCGATCACTCAAGCGATATTAGCGTTAAAATGCGTAATATAGAAGAGGCGATTGTTCTATTGTGAGGCGGATTTGTTTTGGTGCCGTTGAAGTGAACATATCTTCGTGAAAATCTGAAATCCATTCAATCACTGACAGACAATACACAGCCTAAACCGCTAGGTCTAGAAGCATGGAATTTGCAAGAGTTCCATAAATAAAGAAGATGAGCACCAAGAAAGGATTTTTAGAAAATTCATCACTTAAAGATATCAAAAATGGAATGAAAGTTTGCATTGAAGTTCGTCATTTTTCCTTACGGGAAATACTGCTTGTAAATAGATAAAATTCAGCAAAGTCTATTATTGGCAGCTGCACTTCATTCGTCCCAATTCCTGCATCCTAATAGGATTTAGCGACCGACCCGACTGGAAGGACCATTATGCCTTCTGAGAAGCTTCAGTTCAACCAGTTTAACAAAAGACTGAAAATAATAAAAGTATGATTTTGATCTGATTTATTAAATGGAAAATTTTCTTCTAGATTTTATATTAAGTTTTTTTTAAGGCAGTCTACCACAATTAGGAATGCTCGTTCAATTATCAGGTACCTACGCAGAAAGCAGAAATGATAGTAGAAAAACGAGCAAAAACAGCTTCATAAATATATAAATAAGTTAAGTAAACAGATTATCTTTATGAAACAAACAAACAAATTAAACGATACCTTTTACGATGAGCGCAACCCAACACTATTTATGGTGCATTTAAATTGTAATTTTCCTTTTTCACATCACTTACAGTAATTGTAGACTAAGACACTTTAGTAATTAACCGTTATAATGTACCTACGGACCTAAAGTTTAAATAACAGTAAGTATTCGAAAACAAAATATTTTCTAGATCTACTTAAAATTATTTGTCTGAGAATTGTGCATTTGCATTTCAGATTTGTATTTAGTAGGTAAACGCAACTTCAGGATCTTTTTTCTCGGCAATGACGAAGTAGTGCGCTCTAGGGTTTGAGTATATGAATACAGTCACTGAGTTCTAACTAAACGCAGAACCTCCGTTCGATTTAAGGACCCCACACTCTTGCCGACTCCTTGTAAGTAGATATTATCATACTTCCCGCATATGACTTATGAGATTTATAAGCTCAAGATTTTTACTTAGGAATCTCGTGAAGCGACATTATATGGCTATTTTATAAATATTCTATATTATAAAACTCCCTCTTAGCTCTGAACTAAAGTAAACCATGAAGACCTGAAATTCGCAGACGACCTATAAATCAAACGGCATAGTTTAAAATCGTCCCACTAGATGGCGTTAAACGCAAATAATACTGTTCTTCCTTGCTCCCAATTTAAATTGCGGTCACCGATCCTGGATGACGTCATATTATGGTCATAGACCCAAATGGGTAATGGCTTATCAGACCAGTTACAGCGGTGTTGAGTTCGATTCTCGGGTTATGTAGGTAATGCGATTTACATAATGCATTGGTCAGAGAATTTAGCTATGAACAAGATTAAGTAATTAAATATGACTTTAATATTATTGAGAATACATAAATGGTTAAAGTTACTTTAACGTAGAGGCCACAGTTATAAAGTTATGACTGAATAGAAATGATTGCATAAATAAATTCTTACCACATTCAATTCCAAACGAGTTTGAGATAATGATTGTATTATTTGTAGTTATTTAATTGATTCCAATTAGTTTGGTTAGTAAATAAATAAGTGATCTAGTTGATTACGCTATAATTATATATCCATAATCAATTAAAAGCTTCACGGTTATGGATTTAAATAGAATTCCTCGTCTCTAGTAGGGTAGTAATTGGTATGTTATGCTACGGGTCGCGGATTCAGTTCCTACTTAAACATTTCATTTTTTTAAGGCTTGTTCTTATTTGTTCCGAGATGAAAATGCGTGCATTATACGTTCAGATTTTTTTTTAAATCATGATAATGTATACTAAAAACCTTTTCATTAGATTTCTTTAAACATGTGAAGCACATAGCCATAGTAATTAAAAGTGTGGTAATTTTAATGTTATCAGAATGATTTTTATTTGAAATCTCTGGATTAAAAAAAAAAACGAATACCTAGTAATAAACTCTCTCATTCTCTTTTACTCTTAAACACGCTATCTACATCTCTTTATCTTCTATCCTATCGCAGGTATGCTGGAAGAGATGTCTTTAAAAATATGCATCACCTATGCACTTATTTTTCTGTTATTTTCTTCTTATCTGTTTTATATATGTGTGTACATAAATGGTTAAATCAATAAATAAAATTAAACACTATCTAGAATACGAGTAGGTATCTACGTTTACAGTTAAAAAAACAAAAACAAAACATAGCGGTCCAACCTCTGTACTCTAATTGATTAAAAATGAAACCTAAATTACGCCCAAACAATACTAAACACTTAACACCGCAACATAACGGCAACCTAACCGATCAAAACCGCGGGTTACGAACCTAATTGCCCCCTATAGGTTATATAAGGAAGCGGGCGTTGTTTCCGGCGCGCGCGCAGCTACGTGATTCATAGTAGAGTGACTATGAGTGATGGTGTACTGAGACAGTTTGGAGGTCAATGTCGAGACGGTTTAGTGGTGATATTTAGTGATTAGTATTCGGGAATAAGATGAGATTACTCCGAAGTTTAAAAAATGAGTATCTACATTAAAAATTTAGATTTAAATGCTATATTATGAATTTCCCAGGAAATAACTGGACCAAGGACGTATTAAGTAAACAGATAAATGATGTGCTGAGATAGAATAGAATAGAAAATAGTTCTTCAAACACCCTAATTGCGTAACACACGATCAAACGGAATCTAAATCACTATGAAGAATACTCCTTATTCATTGCTTTATATGCTAGAACAATTTGTCTACTCGACCTAGTAAAAAGCGCAATGTATGTTGTTAAACTGTCAAAATGCAAGCCATTCCTACGGAGAGTGTTTAGTGTGTTACTAAATTACCCATCAGGTACTGTTATTGATGACATATTTTCTGTGATTTGACTTATACATAGTTAAAGAAAATAATGCAAGGACAGTTAAGAGCATAGCTGCGCCAGGAGTGGTCAATGCTCGATCGAGAGAAGAACACTCGATGAGTATAAGTACAGGCTATATTAATGCAATTGTTATTAAGTATGTAACGCTGTTTGATAACGGTAATTAAACGATATCGGTGCTAAAAAGTCAGCAAAAATCATATCTCCGATAGATTACTCTCTAAACGATACGCTATCATTCTGACGATAAGGAAACATACAATTGTATCATTCAGTAAAAATGTAGGTCATCATGAATGGGTAACTTGTCATAACATGTTGCAGGCTAAACTAGGTGTTTTAAGGCTCCCACAGACCGCCGCGATACGACTCTAGTAGATCGAACTCCATTAACTATTCATACAAGTTGTTCTATTAAAAAACCTAAATGAAGCGAATGTGATTATTTCGATGGTCTTTCACAACTTTTCCCACCATAAAGGAAACTATTTTCAGAACAAACTCATCTCAAACTCCTTACTGAAAAATTACAGGAAACTAACTCTTGTACTGACTATAAGACAATCAACAATTCAATTTACTATAGGTAACTCATCTAGATATTTGTAATTATTCCTGTTATTGAAATATATTAAATTTATTAATTAACTAGCTTCTGTAAGCGGCTTCGCCCGCGTGTATTTCAAAAATTTCCCACAGGAACGTACAACCGGGATCAAAAGTACCCTATGTGTTAATCCAGGTAAACAATTTCTTATCGCACTGGTTGCTTTGACTTATCCGACCCAGAGAATAAAAGTATCACAGAAAGTTAAATCCCCCATTTCAACAAACCCAAAAAACCCTTTGAATTTCAAAAAACCCTTTCTTAGTGGATACCTACTCCTCACAAAGAACACACCCTCCAAATTTCATGTCTCTAGGACCAGCGGTTTAGGCTGCGCGTTGATATATCAGTCAGTCAGTCACTCAGGACTTTGAATTTTATACATATAGATTGATAGATTTATCTTATTGATCATCAGCTATGATAATGAGGGTGGGGGCTGATACCTATATTTACATTATAATATTAGCTTAGGTATAGAACTCTGAAATACAACTATACTAATTGTAGGCCTATTTTATCGTTAACCGTACTGTTTACTTGTATGGTACGTTATTATTTTTTAACTGACTTCAAAAAAAGGAGGAGGTTATCAATTCGTCTGTATTTTTTTTAAATGTTTGTTACCTTTTAACTTTTGACTGGGTGAACCGATTTTGATGATTCTTTTTTTATTTGAAAGCTGGTGCTTTCTGAATGGTCCCATTTTAATTTGGTTTCATTCGAACAATGGGGTCCATGTGAAAACTATATAAGTCTTAAATTTGCATTAAGTATTTGCGCGACAAATGAACGAATAACGCGATTAGATTAGTGCGTATCTACCATAACTGAAAAGTCAAAAATAAAAACAGTTTACAAAAAAATAACAACTGACTTCGAAAAATAATAACGACGAATTTTGGAAGTCGGTGTCTTAGGATCTGTGTTTAAGGTTTTTTTGCCACCGACTTCCGAAATTAAAGTTATTTTTGACTTTGTCGTGTTTTTTTTTAAGGAAGTTGGTTGTAATTTTTTTTTTTTACAATCTGCATATAATAATCTTGTTCGCTCATATCGGCACCAACAATGTAAGAATAGTTCTTGCCTCGGTAAAAATCAGCCAGTGATCAAAGGTGTTACCGGGGTGACTACCCAAGATGCGCCGAGTGTTGGTTTATGATATAGAACTCTCTCTGGAGGTTATTGTAATGCACCCAAAAGAAGGTTAAATAGAGGTCCTTCTAATTATAATTATAAAATGACATCACCGACATCGATGTGATGTATTGCAGATTGTAGAACAGAGTGTTATTGTGATGCAATGTTTACAATTTTGGAAGGTCATTGTCGAGACATTTCCGGTTTTGTTCAAACTTAGTGTTAATATGCAATGCGTGGATTCGCAAATGGTGGGCTTACATACGGGCAAATTAAACATGTTTTACAGTTACAATTACAAATATATTGTTTATTGCCTTAGGATGAAAGGCATGTGATAACGTTAGTTGAAAGACATATTTTATATTTTGCTATATAGTCAGTTTTCCAAATATTAATGTTTGCCATTTTTTCTAACTTAAGAAAAATGCATGGATATTCCATCAATATGATTCTTTAAAACCCAGATCAAACAGAATAAGGCTATTCTTAATTATTTCCGAAGAAACTGGTTGTACCTTCATAAAGTTTGAGAGATGTGCTAAATGCCAGCTAAGAAAACTATTTATATTGTATTTCAATACATAGTAGGTAAATAATCGTTCTTTTTATTTCGACATTAACAAGTATGTAAATTGCAGTGTGACAGCGTATTGAAATCAGACGTGACTGATGGCACGTGTCAATTCGCACATAGATAAATATTTACTTGGAACTGAAATAGAAGTGAAGTAACTGTTTATTTTTTAAGACTTCTCGGCTTATTGACCTAGTGTCTATAACTGCAATAGCCATGAGAGTGTTTGAGGAGATTGGTTTAAGATTGGTTCAAGTGGAAATACAATAACATCTGAGAACAGAGTAGTACACAAAAGTCGTGATTTCAAAATCTGGCAAGTCGAACTTTGCAGATGGTGCAGCAATTTAATTTAAATAACACTACACTTGTTCAATTGCATAATCATATCTAACAGCAATGATTTATATAATTTTGCGAAAGGTAATGGTTCCAATATAACAAATTATGATTCTTTAGATACACTTCGTTCAGACCATACAGTAGTCTTTAAAATCTTTACCCATCTTATCTATAAACGAATTAAAATCCAGTCTTACAGTCGTCCATCATTCTACAAACGACTATGGGAAATAGGTTAGCGCCGACAATGCGCGAGCAACATAACATTATGCATTGTTACCATCTGTAGACCCAACAAGCTACAGGTTGGCTACAAGTGGTTTCGAATGACGGCGAATCTCGGAGCTTTCTTGGGTATTTTTAACTGGAATTTTTTATTCAATATTACACTTTATATTTCTGAATGCTATTTGAAAAAAATATCGTATCAATAACTATTGAGAGTTTATCTGAGGACATTTAAGAGGGAACTGACGGACAGATGTTTTTAAGACTGCTATTAATTAGAATGTCATGATAACCCATGTTTTGGCCAAGTGTGGTGATATCGATGACTGACATAATGGTGAGGCTAACAGAGTCATTTGTTTGAGGAGACTCATAGAAGAACTGATTACAGCAGTGTGATGATGAAGCTTGAGGAGACAGAAATGGTCAGAATTAATAGACGTCTGAAACAAGTTCAGGTGTGCTGACCTAAAATTTCTAAATAATTGTTTAGAGTCGTTAATTAAGTTACTAAGATCTGATAATAGATAGAAGAACTCTAGAAATAGGCAATGACGTTATCAAGTAAAGTGAAAATAATCACAGTTACACACAGACTAAAGATGACTAATAAGGTACAGTACATGAAGCTGAAATTGAAATATTTCTCAAAACATCACATACGTAGCCAAAGTTCAATTTCCGTTTAAGAAATCCAGGTTTTCACAGCAATAAATTGAAATTGTTCAGAAAATGGCGAATAAATGGTTAGCATAAACATCCCGTGTCGATATTCGTAACAGTAATATTTATTACGGGCTCTTAAGATTTTATCGTCGTTTGAGAATCCATTTGAATGCCGGGACTACGGTTTCGATATTTATTATAACTTATTGTTATGACATGATTAAAACGGAATTTCTTCTGCTTTTCATTATTGTTCATCCTCTTAGGTCATCATTACATCATAGTTCAGCTGTATTTGCTGATTTAATATCTAGTATTATATTTGTATACTATAAGTCACCACTACGGTCTAACAGAGTTTTTTTTTTTCTTCAAGAGAGTTATATGCTACTAGGGTTTGTAACTTTTTTTTATCGATGAAAAGAGAAAGGACTCTTAAACATCATAATTTTAATTGCACTTTTTAGTGTTGTAAGTAACTATTAAGCTAGTTAGTTTGACTTGGGTATAAAACATATTACGACTTTTTTTAAAGCCTTATTTTAATGTGCAAAAACCTTAAAAACTTGCACTTACTTGCTAGTGTTAATATATTTCAACTCTAGTTTAACTTTGACACGCAAGCATCGCGTGCTAATGTTACCTCACTAAAGATTTATGTTCAGTGTTGCCAACTGCGAAAATGGTAAAAATGAGTTTGCGCTTAGAAGGTCGAATGGGACAATACTCCGAAGAGTTTAAGCTATATTTTTAGCAAACCTCATTGTACAAAATTGCTATAATAGTACCTGGAATCATAATTCTTTATGTTGAAATACGTTTATGGCCGGCTGTAAATGGCTTGGCTTTGTAATAAATGACTAGCTAAGGCAACTAACTAATAATTTACAAAGAGTTACTTTGTACTACAAAGAAGAAAAACAAACACTGAAAAAGAAATGATGCAAAAGTTTACATATCTTTTGACTCATTTCCATATAAAATACCCACTGTAATCTAATATAACAAATACATAGAACCAATAATCAAGATGCAGACCTCTGCAAATAATTCAACCCTTTGAATAATTCACAATCAATGAGATTAAACAATTAAAATAGAATAAACGACAACAAATCCCATTTCTGAATCACAATTCTAAACAACGGCTATTTAAATTACCGCATCCCGGACCATAAATATTATCCACCTTAGTATCTATTCTACCTTTCCTATTGTGTTCAAAAGACTATTATCCTATTCTCTAATTTCTAGATCGTAGAATCCGGTATTGTATAGGTAAATCATATTTACCGGTAAAGGAACGTTCCCATTGTTTCTCTCATCCGGTATTCAATTACCCGGCAGGTATTCGACCTTGAATTTGTGACCTTCGTTTATAACCTTGACTTCGTTAATGTGTTCATAATCCAGTTTAATGTTAATTATAAGCCATGTGGTGGTGTAATTGATAAAGATTGGGATAATCCTGGGATTTATGTCTGGAGTACAGGTAATAAAGGCATATTTTTTTTAGAAAAAGTGCTAGTCTTGAAGCAATTTCACTCTGAAATTATTATTGTTCTGTTTACAGGTGAATAAATGTTATTTTATGTTTTGTGTTTCTGTGTGTTTTGTAATCTAATCAAATTGTCTTTTTGTTTGCAATTTTTTAAATTTAATTCCGTTTATTTCCTTTAGTTTATCTGTTTTTTATATATTTTTCACTAATCTATAGAATCATCTCCATTCTTTATTGAGGTATATCTACTAACCAACTGCTCCTTCAAATTCTGATCTATCCTTTTAGTATTCCTGGTTCATTGCTTCTACAAACATCTCAGTCAGCTGCATTTAACGTTGTTCTAGAACTCAGCTTTCAATCCCAAGTGCACATTCAATTCACTAAACCAACTCAGTTTCAGCTTTTGATGATTCAACTCAGTTGAAGTGAATATTAATTCAATTTACACAGAAAGTAACAAGTTTCCATATAATTTGTACTTAATTGGAAATTTTAATTTGATGAAACAACAGCAGTTACTTGTTTGGGTATATAATTAATGTTTTCGCTTATTTTGTTTTTGGTAATAACATTCCCCAGAGTGTTCACATAAGCATGGAAGACACGCATATTTAGCTATATATGTATATACGGCTGTTTTGTATTCTTACAATTTCAAAGAGACCTTGTAAATATTTCACTGTGGTAGGATATGTTGGTCAACGTGAATCATATTTTCAGGAATTTAAAAAAACAGGAACGTAATTCTGACTATAAGTATGACTCTCATTCTTAAATTATGATTCGTTCGATAGCAGTCATGTACATAAAATGTAGCTAACGGGTTCATTTGGATGATTCAAAATTAAAACTACTAATGTTACTAGACTAGTAGCAATTTCCTTTGCAGATAATTCTAGAATGTATAGTGAAGGTAATGAAACGTTTTAAAGACAGCAGACAGATAATAGTTACAAAATGAAAAACGAACATTAATATTTCTGTGAAAGTAATGAAAAGAGTATCACTGTTTTTAACACTTTTCATAACTCTTTCATGATATTAGAACAAAAACTGAAAGCAATGATTCTATCGTTATAAAACTATACTTCATTCAAGAGAATGAAGACGAAAACAACAGTTTCGTATAAATTCTGGAACCTTTCATAGATGATACTAGAACAACAACTGAAAATAATGAAACTATCTCGAATACTCGAGTCGATAACAGATCTCGAATCGTTACAAAACGGAGACGCGCACGCCGATAGCCGCGGTATGTGACGAACATAATTATAGTCTTACTTGCGTGCTTTCTTTTTGCATCGCTCGCTTAGGACTTGCGGACAGATCGCTTTGTTTAAACGATTCTAGTTTGAATTTGTATAAATGGTTTATCAATTGACATACAAACATGAGAAAAGTGAATAAATTATTTGATTATGTCTGTGTATAATATAGCGGATTTTCAAGGAAAATTTTTCTACAATGACCAAGTGGATAATTCAAACACCTTCGAAATTCTATGCAAACCGTTTCCTCTTAGAACATCGACTTGCCACGATATTTTCTAATGATGGAAAGAATATTTACTTATGTAGTTTTAACGCTCCTCGTAAAAACTACAAGAGTGTGTTCTGTTGCTAATTCGCAAGATTGTTTGTCATTTATGCCCCGCATAAATATTGGATTGTACGAAAATTGGGCTAGAACACTGAGAGACCGTCTTCCTATCTAGTATTCAAGTATTTGAAAGGCTTTATGTTATAGACTTAGTAAATAAGAATAAATTATCGCATTTTAAATCATGTGAAGTATATTATATTAATGAAGATTTATAATAAGTTTAATAGCATTCGATTCTAATCTTTGCAGGTGGGTAAGGAACCTGTTATGAACAATGTCAAAATAATTAACGAAGCCAATAATTTGATGTTGATCCGATACGTCAGGCTGTAATATATTGAGATCATAAAGTCGCACGAGTGTGTCCGACGCACACGCGATTTGACCACCTAGGTTTTTAATCTTGGCAACATCGTTACTGTAGATTACCTACTCGGTATAAAATGGCTGCCTAGAATCGTGTAGAATTGTCACACTTTTGCAATCTTCTTCTTAGCGCACTGATGGCAAAATGTCTATATTATGAGTGGCCCAAAATTTTGCAACGCGAAGTGCAGTTACTGACGCAGTCATAAGTGCACAGGTAACAGCGCATGCGGTGCATTATGGAAGGTGGGGCCATTTTCTGCTACAGATTTTGTAATTTTAAGGAAACAAATGTATGTCAGTAACTTATGAGAATAACTATTTTAAAACTACTAGAACCTTTTGCTCTCAGCACGTCATAAAAGCAGTGGCGCCATGTTGAAAAGATTATCTAGCCAGTCACCAACGTAGAGAGGCTAACTGTCTGGGATGCGTCAGACGTTTTGTACAAATAATGAAGTAACACTATTCTCTGTGTACACTTGTGGTGTTATTTCTCTACGTTAAGTTGAGCTACAGAATGTCTTATTGAACTTCATGTCCATTTTCACTAACAGTAGTTGACACATACAAAAATACCCAAATATAAGCGCTGTAAAATTGTTGAATTTCGAAGGCTCGGCTGAGTGTTGAGAATTGAAAATCCAACAGCATCAATATCGGGCATACGTATCAGTTGAGATCCCATCTAACTGCACTATGTCAATAGAAATACTGGCTTCATTGATTGTCTACCTTCCAATATGTTGATTACCTTAGTAACTCTTATACCAACGTTAAGTCCAATTTCATCAATCATTATCAACAGCCTATAATTTTCCCACTGCTGGGACACAGGTCTCCTCTCGGTGAGAGGGAGTGGGCTATGACCCACCACGCGGGTCCAGTGCGGGTTGGTAGATGTCACAAGTCTTCGAATTTTTGGTTCTAAGACATGCCAGTTTCTTCACGATGTTCTCCTTCACCGTTTTGAGAGCAGTGGTGATACAATAATTTACACAAATTAAAGCGCCTGCTTGGGTTCAAACTCATGACCTTACTACTCGTAATTGCCGCCGTTACCACTGGGTCACCACTGCTCCAACTTACCCGTCCTTAAATGAACCAATCAAGTACTTTTTAGAAATTACGTCACAAAAAAGAGCTGTGTGTGCGATTATAATGACCGTTGTGTAAGTGAGCGCAAATTGATTCGTTTTTAAGTCATCCTACTGGTTTCTGAGTTAAACAATCGCTTGCGTCATCCGTCAATGCTTGTCTATATAAAAACGGATTATTTTTGGCTGGTGCTTGTTAATGATACTATTGTCTAACTAAGATTCGGTGATAACGGCTGCAGTTATGATGGCAATAAGTTTTTCAACGTAACTCAAATCCTTATGTTAATTCAAGTGCATTCTGCCTTAAATCTAACCATGAAACGAAAGTAAGTCTGTAGTTCTGTAGTTTCTGCCTACCCCCATAGGAAAAAAATATGAGTTTATGCATGTATGTGTGTATCATTCATTTTCTGAATGCATGAAGTTTCGCATTTTGTTAAAGAAATAGATCATTTCTTACGTGTTTGTCTGATATCCCCATCCGTATCGATTATCCGGATAGAGACGCGCATCAAATCTTGCGCATTTCTATCATCCATGATATTTTGAAGAGGTTATATTTAATAAGAATCTTCTTTTTACCATTTCAGTAACCAATAGATAGCAGAAGGCAGGGAATATTGTAAATCAAAACAAACTTTACCTATTTCCCTATTACTACAACAATTAAACTACCATCCAAACGGACCGCTTTTAAGTCTGTCTGCCCATTTAACCGCTTTAGTCTCAAACAAAGGCCCAAAGACATCAAAGAAAACGGAACGACAGTAAAACTGAACAGCTCCTAAAGCTAAAACGGCATAAGTAAGAAACCGATAAAACGTAGGATAATGTAATAATATAGTGAATTCGAGCGTCCGCTCTTGGATTATTTTCCCAGAGCGCGGCGTAGGACATAATCTCATAATATGGCGCCCATCCCCCGGCCTTACTTGTCGGGCTTCAGCTATACGCCGCCGTGCCGTTGTATCCACGTATCAAAATCTCCGAAATTGAGACTAGGAAAGTGATATTATTTGGATATTCTAGCTAGTATTTCTTCAGCTAAAGGAAAATTGTACGAAAAAAGAACATTAATATGTGTATGTTACCATGTTCTACTGCCCCTCCGATTTCAGTAAGCATTGTGTGGCCGTTTTTCGTTTAAAATGCGTAAAAAATACTGTGTTTGCATTTCATAATCTAGTTCAAGTAAATTCGCATTATTGCTGTTGATGTATTTTCGAATAAATGAGCAAGTTAGCGAAATAAATCTGATTGTGTAAATGTACTCGACATATTTACAATTGTTCGGTACTTATACGATCTATATTTGTTTGTGAGATATTCAAGTGTTACTTACCTAAACTTTTTTTTACTGAATATGATGGATATGGACTAGTAAAGTAACACCATCTTCTAAGGGAGCAGCTAAGTAAATAAAATAAGTTGTTAATGTTTCAATAACAACAAGAATTAATGGGGACCATAAACATTATTATTGATTTCTGATGCTAATGTAAATACATCGAAATGCATCTATTTTTACTAGTGAAATCGCTTTTGATGTGGTTTTGCTAATAAAATCTTATTTTTATAAATACTTTAACTGAACTTTATTAAGGCACATAGTGCCAATAATGTTATTGGAATAAATACGAAATTGTGCAAAAAAACAACATCGAATGTTTTATAGACATGATTAGAAGTGTTATTAAAGAGTTACTAAAGAGGGTTTCTTTTATATTCTGAACTAGATGATCCGATAGAAGTCGTCCTATTAAAATTTCAATACAGTCTTGAGTTCGCATAAAAATTCCATAGAAAAAGGACGTTTAGTTTTCCCCGAATTTAGAAATTTTCCGGATTTTTTTTTATAATTTTTCTTCCTAAAAACCAAATTCGGACTTTTACGAACATTACGATAACAACATTTTGCCAAATCAGTTCAGCCGTTCTCAAGTGGTTGGCTTACTAACGAAGAGCATTGCATTTCACTCTTTATATTCTTTATCACTTTTTATTACACTTTGCTTTATTCTTAACTAATTTAACTATGAATTAAAGCATGCAGAATGTAGACTAGAGGTGCATTGTATCACCGAATTATCACAAGCTGTTATCATTCGTTTATCATTATGTCATGCGAGATAAGACTGTGCTATATCTGAGCTCAATTTGCGACTTTCTCGTGCGAATGTGTTTAAACGGCCTTGAGATCTGGAGATTATAACTTACACATTTTTAAGATAGGTTGTTGTTAAGTATAATTTCGTGGTCAGAACATTAATATACAAAAAAAAACCTAAGCAGAAACAATGCCATTCCATTTATTTATTTTGAAATGGCATGTGTTATATCCTCTATACAGGATGTCCAGTAAATAGCACGACATACTGCAGGGGGTGATAGCTTGGGTCACTACCTATCAATACAACACAATATATGTTCAGCAAAATCTTACGGATTTTTTTTTCACCACTGTAGGTTAAACTTTAGTGATAAGAAAATAGTTCTGTGCAAATTTAAACAAAAAATAGTATTTCTTGAAAACATTCCTGTCTTTGATAGAAAAAAGACTTATCAATGAGTAAAGTAACTATTCACGAATAATTTGATGTAAAAAAAAGTACTAGAAAAGGATTTTTTCATTACGAGATGCTTAAAAATCTGTTTCAAGGTAGAGATTTTTCGGTATTTCGGAAAATTTTGTAAATCTGTAAATCCGTAAGATTTTGCTGAACATATATTGTGTTGTATTGATAGGTAGTGACCCAAGCTATCACCCCCTGCAGTATGTCGTGCTATTTACTGGACACCCTGTATATTCTTTTGGTTCTCTTTGCTGTATTTTTTTCTATCTCTTATTTGTAATTTAATAAAGAGGATCATTTTTTTCTAAGTTGTATAGGTACTATCAAAATGGGCGCTACGAGTCTAAAATAAATTATTTTAAATTTTATTTATCTATTATTTTTAATATTTTGAAAACCAAACAAATATTTTTAGTTACCAAACCAAACAAGTTATTTTTTCCTACATTAAAAATACAATGTGATTTATTAGATAAATCTACACTAGGTTATAAATGAAATGGCTGAATGAGATTATTTACGAAATCTTAAATATATTTTATCGTTTTCACATCACGGTCAAAATCTTTAGTAAAATATAACTCTATTAGAAAAACCCTCTTCAGTTCCTCTTATCTTGTCATAATAATATACGGGCCTGGCCACCACTCTTTCGTGTTAGTAACATCAGACCATTCCTTACCTTGCCACCGCTCTATGAAATACTAGATCTTTCCTCTTTTTTTATCATTGGTATGATAAAACTACTTCGTCACTTATTTCTTTCACTCTATCTTTTTAAATATGAGAACCTACATTTTCGAAACGTTTTCTTAAGGAAAAAATAACAACACATTACGCATGTTTTCTCGAATGACAACGCGGGGATGTACCTATCTAGAGCACAACCACATTTTCGGTAAGAAGGAAATTTTTATGTATAAGACTATAGCTCATCGCGCATCGTGGCAACTAATTAGGTCCGAAAGAGAAATGTGTCTGATGTTATTTAAATCGAATGATCGTTCAAATAAAAGTAATTTTTCAGTATAAGAAGTGTGGCTCCGTGGAATAATTTACATATATTTCTTTAGTTAATTGTAGTCCTTATATATTGTGACATGAAATAAATTAATCTAAGCTGAAAATTTTGAGAATTATGCGACGAAATATATTTTTCGGATCTGTTGTACTGTTGTTTTGTCATGATAATATTTTTTTTCTGGTTATTAATAAGTAGCAATACGCCCACGCCCAACTGCGCGACAAAAAACTGAGCGCTTTTCGGTGTCCTACGTTTGGGTGATGCTTTATTTAGACCTATGTAATATGGGGCGAGCTTTTTATCCTCAACCGCGCTGAGTCTTTAAGGAAAATTCTGTTCAAAATCTTACTTTACCAGTATTGTTTCCTATCCAACCCTTTATAATCCATTGGATGATATCATGTGACTCCAAGCCACGGAAGGGTTAGCCATCCTCTGGATCCGCTGCGGTTACCGTTGGACGAACCGTAAATTCTACAAGATATAGAGATCTCTGAAAAGGTAAAGGACGGTATGGAATACGGGAATGTTTGGTTAGTCATTTTAGAAGTCGGTTTATTGTATGTAATGAATTATTTATTGGTTCTATAGTTCCGCAAAGCTAAGAGTGTATTGGATGCATATAATCTCAATCTGTGAAATTCAGCAAGCTGTAACGGCCGAATACTTTGATTGTGGATCAAACTATTCGATTAAGTATACTTTTATTGTTAAATTGGAATCCATTGTCATTCCGAAAAAATAGTTATTAAGTTTTTAAAGTCCTAACTGAAGGCCTTTATTTATTGAGCAAACCCGGGTAAGCAGCCGACGAATATATTAATAAAAATCAGATTTTTTAGAAAACCAGACATGTCACCGGTACAACAAGTTAAAGTTAGCTATATATTTCAATAAAAGAAATTCATCATCATCATCAGCAGCCTATAACGTTCCCACTGCTGAGACACAGGCCTCCTCTCGGTGAGAGGGAGTGGGCCATAATCCACCACGCAAGCCCAGTGCGAATTGGTAGATGTCACATGTCTCCAAATTTTTGGTTCAAGACATGCCAGTTTCCTCACGATGTTTTCCTTCACCGTTTTGAGAGCAGTGGTGATGAAATAACTTACACAAAGTAAAGCGCCTGCTTGAGTTCGAACTGACGACCTACTACTCGTTAGTCGCGGTCGTTACCATTGGGCCTGCACTGTTCTCGGAAAAGAAATTCATATTGCTCTACAATTAGTCATGATTTCTCTGAAGCACTTCACGTATCAAGAACGCGTGGTGATACCACTCAATGACTACCTACTTCAAATTCAGTAGATATTATTAGAATTATAAACATGTCAACTTATCGTGAAGAGTTTCAGAAGTATGACAAAACATTATCAGTGGAACTCCACCCACCCCCTCCATTCAGTGGAGTTCCACTGCAGGAACTCCACCGAATGGGCTAGAAACTTCTTAGTCATTCTTCTCCATACGAATATACCTTCTGGATAGCGCGACTAGAATCAATTTTATTTTAATGTAAATGTTGACGTTTAAAACTGCCTTATTTGGCATATTTGAAATAAATTACTTTTGACTTTGACTTTAAGAAGTAATTTATTCAATAGGATTTCATACTCAGTTATGTAAACCCTAAATTATTTTAGTCCTAATGTCAATATTTTACATAAATGGTCCTACAAAATTCATGACTGTCCCAATTCCTAAAGGATACAAAGCCTTTTAAGTCTTTAAGAAAATGTTTCGTGTTTGTACAACTATGACTAAGCAATCATTGTTGGAAGTAAGTTATTACCGAAGTTA
Source organism: Aporophyla nigra (assembly GCA_947507805.1). Taxonomy (NCBI): domain Eukaryota; kingdom Metazoa; phylum Arthropoda; class Insecta; order Lepidoptera; family Noctuidae; genus Aporophyla; species Aporophyla nigra. The sequence goes on along the minus strand of OX382308.1, from coordinate 22,241,933 downwards.
CCAAACTAAACAGATTCACTCTCGTAAAATCATAAATGTCTAATATTCCGGGATAACATAAACACATAAGTTTCAATGTTTATAATAATATCAAGAAATGCTTTGTGGTACAAAGAAAATGTATAATATTTTAAGAAAATGGACACCTTACAATACTTTATGTACTACTGTTGTATTTCAGCATTATTTATTGTATTAATATTTACATAAATGCAGTATTTCATTTGACACTGAATATATTATTGGGGTAGGTTGCGGAAGGCCGCATATTTCGGATATAATACGCTTGCTCCAAATATGGGACACACCCTTTTAGATTGTTAGCAAACTTTACTGTTAGCAATGTTTAACTTTTGTCATAATCAATTATTACTCTATAATGAAAGCCAGCTTTTTTGACGGCTTAGTAATTACAGCTGCACGGGTCGGCCGATTACGTTAAGCTACGCTTCCCGCGGTTGTCCGTGGATGGGTAACCATTTTGCATACCAAGATCCATCCGTGACTCAGAAAGCACGTTAAGCCGTAGGACCCGGCTGTCATTCGGTGATCTTTGACAGTTTGACAAACAGTCTTATCAAAGGGTTACCCAGTAACTGGGTTGTGGAGGTCATATGAGCAGTCGCTCTATATAAAATACTGGTAATCAGCTGTGACCGGTTAGACTAAAAGTCGATTCCAACATTATTGCATAAAGACTAGGCAGATGATAAATAAAAGCCTCATCATCATCATTTCAGCCGAAAGACGTCCACTGCTGGACATAGGCCTCCCCCAAGCTCCGCCACTTCGACCGGTTTTGTGCTTCCCGCATCCAGCGGGTTCCTGCGGCCTTCACAAGGTCATCGGCTCCAATAAAAGGTAAACCCTAACGGTGACAGATGTCAAATGTCAATTTCTTCTACCTGTTTTTGTAAGCGCACCCAAATCTTGTTTCAAAATGAAAGTGTCTTCATTTGAAAGTTACTCTTTAAGTATGTGGCATTTTCATGACTAAACTATTGACTGGATTCGATAAAATTGATAAGTAGATAGATGACATCCTGGAGAAAGACATAGGCTAATTATTGTCCCGGTAGCACGTTCCAGTGGAAATATATGAGAAAGACACGCAGGCAAAGCCGCTGACAGAAGCTAGTTACTCAAAAAACTATTCTAAGTCTGTAGTTGTGCTTGTATCTCAAAAAACAAATGTTTGCTTTAAGTTTATCCCGACACAGCCTGGTGTATTTTGCAAATCATAATTGATTTTGGATTTATTAAATTATAACTTTAATTTTTTAAATTTAATTATACCTGCCGTGGATTGCTTAACTTACTTAACAAAAAAGAAGTATGTAGGTGTGCGTTCTGTAGTTACTGTCTACCCTATGGGAAGGAGCCCGTGAGCTTATGTATATATGTATTTTAAAGCTCAAATGTTACATAATGTTGAAATACTTTTTTTTTTTAATTTAAAAATATTTAAGAAATCATTCAATAACGTCTTTCTTATTCACTGTATGTTCAGAGAAAGACATTTGACTTCATACATAAGGGACTTTTTTTTGTTTGACCAGGTAATCGATAGAAATGTCAATTTACCGAAACCAGTGTCAACTAATATTTCATGCGGAAAAACGCTGCAGTGAACGTTTAGTGTGAATTATGCATTATGTCACAAATGCGGAACAAACGTTTAAGTAGAAACTGCAAGTGCAGTCTAAGCCTTATAAATTGACTGTACTTTTACTGACCGAAATTCCTATAACATCAAGATTATTTTCCGCAATCAGAAATTGTTTATTTATTTTTCTGATAATATTGATATGCGAATTTTATCTACCCTGCATCATTTTGTTATCTTTCGCGTAATTTGGGTGTTGCTTCATTTGGTCTTTTTAATACCTAATAACTTGAATCATGATATTGTTTTAAACTCTGTGTTGGATTGCTGATTACTGTAATACAATGCTAAGATAAATTGCATTTAATGTAAGAAATGTATTTTATTATTATTTTGTTCTTTTCATTGCTTTAAGTTTTTTTTTTTTTTTTTTGCTGCAACATCTTTCTTTCTTTCTAATTAGTAAAAAAAAAAAATTAAATAAGTTTCGCATAGAATACTCTAATTTCCCTAAGTACTTAAAGTCTTAGTACCCGGTCTATCTCCTTTCTATGCCAAGGAAAATTATATACATCGCATGTCATTCTTCCGTTCAAATCCCCGAAAAACGTAACTAAGTTTAAAAATAAACTCTTTTTTTCCGTTATTAACTTCAGCATGGCTTACTATAATAATGCGGATGACTACCGGTTGACCTCTGCAACCTTAGGCGCAACGCATTGACCTTACCGCCGGCGAAAACAGCTGCTGAACTATTTTTCATTTTTACCTAGGATCAGCAAAAAAATTGTGGTTGAAATCACCTGTTTAAATACAGGCTATGCAGAGTGCTAGAAATAAAGTATTATGTCAGTCAATGCAGTAATTACTGACGTAAATCCTTATTGGCTGAAAATGGCACAAAACGTGCTATAGGTATTTTGTGACCAATATATTTCAGCATTACGATAAACGGTCGTTCTGCTTAATTTTAATTTTCCGAGAAATTGAATCTTTTGAATCATATTTTTAAAGATATCTTACTATTATCTTCCGCCGGTATCTTGTATTGTGATTTTGTAAAATGCCTCAAATAGAATTTTGAAATGTTTGTCACTTGACAGACATTTCAAAATCGACTCATTTGTGATTAAAGCCGACAGTCAGTCGAAAAAAAGTACCTGCAAAGTTTACTTTGCAGGTACTTTTTTTCGACTGACTGTCCGACTGACTGTTTGCCGCATATTACGTTATTGCGGCTTATTTTAAATTTTCTCGATAAAATCAGCCTCATTTAGAAAATTAAGTAATGATACGATGAAAGAGTTTTCAGTAATTAAGTAATCTTAGTAATCTTTGTTGGTAATTTACAACTTAAATAAAATTGTAACAACCGGCATTTGTACGTAGTAAATAAATCATGCTCGTTGTTCGTTCTAGTTATTACTAGACTTGAGTTTTATTGTAGACTTAGCTCATACATCAGTGAAAATAAAGTAAAAGTATTACGTAATATAAATAATGTGTCCTGCGGTCTGTTTGCCGCAGTCTTTTCATTTAATTATTTACCGACGCAATAGTTCGTAGCCCAAACTACGTCACCGGTGACGTAAGAGGAAAAATGGACAACGCCGGTAAACGAAACTATCATCACACATACTAGTAATTACCGCATTACATCACATTTCTCCAAATTTTACTCGAAAATTCCCTCTAATCCGCCCCGCAGATTACTCACCCAGAAATTACACAAAATAACCACGTTGTTTACGCAAAAAATAAACACTAAGAAAACATCGGAACTTTAATTTTTCATCGGAAAGAATCAATGGAGAAAGTGCGTGTTGTGATGCTAAAAAGTAACGTTTCTAATTCCACAATAGACGCTCGCCGGCAAATTGAATTTTCTCCCAATTTGACAGCTGTCACGTTGACAGATCTCATTTTTTTAAGAGCAAAGGCGACAAAGTGTTCATCTTACCTTTAACAAGCCGCTGCAGAATAATCTCCTTGTGCTCGTGAGTGTGGGGCTCCCCGATCACCGCGAGCAAATAACATCCCGTGAGAGGGCTCGGTGGGGGCACAGAGGCTGATACCTCTGTCCCCAGAGACAAGGACCTGTCCTCGTCGTGGTCCATCGCCGACGGCGGCGCCGGCGCGACTGCCGACGGTTCGCCCAGGGCTAGCGTATGAGTCGACCGCTCGGCACGAGAACTCCGATCGGAATGGATTGAAACGGGCTGTGTGGTAGACACTTGCGCGCGCAACGCTCCGGCATCGACCGCTGGATGTGCGCGACACGCAGACGCGTCGGCGACTCGACTCAACCCCAAAACCGTCTTTTCGTTCTAACTTAACATTTCTTTTATATGAAAGATAGAGACGGAATATGTCGTAGGGCGTATACAGAAGCCGCTGTAGGTTTTTCAGCGCACACGTGATCTGCATTGCGTCTAAACAACCCGGCTAAATAACCTCGGACCGGTGGCTCAGCTGTTCAACAGAATGCCATGGTTGTTACAATCGATAATGATATAATCGGAATGACTTGACATTATGGCGTTTAGCCGGTTGACTTTAAAGAAGGCTCTATTAACAGCCGGTTGCGGAGGCTCGGCTCCGGGCTCCGGGCAATATGTCTGCGCAGGACTGCAGTGACATGTCGTATTTGTTTTCTTGACATTTATCACTTAACTGCAATCAACTAAATGATTAGCGGACTTAGTAGGGTTGTATAATTTTTTCCCCTTATCGCTACTTCGGCTTCTTATAAGAGTTGAGAGTATTTCCCTTTTTCCAGTCTTTTATTTGAGCATGATTTGGGGTTGGGTCATTTTTTATAACATTAATTTAAAAAGTAACGGCATATCGCTTCAGAAGCCCAATTCTCTAGTCTATTAAACTTAAAATATCACTTTTACGTGCGTCACGATTGTGTTTGTTTTATTTTTGAGACATTAATTACTCTGAATAAATTTGACAGTCTCAAAATTATATGTAGGGATACATTTTTTAACAAATCGGTCCTTTGATAATTATTATACGTGCCTAAATTAATTAATTGACCCTAATTTTTGCCTAATTTTTCGATGTAGCGTTTAATACATTTATACACTAAAATAGGTAACTTATGTTTGAGATAGGATAAGAACCTAATTTGTAATTGTTCTTTTTATTGTTGTTATCAACCGATTCAAAAAAGGAGGAGGTTCTATGTTCCACTTTTTTATGTATGACACCGATATCTCTGACAATTATGGGATGGATTTTGAAATATCTTTTTAATTTAAAAAAAATATCTATTTATTGTTCTTGTCAGGTTACAGACAACATTATAGTCCAGGCGCTTGTACTAGGAGTTCCTGTATCACAAGAGCCAGATCTCTTTAGTTACAGGGATTTTGATTTGAAAGCGAGATAGACAAAATTAGATACTTAAGTTAACATTACGACATGAATTACAAGTTAGGTTAGGACAGAAGAATAGGTTATTCTTTAGGGGTAGTCCTATATGAATTTAATGACTGCTTGGATAGTTTTTGTTTCACTCCACTTTGTTTATCGTGACAATGTTCTAATACTTCCCGTCACTGCTATTGATCCGGCCAGTAGTTGTGCTCGAATTTGTGGAGGGTAGATTTCATAACTCAAAAGTAAAAACTATTTTCAAAAAAAAAAAAACAAATAACTTCCAAAAAAACACCACAAAATGAAAATTAACTACAATGAAGATCCAAAGGCACCGACTTTCGAAATTAAAATTATTATTAAATTAATGATGCTTTTGCCAAGCGTAGTGCAAACTAGATAGATAGATAAATCGTTTATTAGAATATTCCCTATACAAATGCCGACTGCCCTGTTTAAAATAAATTTAAAAAAATATCTTATAGCCAAGTGCTATTACACCATATCGGAATTTTTAAATGAACGCAATTAATTAAATAGATTCCTTTAATTACGACATTTTCACAATTTGCCCCTCGTGTTTGTTAAAAAAAAAAAAAAATACTTTGTTTTATTTTTCAATTAGCATTAGGAATATTTTTTTTTTTATTAGTTTGCTGTGTAGAATCAAGATTTTTTTAATTTTTTATGGATTTATTCATCCAAAAAAATGTTATTTTGTACGCCACAATGGCAAAACATGCAGATCAACCTATTATTTTAAGACCTTGCACATATTTTTGATGTATACTCATGTTTTTACAATAAATATATTCTATTCTATTCTATTCTAATAACTAGCTTCTGCCCGCGACTTCGTCCGCGTAAAATTTTTGCTCCACTGACCCTTCCCGTCGCATCGAATTGCCCGCCAGTTTTCGTCCATTTTTCGTTGCTGCTCCGACCTTTTTGACTATAGCGTTTCATTATATAGCCTTTCTCAATAAATAGGCTATCCAACGCAAACATATTTTTTCGATTCGGACCAGTAGTTCCTGAGATTACCACGTTCAACCAAACAAACATTAAACGAGCTCTTCAGCTTTATAATATTAATAATATAGATAGGTGATTGAATAGGTGATAAATGCTCTCCGCATTTGCAGGTTCATCATCGTTATCATCATTTCAGCCGTAAGACGTCCACTGCTGGACATAGCTCTCGCCCAACTTGGGGGTCTTTTCCATAATCGTCACGCTTGGCAGGCGGACTGGCGACCGCAGTATGGTGGTAAAATGCATAGAGAACGCTGCTGCCCATTCTCTAGTAAGTCCCTTAGTCGCCTTTTACGACACCCACGGGAAGAGATGTGATGGTGTTATTCTTTACAACACCCACGGGAAGAGATGTGATGGTGTTATTCTTTACGACACCCACGGGAAGAGATGTGATGGTGTTATTCTTTACGACACCCACGGGAAGAGATGTGATGGTGTTATTCTTTACGACACCCACGGGAAGAGATGTGATGGTGTTATTCTTTACGACACCCACGGGAAGAGATGTGATGGTGTTATTCTTTACGACACCCACGGGAAGAGATGTGATGGTGTTATTCTTTACGACACCCACGGGAAGAGATGTGATGGTGTTATTCTTTACGTCCGGCACCACATGGAACATATCGACGACGGTGGAATTTTCAAATGTCGTAAGTAATAATAATAAATAATAATAATATCTTAGGACAACCAACACAACGTTATCTGATCCCAAACTAGGCAGAGCCTGTACTATGGCAACCTGACAACTGATAAAATCTGTACCTTCAGTGAAAAGTGATAGAAGTGAAAAATCATAGTTTTGAGTAATTTAAGGTTAAAGATTTAAAAAAATCTCGTTATGTTTCTAACGTTCTAAAATAAAAAACGATATGTGGTACGTGTAGATAATATTTTAAAGATAATAAAGAGCTTGGTTTGAATATATTATTTTGCACGGAATTTAAGTAATTAGTAAAAATAGCCAGTTATATCACCGTACACTATAGTTTTCTTTGCTTATTTTTGTGTATTTAAATCTATAATGAAATGAATTATTTTACACATTTAGTTACCGTTTTGTGTGAAATGTTATAAGGCTTGTGTTTTGGCATGTTTTGCCTGCAAATAGTTGTTGTGAGAAAAAGTCGTAAAACTAATATGATCATTTTGATTATCAGCAACCATTTTTCATTGTTTTATTTAAAATTCCTACGTAAATATTCAATTGTACCCCTAAACACCAATGTATTTTTCAAACTAGTAAGTGATTAATGCTACAAGCTAGAATTAATTGTGATACACATTTTGTTTATATCGAAGTGTTTATTGATATTTAAAGTAATAAGTATTTTCAAACGTTTTTGTCATAGAAAGGGTAAAACTATGTTAATATCATAATAAAATAATAACTAAATTAAAAAAGCGTTTCTTTAATAAAGAATTCTTGAATATACACTTTTTTATGAATTACAATTAGTAGCAAAACAATAAAATATTTTTTTAAATCAAACTTAAAACATAACTTTTAGGCCTAAGTAGGTATTTATCGTTAATCTGATCATCCGAGTAGGTATCGTTAGACTTTAAACATAGTAAAACAGGCTCAAAAAATCAAACAATAGATTTGTTGTAGCACTTCAACTATTCGCTATATAAAACAATATAATTAACATCCTTATAACAAAACATAACTTTTAAACCTCTTTATTATTAATCTTGAACAGTCTTATAGCGTATTTAATCAGTCTCAAAAAATCAAATAACAGATGTGTTGTACATGTAGCACTTCAACTATTCGCTATAAAATACAATATAACATCCTTTTAAAAAAACACAACTTTTAAACCTACTTATCTTGAACAGAGATCGAATTAGTCTTAAATCGTATGAAATCAGTCTCCAAAAATCAAACAACAGATAACAATATCATTTTCTTATAAAAAAAACGTAACTTTTCATCCTTTTTATCATTAATCTTGAACAGTCTTAAATTGTATTAAATCAGTCTCCAAAAATCGAACAACAGATATGTTGTAGCACTACAACTATTCATTATCCGAAACAATATCAGGATCTACGTCACGCAAATTTGAGTTTGTTATCAAATTATGATAAAAATCGTGAACACTTGGATCAATGTATTCTAACAGTGATATTAAATCCCTTTTCTTTAAAACACTTATAGGAATCGGTCCATTGTAACATTTTGGAACAGCATTAATACTAACTAAACTGTAGTCTTTATTCCTTTTGTCGTAAGACATCACATAATAATCATCACCTACGTAACTTTCTTTATATTCAAAAACCGGAAATTTTTCTTTACTAAATTTAATAACTCTTACATTCAACCATATAAACTTTTCACCCGTAGAATTAGTTTTTTTAACTGTAAAATTATTTTTAGCAAACATGGCAAAATCGTAAAAATCTGTCCCCGCCATTTCAATTACTGAAAATTTATTAGTTCTAGTTGATGCACTCCTTACCAATTGACACCAATCACGTGGGTGGTGAATATTCATTGATGTTCGTTTTTTTGCTCTTTCAATGAGTGCATGGTCACTATCAACTTCCATGTGTGTATGGCCGGGTACGAGAAATTTATGTTCTATGTTCAAAAGTTGAGGCGAGTATTTTAGTGCAAATAATAAAGCTGTGCAAATAATAGAATTTTTGTTTTGTCCCGAACATGAATCTGAATACATGATTAAGGTTTTAGCATTTGGGTGAAGCAACGGAAGTCTCACAGTGATAAATTCGTACAAGCACGAAGCTATTTGATTGGCGCCCCTACCACCACTACATTCTGGCCACATGTAGCAATATGCGTAATCAGTCGTAAAATCGTGGATTGTCAGATTAAAGACCCATAGTTGTCTTTTATAAAATGATGATTGAGTATTCAGTATAGGAGTAGGTAGACATTGTTGTAAATCGAATGCAATAACACAAATATCCGAGTTCGTTTTAGCCAAAGCCTTATCTTTGCGTTTTTCAGTGTAAGCACTTTCGTAGCTTTCCTGATGTAGTCTCAGTTGCTCCCGTACTTGTACGATTTGTTCAGCATCTTGTAAATATTGGAGCTTATTTTGTAACAAGTTACATTTATTGCATGTATCTATACTTGGTTTCTTAAATGATAAGTTCATATCTTTAAAAACTTTGCCATATACAGTTTTGCAGACGGGGTTACTATTTTCTTTACAATAAAGCTGATACATAGTATTGAGGGAAAGGTCAGAGCTAAGGTACTTTTTAGCAGTCTTGGCTCGAGAGTAATGGCTTTCGTACGCCGGGAATTTATTGATATGCTGTTCTACCTCTTTCAGTCGCTCGTTAGAAATTTTTTTGTAGCTGGCAGCACGCCCCCTTTCACTTTTAGTTACACGACCATATTTTTTTATTTTTTCACACACGGTCTGAAGAAAGCGATTACTCTCACCAAGAGTTTTCAAAAGACAACTTTTACATATTTTGTAATCCTCATTAAAATAAACTATTTTATATGTATTGCTGTATTCTCGTTTTCCTTTGCCTCCGATTGTATGTGTTTTTTTATTATTAATTTTAATAAAGCGTTCAGTATATTTAGCTCTCTCATCGTACGAACCCAAACCCCAGTACTCCTTAAAAATAAATTCTCTTATGTCATGGGATATACGACTATTGCATTTCATGCGACAGTCCGTTAGTGGGCCCAAATTTCTTCCAGGTTTCATTTTACCCAGTTTAGTAACATAACTCTTACCTGCATTGCGTAAAATTAATCTAGAATCTCTAGCAGCCCTTCTTTCCTTTAATGATTTTCGTTGTTTTTTATTTGAATGCGAGCATCCAGGCTCTGGTCCTGTGGTCGTGCTATCTGAGTCATCAGAGCTTTCAGGAATTATCAGTTTTTTGGTATATGTTTTTTTTGGTTTACCAGTCGACGTGCTTGTTTCAGTTGAGTCGGTTTCACTGTTTGGTATAAAATCATCACTGCTACCCGAGCTGAAATCTAAAATTCTAGGTGATAGTCCAGTTTCCATACCCTCTGATCCACTGCTAATATTTTCTCCATATTGATCGTCTTTTTCAAGTGTAGTTTCATCTATCTCCTCTTCACATTGATCCACTTCTTCTAAAGCCGTCTTTTTACAGGATTCTATTTCTATTGTCTCTCCGGGTTGATTAGATTTTTTTTTCATTTATTATTTCTTCATGTACCATATTTTCTTCATCCCTCTGTAGCTGAACGCCTTCCATAATCTTATCTATTCGTTTTTTCATTATAGACTGTAAAAATAACAGTTCAAATTAATATCGAAGCGTCACATTAAAGCCATTCAAGGTAGAATTTCTAGCAGAGCGTCAGCGTCAGTGTGACATGAAAATGTATGGACGGTGGCACTCAGCGGCTGACGTGGCGTCACGGCCCAGTGCCGCCATCCATACATTATCATTTCGACTGACGCTGATGCTTGGCTCGATTTTCCACCTTAAAAGAAAGAAGAGCAGTTAGAACCAGGGCTCGGAAACCGGTTACTTAACCGGTTTCCGGGCTTTATTTGATAGGGTCCCCCACCACCCTTGCTCGCACAGTTTGAAGAACAAATTGATAAAATGTAGCCAGGAAAAAAGTTAGGCCCACTAGCTGATTTTTGTTTTTGAGATACACCGAAACTGCTATACGGATTTTTTTATAAAACCTCGCAAATATAGTATACATGCAATAATTAATGTAATTCATTACAAAATGTTTATAAGACGTACAAGCATACGTGCAATGAAACTACACCAGGAAAGAGCAAAGATACCTATGTTTTGATTAAACGTATTGTTGACAATTGATTAACAACAACGTCTGCCTATCCCTATTATACCTACTGAATACTCAGTTAGCATTTAATAAATAAGAATTAAAATACATTGTTAGGCTACCTATATTATTATTATTAATTATCATAATAGTCTGTTTTACGATTAGTAAGTTCGAAAATTAGGTATTCTTTTTATAAATTAATTAATATAGTTTTAAAATAGGTATTCATAAAATACTGTATAGTATGACAATATTATTGAATTCTTAAATCAATATAAAATACATGTTCTTTGTAAACAAATAAATATCAAAATTGTTACATAATTCGTGTAAAATGATACAAGTCTTACCTTACGCATCGTAGTAGTGTGCTGTAACGCACGACGCATCAACTTTACTGTCCTGTCCTGACGCACGCCCGAGACTAAGAATCCCGCGTCGCCTGCGCTCCTCTTTCCATGCGTCCCGCGGGGAAGTTGGGAGTGGGGTGCGTAAGAGCTGCGCGATCTTGTATCACTGTGTACTACGTAGTTTTTTGCTAATTTAGTTCTAAAACGCAATGCAGTTTTGATTCTACTATATTAGTATCATTATTCACGTAATCATATGTCCTATTTCCCTTATGTTCTTACTAATAGAATTAATATTAAATTTGTAATCACATCCAAATTGGCTACATAAATTACGTGTAAATTGTTTGATTAGCAGTTGTATCATTAGTCACATATTTTTATGAAAATAAATTTGTTTTTGTATGGTTCATATACAAATGTAACACTTTTCACTAGAATGTATTGTTTCAATTTTTTAATGTTTTGTGATAGGATTTCATTTGTATCACTTTGGATTAATTGAAGTAAAAGCTTTCGGTTCGCGTAAGATGTGGTAACTCGAGTCGTATTAAAATACATTTTAGAAATATAAATATCGGTTCGGAGCACTTTGGTATGAATCAAAAAGTATTATTTTACACAATAATTTCAATAAAAAATAGCTTACTTAGATCAATGTACACAAAAAAATCTCATTCATTTTTAATCTTATAACAACGGGGATAAAATTGAAATGAAGTTAATTTTTTTTAAATAAGTTTAATCAGAGAATATAAAAACCGATCTGGGTCGACATGTATCACTTTTCACTGAAGGTACAGAAATATACTTATATATTTCTAAATACATACATATTATAGGTAAATTACACCCAGACACAGAACAAATGATTGTGCTCATCACACAAAGATTTGTCCTGGGTGGGAATCGAACCCACGACCTCAGTCTTAGCAGTCAGGGTCACTACCCACTAGACTAACAGGCCAGCCGGGCTAAGTGGCATTTAAATACTTGTCCCTTGCGACATTTGAAATTTCCACCACCGATATTATGCAGGTTAGGAAGATAAATAGGACTTTACTGAAAACAAACATTACAATCTGCAAATAAGTCCTAAGCAACGCATAAATCAATGAGATCCATCGCTGCATCGCGTCCAGCCTACATTATTTAGAAGACGCATCATAAATATCTTGACGCATACTTTCACTATCGGCGCCGGCGCATTGAATCATCAAGCGTATTGTTCCGACTGCTCCGATTGCCTACATACAGAGAAAATGCTCTGTTGTTAATCAGTTTAGTTATCTGTGAACGGGAGTGTTTTGTTTAACTGTAACGTATTCAACTAAATTTAATTGACTGGCCTGTTAGTCTAGTGGTTAGTGACCCTGACTGCTAAGACGGAGGTCGTGGGTTCGATTCCCACCCAGGATAAATCTTTGTGTGATGAGCATAATTATTTGTTCTGTATCAGGGTGTAATTTATCTATAATATACCTATGTATATTTAGAAGTGTTTGTGGTTAAGTTACAACAGCCGCACGGGTCGATCGATCAGGTTAAGCTACGCTTACCGCGGTTGGTCCGTGGATGGGTGACCATCTTTACATACAAAGACCCTTCCGTGCCTCGGAAAGCACGTTAAGCCGTTGGGCCCGGCTGTCTTTCGTAGATCTTAGACTGTCTTTACGGGTCGTCAGAAGCCCGAAAGTCTGACAACCAGTCTTACCAAGGGGTATTGTATTACCCAGTAACTGGGTTGTGGAGGTAGATAGGCAGTCGCTCCATGTAAAATACTGGTACTCAGCTGCATCCGGTTAGACTGGAAGCTGACCCCAACATAGTGGGGAAAAGGCTAGGCAGATGATGATTTATATATTTAGAAGTATGTTTATCAATTGTCTGGTTGCCATAGTACAGGCTCTGCCTAGTTTGGGATCAAATTACGCTGTGTTGGTTGTCCTAAGATATTATTATCATATACATTATATTACTTACTGTGTAGAAAGTTGAAATGGGCCCTGGAGAGGAATAACCTTAAATATTAGTATTATCAAAAGTTAAGGGGCTACCCCTTTTGAGCCCACTTTAACTTTACATCCTGTATATTGTAATAGCTGAAAATAATCCTTTGGTGCAGGGTATCCAAATAGTGTGAGCCTTTGTGGAAAGGGGTAATTGGGGGGATTTTAAGTTATGGATACTCTTTTTTTATGGAATGACATCTAGCATGTCAACTTATAAAGTTGTCGGCTGCATAACCGGAGTTGCCTGTGAGCTACCTTAATGAATTAGGCCTCTAACCAGGGATTAAAAAACTTAAAACTAGAGCGGATACTCGCTAAAGGCACGTCCTGCTGGGTACGGACCTTGGTTTAGTTCATCGCTGGTAAAGGGCAGGATCGGAGTGATTATGAATACTCAAGTGTTCTGAATTTCTTAATTTGCTGAAAATTGGCATTGAAATAAGTTGATACATCATACTGCGATCGCCAACCCGCCTGCCAAGCGTGGTGATTATGGCAAAGCCCCCCAAATTGGGGGAAGCCTAAGTCCAGCAGTGGACGTCTCACGGCTGAAATGATGATGATGATGATCATCGTCATTTGCCTAGCCGTTGCTTTGTCGGGGTTAGTCTTCTTATTCTTAGTCTAGTTAAATGCAGCTAAATACCAACTGATACCGACTGACCGACTGGTTGTCAGAATTTTGAGTTTCTGACGACTCAAACTACTGTCAAAGATACTCAATTGACAGCTGGGACCAACGGTTTAACTTTTCGAGACACACAATATAAGTTAATAACTACATAAGAAAGAAAATAGGTTTCATTTTTCATCTGGAAAATTAAACAGTCTAGAAGAAAATAGGAACAACTGGTTCTTAAAATAATTGGTATAATTTTTCTTACCTGGTTTAGTTTTGAGATATTTTGGGGTTTGACTACGGAAAATAGCCCATGTTTATGAGAAGGTAAGTAATAGATTATGTTATTTTTATGTGAGAGTATCTTAGTACCTCATACCGCTCGTTATAACGGTTAATGCGGGTACCCATGTTCAGCAGTAGACAGTTACGAGCTGATATGATTAATGATGCAGTCTTACAGCTGCCCTTCCAAATAATATGTCAACCCTTTACCGAAAAACAGTTTCACGAGATTTCTGCATTTGAAGTTGATAAAGTGGCTGAAAAGGTTTGCACCACCTGCAAATGTTTTGATGTGTTTTAAAAATAGAATGACGTGTTCGATTTTGACGCATTCATTTTTTGATTACCTGATTTGGGTCTTATGAAACTCTAGTAATATATGTAAATAAAAACCGGCCAAGTGCGAGTCGTACTCGCGCACCGAGGGTTCCGTACAAACCTGTAGGTATAAAGTTTATTTATTTATTTAATCACAAAATCCACAGCTCTTTAACAATTTCACTTAGGATAAATAAACTAATCTTACAGCCAATTACGGATTTACAATTTAATAACTACACTTAATGCATCAGAGACAAACAGGATGTCATGCTAGCACCTTCTAAGCATGTCTCAGTATGGAGTGTGGGTAGGTGTGTGGGAGTGTTTGTGAGGAGTTGTGATGGTGATGGTGTTGTTGTGGTGGTTAGTATGGTGATTTAATTCTAAAAGAACCGATCAAAGAAATCAGTTCTTTTCAGAACCATTAGTCAATTCGTCGCATACAGAAGTCACTAAAAGCTTTCTGAATACATCTTTTTTAGTGTTAAATATATCAATATGAGAGAATTTGTTGTTTAATTTTTTTTTAATATTTTTATTATATGATATAACTAAAAATTTACGGTTTTCGCATTTTTTCCTTTATCTGTGCTATAAGACGTTGCTTCGTACCAAATTTCAAAATTCTAGATCGATTGGAAGTACCCTTTAGGTTTTGATTCCCTTGCGAGATTCGAAAATTTGCGGAAATTTGCGACATAAACGGCTATATCTTTTGATTGCGTTAGCTTAGAAGTTTGATTTTTTCACAGCTTTAAGGGACAGTAGACTTGAGTATTAATTTCAGCTTGATATCTCCACGCGTTCCTGAGAAAAAGGGTCTTGACAGATGGATGGACGGATGGACGGACGGACGGACGGACGGACGGACGGACAACAAAGTGATCCTATAAGGGTTCCGCTTTTTCCTTTTGAGGTGCAGAACCCTAAAAACTATGAAAATAGCCCGAAAGTCTAACAACCAGCCTTACCAAGGGGTATCGTATTACCCAGTAACTGGGTTGTGGAGGTCAGATAGGCAGTTGCTCCATGTAAAATAATGGCATTCTGCTGCATCCAGATTGACTGTAATCCGACACTAAACACAAAAAGGAAACATTTGGAAAGGTTGGCGGAAAATTGAAAAAAACTGGAAGGGATTATTATAATTATATGACAACGTTTGTTATGTAAGGCTATTTATTTAAAGTTTATAATTGTAAGGTGAATTAAATGAGTTTCATTAGTGATCTAAACTAATGAGTACGTAATAATTTTCCTGCCCTCGTGCCATCTGCCATGTGACTTAGGGTTGGCGCAACACGTGATCTTCCATCCTCCCCTGTTTACCGTCATCTGTCATTCACTTATCTCTCTTTTTTAACGTTCCTCACAAAATCCATCCTCTAAACGAATTATTACGTAATATTTCATAATTCATCTGGGTTTGTACCTGAATAGTAAGAGCCACACGGATCCATCAGATTCAAATTCAGATAACTTTATATGCTCAAACACGTGTTTACATACAATTACTAAAAGCGAATGCATGCATGGTGTTATACGTATAGAGTTGTGCAACATGTTTACCATATTGTCATGGTGTGCAAATATTAATTAAGCAAATTAAATTATTACAAATTAAGAATTTAAACATAAAAGCAACTTTAATGAAAATGGACAATACTGATAAGTAAATAAATTAAATTAAACTGATTGATTACATAATTAATTAGAATAGGAGTTAAATACTCTATTTTTCAATATTCAATGTCAAAAATAAAACATAATTATATCAACGTAGGTCCAAAATATTCAATAGAAACATCATTTTCCAATAGATATAGTTCGATCAGGTTACTATTGCCGCAATTGATTCGTAGATGAGTGACCATTTTTTTTACATATCAAGACACTGCCGTGCCTCGGAAAGCACGTTAAGCCGTTGCTCCCGGCTGTCATTTAAGGATCCTTGACAGTCGTTACGGGTCATCAGAAGTGCGTAAGTCTGACAACCAGTCTTACCATGGGGTATCGTTTTACCCAGTAACTGGGTTGTGGAGGTCAGATAGGCAGTCGCTCCATGTAAAATACTGGTATTCAGCTGCATCCGGTTAGACTGGAGGCCGACCCTTACATAGTTTTGAAAAGGCTAGATATGACGATTTTATAATTATTATAACAAATTACCCACCTACCTACTTAAATTTACATAAAGGCACGCCTGTCCAAAACTAAGTGCTTTCAGATGAATTAGTAGCTAATTAATAGTTCTACTAGACTCAAGCAGACAATTTATGCGTCGATTCTTACGTTTTAATTTTTTCATGATGCTGATGCTGAAATTCAGCAGACTCTCGAGTATTCGTATACTAAGTGATTGGATTACTTAAGTACTCTACTTGTTAACGCTTTAATTTAATTTAATATTATAATAACCTTTCTTACGTCATTGGTGAAATTATATTTATAGAAAAATGGCTAAGACATCGTATGTCAAATACGGAAAAGATATCGTATCTTCGTTATTTATCGTATGTGTGTGTGAAATAGAATAGCTCATAAACACATACCTACATTAACGGTGAAAGAAGTACGTTTGGCCAGATTGGCTTAGCGGGTGGAATACTTGAGCGTTGCATCGCGGTGCAAGTTCGCATCCTGCGGACGGTTACTCTTTTCGATAGCGGACTCCCGGCCACCGTCGGCGCGAGCGGCGAGCAATGGGTAGCTCGCCGCCCGGTAAGGACCAGGCTCGGGTCGACGGCGCGTAGTGTTCCACGCGCGCCTCAAAGAGATGTCAGCAGCACTGCAGGGGTCTGCTAGGAACGATGCCTGCCAGGGTCGCGAGATTGTTCGAAAGAAATACCGTGGCCCTGGCATATGGGCAACTGAAGGAACACGGGTGGGTTTTAGTCAGTAAAAGTCTGACACGTCCTCCCGCTTCGCCCAGAGCGGGAGAAGTAATTTGATGATTTCCCATCCAAAAAAAAAACGGTGAAGGAAAAGATCGGGATCAAACCGGCATGGCCTAGAACCAAAAATTCGAATACATGTGACATCTTTCAACTCGCACTGGACCCGCGTGGTAGATTACAGCCCACTCCCTCTCACTGACACGAGGCCAGTACCCCAGCAGTGGGAACAATATAGGCTAATTATGATGATTATGATGACATACATAAACTCACGCCTTCTTCCTATAGGGATAGGCAGAAACTATAGAACGCCATCTGCTGCGATCTTTTGACCTATTCCTTGTGCCCCGTTTACGTTCATACATCTGGTCATACACACATGCCGGTTGAGCTTACCTACTACGCACCTGACGTTTCTGAAGAACATCTAGCATGTCTAGTCTAGTGGTTAGTGACCCTGTCTGCTAAAACTGAGGTCGTGGGTTCGATTCCCACCCAGGACAAATCTTTGTGTGATGAGCACAATCATTTGTTCTGTGTCTGGGTGTAATTTATTTATAATATGTATGTATTTTGAAATATATAAGTATGTTTATCAGTTGTCTGGTTGCCATAGTACAGGCTCTGCCTAGTTTGGGATCAGATAACGTTGTGTTGGTTGTCCTAAGATATTATTTATTATTATTATTTATTATTATCACCAAAAAGGTCACTATATGTCCTCTGAGGGCGTGAGTGGAAACAACCGGGAGGGTAAGCGTTTCCACTCACATCTGCTTTTGTAAATGCTTTTTGTTAGTCGCCCTTCATTGAACCTCTCAACATAATAAAAGCATCTCTTTTTAGTTTTTGTCACCTGATCTTTTAAACCGTACTGTTGACTTATCACATTTTTCCTGAGCCTATTCAGTGGGAAAATCCCAACCCATATCACTATATTGTACTTTTGAGTGCAATCTTATCATTAGTCTGTTGTTAGAATTCAAAATCAAAATATTTTTTTACACATAAACCTAGATGAGCACTTATGAAACGTCAGAAGCTAGGTGCATAGCTCCAATTGGACGTTTCCTAAGGAAAAAGAGAAGGAAAAATACTCCACAGTTACTGTTTAAAAATAATTGATTTTTAACGTGTTTTAAAATTACTGTGTTAATAGATATCCCATTTCTTCCCGTGGGTGTCGTAAAAGGCGAATAAGGCGACATATTAGAGAATGCAAGGGACTTACTAGAGAATGGGCAGCAGCGTTCTCTATGCATTTTACCACCATACTGCGATCGCCAACCTGCCTGCCAAGCGTGGCGATTACGGCAAAACCCCCCAAATTGGGGGAGGCCTAAGTTCAGCAGTGGACGCCTTGCGGCTGAGATGATGATGATGATGATTAGAGAATGAGCGTTCTCTATGCATTTTACCAACATACTGCGATCGCGAACCCGCCTGCCAAGCGTGGCGATTAAGGCAAAGCCCACCAAATTGGGGAAGGCACATGTCCAGCAGAGTTCGTCTTACGGTTGAAATTCTGAACGATGGAGGTATCGGAGGAGACTGCAAACCTGTCAACAATTACCAGGTACTTAATACAATAAAATGGGCTACAAACCCAGTCTATAAGGTCTAGTATAGTTAACTAGAATATTACGAGTATATATCGAAATATTTATAGTAGGTATATAAAAACAGTCAAGAATCTACGCTAATATCAAAGACCAAATCTTCGTTAGCATAGAAGACCTATTCATCTTTTGGACCGAAAAACAACTTCACTGAGATCCAGATTATCAAAGGATCAGTTACGAATTAGGACCAAATTCCACAATCACGATATCCATTGTCCTATAATCCTTCTCCAGATTATCTATTTCGTTGGGACTGGCTTGTCAGTCTAGTGGTTGCAAGCGCCACTGCTAAATATGAAATCTTGGGTTTGATGCTCAGGTCAGGAAAACTTTTTTTTTTTTGTTCTTTTCAGTAAAATGGCAATCAGTCCCAGAACAATAAGCCACTGTGTTGACCAACTTCTAGTAAGTTTGGTTATGATTTTTATTAATATGAGAGTGCTTCCAATGATGTGGCATAGCACTCATCTCTCTATGCGAATCTGTCGCTAAGGGGATGTCACATCTCTTCAGCCTCGTATTTTGCTGACCTTCTACTCCAGTCAGTGCTAGTGCTCTCATCTCTCTCATCTCATTTGTATGTTGTGGTATCTTCTGGTCTTTTCTTATATCTTAGGCTATGCTGACTTATTTCCTGCTTTACTGTTCGTAAATTGAGGTCTATGTACATATATTTGTTGCGTGTACTTTATGGAAAATGTTACTTACCGCTTTCATCTGAAATCTCCCTAAAATGTCGATGTTACTCTTGCTTGCTGTGCTCTAAAGTTGAATGCCATATTACGTCCAGATTGGTTTAATGAATGCCAGGAAAAGTGTTATTGAGATATTCTATCTTGAATTTCACAGTAGCTCCTGTAGTCTGCATTCCTACCCAGCTGATGGCAATAAGCTGTTCCACTATTACGTGGGACTTAAACATAACCTGCGAAATATTGGTGTACTATAGATACAAATCTGCACAACCCGAACGGAAACATGGCGTGATATAACGCTACTTAAAATACTTCTCCAGACTACATACCCCTACTACAATTGGCTACCAATGATTAGTATTCAGAATCATCTGCATTGTTTACCATCCCGATGTGTTTAGGTCCCTGTATAGTCCACCGCACGTACATCGTAACAGATTGGCATTTACACCACCCTTATTACGTAGCAGTAAGGGCGGTTGTCGTAGTTCTACTGAGGTACGTTTGTCTGTACTGCAACACATTAGTATGCGTCTTCTGTCGCCGGTGCGTGTCCGGACGAGTCCTTAGGAAGTATAACATGTTGGAACGTTGTCTTTTTACGGGTTTAATACATAGTGGAGTTGTAGTTTTTTGGTTTCGTAAAAAATAAGGAAACATTAAGTAATGACTGCGTCGTTTGTCTAGTAGACTATGAGGTCCTAGGTTCGATTCCGAAGGCGGGCAAAATGTTTTTAGGTTTTTATTTATGAATTTTCCCAGAATTTGGATTTGTGCCCGGTTGATGGCAATAGGGTCGGTTCCTATTACATAAGACTTAAACTTAAACTGGAGAAATATGGATGTAGTTAAGATACACCTCTACCCAACTCTTCGGGGAAAGAAAGTGCGATGTTATGTTAAGGTGATGAATTCCTAAGAGCACTCTGAAATAAAGTTAACAATAATTTACGGGAGAAGTCAAGCCGTTAAGCAAACCGTTTGAATTTTTTGTCACTACATCTTCTTTTAATCCGCACCGTTGTCTTATCATATAATTCCTCAGCCTCATATTTTATTCGACGAGCAATATGACGCTGACCTGCAACTTGCAAAAAACCTAAGAATTTTTTTACTTCACGGACTACCTTATCGCATCCACCTTATAGGACCAACTAATACAACAGTGGTTCCGCGTCGACGTAAACAATAGCACCATTTCTTTCTGCCAGCAGCGTTCTCTATGTATTTTACCACCGTATTGTGATCGCGAACCCTCCTGCCAATCGTGGCGATTATGGCTAACTCCCCTCAAACTGGGGGAGGCCTATGTCCAGCAGTGAACGTGTTTCGGTTGAAATGATGAATACATTAGTGCACCTACTAGTACTTTCAACAAATCAGCACTTATAATTTGGGCCCCACATTACTTATCAGTACCGATGTTATTCGCGAGTGCATCATTAAATACACTTGATAACATTATGATAATCTCCTTAATAAGACTTTTTACTTATCGGGACACTGTTTTAGGTATGCTAAAAACCTGGAAGGAATAAATCGACTCCGAAAAACAAAAAGAGCAGTCGAGGCCGAGTGTTAACGGCCGCGACTTACGAGTAGTAAGGTCGTGAGTTCGAACCCAAGCAGGCGTTTTACTTTGTGTAAATTATTTCATCACCACTGCTATTAAAATGGTGAAGGAAAACATCGTGATGAAAATGACGTGTCTTAGAACCAAAAAATTCGAAGACCTGTGACACCCGCACTGGTGCGAAGTGGTGGTTTATGGCCCATTCCCTCTCACCGAGAGGAGGCCTAGCAGAGGGAACATTATAGGCTGCTGATGATGATAAAAAAAATCTAAGGATTGATCCAGATGAGACATGCAACCAGAACACCTCACAATCATACAAATCTTATCGGAGATCTGATAAACTAACGCATTAACTGTACAAATTACGGAGAGGAAATTTCTATTTGATCATTTATCTAAACAGGCACGAATGTAAATAGTAAAAATGCTCAGTCACCGTCTTCAGCATCCACAAAGACGACTGTTTTTGCACTCTTCAAACCCATCTATCAGCACTCACCATTTTCTCCCACAGATAACCGATCTCCTGCCAATTCAACACCCAGTTATATCAGACTATTTATTGAACGTTTGCTTATCTGCCCATAACTCCACGGCCTGAACCTCCAGGATTGTTGGCTGAGCGCCAGTTCATCTGTTATGCTGACCTATAAACAGTTCTGTATAGCCAGTATTTTGATAAGTCATCTCCAAGTTCGATGACTTTTCAGTTGGCCGGGTCAAGAGTTTGTCGATGAAGAATGGAGGTTTGTGTTTATGTCAGAAAATGGTCTGAAGATCTGGGGTTGATAACATGTTATGTGACTATCTAGTTATATTTTATGATGTTGACTCTTAATAGGATTGTAATAAGTGTCCTTATTAGAAGTTGTTATTGTTAGGTTGGAGCAGTGATGGCCTAGTCGAATTGGCCACGACTTAGGTACGAATTGTAGTCCAAAATCTGACAGGCGCTTTACTGTGTCTAAATTATTTCATCATCACAGCTGTCAAAACGGTGAAGGGACAAATCGTGAGGAAACAGGCAAGTCCTAGAACCAAAAATTCGAAGACATGTGACATACCAACCCGCACGGGAGCCCACACCCTATCATAGAGTGGAGGCATGTGTCCCAGTAGTGGGAATAGTATAAGCTGCTTAAGTATGTATTGTAAGGTTCAAGGTCGCAATGTAGTTTACTGCGAACTAGTTTTGGTTTATTTACTCTTCTCTTAATAAGTCGTTAGAAAATGAGTCGGGGTGATGCTGCATACAATTATGATATTTTTCTGTTACGTATTCATATAATAGGCAGTCTTAACAAACACCTAGACGAAAACTACCAACATTATTACTAGGTAGACCATAAAAATCCTTTTCGAAGCCCTTTCCTTTTCGAGCCTAGAAAGCCTATCACCAGCCAGTGCGCCGATCAAGCCGATAATCTTTTAGTATTAGATCTTTCCGTAGGCGTTAATAAATAAGCGATCAAAAGATTAGCAGGTACTAGGAAGGTAGGTAGGTACACGTGAAATAGGCTAAGCTGCGGTACAGACGTAGGTTGTTAAAGCCAAATAAAATTATACGGGAATTATATTCACAGAAGGATTTAATGAAAGTGCAGGGCCATCATCAATACATTTAGAAAATACAAAAATAGACAGAAATAATTACCTACTTAACTAAAATTAAACATAAGCAGTACCTACTTAATTTGTTATCTAAGAATTAAACAAAGGTGCATCATCAATTCATCTGCCTAATACCTAAACAAAGTAACTTAACAATTAAAACCTAGGTAACAATTAAACCTAAAGACCTTTCTCTTTTATTGAATAAATAGTTGGTAACCAATACTACTGCACCGAAACTTTTAATTTAGGAATTTGAATATCTCTATTACACTTGATCCAGGTAACTTAATTTAACGTAGAGAAATAAACCACGAATATATTTCCTTAGGAGCATCACTTCCCGACTGAAAGCGACACAATGATAAATACCACCTTTTCATCTAACAGACACCCACTGACATACCAACTTTAATATCACTTAGTGCTACAAAAAGGGCGTAAATACGGGATAACCATTAACGCTGTCCGGAGTTTGGTCGCAAAAACCTGGCTTCTATTACACCGGTCGTGTGACACTTGAAGACCACGGTCTACGCCTCTAATCCTGTCTGTGACATGTCGGCAAAAAATACCTAGCCGCCGAACTATTAAGGTCGCGAACACTTGATAGGGATCCTACTATAAGTTTGGGAATTCGTGAAATACTCACAGACGCGAGTTTTGAGTGTGATTCCGCGAAGTTTTGTTGATCTTTTTCAGTTGACTGTAATCGCATATCTTGCGAAGAAAGAACACAAAAGTGTTGTGCCAGACGTAAAGAATTGTACCATACCATTTCTTCCCGTAGGTGTCGTTAAAGGCTACTAAGGTACTTACTAGAGAATGGGCAGCAGGGTTCTCTACGCATTTTACCACCATACTGCGATCGCTAACCCGCCTTCCAAGCATGGTGATGATGCATATCTTGCAGGGTAAGCAGGCTGAAGTGGTAGTGGGCTGGCCATGTTGGTAAAAGGACTGATGGCCGGTGGAGGACGAGTCTTAAAGTGAAGTTTGAGTATCAGCAAGCATAGTGTGGGACGCCACGCAGCTAGATGAACCGACGACCTTAAAAAGGTGTCTGGGAGTGCTATAGACTTTGTTAATTGATAGTCTTGTTCATTTCCTGATGAATAGTACAATCTGCCACACTCGAAAATGTCAATTACATATTTTGAAATTGCATGGATAGAAGTTCATATTGTACAATTGATCTCATATCTCTGAACACTTGGCAAATGCGAGCTATACCAAAAAAAGTGTAACGTAAAAGAGCTCTGACAGTCAAAATATTAAAATTTTAGCTCTCATTCCACAAGTGTACAAAAACGAAACGAATTGCGTTTCAACCGGGCGTCCCACGACACCTTCAAGTTTTTCTTTAGTACTAGACAAGAGTTGGGTATTATTAAAATTCAACCGGCTAATACCATAACACAAATGGGTATTGTCCAAAATGTGTCCATTAAAATAAATAAAAAGAAAACGTGTTAAGAGAACTGTACCACAACTTTCAACGCAGTCCCCAAAACCTTGACTATTTATAACCACCGTATAATGTTATTAACTGTTTGACCAACGAAGTAAGAAAGGGTACGCGAAGGTACTTGCCACTCGTATAGGTACTCACATACTTCACAAGAAGCCCCAAGTAAAGACGCGCCTAGTAACCAACCATGCGTGCAGCTCGGAGCTATTACTACAGGTAACCCTTGTGCTCATGAAGCCTGAATCGTTAAAATTAAACTTTATCTTGTAAACCTATGAATACGACAAAGATAGCAAATTGCTAGTTTAAACGGTGTAGCTAGAAATGGTCACCTGCTTAGCCTATTTCCAGACTAACCTGATGCAGCAAACCAGAATTTTACATAAAGCGATGGCTTACCTGACTTCCATACTTACTTCTGGGTTATACCTACGATACCCGATCGTAATACTGGTTGTCAGACATTCGGGCTTCTGACGATCCGTAACGACTGTCAAATAAACAGAAAGAGCATGAAGTGCGCCTGACGAAAGTTACACTTCAAAATGCATATAGTTACAGCTAAGTTATATTAAGTTTTCTTCACGTGCAGCGTGACCTTCTCTACTCTAGGAAGAACGGACCTAATATCTCTTTCTTGTGACATATTTCTTTATTTTTGGTATCACTTCGTAGATCACGTTGTACAATCCGTCACATTTTCATATTTCGATTTTTCCAATTATCTATGGTGGTTCAGAGGATCTACGCGTCCTGAAAAACTTTAATTAGTAGCAAAGAATTATGATAAATAATAAAAAACAACCGTAAGTTTTTTCCTGGGAAGCATACAAAGCCGCAAACAATAGCTAGGTTTTTATTTAATATGTCTAGAATTAGGCGCTCCTCAAAATAGAAATAGGGCTTCTAATACAAGCCGCTCCTCATTCAATCGAAACCAATCGACCTAGCTTCGAGTTTAGCACTAATAGTAGCACATAGGCATAAACAGACACTTCCAGGTCACCGCTCGACGTACAGGCAGCGAAACAGTTAGGTACACAGGCAAAATATACAGACAGAAGATTGATTTATTGATAGAAACAACAGACTACAACAGTTGTTGCTAAAAACGGCTGTATTATATCCGGACAGACGGACGCAAATAAATTATAAGGATTCCGTTTCTAGAGAACCGTAAAAATGTGAGTGACTGATGCCACCAGCCAGATATGTTTTTCAAATGCTCATCTGCGAACCACAAATATGATAAGCTCGAAACCAGGGGAATAAATATAATAACAGAAAGTTAGGTAATATGCAAAGGAATGTTTAAATAATCAGCTTTTCACTGAGCTGTCAATGGTGTTCCTTCAAAACATTTAGCTCATATGTATAACAAAAAAAAAGGTGTAAAAGAGAGTCATTCTTTAACTTTAGTTTAGTTGGTGGAAAAGAAAATCTGAAATGGTTATTTTATAATTTTTCAAACATAATTTTAAGATTTTCTTGAGAAGACCGAAAAAAATGAACACAAATAAAACATAATTGACTAAAAAATTGTTACATGTTAGTTGCCTGCTTACCTATCTCTTGTATTGACGGTACTAGCTAGTTATTTCGAACTAGCGTGTCGCAAATACCGAGTACATTGACTTCTAACCATTATTGCTAACTGAAATAACTATAAACTATAGTTTAATTGGAAACTATGGGTATTGCTGTCGATAACTGAGAATGTATTTTGTCTTCAAACCTTACTAAGGAAAGGAGATGGGTAGAAGTTTAAGTTTCAGTCGTGATTTCAATTCAGATTAGTACCTATATGAATACATCTTCTTCCTAGCGTGTCGATAGCAATCTATCGACCTATATACACATCTGTCAGTATTAGATCGAGATTTATTACTAAACATCGTATATGTATACGTATCATTTGCATCGTTGTATATGTGAGCGGGCACGCCCTTTATGCCTGGAGGCTTTATTAAGGTTTTAAGTTCTATTTACGATTTTGTTTTATTACTTATTTCAGCTTGAGTTTAGTTTTGAATGTTTTGTTGGTATATTGGCGTGTGCTAGCTGACATATGGCGAATAATGTATGTTTTGTTTTATAATATTAATAACTTACACAATATTGTATAGAATCAAGTTCTTCTAACTTAACAGACAGCTATGCTGTTGGGGAGTTTTTTCGCCACTTCTTCCCAGCTAAAGCACTAGGAAGTGTCGAAGGGCGAGCGTTTTTGGGGGACTGTCTTATGTAACTTTGACGTTCAAAAGTGCTGACTCTCAGCCTAGTTTGAATAAATGACTTTTGATTTTGATTTTGATTTCATCGTTCAATATTTCGGGCCTAAGCATGATATAGTGTCAATTTAATGTAATTAAGATGAACTGTGAATTTGCACCAATCTTAAAGAGAAACTATGTAAGTTTGCTTGTAGGAAGTAATCTATGTATGATATAAAATATTCGTAACATACTATTTCAAAACAATTACCTAATATCAGTTTTTTTTTTTCATAAAATACTAACTATTTAGAAGCGTTAATTCTGTTTTTCTCCAATTATAAGGAAAAATATAAGATTTTCTTATTTTTAAATAAACAAGAGATATTTCATCCCAACGAAAGACAATCCAAGAAGTTGAAAAATACAATATTTTAGCATGAAATCTTGAACACTTCCACTCTTCCAATTATCCACCAGATAAGTCTATCTTTAACTTTTACAAAGTAGATTAAAATTCCTGTCACTTCTCGTTATTTCAACATCCCAGTGTGGCAGCGAATTGTGATTTACAAGTACTTGTCACAATGCCTCTGAGACGCAGACATTTTGAATCTCATTAATGTCACTGGCAACTGTTCTATGCACTATGTAGGTAGTTATTAAATTGTAGGGTTGTAGAAACTTGGCCGAATTTATATGATATTTCTGAGTAGTTTAAGTTGGGTGTTGGCAAAGTTACAGGTACCAGGCAACTTTTAATTTGCCTCGTTGGTCTACTCGTCGACTGCGCTACTGCTGAGCGTGCGGTGTTGGGTTCGACTGCATGGGGCAAAGTGTTATTTTGTTTTTTTATCTTGGATTTCTCAGTAGTGGCACGGAGTCTGGATTTATAACAAATGTTGCTGGCAATAGGCTTTTTTTTGTGGGTGGGAAATCACCAAATGACGTCTACCGCTCTAGGTGGAGCGGAAGGGCGTGTCAGACTTTTACTGTCTAAAACCCACCCGTGTTCCTTCAGTTGCTCATATGCCAGGGCCACGGTGTCTCTTTCGAACAAATCTTGCGACCCTGACAGGCTGGCAATAGGCTTGCCTCCTATTACATGGAACTCAAAACATAACTGATGAAATGTGTATGTACATAAGTACACCCCTGCCCAACTCTTCGGGGAAACAAGGAGTGTTATGTTAATTTATCATTTCTCTTTGAGGTCCTATTTTGTATTTTAATTGTTCTGTTCTCTTCTGTGGTAGTTGGTGATTTGATTATTCATTCTCATAAGTCACGATAATAATGTCAATGTCCGCATTTTTGTGTGTCAAATCAAACATCACCAAATGAACAGAGTATCGTGACTACTTTTAAGCCTTTAACGCCTCATACATTTTTGCTGACGAAAACTTTAAAACAAAAAGTGGAGTTGAGCTCTTTACGCACACCTGCAGAAAGTCACTGACCCATTTTCATTCACCTCCAATCTTCATCCAACTGCATTTCTGATCACAATTAATTTAAATATTGGAAAAAGTCAATTTAAACCGGTTTGATAATACTCCCGCGCTGTCATCCGAATAATAAACGACCACAGATAACGGATCGCATATTTGCATCGGCTTAACTATTTTTCTTTATAATCTGTGGTGGTGCCACAGATAATTAAACACGCGTTACGGCTGAGCGAGCGTTGCGAATATGGAAATCTGCGTCAGTGAGTGTAATGGTGCCTCTACAAGTTTGCCTAACGATGTGGGTATTGCGGTAGGCCCTGTTGGTCGGGTGGGTTAAAAAGGGAAAAGGAAAATATATTTCCTCTTTCCTGTGCACAGTTTGTTCCAGAAAAAAGGCCAGATTAAATTGTATTACATTCCCTTGTTGTTATACAAACTATTTGTTGGTAAATTCATACTTTGTTTGAAGTTAAAATTGATTCCAGGAACCAAGGGATTTTCTTTCCAATATATTGGAGAAAACCCTTGGATATTTCTATTTCCCAGTTTCTCATTTAGTACTTGGTCGATAAATGTAACCAACGTGTAGAGGATGCGTTATAATTACGTATGCACAAGCAAATGCTTTTTAGAAATTGATCGAGAATGTTATCAGCTGAATATCATCAAGTGGCGTGTGGTTGGATTATTGTTATTTTGTTGCTAGTTTTACGTACTAGAAAATATGTTAGGGAAAGTATGTACTCCTTACCTGTTCTTAATAATACGAATAAAAAAATCATACTAACAAAAACTTATCCTTAGAAGCAAATATATTAAAAAGTCCACTTAAATGTTAAATTATTGAAAAATAGGAAGGCTGGTCGGTCAGAATTATGTTAACCTTTTTGGTGATGTATAATTTCGACTTGTAACAATCACTGTCCACTAACGATAAAAAATGCGTTATGCCATTAAAAGTTTATTCTTAATTTTTTCTTCTTCGGAAAAGTAAATGGCTTTCCTTTATATTTTTCAAGCAATTCAGCCAGTTCAATGGAATTTAATTAAATGAAACCTTTTTTAGTAGATCGTTATATGTTAACAGAACAATAATTTTATTGGACTAGAATTTACCACCGCCTAGGCTCACACATTCTGCTACAATAAGCATAATTACCCCAAATATGTGCCCAATTTCTATATGACGTGGCTACTGGCCATCCAATAAACATCCACACTCATCCGTAAACATCCAACAATCAAATCACTGTTTCCATTTGATTTCGCCTCATCATCCCCGGCTTTCGAGTTCAATTCGGTACGTATAATATTATACTCGGTTGCTCATTTGAAAATTCACGCCTCGCGGATTGGATATGAATTCATTATTATCGATTTGAACGCTTTATTGGGGTGAGAATATTTGTCACTGTTTATTTTGATAGTGTTGTTTTCGGATAGAGCTTGTATATCTTTCGTTTTGTTATAAGTCACTACGTTAAAAAAAGGGATGAATAGAATAGAATATTAATTTATTTGCACAGAATGTAGGTATTTACAATTAGGTGGTTACATAATTATGTTTGAGGGAATCCATAAACATGATTCTTTTTTAAATATAAGGTAACTCTGAGTTTCTTCTCAGAGAAGTTCGATATCAAATCAAATCAAATCAAAAGTCATTTATTCAAACTAGGCTGAGAGTCAGCACTTTTTGAACGTCAAAGTCACATAAGACAGTCCCCCCAAAACGCCCGCCCATCGACACTTCCTAGTGCTTTGGCTGGGAAGAAGAAGTGGCGGAACAAACTCCCCAGCAGCACTGCTGTCTGTTAAGTTAGAAGAACTTGATTCTATACAATATTGTATAAGTTATTAATATAATAAAACAAAACATACATTATTCGCCATATGTCAGCTAGCACACGCTATTATACCAACAAAACATTGAAAACGATAAGAAGACTGACCTCATCAGCACCCTATTAATCAAAATCTTAATCTTTATGAAGGTGGCAACCTCCATCCATTGCTATATTTGTTATTTATTATTTATTTATTTATTTTCCAGCTTACATCTACCACTACAGGTTTGTACCTAATGCGATAGTGTGACATGTAACTTCTTACTGGTTAAATTATTATTATTCACTCTTTACAATATTTATTTATTTTTGTAAGATAGTTGTGACAAGCAATCTCACAACTATCTTTACAGACTTTAAACTAATTCGATAGTGTGGCTATCAATATTATTCTTACTGTACATGTATTTATTAAACTGTAACAATAAAAATACTTATTTAACTAACAACTAAACATAGGAAAAAAAAAATATCTACTCTACAACGTAAATAGAGCAATGAATATTGTTGAACTATCAAAATGAAAACGATTGTTACTGTTAGTGGGTTACGCAATTACTGCGCCGGATTTAAAACGTAATTTATTCTTGATGCGTAAAAGTGTTTATTCAAACCAATTTGCAGAAAAGAGTCATACAATTTATGGTAGGTTATTTTTAATGCATTTTATGAATAACGACTTTAATCTTAATAAAACTCCAGGAATATGGAGACACAAGTCTTACAGGTCTTCGCCATAAAAGAAATTCAAGATTGCTTCCTTACAGACTAAAATATTGACCTGGACGTGAATAAAAATGCACATCAATTCGGATCTACATAAAATGCATCGCCTCACTACAAGCAATGCAAATGCAGCAATGTGTACCAGGGTTGCATAAACGTCTTGAAGCAAAACAAATTTCATACAATACATTTTACTTTTTTACATTTTTAGTACTTTCGTAGAGTTTATTTCCTTGGGGAGTGCATTCATTGCATGAAAACTATTTTGTTTCGAACGAAGGGTTCTTGTGACATTTGCTGGTTCAAAGTCAAACATCTGTCAATATTTTGTTTTAAATTGTTTGGAAGTAACTCTATAGAAGCAACTTTTATGTACTTATTGCTTTGTATAAAATGTTCGTACAGGCTAATCTCCGAAATCACCCAAACGATTTGAAAGAAATTTTGAGAATGTGTATGATTGGTTCCAGTTTGAAAGGTAGGTAGTTATGGACCCGATAGGTGACGCTGTTGTCGAGATTTAAATTTGAATACGAAATCGGTTAATAGCAGAAGGCTCGCCCACAATTACATGGGACTTAAACATGATTGGCATAATGTGGGTATAGATGGTGTCGATTTCTGTTATAGTTTCATACGTCTGCCGGAAAAAAAGTCTGTAGAAACAAGTTTTATGTATCTTAATTATACTAACGTATAATTATGACGAATTCCTATGTATTTTATTGTGTTGTAGGTACATAAATAATCGTCTAATAATTATAATCAATGTGAATCCTACTAGGTAATATAATATATATGAAAATTTGTATGTTTGGATGTTTAGATGTTTGTTACTCAATCACACAGAAACGGCTGAATGAATTTAAATGAAACATGGTAAGCAGATAGTTCGAAACCTGGATTAACACATAGGGTACTTTTATCCCGGTAGTACGTTCACGTAGGATAATTTTCGACCTCCACGCGAGCGAAAACGCTGGCAAAACCTAGTAATAAAAAATAAATCTATTAAAAAGCCATAAAAATAGGTTAGCAACCGATCATTACTTTTACGTTTCTTACAAAGCCATCGTTATGACATCCACGGTTCAAGGTAGGGCAACACCACAGACCGTAAAATTGCTGACAAAAAGTGCAAACGAACATCAAATAGAAATCGTACCCTTTAAGGAAGGCTTTTATTGGGTCTTTGATTGGATTATCCAGTTTTCAATTTGGGGCCCATTCATCATTGCATAAAGGAAAATTAAGTTTGAAAAAATAAGTTACAAAAAATCGGCTCACCCAGTCAAAAGTTCTGAGGTAACAAACAAAAAAAAAAATACAGTCGAATTGAGAACCTCCTTCTTTTTTAAGTCGGTTAAAAAAGACCGCATATAAATAATTAAACTTGCTTCAGCTAACGTTAAGTACTGCAGTACCTTCAGGACCACAGTAACTTCAAAAAATCTTAATTCCACTCACACACTCCGACCTTCAACTACCCCTGAAACAGAAACAAACCCAAAACCAAAAACAATAAGAGAAATATAAATTACAACCAAAAACAAACTAGAAACAATCGTTCCCATATAAAGAGCCCAATTAACTTCCACCGCGCCAAGTCGCCATTCCGAGCGCCTTCCAAATTTGAATTTGTATGAGCCACAGATTATAAAATAAAACAGATATGCGCGACACCGGTTGTTTGGCTGTTTCATACAGGAAGAACTTGGGGTGACAACGAGAAGCGGAACCAACGATGAGCTCGAATATGTGAGTGTACATACGAGGCATGGAAAACATTTTTTTTTTTTAATATTTTTCGATGGCGTAATATTTTTGGGTTTTTCCACAAAACCTTTTAGCACGTTATTATGACACGCGCACGAGCCTTTGATATACCATACAATATTAATTGATTACAATAAACTTTCTACATCCGGGTGAAAACAAAAATCAATAATATTTTTGAAAATGCATCCAGAGTACACACTTACACTATGCAAATAAGACTAAAATATTGTAAATAATAACAAAAATGACCATTACCTCAGCTAACACAGATTTTTATAGACAGTAATCAAAGCTTCGTCAGATCTCTTCAGTTTCTTATCTAAGACACGTAACCCGACCGATTTACGAAGGTAGCCGTATTCCTCCGTCCGTAATGGGCAGTGCGTGCAAGCGGCCGCGGTCGCGATCGATCGCCCGTCGCAGTGCGGCAACACGCGATTTCCTTAACAGCTGATTTCCAAACACGCTCATTGGCCGGCTTATGGCCCACCCGCCATTATAATGCAATTTGTGGTCTGTTCTTTTTTTAAGTTTTTCACCGCGCGAAGAATTGACGTGTTCGATTTTGAATAGGTACAGCTTGTTTATTGATGTTTGACGTATTATGAAATGAAATGAAATGAAATGAATTGCACCGATCCCAGCGTGGTTTGACCAGACTCGATTAATCGAATGAACCCCAAGATTTGCACTAGTCTTTGGAGCCTCATGTTTCATGGTGCTACATAGGCCATTGCATATCAAGAAGTAGACCGGGGGGCGCTGTAATGGTAGGGAGGACGTGCCCATAGGATAGGAAAGGATTACGAGCCTACCGACTATGCAGCCTTAAGTAAGCATTGGACTAGTGGAGAGAAGGGTGATATTTGTCTATAGGAGGGCATCTTTTCACGTCGTCGCCGGCATGTTGATCCAGGCTTCGCTATGTTCCGTGTTGTTGTTTTCTTGGTCGTCTTCTGAGTTCTCGCTGCTATCAGTTTCTGGTTTTTTGTAGATTTCACTAGCCGCTTTCTTGATCTTATTTCTGTCTCCAGCCGTGTCCCTCCAAAACTGGATTTCCTTGTCAAAGTATTTCATGTCCTGTTTTAGGTTGTCATTCCATGTGTAAATAGGTCGTCCGACCTTCTTAGATTTGGCTCTGTACTGCATTGCTGCATGTAACAGGTGTGGTTCAGAGCGTCTGAAAATGTGTGCCAGGTAGCACATCCTGTGGTTCTTGATGCGTTTTGTTATGGTTTTACCGTCTAAGATTTGATGCATTTTCTTCTGTATTGGTTTGTTCCTAGCGTGGTTGATCAAGTCTCTCATGATAACTCTTTCATATCTTCTCAGTCTTGAACGGTTCGCCTGTGTGAGTGCTGATACTTTTAAGCCATATATCATACAAGGTACGATAATCATTCGATACATAAGTGTAGCTAGTTTCCAGTCCATTTTTGAGTTCAATATGAATGGTAGTAAAGATATAGCGTTTCTCGTAGCCTGTTGGCATCGTTTTCTAATTGAGTTTTTCTGCTTAATGCGGACGTTATGTAAGTGCCTAGGTATTTGATTTCATCCGATGTTGGTATATTTATTCCGTTGAGGGTCACGTGAGTCGTTTTCTGTGTTTTTACGGGGTCCCTAATTACAATTTTTGTTTCGTTTATTTGAAGGCCTACACTATTAAGTAAGGGTTTTATGTGGTATAAGATGCGTTCTAGTCCTTCTAGCTCATCTGTAATGAGAATAAGGTCGTCCGCAAATGATAATACTAGGGGTAGGGAGATTTCGCGGTCCTGATCTAGTTTGATTAAATGAGTTTCCTCTTCGAGGGTTGTCAGAACTTCGTCGATGACCAATGTAAAAAGGCGGGGGGACAGGGGGCAACCTTGTTTAACTCCCTTTCCTTTGATAATCCAACTGCTTTGCTGGCCGCACCATTTGATGCATGTTCTTTCATTCAAGCATGCTGTGATTATCCTGTTGGTCATCGATTTGTTGGTTCGTTCTAATAATATGTCTCTTAATGCCTTGAGGTCAACATTGTCAAATGCTTTTTCTATGTCGAGGGCGAGAACGTACGTTCGTTTACCTGCACGCCATTCCTCGTCTAGAACCCTTTTGAGCGTAAAAATGTGGTCATCTGTTGATCTATTGTTTAAAAAAGCCGCTTGGTAACTGCCTAGTTCCGTTATTATGTCGTCAAGTTTTTTAAGTAAGTATGTAGCGTAAATTCTATAGCCCGTGTTGCAAATCGTTATGCGACGATACTCGTTCACATCTTTAGGATTTTTTTTTTTTTTTGGAATTGTTACCTGTACGGTCTCGAGCCACGTGTCCGGTACTCTGTTCTCTGACCAAGCTTTAATTATGTGTTTAGTTACGGCTTCCTGTAATGTTTGGGGCATCGCTTTGTAAAGCTCAATTACTACTTGATCCGTTCCGGGGGCCGTCCCGTTTCGCATTTTATTGATGATTCCTATTATTTCGGCCACCATCGGTTCTTCGCCTTGTTCTTCTATTGTCGGTTTTGTAATGTTTACCATTGGTATGTGAAGGCCCTCGGAGTTTTTTAGTATTTTCTCCCATTTGGACATCGGTATGAACGCAGTTCTTTTTCGGCGTTTTGTTTGCTGTTTGTTTTTCCTGTAGAACGAATAGAGAATTTGCATGCGTTTTGCGGGGTGCGTTTTACCCAGTCCGGAGAAGCAGGCTCTGCATGCTTTTTGTTCCTCCAGATATGTAACCTTTTGAAGTATTGTCTGACTTTCTTTGACGCGCTTATGCCTATTAGGGTTATCCGGTTGCCTGCTTTGTAGGAATTTAGCCTTTTGTACGTTAGCGAGGGCTATTCTATGGTCCCTTGAGTAAATTGGCTGAAGCCTCAAAGTTTCCTGAGCAGCGGCTTTTAGTACATCCGTTATGGTATTCCAGGGTATTTCGGTGTTTTCATTTAATGGGGAGAATCCCATATTCGCTAGTTTTTTTGTGATGCAATCTTGATATTTTGTTTTGATGGCTGCTCTGTTGAGAGCGGCGTAGTTGCATTGTTTGTAGTCGAAATAATTGGCCTCCTTTGTTGTTTCCTTGGTACTTTTGTCTTGCTTTAGTGTTTTATTTTTGTTTTTATTTACAATTAAGTTTGATTTTAGTAGTCCCCAGATTATTTTATGGTCGGAGATGCGACCGGTGACCCATTCGCCTTTAATAAAGTGAAAAAGTTTTTCTGCTGCCTGTGGCGTGATGATGTGATCCAATTGCGATTTTTGAGTACCCTTCGACCATGTTATTCTGCATGATGTTCTAGCTTTTGTTGTTTCTATTTGAAATTTTTCCCTGTTGGCTAGATCCATTAATAGTTCGCCGTTGTAGTTGGAAAATTCATGGTGAAGGTTTTGTTGTATCAACCCTTTGCGTTGGAAGGTTAATGTATCTTGTCGACCTATATGGGCGTTGAAGTCGCCGAGTATTAAGAGAGTACATTTCCTTGGTTTTTGCCTAATCAAGTTTAATAAGCCTGTGAATGATCTGGTTGCTTTCCCGGAACAGCTGTTGATGTGTGAGTTGATTATGTACAGAGGAGTTGGTTTGTCATTTCCCATGCCAACCTCAAGGGTAGCAGTCATTACGTCGGTGTCCTTTTTACTGTTGACTAATTCAATTTGGGCATTTTTTCTTAATAAAATTGCAAGACCCCGGTGTGCGTTGCCCGCAGTTCCTGAGAGGTACCAGTCGTAGTGTGCGGAGCTGAATGTTCCTGCGTTCATCCCTGTTTCCTGTAGGTTAGCTATGTGAATGCCCCTGCGTGACAGTTCGGCGTCAATTTGTTTTTTTTTTTCCTGGTTTCGAGGCACCGCGAACGTTCCAAGTTGCTATGCGCAAGTTTGTGCAAGTGTACTTAATTGCGGTAGAGGTGGGGTTTCTCAATATCCTGTATCCCGTGTCGTCCGCGATTACATCTGATAACGGTGTAAGTGGTGTTGATTCTTGTTGTTCGCATGGTGTGAATGAGTTACCTTCTTGGCTTTTTACGAGCAACCCCGTTTGAAGCTGGGGTTTCGTGGGTTTTTCTTGCTCTTCGCGTGTGTCGTACCTGCTACTAAACGGTTTGGTATGTTGTTGTGCTTTGACGCTGGTTAGACCTTGCGTTAGGATTATCCGGTGGTTATTGCACTGTTTGTCGTTGGTCAGGACCCAGCTATCATAGTGCTGGTTCATGAAGAGGATGTGTATGTTAGCGGGAGCTGGATCGCCGGTTGGTGAATATACCTGTGTGTTTCTATAGTTTATATGCACATGCACGTTCACGAGGTAGTATTCGGACGCGGCGATAATTATATCTTCGCCACCCCAGAATGTTTAGTTAAATTGCGCAGTTATGTATTTTGTAATCCTTTGTTCCTGGGAAAGAATGCTGTTGGGGAGAAATTCCTGTATATTATTTAGAAGTGCTAGGTGAATTCTATCATCATGTCGATGTTCCAAGACGTATGTGGCGAGATCTTGACGAACATTCCTATGATCAAATGTTAGGCCCATTAGGTTATTAATTTGGTGGGCGATTGCACTAAACAGACAATTCCCGTCTTTTGACATGGGTACAATTAAAACCATTGTAAATTCTTTTGTTTGTGGGCCAAGTCAAAGACACGTGCAAATCGGGCGCTCAAGCTGACTACACTTGTAGTGAGTCAATTTATGGGTTTAACCTTTTTTTTTAGGTTTCTTTTGTTTATCTGTATAACAAAATGTGCACTTAAATTAAAACTTAAGGGATCGGGCACCCATTTTTTTTTTCGATATTTTTTTTTAACTTTTCGCCTCACGTGTTACCGATTCAAATCGGAGTGGTTGTGGACCACTTACCAGCATTTTAGCAACTTAAAAATTCGTTACTTTATTACAATAATAGCATCTTTAGTTGTGGTGTCATAATAGGTATCATATTCTGTTCCCGGATGATAGCGAGAATAGGCCTATTCAGCTCTTTTGTAGTTAGTGTGAACGCAATCCTTCACCAGCGCTCGGGTTCCCGCGCGCGGCAAGACAGAGCCGGTCTTACGCAGTTTAGTAAACAAAAATCCCTGAAATATTAGGAACGGGCTCACCGGGTTCATCAGGGGTCACTCTTCTTCTGCCAAGCAGGCTGAACTGCGGTCTGGATCGCACCAATGACACTTTTGCTTGCTTGTTTTATACAAGGTGTAACGTAACTGAATGGACGCAAGTCTGCCGAGTAATCCAGAAGGAATTCACTCCTATCTCAAGGCAGTAGGGCTCAAATTCAAATGCATAAAACAATGCTATTTTACACACACGATTTTTTTTCCTCAATACTCTAATTCACTCAAAACTTTAATTAGGGTGTATGAGGCCCTTGCGTTAATTATGTTACACGTTGCATAGATACCCGATTTCAAATTACGACACAGGAGCACACACACAATAGCACAGTTCGAAGTCAGGCGGGTAAAATACCACATCTGTTGCGCGCGCGCTAACACGTCCGGCTGTGTCAAAGACTCAGCTTGAACTCCTTATTGATGTTTGACGTATTACTATAAATATTATTCATTTGTTTTTTTTAAATACTCAACCTATAGACAACTTAATTTTCTTCTAACAATTTTGCTAAATAATTTGGCAAGCTCGGTGACCGACTAGCCCCGCTAAGGCAAATTAATGTTAGCACTTAGTAAATTCAGTTACCCATTTAATTTTCTCATCCACATTCACCTAAAACTAACGAAATTATTACAACACCCTTGTTTTTAATGGCCTTCACCCCTGGGACATATTTTTAGAAAACGGGACTATTATTAAACTTGATAGAACTACGTATAAAATGTCGACAGGTATATTGCATTTGGAAAACCGTCGCTCACACTGCTAACTGCGATTTAAAAATAGATGAAAAGAGTGAAATGCGTTTTTCATCAAAACCCGCTCGCAACAGAATTCTAAAGAAATGAAATGTGTTTTTCAACGTGGTTTTATTTGAATGCGTCGCTCACAATTTTTCCTCTACAAACACTTTCATTTGTACACTAGAATTCTGTTTCACGTGTGTTTTAGTCACACTAATCATAGAGGGAAACATTCCTCATAATTTATTAGGTTTTTTTACCCACTACAATGCTTGTGCCTTTTCTATCATCATTTCATTGTGTTATCAACTCCTATTGCTATCGGTCTTATCACACTCCACCATATACCCACCCACTGTCAACTATCAAACCATCAGACCTGCACCGCAGTTCCAGTCAAAACAACTAGAGAACTGTTCTACCCCTCGTTAATTCAGCTGATATCATTAACTTTAGGTTTTAAACAGCGAGGAACGCTGAATTATGGGATATCTAGGTAATAGCCGAAAAGTCTTTTATCAAAATCACTTAATTTATGACCCTGAAGGTACTTTCAAGAGGCTTTTTAGTTCCACTTAACTTCCACAAAAAATAGGTTATCCAATCCAACTATAAATTTTTGGGAGCCATTAACCTTTTCACGCCATTAGCTGATCAACTTTCGCCACATTACCTACTGCGCACTACATCTGTGTCTGACGAAAAAGTAATAGTTTTCTGTTATGTTAGAGACAGGTAAGAGCTCTTGTTATGGACGTAATCTACTGGCGTTACTTCAAAATATTAAGGCAGGTCAAGAATGAATAATGAACATTAAAAGGAGTAAATTCGGCTACCTAGTCCTTTCCCAACGCTGTTGAGGTCAGCTTCCATGGACCAGCTGCCTATCTGACCTCTACAACCCACTTACCAGGTTCACTACACCATAGACCTTGGTAAGACTAGTTGTCATACTTTCTGGTGACTGTCGAAAATCTACAAGTGACGAACCAACTGCTAACGTGCTTTCCGAAGCACAGAGAAATTTTATGGATTGTCACCCATACATGAGATGACAACTGCCAGCATTGCTATGCCTTGAAGATACACATTCAGACATTTGGCTGTTTTTAACCCTCGACGCAAAAAGAGGGGTGTCATAAGTTTGATCGCTATGTGAGACTGTATGTGGCGCCGCGCCGCGCGCCGTAGCTCTTAAATGCGTGAGCCGAATTGGGTGTGGTTTTTTTTTTTAAGTAGCCTTTATAACTGTGTTTCTTAGATATGTTTTGTGTTGGAAGTTTTTAAAATTTAACTTAACTTAATTAACCATGTCCCCCAAGAAAGGGGTGGTTAAATTGCAAAAAAAATAAAGTTAATACATTACCAAAGCATAATGGTAAATCTACAAAAACATTGCTCAAGCAGGCATAAGATATAGCCCTGTTAATTACTTTAAAACATTTTTTAAATATACGTGAGAACTTTTATTTGCAGTTAAAGGAAGCTAACCCTAAAACGCTAATGACATCAGTCGCTACTTCACACAGCCGCTCCACTTTTTACGCCTGGAGGCAGAATCCCTCAGAATAAATGATAACGTTTCCTATTCAACCTAACGACTACTGCAAGAGTCTGGAACATTAAGGATTATTTAGATAGCTTTGACTTCACACATTTCCACGTAAATCCGTAAGTAGTAAGGGGTTTTGGAGCTGAAGATAAGTCTGTGTTTACCAGTACCCTAAGTATCACAATTTCATTTCATAATCCAAGGGTTTAGAAGAAAATTCTTAATCCATTACTTCATAGGTTAGAAAAAATATTTTGCTTTACAACGTAAATAACACAATGAACGTGACTGAACTGTCAAAATGAAAGCATTGCGATGGATTGCCATTCAATGTGTGTTACCCCGTCGATCATGTTTCGATGTGTAGTTAAATACGTCGTGGTCTAACAAAAGGTAACTGGTATACAGAGGTCCTAGTGTGAGTTTCAGTCCGCCGAACGCGGTCGATGCGTTAAGTCAAGATGGTTAAAGGAAACTTACACTAGGGCCACTGGACTATGTGTGTTATCTATGCTCGGCTTCATAGCTTTTGCCATTTCTTAAAAAATAGAATAGTATAGACTTCATAACTTGCAAAATGACATGATGAAGTGTTTAATCAAGTCAAATCCCCGGCGGGTTTTTTTATTTTTATTTTTTTATTTGACATAAAGTACACAGATACAGGGTAACACTTAATCTATGTGCAAATAGACTGGTACAAGATAAATGATCAATGACCCCTATGCTAGGAAAAACCTGTGTTACAGGGGTCATCCATCCGTCCAATATAAATGTTATAAAAGGTACTTACAATTTAGTAATCTGTACATTAAAAAACATAAACTAGACTAATACAATTGATTTTAGTATAAGAAACGGGGAAAAAAGTAAAAGTAGTTTCAATTAATTAACAACAAGGAGAAAGGAGTATCTATTTGGGTGCCTTGTGAGTGTGTTAGTGTAAGTTTAGTTTTGTATGTGTAGGTTTAGACGGTATGTGAGAGTGAGTGTCGGTGTGTATGTGTGAGTGGGTGCCTGATTTGTTTCAGTTATGGTTTGAGTAATTCTTCCTTGTCGTCATAATTTAGGGTGAGCAGATATTCTTTTAGTTTCTGTTTGCATTGGAATTTGTTTAAAAAATGTATGTTTAATGTATGGTTATGTTATATTGCCTATAGTATACCCATATTTCTATAGTAGGAGGCGAGCCGATTA
Organism: Aporophyla nigra; assembly: GCA_947507805.1. Lineage (NCBI taxonomy): Eukaryota > Metazoa > Arthropoda > Insecta > Lepidoptera > Noctuidae > Aporophyla > Aporophyla nigra. The sequence continues at coordinate 22,201,040 of OX382308.1, read as the reverse complement.
CTATCAACAGAGCGCGAATCCACAGCTACTGTGATATTCCTAATAGAACACCCAATAATATTTCACCCGACCTGGGAATAAAACCCAGGACCTTATGGTCAGCAGTACCGCTTGTGACTACTACACCCAAGAGACACTATAAAATGGAATCTTATCACGTGGATTTTAATCCGGCTTCATTGATTTTAAAGAGCTCGACGTAACATCGATGTTTCTTTATTACATCATCTATTTTCTTACGCCGTATTCGGTCGTGTACCTCCGCCAAAAAGTTTGAAGCTAAATAAACGACGAGCTAAATGCTGCTAACTCGATACAGACGCACCATTAGGTAACCGTCTCCCTCTAGTGAGCCTCGTAACGTGAAGAACAGGCTTTCTTACAATAATGGACTTTAAATACTAGGCATATAGTACTTACAGCCTTATTAATAAAAATATTAAAAACTCTTGCTTAACAGCTGTATACTTATACAACGTATAACCTTTTTTGTTTTTTTTTTTTGTTTTGGGTGTTGCTCATATGCCACGGCCACGGTAACTCTTCCGCACAGATCTCGCAACCTTTGCAGGATAAGCTTTAGATACGAGTTAGACACTCCCTTTACCAATAATGGGTGTGTAAGCATTGTATAGTTATATATTTGTTACTAGCGTCAGTCCGCGGCTTCGCCCGCGTGGATGTCAAAAAAATTCACGATTTCAACCCCCCATTTCACCCTGTTAGGAAAGGAATTACAAAAAACCCTTTCTTAGTGGATACCTACTCCTCACAAAGAACATACCCTCCAAATTTCATGTCTCTAGGGCCAGCGGTTTAGCTGTGCGTTGGTATATCAGTCAGTCATTCAGGACTTTGAATTTTATATATATAGATAGATATATAATTTGTTATAACAAGTCATAGGCTACATTCTTCGGAAACGTTTTGAAACTAGATTAGCAAACTGTAGAGATACTTTGAAAATCTTGTACTTAAAGAGCATATTTTTTATTATTTTAAATCTATAATCTATTCTGTGCTTCCCGCATAAATTCTTTATGCGGGAAACACAGAATAGATCAAAGTATGTGTGTGTACGATTTTCGGCTGAAATGATGACAAATGCAAATAAACCTTCAGAGACAGAGTTGAAAGCGAACGTTCCTAAAAGTAAATAGAATGGCTTCCCAGATTCCCGGCAAAAGTCTGGTTACCACGGTTACACACTCACTAAACAAGGTTTGAGGACTGGTAAGCTCAAAGCTGCAATGACTCTTTCTTCAAAAGGCTCTTCCAGACTTTGCCCTGCATTGTTAGACTCCCATAAAATTCTAATAATATAATGTTTGGACTTTACAAGAGACCGTGACCTCTGAGTTTGTTTCGGCGTTTCTTCTCAGGGAACAGTCAGCTAGGAAATGCCAGCGTCATCTAGTTTAAAAAAAATGTTGACGTGTTAAAGTGTCTTATAAGATCTACTTACAGAAATAAACATTTAATTTCATTTCATTTAATAATAATAATAATAATCCACAACTATCACACAACGCCATCTAGTCCCAAGCTAAGCAGAGCTTGTGTTATGGGTACTAGACAACTGATAAACATACTTATATATTTCTAAATACATACATATTATAGATAAATTACACCCAGACACAGAACAAATGATCGTGCTCATCACACAAACATTTGTCCTGGGTGGGAATCGAACCCACGACCTCCGGCATAGCAGTCAGGGTCACTAACCACTAGACCAACAGGCCTGTTATTTCAATAATAATTGCATAATTTTACATACAACATCAACACAATATACAACTCATCGGTCAAATATCTTTTGTGGGTAGAGTAAGCGGTATAAATCCCGTATACCTATACGGGATGTTTATTAGTAATGCTGTTAAAATACAAGGGAAATACTGTAAAGTTATTTTTTTTTAAGTTGGCTATAGAGGTGATCTTGGGAAAGTTAACTTCGAACACATTTGAAATCATTTTTATCTTATAATTCGGCCATCTTGGATTTAAACGTCGACATCGTTTTCAAAGCGAATAAAAGTAGGTTATTATTATTAGATCATGGGCCGAAGACTTGGCCTTGGATTATGACCTAATTATGAACTTACCTAACTACAGACATTTTTCACAAATAGACCGTACTGTGTCCATATTTAATATTATTAAAGTACAAGAGACTCTGACACTCTGTGTCGCGCTTTAAGCCTAAACAAGTAACGAATAGTTATGAAACTTGACTGAAAACTGGAAAAGGGAATAGGTTTTTATTCCCAATTTTTAATAGAAAAATTATTTAAAATAAAACACGCAGACGAAATCGTGGCCAAATAGTGTGGTTTAATAGTAATCTTCCATTAGAACTGTTTGGTTTAATTTGTTATCCCGAAAACCATAAAGTTATTCAAAATCTACTTACTTAGGTAGGGTTATCGACCTAACCTGAAAAACACAATCAACTGGCCACACCTACAATATCCACAGATTATAATTCAATATTCCACCGTGGTCGCTGGTGTTTGCAGATTACAGCAATCGAAAACCCGCAATTCGATGACTAATAATTAACATTTCAGAAATAAAATACAATAGCTTCACATCAAAATTCAAATGAGACTCAATCGGTCAAATTTTTTTAACAAAGAAAAAAACGGAACAGGTTCTCAAGTCGACGCATATTTTTTTTTTCATGATAGTAAAACTGGCTGGAAGGCGTTCGGGCTTCTGACGACCCGTCCTCATGCCTATAATGTTCCCACTGCTGGGACAGAGACCTCCTCTCCGTGAGAGTGAGTGGGCTGTAATCCCCAACGCGGGCCCAGTACGGGTTGGTAGACGTCACATGTGTTCGAATTTTGGTTTTGGGATTTTATGCCAGTTTCCTCACGATGTTTTCCTTCATCTTGTGACCAGTGGTGATGGAATTATTTATACAAAGTAATGCGGTGACCGGGCTCGAACCTACGACGTATAACTTGTAATGAACCATATGGACTATCAAAAATCTATGAATAACAGCCAGGACTCATGTTCTAAATTAATAATGCCTGTCAAAGTTTTCAGTCATCAAAATAATCCTAAAATTCTGGTATCAATTCTCATATTTACACTGCAAGAAACCGCTAAATATTTTCGGCAAAACATCAGCTTAGGTACTCTTTTGAGATGCCTAGATTCAATTAGGGTGCGACCTAAAAAACCAGCTCCCTAAATCATAATTAACTGTGCTATCCCTACTTACTGACGACATTTCCCTTTTGCGAATTACTTAGATGTGCCTACATAGCCTCTTCTGGTGGTCCAAGTTATAACCGAAGAGATATTTGATTTAATTTGGAAACTATCATGAAATTTGTTGAAGCCCACATGTCTTATGAACATCAGCCAAAGAAATAGTCACCGATTCATTTTTTCATCAAAACGATACATAGCAATGAAATTAGAATTGTTTTGTTTCATTTGGAAACCAACGGTATAGTTGCGTAACGCACGTTTGTTCTTCTAACTTAACAGACAGCTGTGCTGCTGGGGAGTTTGTTCCGCCACTTCTTCTTCCCAGCGAAAGCACTAGGAAGTGTCGAAGGGCGGGCGTTTTGGGGGGACTGTCTCATGTAACTTTGACGTTCCAAACCAACCGAAGATGGTGTTATTTGCAGATGACACATCATTGATATTTAAAATCGACAGACGGTCTCAAAATCTTGACGACGTCAATAACTCCATTCTTCAGGTCCAAGACTGGTTTACGGTAAATAATTTGGTACTTAATTAAAAAAAAAACCAAGTGCATTAGATTTCAATTGCCTAATGTCAGAGGTAGCGAATGTGACATCTTGTTGAATGGGGAAAAACTGGAATTTATTGATCAAACGGTTTTCCTAGGAATCACGCTAGACGAGAAATTACAATGGGGACCTCATATAACATCTCTTGCGGGGCGGTTGAGCTCGGCCGCTTATGCTGTTAGAAAGATAAGACAGTTAACAGATGTAGAAACCGCGCGTTTGGTCTATTTTAGCTACTTCCACAGCATTATGTCGTATGGCATTTTACTGTGGGGTAGGGCTGCTGACATTGAATCCATTTTTATTTTGCAAAAGCGAGCTGTCAGAGCCATTTATAATCTATGTCGCGGCGAATCCCTCAGGGAACTATTTAAAAGGATTAATATTATGACGGTACCTTGCATCATTTACGAAAATATTATGTATGTAAGAAAAAATTTACATCTTTTTAATAAAATAAGCGATAGACATAATTTTAATACTAGAAATAAAGACAAGATAGATCAACCATTTTTCAGATTAGCAAAAGTACATACATCTTTTATGGGGTACTGTGTTAAATGTTACAACAAAATACCTTCTGATATATTGCAATTAAATGAAAGGAGGTTTAAAAGTCATATTAAAAGTACACTTTGTAAACGAGCTTATTACAAATTAGAGGACTACATCCAAGATAAGAACGCTTGGAAACATGCTGGTCTCGCTCCATAGGACAGTCTTAGAGTTTATCAAACTAGTTGCTAACTTAATTGTGTAGATAATATTTATTTTTTCTTCTATGACACTGTTTTACATTCTGTAATTACTGTAACTCACACACTGACAGTTTATATGGGTAGTTCATATAATTGTTTTTTTTTATTTTTTTTTATTTAACTGCTTTTGTTAATTTATTTTAATTTTCTTTTAATTTCATTTGTTGTGTATATGTATCATTTGCATCGTTGTATATGTAAGCGGGCACGCCCTTTATGCCTGGAGGCTTTAGTAAGGTTTTAAGTTCTGTTTACGATTTTGTTTCATTATTCATTTCAGCTTGAGTTTAGTGTTCAATGTTTTGTTGGTATAATGGCGTGTGCTAGCTGACATATGGCGAATAATGTATGTTTTGTTTTATTATATTAATAACTTATACAATATTGTATAGAATCAAGTTCTTCTAACTTAACAGACAGCAGTGCTGCTGGGGAGTTTGTTCCGCCACTTCTTCTTCCCAGCCAAAGCACTAGGAAGTGTCGAAGGGCGGGCGTTTTGGGGGGACTGTCTTATGTGACTTTGACGTTCAAAAAGTGCTGACTCTCAGCCTAGTTTGAATAAATGACTTTTGATTTGATTTGATTTGTTCAAAAAGTGCTGACTCTCAGCCTAGTTCGAATAAATGACTTTTAATTTTGATTTTGATTTTGACTGTGCGGCCATTGTGGAATGTCTTTCATTTTGACATTTTACGGCGTAAAACATTCATAGCGATATTTATGTTGTCGAGCAGAAAAAAAATGTAGATCATACGAAGAATTGGATTAGCAATATCCTTCAAAATGATTTAGATTGTGATTGATAGTGTGTTACGCAAATAAGGTGCATGGCGCATTCACCCGATTGATTATTTAATTTGTTGTTTTGTTGTTTGTTGTTTTGTTTTGTTGTTGTTTTGTTTTGTTTGCTGCACTTGTGATAAAAATATTTTAGAAATAGTTTATCCTTAGGCACAATAATTGTATGGAAAATTTAATACTGTATGCTAAATGAACTCTTTTTGTAATCTTTTTTATTAAATAAATTATTATTATATTTTGTTTTATACTTTTACGTATCTCGGCATTGCGCCGGATTTATGGGGTAGAACGGGCCGAAGTCAAGTGCTATCCCTGGGAATTGGTTAGATAATGATGAGATGATGGTGTGTTTGGATGTTGCGACGGTGAGAGTGTATGTCCAGGAGACTGGACTCGTGCGGTGGTTGCTGCACTCGTGTGCGAGGTGACAGTTAATGACTATTATTACTAAATTAATAAAACAAAATTTAATTCAATCGTATCGCCATAAACTGGTCCTTCGCTTCCTTGTTCTCAGTTTTCTCCACATGTCAGATAACAAAGTACAGGATCATCATCATCATTTCAGCCAAACGACGTCCACTGCTGGACATAGGCTTCTCCCAATTTGGGGGGTTTACCATAATCGCCACGCTTGGCAGCCGGGTTGGCGATCGCAGTATGTGTGTTAAAATGCATACAACCGCTGCTGCCCATGCTCTAGTAAGTCCCTTAGTCGCCTTTTACGACACCCACGGTAAGAAATGGGGTGGTGCTATTCTTTACGTCCAAGATACTTCAATGGATTCAAACCCCTATTAAAATAAAGCGGTATAACAAACATACGCCCGTTTATTTACAATTCGTGTTCGCACATAATTTCTGACTTACACCACGCCACTTAGCCCGAGGAAAATTTAGCACTCAAGAAGACTTCAGCGTATATACGGTAGGCAAGCAGAACATTATCATATCAAATATTAATAGAACCATTTCCAGATAGGTACATAATACAAGCCTAGCCTAGCCAACTGGTTACGACTTCATACTGCACTCCGATTTTTACCGGATAAGTTTGAAAACTTTTGCTTATTTTTCGTCGTCGAACAGGCGATTACAAAGTTAGTATGTTGGTAATATGTGAATTTGAGGTGATTATTTTTAAGTTGTTTGATAGTTGCGAAATAAAATTACAATTTATTGCTCTACCTATGCTATCTTCAGTGTGGTTAAGTGTAAAAATGTCGTATCTTTATTTTGAAACTGAATTCTGTAAGCACCATTATCACCGTATATTTTTCTAACTGTTGAGATAGGCTTTTGAACAACTTAGTCAGCCATCATTTTTGTAAATGTAAATTCCTTCTATTCCTAAACAAATCTTCACTTTTGAATAATTCGAAAAAGATTGATCAAATCTTAGTTTTAATTAAAGTACCTAAGAATATTTTTGAAACCTTATAGATACTAAAGGAAACGGTTCACTTCTAGAATGACGAAATAATAACCAGCAATTTAATACCTCAAACCTTTTTTCACAGCTTAAAATATTCATACATAAAACGTGCAAAACGCTGCCTAAGGACGTAGCTAATTTACACTTCATTTCATTAGTTTACAGCGTAATATCCACAACAATTTGGTATCCCTAGATACAGCTTGTAAAACTCGCTGCCGAGGGTCCACTCCACTTTAACCCCGCTTTGTTTACGATCTCATCCGAAATCGGGCGGGATAAGTATTTACCGTTAATACTTGTCAATATTTACATAAGTATATAATGTAGGCTTGTTTTTGTTGAAAAGATAACATGAAAAGTTATTTCATGGTGGATGAACAAAGATAAATTGGAATATTCATGCTTATTTGGATTTTGAAAGAGGTCAGCTTAGATGTACGGGGGCTAACACAGCCTACTGTGAAAAAGCTTGAGATATACATTTTTATCACAGTTTGGGACCAAAACCATGATAAAAATGCGTGACTCAAGCATATGACAGCAGCCATGCTCACCCCGCTGTTGGCATAGGATCTCAGATGGCATAGAATTGAGTCTTAACAGATCAAATAAAAACTTTAAAAAAAAATAACAACCGACTTCCTTAAAAAAAACACTACAAAGTGAAAAATTAGTTAGGTTTAGGTTTAAAGATATTTATTCTCAAAAAAGACACAAAGTCACTTACATGAGAACAATGCTTACAGTAAATTATTAATATAAAACGTTCGTCACAGACGTTTATAGTTTAATTTCGGAAGTCGGTGTCTTAGGATCTGTATTTAAGGTTTTTTTGCCACCGACTTCCGAAAGTAAAGTTATTTTTCACTTTGTAGTGTTTTTTTAAAGAAGTCGGTTGTTATTTGCTTTTAAGTTTTTTTTTTTAACTTTTTAGTTGTGGTATGTACCCCGCACTAATCTAATCGCGTTATTCGTCCATTTGTCGCGCACATACTTAGTGTAAATTTAAGACTTATATGGTTTTCACATGGATCCTATTATCTGAATGGAACCAAATTAAAATGGGACCACACGGAAAGCACCAACTTTCAAATAAAAAAGAATCATTAAAATCCGTTCACCCAGTCAAAAGTTCTGAGATAACAATTTTTTTTTTAATACGGTTGCTTTGAGAACCTCCTCCTTTTTTTGAAGTCGGTAAAAATTGAAACATTTTACTATGAATACGCTCAAGTAATATTGTTGTACTTTTTTTTGCCACCAACAAAAGTCACTTGAAATCGTGACGTAACCAAGCACTATCGTAGTGAAAGGTTTTTCCTCAAAATGATTTAGTATTTTTTTAATAAAAATGCTGACTTATACAAGGTCTTTCTTTTGATATTTCATAGCTCTGACATATATATTTTTTTTCTATTTAGTTTCATACAAAATAATTCGAAGTCACGATTCTTTATGTAAAAAAACTTTTTTACAAAAAAAAACAACCGACTTCCTTAAAAACACTACAAAGTGAAAAAAATAACTTTAATTTCGGAAGTCGGTTGTTTTTTTTTTTGTAAAAAAGTTTTTATTTTTAAATTTTTAGTTGTGGTATTCACCCTGCACTAATTCCAAACAAACAATGCATATTTATGCGATAGCAGAAATCGCGGTTGATTTCCTGTCATTTTTAAAGAGTTCCGGTGTCTGTCTCCGGAACTCATCATCAGATCTATATGAAAATTATATGGGACCATTTCCGAATAAACCCCTTACGAACAAAAAAAGAATTTTGCAAATCCATCTATATATGTCGATAAGGAGTTGTACCTTCCATCATCAGCTCAACGGAATATAAGAATACAAGTAACGGTCTAAACGTGCCTATAATATTCAAAGAATTATCCCCTAACCTTCTAACCTTTCACTGTAAGTTCCTATATGTACTGTTCACCGATGAGGAGTTCCATGCGGTATCTTCGAAGACTATAATTAGTTCACCACGGATGGATAGATAGAACCAGCAATTATTTTTGATCTTTAGTACAATATCCAAATCACATTACGTGTACTGTTTGTTTTTGAGGAGTTCCTTCGTTTATCTCCCAAAGTATACATCAAATCTTCACAAAATTAATATGGGACCACCTTAGGAGTATACCCTTACGAATAAAAAAATAATTTTCGAAATCGGTTGACAATTGGCGGAGAAATCGGTGAACATACATAAAAAAAAAAATAAAAAAAATACATACAGTCGAACATATAACCTCCTCCTTTTTTTGAAGTCGGTTAAAGATCCTTACGTGAAATATGACATCGTTGCATTTTCTTAGCTTTAAATTTGAATTATGGGTTTGAATGCAACGATTTACGCGTACTTATCGATGAAACTTACAACCATATTCAAGAAAAAAACCCATTGACAACTTTGTTTTTTTTTTTAATCATAATATGCCAGTTGATTCATTAACATAGTCTCCCTAGAAATTAATACCCTAGAGTTATGGAATATATATCAATAGTAACAAGTTGGATTTATACACATTAACATCTGCTGCTGTATCTTTCCATAATCACTTCGGAACACTGAAAGAATACATAATTACTCTTGTAGACATCAATTTAAAACTTCACGTTACATATTATAGAACGAGCCCAACAGGTTACGTAATAATAGTCGCACGGGTCGATCGTTACAAACCCAAAGCCCTCCGTGCCTTGGAAAGCACGTTAAACCGTTGAACGTTATTCTCGGCTGTCATTTGACTGACTGGCCTGTTAGTCTAGTGATTAGTGACCCTGACTGCAAAGACCGAGGTCGTGGATTCGATTCCCACCCAGGACAAATCTTTGTGTGATGAGCACAATCATTTGTTCTGTGTCTGGGTGTAATTTATCTATAATATGTATGTATGTATTTAGATAAGAGATAGATAAGATAGATCAATTGTCTGGTTACCATAGTACAGGCTCTGCCTAGTTTGGGATCAGATAACAGTGTGTTGGGTATCCTAAGATATTTATTTATTATTTTATTATATTTGTGGATCGTTGACAGTCGTTATGGGTAGTCAGAAACCCAAAAGTCTGGCAACCAGTCTTAGTCTAAGGGGTACGTAATTTCCAATAACTGGTTTGTAGAGGTCCGATGAGAGGAGTCGCTCCATATAAAATACCGGTATTCAGCTGCATTGGGTTAGACTGGAAAACGACATCAACATAGTTAGGAAAATGCTAGGCAGATGATGAAAACGTATGTTTATTCGTCCGTGTAGGGCCAGACGTTAAGAATACCACCATTTCATTACTTCCCGTGGGTGCCGTAAAAGGCGACTAAGGGACTCGCTAGAAAATGGGTAGCAGCTATGCATTTTCCCATCATACCGCAGTTGCCTACCCGCCTACCAAGCGTGGCGATTATGGCAAATCCTCCCAAATTGGGTGAGGGCTATGTCTAGCAGTGGACGTCTTATCGCTGACATGATGATGTTTATATAAATACATTCATAATGTATGTATCACAACAACATTTGTATATCTATACTATCTATACTTATTTATACTTATACTTGTCTATATATATAAAATTCAAAGTCCTGAGTGACTGACTGAGATATCAACGCACAGCCTAAACCGCTGGTCCTAGAGACATGAAATTTGGAGGGTGTGTTCTTTGTGAAGAGTAAATATCCACTAAGAAAGGATTTTTTGAAATTCCATCCCTAATAGGGTGACATGGAGGGTTAAAATGGTAAATTTTTCGACATCCACGCTGGTGAAGCCGTGGGCAGAAGCTAGTATAATATAAAGCTCAAGAGTTTGTTTGTTTGTTTGATTGAACGCGGTAATCTCAGGAACGGCTGGTCCGAATTGAAACATTATTTTTGTGTTGGGTAACGTATTTATCAAGGAAGGCTATAAGCTATATAACATTACGCAACAGCTAAGAGGAGCGGAGCAGCAATGAAAAATGTTGCAAAAACGGGGAAAATCGCACGGGCAGGCGATTCGATGCGACGCGGGAAGGCTCGGGGGAACATGAAATATACCGCGGATGAAGTCGCGGGCAGAAGCTAGTTACTGAATAGTCCTTGAAACTTAAATCTAGAACAAACCGTAACCTAGGCACGTCTAGATTGTAGGGTACTACGGTCTTCCGATCTTATCGGAAGGATTAATTAACTTCATGCCAAAACGGTGGCTAGTCCCAAGCCTTAGGGGTCATAACATAACCAATATAGAGTCATAACTCGCCAAAATGGTGGAACTTTTATAGCCTAGTTTAAGAAGCTTCGAAATCGATTAGAATGTATTTTATAAAGTCATTTATATAATTATTCTACTAGCACAATTATACTGCATTTTTTTAAGCTGAAATTAATCAGAAAGTTGAATGACGCTGAAAGGCAACTTGAGACTCATATGAGAGAATGCTAAATGCTGGTCCAGTTGAAAACTAGCGTCATGCACTAGTAATCTGGCATTTTGCTAAACTGGGCCTTTTTGGCGCAGCCGTGAGGCAGACTATAATGCTAGTTTCTGACTGATCTTACACTTTTTTTATTTTATTTTTCTCTTTCCTGCTGTTTACCTATTGTGTACCTTTTATTCTGTGCTAAATAAATGTATTTATTTTCTTCTTTCTCTCTTCCTAAATAATAAATTGTGCCTGAAAAATGACATAAGGCTTGCTCCATATTACATTCATGGCATTTAAACATAACTGCGTCACACTTTAGCCCCAATTCCTGAAAGTCTGATTAGAACTAGAATCAGAATTTCAGGAACTGGGACAAATAATAAGAACACAACATAAAATCACACCTGTAATCCCAAGGGTAGAGGGCAGAGGTATACCGTAGGGGTGTGTGTAATTGGGTCGCGCCATTTCATGGGATTTAAACATACGACAACAATTGGCCAAATGTGCATGCTACGGGTTCACGTCTGCCTACAAATAACAGAATTGTTTCAGTAAACCATTGTTACAGACTTTTTTTAACCATACTTAAAACGAATGGATACTACCAACAAGTTGTATTTTTAACATAATTACATAAGCAATGGTCCCCAAATCATATTGTTTTTCAAGACATTTGAAGAAATATTCATTTATTGTCATGTAGAACAGAAAATGGCACGTAACCGCCATCCATGATCTTGTAGCAGAACCAGACGATTTATCGCGATATATGTAGCGGTTTAAACTCGTGATATAAATAGAGAGTTGTGAGTACTAGGTCAGTGCCGACTGGAGACATACCCTAACTATTCCCGATGACGCTACAACCCTTCTCCAGGAGAGTAGTAAACTCACTAACACACTCTAGACACACCGACACAGACCGCCGTCCTCACCGACGAGGCCCGCCGCGACATCCCTAACCATGTCCGCCCCGACCCTTGCTCGAGCCAGCCCGCCTCGAGCTTTAAATTTGTCCCTAAATAATAATCATTCCAAGCCAGCCCAACCCTTGCTGTCTTCTACCAGCGACACCCTAAGCCGAGGTCCGTACCTCCCAGAAGGTGACCTTAGTGAGTAGTCGCTCTAGTTTTAAGTTTTCAACCCCTAGCTAGAGGCCTTGATTTATTAAGGTAGCCACAGACAACTCCGGTTAAGGTGGATGGATGATTATCTCAGATGCCATTTTGTCGCTAGATGGCGCTAGATCCACAATTTGGAACATTTTCAATTTTTACGCCTAACTTAGAAATCTTTAATAGATAACTTTATTATATGCGAAACCTAGGGCATTAACTTGATTTTTTTAGATAGTCACTGTGCTTGTTAACTGGTCTCATACAAAGATTTGTACATTCTAAAGATTTAGCCGCTTGACTTTACTCTTTACACACACATACAAAGTAAATAGTAGTAACTTTCGACACCACTAGATGTCGTTTTATTCAAACAGTTTAAAATGAAATTAATATAGGTACACTGTCCCTATAAGTTATAGTAATGTGACTGAACCTAAATTGTAATGTGTAAATAGTCATCATCTCAGCCGCAAGACGATCACTGCTGGATATAGGCCTCCCCCTATTTGGGGGGCTTTGCCATAATCACCACGCTTGGCAAGCGGGTTGGCGATCGCAGTGTGATGGTAAAATGCATAGAGAACGCTGCTGCCCATTCTCTAGTAAATCCCTTAGTCGCCTTTTACGACACCCACGGGAAGAAATGTAAGGAAGAAGAAGGAATGGAAGTGTAAATAGTGACGTGTACTAAATAAATAAATAAAAGACTATTTATTACATTGTAAAGCTTTTTATTGTACCTTACTATAAATTAATAATATTTATTTAGTAAAAAGGGGTTAATATTTTCATAAAAATAATCGTTTTATTTACTCTCACTACATTTACTTAGATAGTTTCCGTTTGGATTCAAACCATCGAGTCATACCACCATACAAAGATAACATACTTTTTTAAATATTTTGATATTTACAATTATGATTTTGAATTTAGTATTAGAAAGAATTATGTATGTAGATTACAATATAAATAACATCATACGTAAGTATATATAACGGCACATGTATCTTACACAACAACACAAAGGGGTTGCTAGCTAACCATAACATTTATTTATGTTTCAAGAATACCTACTTATGATACAATTTTGAACTGCAATAAATATTCTTTTACAATTGAATTGTTAGGCTGGTACCTAAATACATGAGTGAAACTTATCTACACAGAAAAATCTTATGAACTAACAAAATAACACAAACTATACATCGCTACGTGCAAAAAGCTTATTAATTATTCTATAATGTTCCCACTGCTGAGACTCAGGCCTCCTCTGAACTGTGGTGATGAAATAATTTACACTCAGCAAAGTGCCGGCTTGGATTCGAACCATCGACTCGTACCACCATACAAAGATACTTATAAATATTATAATAAAATATCTTCTTTTCTACGCGCTACTTTTTGCAGTCGCCGCCGCCGCCGCGCCGTATCAGTCTTCTGCTTGTCACTTTTTACTTCCATTTATATAATTTCCGTGTGATCTGAATCAAATGCTGGAAGACGCAGTTTTCGCTGCAACAAATGAATTTACACAGTTTTGTTAGACTATTCTTACTGAACCGACACCTCAGAGACCTGCGGAATAAGTTAGGAAATGAGTAAGACTTATATTTTTATACCTTTTAATTCCTTGATGTCTAGACATTTAGCATTTTTCTCAACTCTTCTCAAAATAATTTCCGGCAGTACACATGTTTTAAAAAATGTTACCAACTTCGGCATCATAGCGTTGATAACTTCCTCATCCCGGTTAACTTTTATGACAGTCAATGGTTGGGTGACAGATATCAAGCAAATGAAGTAACATTTATTCATTTTGGTAATTCGCAATTGACCCTGGACCTAGAATCAAAATAATAATAGCTGTTAAAAAGAAACAATCCAAGAAATACATTATTTTTATACATACATACCAAGAAATAATGATATTTGTTACACTGAACATTGTGTAAAATATGTTGTACTTTGGTATTGTCAAACAAAAACTTCATCACTACAAACAAGCAAAAGCGTACTAATGTAATGAACACAAAAATATGGTATCAAGTTGGGACTTACCATTCCAGATGAAGAATCAAAGTTGTGACCATATGACCTTCTTCAAGTCAACAATACGGTACCCTACCAAACCTGATAAGTTGTCACTTGATGTTCTTTCCACAGTTAGTTGATAAGCTTCAGTCTCTGAATCGGGTTGTGGCCAATCAAAATCAACAGTCTCTACTTGCTCTGTAACAGATTCAACTGTATTGAAGCTAGAGCTGCAGGCTATGGCTTCGTATCGAATTTCTGGTATACCACGCGAATAGGTTTAGGGCGTATCTTCAGCTGTCGAATGGTTGGACAGCTGATGATGATCTTGAGTTGAATGTGGACTGAAATAAAAGATAAATAAATGAAATAGGTACAGTTAAAAGTACACAGTTAAGACACAACACGAACCAACGAGTATCAAATAACCTCCACTCACGTAAATCTGATTCGAAATCTTATGGGAATCTAATTTACTCACTATAGATCACTAAAAGAACTTCCATGATGTCTTTTGAATACTGCTTGCACTTTTTTCCGTGATTTTCGCGGTCCTGAATACACATGTCGTATACATTTATGCAAGTTTATTAGTCGGGTTTATCTTAGGCAGTTCAGTTGCAATTCAATCTGTAATCAAAAAGAATAATTACAAACAACAGCAAATGTATCTTATTTATGAAATGTTTCAAGAAACAGAAATAACACCACCACCAAGCTGTTGTTTTCAGAGAGAATATTTGAAATTTGTAGTACCTATGTCATGTGACGACAATCAACGAGTGTTGCTAACGTTTGATTTTGTATTTCATCTTCTAAATCTTACACTTTTGTACCATTATAATAATACTCTATATCACCTTGAAAATCATTCATTGCACATAAAAATAACACTTACCGTCAATAAAACACAAAAACACTTCACTTTTCAATAAAAACCAGGGCTTTGAATAACGTTAAAAATTTGGTATCGTTACTTTCATCGGACGAAGATAACGTTATTAGTAGAGGTCACGTAATGCTTGGTAACGATACTTGGCATACGTTTTACCGGTAACTGAGTACCGTTAATTTTTTATTTATTTTCTTTCATCTCTTTCTTTCGTCTACATTATTGAAGTTGCATTTGCACCGTTTGATTGGCGATGTTGCCGTAGAGCGCCGCCGCCCATGGCGTTCCGCTTAGGTTGCGCAGGTTGACAACAACGCATTAAGTAACGATGTGATAAGAGAACGGTGTGGTGTAAAAGAAGATGTAGTGACAAAAATTGAAAAAAGTATGCTTAGATGGTTTGGTCATGTTGAGAGGATGAATGAAGGTCGGCTCACAAAAGGTATTTACAAGGCAGATGTGAGTGGAAACACCGGGAGGGGACGCCCTAGGAGGACATATAGGGACCTTATTGGTGATGTTCTTCAGAAAGGTCAGGTGCGTAGTACTCGCAACCGGCGTGTGTGTATGACCAATTTTATGAACCTAAACGAGGCAAAAGAAGTGTGTAGAGATCGTAGCAGGTGGCGTTCCGTGGTTTCTGCCTACCCCCATGGGAAAAAGGCGTGATTCTATGTATGTATGTATGTAAAAGTATCGATACTAGTAACGTTAATTGGTAACGTTATTTTATAGATTAGATACCAAAGTATCGTTACCCGTTTTACCGTTAAAATATTAACTTTATGAAAATAACGTTACTTAACGATACTTATAGTGTGAATTTGGTAACGTTAACAAGCCCTGATAAAAACTGTTTCACGGATGGCACTCATTTGAATGGTTCTCCGTAGTAGGTAGCACAGTTTTTTTAAGTAATAATAAACATGGTAAATATCCCGTTTTAAGTTCTAATGATACTGGTGTTTATTGTTTCGTGTGGATTTCATGACAAAGTCTCTTCCGAGCCCCTTTTCTTTAATAAAAAAAACCTCGTCGTAAAGTTTAGTTGCTAAATTGGTGTCCAGATTCTTAAATATTATACCAAAATGTTAAATTTTGCGTTGAAGTTTTAGTAACACCCACCACATTTGTTTACCATTTATTTTATTGAAATTTCAATGCGTACTATTTTTATTTTTGAATTCTTAGCAAAGTACGATCTTTTAAAATGTATGGTACGATCTTCTAAAAAATAAAGTTGGCAACCCTGCTTGACGCATTTTGTGTGTGCTAATAATACTAGTAAAATAAGCAATTATGAAAAATCAAAGTGGTTTGTCTGTGTATTCACTAATCTTGCTGGTTTCACATGAATGAAATATGATTCAATCAATAGATGTACGTAGTACCTACGTTTCACCATTGTGTAGGTAGCTTCGCTGATCGCCTGATTTAGTCATAACTTACTTATACATCAAATTCTATTCTCTGATTTTATTCAACCCAAACCAATGGATTAGTACCTAAGCGTATCAGAATGTTATCAGTACCTACTTACATACATTAAAAAGATTTTTAAATCTGGAAAGTCGTGTACTAGTAACTACTTACTACGTATTTAAACTAGATAATACAATAATTACATTAGTATTGTATCTGTGTGAACCAAGGGCAGATCGCAGAGATATTTTTTTCACTTTATGTAAAGCATTCTTTCTCATTCCATAATAAAAAACATTTTATCAATCAAAAAATGTTAACTGCGCGGGCAAACCCGCGCGCCCGGCGCTAACTTGCTAGAAACACAATATTCTGGAAACGATTCGCAAGTTTTCAAGACTCAAGCAATCACGCTTTGACGGTATGGCAACAACGCGGGGTGCGAGCGCTGCTACTAGAATGGCAACGTCGCATTATCGAATTTAAAAGATAAATTCTTGTCTAAATGTTCGAATATCGAACAGCGCCATCTATTATGAATGTTTACTAATCGTAAACTCGTAACACAACAGCAACCAACTTTCTCGGTGGTTCTATAAATTTCCGTCAGATGGCGCGATTCAGGTCACTCACACATGTAAAGATTTTTCGTTTTTTATTCGGTCTAATTCTCCTAGAAATACTGTTTTTTTTATAAAATTTGGGCCATATGCGAACATAATACATTATTAAGTCTCATTAAAGTTGCTTTTATTCTGCAGAAACTGTTTATTTACCGAGATTTCCACACCTGAAAAATGTATGGCGAGGGCTATCTAGGCATTCACCTTAAGGCGCGGTGTTACCTCAATATTCACAAAACACTGGTGTCTTTGACAATCGAGTATGACGTAACGCAATGAAAATATACGACACAAAAAATACAGTGGACAGAGAAGGGTTTAAAGAAAAATTCTAACCGAATAGAATAGTGAAAAATTGTTTGATATTCCCAATAAAAATTGTTTCACAAAAAAAACTTTGACGTCGAACATCTCTGTATTTTCAGCGATAACAACATTTTTTTTTTTTAAAGAGTTCAGTAGAATAAACATTACTTTAAAACTTTAACCAGACAATTATTTAATTTAATGTGTGCAGTCCGAATAATCTAAATAAAACCGTAAAATAAATGCCAATTCGCAGCTTAGTCACATCGTCAATTCAAATATTTATTCAATTTTCAACCTTATTTGTTGGAGCTGTAGCATGTAGTTGTAGCATTTAAAATCGTAGTCAGTCCGCACCTTAAGCAGCCGAACAACCTTGCAGGGTGACATGCGCGACGACATTCCCAAAAAAAAAAAAAAAAAAAATTGACGTGTGGCACTCGGGGACTGCCGCGGTAAAGCTATTTGCATAACATTTTTTATCAACTTATGCATTTATATTTTTTTTATTTGACCGATAAGAAAACATTTTTCTTTTTCTTTTATTGAATAAATGAGAAGTTACTGCCCCCGCTTTTTAAATCTCTGATATCTTCTAAGATCCTCATTTAAATTACATGCTGTAAAGGGCCATATTGATCTATATTAAATGCACAATGTATTTAAGGTACTTCATTGGATAAGGATTAATGCTGTATTACTTAAAATCGCTTCGTAAATAAGCCCTTATTTCTCGTAAAAAGTAACGGATAAAAAATGGTTATTGTGGGTTATCCCTAAAAGATAGACATATTAGGTATACTATTGGGGATTTTTTGTAGACCTTTTTAAGAAGTACAATACTGTAGCACAGATTACTAAATAGTTACTACGTAACAGATACTTCACTCAGTAGAAAATTTCCAATACCTACTGCTATAATAGCCTACTCCGTCGCGTCAGCAACCGCTGCATGCTAAATTGTGCCTAAATGCTCAAGCGTACAAACGGATGGAACGATTAAAATTGAGCAACGGGCGTGCGCTTCGCTTGCGAAAACCGCATTGAAAATGGTCCGCAAACGGCCCGAGATCGCTCGGCCGGGCGGTAGGTAATTATAGCGCGCAAGTACATGGAGTGACGGAGGCCTGACTGTAGTACATTATTTTGATTTATTTCGTAGGGTTCAGCCAGCGTTCGCAATGTAGGCGCAAAAAAATGTGTTTATTTATGATATCACATTCCTCTAAAATTATCAGCGTTTCCTTACTATATTATGCATGTTATATACATATAAACCTTCCTCTTGAATCACTCTATCTATTTAAAAAACCCGCATCAAAATCCGTTGCGTAGTTTTAAAGATCTAAGCATACCTACATAGGGACAGACAGGCCGGGAAGTAACTTCTGTTAGGTTTTTTTCGTTACGGAATTTCTTGATTCGGCAGCCGTCCCTTGCTGCCCTCTACCAACAATGCCCTAAGCCGAGGTCCGTACCCCACAAAGAGTGCCTTTTGTTAGTCGCTATAGTTTAAAGATTTTAAGCCCTGGCTGGAGGCTTAATTTATTAAGATAGCCACGGGCAAAGTTTTCAGAAACCAAAGATGGCAGTTGTTAGGTGTGTTCAAATTTTTTTATGTATTGAATTTGTAGTTTTAAGCTACAATTGTAAGCAAAGTTCTAAGGTAAGTACTAAGCAGGTTAATCTAAGTTAAGCGGGAATAGCAATGGCACGCTTGCCTGCAAGATTTCATCAGGGACTTTTACCTAGGTATGCAGATTTTTCTACTTAATCAGTCCTTGTAAGTTGATTGGTCTTTGTTAGAGCAAAGGCTAATACATTTTTTCTATGAATGTCTAAGAAGGAAATTAACTTATTTTATGAAAACCTAGGTTTGTCAAGGACCATTTAGGGTTGAAATTAGCTCCAACTTTGTCATCTTCATTTTGCATAATTATTTGCCCTTTATACTTGGAAGCTTTTATTTAAGTATTAAGTTCCATTTGCGTTTTATAGTTATTTCTGCTTGAGTATAGTTTTCAATGTTTGGTGTTCCGTAATGTTAATAACTTACTACGGCATACAAACCAGTTCTTCCAACTGAACAAACATACACATGTTTCTGCAGTAAAAGACATATAACAGTATAACAGTAAAAAACACGTATGAGAATAACAGTAAAAGGTCATTTAATCAAAGCACATGCTATAATTAAATGACCTTTTTTTTAATTTTATTACTTAATAATAATCAAAACGAGAAGAAGCGGAGAAGAACGGGAAATTTGAGTAACGAAAAAACAAACTTATGCATTCGTATATACAAACACATAATATCACGCCTTGTTTTCCCAAAGGATTCGGCAGAGGTGTATCTATAGTACACCCACATTTCGCCTGTTATGTTTAAGTCCCATGTAATAGAGTGCGAACCTATTGCCATTAGCCGGGCACCAGTCCAGACTCGGCCTACTCAGAAATTCCAGACGAACCCAGGACCCTATTCCTACATATCGCATAAAAAAAATTAGACGATGTTCCATAGACGGTCACAAAAACCGAATAAAAACGAGCAATAATGACAGGCCACACCCAAATTACACGCTGTACAGTAATATTATCATGGAACTGTGTCACTCTTGTAATTAGGACTCGTCTGGACTAATGAATTAGGTCTCGGTTGTGACCATGTATCTAGATCTAGAAACAGATTTCTGGAATTCTTAAAGGTAGAGCACAAAAATTACGATGATTACTTAAATTAGATTTGGTTTTTAGATAGCGTCGTCGGCCTGTTTGTCGTAAGCCCGGCAACATGAAGTTTCGGTTTCATTAAGGTTCGGTTCTCAGGTCGCGCAAGTGTCATTGGTACTCAATACTCAATTCTTTATTGCATTCCATATGTTACATAGATGGTAAAAAATAAAAATGGTACAAGATCAAAATATGGACCCTGTCGGGCACGCAAAAAATTAGGAGAGAGGAAGAGGGCTGAGTTACAATTTAATTAAATCAATATTCTCATTTACTGTCTTTCATTTGGTATATAATTATATTGTATTAAACATATTATTATTATGTTTGTGGATATCAGTTGTTATATGATGTTGTTGTATATCCATCCAGTGTTCAGTGGGATCGGGTCTGGATTTGCACGCGGTTGATGGCAATATACTCGCCTCTATTGTATGGGACTTCAACGAAATGTGCCTTTGCCTATCCCTTGAAGGATTATGAACATAAATGTAGTGTTTATAGATTTTAATTTCGGTTGGTTTAAATAAAAAACTTGTGCGCTTCCAGTATATAGTTCAGGTGAAGAAAATAGAATGCTTTCCAGATGGTGTGGCATTAGCATATTCGACATCTTTTCGGATTCTAACATCACCATAGATACCTAAACTTACCAGTCCATTTACTAAGGGACAGTAAACAGTCTTAATCGCGTGAAACTTCTGGAATTAATTTAAAGCTTACAGTACTTTTTTTTTTCTTAATATTAATCATAATAATTTTTCTTTGCAATAAGTATTGGTACAGCGTTGGTCTTATAGTCAGTCATACTCGTAAGTTCCTAATACAAAGTTAGACATTTGACATGCAAAATTTATTAATAAATTCAAAGTATTTATTTCAAATAGGAATATATAAGGCAGTTTTGAACGCCAACATTTACATTAAAATAGAATTGATTTTTATCGCCTTCCAAAAGGTAGTTTCGTATGGAAAAGAATAGGCAAGAAATTCCACCGCTCCTCTTTTTTTTAAACCCTGCTGGGACAAATTCCATGTTTGGTATATAATTTGTCGAGTGAGGAGTTATCCCGTCCCATTAACGTCGTTATCACGCTTGAACCAATAACTCCACTTCAAGATCATCTCCCCCTCAAATTGAACTTGAACATAATTGAGAACTCGTAACCTACATTCTAAATCAAGATAAGTCTAAGTTATATACCCGACGTATTAAGTTCAACAGTTTATGTCTTAATAGTCTAGGTTTAGCGTCGAATGTGATTAATTTGCACGAAACTGCGTACATCCCTTGACAACTAGGTCACGGGAACTTCGTGGGAAATTGGTTTGACATTAATTATTTTAGTTACCGTGTCCTTAATTGTTGGATGTACAATTTAGCATATCAAGCATAGCCAGTTTACAATTTTAGCCCCTCGGGGACATGTGAGAGGGTGGGTGGGTGGCGGGTGCCCCATGTCTTCGAATTTTTGATACTAGAACACCGTATTCCCACGATGTTTTCTGTCACTGCGTTTTAAAGCAGTGGTGATGAAATAAATCGCACAAAGTGCCTGCCTGTGTGAACCGCTCGTATCGTACAGCTCTTAAGTCACCGCCCTTCCACTACAGCCAGGAACATTATCGAGTATCCAATGATACTAAAGTACCTCCACACCCTAGGCAGTCAGACTATAATGTTATTAAACTGCTTTTTCAACGGTATAGGCTAAATGATAATGATAAATGATTATATTTCTATCAGTAGGTTTGTATAAACACTTTTACACGTCAATCATATTTTTTTAAACTCTAGTTTCAAAAATTACCCCAGACCAGACCTCATCTATGAGGTCGGCGTTTCCAATCTGACTACTCTGATAAGAAAGGCCGAATCATACAGAGGTCACAGTCTCTTTTAAAGTCCAGACATGATCTTGGTCAGATAAGGATCTAAGTCAGAAGGCTATTTTAGTCATGTTGTCATCTTTGTAAATTACTGTCAAGTCAAAGTAAAAAGAAAACGAAATCATGACCTCGAATAAGCTGCTTCCAGAAAATAGTATGTAACATAATCTTGAACAATCAATACTAGTACTTTGGAAGCGACTGCTGATCTGATCTCCACAGGCCACAGTTACTGGGTAACACGGTACCCCTTGGAAAGACTATCAGACTTTTGGGTTCCTGACTTCCGTAACGACTGTCAAAGATCTACGAAAGATAACCGGGATCAAAGGCTCAACGTGCTTTCCGAGGCACGGTATAATCAGCCTATAAAGTTCCCACTGCTGGGACACAGGCCTCCTTTCTGCGAGAGGGATTTGATTGGCCATAATCCACTATTGATGGGCCATAATCCACTACACGGGCCCTTTGCGGACTGGTAATGTCACAAGTCTTCAAATTTTCGGTTCTAGGACAGGGTGAGTTCTTCACGATTTTTTCAAAGGCACGGAAAAGTCTCGTAATGTAATGGAAGTTCACCCATCTTGAACCGACCGTGGCAAGGTTAAGCTTCCTTCGATCGACCCATGCGGCTGTTATCATTTAACCACGAGCCCCTCAATAGATTCAATCTTGAAATAAGAACAGCAATAATACTTCTCTGTTATTTTCTACTCAAATAATTATCAAAGTGTAAAGTTTTTTTTAAATATTATCATAATTCTTGACTAAGCCCTTGTAGCCTTCACAACAAGCAACGAATTGGAGCACAAGACAAAGTTTTCCTTTTATCCGTACTTTTTGTTAGCATTATAATTCTTTGCTGACGGTACCGTTGAAGTAAAAGTAACACTTTTTATGTGAACCGTACATTTTGCCGTGCACTTTATGAAATTAATTTTTCTTTCACCTTTTTATAACGCTGATGAGAACTTTATACATCGTTTTAAAACTGTACTCTTCAGAAACGTGTAGGTATGTACTATAAAGATGGGCCAAAAAACGTAAATAGCTATTCAAAATGAGTAGCGAAAGAATTTTCTTTTGACTTTTGTTGTGTTACCGAATATAAAGAATAGCACTATCCTATTTCTTCCCGTGGGTGTTGTAAGAAGCGACTAAAGGACTTACTAGATAATGGGCAACAGCGTTCTCTATGCATTTTACCTCCATACTGCGATCGTTAACCCGCCTGCCAAGCGTGGCGATTATGGCAAACCCCTCCAAATTTGGGGAGGCCTATGTCCAACAGTGGACGTCTTTCGGCTGAAATGATGATGACATTTATTTATTCAAGTTTTAATTACTCATTAATAATGATCAATACATTCCACATACAACCACCAATACATTTTTATAGAATACAAAAACTACTTACATTAAGAGCTCTTACACACGAGCGGCCTGTTGCCAACGGCAGAGTCGACGGCAGCCGGCGACATGCCAACTTCAAAGATCAGCGGCAACCGTCGTCAGCACTCTCAATGGAGGAGTCAGTTGCAAAAAGATTCCGAAGCAGAAACATTGTCACATGTTATTGTTTTTACTTCGCCGACGCCGACAAAAACGAAAAATAAAAACACTTTCATTGTGAATTCAAGAATTATTAATCAATGGAGATCAAGATTGGATTATTTTACTGTCTATCCACTTTTACGACAAAACGAGCTAACGTTTTTCAATTATTTTCGATGGAACATTGCTTCTTTTGATGAGCTAACAGCTATTTTAAAAAGTTCAATATCTCGCCAAGATATATACGAAAAAGCATTTTAGGTGAGCAAAGACTTTGGTTTGTTATTGTTTTATTACTGTAATCTTTCAATTTATAATTTCAAATACAATATTTGTTCTTAACTGCCACAATTAGCAATTCAACATCAATTTCGTCACTGGAATTCATTTTACAAATTCGCGACTCGTGCGCACTCTTGAACTACTTGCATGCGTCTAAGAAAATGGCGGTCGACGGCTGCCGTTGACTCTGCCGTTCGCAACATGCCGCTCGTGTGTATGAGCTCTAATAGCCGACGACTTTAGGTGTCGTGCATGTCACTGCAGTGTCTTATCTACGGACAGTCAAGCCTGTTCACTATCATCATCAGTACACTGTTGTACTTTGTCTGCTCATTTTACGTCAAGTGAAGCAAATCGTAATATATTAGAATCAAAACCAGTTTATTTATTTAAACTTCTCGTACACAAAAAAGGTATAAAGGCGGACTTAATGCCTTATCAATCATCATCATCATCATCTTGGTGAAAATGTGTGCTGATCAAAGCTTATGGGAAGCATTACACCAGATACCAAGCCAAATCCATTAGATCCCCTTATCCGCTTTCGGATTTCGAAGACCGTTGTCGTACGTCTAAGTTCCTCGACGTTTTGATATTAGGTTAGGTACAGGTTATTTACTAGCAGGTAAGGCAGCCACAAACTCGGTCACTCCTGCGGCTAACCGCCTGGAACCATTACGGATACCGCCCGCGTTATTGCATACCAACGAGTTTATAATCCAAAGACGTGCTTGAGCATTGTACAAGAGATGCTTATAAAATAAATATAGCCTATTTAACCGCATCGTTGATAATGAAAATCCAGAAATCTTTGAATAGCTATTTAAATACTATTTGTTTTTAAATAATCTTTTCTTTAGGAAATAGCAAAATAGACACAAACATTTAAGTTACTTTGAATTTTTTTTTAAAATTAACTTTAATGCTTGTAACTGTTGATGTAATGTCAAAATAACAACTGTAAGCGATTATCATCATCATCATTTCAGCCGAAAGACGTCCACTGCTAGACATAGGCCTCCCCCAAACTTTGCCACATCGACCCGTTTTGTGCTTCCCGCATCCAGAGGAATCTCTGCAGCCTTCTCAAGGTTATCGGTCCACCTTGTGGAAGGCCTACAAACACTACGTCTTTCGGTATGCGGTCGGTTAGTATACCTATGAATAAAATATATACCTAAATATAAATATCTGAAATAAAATACTATGTTCTTTTCATTTTGTTCATGACATTGTATTCTCCAGAAATCAATGTTCCTACATTCCCCTTTAATTTTGTTCCTTTTTAGGGTTCCGTTGCCAAATGGCAAAAAACGAAACCCTTATAGATTCGTCATGTCTGTCTGTCTGTTTGTCTGTCTGTCCGAGTATGTCACAGTCACTTTTTTCCGAAACTATAAGAGCTATGCTGTTGAAACTTGGTAAGTAGATGTATTCTGTGAACCGCATTAAAATTTTCACATAAAAATAGAAAAAAAAAACAATAATATTTGGGGTTCCCCAGGAGTGGGGGGGGAGTTTTATCATCCGATAAAACTAAAAAAAAAAATATGATGTACATTACCATGTAAACTTCCCCCGAAAATTGGTTTGAACGAGATCTAGTAAGTAGTTTTTTTTTAAAACGTCATAAATCGTAAACCACAATTTACCTTTCATTCAGTCAACTCAAATATAAAAATTAAAAAAAAAACATCTAATTTCATAAACATAAACCTTATGCATAAACCGTGAATACCTGCAGGTTCGTACGGAACCCTCAGTGCGCGAGTCCGACTCGCACTTGGCCGGTTTTTGTGAGAATGTGTCATTTGGGACTTGTAAATTGCAATACCTGCTGTGGTCTCATTGTTCTCCTGTGAATATTATCCAACGTAACAGGTCCTTACCTACCTAATGGCTTATGTTTACGCTATAACATTCATAACGTTATAGTCTGGTACACAAAATGTTAGGAAATATACAAGAAACGACGTTTTACCCTGGTTTCACGAAGAAAATAATGGAAGTCGGTGTCTTTGGTTTTATATTTTCATATTTTTTTTGCCACCGAGTTCCGAAATTAAAATTATTTTTCAATTTATAGTGTACACTTTTGGAAGCCGGTTTTTTTTAAATAACTTTCTTCAGTTGTGGTACCACCGGCAAATTCGTATGCTTTCAGTTGCTATGTAAATAATAATGGCAAGAACTTATTAAATGATCATCAACATACAGTACGTCAAAAAAAATAAGTATTATTAAAGCTAAATCAAAAACAATTAATCAAAACTTAACCAAATCTATAAGGGACTACGCTATAAGTTTATAAATGACGGAGACCTGAAGTAAAAAAAAAAACACACAAAATAAATACAAAAAAAATGAATTGAAATAAACCTCTTTTTTCATCGTTAAGAACATGAAAGATCATGTTTTTATCGATTCTAAGAGTACTCTGTTATTATAATGTACCTACCTACGTCACTGACTTATTAGCATTCTCAGTTGCTTCGGAATTACTAAAGGAAATAAGACAAATATTTAAGCACCATATTCCTATATATCCTGACATAACGACGCGTAGTAAGCACCTTCGTGTTGCCTATCTCCGGCCACTTAGGAGGGTTGCCATAAATCTACCGGCGCCATGATAGACGCTCAATAACGGCACAATTCGGGATTTTCGCAAACCAACAGTTTTGCATCGTGACGGCGCATATATATCGGAGAATAATGGATTTAGGACAGATGACACGATGTTTATGATCTTTGTTTAATAGGTTAAAACCATATTAATTAATCCTTTAGGCCTCTACCGTACATTTCGGAGGCTTCACTTGTTGGTTATATTTTTTATTTGGCAACATTCACTTGAAATGAAACGTCTGAAAACGAAACTAATTAAAAGTTTTTTTATTTTTTTTATACTTTATTTTTTTAATTAATTGCGATCTAGCCAAAAAGGCTAATAAGCAATTTAACTCTAACTTAATATGTTATGTAATAGATTATGTTAAAACTAAGAATAGTGTCCATTTGTATTTTTATACAAGTCCGTAGCACTTTCTTAGAGTCTAATACAATTTTTAAACACTATGTTCATGTGTTATATGTATAGCACAATATTGTTACTATTATTAACTCACTTTTTACACTACACTAATTCAAAAGGTTTAGTTCTTTTTAGTCTTCGCACTAAGTCTGTGTTGTCTAGTAGCTGGATTGCCTCAACATTCACGTGTCGGTGAAGTCTGTATTCGTGGGCTTCAGCAAATTTTTGGATAATAGTGGTGACGAATTCCATTTTTAGGTCACGGTGAAGGTCGTCATTTCTTATGTACCAGGGTGCATTGACAGCATCCCTGAGTACTTTATTTTGGAATTGTTGGATTATTTTGACGTTGCTTTGTTTAGTACAGCCCCAAAGTTGGATACCATACGTCCATATTGGCATCAGAATATGCTTGTATAGGGTTATTTTATTATGTAATGATAGACAGGATTTCCTTCCGAGTAACCAGTACATACTTTTATAACGTATATCGAGCTCCTGTCTTTTCTTTTTGACATGAGTTTTCCAACGCAGTTTCGCGTCGAGAGTTATGCCAAGGTATTTGGCTGTATTAGCATAAGGCACTTGCTTGCCATTTATGTAGATTGGATGATAGTCCAAGTGTTTATTTGTGAAGTCAATGTGAATTGATTTTGACTCATTCAGTTTGATCTTCCATTTTTGTGTCCAGTCATAAACTTTGTTCACAGCTAGTTGAACTTTTTCTACTGCTTCTCTGTGGCTTGATCCAGTAGCCATAATTGCAGTATCATCTGCAAAGGTCGCAATGGTGTTGTTTTCCAGTTCTGGGATGTCACATGTGTATAACAAGTATAAAATTGGGCCTAGGACACTTCCTTGAGGCACACCAGCTTTTATAGCTTTTAGCTCGGAATAAGCATCATCCTGCCGTATTCTAAACATTCTATTAGTTATATATGACTCTAGGATATCTGCAACTTCTGGCAGCATGTGCCTGAGCTTGAATATTAGACCCTTATGCCAAACTTTGTCAAAAGCTTGCGCGACATCTAAAAATACGGTGGCGCAAACTTCTTTATTTTCAAGCGTTTTTTCAATGATATTAGTTATTCTATGTACCTGGTCAATAGTTGAGTGTTTTTCCCTGAAGCCAAATTGATGGTTTGGTATAAGGTCTTTATCTTCTATTAATGGTTTTAACCGTTTCAATAACAGTTTTTCGAATACTTTTGATAATACCGGCAACAGAGAAATAGGTCTATATGATGAAGCTTCATGGGGTGGTTTCCCAGGCTTCGCAATCATGATGACTTCAGCAACCTTCCATGACCCAGGTACGTAATTTAATATAAATGCAGCATTGATAAGCTTGGTCAGCTTTACTATAGCTTTGCGCGGGAGGTGTTTTAGAATTTCACCTGTAATGAGGTCGTAACCCGGAGATTTTTTCGAGCTAATGTTATTTTGAATTTCTCTCATTACTTCGTTAGGAGTCACAAGCTTAATTCTTTTATTTTGTGCTAAATTTTCACTCTCAATTATTTCTATCGAGCTTTCATTGGGTTGAAAAGTCTCTTCCAAGTGTTGAGCAAATCTTAACGCTTTTTGGTCATTGATTATGGCCCATTTTCCGTCGCTATCTCTGATGGGTGGTATTTGTATAATCGGCCTTTTTAGATTTCTTGTCGCCTTCCATAGGGAGTAATCCGTTGATTTGTCATTGGTTAGCTGCAGAAGGTTTGTATTCAGAGATTCATCCTCAAATTGTAGAATTTCCCTCTTTAATCGTTTAGTTAGGTTATTTAGTGTTGTTTTATCTCGCGGGCACCTTGTTTGCTGCCACTGTTTCCTTTGTTTCCTTTTCTCAGACAGTAAATCCACAATTTCTCTAGGATAGATAAATCCCTTATATTTACGTTTAAATTGCAGTGTGTTGTTCCACGCACATTGTTGGATGTTAACAATAAATTTGTTCACTTCTGAGTCAAGCTGATCTTGCTTTTTTATCGGAGTTTTAAGGTCGATAATATTATCTAGATCAAGGGCAAAACTTTCCCAATCTGTGAACTTATTAACCAGCGTTAAATGGCTTTCTTTGAGTAAGATTTTTTGACTAAGCATTAGTATAATTGAAGAGTGGTCGGAGTTCATATGAAAACCTTCCTCCAGACTGACGTAATTGGTGGATATATTTTTGCATATGAAAAAATCTATAAGATCCGGTATTTTCTGGTGCTCAGTGGGCCAGTACGTTGGTTTACCTGTGCTCATGACTTCGGAATGTGTATCTTAAACTGCACTTAAGAGCTGCCTTCCTTTAGTTGTAGTAAGTCTTGATCCCCAATGCGTATGTTTAGCATTAAAATCGCCGCCTAGGATAAATCTCTGGCCTAATAGTTCAAAGAGATGTAAATATCTCTCTTTTCTTATCATATGCCGTGGAGGACAGTATACGGCTGCAATGGATACGTGACAATATTTGGTATTAACAGAAACTGCCACGGATTGAATGTCTTGTTCTTCATATTTACACTGCACGTAGTGACTAATTTTGTCTTTGATTATAACCGCGCTACCTCCCCTGGCGGAGTTGTCAGGGTGGAGCGAATTATATACCAATTAAAAGTTTTATCCTTTATTATAAAGAACTCCGTTCTTAATAATTAATTACAATCTAGTCTATAAGACTAATAAGCAATTTAAATCTAACTTAATTTTATACATGATGATTATTTTAAAACTTAGAATAGTGTCCTTTGTACTTTACACAAGTCCGTTCCACTTTCTTAGAGTCTGGTATGATGATATTATAAACACTTTGTTCATGTGTTATTATGTGTGTCACTGTCACTGTTATTTCTGCACTTTTTACACTACACTAAATCAAATGGTTTTGTTCGTTTTAGTCTTCGCACTATATTCGTTTGGTCTAACAGCTGAATCGCCTCGATGTTCACATGATGATGGAGTCGTTGTTCATGGGCTTCAGCATATTTTTGTATTATCTTGGTGACGGGTTCCATGTTCAGGTCACGATGGAGGTCGTCATTTCTTATATACCAGGGAGCATTAACTATACTCCTGAGTACCTTGTTCTGGAATGTTTGGATGATTTTGATGTTGGTTGGTTTAGTACATCCCCACAGTTGGATGCCATATGTCCATATTGGCATAAGAACATGCTTATATAATAGTATTTTGTTGTGTATTGATAGACAGGAATCCCGTCCAATCAACCAATACATGTTTTTAAAGCGCATGTCTAGTTCCTGCCTTTTCTTTTTGACGTGCGCTTTCCAGCGCAGTTTCGCGTCAAGCGTTATGCCAAGGTATTTGGCTGTATTTGCGTATGGCACTCGTTGACCATTTATGAAGACTGGGTGGTAGTCACAATTTCTGTTGGTGAAATCAATATGAAGCGACTTTGATTCATTCAATTTGATTCTCCATTTTTGTGCCCAATCATGAACTTTATTTAGAGCGATTTGTACCTTTTCGATTGCTTCCGTATGGCATGATCCTGTCGCCATGATGGCAGTGTCGTCCGCAAAGGTTGCAATTGTATTATTTTCGAGCTCTGGTAAATCATACGTGTACAGCAAATAGAGCACTGGTCCCAGCACACTACCTTGGGGCACACCAGCTTTAATTATCTTTAGCTCGGAAAAAGCATCCTCGTGCCTTACTCTAAACATTCTATTTGTAATGTATGATTGCAAGATATCGGCAAAATCATTAGGCAGCATTAGTCTTAGCTTGTACATCAAACCCTCATGCCAAACTCTATCAAAAGCTTGTGCCACGTCTAGGAATACGGTGGAGCAAACTTTTTTATCTTCAAGCGTTCTCTCGATGATGTTGGTAATTCTATGTACTTGGTCTATCGTAGAATGTTTCTCTCCAATTAAAAGTGAAAAATTAATTCAGTAGTGAACCGATTCAACAATGTTGGATTATGGCAGTAAGAAACTTCCACTCGCCTACCAAAGTGAAAAATAACTTTAATTTTGGAAGTCGGTGTCTTTAATTTTGTACTTTCGGTTTCTTTTTGCCACGAACATTTTTTGTAGTGCCTTTTTTGGAAGTCGGTTGTTTAAAAACAAAAAAAAGCTTTTTTTTTCACTTTTTATAAGTAAACCCTTTCAAACACAAGAAGATTTTTTCCTAACGATTTATAATTGACCGAGTTTTCACGTAAGAAACATTTGGAAAAGAGACCCGAACACAATTTTACTGCATTCTTTTCACCAGTGAAAATGGATTTCACAAAATTTTATAAGACTGCACACGACACGTAAAATTAATTGTTGTGAGCAAAAAGAATGTCGAAAATTAACATTCTCAACCCTAAAAAGACCCCTCTTCTGTTAGAGGTATTAGTCACC
Organism: Aporophyla nigra; assembly: GCA_947507805.1. Lineage (NCBI taxonomy): Eukaryota > Metazoa > Arthropoda > Insecta > Lepidoptera > Noctuidae > Aporophyla > Aporophyla nigra. The sequence goes on along the minus strand of OX382308.1, from coordinate 22,169,596 downwards.
TACCAAAGGGTGTTCTCGGAATTTTTGTCAACGGAAGTTTGCAACACAAATATGGTAAAGTTTCAACATTATATTATGATACAATATAATAATATTCTTTAGCGAAAGTTCCTACAAGTTTCAAGGATGGCGGAGTTAAGAGTAAAAAACAAAAGAAAATTGAAAATTTCTCGGACTATTATAAAAATACTAGCTGTTGCCCGTGCTCAAGGATGAAAAGTAGCTTTTGCCTTACCCGGGTCATACACCAAGGCGTACATCTATGTGACAAAGGACAATGCCAAGGTTTCCTACAAGACTCGGCCAGAACCGACAAAGATGATCAATATTTCATAAAAAAGGAAAATTATTATAGAATTTGATTGTATAATTAGTTTTCTATTAGAAGTACACCAACAACTTCTGATTTTAACAATACCATAAAATAAACAAATGATTAATTCAATTAATGACTTTTAGCACATTATCCTTGCATCATATATTCATATATATAATTCTACTGTACGTGTGTATGTCGCTGAACTCCTCCTAAGCGGCTGGACCGATTTGAATGATTTATTTTTGTATGCGTTTGGGTGGCACCCTGGATGGTTTAGATTCACAAATCAGCCTGACAGATGGCGGTGCTATCGGGTTCTAGGAAACAGGACAACGTCTGTACGGTCAGCTAGTATATATATATTTATAGTAAGAATATACATATAACATACCTCAATGATTTTAGAATACTTAGGTATTAGAAAAAAAAACCACATGTTTTTCATCTTTTTGATAATGACAAAAGTTGTTTTACGTCAAGTGTTGCCAGCACTATAATAACATTATTAGGAATAAACTATTCTAAACGGTGTCGATAATCGAATTAAATTATTTTTAATTATAATATAACTATAAAATGTATAGTAAAAAAATATAAATAAACGCTATTTATTATTATAAGAATTACGAGGTACAACGTAAGTACTTTAATACTTACTTACGTAGCTTCATATTGATATTATTGTAATCGGTTTGCAAGTGTAATTCCGTATCGATATCATTTAATTTTGGTATTGGCAACATTTCTAACAGAAGTTGTAGCCATGAAATGTGTTGATAAATTGAATAACTATTTAAAATTACTTTTCAACGGTGTGCTTCTACAGATTTTATTTATATTGTATAATTCTTACTGTTTTATAGTATGAATTATCATTATTATAGAAAGTCTGTCGGACGCTACATGATTCGAGCCGATATTTGGCATTGTCCTTTCTTCCAAATCAGTTAAGCTGTTTTAGCGTAAAAGCGTTACCACCAAACACACTTGCGCGTTTATAATCTTAGTTAAGTAAAAAGTATTATCCCGGAGCGGTGTCAGCCCAGTGGTAATGGCTATACCTTACGATTCGTAGGTCATAAGCCACAGCCTACTTTGTTCCACTTATTTCATCACAACTGCTCTCAAAACGGTGAAGAAAAACATCGTGAGGAAATGAAATGATATTTCAGTTCTAAGACACCGTAATACCCCACACACATAACACTGACTTGTAATGGGCCCGAGGTGGATTGCGGCCCATTCCCTCTCACCGAGAGGAGGTTTGTGGCTTTAGCAGTGAGGTAATTACCTATAGGCTGATTATACCATTACCCCAATCAGGCTTTTCAGGAAGAACCTATGCTTGTCACAAATACATTAATCTAGCTATACTTCCATACTCAAATTATAAATTCGAAAGTGATTTTATCCGTCGGTGTGTCTATTATTTCATGAAATTTGGCACACAGGTAGACTATCACCTGCGGGATCATCATCACGACGTCGACGTCGTTGAACATACACATTTTCCGAACCTATGGAATAATGTCCTTCAAAATGATTCTGACTGTCAGATTGATTGTAGGATAGAACATAGGATACTTTTATCCCAGTGTTTACGTCTCGTGGGATAAATTCCGAACTCCATAGGGGCAAAAGCTAGTCCAAAATTATTGAAATGTTAATTTAAATTTCGTGCCTTCTAATATTCATTGATTTAGTTTATTAGTCTGTGTCACTAGTTACTGTATACTCTGTGGTATAATATCTCTCTGCTCTGTGACACTACGAGTAAAGTACATATTGGTGCCGATTCCCTTATTCACAAACTAAACTAAATTTAAGTTCAGTGCATCTTTTTCTTTCTATTTCATTAAGAAAAGGACAGAAGATAAATTTTAGTTTAGTCCTGTCAAATTAATCAGCGCTCCATACAAGTTTAGACGTGATTAAAAACTTGCCTACTAAAATTACGTCAATTTACGTCAAGCGTTGATTAATTTGACAGGACTGAACTAAAATTTATCTTCTGTCCTTTTCTTAATGAAATAGAAAGAAAAAGATGCACTGAACTTAAATTTAGTTTAGTTTGTGAATAAGGGAATCGGCACCAGTATCATTGTAATTAACTTAAAATAAACGTTTTCGCTATTAAACCTACTTCCACTTATTGAAACAATTCAACAGGTTATGGGCCCAGTAGCCCCTGAAAAGTGAATCAAGTCAAATCGAACAATAGTTACATTAGTGCACAAAAATTGTTAAAAACCTAACCTAAAATTACGCACGTGAAACCGGCAAAAAGTTTTACAAGTGTTAAAAAAAAATGTCTTCAAATAATCCGCAGACTTTGATAGAAAAATTAACTGGCCGCGATAACTACTCCACATGGAGATTTGCCGTAAAAACATATCTTGAACACGAGGAGTTATGGGACTGTATAGAAAATCCAACCCGCGACGCGGCAAACCAAAAACGTGACCTCAAAGCAAAATCTAAGATAATCTTGTTAGTGGACTCCGTAAATTATGTTCACATACAAGAAGCGAAGACAGCAAAGGAAGTTTGGGACAACCTGACAAGTGCTTTCGATGACTCGGGGCTAACACGCCGAGTAGGTTTACTTCGTGAATTATGTACCACAACCCTCGCAGAGTGTCAAAATGTAGAAGAATACGTTAGTAAAGTAGTCACAACAGCTCATAAGCTCCGCAATATCGGATTTAAAGTGGATGATGAGTGGCTGGGAACCCTGCTTCTCTCTGGTCTACCTGAGATATACAAACCGATGATCATGGCGATCGAGAGTTCCGGTATGAAAATAAGTGCCGATTCAGTTAAAGCTAAAATTCTACAGGATGTAAAAATGAGCAATAGTGATACAAATGCCTTTGCAACAAACTCAAAGAAAAAGGTGATTAAAAAGTCATTTCAAAAAGGTCCACGTTGTTTCAAATGCAACAGGTATGGCCATATAAGCACAGAGTGCAAGTCTAAGCAAAAACAGAAACATGAAAGTCCTAGCTATGCTGCTGCATTCATAGCTTCTGTCAGTAACAGCGATGCCTGGTATATAGACTCCGGTGCCTCAATGCATATGACCAGACACAAACAATTATTGCATAATGAAACAGTGCCACTAGTGAAGACAATTAAAGTTGCAAATGACAAATCTTTACCAGTAGAAAGCTCTGGTCAGCTGAGTTTAGATATATGTGACGACAGAGGTCGGAGTAACAAAGTTTTATTCCAAAATGTTTTGTATGTGCCTGAGTTAGCAACAAATTTACTGTCAGTAAGTCAGATTGTAAATCACGGTGGTGCAGTAAAATTTAATCATGAAGGCTGTGTAATCTTTAACAGTCGTAAGAAAATAGTTGCAACAGCTATCTTAATCAATAATATGTACCGGCTAAATCTGCACAATGTTGAAGCATACATATCCGATGTTGATAAGCAAGATATTTATCTCTGGCACCAGCGGATGGGGCATCTCAATTTCATTGATTTAAAGAAAATTGAAGAAAATACAAATGGTGTGCAATTATCTAAGAAAGAAGACAATCTGACCTGTGTGACTTGCTTAGAAGGAAAACAAACACGCTTGCCATTCAAGTCAAGCCATTCAAGAGCTACACATTTACTTGAAACTGTACATTCAGATATATGTGGACCAATGGAAACCACTTCCTTTGGTGGTGCAAAATACTTCATCACATTTATAGATGACTTTTCAAAAAAGGTGTTTGTTTATTTTTTAAAGAAAAAATCAGAAGCTCTTGAAAAATTCAAAGAATTTAAACGTCAAGTTGAAAATCAATTGGAGTGCAGTATAAAATGTATGCGTACAGACAATGGACTTGAATATATAAACAATGCTTTTTCTGAGTTCCTAGCAACAGCTGGTATCGTCCATCAAACAACAGTGCCTTATACACCTGAACAGAATGGGGTATCCGAACGCATGAATCGTACGCTTGTTGAAAAAGCAAAATGTCTGTTGATTAACGCAAAACTTCCTAAACTGTACTGGGCAGAAGCAATACACACAGCTGCTTACCTAATTAATAGATCTCCAACACGTTCACTGGCTTTTAAAACTCCAGAAGAAATATGGTCCAAGAAGAAACCAAATATAAGCCATTTAAAAATATTTGGTTGTGAAGCAATGATACATCTCCCAAAGTAAAAACGTAAGAAGTGGGACAGTAAATCACAGAAAGCTATATTCATCGGATACTGTGATAATACAAAAGGGTATAGGTTTATAATACCTGTCTCTAAAACTGTGATTAAAAGCCGAGATGCTGTTTTCTTAGAGACCACAGTAAAAAGAAACTATCTTCCTATAAATCTGACAGAAAAACAAACAATGTGTGATACATCATTGGAACAAAATGATAATTTTACATCTCTGAATTCCAATGACACATCAGAAACTTCAAACACCACTAGTGAATATATGTCAGATCAAGAAGATAGCGCAGATCTTGAGTATAGACCAAATATAAATATTAAACTATCGTCAACACCTTCTAAAATAACATTGAGACCAAGAAACAGAGAATTATCAAATTTAAATAAAAATAAAGATAAAACTTACCTATGCTATAGTGAAGAAAAGTTAAATTCTATTCCTCAGAATTACAAAGAAGCTATAACCTCAATTGAATCTGAAAAGTGGAAAACTTCAATAAAAGAAGAATTAGAATCACATTCTAAAAATGTTACTTGGACATTGGTAGAAAAACCCCAAAACACCAAGCCTATCGGAAGTAAGTGGGTATTTCGCATCAAAAACGAATCAACAGGTCCTCGTTACAAATCAAGGCTCTGTGCAAAAGGATATGCACAAACAGAAGGGATAGATTTTGATGAAACTTTTGCGCCAACGGTGAGGTATGACTCTATACGAATATTATTATCACTTGCAGCTCAGAAAAATTTAGAGATAATCCAATTCGACATCACCACTGCTTTCCTCTATGGTGACCTGGAAGAAACAATTTACATGACTCCACCTGAGGGATTAGACTGCAACCCTAACATGGTATGTAAACTTAACAAATCCTTATACGGCCTAAAACAGGCACCAAGATGTTGGAATACTAAATTCAATTCCGTTTTAAAGAAATTTGGGTTTAAAAGATGTGAAGCAGATCAGTGCATTTATATTGGATTAACGAGAGGAATAACATATTACTTGTGTCTATATGTTGACGATGGTCTTTTACTTTGTAAAGAGAAATCAGTTTTAACTGAAGTAATTAATGATCTTCAAACTAATTTTGATGTCAAAACATATCCTCTTTCCTGCTTTGTAGGAATGCAAATTGAAAAATCTAATAATCATATTTTTATACACCAGACCAAATATATTGAGCAATTATTGAAGAAGTTCAATATGACTGAAGCAAACACTAACAGTGTACCAGCTGATCCACATGTCAAACTCATAAAGACAGATGGGCTACCTGAAAGAACATATCCGTACAGAGAAGCCGTAGGATCACTCATACATGCAGCAACAGTAAGCCGGCCAGATATTTTGTTTGCAGTCAGTCAGGTGAGTAGATTCTTAAATTGTCATGATGAATCTCACTGGAATGCTGTCAAAAGAATACTCAAGTATTTAAAAGATACTAAAGATTATGGACTGTGCTACATGCCAAAGCCAGACAGCACTGATGTAGTAGGGTACAGTGATGCTGACTTTGCCAACGATGTTGAAACAAGGCGTTCAACAACTGGTTATGTTTTTCTTAAGAATGGAGCCGCCATTACCTGGTCCTCCCAAAGGCAACAAACTGTGGCCTTGTCCACAACTGAAGCAGAGTTCATGGCGGCTTGTGCTGCCACTAAAGAGGCCATGTGGCTAAGACAACTATTACAGGAGATAAGTGAATATAAACAAGAGTCTGTGATCATAAACATTGACAATCAAAGTGCAATTAATGTTATAAAAAATAGTGAATTTCACAAGCGTTGCAAACATATAGACATTAAATATAACTTTATTAAAGAAAAATATTATGAAAATGTTATCAGTCTTAACTATGTAAACACAAACAATCAATATGCTGATATGTTTACCAAAGCATTGTCCAAAGATAAATTCATATTTATGAGAAGTAACATAGGCATGTGTAAACTTACTTAGTAGTTAATTTTCTTTTCTTTGCTAGTTTTGTTTAAACTTGTAACTAAATATTATTCATATTGTATATCTTAAGGCTTTATACTTTTTGTTATATATATAAAAGAAGGCTCTAATTTGAAGAGAGTATTGAAATGTTAATTTAAATTTCGTGCCTTCTAATATTCATTGATTTAGTTTATTAGTCTGTGTCACTAGTTACTGTATACTCTGTGGTATAATATCTCTCTGCTCTGTGACACTACGAGTAAAGTACATATTATCATTGTAATTAACTTAAAATAAACGTTTTCGCTATTAAACCTACTTCCACTTATTGAAACAATTCAACAAAAATAAATATACTTCTTAATCTGATTTTTACCAAGCCCTGCTCAAAACATCTAAGCGACATGTAATCCTAGCCTAGACATACTTCAAGCAAAAATCAAAGCTTATAATATTTCCCGAGAGAACGAAGTAAGGCACCTCTCAGACGTGGGAGCCGGCAGCCGGCAGCCGGCGACACCCGACCACGGCAAACACATTAGAGACACTCCACGCTGACGGAACAAGGGTGCCGGTGAACTTGTATACCGGTGTATAAGTTGTATAATAGATGTGTTAAAAGTATGATATTTTAACGACGAGATATTGATTTTCATTTTGATGTTCCTACTCAAAAACAACATTGTTTCTTCTAGTTGTCTTATTTATTTTATTTTATTAACCATTTGTGTACGCACATAAACAAACAAGAAGAATAGATTTTTTTTTAATGGTACAGAGGTAAAGTAAAGTAATTTCTTCCAGTATACCTGCGATAGAATAGAAGATAAAGAGATGTATGCAGCGTAAGAGTAAAAGAGAAAATAAAATATATGCAATAAACAAACAATTTTTTTTTAGCCTACGCTGTACCACTGCTGAGCAAAGGCCTCCCCCAAATCTCTTTCCAGGCATCCTTTTCCAGGGCCTTGATCCAACCCTTGCAATACGCGTCTAGGTCGTCTCGCCACCTCTTCTTCAACAATAAATTAAAACAAATAATATGACAATATCCTCACACAGGTACAGACATACTTCTAAAATAAAAATCACTAGAATATTAGTAATAATAATGTAATTAAAATAATAAATACATACAGAACTATGACGAAGTTGAAAGATAGTATTCTTTCTATATAGTACACTAGCTTCTGCCCGCAACTTCATCCGCGTCAAATTTTTGCTCCTCTGACCAGTTTTCGTTCATTCTTCGTTGCGGCTCCACTCATTTTGATCGTAGCGTGATGTTATATAACCTATAGCCTTCCTCAATAAATAGACTACCCAACACAAAATATTTATTTTAATTCAAACCAGTAGTTCCTGAGATAACCGCGTTCAACCAAACAAACTCTTCAGATGATATGATAGATGTATAATATTTATTTAACGTATAGTAGCTTCAAAATTGTAGTCAGAAGTCGAAAGGAAACATTTGGAACTTTAATGTCGTCAAGGACGACTAATTATGTTACTAATAGGTATATAATTACAGCGACGTTCCCAGTAACAGCATTAAAATAACAAATGGATTTACTCAAGAATATACGTCTTGTTCCTTTATGGCAACAATGCATGTTCTGCGATTTTGTTTATCATAGCAATTTTTTTTTTTTCAAATACTAGCGAGTCTGCCCGGTTTATACGGATGGTCATTGTATGTGGCGGAGGTCGTATTGCTATAGAATGTCTCCCCGCGGCGTGGATGGCACCGGGGCATGCCAGCCCACCGCCCGCTTCTCTACTCATCATCTGTCTGCCTTTTCCCAACTAAGTTTGGGTCGGCTTCCAGTCTAACCGGGTGCAGCTTAATACCAGTACCTATTTTACATCGAGCCTATCTGACTTTCGCAACTCAATTACTGACTAATACGATACCTTTCGGTAAGACTGGTTGTCAGACTTTCATAAGTCATAAGTCATTTAATCATTTGTTTAACATAGGTACAATAATGAAGATGTTTAAAGAAAATAAAAAGTGCGCTATGCCATGCCATTGGGCGTACAAATGTTTGTGATGAAGTATAAAGCCAGCCAAGTATCGATGATAAAATAAATATGTTAAGCCTGAACAATAAAACAATTATAAAGAATTACATTATACACAATACAAAATAATTAATAATAAATAGCAATTGAAATTAAAGTTTATACATTGCATGTCAACACACAGAATAAGTCCAAATACAATACTAATGTCAATATAAAATACTTATGTCAATATGAAATACTAATGTCAATATACAAGAAACTTTCGGGCTACTGACGACCCCTAAGAACTATCATAGCGTCACAAATGGTAGCTGGGACCAATAGCTTAACGTGCTTTCCGAGGCGTGCAATATAGTAGAGCAGCGAGCTTCCAGAAGAAATTCTCAATATAAGTTAGTGAAAACTGTACAAAAATCTGTTGCGTGATAAAAGAAGTAAGCGGAGACAAACGAAATAGCAACTTTATAGGTACTATATATAAAATTCAATGTCCTGAGTGGCTGACTGACTGATATATCAACGCACAGCCTAAACTGCTGGTCCTAGAGACATGATATTTGGAGGATGTATTCTTTGTGAGGAGTAAGTATCCACTAAGAAAGGGTTTTTTGAAATTCCATCCCTAAGAGGGTGACATGGAGGGTTAAAATAGTAAATTTTTCAACAACCACGCGGGTGAAGCCGCGGGCAGAAGCTAGTATAATATAAAGCTCAAGAGTTTGTTTGTTTGATTGAATGCATCCCTAAGAGGATGAAATAGGGAGTTGAAATTGTGAATTTTCCGACATCCACGCTGGTAAAGCCGCGGGCAGAAGCTAGTAGGTACTGTATTACTGCTGTATTTAGAGATTAAAAGATATAGTGCAAAAGTATTAATACACAAATCTCGAGCCAAACTGCCGTACAATTTATCGGTATATGAACCTATACCAGGAATTCCATTAAGTTCACCAATTCGCACTTAATGGAATTCAATTAATAGTAAGTAGTCCTTGATTAAAAGAGGTTTATTCAATCAAGCATTACTTAAGGAAATCCATTGTTCAAGTTATTTGGGCAAGGGATCTTACAGTTAAGTAAGAAGTTACCCACCCAACTCAAGGATTGATTAATTCAAATGGTGGGCCAGTTACAGTTTTGAATCGTTCAAGAAATGGAGGCTGGGCGAAAGTGATCTATACCAATCGCGATATACTTGTGTAAGGATACCACATCTTCCTGCCAGGGTCGCGAGATTGTTCAAACGAGATACCGTGGCCCTGGCATATGAGTAACTGAAGGAACACGGGTGGATTTTAGTCAGTAAAAGTCTGACACGCCCTCCCGCTCCGCCCAGAGTGGGAAAAGTTATTTGATGATTTTCCATCCAAAACAAATAATAAAAAAATATACCTCATCTTTGACTTCGTGCAAAGTGGCAACAAAATCGTATCTCCTCTGTCACCGTTAAATAAGAAATAAGAATTATATTTTTTTAACTAACTGTTCCATTTTTACAAAATGCTGTGAATGTAGTTAGCTTTTAGGAAATAAGTTAAGGGCAGTCTCTTGAGAAAGTGTTTCCGTATCTACAGCAGTATATTGAAAATTCTAAAAATATTTTTTTCTCGAACTTGCTTGGTCAGATTTCAATGCTTTTTTGTACAAGGGTATGGAAGTATTCCTTCACAAATATCAAACCTTTATCGCTTTTAACTTAATCATACATTGTTAATATTGTTTTTCCTGCTCAAATAACTAACTGTACACATTAAATACAAAACAATAAAATATCAAAACTAAACAAAGCCTAACAACATACTAAAATATGACGTCGAAAAATACATTTACCTAAAATGATTATGCAACTGTTCATTGTTTCTATAGTGAATACCATGAAATCCGTATCCTTTGTTTCTGACTTTGTTTTTACTAGCCTCCACTATCCCCCTCTAGGGCAAAGGCCTCCCTCCACTCCTTCCATCTATCGCGAGCTAGCGCATCCTCCTTCCAGTTTTCACGGAATCTATCCAGCTCGTCTCGCCATCTCCTTCGTGGTCTGCCTCATCACCACTTCACTGTCTCATGCATCATCCTTAAACACTACTACTGGAAAATTGATGCTACAAGCCATAGCCCAATCCAAAATCAATAATGGCTTCGAAAATAACCACCAGAAAATAACCTCACAACTATACGTTCCTTAAAACATGTAAACAACAATACCATTTCCCTCTTCTCTAAATACAAACATTTTGTCCACAAACTCAACAGCACACATCAAAGGCAACACAGTCCACTGGCTGCAACCACTCGCCAATACGGAGTATTTGATTCCGAAACCATTCAAGGTTGCAGACTTGAAAGCTAAACGCAGACGTGATACAATTTGTACGGTTATTTGAAGTAAAAATAATATTTATATATATTATGTACTTTTTAGTTTGGTTTTCAATGGAAGCGTGCTTTTTAGTTTTTTTAAACTATTATTTATTTTCTATTTTTAGGGTGTTTCGAATTTTGAGACGTAAGTCAGCGTAGTTTGTGACAGTTTTTTTGCTGTCTTGGTAACCCTGGCAAGGATAATGGCACAAATTTATGAAATTATTGCATTGTCATCGGTCCTTGACAGGTGTGCAAAGTTTGATTGAAATCTGGTCGTTTAAAGTGGGTCAAAATCGCGCTATAAGGATTCGGTTACAAACAAACATACAAGTGAAGCTAATATAAAGCGTGTAAAAACAGTGCATTTTGTGTTGCATACATGGTTCAAGTAGGAACAAAGTTTTCTTTCATGAAAGTTACTATTTCATACGGTAGTTATTTTTCAAACAGTATATATTTACACTCACTGTTGCAGTTTTTTCTTTTATATAAGTTAGAGTTATTATTAAGAAATTCTCTGTGATTAGAGAAGCAAATGACGTAATTTTAAGACCGTGCACAGTCTGATTCTCTTCACAGTGAGACTCAGTCTTAAATCGTCGAAAATACCTCGAGTTTCTCTACATTTCTGACAAGTTTTTGACATTTGATTGTCACGGAGATGAGACTGGGACTATGTTTTGATCGTTTTTGATTACGACAATTGGACCTTCTATTAAATATCCCAAGAGAGTAAAACAGCTTAAACTTATAATATCTCGTTATTAAATCTCGTCAGCTTCAACTAAAATTAATATCTTCGTAACTATTTATATTGCATAGCCAAGTAAAGTTTAACTTTCATAAAATATCATAATAACGTAAAATGAGCGCTCGGTATGGCTTGCAATTATTCGTAGAGTACTACGGCGTAGCTCATAGCGCGTAGCTCGTAGCTCGTAGCGGGCTCAGGTTACTACAGCCTTCATACGTCACATCTACCAGGTAAGCACTAGAATAATATGGGGATTATGTACATAGTTTATATGCAGGAATAACGTTAGTTTCCGTATAATGAGTAGGATACACTCGGGTAGGGTTCTCGTGTTATGAACTGCAGTTTAACTACAAAATATAGACGTTACATAATTTTCAACAATTGAGTAAGTAAACCAATAAATGTTGTTAATAAGTAATGACAATATAATGATTTTTTTTTTAAATGTCTCGACATAATTTTTATGTCTAAAGTAATTTTAACGTAGACTATCCATTGGAAACGATATTCATCTAGTTAAACACCTCTTTATCGACACAGAACTGTCTCACGAAGAAGTTTATATTACCGAAATGACAATATATAGGCCATAAAGAAAAGCCAGTTCCAAATTGAAAACTGTCTGAAGCTATGTTCGAATGTTGCAAAAAAAAATAAAACAATCAAGGCATAGAATTTTAAACGTAAACTTTTTTGTTGGTTTTTCGGTAGTTCAGCAGAAACGTGTAAATCTCATGTTACCGTACAATTAAAACTTTAGGGTTTTGTGAAAATACTTGCAGATTACTTTTTCACAGTGTTGCGCCGGATTTGGCAGTGTTCCAGGCAACACAGCAGGGTTTTAGGACCTTAATACGTGCGAAGCTTTTAGTAGCTTTTTGATATAAGGGTCATATTATTTTAAATCTAGCCATACTCTATAAATATAATCAATCATCGTCATAATTTCTTGATAATATAATATGATATTCAAGAAATTATATAAAAGGAGTTTCTAAATCCAGTTACCTATCTATATACTATCATCATCATCATTTCAGCCGTAAGATGTCCACTGCTGGACCTAGGCCTCCCCCAATTTGGGGGGCTTTGCCATAATCGCCACGCTTGGCAGGCGGGTTGGCGATCGCAGTATGGTGGTGAAATGCATAGAGGACGCTGCTGCCCATTCTCTAGTAAGTCCCTTAGTCGCCTTTTACGACACCTACGGGAAGAAATGGGGTGGTGTTATTCTTTACATCCGGCACCACACGGTACTATATATACTACACGGTATATACTATACATGAAGCAAACACCTTGCGTTTATGAAAATTACGCGAAAGAGTGTTAAATTTGGCACTGTTACATATAAACATATGGAGGAAGAGTGTAGAAAGCTTATATTATTGACCATTGTTGATTCAAATTTTGATGAATTATGGTCGAGTTTTCACCACTAGGCGACCACAAGTAACAATAATTTAGTCAGAGGCAGCCCCTCAGCATAATGTCTAAACCCCAGTTCAATCACAAAACTATCCAGTTTCCCACCTTTTCTGAACAGCTATTCAACTACTTACTACTACTAAGTTACCCCGACTATCTGTAGCGAGCACATTTCGTTCGTCAGTGGAAGAGTGACTGGCTCGGCTGCGGCGGCCATATGATACACTGTATAAATTTTTCAATAAGAAAAGGTTACCACCAAACACACCAAATTAATACAACAATTATCTAGTCACATTTGACATTACCTAAAATCCTCCTTCTAACTACAACATTGGGGTGGAGTTGGCTCTCTGCCGCGCCACGATGTCTCGCCGTAACGACGTCTATGCGTCTCTTGTGCAACTCCGCCTGCATGAAAATATTCACACTAAATGACGGTGTGTAAAAAAATTAAGAAAGCTTAGATGGCTTGTTCATGTTGAGAGGCTGAATAAAGGGCAACTAGCAAAACGAATCCAAAACGCCGAAGTGAGTGGAAACGCCAAAAGGTGGCGTCTTAGGAGGACATATAGTGACCTTATTGGTGATGTTCTTCAGAAAGGTCAGGTGCGTAGTACTCGCAATCGGCGTGCGTGTATGACAAGGTGTATAAAGGTAAACGAGACAGTTGGCGTTCAGTAGTTTCTGCCTATCCCCATGAGAAGCAGGCCAGACTTTATGTATGTTTGTATGTGGGCGTGTATGGGTGTGTGTAAGGGCAAAGGACGAAGGAAAAAGGTGCGTAGGCTGCGGTAGACGTGAAATATTTGTGGTAACCGTAACAAATTGACCGTTACCGTAACCGGAACATATAGTTGACAAAGATAAAAACTTTTTTACAAAAAAAATACCGACTTCCTTAAAAACACTTCAAAGTGAAAAATAACTTTAATTTCGCAAGTCGGTGTCTTAGGATTTGTATTTAAGGTTTTTGTCACCGACTTCCGAAATTAAAGTTATTTTTCACTTTGAAGTGTTTTTAAGGAAGTCGGTTGTTTTTTTTTTTTTGTAAAATAGTTTTTATTTTAAAATTTTTAGTTATGGTATCTACTCCGCAGTAATTCCAAACAAACAATGCATATTTATGCGATAGCAGAAATCGCGGTTGATTTGCTGTCATTTTTTAAAGAGTCCTCCGGAACTCATCATCAGATCTATATGAAATTTATACGGGACCATTTCGGAATAAACCCCTTTCGAACAAAAGAATTTTGCAAATCCGTCTATATATGACGGAGTTATGACCGAACATACATAAAAAAATATATATATATAAACGTCCGCATTGAGAACCTCCTCCTTTTTGAAGTCGGTTAAAATACTTTTGCTTAAAGCAGCAAGCAACAAATTATCAAAGAAATAACAACTGTGTTTTGTTTTTCTACAGAAACCACATCATAATTGTGATGGGCCATTCTCAAACATGGACCTTCCAATATACACACATACATACGTATTATATTATTGTGCGAAGTTGATTGTTGTAAATGCACAACAAGCGGTTTCCAGACAGATTAGTGATTGTGGTAACGACGACTAAGGGATATCCTGCCAGGGTCGCGAGATTGTTCGAAAGAGATACCGTGACCCTGGCACATGGGCAACTGAAGGAACACGGGTGGGTTTTAGTCAGTAAAAGTCTGACACGCCGAGTGGGAGAAGTCATTTGATGATTTACCATCCAGAAAAGAAAAGGGATATCAGTGTTTTTAGGTTTCCGTATGTACGAATGGAGAATACGGAACCCTTATAGGATCAATTGTGTGTAAGTCTGCCCGTATGTCACAGCCTAAAAAAATCTGTAAGTTACAGAAGAATCTTTAAAAACTCTATGGTCTAAAACTAACATGGTAAATCTCTCAAAATTATACATAGAACAAGAAAAATTATACATTAATTGCAGTTGAAATGTATAGGAAAGTATGTTTTTCCACTACAATAAATTTATCGTACCAACCTTTCATTGTTCGTGCCATTTTGCATGGATGTGATGCATGTTCCCCCAGATTTTCCCAGTTATTTTGTTTTTTAACCGACGAAAAAAAACGGAGGAGGTTATCAATTCGACGCGTATATTTTTATTTTTTTTTGTTTTTTTTTATTTTTATGTATGACCACGCATAACTTTTTACATAGTAGTCCGATTGTGATAGTTTTATTGGAAAGGGTATACTCCGAGGGTGGTCCCATATAAATTTGGAAAACAAAATCAAACCCTAAGGGTCCGAAAACAGGGGATGATTGATTGTTCACTCAGTGATTGTAATGTATTACCACGCTTAACTTTATACAGAGTAGTCCGATTTTGATCATTCTTTTTTCATTGGATAGGGTATACCTTGCCAAGTATTATTAGTACATAAAAACCACAAAAAAATGTGAAATAAAAACTTTTTAACAAAAAATTCAACCGCCGAAAAAACTGAAAAGCAAAAAATAATTAACCTTATACTGTTGAGTCGGCGCTGATAAATCAATGAACAAAGATCACTCAAAGCGCCGACTCATAATTTTAAGGTTAATTATTTTTTGCTTTTCAGTTTTTTCGGCGGTTGAATTTTTTGTTAAAAAGTTTTTTGTATATTTTGGTCTTTCTTTGCATCATGGTTCCTGTAACAAAACAGAACCTTACCAAACCTCTCTTTCTTTTGTGGACCGCGTTTTTTTCCATGAAGGAAAAAATAGAATGAAAATTAGCCCAATGGTCCATTGGGCTAATTTTCATTCTATTTTTAAACTCTTCTCCTTTCTTCTCTTCTCTTCTTCTATTCTATTTTTAACTTGTTAAACTGGACACATAGATCCATTGGCAATGGATCTATCTGTCTAGTTTAACAAGTTTACAAAACCACGATCCTTAAACCCCTATGGAGTACTTAAATAATGATGTTCCTACTAAACTTATCACTTAAACTAATCAAACTAAAGATTTCGCAGCGCTTTACAAGTTACAGAGACTATTTGGGGGCCAGGGGCTATTTAGCATTCACTATGTATTCCTATAAAAGAAGCAAATGGATAACAAAAAATATTTACGGATTTTACCAGTTGGTTGGAGCTTCGGTTTAGCATAAAAGAGCACCGATAAAAGTTTGGTACCATAAATGAGTTATGCTTGTTTATAACAACACAACCACGACGCACTCAGAATCAAGATCTTAAACTATAAGTTATGCATAATCTATACTATTATTATAAATGCGAAAGTAACTCAGTCTGATTGTTGCGCTTTCACAACTAAACCACTTAACCAATTTTGTTGAAATTTGGTACGGGATAAGATTGAAACAGAAGAAATTACATAGACTACTTTTTATCCCGCGACTTCGTCTGCGTCATTTACGCAACCTTATCCAATTTCAATCCTATCCCGTACCAAATTTCAACAAAATTAGTTCAGTGGTTTAGTCGTGAAAGCGCAACAATCAGGCAGAGTGCGGATTTATAGATGTCACGTGTCTTTGAATTTTTGGTTGTAGGACATGCCGGGTTCCTCACGATATTTTCTTTCGCCGTTTTGTATGCCGTGGGGGTGAAGTAGTTTACACAAAGGACAGCGCCTGTCTGGGTATGCTTACCTATGACCGCAACTGACAAATACGTGGGCTGACTGGACAGGTCCACTCAATCTGTGTTCTTTCCACAAATTACCATTTCAGACTCCAATCTACATGGTCTTCACATGATGTGACCAAGATTATATCTGGACTTTAAAAGAGACTGTGACCTCTGAGTTTGTTTCGGCCTTTCTTCTCAGAGTCGCACGCCGGACCTTACCTAGTTTAAAAACAAATATAAGTGACGTGTAAAAGTGTTTGTACTAACCTTCTTACAGAAATAAAATTATTTATCATTTAACTCGTAAGCACGGCCGTTACCACTTGGCCACCACTACGCCATGACTACTACTCCAATAAAATTATTTGCCCGCACTTTAGACATGCCAGCTGTATGCACCTGTTGGTCTTTCTTCATCGAAGGTATTAATCAATAACACAAAATTGTGTCTCCTAGTAAACGACCAGCTGTTTCGACTGTAAGCTATGAATTAATAAAGACGGACGCTCGGTCAAGGCTCTGGTGCGCTGCAGTGAACTACACACTACTAACATATTCCTCGTGTATCGGAGTTCAAAGCACTGCCATGCGGTTTGATTACGTCACACTGAAGGAACTATTACCGTCTACGGTGAAGAAGAGATCGCTACGAAAAAGTGTTAATTAGGTTGTTTTCTTAATGTGTTTTTAAAATGATACTGAGTTGGTTTTATTGAACAAATATTCAAATGCTTGAAGTTGTTACGGAATCTGAACTTTCCTTCTTTACTCAGGGTAAAGTAATTTTCCCGAAAACACATAGGCGTAGTCATGCCGTATTTGATTGGCTTATTAGTCGATTTGTACGGATTTACTCGACTAATACCTACGTATTTCTGGAATTATCGATTCGCCCATAAATAAATTAACTTGCTGTGAGTCCCCTAAAGAAAATACTGGCTCTTGCCCGCGACTTCGTCCGCATAAATGTCGTTTATCGCGGACGCAGACGAAGTTGCGGAATGAAAAGTAGCATATGTCCTTTCTTGGGGTTCAAACTTACCCCATACAAAATTTCATCAAAATTGGTTCAGTGGTTTAGTCGTGAAAGCGACAGATACAGTTACTTTCGCATGTACTCTATAGTCTATACTATCTATACTCCTATGAGTATAGATAGCACAGACTATAGAGTATAGATTTAAGCGTCGATTCGCCGGATTCGTGTAAGTTTTTGATTGCCTAAGGGCACGTCTAAAGCTTTGTAAGTTGAAGTCTACGAATCATTTTCACCACTGCATGTAAGACGAATTCACAAAGATACTACTTTAATGCAATAAGATTTCTTAGTTCATGATACAATTTGAGTTGAGGTAATATTTCTGTTGCATAATCTCCACTAGCATTTATTGTAATTACACGCTTTATATTAGCTTCACTTGTATGTTTGTATATTTGTATGTTTGTATGTTTGTATGTTTGTTTGTAAGCGACTCCTTATAGCGCGATTTTGACCCACTTTAAACGACCAGATTTCATTCAAACTTTGCACACCTGTCAAGGACCGATGACAATGCAATAATTTCATAAATTTGTGCCATTACCCTTGCCAGGGTTACCAGGACAGCAAAAAAGCTGTCTTCGAAAACTAAGCTAACATACGTCACAAACTACGCTGATATACGACACAAAGTACGCTGACATACGTCACAAACTACGCTGACATACGTCTCAAAATTCAAAACACCCTAAAAAATAGAAAATAAATAATAGTTTAAAAAAACTAAAAAACACGCTTCCATTGAAAACCAAACTAAAAAGTACAAAATAATGGAAAAAAAGCGTGGAGTGCCTGATATCAATAAAAAAATACCTTAAAAAGCACCCCACGCTTTTTTTCCATTATTTTGTACTTTTTAGTTTGGTTTTCAATGGAAGCGTGTTTTTTAGTTTTTTTAAACTATTATTTATTTTCTTTCGTCTCTTTTCATGTACCTATCGGCAAGAAAAGGGTACATTTATGAAAAGTTTATTACAAAAACTAAACACTACAAAGTGAACTTTCTGAAGTCGGTATCTTTGGTTTTTTCCGTTTTTTTATCACCGACTTCGGTAATGAAAGTACTTTTTCACTTTGTCGTGTTTTATGTGGAACTCGGTGGTTTTGTTTTTTAAATAAACTCGTTTTTTTAACACTTTTTGGTTGCGGTACTTAGCCTACACAAATTTGTATACCTTTACTTTCTAAGTAAATAACAGTGACTGAACACATTATAGACACCAACAACATTGTTAACGCGCTTGCGTATGGTTGAAAATTGAACTAAATATAAATAATTTGAACGTAATAAAATTTGAATTAAGTTACACGATTGTAGAATGAGGATTCTAGGACCCGTTACACAATATTATTTGAAACTTGCCTGCACGGGCCACCGACGAGCGCACGCTTCAAATAATATTGTGTAACGGGTCCTAGAATCCTCATTCTTCAATCGTGTAACTTAATTCAAATTATATTACGTTCAAATTATTTATATTTATTTCAATTTTCAACCATACGCAAGCGCGTTAACAACATAAACAACATAACAACAACAACAACAAACAACAACATAAACTAACTCAAAAACCACTCATGAACTCGCCTAAATTTATATGGATTCACTCGGTAAGTGTACCTTTTCAAATCTATGAAGAATGTTTAAATCGGTTTTTATATGACGAAGTTCTAAGGTAACAAACATGAAAAAAAATTACCGAAGAGAACCTCCTCCTTTTTTAAAGTCGGTTAAAAACAACAAAGTTTATATACACAGAATCTAGCAAGAATTTCTCTGTGCATTAGTTTACATACAGATAGTATCAGACAACCAAAACGTAACAACAACATAACGATATTCCAGTCACAGAACAATGCAAATAGTGCGGTGACATGTGACAAGCTCTGCACCAAGTAAGGCAAGAAATTGTTCAGTCAACTGTGTTCTAGGAACGCTTACAAATTGTTGCAGCTTCGTTAAATTCAACTGAGAGAGTATAACTGGGTGTAACGGTCCTGTGTCTTGCTTGCAGTGAAGTGATAACATTTTTCTCGAGTCATTTGTTTTGTTTCGTAACGAGATTGGAAAGGCTAGGAAAATCTGAAAAGGATTAGGTACATAAGTGCCCAAGCCTTCTTTTATGAAGTGTACAGAAATCTGAAATACAATAAAATAAATTTTATTATTTTAGTACAAGTATAAATAGGACAAAAGAAAGGAAAGAGAACAATTGACATAAAAAAATTCGTCCGCATCCCTGTCAGTGGGAAATGTCCCAAAAACGCTGGCAGCGTTGCCTCGTTAGATGGCAACGCTGAATCTTTAACCTATAAATAGGCCAATCTTCTGATCACGTAAAGAGTACAATGGCTTGGCTATGTCCCGAACTATCCACGGCCCGAATATTCTGAAATGGAGTTTCAACTCCAAATAGCTCAAACATAGTGCTCCCAATAACTTAATTATATTTGGGCTGTTTGAGATTTTCTGCACCAGCAGCAGCCGCCCCAGTACAACATTTCGTGCTAGGAAGGTCCGCTGGAGCGAGAGTGTCGACAAAGTTTGCATCACACAGTGTACAGAACAGAGAATTGTCATTTGTATACTTAAGAAGTTATTTTGTAATTAGGCACCATGTTCATAAAAGGAAGCACACAATTCGCAACTATGCTATAAGCAGCTGTCGAAAACAAGCTTCCATGCGCGTAAGTTTGGAAAGAACCCGTTTCGATCCGCTGAATATAAACATTAGTATGTCCGACACCAAAAAGTGTTTCATACAGTAAATGTATAGTCAGCATTTTCAATACTGACCGAGTCACAGTTAGTAACAAAAATACAGACAGAATTTAAAAAATATATCAAAACCAATATTAAAGGTATCCTGTGTTCGCAATTTAGTTTCCAGACGTATAAACAAATAAATATTTTTGGGAAAGTTACTTTACTCAAATATTGTTAGGCAACGTTGGCCCATAGATAAAATACACAAAATATTCTTACACAATAATAAACTAATACAACTCAACTCAACTCTCACAGCCTACAGATCTACTCACCCATTTTAGCAACAAGCTTCTATACACACTAATCCCACAGCCCAGCTAAGCCTAGTCCATACAAATTCGTAACATAGCTGTAGATAATGCTGTCCATCGCGCGCTGGTCACGCGCCGTTCAACACCACCCCCAGCCGGCCCGTAATGAAATGTAAACAACAACAAATGGACTACTGTGTGTATTGTTAAATGTATTGATATAAATCGTAGACGATATTGGAATTAAAACCTTGATTCTGATGTAAAAATATTCTATATATCCATTTCGATCCATCTCGCCCGTGTAGAGCTCAAAATTTTTCCCACGGTAATGTACAGACGCCAGCACATAAAGATACTCGAAACTGTCAAATCACAATCAATCTTAAACCTAATACTTTAGTGATAAAGTTGAAAATATATTAACACGTTGAGTGCCGATCAGTGCTCTGCATTATGGCCGATCACGCGATATCGCGTGCTTTCTACTAACAATTATGTATGCGCTCTAAATCTGTGGCCATATGGGATTTACCATCAATCTGTGTTTGGCACTCAACGTGTTAAAGAAATTTGAAAGATTGTAGTAACTTTGTGTGCTAGCATCTGTACAATCGGAATAAAATATTATATGTGTTAATCAACTTCTATTAGCCCTGGCTAGAAGGTTTAATTTAGCAAGACAGCCACAGGATAGCCCGACAACCTCCTAGTTAGACGTATGAAGTGCCATCCAAAAAAAAAAACTATAATCCGCGTTCAACAACTGTCAGTCATCATTGTCATGGAATATTGACACTGGCAGCTCATGAACGCAGTTATTTGGTGATCACATAATTGATTCGTTGGTGATCGCCCTTAGTTATTGGGCAGTGTTGAGATTCAAAAAATAGATAGGGTTTTAGATTTGGGCCTTAGCTAGGAATTTCTGCACTATGCAGCATTTTATACATCCGTTAACAATGTTTTCTAAAGGAACCATAAATAGCTATTCATGTGTTTTAATGGTCACGCTTCCGTTGTCCACAAGCTCTTCACACGGATTCAAATACAAAGTAAATAAGGCTACATTATACAAACGACACTACCGTCGCATAAAGAAAATTCCCCTTAAAAATAAGATAAGCAATTCCATCTCCAAATATTAATCACAAGAAGAAAGAAACTTACGCTCCCTGCTAGATTACCTGACTACTACATTTTAACGTGCTGCAGAAAATACAGAAATTATCCGGGATTGTATATCTCTGTCATACTCATAAATGTAGGGTAGTTCTAGGAAAAGCTGGTTGTATTCTTAAAAGAGGTTTATAGAGTTTATTTTCGTTATTACTTTGTTTTACGCGACTGCGGCATAGTAAGGAGGTTTTAAATAAAAATAGTGATTGGACTATGCAGGGAAACATAGCGCAACAACGAAGCTACAGATTTTCATATCGTTATAATATGGTTTGACCGTGTCACATTTATGAATGTGATGTTTTTTAGGGTTCCGTTGCCAAATGGCAAAAAACGGAACCCTTATAGATTCGTCATGTCTGTCTGTTCGAATATGTCACAGCCATTTTTTTCCGAAACTATAAAAGCTATGCTGTTGAAACTTGGTAAGTAGATGTATTCTGTGAACCGCATTAAGATTTTTACACAAAAATAGAAAAAAAAACAATAATATTTGGGGTTCCCTATACATAGAACTGAAACTCAATTTTTTTTTTTTCATCATACCCATACGTGTGGGATATTTATGGATAGGTCTTCAAAAATGATATTGAGGTTTCTAATATCATTTTTTTCTAAACTGAATGGTTTGTGCGAGAGACACTTCCAAAGTGGTAAATGTGTGTCCCCGTCCCCCCCGTAACTTCTAAATTAAGGGAATGATAAAACTAAAAAAAAAATATGATGTACATTACCATGTAAACTTCCACCGAAAATTGTTTTGAACGAGATCTAGTACGTAGTTTTTTTTTTTAATACGTCATAAATCGTAAACCACAATTTACCTTTCATTCAGTCAACTCAAATATAAAAATTTAAAAAACACTTTTAATTTCATAAACATAAATAAACCTTATGCATAAACCGTGAATACCTGCAGGTTTGTACGGAACCCTCGGTGCGCGAGTCCGACTCGCACTTGGCCAGTTTCTCTTTTATCATATAAAGCTACAACAGCAAATCATTTAAAAAATAAGTTACAAATGTAAAAAATAACAGACAAGTGTCAAATAATTTTTGACAGATCCCATTTGACATGCTTGAACTTTATATTATTATTTCTATAGGACCTATATTTAAGATCTTGCATGCTCGATTTTTATGTACGCATGTTTCACAAATAAATTATCTTTTTATCATTAAAATTTAAGTAATAATTATTACTTGGGACTACATAACCTACCATTCTGAGGAAATACATGAGGCGTGATATTATGTTATGTACCTAACCTATACTTTTGTTATTGGTTTACCTTACAGAGCCAAATGTATTCATGGGTTTGAAACCAGACAGATGTTTTACTTCGTGTAAATAATTTCATCACCACTGCTCTCAGAACGGTGAAGGAAAAACAATATGAGGAAACCGGCATGTCTTATAGCCAAACATTCGAAGACATGTGGCATCTACCAACCCGCACTTGACCCGCGTGGTCAATTACAGCCCACACCTTATCACAAAGAGGAGGCCTCCACAACAGTGGAAACTTTATGGGCTAAATCTGCTTCAGCAATGAGGCTCTATCGAAGACTATCTAAGGAGTTCATTTAAAAATATCGCTACGCATGGAGGCTATTGCCCCCAGCGATTCACATTCTTTAGCAAAATAAGCAGAAGTTTCAGCTAAAACTCACCGTGGAATCGCTTGGCACTGTGGCATCCATGTCGCCGCTTCATTTAGCGCTAAGTAAACTCCGTCGCGCGTCGGTGCCAAAAGGTAGGACTCCAACTATGCCGCAGTATTACTATGTAGAACGGAACTTTGTCTGTGTCTGCGGCGTAATGTATGTGCTTTTATTGTTCAAACTTTGTAGCGTCGATCAACTCATTGTAGTTGTAATTTATTGCAGCATTGCTTTAGGATATTGACTTTTTATGACCCTTTTATGATCGCCGTGGCGATTTGTAAATATGCAAAACTTTTATGATCGTCAAATCGATTTTTAAGCTTCCAAACTGCACTGAGGGAGTATCCGCGGTCAGACTGAAAAGGTTTCCATTAATTCGTTAATTCGTGGAGCGTTTAGACTGAAGAGTACGGTAGGCCGACAGTCCTAATTGTCCTATGAGTATCTATGACTATCATTACAGGGAGTCAGAAGCTCGAAAATCTTTTAACTGAACTGGCTATTGACCAAACACCTAAGTGTTCGTAAAATCTAGCCCAGGTTCTAAATGTCAAACTTTTGAAACATACTCAATCTAATTTCCAATACCCACACAGTTACCTCTGCCCTGGATACACCTGTCACCTCAATTAATAGAAATTATTTTAGAAACCAAGCCTCAACCGTGAACCCAGGTGACAATTATAGTGAAATAGATCGCCAGTTCAAACAGCAGGCTTGTCAGACACCTAATAACCTAAATATTGCGTCCCAGGCGAGCGCTGCGGCGCGGCGGTGGCTTTATACGACGGTCGCGTGTTACGTCGCCATATCAAATCAAATATTATTGTGGGGCTCGGAGAACAGAAAACTGTTGGGCATAAGCTAAAGCGAAAAACCTTTGCACAAGCAAGAGTAGAAAGCTGCTCAGATGTCGTGTGGAAAAAGAATGCATCTCTTCTCACCAGATTGCGGAACAGTAGCAACTGTCTACTGACAGTTGTCGGTGATAGGCATCACGAAAGTTCCATAGTGAGACATGTTATACACACCACAAATTCTACAACAGCCTGTCTTTTGTCGAATTTGCTTAATAACAGCATATAAGTTGAAGTAATCATTTATTTTTTTTGCTTTTGCTTGAGTATAGTTTTCATTTTATTTGTTGGTATATTGGGTTGGCTAGCTGGCATATAGCAAATCATTTAATTTAATGTTTTGTGTCTCTTAATGTTTACTATATACCATTGTATAAAATCAAGTTCTTCTAACTGGACAGACAGCTGTGCTGCTGGGGAGTTCTTCCCAGCTATAGCACTAGGAAGTGGTGAAGGGTGGGCATTTTGGGGACTGTCTTATGTAATTTTGATGTTCGAAGAGCGCTGATCCTAAGCCTAATTTGAATAAATGACTTTTGATTTGATTTACATTTAGAATTGAAAGTACAGTGCTAGTAATTGAATCCTGTTTCTTAAGAAATGTTAACTGTACAAATAAATAAAATTGAAGTGTCAGGTTGTAATGTCAAAATGACCGCTTTGTACTAAATGTTGGTCAGTTATCTTGTTGTTTGCTACATTTCTTACTCATGGTTCATGGACTTATCTTTTCACCACAATGCCTACAGGCTACAAGTAATTTCCGTAGGTAATAACTTTTTAGTTACCTAGAAGGTGATATTTAGATCGTATCTTCTAGCTCAGGAGGTTGGAGTTAGCAGTAGAGACCTAAAGTGTGTATGTGAGTTATTGAGCATCAACAAATAATAAGCAAACCATGTAAAATATCGTTCGAAAATTGAATAATCTTTTACATAGCTTAGATAGGTAAACATAGATTATTCCTATTCCTATGTTAAACTAAACGCAATGGCTCAAAACACTGGATTACTAACAGACGGAAAACATAGTTGAAGAACAAAACTCCTAATTACTTAATAATATGTGGACAAACAAAGTCTTTGATATAACCTAAAGTACCACCATGCACCGTCAGATACACATATTATACACATAAAATGCAACAAACTCACACATACACAAAACACACGCACACATCATGAAAGAAAAGAAAGAAAGAAAATACGTTTATTTGCAGCAAACATGACGCACAGAAAGATCCGAGGTATACAAACATAAAAAATAAGGTGTGGGATAACATGCGTCACATCCACGCAAAACGGCCATCACTCAGCATAATGCTGTGACCCTGTGCGAGACACAGTCCCAGCGCTGGTTTTCAGTGACAGCCGGCGCTGACGTGATGACGTCGACCGGTGCATCATCATCATCATTTCAGCCGTAAGACGTCCACTGCTGGACTTAGGCCTCCCCCAATTTGGGGGGCTTTGCCATAATCGCCACGCTTGCAAGGCGGGTTGGCGATCGCAGTATGGTGGTAAAATGCATAGAGAACGCTGCTGCCCATTCTCTAGTAAGTCCCTTAGTCGCCTTTTACGACACCCACGGGAAGAAATGGGGTGGTGTTATTCTTTACGTCCGGCACCACACGGTACGACACGCACACATACACAAATATAAACCATATCACACAAGAGCATGCGTGCACGTGTATTAATTATTTTATTGCATAAATTGTAAAAGTTCCACAAACGGGTGGAGACACTGACTCCTGTAACACACAGGGCTTCAATTCAACCATCAACAAGGTATAAAGGATTTTTACATACATACATACATAGAATCACGCCTTTTTCCCATGGGGGTAGGCAGAAACCACGGAACGCCACCTGCTACGATCTCTACACACTTCTTTTGCCTCGTTTAGGTTCATACAATTGGTCATACACACACGCCCTAGGAGGACATATAGGGACCTTATTGGTGATGTTCTTCAGAAAGGTCAGGTGCGTAGTACTCGCAACCGGCGTGTGTGTATGACCAAAGGATTTTTATTTATTTAAAATTTATTCCTCAGTCTTCATGGCCCTTCACGATACCGGTCACCGTCTATATGGTCAGTAGCGTCCGTTACCATGAACTGTGACCTTATGGGCCGAGACCTGGCCGTTTTTGCCACATCCACCCCAGTTATAATGAATTACGTAATCACATCGATTTGACTCAAAAGGTATAATTTTACTTTACTTTTTGTGTCATTTTTATTTAGGCCTTGCGATCAGTTTCTTCGCACGTGTATTTCTTATTGTTACATGAAATGGACAAGGCACGTTACGAGCAGAACAGATGGCCGATGAGGCCGGTAGGTTCTGAAATGATTACCGGAGGACGTAGCGTTGGAAGCCCTCCCTCGAAGTGGACCGATGACCTGATGAAGGCCGCAAGAATCCGCTGGATGCGACAAGTACAGAACCGGTCGAAGTGGTCGTGTTTTGAGGAGGTTTTTGTCCAG
Source organism: Aporophyla nigra (assembly GCA_947507805.1). Lineage (NCBI taxonomy): Eukaryota > Metazoa > Arthropoda > Insecta > Lepidoptera > Noctuidae > Aporophyla > Aporophyla nigra. The sequence goes on along the minus strand of OX382308.1, from coordinate 22,142,712 downwards.
TAGTTGAAGTTTTTCGGCTGAAATGATTCCCGGCTAATGCTGATGACGCGAAATAAATACAACTGTTTTCTAACTTAGCAGCTGGTAGGTACTGTTGTATAATGATGTGGAATATGGAGGGATTGTTTCAACAAGATATGCAAGAATAGGATAAATAACCTAAATTGTTCCCACTACTGGCACACAGGCCTCTTCTCAGTGGGAAGGAGAAACCCGTAGGCACCACGATATCACATGCCTACGATTTTTTGGTTCTAGAACATGCCGGTTTCATGAATTCTTCCCATTTTTCGGACTAATATCTGCAGGTTTACAACCAACACTAACTAATCTAATCGTGATGGCTACAGATGTTTTTTTTTTTCGAGACAACCGTCTGACTTTACGTCAGTGTTCAGGACAGTTTTCAGCATTGAAAAATTCGTAAGCATTGTTCAAACGAGATACCGTGGCCCTAGCATATGGTTAATTGAAGGAACAAAGGGTGTGTTTTAGTCAGTAAAAGTCTGAGCCCTCCCGCTCCGCCCAGAGCGGGAGAAGTCATTCGATGATTTCCCATCCAAAAAAAAAGCATAAGCATAATCAGCCTATAACGTTCCCACTGCTGGGAAACAGGCCTCCTCTCGGTGATAGGGAGTGAGCCATAATCCACCACGCTGGCCCAGTGCGGGTTGGCAGTCGTCACATACCTTCGCATTTTTGGTTCTACGCATTGATATACAAAAAAACCGTTCTAGGACATGCCAGTTTCCTCACAGTTTTGATGGCAGCGGTAATGAAATAATTTACACAAATTAAGGCACCTGTCGAAGTTCAAACCTACGAACGACTCGTAAGTCGCCTCCGAAAAATTTGTATGGTTCAAACTTAATTCAAACGGCAGTCGGAATGAAGAAAACGCAGACTTGTATTCCTCTTTTTAGTGTGTCGATAACAATCAATATACAGCCCACCAACTCTTGTAGCGTGCAGACAGCAGGACACGCTGTACACGATACTAAGAGCCTAAATCTTTGATTGTAGAACCTTGTATTCATTACAAAAGTTAGTAATTTCTATGTGAAGCTGTGATTTGCGATTATTCTATCTGACAGATTGTATATTTTCAAATAATTGTACTTTATTATTCTTAGTCAGTACGTAAATTAATAACAGAAACAAGCTATCAAAACCATTTTAATGAACAAGACACCTTTTAACAAAACAGAACTGTACAATATTCATTTTAATAACTAATTTAAAACTTATATATATAAAGAAAAGTTAATCCATTAAGGTCGTTATTATTTCAATGAAAACAGACCGGTGAAGCCTGCGGTAGTCAGAGGCTTTAAAAAGGCTATTTGTAAAACTTTTATTACCCACAATACGACAGAAAAGGCATTTAAAGTGAGCTCGAAGATGAATTTTCTAGAGAAATGAGGTTTTCTCACCTTGAGTGCATTCATATTATTAAGGTATCGACAGTACGAGATATGATTATATTTGCCTCTAGTTGTATCACTATAGAGCAAGGAATTTTTAAATATGGTACTACATTAAAATAATAGTTTAAAAATTCAAACTATTATTTATTTTCTATTTTTTAGTTTGGCTAGCTAGCCGAAAAAACAAAAAAAAAACACCCTTTTGAAGCTTGAAAAGAGTGTTTTTTAGTTTTTGTTTTTTTTCTCCTGGGAATTGGTTGGTGGGGTGACCCTGGCAAGGATAATGGCTCAAAATGAAATTATTGTAGTGTCATCGGTCCTGTGATAAATCGAAAGGTAGTCTCGGTCAGTCGGTCTCGGTAGTTTAAATTAAATCTGACCGTTTGAAGTGGGTCAAATTCAAATCCAAAGGAGTCGATTACAAACATAGTTACATACAAACATACAGGTGATGATATTAAAAACATGAAGCAAATGAGGAGTACAATGAGCATTCACCATCGTGTTTGCTAGCTCTCTATGTGATTTCAGACGGTAATAGTCAACTTCTATCACTATGTCGTATTTTCAATATTATTGTCAGTTTAATTATTCTCTTCTAAGCTTGATAACAGTCTAAATACAGGCAGGCCAGAATTTGGCTACGAGTTTAGCACTTTTAGCAGCGTCCATCAACTCCTGTAGCGAGCAGATGACTGGACACGCTGGACAAGATATTACGTGCCCCATTGTATGTGAGACAGCACCACATTTACACTCCAGGGCGAAGTTATCTGTATATCTGCATCCCAGCAGGTTTTCTATGCTTCAGCCTACCCGAGTCCGAAGTATATTTAAAGACCTCCAGGAAAGCTAAGTAACTCATGTCTAGGTGTGAAACATTGAGCAGCTGTGTGGTTTGGTGGGGAAGCACTATCTCGCCAAAAGCTTAGCCTTTAACTAGATCATTCGCCTGCAAGTGATTCCGGACACTTTAATAAACTGTTGCGGATTTTCAGCCATTCAGTGTTATTTTATGATAGAACATCACAGAAATTGACCATTATTTCCAGACTATTAGTCTAATTTTTATTTCACTGAGTTAACGCTATGAGACTAACATGCAGACATCGTAATTTTTACACTTTTATTCTGCGGAACTCTAAAAATCGATACAAAAATGTCAGCACTCAAAATCTCATAGCAATCTTTCAATTTATTCAACGTAGCTAGCAACAACAAAATATCGGAAAGCCATTTTTGTCCCCGATATCGATTCCCGCCCATTAGCAATCCACAAGCGTCATATAATGACTTATAGCCGTTTGCCGATCCGCCATTTTTTCGCAAACCATAAATTTTCTTAATCGCGTTTTTAGGGTTTTTGGGTACAAGTTTTTTTTCAGCAATTAATTAATATTAAAGCGGTTTGGATCGCGATAAAGAAAGTTGCTGGAAATGGGGGTTACTGTAAAGATGGTTGATACGGAAGGGTGTGATTCTTTCGATCACAGTCCCTTTAAGCACAGTTAGGTCTGCCAATATACTACCTGTTTATTCAATGAAGTATTTGATAAATATAGCTCTATATATATGTACATAATGCCTTCATGAGCGACTATCTATATTCAAATGTACATACTTTCGGCAAGCCCTGCGGTGTAATTGCCTAACACACTTAAAATGGCACTCAATCGCAATAGATGCCTTTTTTTTTGGATGGGAAATCATCTAATGACTTCTTCCGCTCTGGGCGGAGCGGGGGAGCGTGTCAGACTTTTACTGACTAAAACCCACCCGTGTAACTGAAGGCAGTTGCCCATGTGCCAGGGTCACGGTATCTCTTTCGAACAATCTCGCGACCCTGGCAGGCATCGGTCCTAGCAGACCCCTTCAGTGCTGCTGACATCTCTTTGAGGCGTGCGTCGAACACTACGCGCCGACGTCCCGAGCCTGGTCCTTACCGGGCGGCAAGCTACCCATTGCTCGCCGCCCGCAAGCTTGCGCCTACGGTGGTCTGGAGTCAGCTATCGACTCCCGACGCCCGGGGCGTCTCCTCCTGCAGTGGCTAGGGACGTGAGGGCGCAAAGACTGCCACTCCCTGACGCGCCCCGCCTCCTCCTTCACAGGCATTACTGCTTCGCAGAAGGAGGTGACGGCTTCCCATGCCCTCTCGCTTTGTACCATGGCTCGCACCAGGGCCGGACGCGAGAGGTCACCGCCGCCGATCGCCTCCACAAGGACACGGCGGTGCTCCGCCTAGGCAGGACACACCTCCATCGTATGCTCCACCGTGTCCTCCAGACAATCCTCGCAATGGAAACACCCGGGCGTTTCCTCCCGCTTTATCCTGGACAGGAACCCACCAAAGCACCCATGCCCGGTGAGAACCTGCGTCAGGCGGAAGGTGAGGATGCTGTGGCGCCTCTCTATCCACTCCTCAAAGAGGGGACTTATCGCCGCAATTGTGGCGTGCGCAGCAATTCATGCCTTACGTTTTGACGGTTCAGCCACACTCATTGACTTATTTACGTAGATGACCAATCAATCAATCAATCAATTGTTTAAACCTATGAAGCAATGGATTAGGGATGTTATTGAAAGTGAGTAACAAATAAATAAATAAATAAATTGTTTATTAATAAAAAAGGGTCACATTTACAATAAATACGTTAAACAATTAAAATAGAGCAGATTTGCTAATTTGCCTGAACTAGGTAGAACCTGTGTTTCAGGATACAAATACAAAAATTCTTATAATGTAATAAATTGACAAGGTAGTAATAACTAAAATTAAAACTTAGGTAACAAAAGTAAAATAGCGAGTTAGCGGTTTTATTTGCAGACAACTAGTAAATCTTCTGTCTGTGCATAATCTATGGTTAGTAAATATTGAAGTATATTTTTTTTACAGCTATAGTAGTTAAATTTATAGATACTGAGTTTTCTATTTAATCTATTGTACAGAAATGGGCCTAAAAATGTATAGAATCTTTCTACAAAGACATGTTTTGAGGTCTCATTTGTTATACATACTATATCATTCCGTCTCTTGTTAGTATTGTCAGCAGTGTAGGTAAGCATGGTGTGCTGTTTTAATACTAACTGCATAATGAAAAGCTGCCGAACAGTCAGCACGTTGCAAGTTTTATAAAGTAGATCTGTGGGAAAAAAGAAGGGATGGAAGTTTGCTACCTTCAAAATTGCTCTTTGAGCTCTTTCAAGAGGAAGCAAATTCGTTTTTGGTGCACCGCCCCAAGAAGTGATACAGTATTGAATAATAGATTGACATAGGGCCAAATAAACTTGTGTGATTAATTTTTTGTCTGCTAATGTTCGTAATTTCTTAAATACATATATAAGTTTACGCACTCTTTTACTAAGGCTTTCAATATGTATTTTAAAAGAGAGTGTTTCGTCCATTATAACCCCCAGGTATTTAATGTTGCTCGTTTTGATGATAGAAGGACAATTACACGTACTAACTGCACAGTTTCCGCATTTATGGGCATATAGATGAGGGTTAAAAATGTTAGATTGAGGTTTGCGCATGGAAAAGTGAATATATTTTGTCTTGTCGGCATTTAATGTTAATAAATTGCTTTGAAGCCAGTTAGTCACAGAATTTAATCCTAATTGAGCGACTTCGAACAGTTCGCTTCTGCTTTTTGCGGTAAATATTAACGCCGTGTCGTCGGCATATGATATTATTTTACCGTGTTTAATATTTAGATTACACAATTCATTCATATAAATTAGGAATAGTGTGGGGCCCAGAATACTCCCCTGGGGTACACCGAAACTAGTATTTTTCTGTTCATTACTCATAATATTATCTATTTTAACACAGTGGTACCAGCCGTCTAAATAGTCAGTAAAAAGTTTCAGCGGCGTTCCTCTTATTCCTATGGTTTCTAATTTGTTCAGAAGAAGAGAAACAGATACCGTGTCGAATGCCTTGGCTACATCGAGGAAGACTCCCAGGGTGTGGTGTCCTTTGCCAAGTTCTAGTGAAATATAATCAGTCAGGCTATGCACCGCATCGGCAGTCGATAATTTCGCTCTAAAACCAAATTGCGCAGGGGAATAAATGTTGTTTTTTTCTAGGTAATTAACTAGTCTAGTGTTTATAATTTTCTCTAGTATTTTTGAAATCGACGGTAGTAAGGATATTGGCCTATAATTATTCACTACGTCTTTACTACCGGATTTAAAGATAGGGATTACAACTGCCTTTTTTAGGCAACTTGGGAAAATTCCTTCGGAAAGACAGATTCGAAAAATATACGTTAAGGGAGGTATCAAAATATGGTTAAAAAGTTTAAGGATCTTATTGCTTATATTATCCCAGCCAGCTGCACAATCATCCTTTAGCCCGGAAATTATTCGGGATATTTCATCTTCATCAGTGTCCAACAGAGCAAAAGATTTTGAGATACGGCTATTGCTTGATTTTTGGACAGATGATTGGACGCAATATTGTGAATTCTGCTCAGCAAGAGTTTTCCCAACATTTATAAAAAAGTTATTTACATTGTTAGCTGTTATGAGTGGTGACGAATTTGCAAGTAGTAAACTCGAACTTGATTCACGCTGTTTTGACATATTGGTGATATTTTTAATACTTTTCCAAAGTTGTTTGCTATTTTTACCTGCTCTATTTATTTGTTTTTTATCGTAATCAGTTTTTACCTTCTTTAAGAGATTGTTGCAGAAATTCCTGTATCTTTTATAAGTAGTTTGAATTATAACATTATCAGGGTATCTCTTAGTTTTCTGATGAAGTTTATCCCGGTGTCTTATACAGCGAATTAATCCAGAAGTAATCCACGGTTTAATATTATAAAGTTTCTTATTTACTGTAGAAACTGTCGTGTTATGTAATATTGCTTGTTGGATCTGTTTTATTAAGTACAATAAAGCCAAATTAGCGTCAGCAGTATTGTAAACTACGCTAAAGTCTATGTTGCATAAATCACGTTCGAGTTTGTTTGTATTTAATTTGCTAATTGTCGGAGGACGATTTAGCTTAGGCAGCGATAAATTTAGTGTTAGTAGAACTGCGTGATGGTCAGTAATTTTTGAGTTAGTAACAAGCGTAATATATGATAGGCTAGTTTTGATCATCATATGATCTAAGCAGGAACCGCTTAACGTAGTTTACCACCTCGCCAACTGGCTAATATTTGTACAGCAGCATAAGCTATTCACATGAATACTACATACACACACCAACACACACACACACACAGTCACATTCACATATTTCTTTACATGCCTTAGAATAAATTATTTTCAGTCGAATTATATTCAGTTTTTATTCTAATGGCTAAACTTAAATGAGTAACTTAATTTCGTACTATAAAATTTTTATCATTATTTTATTACTATAGCAAATCATTATATCTCTGGTTAGCTTGTTACGCTGAGGTATACCTAGAGTTCGCCTACATTTTGCCAGTTATGTTTAAGTCCCTTGTAATAAGGGACTCCAGGCTGCTACTGAGAAATTGCAAATAGAAAAACCCAATAATACTGTCAAGCAGTATTATTCGGTTTTTCTATTTGCAATTTCTAATGCTTCAATTTCCTGGAAATAGAACCCTCATGTTTAGCAGTAGCGCTAATGACCATTAGACCAACGAGCCAGTGGGACAATATATATGCTGGTTTTATTGAACTAGCTTTTGCTCGAGCCTTCGCCCACGTGAATGTCGGAAATTATGTCCAGGGGATATACTACCCGGGTAACTTATGGTAACATATGTATTAATTTAAGCTTATGACTATCTGTAAGCTAAACATCCGTTCATCAGTTTTTGGGTGATTGAGTAACAAAAATTGAAACATACCATCTTTCACATTTATAATACTAGAAGAATACGAGACACAAGAAAATAGAACATAAGGTATAAGTATAAAACGCTAGATAAGAATCGCTCTTTTTCTAGTCACTAAAGCAACAAAGTTGTCTTCTAACTATATCAAAATTACAAAGTTACAGACCAAACACACTTTAAACTTAACAGTATCAATTCTCTTCCTGAATATAAAGTCTGTTAACTGTTAATTTGAGGAGCTTAACGAACCCGACCTACTTTCCACTTGTTTTATATTTAAAGCTTTTAAATTTCGCTATTGGTGACTCCGGTTCCGGTTATTTTCTTTTAAAAGAAGAGATCGTTAAAATTTGTTAACAAAGTCTTTAAGTGTTTGTTCATGGGGGCATAGTGATTAAAGTTTTCAGTTGGTAAGTACCTGACCGTCGATTGGTGTTGAAAAAGTGAAATATTTTACACAGGTAGGTTCTGCAGAAGTACTTGCTTCTAATGCTTAAGGTCGATGCGTTAAAGTAGCTTCCGAAATTCATATTTTTTTAAAGACTTTTTGCTATTTTCTGAATCACTGTATTTTGATTATTATCATTCTGTGAAACCATATTTTTTACGGTCGCTAATCATATTTGAAACAACATACAACCTGAAAATGACCTGCAAATTGCAAAAGACATAAGAAAATTTGATTTTTGCCCTAGCCTAGGGATAGCCCTATCCTGGCAGTTCCAGTTCATGCGGCTGTTACTACTCAGGCCCCTCTGAAATTAAGAGGACATACTGCATCAAATAAATTGGGACAGAGATAAGCAAATTCTGATGACGATCGAAATGTAATTTCTTTAAAAAAAAACATTTGTGACGAAGGCCACACGAAGGGCAAATCTTGCCTTTCAAATCTCGTCTTTCAAATCTTCTAATCTTCATACATAACAAACCCTATTTTCATGTAGGTACATTCTGGTACATAGCTTGCGCCTTCTGCATCATTTATAATTTAGACAATAATCTACAAATTACACACACTGTAAGTCGTGTCTTATTTCTATGATTTACGACCGACCCCAGTTTATTTCATTTTGTACGGGACCTTTCTCGCCCGAGTTGTAAAGGCCATCTGTTGACAACAATTGTTGTTATTTGGAAGAAAAAATAACCAATATATTGTTCTGTCTGAGTTTTGAATTGTTATCCAGCTTTAATGTTCTCAGATCTTGCAGAAATATAAAAGATTCGTAGGTCTGGTCTGGGTCTGGTGGGACTGTTGTTAAAAGTTGCTGCAAAAACAATTTATCATTATCATTTTTGTAATTTTATCACGCTTATGGTAGCATGATCAGTCTATAATATTTCCACTGCTGGGATACACGCCTCCTCTTCAAGAGAAGAACTGGGCTATAAATCTACCACGCGGCCCCAGTGCGGGTTGCTTCATGTCACTTGTCTTCGAATTTGTGGTTCTAGGACTTGCTGGTTTCCGATCTTTTCCGTGATGAAATTATTTACAAAAAATAAAACCTGCCTGGAACCTACGCGCTATGAGTAGTAAAGCGGAACCAATACCACTGGGCCAACACAGATACAGTTAACGCATAAGTTATAAGCATACATGCAAAGCTATAACATCGACATCATAAAACGTCATAATATCGGTACTTACTTGAAACAGTAGAATTATCAGCGGCCTTCAAAAGCTTCAAACGAATAAAAAAACGGCTAAAATTAACTCATGCATTATATGTATTGTATTGTACTATCACATATAGAGTCTACCGCAAGCATTCAGTCTAGTCTGGGGCCCGAGTGCTCGTCTCCTTTTTATTAAGGAAACTTCTCGTAGACTGGTGACGCTGCACGTGACCAGTAGGACAAGCGCAGCCTGCAAGGCTTGAGTCACGCATTTAATCACGATTTTTGCTGTGATAACCATGTGTGACTCAAGCTTATTACAGTAGGCCGTGCGCGCCCTGCAGAGGTTCGTCTTTGGCGAAAAATTTAGCATTGCCAGTCAACATGGCAATGATGTCAGTCTTCTAGGCATGATTGATAGCGATGCGAGTACTTCGACGCCTAAGTGTTCTCTTGTTTTTGTATTTATTTTCATAGTTAAGTCATAAGTCATTTATTTCATAACAAAATACTTTGTGTTGAAACATTTTAAGTATATCGTAGATCGAACAAAAAAAAATAATAATAACAAAAATACTACATTCACTGCATTCATATTTAGAATTCATCACGTATTTTAAATATAGCAATATCACTAGTAAAATATATGTCAAAAAAAGTATAACAAAAACATTAAATAATAACACTGCATTAAGATTGAAAATTCAAAAATTATTATAAAAATAAATTATATAAACACAATAAGTCATCATTTACAAATAAATAAATTATGGTTGTCGTTTATCGTCAATGAACTCATCTACACTGTAATAGCCTTTCTTCAATAAAAATGCCTTTAATTTGTTTTTAAATAAGGTCATGCTGTTCATGCTTTTAAATTCTATTGGCAACTTGTTGAATAAAATTACAGATATATAAGTAGATCGTTAGTAATTCAATTTAGTACCTACGTAGAGTAAACTGCTAGTTGTGTTAAATTTTCATACTAGTTGACAGCTTAAAAAACAAAATAAAATAAAAACTAGATTGAACCTCTTCCATCCTATACTATTTATAAACATTCTTGGACCACCGTCCTAATGTACTACTCGCCAAGTAAAGTATGAATTATGAGCATACCGCATCGAACCCTGCCAACAAGTTATTAGGCAAATATCTGGAAGTACAACACTGAAGAGTGGCAGACAAGTTTATTATGAGCTCCACTTTGACGTCGCAACACATATACCGTGACCTTTCTATATTACATTGAAGTAGACGTTAGAAGGAAATTTTGTTCTAAGTATTTCTGCCGTCCAGAAGCGTTGCTGTCCGGTTTGAAAAGCATGGTACATAATCGGTGTAATTGCTGACACGTAAGACATTTCAGCTTTGCCTCTGGGATTCCAACTAATCTGCGATGATTTTGCTATTTTAAACATAATTTATATACTTACATGTTTTGTCACAGAAATACGCAAATTAGCTGCCCTAACCACTTGCTTGCTTATTTGCAACTAAACACATCCATACAAAAATGACTGTTTCATAATTTCAGAAACTTTTTTGTCATGATTTCCAAATATTAATAAGATTTTGAGGTATATTTTTATTATGCCTAATTTTTCTATAACTATACATTAATAACATTAAAAATAAAATAAATAACTAACTATACAAACAAATAAAAAAAACCAAAAGACACTTAGGGGTCGAAGTACTCGTCCGCATCACTGTCATCTGGAAACGTGCCCAGAAGACTGGCAGCATTGCCACGTTGAATGGCAATGCTTATTCTTTGGCCAAAGAATGAGCCAGCCTTCTGGTCTCGTGAAGTGTCGATCAGTCGATGAGAGATTTCCTTAAAAAGGAGACGCGCACTCGGGCCCCATGGCCCGAGCGTTTCAACCCCAAACGGCTCAAAACTGTAGTTACCTATAAGGTTACAGTATTTGCGCCGCTTGAGGGTCTCGGCAGCTACAGCAGCGGCGCCTGCACAGCCCGCCGTGCTAAGAACATGAGATGGCGCAAGGGTGTCGACACAGGTTGCGTCCCACACCAGAGGCCTACCCACCTTCCAAGGCAACAACGTCATGCCGTCTGGTCTCTTCCCATCGTCACGTACCAAGCCGTTTCGTTCTAATACCGCTGGTACGCCGGCGGTGACAAGAGCTCGACGAATAATATCGTTTATGCTGGCGTGTCGTGCTATTCGGCCTGCGCTCCTGCAGCAGGACAGGCCATGGTGCCCTAGACTGTCGACAGCTTCACCGCAGTGACAACGGTGCGGAGCAACACAAGGTGCGCCCAAGCGGAGACACGTAGCGAGCCGAGATTTTTAGTGATTTAAAATATTAAATATAAATTGGGAAGTATCTGATTTTATTTCATGAGGATACTAATACTGACAAAAATAATTTGTTTTGTATCAGTATACTCATGAAGTTTAAAAAGTAACTCATTTGACAATTACCGTGAAAGGACTGCTTTTTAACGAACCGGAATGAAATGATGTTTGGAGCATCGACTTTTTTCAAAGTAAGTTCTCTTCGAGCTTCGAAATCAAAAACTTGTCAGGAAGAACACTTTAGAGATTTTATTTTGATTATGTTGAGTACCCTATTAAACATTGCTTAATACCAGGTTTGTGTATGTGCAACAATTTCAATACAGAAATATTAATACTAGAAAAGGTGTGTTCATTAAAACCCCTTTGTTGTCTTTAAAACTGATCTTTAATATACAATCTGTTCATTTTTTACTAACCAGCAACTCCAAGATCTATAAAATAAAACGATGAAAGTGCACAAAGCGGAGTGAGTAGACAAACCTTTTGAATACTTGATGTGACGTCACAGGAGAGCTGGCGAGAGCGCGGCTTACATTCCCAGAAATATTACTAAGTAAATGCAGGAAGATACATTACAGTAGGTATTATTCATAATAGCTTGCTACTGAAACAAATTCAAAGTGCACTTTGATGGCTCATGGGACCGATAGTGCAAGTCATAGTGAGTAAATTATATGTGTTACCGAAATAGGGTCCAAAAAGCCAATTTAGGTTAAGATACTTGAGAAGAGTTTGGAGAGGACAGGGTCATAAATGGAGGAGATTAAGGTTATGGTTGGTGTGAAATTGTCTTCAGACAAATCTAAAATAAATCATGTTAATTTGAGTAAGTATTATAATAAACTATTAAAAACGTGTGGGCTTGGGGACCCCGTCAGAAATGAAGGTCCTAACGCATTTTCTTCAACTCCGAAAGTAATGTCATTTACTCTATGTTTAAAATAATCAGTCTTTATTTCGCCATCACTGTCAGCTTTAGCACCCTCGAAAAGCATGAAAACGACCACCATGATGAAAAATTTGAAGATTTTCAAAGCCGCTATTTTAGATTTTCATTTACACCTCACTATCGGCTTCAGTACTCTCGAAAACCATGAGAACGGTTTCACTCTCTCTGTTTCTTGCTATTATGTATGATAAAAAGTCACATGAAGGGGATTTTTCGATACGTAACGTGTTATCCGTTATGTGACGATTTTTACAATTTTACTCCTATCGCAAGCTACGTTAAAGAACTACGTTCCAATAGTTTTCTACGCGCTAAAACGCTACTTTCCTCCTAATTGACATTACCTAGAACACGAGCTTAATAAGTATGGACCCACTCTACAAGCATTAAATAAGTTTAAGGACACATCAGAACTTACACAATCAAAAACATTTCGATAAAACTCCTGATTTTTTTAGTGATAAGACGATAGTAGTATTTCGTAGACTTACTAGACCTCTCTTGTGCGTCAACCACTAATCGCAAACGCTACTTCTGAGCACGACATATTATTGAGTTTTCACTCTTTTCTTCGCATAGCTCTCCAATAGGTTTTTTCTTTAGATATCTTTAGGGAACATATGTGTCCCCGGATTTTTGCAGTTAACAGCTGTGCAACAGAGCGAGATAATTAATGATGAGTAAAATAATTGGCTTGTGTACAAAAAAAATGTATTGATAGTGACGGCTAGCTTTCAAATGCTTGGTACAATGGCAGCAGTAACATCTGAAGTGAGCAAGTGGCAGTTTTTATCACCATTTCATGAATCAATGTCATTGAATCTTCAAAAGACCTTTGTAGCCAAAATACATACTAATTCCATACTTTAAGCCCAGTAATAACCATGACATTAGTATGTATTAAATAGTACATTTCTTGACAAAAAATTGTAATGTAGGTACTCTGTGACCAACAAGAAGAACTCAGCAGAACAATCGTATTTATTTAACACGTTAACTGCCATGGCAAATCAGAAAAAGTCAAAAAATGTACGTAGTGTTTAAATAATCACTTTAAATAGATTATTTATTCCTTAAATACATTATTTATTCCAAAAACATGGCCGCCAGGCAGCAATGACATGTTCAGATTTTGTATATGTTGTCGGTCATATAGTCCGACAAGGCCTGAATGGAACAAAAAGTGTCGGACACAGAGTCCGACATGGCAGTTACCGTGTTAATGACAAGAACGGATTTCTAACAAAACAAAAAGTACTTAAACCTAAAACTATCAAGAGAAACATTTCTAATCCCATACAGCTGTAAACCTCACCCGTGATAGTACCGAGCGCGATTCCAGACCATTACTTGCGAAGTAATGGAGTAGTGAGTGGAAGTATACACTGTAGTCATGTGACTCAGATAACTTCACGTACGTGTAGGTATTGTCGATGTTTATTATATCCTTTGCCGTTTCGACTTGATACAGAATGTATCTTGGACGTCTTGGACACTTGAAGAGGTTTAAAATACCTTATGTTAGATTGGGACACAAAATGTTCCTATTTCTGAAGCAATCAAATAAAAAGACAACTGTATTTAATCAATTTCAACACGGAATAAAGAAAACTAGAGGAAGTGCCCCTCAGATATCGCGCGCGTGTCAACATTTAGCGCAGATGCGCAGCATTTAGCTTATTCGCCGTCAGATACTTGTCGCGATTGGTTGTCGCAGAAATACGCGAAATATTACAAATTATGTCTTGTTGTGCGGTTTTGACCTGCAAAAACGAAAGCAGAAAAAAAAATGTATCTTGTGGAGGTGTATCCTATCATCAGTAAGCACTAAACTTTGTTAATTTTTAATAAAATTGATTTTAATTGCAATACCACATGTTATGACTTCAATGCAAACTATAAACAACCTTATATTCATTGATACAAAGTCTTAATGCACGTAGTAGTCATCTGGAAAATCATAACCAAAATTCTAGTAACTTCGACGCTACTCGGTTAGGGATGGGACACATCTGTAAAGTAGGTCGGTATCGATAATTTTGTCTGATTTTAGTAAGGAATCAATAGCTCAAATGGCTGGTTATATAATAAGACAGTTGATTTAAAAAAAATAAGTGTGATATTTGCGTTTGTGCTTTAGTAACAGAAAAAAAACAATCATTACATAGATTTATTATAGCTAAGGATAGAGGGGGATTATTATACCCATCAGAATCTGTGATTAAGATATGTCAGATGTCTGAAATATTTTTAAAAGACGGTCACATATTCAATAAAGATTATATATCATCATCATCATCATTTCAGCCGTAAGACGTCCACTGCTGGACTTAGGCCTCCCCCAATTTGGGGGGCTTTGCCATAATCGCCACGCTTGGCAGGCGGGTTGGCGATCGCAGTATGGTGGCAAATGCACAGAGAACGCTGCTGCCCATTCTCTAGGAAGTCCCTTAGTCGCCTTTTACGACACCCACGGGAAGAAATGGGGTGGTGTTATTCTTTACGTCCGGCTCCACACGGTACTTACATAGATCACATAGATTATATATATCATGGCTAAAATAATGCGCCAGTTTATTGGGTCATCGATATTCCAAAACATAAGCTATCATCAATTAGGGGAATTTCTTACGTCTAATCATATTACTGACTTAATGAAAGCTATCACGGCAAAATATATTAATATACGATTTCATCACCTATTAAAATTAAACATAAAATTATCAAAACGGTAATTAAATAAATATGTGTTATTTCAAGGTCAGTAAATATTTTTAGTACTATCTGTTATCATTTCATTTATCGTTAGCTTCTGTCAGCGGTTTCGTCCGCGTACCTGATTTTATGAAAATAACATTACCCCCCTATATACAAACATACAAATACCTCTTTAACATTGATATTTTAACAATAATCAACCTTTTCCGTTATTAAACATTTGTATGATTTTAACAAATTAATTACATTGCTCACCCGAATAAATTACGTAACGTCAATATTAAAATATCGATATATCTACATCTCTAAATTTTTTTTTAGTACTTACTAAATGCGATTACAAGTGCATGTGAATATGACATCTATTTCAAAGGAGCTAGCGTTCTGAATCGAATGAATTGGTTGCAGCGCCATCTAGCATTGAGTTGCTGAACTCTTTGTAAATTTGTCTATCTAAAGTTTTTAAACGAAAAACGTCTTTATTGTGTGTGTCGTGTCAAATAATAACAACTTTCATGCGTTGTAATACGACTTAATTTTTGAAAGCAATACGAAGATGATTTGTAAAAGTTGCGTGTGTTATTTGTAGCCTATCATATCACTGTTTTTTATGTGTGTAATGGACAATTTGATATGCAAATGTGTGAGTTTGGCGACACTGGTTCCCGTGCTTAGCCAGTGTAGGGGCACTTCTCTGTATTCTTTGTTCTGTGAATTTCAACACAAGCGTTATACGTCTTAGAAATGTTCGAAAGGTTTTTGACTACGAAATCGTAGTTCTACGGCCTACGCCGTAGCACACTGCGTAGCATAGCGCGGCCTACGAAGCTACGACGCGTAGATTTCTACTTTTTGAAAACTAATGGTAACTTTTTGTAGGTATTGAATTAAACTGCAAATTCAACAATAGTCGATCGCAGACTCCCGGCCACCGAAGGTACGGGCGTGCGGGCAGCGAGCAATGGGTAGCTCGCCGCCCGGTAAGGACCGAGGTCGGGTTGACGGCGCGTAGTGTTCCACGCGCGCCACAAAGAGATGTCAGCAGAATTAAAGGGGTCTGCTAGGATCGATGCCTGCCAGGGTCGCGAGATTGTTCGAAAGAGGCACCGTAACCCTGGCACATGGGCAACTGAAGGAACACGGGTGGGTTTTAGTCAGTAAAAGTCTGACACGCCCTCCCGCTCCGCCCAGAGCGGGAGAAGTCATTTGAAGATTTCCCACCCAAAAAAAAAAAAGCGTTAAACGTGTAAGAAATGTCGAAGGGTTTTTGACTACGAAATCGTAGTTCTACGGCCTACGCCGTAGCACACTGCGTGGAATAGCGCGGCCTACGAAGCTACGACGCGTTTCTACTTTTTGAAAACTATGGTAACTTTTTGTAGATATTGAATTGAACTGAAAATTCAACAAGTAGTTTACTGAAACTAAGACCTACTCAAATCTCGTTAAAACACCAAGAGAATGTCCAAAAATATTATGGACCATTGAAAACCCTACTATTTTCGATAAATCAGAAATGTTGAAATAAATCGCAAGTTTCGTACCCTAAACTTTACGCAGAAGTTTACTTCCTTTTTGATATCAAAGTCGGGATCTCATGCACATGTAAGTTTTTCTCATAAATCTCCCGAATAGTTCCACCTACAGAACGGAAGCGGAAGGTCTCATACGGTGCCTCACAAGTTTTGACTTCGGAAACTCATTAAGAAATGTTAAGAGGTTCGCTATCAAGTTTTTCTGTATGTTTGTGTAGGGAGAAAATGAAAGATGAAGTGATGGGAACTCGATCCCATATAACGTGTATTAAAGGCAGAAGCTGATTACGAGTCTGGAACACTGCAGTGTTCCAGACTCGTAATCAGCTTCTCGTAATCAGCTTCATAGATTTGCTAATGACATTCAAATAAGTTTCAGTCAAAGAAGTGGTTTTCTGCTCCTACATAGCTTTTTTTTCTGGGTGGAAAATCATCAAATGACTTCTCCCGCTCTGAGCGGAATAGGAGGGCGTGTCAGAATTTTACTAACTAAAACTCACTCGTGTTCCTTCAGTTGCCAGAGTCACGATAACTCTTTCCAACAAATCTGTGACCTTGGCAGTGCTCCTACATTACATCATCATGAGCACATTACATTAAATCCATTTAACTTTGACGATTTTACTCCTTTAAATAAACGCCAAAACTTCATAAAATTGAGTTCAAAGGCTAAAGACTTTAACCCTGCTTAATTGACATGAAAATAACAAGGATAAATTAATTGTCCTACTCAGAAACCCATTTCAAATGTCAAGACTTCTAAAGTATGTCAGTCAACTGTTAAGGTTTTTTGTAGAGTCATCATCTGCCCAGCCTTTTCCAACTATGTTGGGGTCGGCTTCCAGTCTAACCTGATGTAGTTGAGTACCAGTATTTTACATGGAGCGACTGCCTATGTAACCTCCACAACCCAGTTACTGGGTAATACGATACCCCTTGGTAAGACTGGTTGTCAGACTTTCTAGCTTCTGTCGACTCGTAATGACTGTCTAAGATCTACAAAAGACAGCCGAGACCAACGGCTTAACGTGCTTTCCGAGGCACGGAAGAGTCTTGGTATGTAAAGATGGTCACCCATTCACGGAACAATCGCTGCAGGCGTAACTTAACCTGAATGATCAACCCGTATGGCTATTATCACTTAACCACAAGCCTTTCTCTCAAACCGTCTCTACTGTCACACGTAAATATACAATGAATCGACACCCTGTCTCGTTTTTCTCTCTAATGAGCCGAGGTCCGGTAAATCCGCCAGCCGACACCTTGACAAAGGGAGCCGGCTCCACGGCACACGTGTTATCTATTATCCCTTAAAGGTCAGCCGCCATGGAGGGTAAGGGGGAGAGAGAAACAAAAGACATCGATTCATTGTACGGGTGGTGAGAGAAGTCGAGAATAAATTTATAGAAATGCTTTAGAGGCATTTTTATTAGGCACTACCGTCCCACTGCTGGCCAGAGCTGCAGCTAAATATCACTTATTTTAATTTACATACTATAAACAAGTTTTTGGTGGATGAGCTAGACTCCTTTTATCAAGATGCGGCCTTGGCTCTGCAAAGGGAAAGGTGGCAAGAGGGGAGATAGACAGATTTATTGTATGTTAATGAAAACACGTGCTTTTTATACCTTATTATTTCATTATTATTACGTTATTAAATTCAGGTCATAATCATGGTTCCTGTTACCATCGACCTATTAATAACAACGCTATGCTCCCAGGGCTCTTTATATTACAATCACGACGACACACCTTTATATAAGGTTCTTATTTAAAGATATTGTTCTGAATAATACATTCAAACTATAAAAGAAATGTTTTAAATCACACTATCACCTTACTTTATTAATGAACTAGCTTTTGACAGCGGCTTCACCCACATATTATACATATAAACCTTTCTCTTGAATCACTCTGTCTATTGATAAAACCCGCATAAAATCCGTTGCGTAGTTTAAAAGATCTAAGCGTACAAACGCGAGAAGCGACTTAGTTTTATACGATAATCAAAAGCCATGACGTGAGTATATTACTTATACTGAATTTCTAATAGACAAACTGAATTTTAAATTGCATTGTTAGCTTATACAGCACCTAAACAGTTAAAAAGTTTAAGTGAGCTGTGTTGGTGACTGTACTACGCCATGGCACGGGTGTGGCCACGGTGGATTGTATAGTTTCAACCTTCAAGCCTGGGGTTGAATAACATTCGTGAGACAAATAGATATAAATAGAGGGAGGTAGGCTTTTATAACTATTAACCTAATATGGTGCAATGATTTGCGTAATTTGATAGTGGTGTGAGAATTAAATATGTTTTGGCGTTGCGGAATTCGGAGTAAGGATCAGGTAAAGCCCAAAGTAATCATTGGCAAGACATGGTAAAAAAGAAGTAAAAGACAATTTCGATTATTAATCGATTTTAGGATTGAAACTTCTGAATGGGACGAAGGAAGGTTTTGAACATTTATCTTGGAGCTCCATTGGGTTCATTTATTTTGGTAAAACTAGTGCAATTTAAATAGAGTTTAATTATTTCTTTCCATAAATGACAAGCAATCAATTCTTCGGTCGTTAGTCGGTAACGCAGAAGCCATACCATAAAGAATACCTAACAAAACTATAAGCATCCGACACAAAGAAAACAAAATTCCCAAAATAGAAATTTAAACTACGAACAAAGTAAAATAAACGTAATTCCTTTTTTCTACCAGTCGTGTAAAGAAACTGAAAACCTTCTTCCCAAGATCAATACAAAACAAAATCCCTGCACTTCCTTTACGAAGAAAATGTTGGGTTTAAGTCCGTGCCCTTTACCACCTACCCCACGACCTATTTCAGAGGCCGATGACCCCGCAAGGTCGCCAGCTGATCGATGACACCGTGCGCCACCCTTCACGCATGCTGTACCTACCTAGCTCTACTTACACCTTTCTTCGTAGATTTAGAATGGCGATAAAAAATGGTAGAATTATGAATATTATATAATAAAAAGACCAGTTTTGAAGGCGGTCTAATATTAGGTGCTGCGAAGCGGAATGTTCTAGATTGAAATAATTTGTCGTGAAAGTGGAGTGTGACTGTTTTGAAAACGTGGCACTGATGTGTTTTATTTCCCATGGGTTGTAAAGTGGAATTCGGCTAATAATATGTCATTTTGCTAGGTACTGTCTAGTTAATTCTGACTAGGTAATTTAAGGATATAGTTTTATCATTGATGAAATGGGTTGAATAGTCTGCCTATGTATTGTAGATTATATGGATACTTAACTAACCACATTATTTCATCGTTTGCAAACATGTGTAAATAATTGGTGTTACAAAATTCATGGACATGTGACGAGGTGAAAATATACAGATAGGACAAACAAAAAGCAACAATCCGCTAAAACAAACATGGACGCAAATCCTTCCTAATTTAAACTTTATCCGCGAATCGTGACAATTCATTCGACCCCGGCCGAACGACAAACAAACAAGCAAATAACGTTGCGATAACCGTAAAATTCCGATAAAAACCGTTCTTTACTCTTTAGTGCGCAACAAAACCGTTTGCATTCCAGTGTTGCTAGTATTAAAGAATTGCATTTATCTAATGTTCGAGGTTTGGCGCTATTTAGTTATATTATAATGACTCGCCTCCTCGTTTTTAGTGTTTAAATATCTGGGAAAAACTACAGATCAAAACATTTTGGCTGTAAGTCTACTAAAATAACATACTCATACTGTGTATAAAAACGTAAGTAGATAGGATTTTACGTATTTAAGAACTCATCTTTATATACTTGAGACAAACCTAAATTATTAGGTACCTAAGTACTACTTTTCGTTAAAGTTAAAAGAGGAACCAACTTCAAGAAAATACTTAATAAAATTATGTAAATTATCTAACACATTTCCTCTTGGTGCTAACTAAACGGAAATTACTTAATGACTACTTTATCAATATACAATGAAATAACTCCCTCAAGGACTGTGCGAACTTTACTGAAAATAAACCGTTAGAAATAATAAAAACTTTTCAGCAAAGATAATGGAGATAATAGAACTCAACTTTTAAGTATTTTAATTGAAACTGGTAATTCTGTGGGTAGTTAACTGTAAAGAAAACGCCAAGTTTGTAATTGTTTATCACGGTCCGTCTCAGTGTCACGTTTGTTCTAGAAACCTTTTGAGAGGAACAGCAAAGATAACAAAACTTTAGATTTTTCGCCTTTATCTTTATGCTTTGAGCCTGGTTGACCGGAATCAGAAGTAGGAACAATGAGTAGGCAAAACCTACAGCAAAAAGTAAATAATATAGAGTTGAAACTATCTTAAGGCTAGCTAGTATAATTTGTCACTCATTAGGAACACCTACCCTTATCTTGATTATTTTTAATTTTTTAGCTCTGTTAAAGTGAAATTCAAAAATTGAATACACTAAAAAGTTATATCTACTTAAGCGTTAATGAAGACAATCTGGATGAGAAGGCATCCTTACACTGAGGAAAGCAGTCGTTGAGTTCTAAAAGGGTCCTCTTGGCGAAAAAATTGTTACCTTAGGCACAAAAACACTTTACCACACTTATATTTTTACGACAAAAGCGCTTACAAAACTGTACTAGCCCTCCAATACTGAAGTTTATGTTGTTTTCTTACGGCATCTCAGGTGGGATGCCTCTTTAATATTCCTGAAAATGAACATAAAACTTTATGATTATGTTCGGGACATAATGAATACTCTTTCTGTGATTATTTACTGCGTTGGTAGAAAATTCGTACATTTTGTCAACAAATTCTTTCCACAATGTATTATAGGAACCTAGATTTTATTGTAGTTTATTTCAACGAATGGCTATACTATTTGAGCGCGTTTCCGGTACCTATGGACACCTGTATCCTGTAAGATACTGCCGATACGTTGCTGACCTTAGACCAAGTTGGGAAGCATGTGTCAGTAATTTCCTGTACAACCTTTTTTCGAACTGGAAAAAACAATGCTGTTGCTTGTTTTGTTGCTTTAATATAATATTTTTTTTATAATTACACGCTTTATATTAGCTTCACTTGTATGTTTGTATGTTAGTATGTTTGTTTGTAACCGACTCCTTATAGCGCGATTTTGACCCACTTTTTTTTTTTTTTTTTTGGATGGGAAATCATCAAATGACTTCTCCCGCTCTGGGCGGAGCGGGAGGGCGTGTCAGACTTTTACTGACTAAAACCCACCCGTGTTCCTTCAGTTGCCCATGTGCCAGGGTCACGGTATCTCTTTTGAACAATCACGCGACCCCGGCAGGCATCGGTCCTAGCAGACCCCTTCAGTGTGGCTGACATCTCTTTGAGGCGCGCGTGGAACACTACGCGCCGTCGACCCGAGCTTGGTCCTTACCGGGCGGCGAGCTACCCATTGCTCGCCACCCGCAAGCTCGCGCCTACGGTGGCCGGGAGTCCGCAATCGACTCCCGGCGCCCGGGGCGTCTCCTCCTGCGGCGGCTAGGGACGTGAGGGCGCAGAGACTGCCACTCCCTCACGCGCCCCGCCTCCTCCTTCGCGAGCATTACTGCTTCGCAGAAGGAGGTGACGGCTTCCCATGCCCTCTCGCTCCGTACCATGGCTCGCACCAGGGCCGGACGCGAGAGATCGCCGCCGCCGATCGCCTCCACGAGGACACGGCGGTGCTCCGCCCAGGCAGGGCACACTTCCACCGTATGCTCCACCGTGTCCTCTAGACGATCCTCACAATGGAAACACCCGGGCGTTTCCTCCCGCTTTATCCTGAACAGGAACCCACCGAAGCACCCATGCCCGGTGAGAACCTGCGTCAGGCGGAAGGTGAGGACGCCGTGGCGCCTCTCTATCCACTCCTCAAAGAGGGGACTTACCGCCGCAATTGTGGCGTGCCCTGCGCTGGGTTGCGACAATCGTACCCGCCATGTCGCCATGAGATCCTGCCGGAGCTCTGTCCGCCGTGCCGCGATTTGTCGCGGCAGCGGAGTTTCGCCCCGGCGTTTCGCATCCTCGCGCCACTCCCACATGTGGGCGAGGACCTTTGCCTCCAGATCCCATGGCGGCACTCCGGCAAGGAGGCTCGCCGCCTCGCAGGAGACCGTGCGGTATCCCCGGATTAACCGGATGGCCATGACCCTCTGGGCCGCACTCAACCGGCGCGCTGGGCGCAGCCTCAATGAGGGCGCCCACACCGGTGCCCCGTAGAGGGCCATGGACCGCACGACCCCCGTGTAGAGCCTCCGGCAGGAGGCGTTTGGACCCCCCAGATTGGGCAGGAGCCGATTTAACGCAGCCCCAGCCCGCTCCAGTCTATTTTGACCACTTTGACATTTTGACCATTTTGACCCACTTTACGACCAGATTTCATTCAAACTTTACACACCTGTCAAGGACCGATGACAATGCAATAATTTCATAAATTGGTGCCATTATCCTTGCCAGGGTTACCAGGACAGCAAAAAAACTGTCTTTGAAAACTACGCTGACATACGTCACAAACTAATTTGTGCCGTTATCCTTGCCAGGGTTACCAGGACAGCAAAAAGAACTGTCTTCGAAAACTACACTGACATACGTCACAAACTACGCTGACATACGTCTCAAAATTCGAAACACCCTAAAAAATTGAAAATAAATAATAGTTTAAAAAAACTAAAAAACACGCTTCCATTGAAAACCAAACTAAAAAGTACAAAATAATGGAAAAAAAGCGTGGGGTGCCTGATATCAATAAAAAAATACCTTAAAGAGCACCCCACGCTTTTTTTCCATTATTTTGTACTTTTTAGTTTGGTTTTCAATGGAAGCGTGTTTTTTAGTTTTTTTAAACTATTTTTTTTTATAATATATAATTGAAGATCATCATCATCATCATCCGCAGCACGACTTCATCCACCACTGGGCATAGGCTTCTCTTATGCCAACCGCCACACTTCTGTGCCAAAACCTGGACATCCAGTCCTTGGACGCCACTCTGTCACAGCCTTACTCCACCTGTCATCACTGCGCCTGATCAGGAGTCTAGCTCAACTTAATTTAAGTTCTTTAATGCTCTTTCAGATATCAAAGACCTTCGTACGTCTTCGTATCGTAGCCCGACGTTTGGAACTCGGTGTATTAGCCTGATGCGAAGTATGGCATGTATCCATGGCTCTCTGTGCAATTCTCAGCCGGTACAAAGCCTCCTGTGTGAGCTTGGATTAAAAACATAGTAAATGTATCCTACATTTACTATGTTTTTTAAGTTTTCATATGATTTTACAATATTACTGATGACATGAATGTATTTAACCTTGAAGTTATTATTTTAAATATTAAAAAAAAAGTTTTATTTTTATTTTAGATAGAATTTATGCGTAGAACTGGAGCGTGTACGTTGGTATCTTATTCTGTAAAGTATCAGAAACAGTTAAGTATTCTTTGAACACAATGCAGATTGTTTTTTAGATAAATAAATTAAATGAATAAATATTGTCAAAGAACTGTGTGAGCACTGAAAATGTTATTATCACGTAAGCTCTTTTGAAGTACCTACCTAACTTAGCACAAAGAAAGGGTAAAAAAATATCTTGAGATCCTAAACCACACAATAGAAATCAGGGTAAGAACCGCAAGTCTGTACATGTACAATGTCACAATCCCCAGTGTGGTTCAGCTACAATCCAAGGTAGATATTTGAACTGTGGCAAGCGTGAACGAGTTTATTTTATATCTGATTCTGAGCGGAAAGCTTGAAAGCCACGTAGATATTCTTTTGTATTGTTTTATACGAAATACAAATACTGCGGCTAAGCTTGTTCGAAACCAATTTTTATCTTGTTTGTTTAGGAAAACCATTATTTTTCTATCAAAAACATTACATACATTTTTATTTTTCTTAGCAAAATGTAGTCAGTGAGGTAGTGGTATGACATAAAGATATGTTTATTGCATTCCATTAGTTCTTATTTTAAAAAGAAAATTTTTGTCTCAACGGCCCATGTCGGCTAAAGAATATTAGAAAAATAAATGTCTTCTGTGTTACTAAGGACTTATTACGTTATCCGTGACATCTGCTAAGCACTTCATTATTGTTAGTTTGGAATAATAATAGAATTTTAGCTAGTTTGTTGCTGAAATAGCCATATTTGAAGCCTCCTATTCAACAAGGTACTTTTATGACAGAAATAGAATACTAAAATAATAAAAGAAAATCGACCAGTTCCATATACAGTACCTAAAAGAGAAGTCATGTGAGCGCAGTAGATCACTTTATAGATTAGTGACCGCAGGGCACCGTACTATTATTACGTAATTGACAACAGCTATCTAAAATTAGATACTGTTATCCATTAGGTTAGTTTACTGACCTCTTCGGCAAGACTGCCGAAGAGCCTCGAGGTTTTCATAGCTAAAATGTTTGTCATTAGGCATGGATGCCAGATGAAAAGCTCGAGGGTTATATTTTTACACCTAGGCATATAGGGGGACCTTTTAACTATAACCATGCTTCTAACTGACCAAAAAGATGTGCTACTGGGGAGTTGATTGCACCACTTCTTCTGCCCAACTACAGCACTTGGAAGTGGTGAAGGGCGACATCATGTTGATGAGGCTTCTAATGACCCAACCAATAATCAACAACCGTCCATGCGTAGGTTATCGAAGCTGTTTCAATACGAAACAATCCCAAAAAGAAAAAGCGACCAAGCCTCTTAAAAGCGAAAATGCGAGCTCTGCCGGGTTCCGGTTAACTATATTTTCTAAAAATGTCAAAAATACATGTTTTTGTTTTTATATGAACCTCTTTAAGTTTTTAATTTTACTTGTAATTATATAACAATATAATGTTACTTCATCTTTTACTTAAACTTACGTTATTATCAGGATATGAGCAATCTGTGTTCAAACAAACCTTACAAAACACTACATCCCAGGAAAATCAACATTTCTTAGTCAAATGATTTTAAACACAGTTATGTTGACAAAACAGCACCCCTAGCCAAGTTGATAATCTGCAATCGTTAACGCTAGTCGAAAACTAATCTAATGTATGGGAATGAAATCATCTCAACGTTAAGTCACGTGGTTAGAACAAACGAATAGAAAATTCGTAGCCAAGTTTACATCGTTCAAAATGATAGAATTAATTGTTATCGTTTCCACAATGTTCACCGCTACATCCTTTGTTATAATGTCGTGTTCCTAAAGACATTGTAGAACGAGCGGCTGACTCAGGCGCGTCAACATGGCTACCAACTTATCGTTTTCTACAATTGCTTACACTGAAGCGTTACCGATTGGAGAACAGAATTCGACACGAAACGTTTGTAACTTGGCTAGGGGGGCTGTATTTTCTGAATGCCTGGCAAATTAACATGTCAAGAAAAACACACACATACACACACTGTAAAAATGAAGTGTCTATCTATTTCGGTTCAAGAGATCAGTCTTGTGACAGACGGATGGACGTAGGTACAGGGAAACCATAGTAGGTAATAGGGTCCCTTTGGGAACGGAATTCTAAAAACAAGAAATCATAAGAGATACATGTTGTTTGTTGACAATACATATGTATTTACTATCTGTATTCGTCTATTTGCTTAGGCACAAGGACACGTTATTATTCGTACAGACCTGTTTTCTCAATAAACGAAACATGGATTTATTTGGGATTCCATAATGGCAATGGCAAGGCTGTTTGAAGTCAAGCGTAAAGATTCCATTGCGTATATATTATCGAGAAATGTACCAAGTCTTCTTTGTGTTCTATTTACAATAAAATGGCGCATAGGTATGGTTTGGTTTTTTTTATCGTACGGTTTCTTACGATACAGCCACAAGACGTCACAGCATACTCTGTAGATGGCGAGACGAGCTGGACAAAATACACGAGCCGTGGTACGCACGGCGAAAAATCAAGCTGTAATTTTTCTTTTTTTTTTGTTTGTGGTAAATCATCAAATGACGGCTCACGCTCTAGGGTGGAGCAGAAGGGCGTGTCAGACTTTTACTGACTAAAACCCACCCGTGTTCCTTCAGTTGCCCATATGCCAGAGCCACGGTAACTCTTTCGAAAGAATCTCGCGACTTTGGCAAGCCGTGTGTACCTGGATCGAAAGACATCCAGGATCACTAGAACTCATGGAGAGAGGCTAACAATAACAGTAAACGTTTCTTTATTTCTGCTCTTTTCTTAAATAATAAAAATCAAAATCTTGAAACTGTAGATTACTAGATAAATGGTACATCTCTAGATTTCGTGAGAAATAAACCTCTGTACAACCATTAGTCTTTATTACAATAATAACAATATACGTAATCATGGTGCTTATCCCATTCCAAATAGCTCCTCAAAATCATATGGATGATTATAAACTTCCGGAATTCAGGAACTTGGCATACCTACTCAACGACAACACTGTGTAACAAAGTGATTGTCACCTGCTAAACTACAGCTAGGACAACCGTTCCCACACATCAAAATGGATGTCATGAAAATCTGTCAAATTGACGAATATTTGACATAAAGCTGTTATAAAATGGTCCGTATTTGGACAGCCGTTTTTTTTTTACCGTTGTCCGCTTCCTTAGGAAGCTGTTTTAATTTCCAAATTAAATAACAACAGCAGATTGCTGCTGTGCATTTTTTCAAGTATTCGTGACATACGTACCTGAAGAGGCAGACCTAAGCTAAGATGGATGGGTATCGTTTGCGAACTCTTGAAACGTTGCCAACTGACTAGAGAAGGTGTGTCGTGTCAGGTGCCAGAGCTGGTCAAATTGGAAGCAATAAAGTTGGGAAGAGAGTCTCTTTGCAAGCTGAATGTTTAAAAACGTTCCACAGTATGCTAATCATCCAGTGTCGTCGTTGCTTTTACAGCAGGTACTATGCAAAATTTCATACTGGGATACGGAATTAACTTTTGTAGACCATGGGTAGTGTTTGTCTTGATCCAGCAAAGGAATCTTTAAAGTTTTGCATAAAAAATCCGCAATATTGAGCGATAGTGATTACCTACACTAAAAAGTTTGTGAACGCTTATTTTAGTAGGGTAAATTTCTATGAAATATTCCTCAGGAAATGTCTAATTATGTATAGGTGCGGGGTCCTGGAAATAATTTGAATAATTCTTCCATTATGCGACTTCAGGCCGGTCCACTTATCATAAAACCTACATCAATACCTAACTTAAACATAATTAATGTCATTTTCTTTGTCCAATTACACAAAAGGCCAAAGTTTACTGCTCAACTATATTCCGTATTATAACTTTCATACGTTTTCATTTAGCATCCGAAACGAATGTCCTTTTTGGCGCTTCGCCAAAGTACTGACGCCGCTGTGTCCCGAACCCGATTATAATACAAAACATATACAAACTGGTAGGAATTAAGTTATAATCGCGACGCTAAACAAACGTTTAGGCAAGTTTGAAAGAAACGATGGTTAAGCTTCTGGAAACTGCAGCTCATGTAGTTGTTGTTTAACATTAACATTAAAGAAGCAAATATTATATAAATAACATCAATAAAATCTTTTTTTTTTTTTTTTCTAAAATTACTCTCGTGGCTGCACTGCTGTACTGTAGGTAAGATTATAATTTCATGAAGGTACCTACTCAGACTGTAATTAAAATGGGAAAGTCTTTGAAACAATAGAAAATGTTTCTAAAAATCTATAAAAATTGAAAAGATTTTTTTACAACCGTTGCTTTGATGAGGAACTACTTCAGAGATAGTAGGGAAAAATACACGTCAATCGTTGCAGCACAGGCACACATATGCAAAATTTCTAATACGTAAAAAGTTTAAATTAATGTTGCCAACATTATATATTACCGTAAATAGAATGAAAGCAACAGATAAAATAACCGATATTTACCGATAAAATTACTTGTCGAACAAAATGTAAGCAAGCTGAAACCTTAGGTTGAGTCAGCAAATTATATACTTTTCGCGATCGTCTGGCTAGCTTCCAATGACAAGAGCTGGCGGCTAGAGGGATGTAGCCAATATTTTGAGCGCCTACAAGATATACTTTAAAATTAAAGTGGAAGAGGTCAACGCGAAGTTGTACTACATTTTTGCCAACGAATAGATTTTTTTTAATACGATTTATTAAAGGCATTAAGGCGTTTACAAACAGGCGCGGCGCGACAGCGTGACGCGACTCTCGTTGATCAATATCTATGTAAACTTCAAAAAATTGTTCCACAAGAATGTCGTAGCGCTGTCCCGCCAGTCTGAAGAAGCCTTTAAAGTCATAGATTGATTGATCAAAATTCCGACACACCATGAGTGTTATCTAGGTAGGCTCTTCCTCTATTCTACTTAGAATTTAAAATAAACGGTCCTAAATTGTTTCTATATATATTAATACCCACCACTTGTATACATTACGGCATGCAATAAGTATTATATTTGAGACTAGCTTTTGCCCGCGGCTTCGCCCGCGTGGATGTCGGAAATTAACGCAGGAGGACGTACTACCGCGGTAAGATGTGTTAATACAGGTTATATTATAGGTAATAGCTGTTACCCGCGACTTCGTCCGCGTGGTATTTAACAAAAAGTTTTTCATAAAAACTGTCTTTGAAAACTACGCTGACATACGTCTCAAAATTCAGCGTGTTTTTAGTTTTTTTAAACTATTATTTATTTTTTCTAAAATAAAAGTACCCTAAGTTACTCCTTGTTACATCAGCTATCTTCCAGTGAAAGTTCCGTCAAAATCGGTCCAGCCATTTCAGAGATTAGCCGGAACGAACAGACAGACAGACAGACAGACAGACAAAAATTGTAAAAAATGTTGTTTTGGTATATGTACCGTGTATACATCCATATACACTTAGTAAAAAGTAGTTATTTTAATATTAAAAACAGACACTCCAATTTTATTTATTTGTATAGATTCTAGTTATATTTGAGATTCTAGGTAAAATATAATTAATTGACTGAAACCGACTTTAACACCTATCGTGACTTTAGTTCTCCAAATGTTTCCAAAAGCACACATACGTTGCGTGACCACTTTAAGGTCAGATTATCAAACCTAATTGTTGCTAAACAATCACCCATTTCATATTTGGGGTTAACTAATTAAGTAGGTACGTACAAAACTGAGTTATTGCCCTAACCTAACCAACAGTAGTTAACCAACCTTCACAAAGAGATAGAAAATGGAATAGTTCTTCCGCTATTCGGTATGGATAAACAGTAAGCAATAATTACATTTGATTATCTGACTTTAAAGTGGTCGCACAGCTTATTTGTGTTTTTGGAAACATTTAGGGAACTGCTAAACATTTTGACTAAACATTTGGGCAAACGGAATAGTTCTTCCAGTTGCCCAAAGGTTTAATTTAGTAGATCTATTCAATTTGCAATTCAAAATCCTTATTCTATGCGAAATTAAGCATCCGTTCAGTACTAAGTACAACACGACAGTAACGATTTTAACTATTTCAGTATTTCAGCAATCCGAAGGTATATAAAAAAACACGTAATGATGTGCCATAGTCTGCAAAATTAAAGCAGACGACCCATTAGCGTCAAACAATCAGTAATAACTCAAGATTCCAACTTTCGCTGCAATTAAAAACTAATCAGTCAATTTCCAAGAACTTGGAATGTCGGACAACAATTCATATCAGTAGCGCCATCTATGAATCGACGCTGAAGTTTGCACTGTTCACTTTGTTTCGTGGGGTAATTTTACTGTTTTGTAAGTTGACGGCAATTTAGAGCAAAAAAAGATTTATTTATTATTCAGTACTTTAAAATCAAATCTAGTAATACACTGAATATTAATTAATTTCGTTTAGGAATATAGCTAAGAGGACGCTAAAAGCAAAATACTCAGTGGAAATAAAATTAAAGTACCTAATTAGGTATATGAACGTAACAGAAGTAGCTACTTAAGTAAGTTTTTTCGAGAACCGTTTCCAATTTTCCATTATAATTTCCGAGAAAATCATTTGTTACGTAGCTAATAGGTATTGTTTTCCGAGAAAATAACGATCTGCCTTAAAAGTACTTCGTTTCCTTTTCGAATATTAATTAAGAATTTCCTTAAAAATAATACCTGGAACTAAAACCCTATCGTAGCCCCTAGTAGTCCCTATTGTTATTACATAGGTATGGGAAATTACCCACTAACACTATCTAAATTAGGTTGATCCTATTACCTACTCACCAGCAAAAAAGGTTAAGTGCTTATAATCAATCGATACATTACCTTGAACCGCAAATAAATTTTCCATCCGTAAGTATTGGTACTAAATTCAATACAAAGAAAATAGTACGTAGGTACCTATTGAATGTTCGCAGTGCGCAGGTCTTAAAATGACATTAGTGTTCAGTCAGGTGGTTGCTATCTCTAGTTCGTCACTGCCAACTATATTTAGATCTGTAATTAAAAGGAAAGTTTCTGAGGCATTCCGGCTGAAACTACATATTACTGAGGACCTATTTTGGATTGGTAGGTAATTCAATTTATGATCCTATCTATCTTATGCTACGTAAAGCCACAGTTAGTTTCGAAAAGGCTTTAGTTTACGTTGGAATAAAGACGATGATGTAGTGAGTAGATTATGTTAGCTATGATGCTACCCTTTCCTTTGAAAGAAACACATAACGAGTGTTTCAAAACTAAATCGTGGAAATGCCAGAGTTTAACCAAATATTATACCTACCTATTTGAAAAAAAAAACGCAAAATCACGAATTTAAATACAAAAACCATAAAAATCTCTGCAGCTTTGTAATAAGTTTTATTATCTCGTAAAAGTTGATTGAACGAAAAGATTGCATTTAAACTTCTGGCACCGCGTCTTGGCATAGTGCAGTATGTCAAGAATAAAACGAATTGGAACTAATAATAAAATATACATTCTCTTTAGAGTTATGCAGAGAAACCGCAATATATGGAAGAGCACTAAGTACCTAAGTAAAGAACTAAAAAGTAAGCTGCGTTTACGGTTTTTTTTTTTCCAAAGAAATTTGTGTAATGAGTAGTTTCTCTCTGTTCCAATTTTAAATATTTCATTCCCCTGCGCTCTATGCATATACGGCATAGCATACCTACATATTTCGCGCTAAAACATTTTTTATTCGCGGTATTCACCAGTATTGTTGGGCATACCGGTTTCCAACCGCATAGCAGTACCTATGCCAATGACCTCATGAAAATATCTACAATAAGGTTGGCGGCATGCAGTTGTAGTAAAATGTATTGTTTCACCGCATTACCGACAAATAATGCCTACCAATTATCGAACATCAAATCAGTAATGCATAACATAACATAACGAACTGTATATCCCGATGGGTTAGGCAGAGGTGTTCATATAACCCTCATTTAGCCAGTTGTGTTTATGTCTCAAGTCAGTAATAGGGGGTGAGGATAAAAGGACACAGCGGTTCGCTAGGTAATGATGCCGCCGATGAACTAGCCAGAAGGGGGTCGAGCATGACACCGGTGGGACCAGAACCAATCGCGCCATTCCCCATTTTGGGTTCCTACGCTCTCTGGTAAGGAAACGTACCAGGGATCAACACTTTAAGCTATGGGTCGACCAAAGTGAGTGCAGGCAGGCCAAGGAAGCATTACCTGCCATCGATGCCCGCCTCACAAAACAGGTCCTCCGGCTAGACAAACGACAGCTGCGTATGGTTACAGCAGCAATAACTGACCATGGGTCGTTTAATAAACATCTATTTGTCATAGGAGCTACAGACAGTCCGCTGTGCAGAGCCTGCATTGAGGACGACGAGACAGCAGCGCACGTGCTTCTAAACTGCCCGGCGATCGCCACATACAGGGCCAAGTACTTCGGTAACCCGGGTACCCTACGTGAGATAGTCAGCAACATCAAGACGTTGCTGGCCTTTCTCGAGGAGCTGGGGTGGATCGAATAACCGATTTCCCACCCGTACGCAAAATACGCGCTCAGACGTGGAGTTGCGGACACCAGCCCGTTCTACCTATTACCTATTAGGGGGTGAGTCTAAAAATGGGAGTGATATGAAATTTCGAATGACTTTATTGCGACGCACGCTATTTCGAAAATATTTACGAGTGGTACGCCAGTTTGAAAAATGCAGAATGCAGTGTTATTTAACAGTAAGAGAAGAAGGTTGATTTAAGTTAAATGCACAAAGCTAACCACGAAAAAAAAATTACGTTTTTTCTAATTTTCGGGCCAATGTCAAAATGTATCTTGATTCAAATCAAATCAAATCAAATCAAAAGTCATTTATTCAAACTAGGCTGAGAGTCAGCACTTTTTGAACGTCAAAGTTACATGAGACAGTCCCCCCAAAACGCCCGCCCTTCGACACTTCCTAGTGCTTTAGCTGGGAAGAAGAAGTGGCGGAACAAACTCCCCAGCAGCACAGCTGTCTGTTAAGTTAGAAGAACTTGATTCTATACAGTATTGTGTAAGTTATTAATATTATAAAACAAAACATATATTATTCGCCATATGTCAGCTAGCACACGCCAATATACCAACAAAACATTGAAAACTAAACTCAAGCTGAAATAAATAATAAAACAAAATCGAAAACAGAACTTAAAACCTTAATAAAGCCTCCAGGCATAAAGGGCGTGCCCGCTTACATATACGATGCAAATGATACATATACACAATAAATGAAATGAAAAGAAAATAAAAATAAACTAACAAAAGCAGTTAAATAAAAACAAAAAAAAAAAACAATTATATGAACTACCCATATAAACTTTCAGTAGGAAGACTAATTCTGGATTGAAAGAACATAAACATTGTCTTGAGTTGATCACAGCGACCAACTATTCTTATCGTTTAAGTAGTCGTTGATAGAATAGTATGCCTTTGAACAAAGGTTGGATTTTACTTTAGCTTTAAACTCATTAAACTGCAAATCTAGCAAAGTAGAGGGAAGCTTGTTATAAAAGGTAATACCAAGACCAACAAAAGAATTATGAACCTTATGAAGCCGGTGAAAGGGAGCACGTAGTTTATCCCTACTTCTAGTATTAATATTATGAATATCACTGTTTTTAGTGTAAAGGTGTATATTTTGCCTAATATATAAGATGTTGGCGAAGATGAATTGTGATGCCACCGTAAGAATACCAATATCTTTAAAGAAATCTCTCAGAGAAACTCTCGCACCTAGTTGGTAAATCGCTCGAACAGCTCGTTTTTGAAGAACAAAAATATTTTGAATGTCCGCGGCTTTGCCCCACAGCAGAATGCCGTAGGACATAATGCTATGAAAATAACTAAAATAGACTAATCGAGCTGTATTAACGTCCGTGTACTGTCTAACTTTCCTTACGGCGTAGGCGGCCGAACTGAGCCTTCCCGCTAGGCTTGATATATGTGATCCCCACTGAAGTTTGGCGTCTACTGTTATACCGAGAAAAACTGCCGAGTGTACAGTTTCAAGCACCTCATTATCTAAAACGACATTGGGTCCCAGATTCCTAACATTCGGTAAGGCGAACTTTATACATTTCGTTTTCTTAGCATTAAGAACTAGGTTATTTGTGGTAAACCAATCCGTAACCATTGAGAGCGCACTATTCACGTCATCAAAATCTTTTCTATTCCTGTCTACTTTAAAGATAAGTGAGGTATCATCAGCAAATAGTACAATGTCACAGACATTCTTTAAATAGAATGGTAAGTCGTTAATATACACTAAGAATAAGAATGGACCCAGTATTGAGCCTTGAGGTACACCTAACTGAACTAGTAGCCCGGAAGATTTTACACCATTGACATCTACACATTGGTGCCTATTTTGCAAATAAGAACTTATGACATTGAGAGCTTCGTTTTGAACACCGTAATGACGTAGTTTACGCAAAAGTGTGTCATGGTGAACGCAATCAAAAGCTTTGGAGAGATCACAGAAAACCCCGATAGCATTTTGCGAGTTCTCCCATGCGTTGAAAATGTGTTTCAGCAGAGCAACACCCGCATCTGTTGTCAAACGACCTTTTGTAAAGCCATATTGCTCATTATGAAGGAGGCTATTTAAATTAAAATGTCTTAGCAACTGCTTGAGTATTAATTTTTCAAATATTTTACTAAATGCAGGTAAGATAGAAATGGGCCTAAAATTGCCAACGTTATTTTTATTACCTGTTTTAAATAATGGTATGACTTTACTACTCTTCATGAGGTCAGGAAAAGATCCTGAATCAACACATTTATTAAAAGTTATAGCTAGATAGGGGGCTACGATGTCTATTATATTACTTAAAAGTTTAACGGAGATGCCCCAGAAATCTCCAGTGTTTTTTGACTTAAGTGTGTTAAAAATATTAACCACGTCACGAGGCGTCACATGTTCGAAACTAAATAAGCGACTACATCTGGGCACACTACTATGCAAAAGGTTTTCAGCTTTAGACGGGGACGAATTTAAGGAGCAAGTCGTAGTTATAGGTATGTTGGCAAAAAACTCATTAAATGCCTCAGCTACGTCGGCAGCTTTATTAACCAATTTGTTGTCAATCATAATCTCTAGTTGTTTTTCCTGTTTAATCGATTTACCCGTTTCATTGTTAATAATTTTCCAAGTGGTTTTATTTTCATCATTCATAAACACTACTTCATGTTCTTTCAACCAGTGTTCAGTCAAACATAATACCTGAACATCATGGTTTTCGATAAATAAACTTAACTCTAGTTCTTTGCCAGACAAACCCTGCATATTTTGATGAACAACGTTCAACACACGCAGCTTACCCGTTGTCGCACCTAACAGTTTAAACTACCAGGTGTATCAAAAGTGGTGTTAGTACCACTACTAACAGCAATCGATGGTACACTACAGGTACCAGTGTGACGGTGTAAATTGTATGCTAAAAGATTAGCAATTTGTCTCCTACAACTAGGTGGCAAATACAAAGTGTAATTTGTCAGTTTGTAATCAGTAATAAATTGATTACAATCAAAATATAAAATAGCGTCACTGTGACGACTAGTCCTATTATAAATTAACATATTTAAATTATAAATGTGCCTGTTTTGCTCCTCAGACAAGTATTGCGAATAAGGCAAGGCACAGAAAATAAATTTACAGTGATTGGTCTCATTGAGATGTAACATCAAATGGACACATTGAATTATTTCTTTTTTTCTAACATTTAAACTATCCCCATATAATAATATTAGATTAAAATATTTAATCCCATTAAATGATAATTTCACGAAAAAGTCATTCAATGAACTTTAAGGGTTGTATGGATTATTTTAATGATTTATGACATAATTATGTAGTATATATTTATAACATACAACCGGAAACTATACAAGTCAGTGAAAATTGCAAAAAAACGTAAGAATTTTTTCATTTCAGCTACTTCTTTCGGCTACCTTAGCGTATCTACCTTAAGTAAGTAAATAGAGTTAACACGTTAACTGCCATGTCGGACTATGTGTCCGACACTTTTTGTTCCATTCATGCCTTGTCGGACTATATGACTGACAACACGTACAAAATCTGAACATGTCGTTGCTGCCTGGCGGCCATGTTTGGAATAAATACTGTATTTATGAAATAAATAATCTATTTAAAGTGAAATAACACTAAGTACATTTTTTTACTTTTTCTGATTTTAACGTGTTAAGCGTACAGCTGAACTCATTGCGCACATAATAGACTTGGTAACTGCAACCTAAGAATTTTGAACTCTCAAGTTACTTAGAGAATAGAAGCTATTATTGCTTGCCGGTGTTTATTTAACACTCTCACCGCCACCCATATATAGAATTTTTCAGTGCAGCAGGCCATGCGGTCTGCCGGCGGCCGCAACTTTGCCTACCCGTGCAGGCCGCGGTGAAAAATCTGTAACGAGTGAAGCGGGCCGTACGGGCCGCCGGCGGGCTCACTGTTTGTTTTTACTAGCAAGCCGTGCGGTCCGCCACAACCTCGCAATTTCATATTCAATTTGTAGTGCGTGACCTGCTGCTACAGAAAAATGAAACTGCCAGATGCAAAGTTTATTTCTTTACCTACAATTAAGTAATAACGGAAATTTTGTTGGATTTTGGCGCGCAAGATACGGTGCGCCGGCGGCCCGTACGGCCTGCCGATCTCGCTCAGTGCAACATGTAGGTGGAGTAACTTACTCGAAAAGATACGCCCCGCCGGCGCCGGCGGACCGTATGGCGGTGAGAGTGTTAAGTGAAAATAGTACGAGTATCTACTTACCTACCTTAATGTCAGCAAGTAATCTTAAATAAAGTTTCCAATCGGAAGGTTTTTTGTTCTCAGAGCCCAAACCCGATGAGTAAGAACTATGGGGTTGTGGACTTAGTATAATAATAATAATATTCCACAACTATCACACAACGCCATCTAGTCCCAAGCTAAGCAGAGCTTGTGTTATGGGTACTAGACAACTGATAAACATACTTACTTATATATTTCTAAATACATACAT
This sequence comes from Aporophyla nigra, assembly GCA_947507805.1. Taxonomy (NCBI): domain Eukaryota; kingdom Metazoa; phylum Arthropoda; class Insecta; order Lepidoptera; family Noctuidae; genus Aporophyla; species Aporophyla nigra. Next base: position 22,105,891 of record OX382308.1, on the reverse strand, counting down.
ATTATAGATAAATTACACCCAGACACAGAACAAATGATCGTGCTCATCACACAAACATTTGTCCTGGGTGGGAATCTAACCCACGACCTCCGGCATAGCAGTCAGGGTCGCTAACCACTAGACCAACAGGCCTGTCAAAAGTATAGAGGCCGTATACGATTTAGGTACTTGCGTTTACAGATGTATGTCTGCTTACAGTTCAAATACTGTATTTCCACAAGTTCTAATGCACACTTTGAAACATCGCTTCAATTATTATCCACTGAATTATCTTTTTTTGTCGAATATTAAAATGCTTGAAAAGATATTATCTGGCTATATATTATATATTTAAATATTTCAATAAAAAAAAACAAGACAGTTAAATTCAAATTGACAAAAAAAAACCGGCCAAGTGCGAGTCGAACTCGCGCACTGAGGGTTCCGTACAAACCTGTAGGTATTCACGGTTTATGCATAAGGTTTATGTTTATGATTTTTTTTGTTTTTTAATTTTTATATTTGAGTTGATTGAATGGAAGGTAAATTGCGGTTTACGATTTATGACGTATTAAAAAAAACTACTTACTAGATCTCGTTCAAACCAATTTTCGGTGGAAGTTTACATGGTAATGTACATCATATATTTTTTTTAGTTTTATCATTCTCTTATTTTAGAAGTTACGGAGGGGGGGGACACATTTTACCACTTTGGAAGTGTCTCTCGCGCAAACCATTCAGTTTAGAAGAAACTGATACAGGATACTAGAAACCTCAATATCATTTTCGAAGACCTACCCATAGATACCACACACGTACGGGTTTGATGAAAAAAAAAAATTGAGTTTCAGTTCCATGTATGGGGAATCCCAAAATTTATTCTTTTTTTTCTGTTTTTGTATGAAAATCTTAATGCGGTTCACAGAATACATCTACTTACCAAATTTCAACAGCATAGCTCTTATAGTTTCGGAATAAAATGGCTGTGACATACTCGGACAGACAGACAGACAGACAGACATGACGAATCTACAAGGGTTCCGTTTTTTGCCATTTGGCAACGGAACCCTAAAAATAGAATTAAAACCAAGCAATTTCAAAATATTAAATCTAAGGTGTAGTGTCATTAATTGAATAATAGCACATCTTGATATGTGCACTAGGGCTGTTAATTTCCTTTTAAAGATTTGGTTTGGATTTTTATAATAATAAAAATACTGGTATTTTGGTTTATATGGTCCCAACCCATGCCGCACATACTTTTTTATAGTAAAACTGTAATTTAGGTATCATTTTGTATTTTGTTCCTATATTAGCTTTTCCCAGCCCCGTGTCGTAATATATCTACATCTTTACATAGCACAAAACAAAGTCGTATTTTGTGTTTGTACGCTTAGATCTTTTTGCGCTTCTTTTTTAGCTTGAATTTTAATGCGGTTTTCAATAATTCAAGAGGAAAGTTAATATGTATAATACGCGGGTGAAACCGCTGGTTAAAGTTAGTAGATAATAAAACTAAATTGGAAGTTTCTCTCATTCGAATCAGAAACGGTATTCACAGAACGTATTCCCCGGCTCCCGTATCACTTACCTATAAAAGATTCCTTCACAGTGCACCTGAGCCGGTGTAACATTCCCGGCTTACACTTAGAGCTCCGAGGCTGAAGTTCTTACTGAACAATTGGTTTAAAGATTTTTTCCGTTACTTATGTACTTGTTTCCTCTGGGATGACAACAGTTTAAGTGGTCATTACATTGAGTGCTGTGCTACGAGAGTTGGAGCGGCTATTAGTGCAATGTTGATAGTCAGACTGAGAGGCTTCGTGAAGAGGAACGGCTGTAAGGGACTGTTAAGAATTAAAGTGTTTCTTAAGTTCTTACTCTTTTCTACTGTACCTGTACGTATCTACTGAATCTAAAGCACAACGTCGATAGTTCGAACCTGGCAGTTTCTACTTGTTCTGCTATCTCTTGCTCTTTCAGGGAACAAGTGATAAATAGCAATGAACTGAATTATTATTTCACGACATAACCTTGGGAGTTCGTTGCGCCACTTCTACTTCCCAGCTAAAGTACTAGGAAGTGAAGGGCGGGCGTTTTAGGTGACTGTCTTAAGTAATTTTAACGTTCAAAAAGTGCTGAATTTCAGCCTAGTTCGAATAAATGAATTTCGATTTTAATTTGCGTGGACTTTTTCATGAAATAGTAATTCAATGGGATTAAATGAACTTAAAGGGCTGTATTAATTGTTATAATTCTGTAAAAACATTCGTGTTACGGTCGCGAAATCATATTTTGTTCAACATACCTACAGCCCGACACTGACCCGCAAATAGCAAAAAACGTAATAAAATTACAATTTCTCGGGGTAGCACTTCCCCCTTAACATAGAAACATAAACATTACTGTGTCTAGTACTTGGTAGGTACCCTCTGACAACAAAAAATAAACCGACAGATTTTCAAACCCAAGTCTATTGATATGTTTATAATATCAGTTCATTACTGTCCTATTACTGGGCAAAGAGCTCTTCCCAACCGATATGGCATGAGCATTGACTATCACGCTTGCTCAAGACGCGTTGGCGATCTCAGATTGCCTGTTGCTATTTCAGACAGAAAATAACGAAAGTTTCTGGAAAAACTAAATCTAACAATGTAACTCCAATTGCGTAACACTTAAGAAGTACACATATATTGCTGATCCATTGCTTAAAAATTTGTCTGCTCAACAACTTGAACGCAATGAATATTGTTGAACTGTCAAAAGGAACGCCATTCACAATCAAAATCATAACATTTTATTTCACATAAACCTACTTACATGGGCACCCTGCCAGGGTCGCGAGATTGGACACGGTGGAGCATACGGTGGAGGTGTGCCCTGCCTGGGCGGAGCACCGCCGTGTCCTCGTGGAGGCGATCGGCGGCGGCGACCTCTCGCGTCCGGCCCTGGTGCGAGCCATGGTACGGAGCGAGAGGGCATGGGAAGCCGTCACCTCCTTCTGCGAAGCAGTAATGCTCGTGAAGGAGGAGGCGGAGCGCGTGAGGGAGTGGCAGTCTCTGCGCCCTCACGTCCCTAGCCGCCGCAGGAGGAGACGCCCCGGGCGTCGGGAGTCGATTGCGGACTCCCGGCCACCGTAGGCGCGAGCTTGCGGGCGGCGAGCAATGGGTAGCTCGCCGCCCGGTAAGGACCAAGCTCGGGTCGACGGCGCGTAGTGTTCCACGCGCGCCTCAAAGAGATGTCAGCAGCAGTGAAGGGGTCTGCTAGGACCGGTGCCTGCCGGGGTCGCGTGATTGTTCGAAAGAGATACCGTGGCCCCGGCACATGGGCAACTGAAGGAACACGGGTGGGTTTTAGTCAGTAAAAGTCTGACACGCCCTCCCGCTCCGCCCAGAGCGGGAGAAGTCATTTGATGATTTCCCATCCAAAAAAAAAAAAAAAAAAGGGTCGCGAGAGTTGTTCGAAAGAGATACCGTGGCCCTGGCATATGGGCAACTGAAGGAACATGGTTGGGGTTTAGTCAATAAAAGCCTGACACGCCCTTCCGCTCCTCCCTAGAGCGGGAGAAGTCATTTGATGATTTCGCAACCACAAAATAAAAAACCTACATGGGCAAAACGTCAGAAGCTAGGTGCACGGTTCTAATTGGTCGTTTCCCGTGGAGAAGAGTCAACAAGATATTCACCGGTTACTCTTTAAAAAAAAAAATTGGCATACCTATATTGTTTTAAAACTACGGTTTTATTAGGTATGGGAGGATAGTACCAGAGGGGTAATTGCGAAACATAATCAGTGTCATTTCGATAGTTATACAACATTCATTGCGTTATTAACTTGTTGAGCCGACAATTTATTCGAACAAATGACGCAGTGGTTTAGAAATAATCTTCAATCCCATTCAGATTCTGATAAATTATGCGTTTCACAATTAGTGTGCAGGTACTTATTGAAATAGAAAATGGTCTTGAAATATAGCTTCATTCCTACTGTTAGTGTGTTACGCAATTACCCCGCTGAATAATATTGATAGCGGAAGCCTGAACACCGATACAAACCCACCACTTATGCTAAGAAGCCTTCCTTGGAACGTCAAGACTGCGCGTTCACTACTCGAATGTCAGATTATGTAAATGGAGTGAAATGCATTCTCATGATAACATTAAATTCTGATTCTGTGAGCAGTTCCACTATAATACTGCTGAATATTTATCTACTCCAGTATTTCAGTTAAGTTAGCATTTAACTAAAGCGAACTGATGTAAATAAAGATATTTTTATTTCTGGTGTCGAGTGGTCGTTGGTCACGCAAATAAATTATGCAGATCCAAAAGTATTATGTAGCATAATAATTGTGTACGTAAGTAATAATAAAATCTATCCATCTACTTATCTAATCTAACTAGCCTGTACCTACTGTCCCATTGCAGGATAAAGGCCTCCCTCTCCCTTTTCTACCTTGCCTTTTGTTAATGCTGGCCAGTCCTTACGGTAGCAACGAAACCAAAGAAACGATGGATGGACTGTGTGAAATAAGGATAGAAAGGGGGTACCTGCTGAGACGGCGACTGATAGAGAGGTGTGGAAGAAAAAGACACGTTGCGCCGACCCCAAAAAAATGGGATAAGGGCAGGAGAATAAATATAAATATCTTAGGACAACCAACACACCGTTATCTGATCCCAAACTAGGCAGAGCCTGTACTATGGCAACCAGACAACTGATAAATATACTTATATATTTCTAAATACATACATATTATAGATAAATTACACCCAGACACAGAACAAATGATCGTGCTCATCACACAAACATTTGTCCTGGGTGGGAATCGAACCCACGACCTCAGTCTCAGCAGTCAGGGTCACTAACCACTAGACTAACAGGCAATGAACTGAGCATATTTATTTAAAAAAAGAAACATTCAAGAATAATAAAAAATAATAGCCCACCGTTGTCCGGAACAGGATCCACGCTATCGGCGGTCAGGATTCTAGAGAGAGGAATCTCCTTACAAAGTGAGCCGTGTTCAGAATTACTGCTTTCTGAATCAAGCCCTTGATCAAAAATGAGAGCTTCGTCAAGGGTTAGTTGCGCCTCTCAACCATTAAATAGTAGTAAATAATAAGTAATTAAAAAATTATAACTATTATGAATCCTGGAAAGGAACTTCGTTCCATCCGGGTGTCCCTTTACACCTCTATTTTTTTTTATCATGTTTGGGTCTAGAGAAATAACAAGGAAAGTATACGGGCTTAAAAAAAATTTTTTCATTGTTTTACTCATAAGTTCTTTTAGAAAATTTAATGCCCTTTAATTTGACGTATCCAGACTGTCGAAACGATGATTTGCCGCGGAGTTACAGCTTGTTGAAAATCACCCAAAAATTTTTTTTTTTTAATATCCCTTAATTTTTGTGACTAGTGTATTTTTTACTTCCGCCCTACCTGTAGCCAATGCTGCCCTGCCTCAAATTCGAGTTTAGCTACAGCCCTGGCTCACAATCATTGCGCGCCGCTCTACTCGAAACAATAGTCCTGTTTGTGATGAATGATGATGGATCCATCCTAGTGCAATGAAATATATCCCTTTTCGAGAATTGGGTTGGGCTCATGCTTGTAGTCTGGCACTTCCAGTTGAACAAGACTGTAGGTATTTCAGAGCAAGTTGCTGGCGATACTGGCTAAAAGGTGGAAAATTCTGGAGCATCAATTTATCTCTGTTTTATGTAAATGAAATGAAATGAAATGTTTATTTCTGTAAGTAGATCTTATAAGACACTTTTACACGTCAACATTTTTGGTCAATGTTTTTTTTTAAACTAGACGGCGCCGGCATTTCTTAGCTGACTGTTCCCTGAGAACAAACTCCGAAACAAACTCAGAGGTCATCATCATCATTCTCATCATTTCAGCCGAAAGACGTCCACTGCTGGACATAGGCCTCCCCCAAGCTCCGCCAGTTCGACCGGTTCTGTGCCTCCCGCATCCAGCGGATTCCTGCGGCCTTCACACTCCAGAATCTTTCGGCCCCATCGGCCATCTGTTCTACTAGCAATATGCCCTGCCCACTGCCGAGGCTGCCGAGATCATAGTCTCTTGTAAAGTCCAAACATTATATTATTAGAATTTTATGTGAGTCTAACAATGTACTAGGCCAATGTCTGGAAGAGCCTTTTGAAGAATGAGCAATGCAGCTTTGAGCTGACCTGTCCCATCAGACGGCTTGTATGTATTAGTCATCTGTCATCGTGTAGCTCAACCCATTTAAGGGAGCTCAACGACCCGTCACAAGACGCTACCAGATCTGCAGGACATTTGCCATATACAAAATACTCAAAGCCGCCAGACAGTTATGTTATAGAGTCAATTCAATCTAGCCTGCAAATAAAATGACTATTCACATAGAAGTCGGGTATCTTTATAAATAGCAAACATTGTTTTATCAGAAAAAGGCAATATTTTGTGTTTTAAATTTATGTTAGAATGTTGTTTGTTCCATAAACATTTCAAGATTATCCATAGAACTCGGCACCCACTTAGAGCTTTGTTATTTTATCGGGGCAGTCGGCAACCACGCATATTCTTTACACTAACTTGGCTCCAATTTCCACATTTATGTTTTTGTCGCCACGTACTAAAAGCAGAAGAAAGTGGTGATTGATCGTTGATCTAGAATTTGTGAGTGAGCTTTCCGAATTTTTTACTAAAAAATGTCAGCTCTCAGCTGTCATAATCATGATATGTCCTTAACAAAAAAGCATAATTAGAAGATAAAGACTACCTTGAAGACGTGTCCATATTTAAAAAAAAAAAAAAAAAAAAAAAAAAAGATGAAGAAGATGTTTACTAACAAAATTTGTCTCGTCCTTTCAGCTACTATAATACCACGAAGTGAAAAGTCCGACGGCCCAGTGTACTGCATTGCCGTCACTACTTGACACTGGCAGAATAGTCGAAAACGGCTCAGTTGCCAAAAAGGGAAAAAAAAAAGGAAGTTTGGCAATAATTCCTTCTGCACATGTGGCTTGCTTGGTAGCTCATTACAGGATGACCAGTGTCTATTAACTGCTCCCAAATGACGATGTACATTTATTTGTATTTTTTTTTTTTACATTCTTGTTTGACATTACTCATTTTTAACATTATATACTTACAATTCTAAATAGGCAACATGCAATATTTTTATTTTTGTTTTCACTTTAAAGAATTCCATGTAGAATAGACCACAAATATATAAAAAAATTAAAATATTGTAATTTATCGGAAAAAATGAGGTTTTAAATTGACAGTTTAAATTTTCCCGCGAAAACGGACCTATAGTTCCGATGACGTCATTCTTGTCTGTCACTGGTTGTATTTGTTGGTCGGCTTTCATACTTTTGCATATTTTTTCGACTTTTGAGATAGTTTTTTTTGAAAAATTTAAAATGGACTATCCGTCAACATCAGGTGATCATAACAATACCACTAATAATCCAGCCAGTGAGTCCGTGTATACTTAAACAAAGTTTCCAAATAAATTGTTTTTGACTGGACCTTGAGACCCAAAACTGAGAAAAAGTTGGTTTCAAGCTGCGAAAAGAAATTTGAGTTTTCTCGAAACACCATTTCAATACTCAAAACTTTATTGCAATCCACAATACATCACATCATCATCATGCATCATTCATTCTTCATTGCATAGCTTTCTTTCCTTTTTGCATTATTCGATGCTGTGAACTGTGAAGATCACTTTGACGTAATAAGTCAGCGAATATACTTGTTATTATGTTTAGTAAATCTGCTTGTACGTGAAAACACGTTAGTAACCTACCTAATACTTACAAACTTGTCTATAACATGTATTACATTTATAGTTGGAGAATGACGTCAAAAATTGGATTAAAGTTTAAAATGGGTGGAGGAAAACTTTTTCTGAAAAATAACTCTTAGTAAATTCCTGGAATCTGCTTTTATAAACCTACCTTCCATTTTTTACAATAAAAATGCAATAATATTCCCATAAAATAATATTAACTTTTACATCCATAGCCTCAATAAGTTGTCATAACAGGAGTGAGGTGACGTCACTCTTGTTATAAACGCTGATTGGTGTTTTGAAATACGTTTTGTTTCAAGTCATTTTTAACTCGTAATTATTGTTAAAAATGAACATTATGTAACATAAAAACATTGCAGTGGCCCTTCTTTTATACTTTTTTAACATTTTAATCATAAAATTTTCATAAATATTATATTTGCATCTTCCCTATTGTAATTGTACTCTTTAATATTGGTTGTCATGGCAACAATGACATTTGGTTTAAATTGTGTAATGTCTTATTTAGGAAATACTATTATTTATGTAGTAGGCCTTGTAGACTGTAGACAATTTTCTAGCTTATAGGTACAGTACCTGGTACTTGTTAACACTGTAATTTGAAACCATTGTAAAAACCAATTATTTTTAAAAAAGTAACCGAGGAGTTTCTTGCCGGCTCTTCTCCATAGGAATCAACAATTTGGAACCGTGCACCTAGCTTCTTATGTTTCATAAGTGCCCATGTAGGTACCTATATGAATTAAAATACATACATACAATCACGCCTTTTTCCCATGGGGGTAGGCAGAAACCACGGAACGCCACCTGCTACGATCTCTACACATTTCTTTTGCCTCGTTTAGGTTCATACAATTGGTCATACACACACGCCGGTTGCGAGTACTACGCACCTGACCTTTCTGAAGAACATCACCAATAAGGTCCATATATGTCCTCCTAGGGCGTCCCCTCCCGGTGTTTCCACTCACATCTGCCTTGTAAATACCTTTTGTGAGCCGACCTTCATTCATCCTCTCAACATGACCAAACCATCTAAGCATACTTTTTTCAATTTTTGTCACTACATCTTCTTTTAAACCACACCGTTCTCTTATACATAATTCCTCAGCCTATCATTCATAGTCACACCACACATGCTTCGCAAGGAACGCATTTCCACAGCATTTATTCTACTTTCATGCTTCTTTTGCCATACCCAACATTCACTTCCATACATAAGCGTAGGCACCAGTACACCATTGTGAACAGCGCCAGTCGAGCCTTATCGGACAACAACTGGTTGGTCACAATCGCATGTAAAGCACCATTTACTTTATTTCCCGCATTCACTCTTCTTTCCACATCTTTATCTATTACGTATTGTGCGTATTTATCATTATGTAGTGGAGAAAATAAACGTTTTTATTATTTATTATTTTATTATTATTTATTATTTATCAATCTTTCCATCCCTTGTAAACAAACTCCCCAAATATAAGAACTCACTTACTTGCTAAATAAAAATATTTTGATATTTAAATTGGAACGCAAATTATAGATGTGTGGTTAAGTGATTAATTCAGAATGAAGCCCTACATGGGCCCACGTAAGCCTAAGCAGTTATCGGTTTACAGTTGCTTACTTCTTCTTATTATTTACCATGGCTATCACCAAATTAACGTAAAGCTGCAGTAGATACCTAATACTTCTTCATCGTATTGTTGCTTTACCCCTAATATTTTCCTCCATAATTGTGTTTTATTTAAATAACTATCCTTTATCTGCTCTTATTATCGTAAGAACGCTTGACTTAGGGATAAATTAGGTATACCATAATCTAAATGAAAAAATACAGTGCGTAGCTATCCAAAACGAAAACAGCAGTTCCAATCGGAATAAAGAAGTAATATTTTAGTCTACAGTCAATGTACCATATTTAATATTATATTTAATCTAATTTTTTGTCATAGTAAATTATTTAACGTAAAAAGTAAACTAGTAAAATGGTAGTTTCACAGAACAAACATCAAACATTATTAATCTGTGGTGATAGATGGTGAAACTTGGCAACACAGATGACAGCCAGCTTTCCGTCAGCATAATAAATTATTTTTTTATCATCGAAAATAAATATATATTCTTGCATTTCTAGTGTATAAACATAGTGTATTTTTATATAAAAACTATTACTAAAATGTTTAGTTAGTGTAGCAAAGCGTTAATGTGTGAATAAAAGTGAATGTGAATGTTCGGACTCCATTCTACAATGAAAGATGTCTTATTATTGGTGTGTGTACAACCGAACAAAACGAAAGTGACTAGTTGACCGTGTGTTAAACAGTGCTTATTGAAACACTCGGGCTCACTCGGCTGGCATTAAAATGGCGCAGACGGTGAGACGAGCGATTGAGGGCAGATACCCGTCCTGTTACATACCCAGTAGGATAAAAGAGAGACGAGCGAAGGCTAGGGCATTAAGGTAAATATTGCTTTTTTCAGGGCATTGGCACTTCGCAGCAACGCCTGGTGTCTAGTTTTTTCGTCGTGTTATTTTTCCATCGATTTTTGCGAGTGCTGCAATGTAAACATACATTCAATATCACAGTTAGGAAATAATAAGCCTGACAGTGCACCATGAAACTTTGAAGTTAGTGTTATTGATTAATATTTCTTCATTGTTTTCTCATAATAATGACAGGATGTAATCAAGTGTGTGAATTGAGCAGTGCCTTTGAATATTACCACTTAATTGGTTGGTAATGTTTAAATTTGATCATTGGAAAATGTTTAGCTGACACAGAAAATAAGTTTGTTTATTAACTTTTTTTAGCACACATCATATAATTTAATCAAAAACCAGTATTTACCGTATTCCTTGACCTACTTTGTCATTGTTTTTTCAGGTTAGAACAGCAAAGAAAACCTGACAAGCCAGAAGACTTTGTATGCTATTCGGACAGTGACAGTGAAGAAGAAACACCAACACAACAACATAGGATATTATCAACATCTTATAACTTTGTTGACTATGTACGGTCACGAGAAATACAAACCGCTGAGGTATTAATTTAAATCTTTATTACAGGATGGTATGGGCATCGACGAATCCCCCTGCATTGAAATTTTTATTTTTGCAAAAAGGTTTTGTTCCACCATTTAGACCACATAGGTATTCCACTTATCTATGAAACAGCAGATTTTTAATATGTGGCTAGAAATAGACCCCAGCTAGAATTATGTGCTGAATTCATAGATTCACTTTGTTCCTGCCACCCTGTATTACATATAACTTGAATTCCCCGTGAAGAAAAGAAAGAAAATAAATTTACACACACATTTCCTTTTCCTTGAAACATTAAACTGCTTTCCAGTCAACTTTTCTTAACCACATTTTTTTAAATGCTGCTTTCCAGAATCAATGGTTAATTTAAAAACCTAATACCCTAATAAGTTCATAGTACAATTTACAAGTAGCACAGAAGGTGCTGGCAGCAGTACGCGCCTTGTAGGAACAGCAATGATCTATAAATAGATCATTCAAGATACAATCAATTAATTTATAGATCACTTTATGGCCTCTTAATTAATTACTAGGTATAATCAAATGGTAATATGATATCTTATCACCATTTGTAAATATTAAACATATCTGGCAAAATGTGTACTTCAGATATACGTCTGCCTAACCATTTGTGAATACAGGCATGGTGTTGTTATGTAACCATATAACTATTAATTTTAAATTAGCTTTTCCTGTGTGTACGGGTCTCCCTGTGGCAATGGCTGCGACTCATGAGTTGAAGGCACTTTACTTTGTAAAATTATTTCATCACCACTCAAAACAGTGAAGGAAAACATCAACTTGTGAGGAAACCTGCATGTCCTACGGTGTCCGCGTGGTGGATTATGGCACAGTCCCTTACAGAGAGGAGGTCCGTGTCCCAGCAGTAGGAACATTATTGGCTGATTAAACTATCGCGCACCGGCGCATCCCCCTGCATGAAGGTTGGAAATCGAACGGGTATAAAAGAAAAAGTAAGCCATATCCTAACTCAAGTCATGGTCTAACTGTGTGCCAAACATTGAAATCCGTTCAGCTGTTAAAGCATAAAAAGGTAATAGACGGAGAAGAGTTACTTTTGCTTTTATAGTATTAGTATGGATAGGAAACATGCTAAATCTGGAAAGAAACCCCTTACATGTCTAAGAAAACATTTAATGCAGTGAAGAATGTAAATTACTTAAATAAAGTAAGTAATCTCAAATTAAACAAGAATGACAAAGGTCCTTCCTCAATCGTAACATTGTTGCATGTTTACTTAGTTTTGTAATTGTGACAATGTCAAAACATTTGCATTACCTATACAAATATTACTTATAAATTAAAGCCGCTTTTGCTGTCTGTGTGACTGCTTTTTCAACAGAATTGGATGTGGTTTACACCAGCACACATAATCCATAACATCATGCCTGTATTCCCCACAGAGTTAAGCAGAAGTGTACCTTTAGTACACCCACATTTTTAAGCTATTTTTAAGTCCCATGCAATAGGGGGAGAGCCTATTGCCATTAACCAGGCACTCATACAGACTCCGAGCTGCTATTGAAAAATTTCATAAGGAAAACCCAATAACCGATTTGGGACTTGAACAGGACCAACGAGGCTGGCAGTTTTCATCATCACATAGATAATTGATTTTTTAAGGTCTATGTGTATAAAACATTAATATTAATACATATTGTAATAAAGAAATCTCAATGCCTTATCGTGTCATAAAATCCGTGTGAAGCAGGGAGGCATTGCTGGTGTTGTTATAATCTTATCTTATTGCATTTGGCTCAGATGCCCTTGACTCTTATTTTAGGTACATATCAGGTATTTTTTTGGTTAATATTACTCAGTTATACTGGATTTTTAGGTTTATTTCCAAAATACTGGTTATCTAGGGATCTATAATAACATTTTAGTGAGTACATAATACTAAATTACAAATTCATTTTAGGAAAAACTAGTACACCTGACTCATATGTTTGAGGCAATGGTTCCTGTTCACTGTGATGGATAAAAATATGACTATCTGAATATTTATGCATGTTGCTAATGACCCCAGCAGTTGCAATACACGCCAGATAATGGTACTTACAATAAATTCACCATTCTCCAGCCCTTATCAATTTATTTGGGGTCGGTTCAGTCCATCCATCGTTTCTTTGGTCTCCCCCTACTCTTATAGCCATCGACAATCATACACAAAACTTTCCTCACGACATTTTCCTTATTCCTTCATATCACGTGCCCATACCATGACAACCGATTCCCGCACAACTTTTCAGCTATCGGTGCCACTTTCAGACTTCCTCTTATGTACCCATTTCGTATTCTATCGATTCGTGTAACACCACACATCCCGGTTAACATTAAAATCAAATGAAATATAGTTAGGCTTTTCATCCTAGCATATTTTTTTCACCAAGGTGATGGTGGCCTTCCTGGAGGAGCTGGGGTGGATCGAATAACCGATTTCCCAACCGTACGCAAAATACGCGCTCAAACGTGGAGTTGCGGACACCAGCCCGTTCTACCTAATCCTAGCATTATACTGACTGCGAGACTAGTCTCAATTACTCTCAATAGTGTCCATATTTGGATTAACGGTTGTTATCGCACTAATTAAATATGTACTCAGAATACAGGATGGGACGATCATCCACGCGCAAACCGTACATGAATATAGACTTACTAGCTTAAGTACAAATATTTCGTCGGTTAGTAAAGAAATCTGCAGCTCCATAGAAAAGTGCCATACCTACGCGGCCACAATAACTGACGAAAAAATTTAAAACCTACATTTAAAGTTTCTGTGTACCTGCCTATATTATAACAGGTAGCCTAGCTCAGCTTAAAGTATATTAGCGCCCCTTTCACGTCTTGAAAGAATATGTGCGGAGGCGTTACTTTGCTTTATACACAGGTCTGACTAGAACCCAATCTTTTTTTCCGTTAAACCATGTTTTCATTCAATTTGCCAAAAAACCTTCTAATCCCCTCTCTTTCCTTCCAGCCTCGCTCAGTGGAGCCATCGTACGCAACAAAACACATGCTCACCCACGACATGTTCCGGGAGACGCCTATCAACCTGGGCAACATGAACAAGGTGTTCTGTTCCCAGTGGCTGTCCGACAGACAAGTCGTGTTCGGCACTAAGTGTAACAAGGTAAAAGATTAGGAACTTAGTTCATTTAATGATCAACAGATTTCGTACCAAGGGGATACCCTATGGTAGAGAATCATGGGTCATTACGTCAGATAAGATACGTCCAAAAGATTATAACATACATGAAGATAGACAGCATCTTAAGAAGAAAATAAGTTTATAGGTTAGTAGTTTATAGGTAGTTTAAAGGAAGAAAATAAGTTTATTTGCGGCAGACATGACGCACATAAAGATCAGAAACATACGAAAATAAAAAGCTGGGGGAAAAAACTCATCACATCCACGTAAAACGGCCATCATTCAGCATAATGCTGACCCTTTGCGAGACAGAGTCCTAGCGCTGGTTTTGTGACAGCCTTTAATCTGTTTGTGTTCAGTGACACCCTTTAATTTTCCCCTTGTCTACCTAACTATGTTAAATATTGTAAGGGATTTCATTAAATCTTTCAGCAGGAGATGTAATAAAAACGACTTTATTCTTCCGTAAAATTGTATCTATTAATAAAACGTAAAAGTGTCGGTGAAAGGTGATTAAACTAAAACACACGTAGCTGCACTAGTACTATGATAAGTTTAGTGGGCGGTCCGGGCAAACAACTATATTTGTTTGTTATAAAATAAAGTATTCTGTCATTTGAAAATCTAATTTTACAACCAGTCTTTGTAGCTCAAAAGCTGGTCTAAAACTATCTAACACCAGTTAACTTGCCCAGCGGAAGATAATTCCATTCAACTTCTGCCGCACTCTTCAAGTTACGAGCCCGTTTAGCATGAACACCGTAGAAACGAAAGACAAAATGACATTTCGAAGAATGATTTCTACGGGATGGCGCGATGTCAAAAATGAAAAAAAGATGTCACATGAGATAAAAATAACCTTTTCTTAGTGGAATAGAGACATAAATAGTCAGGGTTCAGAACCAAAGTGGCCTCAAACTATCGCCCTGGAATATACCTCGCTCGATCCTTATCGGTTCGCTATTCCTCTGGTTATGTCGACATCCTGGATAGCGGCGGTCCTCCATTGGCCCATACATGACATCAGGAAGTTGCGCAGCGTTGTATCTACTTTGTACTACTCCAGCACCCTCCTGAGCCATACATGTGGCACCGAGTCATAGGCCTTCTTATAGTCTGTCCAGCATGTCGGCAGATCCCTACGGGAACGACGAACATGTTGACTAATGCTCCTTAGTACAGCGGGACCCGTTCCTACATCCATTTTGAGAGACAGACAAAAGTTTGTGTCAATATGTTTGTAAATTTAAGCTCTCAAAATGGATGTAAGAACTTTATAGACCGTCAGTAGACAAGTGGTCGGTCTATATTATATTATTATAATGTTTGTGGCAGCTGATGGTGTATGACGTGCGACGGCGCACGCTAGACGCCATCCCCACACTGCGGCCGCGCGCGCCCTGGGCCGGCGCCGACCATCAGACCGGCATACACGCGCTGCAGATCAACCCTTCTAGGTAAGTCATCTAGGTACCTGGCAGTTTCGCATATTTGTTCGAAAGAGCTACCGTGGCCCTGGCATAGGCAGCTGAAGGAACACGGGTGGGTTTTAGTCAGAAAAAGTCTTACTCGCCCTCCCAGAGCGGGAGACGTCATTTCATGATGTTTCACCCAAAAAAAGGTAAGTCATCTTAGGCTTTACAGCTGCGGGTGGGCTTTAGCCGGGCGAGTGTAATAATTATTTCTCCATTGTGACCTATTTCCGGCTTTTTCTCTCCAGTTTCTCACTCGAACAGTTCTTAGATCATGGTCTACGCCATCCAACTATCTGACCTTGGGCCAGCCTCAACTTCTCGGATCATCTGGTTTACTATTAAGTAAACGATTGCGTGCTTTGATCTCGACCGTTCTTACGACATAAGTGGAATACTTCTTGGTTATTCCATAATTAATAAACTGTGGGCGCAAACAGCACAGAACCCTGAAATTGGTGATGGGAGTCGCAGCAACCACGTAGGAAATGACAAAAAAAAACTGAGTTATTTGGAATGATTGCGGACCCAAATAGCTACAGACACAATTTCTCGATTACTGACCGATCCAATACCTAAGTATTGCTCGCTCTGGAGCGAGTGTGGAGCCTCTAAACAAACCATGCAACAATTTTGCTGAAGACCATTCCAATTTGCTACATGCTACTTTAGATGACCTGAATAATGCCTCTGATGCCACAACTTACTGGGCTCAAATAATATATTTACCACTTCGAATATCATCGACACGAAAAGACAAAGAACGATTGATCCATTTTTATATGTTGCAAAACTAACTAAGCTTAACGGCTACAGGTGCCTATTGAGAGCTACATAGCACCAATTGGTTTGCCTTGTCAACGTTACAATAAGCCAGCATCTCGTTATAAATGCACGCTGGTAGTCCAACCCCCGACCTATTAGCAGAAACTCCACACAAAGTAACGTCAGTTGACAAACGGATATTCTTTTATGAGTCTCCTACTCGTATTTATCATCATTATTAATTTCCATTACAGAACGTTACTAGCGACGGGCGCGCGGAACTCGTGTGAGCTGGCCATATACAGTCTACCTACCTTAGATCCCGTGTGTGTCGGCGAAGCGCATAAAGACTGGGTAAGAACTCTTCTACTGTTTATTTTCTAATAAATTACTTAATTGTGATGCCTTTCGTTGAAATCGAATGCAGTAATTATGGGGTGAAATTCAAAAATACAAATAGTCTTTGTTCGTCTATCTTTGTTTGCTTTATCTATCATAAGGGAAAGCCATGTAGCCCACTCGTAAGTACATTTCAGTCAATCAGCTTATCGCTTTCCACTGCAGAACCTAGGCCTCTCCCATATTGCGCCAGAATTACCCTTTTGGTTCACAACTCTACATTTGATCTCAAAAAGTAGCTACATTCGGTTTAGTAATAGTTACCTTGTGTAGATCCTGGACATGTGCTGGCTGGACGACGAGTTCGTAGTGACGGGGTCGCGCGACTCCAAGCTGGCGCTGTGGAGGGCGCCCGCCTCGCCCGCCGCGCAGGCCGTGCAGCACTACGTGGCGCCGGTGTGTGTCAAGGAGTGTCGCTCAGGTATGTCTCCAAGCGCTGTGGAGGGCGCCCGCCTCGCCCGCCGCGCAGGCCGTGCAGCACTACGTGGCGCCGGTGTGTGTCAAGGAGTGTCGCTCAGGTATGTCTCCAAGCGCTGTGGAGGGCGCCCGCCTCGCCCGCCGCGCAGGCCGTGCAGCACTACGTGGCGCCGGTGTGTGTCAAGGAGTGTCGCTCAGGTATGTCTCCAAGCGCTGTGGAGGGCGCCCGCCTCGCCCGCCGCGCAGGCCGTGCAGCACTACGTGGCGCCGGTGTGTGTCAAGGAGTGTCGCTCAGGTATGTCTCCAAGCGCTGTGGAGGGCGCCCGCCTCGCCCGCCGCGCAGGCCGTGCAGCACTACGTGGCGCCGGTGTGTGTCAAGGAGTGTCGCTCAGGTATGTCTCCAAGCGCTGTGGAGGGCGCCCGCCTCGCCCGCCGCGCAGGCCGTGCAGCACTACGTGGCGCCGGTGTGTGTCAAGGAGTGTCGCTCAGGTATGTCTCCAAGCGCTGTGGAGGGCGCCCGCCTCGCCCGCCGCGCAGGCCGTGCAGCACTACGTGGCGCCGGTGTGTGTCAAGGAGTGTCGCTCAGGTATGTCTCCAAGCGCTGTGGAGGGCGCCCGCCTCGCCCGCCGCGCAGGCCGTGCAGCACTACGTGTCGCTCAGGTATGTCCTATGAACGTTGTTATCCTGAATTCCAGACTAAAGAATGACACACACAATTTTTTTGTTTGTTTGAGTTACTTGCATTAGTATGCGTTTGGTAGTATAAAAATTTGTTTGTCTGTGAGATGTGTGATTGTGAACTGCAAGAATTAAAATTTAATGCCATTACTTTTCGATAGTTTACAATCGAACCATGGCAAAACGACAAATTGTGAACTGGTATCAAAGTTGTATGCGACGGATAGTATTTTGCGCTACTAAATAGCGATGTGCCACCAAATTGGAAGTAATGCTTGCCGGCCGCTACCGCGGCACCGTTCGCTTCGCTTGCTCGACTCACGCGTGAATGGTTACAGTTTCAACCTATTTTTTATACCAGGGTGGAAAATTCTCAGGGAAGTCCAGAGGTGTCTGTCAGACTGTTGTTGAGCAAAAACTAGCCAGGTGTTCTGTTCACACACTAGCACAGGGGAGCACGGGGTGTAATGCGACTGCCTAACCGGCGGCCCGGCCACATGTTGGACGATTGGGAGAGCGCGCAATCCGCCCTCCGCCGCCGACGGCGTATTGGGCGATTAGTCTCGATCTCCCTTTCCCTTTCCGCAGCTTCATTCTACGAAATGACGGTTTCACAGGAGATCAGGTTTTCAGGGACTCAGGTTTTCCGATCATCAAATACAGTATACTCCCATACTGTACACTCAGCCAATGTATGCCATGCCATAGTATAATATGCAGTCGACGTAGTGATAGCACCGAGCATCCAACTCCGTTTATGCGACACAGATACTTCCCGAAGCAACCATGCCCTGAGAACGTCACCCAAAACGTTAGGAAGCCGTGCCGCGTCCCGAGCTATTTAATAAGCACTGGTTGTACAAATTTCCGTCTTTTTCTATTTGTTCCGTCCAATGTCTGAAACAGCTAGACCAATTTTGACAGAATTTTCACTGGTAGATAGCTGATTTACTACCGGCTAACTGCTTTTTTCTACTTACTACTTTTTGTCCCAGTTATACGTTCCCGTGGGAAAATTTCCGTCATCCACGCGGCAGAAGCCACGGACACAGTTCGTTTGATGTAATTATATTCACAGCACCACTCAACGGCCGTCAAACGTGTCTAAGACGTTTTATCCCCATACGTGATGAGAAACAATATTATTTTAAACCATATTAACAGTGGGATGCTGACATATGATCTCACTTTTTTACTGCAAAATAACGTTCGAGACAGCACCTTGTCAACGGTCAGAAAAACTTACATAGGTGTTGAAATCAATTATCACTTTCTTTCATCTTTCCTAGTTTGAATATACTGAATATCTTTATTGCTTTACTATAACGCACAGTATTTTATGAAGACCATTTTTCGGACATTGCTTTTTTTTTATAAAAAACTGATAGTTTAAGTTATTTAAATGCTATATTTGGTATCCCCATTTCACTAGTATGTTTAGTTATTGAGATATAACTTTTTGAAAATAGTCTTTTTTTCAACCTGGTATTTAGAAAAAAATCATATCTCTGAAACTAAATACGATACGCAATTGTGACCTTAGAAACATCAACGGCGTTTTTTATGCTGCATATTTTAGAACGGAACGTATCGGAACTTCGTTAGATTCAGACTTACACGAGGTTTTTAGTTTTTATTTTTTTTCTCGGTAATTCCGTCGTATTTGGAAAAGTTATTTATATTAAAACTAGCTTCTGCCCGCAACGTCGTCCGCGTTAAATTTCCTGTTCTTCCGACCCTTCCCGTCGCGTCGAATCGCCTACCCGTGCGATTTTTCCCGTTTTTGCAACAGTTTTCATTACGGCTCCGCTCCTCTTTGTTGTAACGTGATGTTATATCGCCTATAGCCTTCGTCGATAAATAGGCTATCCAACACAAAAAGAATTTTTCAATTCGAACCAGTAGTTCCTGAGATTAGCGCGTTCAATCAAACAAACATAAAACAAACAAACTCTTCAGCTTGATAATATTAGTGTAGATTATGCCCTTCATCTTCCTTACATACCACAAAAATAACACATCCTATTTGCGTGGAATCTAGAAGTTATTCCAAATTAACTGCTTTTGCTAGGGTTGTTACTTTCGAATCTGAATTTTGATGACTCAATTTTTATTTAATGGGACGTATTGGTTATTCAAATTTCAAGTATTAAACCTAGGAACTTTGTTATATCCAAACTTATGAAAGGTTTTTTTTTATTTATTTTGTTCTCGATAATTCCATAGTATTAGGATAAGTTATTTATACTGAAACTAGCACTTTGCCAGCAACTTCGTTCGCGCATTTTTTCATAAAAACTTGTTTCTACTCTAAAATATGCAGCATAAAAACGCCATCGATGTTTCTAAGGTCACAATTGCGTATCATATTTAGTTTCAGAGATATGTTTTTTTTTTTTTTCTAAATACCCGGTTGAAAAAAAAAACGATTTTCAAAAAATTATATCTCAAAAACTAAACATACTAGTGAAATGGGGATACGAAATATTGCATTTAATTAACTTAAACT
This sequence comes from Aporophyla nigra, assembly GCA_947507805.1. Classification (NCBI taxonomy): domain Eukaryota; kingdom Metazoa; phylum Arthropoda; class Insecta; order Lepidoptera; family Noctuidae; genus Aporophyla; species Aporophyla nigra. The sequence goes on along the minus strand of OX382308.1, from coordinate 22,085,636 downwards.
ATCAGTTTTTTATATAAAACTGGCCAAGTGCGAGTCGGACAAACCTGAGGTATTCACGGTTTCTGCATAAGGTTTATGTTTATGAAATTAAAAGTTTATTTTTTATTTGAGTTGACTGAATGAAAGGTAAATTGTGGTTTACGATTTATGACGTATTAAAAAAAAAACTACTTACTAGATCTCGTTCAAACCAATTTTCTGTGGAAGTTTACATAGTAATGTACATCATATATTTTTATTAGTTTTATCATTCCCTTATTTTAGAAGTTACGGGGGGTTGTCACATTTTACCACTCTGGAAGTGTCTCTCGCGCAAACTATTCAGTTTAGAAACAAATAATATTAGAAACCTCAATATCATTTTTGAAGACCTATCCATAGATATCCCACACGTATGGGTTTGATGAATTTTTTTTTTTTGAGTTTCAGTTCTATGTATGCGGAACCCCAAATATTATTGTTTTTTTTTTCTATTTTTGTGTGAAAATCTTAATGCGGTTCTCAGAATACATCTACTTACCCAAGTTTCAACAGCATAGCTCTTATAGTTTCGGAAAAAAGTGGATGTGACATACTCGGACAGACAGACAAACAGACATGACGAATCAATGTCCGAAAAATAGTCTTCATTAACCACAGAATCTAGTTGTCTTTATTCCGTGGTAGTAACTGTATTCTGCCAAGGTCGCAGATTTGTTCGAAAGAGTTACCGTGGCCCTGACATAGACAACTAAAGGAACTTGGGTGGGTTTTAGTCAGTAAAAGTCTGACACGCGTCCCGTTCCGCCCAGAGCGGGAGACGTCATTTGACGATTTCCCACCCGGTGGTAACTATATAATTCACATCATTATGGACCGTGTAGGGCACAGCAAAAGGGTAGGAGGAACTCCTGTTTTAGGAGACCATTAAGTTCAAAACACACTAACGGCAATCCCTTGTATCCTTAGGTCAGAAGGTCCGCGCGCTGACGTTCAACCAGCGCTGGCGCGAGATCGCGGCGCTGACGCTGAACGGCTACATCCACGTGTTCAACGCCGAGACCTTCCGCCAGACGCTCTCCAGGAAACTGCCCTCGTGCCAGGACCTCGTGTGTTTGGCCACGCAGGTATCTAACACTTCTAGATAACGCTGAGGGCCCATTTTTCAATCCTCAGTTATGTAACGTGTAAAATTAAACGTTATCTTTATATTTAAAAAGTATTATTTGTCTTGTTTTTGTAACCTACAAACTGTGTCTTTAATTTCTGTAGTTGGTTGTTAACCGTTTTAATTTTTTTTAAACGCGTGACCTGAACGTAGTTTATTCATAACTGACTACTGAATCCATTTCAGTAAACTCTAACAAGTTTTTTTTTTTATTATGTATTTACACCATACCTCCCACCGATTGAATAAAAAAAAAACTTATATTTAGGCAGCAAGACTCAATTTAAAATGTATAAAGTAATGCTAAACACGATTTTCTTAATAGTAATAGTTGGCTTTAAAAAGAGATTTGGACATTGTATTTTGCTTTAAACTCAATACTCGAATTGGGTTGTATGTGGTCTTGCAGTAATTATGTTCATCATCATCATCATCTTATCAGCCGAAAGACGTCCACTGCTGGACATAGGCCTCCCCCAAGAACCGCCACTTTCGGTCAGCAGCGTCCTTTATACATTTTCTTCTTTTTTCTTCTTTGTAATACTCTTGTCAGAGCGCTCGTGGTCCTCATGAAATTTCTTGTCTTAGGGCTGATATGATTCGCCTCACGATTTCTCGCTATCATACATTTTACCACCTGGTAAAATGTGTAGAACGTTACTGCCCATTCTCTAGTAAGTCCCTTAGTCGCCTTTTACTACACCCACGGGAAAAATGGGATGGTGCTATTCTTTAAGTCCAGTACCACACGGAACATAATTGACTACTGAATCGATTTCAGTACACTCGATAGCGCCAAAAAAAATTAAATCTTAGTTTAAAATAATAGGACTCAATTTTAAATACATAATGTTTGGATCAACACGTTTTTCTTAATAGTAATAGCGTTAAAAAAAGTTTTAGTCATTGTATTTTACTTTAAACTCAATACTCTAATTGGGGTGTATGTCTTGCGTTAATTATGTTACTCATTATATAATATAGACAGACGCAGGCGTATTTTTTTAAAGAAATGTTCTTTTAACCCAGGAAAGCGGCGTGTACGCAATAGGCTGCAAGTCGTACACGTTACTACTGGACTGCCGCACGCTGCAGTCCGTCAAGAAGATCACCTCGCGCTACAACGGTTGCGGCATCCGCTCCGCCAGCTTTAGAGGGAATATGCTCACCATCGGCACTGGCCTGGGTAACTACAGGCCTTTTTTTGTGGGTGGGAAATCATGAAATGACGTCTCCCGCTCTGGGTGGTGCGGGAGGACGTGTCAGACTTTTACTGACTAAGACCAACCCGTGTTCCTTCAGTTTCCTATATGCCAGGGCCACGGTAACTCTTTCGAACAAATCTCGCGACCCTGGCAGGAGTTAAGTACAGGCCTTCAGATTCTTAGTTTTGTTCAAATTCTTAACAGAGCAATTGATCAATATAACAGTCCCGAAGTAAATTTTTATTGAGACTTCCAAATCTTACCATACTATTTTAATCAAACTCAAAAAAAATATTTCATCAAAACTATTTACATGAACAAATTAAAATGGAACTCAACACCACAACACAACCGACATACCAACACCACACACCGACTCCACACACCGACTAAATCTGTGACTTGGCGAAAGATTGCGACTAATTAGGGACAAAATTTGGGATAGAACAGATCTCCACTAGCTGGCCTAGTTTTTAAGATATAAATGTGGCCAAGCTGGGGAAATTCTCTCCAGGTCGGCCACCTAGAAACGCTTATAACTTTTGAACCAGTGACCGACAGATTTTAATATTTGGCGATTAATTAGCGACAATTTTCTTGTGTTATCAAAATTAAAATCCCTGTTGGTGGCCATGCCAGTGTCAGTCACACTAATGTTTGGACTGTAAAAGAGACCATGACCTCAGAGTTTGTTTCGGCATTGCTTCTCACGGAACAGACAGCAAGGAAATGCTGGCGCCATCTAGTTTTTAAATATTGACCAATAATATATTTACATGTAAAAGTATCTTAGATCTGCTTACATTCGGGTTTTATTTATGAGTTTTCTTTCAACAGGCTTACTGATGTTCTACGATCTGCGCGCGGGTAAATACTTGGAAAGTAGTATTCATTCAACGAAAACTGTTACACTCAAGGCTTCCAGAGGCTATGTGGTAAGATATTTAATTATTATATTATTATCTGAAATATCAGTCTGACTAAAACACTCAACGATAAAGGTTACTTCACCGTAGGCTACGCCGATGACATAACCATAATAATAAATGGCACCCATGAAAACACCCTATGCCACCTCATGCGCCAAGCCCTGAAAATAGTAGAGGACTGGTGCAATAAACACCAACTATCAGTAAACCCCACAAAAACCGAGATGATCCTCTTTACAAAAAAGAGAAAACTCGCGAAACTCGAACTGCCACGACTGTTTGGCACCACCCTAAGCCTTTCAACTGAAACCAAATACCTGGGCATATTTTTGGACAAACAGCTGAATTGGGCAAAACACACCAACTACATAACTACAAAAGCCAGCATATCCCGGTGGCAGTGCAAGAGAATGCTTGGCAGGAATTGGGGAATCAGCCCCAAAGTCACCCACTGGCTATACACCACAGTTATTCGACCAATCATCACATACGGCTCTATAGTCTGGTGGCCCAGAACAGACCTGAGCACAGCCCAAAAAGACCTTGAAAAGGTGCAACGATTCGCTAGTGTAGCCATCACTAGCTGCATGAGAACTACACCCACCGCTGCCCTACAGGTAATGCTCGGGCTACCACCTCTACACCTAATCGTGCGGGAGGAAGCTGCCCTGGCTGCCCTAAGACTGAATATAGCAGGGACCCTAAGCAACGACTCGAGGGTCAAGCACTCACGCATTAGGGACGATGCGATCAAGCGACAACCAATGATGGCATCACCCTGCGATAAAACCCCAAAACTACACTACTTTCAAAAGCACTACAACGTTATACTCGCAGAAGAACAAAACGACCACTCGGGCCCGGAAGAGCTAAGGGTCTACACTTATGGCTCAAAGACCACCTCTGGGACCGGAGTCGGAGTTTTCTCACACGACCTTAACATAAAAATATCCAGCCCGCTGGGAATGCTCAACACCGTCTACCAGGCGGAATGCGTGGGCATCATACAGGCGGTGTATGCCATTGAAGCCAGAAGAGTTACGGACAGTCATATACGTATACTCTCCGACAGCGCTTCAGTCCTCCAATCCCTAGCCAAACGATACATAACCTCAAGCCTTATACTAGAATGTCACAACGCATTAGAACGGGTAACAGTTTCTAATCGCAACAAAGTGACACTGCAATGGATAAAAGGACACAGTGGATCACTAGGCAATGACGCTGCTGACGAACTGGCCAGAAAGGCATCCAGCGCGTCAGTCTGCGGCCCCGAGCCCATCGTGCCCATCCCCTTTAACCAGCTACGCAGGTGGCTGCAGGAATTTACCCACACACAAGCGGAGAGCTGGTGGACCTCGGCACCAGGCTGCAGGCAGTCCAGGGAAGCTATGCCATCCCCGGATGGCAGGCTAACCAGACGTCTGCTACGCCTGGACAGGGATGGTCTGCGTCTGATGACGGGCACCATCACAGGACACTGCCCGCTAAACAAGCACTTTCACACAATAGGCATAACGGACAGCCCTCTGTGCAGGGCCTGCATGGAGGCTGAGGAAACCGTTGCGCATGTACTCTTCGAATGTACAGGCGTCACCCAGATTAGGACAGGTACCCTCGGGACACCCAAATCATACACGGACGTTCTTAGCAGACCAGGAGACGCAATCAACTTCTGGAGGGAGGTGGGCTGGTTGGAGTAAATACCGACGGCCGCCATGGCCCACGCACAATGGTCCACTCAAAGGACTAAGTGCGGAAACCAAACCCCCATAACATAGAACATAGAACATCAGTCTGACTTGTATATACAAACGGCTTGTACAACAATGATATAAACGGAAAGTTTTCTTTATCGGACGGTCAAATACTACACATCACAATTAAATACTAGAAAATTGCTTTAATAATTGTTTATTTGATTAAATTAATTACTACAGTTTTTTTTTTTACTTACAAAGCGACGCGCGCTTTATTTGTGTTAACCAAGTGTGAATGTGTGTGTGACGACGAGTAGCGTCAGCACATAACGCACACGCATAGATTTCCGACTTCGCCATTGTGTCGCACTGTACCGAAAGCTCCCGCGCTTACACACACATTCATAGTGTTTGTAATAACCAAGTAAAACGCGCGTCGTTTTACTAACACTGGATGATGAAGTCTCCTGTGGGATCTTCATAGGTTATTGCTATTTGCTTTGCTGTTAAATGTAGAAAGCTTTTCATTAAAAATACTTTAAAAACTTGGTAGCATCCCAGGTCGGACTAAGTGTTATTGGGGCAAAACATTCTCAGTAATGGCACGGACTCTAAACTCGTACCTGGTTGATGGCAAAAGGGTCGCCCCCTGTTGCTACATGAGAGTTTACTCGCAAAATGTATGTTTACGTACGTCTCTGCTTAACACTTTTAGGATTACAAACGTGACCCATTGTCTTAGCTATAATTTCAAACCCTCTTTCTCTTAAAGTTCCCAGACGAGGAAGCGGACGGCTTCAACCAAGTGAAGCACGTGCCGGCCATCTACACGCACTGCTACGACGACAGCGGCACGCGCATCTTCACCGCGGGCGGGCCCCTGCCCGCGCCGCTCATCGGCAACTACGCCGGCCTGTGGCAGTAGCCACACGCACGATACTCGCCGGTCGGTACAGCCCGCTCCCGCTCCGCTTATACACCAGCCGGTCTTTAGCAGTAGCCTTAGCTCAGAGACCTTACATCAATTGGTCGTCTAACACTTTTGATCAGGCAATGTTCGTCATTTCTGTCAGCTTATAAGGAACTACGGTGGTCTATGGCAGTAGCCTTATATACACACACACACGTATGGGATACTCACCAGTCAAAGAACAAGCTTTACTATGAGGTACAGCCCGCTACCGCTCCGCTTGTAGACCAACCGGTCTGTGGCAGTAGCCTTAGCTCAGAGACAAACACCATTGGTCAGGCAACGTCATTTCTGGACTTCGATCCATTTATAAAGAAAAACGCTGGTCTGTGGCAGTAGCCTTAGATCAGTAGTTAAGATGGAGGATACTCCTCAATTGTGGAGTATCTTCAACGTCACATGAGAACTACGCTGCACACCTGACGTCAACCAGAATTATTCGCGTGATAAACCGATTGGCATATATACAGAAACCATCAACCGTCGTGCAGTAAGCCCAACTACATCCGTGTAGTCGAAGGCCCTTTTGTATGGAGGATGAAGAACATTCCACTCTGTTCCTCACATCTCTATAATAGCTTGGAGACGTGAACTATCGTCGGTATCGCCGACAAACCGCTGACCGTTCTATTTAAAGGTAACTACGCTAGAGCAGTAGCTCTATATCATCTACATTCAACAGTTAATTTCATAGAAAACATTTATCAGTTATGGGATATAGGCGTAGAATAGTCGTCATTATGGGCTACGATCCGCTGCCCGCTCCGCTTATGGGTAACTAGACAGATTAATAGATGGAAGATACTTTTCAGTTAAGGCTGAAATGGAAGAAGTTAGGTATGTCAACCCAACCCCATTGCAAGCTTGGACAAAAGCCTCAAGGTCCAGAAACATTTACCATTACTGGTTTGCAGAATATCTACGCGGGAAATGTACATGGTGCCTATATCTCTGGCTATAGACTATATAACATCACAGTAGGACCCTTAGGAGCCGAGCAAAAAGAATAAAGTCACTAATACGAACACCTCGCACGGGCAGGCGATTAGTTGCGACCGGATGGGTCGGAGGAGTAAGAAAAAGAACGCGGACGAAGCCGCTGGCAAAAGCTAGTATATAAACAAATAGCTTCTGCCCGCGAGTTCGTCTGCGTCAATTTTTTATACCTTGACCCTTCCCGTCGCATCGAATTGCCAGCCATTTTTCGTTGCTGCTCCGCTCCTTTTGATCGTAGCGTGATGTTATATAGCCTATAGCCTTCCTCAATAAATGGGCTACCCAACACAAAAATAATTTTTCAATTCGGACCAGTCGTTCCTGAGATTAGCGCGTTCAATCAAACAAACTCTTCAGCTTTATATTATTAGTATAGATATTTGATTGCTACGTAATAATTCTATACTACGGTCACTTAACACCTTCGGCGCCTGTGTATCATTTTTGCACACACTTGTTTATACAATGTGTATCAAAAATGATAGACATGGCCATGGAGATATGATACACACAAAAATATTTGGTAAGCCAGTATATCATTTTTGATACACTCTCTGAAAAACCTGAAAAAGAGAAGAGAATTTTGAAGCTTAAAACACATGAATATAATACATAAAACCACATCAATAAAAAAATATAACAAAAAGAAAGTGTTATTCTGGAGATTATGCGCCGAAAGTGTTAAACAAGCAATGTGACAATAACAGCAAAAGAACTGACTACTAAAAATTAAAGACTTTTCATGAGAAAAATTTAATCCATTTAAAAAATTACAGAAAATGACAGCCTCATTAAGGTGAATCATATGAATTAGAGCAGTGATGGCCCAGTGGTAGCGCCACCGACTTACGAATTGTAGGTGGGTTCGAACCCAGACAGGCGCTTTTCTTTGTGTAAATTATTTCATCACCACTGCTCTCAAAACGGCGAAGGAAAACATCGTGAGTCATGTCCTAGAAACTAAAAAAAACCGAAGACATGTGACATCTACTAACCAGCACTGGGCCCGCGTGGTAGATTATGGCCCACTCCCTCTCTTAAAGAGGAGGCCTGTGTCCCAGCAGTGGGAACATTATATGGATTTACAGAATTAAAATCATTATAAGAGTGTTGAAGTCTAATGTTCATTTAATAGATTGGCTTTTTATAAAATTCTCATTCAATGGAATTAAATAAACTTGAGGATTGTATTGATGATTTCAATGAATATAATTATGTATAGCCACATTTGTTACGGTCGCAAATCATATTTTAATTAACAACCTTACACTGACCTGTAAATTGCAAAGAATGGAAGATTTCAATTTCGCGCGATTCCCTATATTTTGGTTGGGAGTCTCCCGCTCTGGGTGGAGCGGAACGGCGTGTCAGACTTTTACTGACTAAAACCCACCCGTGTTCCTTCAGTTGCCAATGCCAGAGCCAAGGTAACTCTTTGGAACAATTCCGCGACCCTGGCTATCTGCGACCCTGGAGCTTCCGCCTTAAAATAGCAATTGTAGAGTCAGCGTCAATAATATCGGGACGAACAGACTGTTCAAAGTTATCTAAACAACTCCGTGCCACGGAAAGCACGTTAAGCCGGTGGTCCCGGCTGTCATTTTTGGGTCTTTGACAATCGTTATGTTTCGTCAGAAGCCCGAAAGTCTGACAACCAGGGGTGGTATACCAAACAACAACAACAACAACGTAACACTATAGTGTTACCTAGTCACTGGATTGTGGAGGTCAGATAGGCGACGTTCGGGTTAGAAAGGAAGCCGACCCCAAAAAAAGTTGGGAAAAAGCTAGGCCGATGATGATGGGATTCGTAAAGTAGAGATTCGTCGTCTCTGTCATACATAAATACCTTTGTGACAGTTTTTTTCTATAGCTCATGGTGTCTCATACACTGGAGTGCTGTAGGTTGTTATCATAACGACGTAGAATGTTAAAATTATAATGATGTTAAAATCGGATCGTTAAAAATGTATATCCGCGCATACCGATCTGAATATGGATACGGATCCGAATACGGGTCCGAGTACAGATACGGATCCGAGTACGGATACGGATCCCAGTACGGATACGGATCTGAATACGGTTATGGATACTTGGAACCAAGATCAGCTGATATGGATTATAACATGTGAACTCAATCGCTGTCGATGCGAGTGATTGTTGACGGTACTAGATGCTTTTCTTCACAGAACACGTTTCGACTTGCATTGCGTGGGTCTTACGTTTGTTTTGTTTATAGTTTAGTCAGTAAATATTTGATTACGAGAAATAAAAAATAATCGGAATGGAATTTAATAATTTTTCATTGCAACTTAATCGCCTTATAGAATTTCATCTATGTATTGAAAAATAATATTGGAAAAGATCTGCCAAAAAAGTAACGGATATAGATACGGATATATATTCTCCCTCGGATATCCGCAAATACGGATACGGATATCCGGCGCATCACTAGTTAAAATATTTTAACATGTGTGATACTAAACAATTTGACATCGACAGCTGCATCTTTGAGATGACTTGTATCATTGACGATACTTAGTTAAATTTTCGTGGATCGGGTTTTATCCTGTATGAAGACAGGCAAATAAGTGGGGAAATGTAAGCACAGCTCTGCCTACTTTCCCTTTGAGAAAGTGTGATGTTTATATGAAGGCGGTCAGAAAATGATTACCAACTGCCAGTCGATAGACAACTCGCGTATAAAAATTTACACGTGTTTTTTTTTATTTATATGTAAAACTTCCTGAAGATAGTTGATTCTAGTGTTCTTCGGGGAGAAACCCATGTTCTACCGTGGACGTTTGGGGGCTGTGTAAATTAAATAATTTACGAACCAACCAAGATAATTAGATACCTGCATTTAATGCAGCCTCCCATCGGTTTGGATGACGTCACGTCATTCTTCTAATTGCTACGGTCGGCTAGTAATTATTAGTAAAAAAAATGTTAGTATTTCTAGTAAAATGGTTCGTAGTATAAAAGTGTACGGAATTGTGTAATTCGTTTAGCAATATTATAAGAGAGAGAAAGAAAGTGCAAAATTATCAGATTGTTTATATTGATGTGTAAAAGAGTGCAATACAAAATTCTCGTAACAGATTACAGAGGGGTTTAAAAAGATATATGCTCCTGCCTAATTACGTAACACGCTCTGAATGATTTTGAGATTTCTAATCCATTGCTTCATTTGTTCGAAAAATTTTCTTCTCAACACCGTAAATAACGCAATGAATATTTTTAAACTGTCAAAATGTAAGCCAATACTGATAATGTGTTACGCAATTGCCCGCCTACCACTGGTCAATATGCTTCATAAGCACAGTCGGAATATTAAGGAATCTTGTATCTTTTTAAACGCCCTGTAGGTTTGATATATAAAATGTAAAAGATTTATTTAAAATGATCATTGCTACAACACTAACTGATAAAAATGCTGCGGTAAAACTTCTCTAAGTTTATCAAATTAAATGGTCACAAAATTTAAACGTTTTAAAGAAATTTGCCGCGGTAAATGTAATGGTTGAATATTGAAATAAAACAGTGAACGATTGTTTATTTTTAGCCAAGAATGTAAATTATGAACATTATTCCTGGAAAAATAACACAAAAAATGTCCAGTGAAACATGTGTAATACTGTATTGGAAACTGTACCTAAGTTAATGCTAAAAACTTTAATGAAAGCGCCCCTTAACATTTTCATTAATTTTTTTAATATTATATTATGATTCGCGACCGTAAAAAATAAGTTTTACGGAATTTTAATAATTAAATTCATCCTTACAACTCGTAAGTTCAATTTGCCTTAATATATAATTTCGTAAAATCATGACATTTCTAACTTAAAGAGTTGTGTTAATGATTTTAATGAGTATAAATTATATAAATACATATGTTTGACAGTCGCGGATTATAATTTGGGACCAACATAGAACCTGACACTGCCATACGAATCGAGTTAAACGTAAACAAAAAGAAGTATATTTCGCTACCTTAGCGCATCCCTGTTTACGTAAATGTTAACTTACTCTATTAGGGCTGATTTTTTAATCCTTACATTTCAGCCAAAAAACGTCCAATGTTGGACAAAGGCCTCCCACAAGCACCGCCATTTCGATCGGTTCCGTGCTTCTAACATCCAGCAGATTAAATCTCAGATAATAACGTACCTGTGACACAGTTTTTGTGTAGAAAATGTGTCTTACTACCATTTTTATTCTTCAGCTAAAAGTTATCTGGTGATTGATAAAATCGGCACTTAAAAAGGCAACGAAAAATTGAGAATGATTTATTTTCTTGGCTATAAAACAAAATCGTATGCAGATTGGTTTTGGGTCGACTCGGTTTTGGTAATGCCTTGTGTAACTTCGAACAACACGAAACTATTAGGTATTATAATTGTCTCTTCGCGATTCAATACCGCATTTACCTCAGTAATGTTGTAGACGAAACGGGACGCTTATGTCGGAAACTGTATATAATTTAGATATACTATATTGTTGTACTTTTACTTCATTCATGTATACATTATTTTCATATAAATTGTAGATTAGTTTTAAGTCAGAACAACTTCGTTCAACATTAGGTCGTCACAGTCTTTACTTTTCCAACTAATTGTTTCAGTACCTATGATTTAGGGGTTCATTTAAATTAGTAAGTCGTCCCGTTTTTACGGATACATAGTTACAAACTATTCATAGTAAATATGTCTTAGAATGGGCCCCACATAGCCGCAGTTATCCTTTAAAAATATGACAGAAAAGCGGCATCACTGCAATTTTAATGTGAGGTCAAAAGACATAAGTACTATGGAGTAATTAGTTAATACAAGGTTTGTTGTAAAGGCTTCTACACTTTATACCAGCACTTGGTATCGCGCATGATAATGCCGGCAGCATACCCGCCCGGTAAAAACCTGCCAGCATAGTATGTAGGAGCCTTTACAAAATATTCATAATATTAGTGTATAATTAATGGACTGTGTGTCCGTGTGTTTTTAATAATTTCTTACTAAATAATACATAAAAGTGGAAATTGTGACGAGTAAAAGACTTGAGTATGCTGATTATTGTGTTTTATTGAAACTATGATATCTTCCTGTCTATACAGGTTCTCATGTAACGCTCGCCACACGAATACGATCGTCGCAATCAATTGTCACTCATTTGTTCAGAAAAAAAATTGCCAAAGGTCAATTAAAGGTCGTACAGTAATCTGGTTACAAATATGCCAGGGGGTTCTATATTATAAGGGAGTGATGAAAATGAAATTATTTTTGAGTTATTTGCGAAAAAATTGCAAAAGGAGATTCCTAGTTTTCACCCTAAGATTCTCGAAAGTTGTTGAAAGGCTGATTTCGGCTATTAGCGACAGAAAGGCTGGTTGCCTATGGCAAGCGGCTTTGAAAGTATATTCAAGAATTGCTATCCCATTGCTTATATTGGCTGCATTACTTCAATAATTGGTAACGTAAGTATAATTCATTCAGAGAAATATGAATATATTGGTACGAAGAAGTGCCTGATAATTTGGAAAGGCAACGGATTTTTTTACTACAGCATCTTGTTCAAATCTTGCAGGCGTTCACTTTAGACTTATTATAATGACGTTTGGTGAGTAGTTTTAAAAACGTACCTACCCTCAATGGCACATGGTCAGATATACTTTAAAACTATTTTAATTTATTTGATAAGTATATCAAAAGCAAAATACTGTAATAGTGAAATCTAAGGCGGCGAGCAATGGGTAGCTCGCCGCGCGTTAAGGACCCAGGCCCGTGTCGACGGCGTGTTTTGTTCCACGCGCGGCCCAATGAGATGTCAGCAGTATTGAAGGTGTTCGCTAGGACCGATGCCTGCCAGGGTTTCGGATTTGTTCGATACAGTTACCGTGGCCCTGGCATAGACAACTGAAGGAACACGGGTGGGTTTTAGTCAGTAAGTTTGACAAGACCTTCCGCTGCACCCAGAGCGGGAGACGTCATTTGAAGATTACCCAACAACCTGCCAGGGTCGCGAGATTGTTCGAAAGAGATACCGTGACTCTGGCACATGAGCAACTGAAGGAACACGGGTGGGTTCACGTCAAGTCAGTAAAAGTCTGACACGCCCTCCCGCTCCGCCCAGAGCGGGAGGAGAAGTCATTTGATGATTTCCCATCCAAAAAAAAAAAACCCAACAACAAAAAAAAAAAAAGTATCGCTCTGAATGTTGTTGAACTGTGTCCAGATGAAACCCATTTCTACAGTGAGATTTTCGCATTTACCCTATGTGTCTGAATTCCCGTTTGATCTTTTTAAAAACATATGCGTGGATATTAAAACAAAGTTTATCGTAAATGCATACTTTATTCATTAAAAAAGCATTGCAATTAAGGCCACATACATAAAATGCAAATAAATATTAGATTACATTTATTTTGAAAATACTGTTTTTTTTAAAAAGCACATTAATTCAAGCAGTGTTATCTTCGGTCCTTGAGGCAGGAGGGACCCAACCTATGGGCAGGGCAGTACCTTCACTGGATATGTAGCGGTCCCACTGTGCTCTAGAAAGAACGAAAAAGCCATTTTATTGATCCTGTTGTATAATTTTTAACTGCTGATTTTCTGTTAATTATGAATGATATAAAAGTTGAAAACAACATAACTGTTGGAATTGATAAATTCATAGTGTTGGATAGACCGTTTATCGAGGTAGGCTATATGTGTAACATCATGCTAGGTTCCATAGGAGCCGAGCAAAAAGAAAAAAAAAACAAATACGAAGTACCCGCATGTGTAGGCAATTCCTTGCGACGAGGTGGGTCAGGAGAGCAATAAATTGACGCGGACGAAGTCGTTGGCAAAAGTTAGTATTGAATATCCTTACATTTAAGGAAATGGTAAATATGCATATTGTATGAGTTGTATTTTCGATTGAAAAGTTTTTGATTACGTGTACCTATGTTCAAAATATTAAGCTGATCATTTACCTGACACCAATAAATTTAGCGACGTCGCCTCCATAGTCAACCTGCGGCAATTGTCCACCGAACAACGTTTCCCTCCATTTTGTCAAGTTAGAAGCTATGTTTTGCTCCATCTCAGCCTGCAATGAGCTCATCTGTGATTCTGCCTTCAATTGAGCACGCAGTACCCCTTCTTCCTTCTCATAGAGAATGAGCTTTCGAGCCCACAAGGATTTTAGTTTGTCTGTAAATAAAATTGGAAAGGTATGATAACATATGAATGATGGACAGTAAAAAAACGAACAAACAAATTAACTGAAGTTTTAAACTATTGTTAACTCTAATGCCATCACTTTATGGAGTAACTAGCTTCTGCCCGCGACTTCGTCCGTTTCAAATATTTGCTCCCTTGACCTTTCCCGTCACATCGCAGTCTGCCAGTTTTCGTCCATTTTTTGTTGCTGCTCCGTTCCTCTTGATCATAGCGTGATGTTATATAGCCTATAGCCTTCCTCAATAAATAAACTACCCGACTCAAAAAGATTTTTTTTCAATTCGAACCAGTAGTTCCTGAGATTAGCGCGTTCCACCCCCCATTTTAGGGAAGCGGGGGGTTCGAAAGAGAAAAAATTGGCTATGTCACTCTCCATCCCTTCAACTATCTCCACTTAAAAAATCACGTCAATTCGTCGCTCCGTTTTGCCGTGAAAGACGGACAAACAGACACACACACTTTCCCATTTATAATATTAGTATGGATGTTGATTAACAAACAAAAGGTTAATAAGATTTTATTAACCCTACAGTAGTCACGCACCTAAAAGTAACGGGAGTGTCCAATTTCAAATTGAAATAAATAAACTTATAAGCATTAACGTTTTAATAAATATATGAAAATATTATCAGTACAGTTTTCTTAACTAAATATGATCAACATAAACTAATCACAACCTGTGTTCCAAAAAATCAACAAAAATAAAAAACTCTTTGTATTAGTGGGCTACATATGTAGTCCACGCGACTACTCCAGGGTTAAAGGGCTTGTCAGGGGTAGCCAAGGTATGGATTTATTATAGTTGGAAGAGAAACAGGATTCTACTTTGTGTAAAAAGGGAAGTGTAATGTAAATATATCACAAATTCATCTGTCAAGAGGTGTATTTGTCAGTATCTAATCTATACATCGTGTGCTAAAGATTCCCATGTTCAAATAAGGTCTAGTTTGTGAAATAAAGTATTTCATAAGTAATTCCTTATTTCCAAGCGTTATTTCTGCTTCAACAAATATGAACGTTATAGTAGCGTAAGTTAAGTTGATTTTGGAATGACTACTACTATTTTATTTGTCCAAAAATAACAAAAATATTTGTTTAGATTTAAAAAAATTAATAGCAAACATTGAATAGATATCTTACTTACCAATATGATTGTTAAAAGCAGCTCCTTCAATATCAGAAACACTCTCTCCTCGGCCTGTCGCTGTGTTCTGTCTAGCTTTGCGCAGTTTCTGTATGGCATCTAGTTTTGTCAGACATTTCTTTGCATCACTTTTCTTGCGAAGAACTTCTTTCAGTACCACGTCTGCTTGGAGTTTTTCTTCTGCTTCCTGTTATATTAAAAGATTAGTTAGAAACATATAGTTTAATATTAAACTAAAGAAGAACAATGAAGGTAAAAGTGCTAAAGAAAAATGATAAAAGTTAAATATTCAAGTTACCTGTTTAGCTTTATTAATGTCATCTTTAATTTTCTGCAAGTTCTCATCAATCTTCCTAGATTTCTCCTTTAACTCTTTAATTCTATCCTCCTTTTCTCTTTTCTTCTCCAAGGAAAGTCTTTTTAATCGCAACCTCTTTGCTAACCTTTTCCTTACAAGTTTTTCTAACATGTCAAAGTTACAACCAATAAGAGAAACTAGTTTAGTAATTTGAGCTTTACATTCTTCAACTTGCTTGATGTTAGAACTCCATTCTTCTTCAGTTAGTGTACTCATATTCTCTGTTAGATAATCCTTTTTACCCCTCAAGTCCACTGCAGCAAAATACAGCTTGCTTATTTCTTGACGGAGATCTGATATTGTTGGGCATTTGACATTGATCTGTACATCTTTTCTCACAGGTACTATGTTGTCAAAAGTTGACAAAAAGTCTTGATCTGCTTTTTCTCTCATGGCTTCAGGGGTAGTGGAAGGAATGAAGAATGGGGGAGGCTGTGATGGGGGTGGTACAGAATATTGATGATGTGGTAATAAATGTGGGTGAGGTTGTGCTGGGGCTGGTACAAAATGTGGTGGTGGTGGTGGAGGTATATAATGTTGGGGAGGCTGTGCTGAAGGCGGTACAAAATATGGTGGCAAATGTTGGAATGTAGAATTATTTTCCCCAAAATTACTATAAAAATTAGGATTATAAGACATGATTGTTGTAATTTTAAATTATGTATAAAATAATAGAAAAATTATTTGTTAAATTATAAAGCCACAGTCTCAGGGAGCTGACTCTCAGCGTCTTTAAGAACTTGTACTGCGGCAATGTAGTCCTCGTGTTCTTTGAGATCCTGTTCTGTTTCTAATGTAGTCTTGAGATCGCCGTATGCCTTCACCAGTCTGTGAAAGGATACAATAGAGTGTGGATAAAGGACAACAGTTGGCTCATTAGAAAAGGCGAATTATAAGCAGCAGGTGTGATTTCTCCAAGATAACTATTTGACTGACTGAAATTCAAACATTTATAAGACTAACAAATATGTAACTATGACTCACAACTACCATAATCTCAGGATCAATAATGTTTAACTAACATATTGTTTTAAAAGAAACTACCAGTAATTTATTCATTATCCTTCATTATCCATGATTCATAGGAAGAGTAAGACAGCCAGTTCTAGACTTGCGGGCGGCGAGCAATGGGTAGCTCGCCGCCCGGTAAGGACCAAGCTCGGGTCGACGGCGCGTAGTGTTCCACGCGCGCCTCAAAGAGATGTCAGCAGCACTGAAGGGGTCTACTAGGACCGATGCCTGCCGGGGTCGCGTGATTGTTCGATAGAGATACCGTGACCCTGGCACATGGGCAACTGAAGGAACACGGGTGGGTTTTAATCAGTAAAAGTCTGACACGCCCGCCCGCTCCGCCCAGAGCGGGAGAAGTCATGTGATGATTACCCATCCAAAAAAAAAACCCAGTTCTAGAAAATGATGCAAACCTACTTGAAGGTGAAAAATTGTATTGGTATCTAGTGATGCATACTGATAAAAAAAATGGATCATAAATATGAATCATCACGCTTCAGTAAATAAGGGACGCCAACAAAGAACAGATGTACAACGGCTCCTAACCTCCATGCACACCTGTGCTTTTACAAGAACATTGCGATGAAACTACGCCGACAATGTCTTCTGAACACCAATTTATGTTGATTTCTAGGTCTTATTAGCAGATTTAGTGCAAAACTCACCGTCTTTGACAATCTGGGACCATCATCAGCGACTCCTGCAAAACCTCCTCTTGCTTTCGGATATTATGCTCGTCCTGGCCCTCGTCTTTTATCCTCTGTATTCTATTCTTCTGGAGTTCTGCTTCTTTTTCATACACGATTTTCTCTTTGGCAATGCGTTTTACAACGCCAGTCTTTATTTTTATTTGACGAATTCTGGGATCTGCCATTGTTCAGAGCTATTGTTTTAAATGTCAGACCTAAAAATGACAACTGCGGTGAACTGCGTTGCGCGAAGGTTACTATCGTTTCGATTGCGCATGAACTTGGCAATGGACGACGCACCCTGCGTTCCAACGTCATAATATTTACTATTTTGAACATCGTCAAATTCACTGCACAGTCTGTGTTGCAGATGAAGATATTTATGTTCTGAAGATTTATTAGGGAACAAGCCAACTACACACATCAAAGAGTCTAGACATCGAGCAGGTTTTTGCTACAAAAATGTGTTTTTTAATATGTCCAGTGCTCAGACCCCAGACTGCCTACTCAAGTCCCATAACTAGTGATGAGCGTTGGATAAATACTCGGGTATTTATCTGAAATAGATAAATATTTCTTTTTACTCATTTTTATCGGATATGTACTCAAAATGATTTATAAATATATTTTTTGCGCATCGTATGATTATTAATGTTAATAACTTTTATTGTTATTTTGGCTTTCCAAAATACTACCTTATTACATTATCAAGTTCAAATGTCGATTTCCAGGGTTGTAATTGTGTCCTGACACAATTACATCCCTGTACAATTGACAAAGAGACGGTTGAGCTCCTGAGCTCAACCGTCTCGAATAGAACAAGCTCTTTGGATACAATTTTTTTTTAGAATCTTTCCTTGTTGAGAGTGTAGAGAATTGCCACACAAATGAATATCTCCGGGAAGAGTATCTCAAAGTCATAAAAAATACGGAGAAAACAAGTTTGTTGTTGTTGTTTGCCAACGCTAGAAACATGCAAAGGACTTTTCAATTAGTTAATTATGTTGAGCCTTTAAACTGTGCGTGCAGCACACACTTAATTGACTCGGATCCGTCATGAATGTACAGTCTCGGATGGCCAATATGGTTTTCGCCCTGGCAACAGGACCATGGACCCTGTTTTTGCCCTAAGGATCATCTTGGAGAAGTACAGGTCGGAGAATGCGCCTCTGCATTTACTATTTTTGGACATGAAGAAAGCCTTCGACTGTATTCCTCGTGTGATGATCTGGTGGGCATTGCAGTCCAAAGGAGTGCCAAAGGCTTATATTGACACCATCCGAGACATGTACCGCGATTCCAATTCCATGGTTAGGACCGCCGTTGGCGACAATACACCCTTTCCCATTACTGTAGGTGTACACCAGGGTTCCGTCCTGAGCCCGTTCCTATTCAGCGTAGTATTAGACGTAGTATCAGACAGCATCAGGAACTCCCAGGAGCAGCTCCCGAGGCTGCTCATGTATGCTGATGCTATTGTGCTGGTAGACGCGGACAGGGGACGACTGGTGAGACGCGTAAAGACGTGGAAGGGTACGCTTGACTGCCAGGGTCGCGAGATCCGTTCGAAAGAGTTACCGTGGCCCTGGCATATGAGCAATTGAAGGAACATGGGTGGGTTTTAGTCGGTAAAAGTCTGACACGCCATTCCCCTCCACCCAGAGCGGAAGCCATCATTTGATGATTACACACCCACAAAAAAAAAGGTACTCTTGAGAACGGTGGTCTGAAGCTCAATATGGCGAAGACAGAGTACTTGGCCTTACAATACAGCAGATCTCACACCCGTCCGCATAGGCGAAGACACGGTCGAGCGTACGGACAAGTTTAATTACTTGGGATCTGTACTCCACGCGTCTGGTGACATCGACTACGACGTCAAGGCACGCATTGCTGCAGCGTGGGTCAAATGCGTGGGTGTCTGGTATCATTTGTGACCACAAGATACCGGTTAAGCTGAAGAGACCGGTCCATAAATCCATCATTAGGCCTGTTCTTTTATATGGCAATGAAGCGTGGCCCGTACTTGAGCGGCACAAGCAAAAACTGCGTGTAACTGAGATGAAAATGTTGCGCTGGATGTCCGGAGTTACGCGGAGATACCGCATCAAGAACTCACGCATTCGCGGCAGCCTTCATATCCGTGACATAGCAGACAAATTGCAGGAGTGTTGCCTACGTTGGTACGGCCACGTATTAGGGAAACAGGCTAGAAATGTGGGGAACAAATGTCTGGCCATGCCGCCAGTGCCGTAGCTAGGGGGGGGCATTGTGGGGCAATGCCCTACCTTAAAATCACAATGCCCCACCTTAAAAATACCAAAAACGAAGAGAACCTATTAGAATTGGATTGTATGTTTATAGTTTTAGATAAAAAAAAATGTAGCAATAGGTCCTGTCACATAAATTATTTGTCTATGAATAGCTATTGAATGTACATCACTGACCTAGAGGTGATGTTGATTGATTTAGTAGCCCGTGCTTCAGAGCAGATCAATTATGATATACTTAGTCACAAAAATGAAGGGATATTAAAAAAAAACCATATTTTTGGGTGATTTTCAACAAGCTGTAACTCCGAGGAAAATGATCGTACAGCAAAAAATAAAAAAGTAAATTGTAGCACCATGTATCTAGTTTTCAGATACGGCCATGATTTTTTTGTTTGGGTCTGGAGAAATAACAAGGAAACAAACAAAAAAAAAATTTTTTCCAAATTTTTTCTCGTCTTAAAAAAGGTCTACCTACGGGTTTCAAATTTTTTTTCCGTTGTTTCAATCAAAAGTTTTTTTAGGAAATTTAATGCCCTTTAATTTAACGTATCCAGAATGCCTCTACGATGATTTGCCGCGGAGTTGTTGTGAGTCAAAGCAAAAAAGTACTTTTTAACTTTGACAATCAATAACTCTGGAAATAATGATTGTATAGGAAATCGAAGGAGGGTTTTTGGAAACAACACAAATTTTTCTATAAGTTACCTACCGTGAATGGCTTTTGTCGTAAATATTTTTTTTAATTGAAAGCTTTGACTGAAAAAAAGACAAAAATTCGCATAATTAAGGATACTTGGATAACTGGTATAACTTTGGATAAAATGGATGAACGAAGAATATAGTCGGTAATTTTTCAACCTCAAAATGTCCCCTAAAAAATCTCTGAAAAATTCAAAGCGCTGCGATTTTTTTTTTCATAGTGCCCTGAAGCTTCAAATTCTTTGTTTTTGCAAAAACAATTTCGATTTTGATTAGTTTTTTTTCTAAAAAAAAAGATTTTTGAGAAAAAATAATTTTAGCATCGAAAAACCGAATAAAAACCGGCCAAGTGCGAGTCGGACTCGTGCACCAAGGGTTTCGTACAAACCTGGTATTCACGGTTTATGCATATGGTTTATGTTTATGAAATTAAATGTTTTTATTTTTTTATATTTGAGTTGATTGTATGAAAGGTAAATTGCGGTTTACGATTTATGACGTATTAAAAAAAAAACTACTTATTGTCTCGTTCAAACCAATTTTCGGCGGAAGTTTACATGGTAATGTACATCATATATTTTTTTTTTTATTTATCATTCTCTTATTTTATAAGTTACGAGGGGGGGGGGACATATTTTACCACTTTGGAAGTGTCTCTCACGCAAACTATTCAGTTTAGAAAAAAATCATATTAGAAACCTCAATATCATTTTTGAAGTTCTATCCACAGATACCCCACACGTATGGGTTTGATGAAAAAAAATTTTTTGAGTTTCAGTTCTATGTATGGGGAACCCCAAATATTATTGTTTTTTTTTTCTATTTTTGAGTGAAAATCTTAATGCGGTTTACAGAATACATCTATTTACCAAGTTTCAACAGCATAGCTCTTATTCTATCTCTATCTTATTTCTCCAGACCCAAACATGATTTAAAAAATCGTGGCCGTATCTGAAAACTAGATGCATTGAACTACAATGTGCTTTTTTGCTATATGATCATTTTCCTCGGAGTTACAGCTTGTTGAAAATCACCCAAAAATTTTTTTTTTTTTAAATATCCCTTAATTTTTGTGACTAGTGTATTTTTTACTTCCGCCCTACCTGTAGCCAATGCTGCCCTACCTCAAATTCGAGCCTAGCTACAGCCCTGCATGCCGCCTCCACCGGGTCCCTGTAGAAGGGGAAGACCCAAAAAGTGCTGGTTTGACGTCGCAGCGGATGACATGCGTACCAACAAACTCACCATAACGGATGCACAAGACCGTCCGAAGTGGAGAGCTAAAAGCAGGAAAGCGGACCCCGGACTCCGAAAGGATGCAACCGGGATAAGATGATGATGAAAAATATTTTGATTTGATTATTTTTATTATTTTTTTATACCAAAACACATCAAAATAAAAAATATAACTCGTCTAAGTTTATTTTTTTAACATTTGAGCACTGGTTAAAAACTTTTCTGGCATATAAAAACGCAGCCAGAGACAGTGTCATAAACTATAGACATAAATCGGTTCTGAGTACGCTTTCAAAACTTCTGTAGAGAATTCTGAGCAATTTCTTAGCGCAGCTGTCTGGAAAGATATAAATTTAATAGGTCAAAACCAGTACGGCTTTAGAACTGGAATTTACGATAACATCCTCGAGTCACAAATGCTGAAAAGCCGCAACAGCTTTATGAAGTGTGTCCTCCCACTTACTAGCGAACGGTCTAAGGAACGACTGTGGCAACATGGTGCTTCCCTACTAAACCCATTCGTTCCA
This sequence comes from Aporophyla nigra, assembly GCA_947507805.1. Lineage (NCBI taxonomy): Eukaryota > Metazoa > Arthropoda > Insecta > Lepidoptera > Noctuidae > Aporophyla > Aporophyla nigra. Next base: position 22,063,529 of record OX382308.1, on the reverse strand, counting down.
CCTACTGAAAATCGAGTTGACTCTTTTCCAAATGTACAAATTATCTATGCAAGCGCTCCATCTCTAATTGTTAAATTTTCTCTTATGCAGACGATACGGCACTTTTAGTGTTTGACAAAGACTGGGAGCAAGCGAGAGATAGAGCATAACACTCGCTTCGGTTAAATAATGGAAGGGCTGTCAACTATCTTGCTGACGTTGAATATAGATAAGAAACTAATCAGAGGGGTACTGAGCCGACAATTTATTAGAAAAAATGACGCAATGGTTTAGAAATAATCTGCAATCCCATTCAGATTCTGATAAATTGCACCGCCTGCATTTTCCGCTATCCTCTTACTCTTATGAAAATAAATTTCACACTTGTCCCTCTCAGCAGTCAGTGGGTTGTAACTGTCTTGCTCTTAGCACAGTCCTCAATATTAAGGAGTCAGGTTTAGTTAGACCGATAAAAAACGATAAAATAATTTACAAAAAAAGTTCTTCCTTTTAAAAGATATATTTCATGTAAACATGACAATTTTTTATAGTACTAGAATTTTATAGAAATTCCATAGAATTTTTCATGTAACTTATACTTGTTATAGCAAAGGTGGTTCCGCCAGGAAGCACGACGTAATTTTTTAAAGAAATGTATTCTAAAATAAGCCGATATATATCGATGGCAGAGGACGCTGCCAAAAACAACAGGTTTTGCGGTGATCACTCTCGCGCTACAACGAATTATCTGTAACCAACAAAACAGAGGGGGATCATTTGTTAATTATATAATGCGCCGGTTGAACGTAGGGTTTTGAAAAATTTTCTTTTTTCACAAAATGGCGGACGTTGAAAGACAAAAGTGTTGTTTAGACCAAAATTTCACGTACATTTTTGACTATAAAAAAAAATTGTCCCAAAAAAAATTCCTTTGTTCATCCGGAGGACAACTATGTAGAAGAAGTGATATAAATTTCCACCCGATCGGTAAAGCCGTTCTCGAGTTACAGTGATCACCGACTTCAAAAACATGGTTTCCAGAAAAATGAGTTTAAAGTTTTGAGTACGATTTGCATGCAGATAAAAAAAAAAATTGACACTTACATAGAGTCGTCTATTCCTGGGCTATATAGTTCGCCTTCCTGCGCTTTTTTCCTGCATCTGAAACCATTTTCAGCTGCCGCCGAGCTACACTCGCCTCTCGAGTGTTTTCCAGGGATTCTAACTAGACCTGACTCCTTAAGAACCTGGGAGTGATCATTGGGAAAGAACTTAACTGGCACGCAGATATAGAGGCACTCTGCATTAAAATCAGAAGACTAATATATATTTTTAAAGATCTCAGGCATTCCGCAAACTCGACTCGTGTGTATCTCAGCCTTTGCGCCATTCCAGTATGGGGCGGTACCTACTTACAAAACCGCAATGCTCCCTGCAAAACGTTAACAAGGAGTTGTTCTTGAAGGTCTCTAGGTTTACAAAGCCGTAGTGGCCGTAATAAGTTGTAGTCGTAGTAGGGTAGTCCACTGATCAGTTATATGCACATGTGGTTTTTCCAGGATTGTATTCTTAGCAACATTTATTCTAAAACTATCCGAGCGCGCTTCTCCTTCATAAGGAAATTTCTCGTCGACTGCGCGAAAGTTCACATGACCATAGGACTGGTTCGTTCGTTGACCAACAAATTTTCACTGCCAACTCGCACTGGGCACGCGTGGTGCTTTACGACCCACTCCCTCTCACTGAGAGGATACTTGTGTCCGAGACGTAGAAACATATTGGCTGATTATGCTGCCAGTCTTCTGGGCACGTTTGCAGATGATAGCGATGCAGATGAGTACTTCGATGCCTAAGTGTCCATTTGTTTTGGTTTTATAGTTAGCCTGTTTTAATACAATATTTAGTTGTGTTATATATTGCAACGCAACAAACAATTTGTGCTAAAACTTAGTATCATAGTTATCTAGTCCATACTTAAAAAAAAAAAAAACAAAACTAATAATTATTTAAGTAAACATTTTATTAAACCGAAGAAACAAACGAATTATCAAAACATAACTCATAATTATTTAAGTAAACATTTTATTAAACTGAAGAAACGAACTCGTTATCTCTTCTTACAAACTGGACGAATATCTTCTCATCAGGCACGAGGAACATTCCATTCTTCTCAATGGATACTTCGCTAGGTTTGGGGGTGTTGGGGATCACCTTGAACTCGTAGTTCAGCAAGAGGTCTGCCAGGGCTTGGCGGAGAGACTGGTACGCGAAACGCATACCTAGAAACAAACGCGTGATTAAGTAATTTTTTTTTTTAATGGGTGGCAATAAATGTTTTATATGTCAGAAATGCGTGACCATCCGCCATAATCTTGTTTTTTCGACCATTTTTACAACACAGATCCTTGTAGCAGTGTAGGTTTTCTTAGGTTGGTATTCCTGAATGTGGCTCATTTTATTTTTCATACTATTCATATTATTATTTGACTTCTTATTAGTTAATTGATACCTATGTAAGTTTTGAATCGGAAAATCATGCTAAAGGTTTAACAAATGTAGGATTATAAATATGAGACATTTGAAATACAAACGAAAAATTGTTCTTACACTCTAAAAAAATACTTCTACTCACCAATACAACTCCTAGGTCCTTCACCAAACGGCATGAAGGTATACGGAAAAATATTCCTGTCATTCTCGGGCAGGAATCGGTCAGGGTTGAAGACTTGGGGCTCGGGGAAGTACTGGGGGTCCATTTGCATTGCGGTCCCGTTCACGTAGACTGGGGTACCAGCCTTGATGGTCAAGTTGTCGTCGATCTGATAGTCCTTCGCGGCTATGCGATCCAGCCAGCTCATTGGGGGGTACATTCTGAGGGTCTCTGTAAAGGAAATGGATATATCAAAAATCAGTCCCTAACTGATGTTTCGGTCATGTTGATGTCTTTATAAACGTTATACTTAAAAGTTAAAAATCAAAACCTTAATTTATTAATCAGCAGAAAATCTGAACCTGAATGCTTAAATAAGATATCAGCTAACCGTGCAGTACAAGCCAGGAACTATAGACGGCGCAATAAACTTGCAGGGCATTTTAGACCTTACAACATTTTGTTGGAGGCTTGAGTCTAAGACGACGAATTAGTAACACTAATATTGCCAAGAATTTCTACTAACTAATACGATTTTGGCGCGAGATCAATCATTTGGTTATTAACTTAGCACCATCCTTCAGTAGAAATCCTGTTTTATTTCCGTCGTTATGCTATTTATTATTCACTGTCAGTAGCAATTAGGTAAAGTATGTATGTGTTTCTGTGTACCTACTGAGAATAATAAAAGTAGTTTTACTTATTAATATCTTCTTTATGTAGGTATGTTTTATTTATTTGTAAAAGGCACCTTGTTTATAACTTTATTAATATAATTTGTTATCGCTCTTTGTCTTTAGTGTGCACTGAATGTATGGTTTATCTGGGTATCTAACTACCTATACGTACAAGTAATCTTTTGAAAAACAAAGTCTCACCTTTGATGACATTGTCGATGTAGTTCGCATCAGAGAGTATTGTTGCATTAAAGCTGCGGTTTCCTATCTGCCTTTTGAGTTCCAAGACATCTTGGTAAAGCCGCTCCTAATAATAACATTGAACGGTTAATAACTTTGCAAAATGAACTGTTTGAACAGGTTAACTTAGAGGTTATGCATTGTCAACGGAATGAGTAAAAGCTGCTTCAAAACTGCGGTCACCAATTTTTCTTCTAAGCGGTGCACCTTTGATTCTTTGCTCTCTTAGTCCGAAGGGACAATAATTCGATACGACCGGGAAGATATTAGGCGCTGAGTCAATGGCGTCACGTACGCACTAAGGCACAAGAGTATCACATCACCAACTTCCGAATTCCGGGCTGTTACTAAGAAATTCTTCGTGGAAAACCCCAATAACACTTCACCCGACCTAGGAATCGAACCCATGCCGAGCAGTCGCGCTGGTGACCACGAGAACATTTGAGCAGTCATTAGTAGGAGATTACGAAAATTTATAGGAAACAGTTCAGCAGAGCACCAACTCATATAATAATGAATTTAATGTAATAGGTATATGTACCTGATACTCTGGATTCCAAGCCAGCTCATAAACAACCCAGCATAATGTAGTTCCTGATGTGTCGAAACCACCCAATAGGAAGACAGCAGCTTGTGCCAACAGTAAGTCTTCGCTGATATCTGGAACATCATATTGAATTAATTGATGGAAGAAAAAAGACAAAGGAAAGAATGATACATTGATGGCTGAGAAAGAAAACAAGTGAAGTGCCGACCTCAACGCACGAGGGCAGGAAGACGATGAGTTAGTTGAAAAGCAATCACAATGGTTAACCTGGTAGCTGGCTCATCAATCCCTTAATTCAGAGACACTCAATGTTGCATGACTCTGAGAAAACATCATTCTAGTTAAAGCGACCTGACACAACGCAATGCAATGCAAAGGTAAGGCAGTTTCTTGACAAGCACTTTTGGAATTTTCGGGATTCACGGTTCATTAGAGAGAGCAGAAACAGTTCACCTTCCCATCTTATTGCTTCATACTCATTATCTTTATTGCTTTACCATAATGTGTACTTAGGTGGTAACTATATAATTTAGATCATTATGGACCCTGTAGAGCACAGGAAAAGGATATCTTATATCTTTAACAATCATCATAAATCACCAGTCACCTGTTATTGCTACTAGAATTCCTATTGGTAATGGCAAATTTTATATAGTTAGCTATGATCGACGGATTAATAGAGAATCTTTACCTTCATTATCTTTGATAGCTTCTTGCTTGATCTTCAGCAGCGCATCAAGCAGATCCCGAGTATCTTTAACCTCCTTCTCATATCCTCCTCTCTGTTCGATCACACTGCGGAAGACCTTACGTAGCAGCTTCATAGTCTTCTTGGGAAAGAACGTGAATCTGAAAGAATGCCGAATGGATAGTTAAAATATTATAAAACTCTAGCTGTGGGTTCACTAACATCCTGAAGAAAGTATTTTATGTAGCCGGACTAAGAAGTGATCCATGTGTTAATTTACAGCAAGGTTCTAATTCGTAATTCGTTCTGCCTTTCTGAGTGATTGAGTAACTTTAGTAGCCGATCTTTTGAGTAGGCCTCGGAACAATTGGAGTCTTTCGAAAATAGAGAACTCTTGTTCTCTCATTTTTTTTAAAGCAAGTGTTGTCTACACATAGAAGCGCCAGTTTACCTAAATATATCCACCAGATCAGGAAAGAAGAAGATGCTAGACCAGGACAGTCCTCGATGCAAGCCGAACTCCATGAACTCTCTGGTCACCCTCCTCATGATGCTGTCTCCGTCAGCCAAGCAGTTGCTGGTTATCCCAAAAGCTGACTCTCCAATTACGTCTGTCGTGTAGTCTGTACATATTTTCTGAAAGGAGAAGTTTTGTGATTGTCAGGACTATTATTAATCTATACTAATACTAGCTGACCCGACAGACGTTGTCCTGTAATTAAAAAAAAGTTTACATTGTCCTATTATAATTTTCTACTTTTCCGCGCAATTTTTTAAATTTTTTTGTTTCATAAGAACATTCTCCTGACAATTACAAACACAACAACAACAAAAAAAAAAGTGAGATCGGTCCAGCCATTCACGCGTGATGGCGTGACCAAGGGAAATAGGGTTTCATTTTTATATATTAGGTTGGGGAAAAAGTCTTTTCGCATTATAGTATGTATGAACTTGTAATAAAATCTCTTTGGCTATACTATTTGTATCTGGCTGGTTTTGGTATCATTGAAAGTTTAAATTTTAAAGAACATAATTCCAAATTCAAATTAGGAAAATGTGTGATTTTCATTTGTTTTTCGTACCGTCAAGATGAGTGAATCTAATGAAGAAATTCGATACATTTTAAAATTTTACTACAAAAAAGGTAAAAATGCAACGCAAGCCGCGAAAAAAATTTGCGATGTTTATGGACCTAGTGTAGTGTCTGTGAGAGTAGCACAAATTTGGTTTAAGCGTTTTCAATCCGGAAATTTTGATGTCAAAGATGCACGTCGCTCTGGTCGCCCTATTACGGATAAAATGGATGCCATTTTTGAAAAAGTGGAGCAAGATCGGCATACCAGTAGATACGACGTAGCTGAAGAACTGGAAATTAACCACAAAACAGTTTTGGCGCATTTGAAAAAAACTGGGTACACAAAAAAGCTCGACATTTGGGTACCTCAAGAGCTCACTGAAAGAAACCTAATGAACCGTGTACTCATTTGTGATTCTTTATTACGACGTAATGAAACCGAACCATTTTTGAAGAAGCTGATAACTGGTGATGAAAAGTGGATCACGTATGACAAGAACGTGCGAAAAAGGTCGTGGTCAAAGGCCGGTCAGGCTTCACAGCCTGTGGCGAAACCCGGGTTAACTCGCAACAAGGTGATGCTGTGTGTTTGGTGGGATTGGAAGGGCATTATTCATTATGAGCTGTTACCACCAGGCAGGACCATCGATTCTGAACTCTACTGCGAACAACTGATGAGATTAAAGCAAGAAATTGAGAGAAAGCGGCCGGGATTAATCAACAGAAGGGGTGTGGTTTTTCATCATGATAACGCTAGACCTCACACATCTTTAGCCACCCAACAAAAATTAAGAGAGTTTGGCTGGGAGGTGTTAATGCATCCGCCGTATAGTCCTGACCTTGCACCTTCAGATTTCCACCTGTTTCGGTCTCTTCAGAATTCTTTAGGCTTAACATCACGAGAGGAAAAACCACTTGTCGCGGTATTTTGACCAGAAGTCCCAAAATTTCTATAGCAATGGGATCATGTACCTACCTACAAGATGGCAAAAAGTTATCGAACAAAATGGTACCTACATACTTTAGTTAAATGTAAATAAACTTTATTAAAAAATGTTTTGAATTTTCTTAAAAAATGCGAAGAAACTTTTTCCCCAACCTATTATATAGATTATAAAGCTGAAGAGTTTGTTTGTTTGATTGAACGCGCTAATCTCAGGAACTACTGGTCCGAATTTTTGTGTTGGGTAGCCTATTTATCGAGAAAGGCTATAGGCTATATAACATTACGCTACAACTAAGAGGAGCGGAGCAGTTATGAAAAATGTTGCAAAAACGGGGCAAATCGCACGGGTAAGCGAGCCTACGCGACGGGAAGGGTCGGGGGAACAAGAAATTTAACGCGGACGAAGTCACGGGCAGAAGCTTGTTTCATATGAAATGCAAAATTTGAGAAAAATAATGTATGAATCGACAGATATTTACTTACTCTCAAATCAATAGGCTCGTCTTTTTTGGAGTCAAGACCTATGCGATCTATAAGAGCCTTGGACTTGGAAATAGTTATCCCGTTGAGACTCTTCAGTTTGGCAGCCGTGAACACTGACGTCAGACGTCGCCTCAGCATCGTCCAGGTTGGATCCTACAAATAAAAAATAGGCATTCAAATAATGGAACAGTTTTGCAAACACTCACCTAATCATGCTGATCCGAGCACATGATTGTGTCTATCTCTTTTAAATATTTTAGTCTTTTTATAATTCATGAAGTGGTTACTTACATAAAAACATTTTAAATGCGTTTTAAACGCTTTTATTTTTAAAGTGTAGGTAATCATGTTTCTAAAAATGCAGTGTATGTTTTTAAAGTAGTTAACTACAAAGTTATTTAAAAGCTCTATTTTTATATTAAGAGACGCTATTATAGTCAATTATGACATTTCGTAGGTTTTATCAGAAAAACATAAAAATAGTAAAAACAATTGACCACTACTTGTTATTTGATGGAAAAAAATACTAACATTGGGCACTAGGATTGTGATTTCCGACAAAACTGACAGACGCTTGGCATATCCGCAACACATTGCCATCATTTTACCAAGCACGGTTATTGATTGTGACGTGAACCTCAGAAACCTAAGCACTTCATAACACTCTACTTACATTAACAGTAAATATATTCAGAGCTCCGATAGGATCACTCTTGCCAGAGCTCAGGTATCTGTTTCGGAAGAAGTCAGCGTCCTTGACCAGCACTCTCCTTGCTATCTCAGGGCTGTTGATGACCAGAGCGGGTCTCCATAGCAGCCAAATACCCACGTAGGGAGACTTGAACTGTTTGTACACTTTGCGCATCCATAGTGACTGAAAAAAAAGAGATGGTAGTTACAAGGCTACTTACTGGTAACTGGTGTGGTCTGTTTCTGGTATTCATGCGCCCCATACAGCTATATGCATAGGAATCGAACTATTAATTTATTACTATTATTAGGAGCCCGTATTGTCTTACTGCAGGGCTAAGGCTTCTCTACTCTCTTTTTGTTTCTCTTTATGGGGTTCGATCGAATAAGTTTAAGGCATTTTTGAAATTTGTTTTCTGGAAACCACATTCTAGCAAAAAAAGTACTAAATCGCACAATGCTACCTACTGTTGTGCAATTTTGGACTTTTGCCAAAACTAGGTAGATAACCAAAAGATTATCATCAGTTCAGCAGAAAGACGTCCACTGTTGGACATAGGCCTCCTCCAAATGTGGGGGGTTTGCCATAATCGCCAAGCTTGGCAGGCGGGTTGGCGATCGCAGTATGCTGGCAAAATGCATAGAGAACGCTGCTGCCCATTCTCTAGTCTCCCTTTATCGCCTTTTACGACACCCACGGGAAGAAATGGGCTGGTGCTATTCTTTACGTCCGGCACCACACGGAACAAATGAAATACAAATAAAAGTATTATAACATTCTTTTCTTAGATACTGAACAGATGAAGGTCATCATGAATCCTATATTCGTAGTGGACTTATAACGATTATGGGATGACGTTACTTAAATATGAAGTTTTCCCTTGACCAATAACATATAGAACAAGTTTATCATATAACAAGTTTTCTTATTTATCTTGAACTTGGTATGCGACCTTGACACTTGTGAATAAATGTTGATCTAACCAATCAAGTGTGTTAAGATTCTTATGCGGAAGCAGTTTACCTACCTAATCAACATTAGAAAAAAATATACAACTTTAACAAAATAGTATGTTTTTTATCATTATTGACCAGATATTCATACGTTGAAGGATTTTTGGAACTTTTTACTTAGATTTTTTTTTTCGCCTCATACACATCGTTCGCCGAAAATAGTGCGCAATATTATGGACAAATCACAACATTTAAAAAAAAATAACGAGTATATATAGAGTGATCGTTCGGTAAATTTGTGTTTTTATAGTGTTCGGAATAATACTAAGAGTGAAAAATGTGCTATAGATAATGGTAATGCAGATACTTATATGAATATTGATATTCTTTCCTGGCTTCAAATACATAATCTTGAGTCTTTTGTCTTGTCACCACGTGGGCTCTTTGTGGTAGTTAGTTGTCACATACCTTCGAATTTTCAAGTTTTTCTCATAGTTGCCAGGTCCGACTTTTAAGAATATATTTTTTTTTTAGTTTATCCTTTATCTTAATACAACTCTCCTAAAATATTAGGATCGTTTTGAAAGCCGCTTTAAATAAAATGATTAACGGTCTAGAAGCTCTAGTAAACTTGAAATTAATTAACTTGAAATAGGTAATTTTCTTCATTTTTTAGGTAAGAAATCCATCAAGGGTAGTTTGGCCCTTTTTACTCGGTATGGTTTTTACTTTACGGCGTATAGCCGTAAAACATGTTTGTCGCAAACTTTCATAGGGACGCAACGCTGACGAGCGTGCCTACACACGAAGAACAAACCGTAGTTTTTCACGGCAACATAAACGAGTTTGTACAAAGGGCCTTAGGAATACAGAAGACCCTAAGTACCTACCTACTTATTTTTTATTTTTATTAAATGCTCTTTAGCATAAAAAAGAGCGTAAAACGTAAAAGATACTAAAGAAAAATGAATACTCACAGGGTTTTCCCTCTGCAAAAAGGTAAGACTGCCCAATATGGGATGGGGTGGGTTATGAGGAACCCCTTTTTCTGACCAGTAACTTTTAACACTCCGCCATTGTATGAACAACCACGCACAAACGGAAAACGTCACTAGGAACAAGAGAATCAAGATCATTTTCGTAAAGTTGTCGGATCACAGTTTCTCTCGTGTTCACTCCTATGATTCGAGATCAACACTGAGAGTTATTTATACTGATTTTCATATCCTATAGTTTATCTATGCTTGCCGATAATGTTAGTTTTGTCATCACAAAAAAAATGTTTGTCATTCGTTAGTAGATCAATTATTGTTATTAATGTTATCTTTAGTTCAATAAAACAAGGCTGTGGAATTTTACTCAAATGTTTGTGTACAAAAAGCAAAAGTCATTAATGATTTGTGAAATATTGTTTCCAAATATTTAAAAAAAATCCAAATATTTTAAATATATATCGATGCTGTAAAGCATCGATATATAGTTAAAATATTTGGATTTTTCACGCAAAAATAAATTGAGGGTTTTTTTTGGGCGAGCAGAAAGCCTCCGAATATTATTCAGCAGATATTTTCATGCAGATTCTGTTTTTATGTTTGTAGGTACTTATCTGACGTTTAAGTGCCTATAGCTATAGCTATAGCTTTTGTTTACATGCTTAAACTTTTACATTATGCATAGGTACAGCCAAAAGTTGGCGTAAGAGTTGGTACCTCTTAATTGTAAAGCGCATACATACGATTCTTAAAAATCTCTTTGCATAGATATACAGACTCAGGAAATCATCATCTCATTTGTTTTAATATACTATTTGCACGTAATCTGGAAATCGAAAACAGAGATAAGTTTTTCGAATCAAAATATTTTATTTCACATAAACCTACATGGCACTTATGAAACACCCGAAACTAGGTGCACGGTCCCAATTTCGGTGATTCCTATCGAGAAGAGCCGGCAAGAAACTACACGGTTAATCTTTTAAAAAATAATTAAGTTTTACAATGTTCTTAAATTAAAAAAATATATATTACCTTCGGTTGTTTAAAAACACTTATTTAAATACTATGCAGCAAATTAATTAATTAATTACAGTGTTAATATGTATGGGAGAGGAGAGTGTGGGTCTGTCAACCCTGTAAACTGCAGATTATGTAGGTCTTAATTTGGTATATAGGTAGAATTATCCTATCTCATTTTCAACCAAATTATGAAAATAATAATATTAATAAAGCATTCATTCAGCATTTACGGTAAAGTGGGTACAGTGGTAGGTGAGGTAAATACTTTACTCTTATTTTAATTGAAAACAAAGAATGTTTTGTTTGTAAACAATCGTGTAAAATGTAGAAATAAGTTGGTTGACAACAATTACTTTTCGGAGCATGTTACTGTACCCATTATATTATTAGTAGGTAACAAGTAGATATCTCATATCAATGCCTAAAATCGATGATGCATTATCTTCATTATGTTTGTATTATGCTGATTAACGTATCCAATAGGTATCTATTTATGGAATCTTGTTCTGTCATAGTCCCTGCAATGTATGTATTTGTATACAGTCTGATTTAAACGAAACAAAGAGATTCTTGCTGTACAGTGTGGGAACCACACCTACGCAATAAATAAAAGCACATACTTGTCATCGCCTTTGCTGACGATACATAAAAACACGAACGAAATCAGTCCAGAAATTCGGTCAAAGAAGTAGAGTTTTAATTATGACCAAAATTGAACACTGTAGAATTGGATCACTAGGTCAATGATTCAATGAACTTGAATCTGTGATTATTGAAAAGAGATGTTACCACCCAGTGTAAACTATGTTACGTATTTACCTAAAATGTAATATCGACCCGGTACACCTAAACGACAACGTGCGAAAGTGCGTTGACTAATCTAAACAGAGTGTTTACTTATACGGAACATTACGGTTAGATTTTGATATATTTCTGTGGACTAGTGACTAGACATACTTGTGATTTCATTTAATGTGGTTTCCATAATTTATGAAGCCAAGGAATCTCATTCGGTTTGTGAAAACCTTTTAGTATACTTATATAACACAACAGAACCTCACGCCTCTATACTCTGAAGGGTTGTACCTATACAGCTGTACCTATAGTACCTCCACATTGCTAGTAGGTATCTTTAATCACATCATCATAATTTCAGCCGAAAGACGTCCACTGCTGGGCTTCCCCCAAAGGGAGGTGTTTGCCATAATCGCCACGCTTGGCAGGCTGATTAGGATGCCAAGCGCAATCGCAGTATGGTGGTAAAACGCATAGAGAACACAGGTACCCATTATCTAGTAAATCCCGTAGTCGCCTCTTACAATTACCGCGTATTTACGTTCGGCAACACACGGAACACTGTAATAAGTGTTGCATTTTCTAATATTAATGCTTTTAATATTCACTGAAAATCATCGCTCAGTGCACTAAAATGTAGAGAAAAGTGGTGATAGGTGTTCAATAACATGCAAATTTAGCTGGTCACGACCTCTTTCAATCGCCATCCTTGGAAAATATTTTTTGTGAAAAATTATACTGTATAGCTGTATCGAAGACTTATTAAATAAAAACATAATAAAAACCAACTTGTTATTACGTATAGCCATGTCATTATTCAAAGCAAATTTTAAACAAAAATGCTAAGTCATAATTAATAATCGTTATCGTTGTTGTTTTCTTCATTTAAAACAAATTTTCTAAAAAGCGCTAAGTAATGCCTGATAGTGTTTATCTAAAGTTGACGTGTTTTTTGTTGACGAACTACGCCAATCATTTGTACCCAACCCTGATAGTGGTAAGTAAGGAACTGCTCATTTATCTTGTCACTGAACGTTTTGTTTAATATTCTTCCATCTTCGAACTTCATCAGCATCATAGTCCGTGCACCATCTGACTGCTAAGCATACACCTTCCCTTAAGTATGCCATCTACCCAGACCCGGTGAGTTTTCTCCAGTTCCCCATCAACCAGTCATCCTAGACTTTTCCCAACTATGTTGGCGGCGGCTTCCAGTCTCCAAATGCAGCTAAATACCAGTATTTCACATGGAACGACTGCCTGTCTGACCTCCACGACCCAGTAACTAGGTAATATTGGCTTTGGTAAGACTGCCTGTCAGACTTTCGGGCTTCTGACGACCCGTAACGACTGTCAAAGATGATAGACGAATGATAGCCGGGAGCAACGAATTAAAGTGTTTTAAAAGTCACAGAAGACCTTTCCATAGACCAACCATGGCAAACGTAGCTAGTAGTACATTATTACTTAGCCACAAACCCGCCAATTCCCCATCAGTCTATCAGAAATGAATCCTTTTAATTATAATCTGTTTAACTTAAATTCCTAAACAGAATAATGCAGACATCTTGGGTAATACGGGCTATCTAAAATCACGAATTCATTAGGAAAAAAATACAAAATAAAAATTAATGGCGTCCCAGGTGCAACATAAAACAAAAATATTAAAAAGAATAGTGTCAAAGCTTACCACATCATCCTGCTCACATACTCCTCTTTATTATTTGGTCTCGACCGGCAGTTCTTTACCACTATCCTTCCTAGCATCATCAGTCTTCATCTTGATGTTCACTGACTTCCTAGCCATATCACTTTTCACACATCTTTCCATCTTTTGTATGGTCTGATTACTATCCACCAGTCTACCACATTATTCGCCAAACGGTTGGGCTAATATGACAATCTGTTTTCATCGTCATACGTTTATATAATAAAGAAGTATTCTTTTCTGATATCTACATATAATTGACGCTTAATGATTTGCATTTTTCGATCGTCTTCGTTAGATAATGGGTCGTACGTAATGTACTCGGATTGCGTTGTCATGTTCCGATAATATTATTACTACATAACTTACTATAGATAAACATTGTCTCTTTGGGTATTTGTTAGACACGATTAATTGACTTATCATGGTCACACGATGTGCGCAAGTTTTTTTTAATGATAATTTGGTGGCAGTCAAGACGGCCACAGTTCGGTTGGCCAACTCTTTTTAAGAAAAAAAAAACGTGCCAAATTCTGTTAATAGAACAAAAATAAAGTATTTGGAAGAAAAAGAAGTATTTTTCAAAATGATGGGTGCCTTTTAACCTAACCTAACCATTTTTGTTTTCTTAGCCAAAATATTTAGATTGCATTAAATGAATAATTCGGTGTTTATTAAATTTATGGACGATTAGTTCCTCTCTTCTTGTAATTTCAGATAAGTTTCTGAAAAAACAGTCGGTTATTGCTGAAGTGGCGGGAAGAGAGTAATTAAAAAATGATTTTTATTTTATTTGTTCAGCTAGGTATGGTGTCAGGCAAGGACCAGGCCGTGCGGCGCGTAGTGTTCCACGCGCGTCATAGAGATGTCAGCATAATTGAAGGGGTCCTCTAGGACCGGTGCCTGCCAGGGTCGCGAGATTTGTTCAAAACAGTACCGTATCCCTGGCATAGGCAACTGAAGGAACACGGGTGGGGTTTATTAGTGAGTAAAAGTCTGACACGCCCTCCCTCGCTCCGCCCAGAGGGGTAATTGCGGAACTTTTTATCGGTAGGAATTGGTTTAATATTCATAGTTAAACAACATTCATTGCGTTATTTACGTTGCTGAGCCGACAATTTATTCGAACAAATGACGCAATGGTTTAGAAATAATCTTCAATCCCATTCAGATTCTGATAAATTGTGCGTTTCGCAATTAGAGTGCAGAGCGGGAGAAGTCAATTGATGATTTCCCACCCAAAATAAGGAAAGAAAACAAAGGTATGGTGTCAGATATTGCCATTTGTCAATAGCAGTTTTCTCTGATAATTCTTTTTATGTAGATTTTCTTTTCTGACTTATCAGTATCGACTAATGGTTTAGTAAAAAGCTACCCATATGAGTGTTTCGTTTATCCTTTTACCCCTGTTTTACCCAGGAACTAGCTTGTGGAAGTGAGGTAGGTAGTGAGCTCTATGTAAAATAGGTACCTACTGATATTCAGCTGCATCCAGTTAGACTAGAAGCCGACCCCAACATAGTGGGGGCAGATGATGTATGTTTCGTTTTATGATGACATAATGTAAATATTAGAAATAAAGTATTATCGCTTACTTTATTTTTATGCAGAAGTAAAAATAAAGTAGTATACGTTATTATAAAGTATGGTTGGCAACTCTAGCCACGGTCAATATGATTGTAAGTGGTACATTCCATAGACGAAGCCGTTATGTTTCAGGAGCCTGTGGGTACAGTTGTTTTTTATTTCACGTAGGGATAAACGAATTTCTTGTGGTAACTATATGTACAAACATTGTGAATGTCGGCGTTAAGACGAGTAACGTCAGCACATAGGTAATACACACATACGTTACCCACACTAACACTTTTTTTCACCGTTTTTGAAACTGTGGAGAGAATTAGAGTGGCGATGCAAATAAATTGGTACTAATGCCTTTTAACTCGCTTTTAGCGCCTACCGATTTGTACAGATTTATTTTGTGTAGAAATATTGACGGTAAAATTGCTTTTTTTCAATATTTAAACTTTCAATCTCATTGTTTGCTATTTGCAACTCCATGTTTAATTTGTTAAGGATTGTTTGTTTGTATCTTTGATTTCCGTTATTTCATCTCTGAGTGCTGTTTGGTAAACTCTGTGAAGAAATGGAAATCCAAAATTTTCCGACGTCTTCGGGTGTTAACGTTCTGTAATGCATCCATGTTTTTATCTGTCATGAACCAATCTTCAAAAACATTTATAGCAATTCGTTTTCAGCAAGTGTCGTTTTCGGTATACCGCTTAAAAAGGTTATAGCAAAATGTTACAAATTGTTTAACGCCTGATGAAATTGTGAAAGCAATAATATTTGTTTCCACAACTTTGTTACACAACTGCATAAGGAGTTTATGAGGCACGTGTGATAGGTACTCGTATTTGTGGGAACTTGTAATTTTAAAATATAAAAATAGTTTACCAAAAAATCGTAGCACAAACGTTGCAACTTTTTACAATACAATTACTTATAATGTTGACGTAACTTTTTCGTCGTCATTTGAGCCGAGGAGACATTATCAGAGCCGTGGAAATGCTGGAAGCTGGTTTTCGGGAACGTGCTGTGGCAATTGCTCCGGTTACTATGCA
Organism: Aporophyla nigra; assembly: GCA_947507805.1. Classification (NCBI taxonomy): domain Eukaryota; kingdom Metazoa; phylum Arthropoda; class Insecta; order Lepidoptera; family Noctuidae; genus Aporophyla; species Aporophyla nigra. The sequence continues at coordinate 22,047,458 of OX382308.1, read as the reverse complement.
GTGTTATATTATAAGTCGACTTTGGATGCGTTACCGCATCACTCGCATCGTGGCAGAGCAACATGGAGGACAAACTCGCACCACCACACGCAGACGAGATCGTTACATACAAATTATACTGCTCGATGAAATCGTACAATGGCCGCGATGGTGTTGGTTATGGAGGCCTCATAGTTCTTCAAGGATTATACATATTAACAAACTAGCTTCTGCCCACGACTTTGTCCGCGTTGAATTTCTTGCTCTCCCGATCCACCTAGTGTCCTGCGTGATGTTATTTCGTCTGTAGCTTTTCTCAATAAATGGGCTATTTTTAACGAACGAAAAAAAACGGAGGAGGTTATCAATTCGACGCGTATATATTTTTTTTTTGTTTGTTTTTTTTTATGTTATGACCACGCATAACTTTTTACATAGTAGTCCGATTGTGATAATTCTTTTTTTATTGGAAAGGGTATACTCCGAGGGTGGTCCCATATAAATTTGGAAAACAAAATCGAACCCTAAGGGTCGGAAAACAGGGGATGATTGATTGTTCACTCACTGATTGTAATGTTTAACCACGCATAACTTTATACAGAGTAGTCCGATTTTGATAATTCTTTATTCATTGGATAGGGTATACCTTGCCAAGTATTATAAGTACATTAAAGCCACAAAAAAATATAAAATAAAACTTTTTATCAAAAAATTTAACCGCCGAAAAAACTGAAAAGCAAAAAATAATAAACCTTAAAATTATGAGTCGGCGCTGAAAAATCAATAAACAAAGATCACTCAAAGCGCCGACTCATAAATTTAAGGTTTATTATTTTTTGCTTTTCAGTTTTTTCGGCGGTTAAATTTTTTGGTAAAAAGTTTTTATCAACACTATAATATTTTTTTCAATTAGGTTAGGAACAAAAGGTGTCATTTACGTATTTTGCTCAATTCGGTTTTTTTGGAACGAAGTTCCTTATCGCGCGTTGGGAAAGGGGGCTAGACGAAAAAAATTCTCACGAAAAGTTGTAACGACACTTTTTAACCGAATTTAAAAAAAGGGCGAGGTTTCTCAATTCGACCGTATATATTTTGTTGTTTGTATTTGTTTGTATGTTGAGAGAGGGAGAGAGGGAGGGAGATAGGGAGAGAGAGAGAGGGATAGAGAGGGAGAGAGAGAGAGAGAGAGAGAATATTTTTGTTGAGTGTTTACAGGTTTTTTGTACATAATAAATAATAAAAAAATTATAACAATTATGAATCCTGGAAAGGAACTTCGCTCCATCCGGTTATCCCTTGAAAAAAATTTTAATCGACTCAAAATGTTAAATTCTATCTGTAACTCCCAAGATTTTGTAAAAAAAATTGACTAGTTTCATAGAAAAATCGATCTGAACTGCTGCTTTCGGAACAAAAAGTTACAATTTTATTCAATCACAGTGATTATAAAGACTTGAATTCAAAAACTGACATATTCTTAAGAAATACGTTTGAAGAGTCTTTAGTCGGTTCAAACCTGGTACAGTACCGAAAATAAATGCTGTGTGATTTTGTATAGGAGGGTATAGGATAAAAACTTTTTAACAAAAAATTAAACCACCGAAAAAACTGAAAAGCAAAAAATAATAAACCTTTTAAAAATTTTTGTTAAAAAGTTTTTATTTTATAATTTTTGTGACTTTAATGTACTAATAATACTCGGCAAGGTATACCTTATCCAATAAAAAAAGAATTATCAAAATCGGACTACTCTGTATAAAATAATGCGTAGTTATACATTACAATCAGTGAGTGAACAATCAATCATCGCCTGTTTTCCGACCCTTAGGGTTCGATTTTGTTCTCCAAATTTATATGAGACAACCTTCCCTTTACAATAAAAAAATAATTATCACAATCGGACAATTGTGTAAAAAGTTATGCGTGGTCATAAAATATATATACGCGTCGAATTGAGAACCTCCTCCGTTTTTTTCGTCGGTTAAAAATCGCTTGTATAACCTTAAAAAAATTGAACAGCATTTATGTCCGGTACTGTACTGAGAAATTATTGGGACACTATCAAAGGTGCTTAAAAGAAGGATGTTGAAAGTTAATTAAAAAAGCAGTTTGGAGAAGACTGGAAAAATGAGCCTTCATTAAAATGGTATTGTGATATTTTGTATGAAAGTAATGTCGGTGAAAATGACAATGAAGATACAAGATACAAGATATTTATTTTGTAAAACATGAGTGCAGAATTATACAGGTCTTAAAAATAATGAGAGGTAGCTACATGTTTTGCCAATCATGGCGTACAAAATTAGTCGCACTAAGCCAACTATTACAATAATTATAAAAATAGTTAAGTAATAACAAAATAAAACAATGACTTAAAAATTAGGATTAGGATTAGGATTAATGTAATAAAATGTCAACAATTTAAATTCAATTTAAGTAAAATACATATTAGAAAAAATAATAACACAGGTACACATTCCAAATTCTATTGCAGTAGATTATCATTTAAAAAGTCATCTACGCTGTAATAGCACTTTTCTTGTAAAAACCCCTGAACGGACTTTTTAAATTTGGTTAAAGGTAAACATTTAACAACATCAGGTATTTTATTATAGACAATGGGTGCCCTAGCAAAGAAGCTCTTTTTCAGTAACGCAGTTTTGCACTTGATTGGACACAACAAATTCTGATATTGAGAACGAATTGGGGTTCTTTTGACGTCTGAAAATTTTTGAAAAAATTGCGGATTCGCTTTTACGAATAGTGCAGTTTCTAAAATGTACAAAGATGGTAAAGTTAGAATTTTTGATTGTCTAAAGTAATTTACGCAACTATCCGTTGTTCTTAGACCAAACATTGCTCGTATACATCTTTTTTGCATCCTGAATATAAGTTCTTTATTAGTTGACTGTCCCCAAAAAATAACACCAAATCTTAAAGTAGAAGCGACCAATCCATGATAGGCTGTTAAAAGAGTGTCAGTATTTACTTTCTTTGACAATTGAAACAATAAATATGCAGATTTACTAAGGCGCTTACAGATTTCCTCTGTGTGATGTTTCCAAGTTAATTCACTATCTATAGTGATACCTAAGAATTTTGCATGTGTAACTTCTTCTATCACAGAGTTATTGTAGGCAATGTTAACTGGTGGATGATGATAATGAAAATCGTTGTGATTGTTTGGAACCTGATATATTTTGTGTGAATCTATTTTTAATTTCATACTGAATGTTTCATAAGGTAGCATTTTTTAGACAGTGAGTTTCAAAAGGTGACATTTTACAAAATTATTGAATCAAATAGTGACATTTACAAGCTATTGGATCAAAGGGTGTCATTTGATATGTATTTTTTTTCCAAATTTCAAAACCAGCAAGGTAAACTTATAATACTTTAAATTGTATACAATAATTGACACATAAATGGTTAATAAAAAATAGTAAAAAATTGCTTAGATCAACTTGAATATTTAATTTCTCAATTTACTCAAAAAGTTAAAAACTGTAAATAACACCTTTTATTCCTAACCTCCTCAATTCGAATCTGTACTTTCTGAGACTAGCGCGTTCAACCAAACAAACGAATTCTTCAGCTTTATAATATTAGTATAGATAGCGCGATCAAATCATAAGAACTCGTATGAAGTCTATCTGACTTCCCGAAGGCCACAAAAATATTCTCTCTCTCTCTCTCTCTCCCTCTCTATCCCTCTCTCTCTCTCCCTATCTCCCTCCCTCTCTCCCTCTCTCAACATACAAACAAATACAAACAACAAAATACATACGGTCGAATTGAGAAACCTCGCCCTTTTTTTAAATTCGGTTAAAAAGTGTCGTTACAACTTTTCGTGAGAATTTTTTTCGTCTAGCCCCCTTTCCCAACGCGCGATAAGGAACTTCGTTCCAAAAAAACCGAATTGAGCAAAATACGTAAATGACACCTTTTATTCCTAACCTCCTCAATTCGAATCTGTAGTTTCTGAGACTAGCGCGTTCAACCAAACAAACGAATTCTTCAGCTTTATAATATTAGTATAGATAGCGCGATCAAATCATAAGAACTCGTATGAAGTCTATCTGACTTCCCGAAGGCCGCTACGTGTACCACCTATTGGGCCCCGCAATCATAGAGCCCGTTTACAATAGGCTCGTAAACACAGAAATTGGACAGAAGAAGTCGTTTGTTGTTGTTTTGTGTTTTTCAGAAGAATTACGATTTGGTATATGGCTAAGATATTGGATGAACCCTGGATCTATCACATCTTTCCAAATTAAGGAGCTATAATTCCATAGGTGACAATAGACAACCTAATACTCAGAATGCCACGTCGATGTAAAGAGAGTCGTCGAGTCGCTTATACCTTGGGGTGTCCAACCGTTTTCTAAAAAGTTTATGAAGAATGTTTTTTATTTTATTTAATGTTAACTGAGCATTTGTTTCTTATAATCTACAAAAAAGTGATATCGACGCTATAGATAGGTAGGTACCTACCAATTGACATTAATTTTTGATTTCTACATACAACCCTTATGTTTCATCAAACTATTGAAATCTGTATAAAATTGCATTTGCTATAAAAAAATAAAAATATCAAAAAGCAAATAACAAATAGCAATAGCAAATATCTATTATAGCCTACAAAATTAAAACAAAGGATCTACAATCATCATCATCATCATTTCAGCCGTAAGACGTCCACTGCTGAACTTAGGCCTCCCCCAATTTGGGGGGCTTTGCCATAATCGCCACGCTTGGCATGCGGGTTGGCAATCGCAGTATGGTGGTAAAATGTATATTGACCGTTCATTTTTTTCGTAAAATTACCTAGATAAAAGTGTCGAAATTAAATACTTAATTACTGTGAATACCTTTGTTCCCTAGACTTTGTTGAGTAGTGTATTTACTTAGGTAAGTATTACCTACACTATGTATAACTAAATCATGAACTAAACTTATTAAATAATTTGCAAATTATCATCATGTAGGTACCCATAATTATTCTTGTGTTAAGTTTATGTTGTTAGCATTTGAAACTTAAATCTATGTTAAGCTTTAAAAGGTTTATTACTAGCCTCATAAAGTGCCCTTGTTATATTGAGTCTAGTCTTTGATTGAGTCAATGGAACTTAGGATGAGTGCATTTATTGATTGTTTTGTGGTTAAATAAAGATATTTGAAAATGAATGAGTGAACCTACACTATATGGCAGTCTTTGTAAAAAGGAATAAAAACCACTTTGCCAAGGTTTCAGACACCAAGAAAAGTCCCGTTAGAAGTCAATATAAAAACCTCTTAACTGTCCGTAGCTATAAAACAGCACTACTTAGAAAAAGTGTTTTCTGCATGGGTCCAATCGTATTTAATAAACTCCCGGACAGCATAAAAAGTGATACCCTGCAACAATTTAAAAGTAAACTCAAGGCTTGCTTGATACACAAATGTTATTACTCGATAAGTGACTTTTTGAATGACCCTATGTGTGACATCTCAACAGTTTAATTTTTATTGACATTATTTAATTTTATTCTTTTTTGACATTATTATTTTTTATTTACACTATTTAATTTTATTAATGCCCATTATAAAATTTTATTGACATTATCTGATACACCTTTGTGCATGGCCTGGACTTGTTATAATAATGTATTTCCTAATTAACTATTTCAAAATTTTGTTCATGATTTGTTTTATTATTTGTAAAAATTTTGGATGCCGAAACTCAGGCAGAATGTACCCGGCTCACTACATGTATTTCTGTAACACCTTTATTGTAAAATACCTGCATTCTATGCGAATAAATGATTTGATTTGATTTTGATTTTGATTTGTGGGTACTACACTGGCCCTACATGATTAGTTGGATCGTGGATTAGTTAATGGGGCAGCCAGCACCCTAATGCCCAAGATTCCGGACAGCCGCAGACCGATAGCAAGTTGAGCCAATCATTGGAACCTTGAACAACATGGAATAAAATTCGTTACATAAATATTACGTACAAACAAGACACTTCAGTGATGTTTCATTTTGTATCTTCATATCACAAATATCGCAGATAAGACTTCGTAAGTGATAATGACTTGCGTCCATGGTATCTAACTCTAGGTGAAAACAAAATCAATATCAGTTTCAATAAAAGTAAACAAATACAGGCTGATCTAAAAATCGTTTTAAACATTACTTATGTAGAGAAGAATGACACAGAAGACCGACACACCGTGGTTATTAACTCAGAATTCTCTGAAGTTGATTTATTTAACTGTAATAAAACGACATTCAAAAAACAAATAATAAAAATTATAAGCGGAGATAAATAAATACGTGGGACACTTAGAAAGTTTTGCGAAAATAAAAAGAAGTGTTCTATAGGTACCTAAATATTTTTTTATTAAATCTTTTCAAAATACTCTCCACTAGCCTCTATGCAAAGTTTCATGCGTCTGAACCAGTTTTCAAAACACTTTTTCCAGTCCGCCGCAGACGCGTCGTTTACAGCCTGCTCGAACGCTGACAGCGCATCTTCCGGAGACGAAAATTGTATCCCTTTGGGCTGATTTTTAATTTTTGGGAATACAAAGAAGTCACATGGTGCTAGGTCAGAGCTGTAACGAGGGTGATCCAGAAGTTTGAACGGCGTGCTGTCCAAGAAGTCCCTCGTTTTGAGCGCGGTGTGCGCGGGCGCGTTGTCGTGGTGGAGCAGTAGCCCGCGGAGCCCTGTGTTTGGTCGCTTGTTGCTCACAACAGAGAAAACTTCTGCCAAACATTTGGTAGTATACCATTCGGCAAAAGGGATTGACACCAAGTAGCCAGTCAAATTGAAAAAGCTCGCGATCAAAATCTTCCCCCCGCTTCTAGATCGCTTCACTTTGGTAGGCGTTGATTCGTTTTGAAAACACCCAATCCGTCGACTGGCGCTTCGTTTCTGGATCGTATTGATAAATCCAAGACTCATCACCTGTAATAATGTCGTAAACACGCCGAGACAAGCCTGCTTCAAATTTGTTTATCATATCACGGCACCATTCCACCCAGGCCTGCTTCTGAGCATTGGTGAGGATGTGCGGCACCCAGCGTGAAACTATCCTCCCCACGTGAAGATGCACGTGAAGAATCTCGTGAAGGCTTCCAGATCCAATTGCAGTATGTGTTGAATCCCCTGATACGTAATTCGCCTATTGTCTTGGATTAAATTTTTCACTGCTAGCACGTTTTCCTCCGTAACAGCCGTCAAAGGGCGACCACTTCTTTCTTCATCCCCGAAAGTTAGTCGACCACGTTTGAATTCGTTATACCAACGATACACAGTTGCCTTGGAAAGGCCTCCATCCATGAATGCAATTTGAAGTCTATCGTATGATTCGTACGGTTTCAGGCGACACTTGAAATCGTAAAAAATCATAACGCGAAAATGTTCCCGGCGCAAATCCATTTTCCAATGAGACACGCTATTTTAATTAGCTCGCAAAAAATGTGTCCTTAAATTCGTCCTCGTCTAAAGCTGAAAACCTTTTGCATAGTTGTGTGCCCGGATGTAGTCGCTTATTTAGTTTCGAACATGTAACGCCTCGTGATGTGGTTAATATTTTTAACACACTTAAGTCAAAAAACACTGGTGATTACTGGGGCATCTCCATTAAACTGTTAAGTAATATAATAGACATCGTAGCCCCCTATCTAGCTGTTACTTTTAATAAATGTGTTGATTTAGGATCTTTTCCTGACCTCATGAAGAGTAGTAAAGTCATAACATTATTTAAAACAGGTAATAAAAATTACATTGGCAATTTCAGACCCATTTCTATCTTACCTGCATTTAGTAAAATATTTGAAAAGTTAATACTCAAGCAATTGCTAAGACATTTTAATTTAAATAGCCTCCTTCATAATGAGTAATATGGCTTTACAAAAGGTCGTTCGACAACAGATGCGGGTGTTGCTCTGCTGAAACACATTTTCAATGCTTGGGAGAACTCGCAAAATGCTATTGGAGTTTTCTGTGATCTCTCCAAAGCTTTTGATTGCGTTCACCATGACACGCTCTTGCGTAAACTATGTCATAACGGTGTTCGAAACGAAGCTCTCAATGTCATAAGTTCTTATTTGCAAAATAGGCACCAATGTGTAGATATTAATGGTGTGAAATCTTCCGGGCTACTAGTTCAGTTAGGTGTACCTCAAGGCTCAATACTGGGTCCATTCTTGTTCTTAGTGTATATGAACGACTTACCATTCTATTTAAAGGATATCTGTAACATTGTACTATTTGCTGATGATACCTCACTGATCTTTAAAGTAGACAGGAATAGAAAAGATTTTAACGATGTGAACAGTGCACTCTCAATGGCTACGGATTGGTTTACCACAAATAACCTAGTTCTTAATGCTAAGAAAACAAAATGTATAAAGTTCGCTTTACCGAATGTTAGGCATCTGGGACCCAACGTCGTCTTAGATAATGAGGTGCTTGAAACTGTAGACTCGGCAGTTTTTCTAGGCATAACAGTAGACGCGAAACTACAGTGGGGCCCACATATTTCAAGCCTAGCCGGGAGGCTCAGTTCGGCTGCCTACGCCGTCAGGAAAGTTAGACAATACACGGACGTTGATACAGCTCGATTAGTCTATTTTAGTTATTTTCATAGCGTTATGTCCTACGGCATTCTGCAAAGTGGGGCAAAGCCGCGGACATTCAAAATATTTTTGTTCTTCAAAAACGAGCTGTTCGAGCTATATACCAACTAGGTACTAGAGTTTCTCTGAGAGAGTTGTTTAAAGATATTGGTATTCTTACAGTGGCATCACAATTCATCTTCGCCAACATATTATATATTAAGCAAAATATACATCTGTACACTAAGAACAGTGATATTCATAATATTAATACTAGAAATAAGGACAAGCTATGTGCTCTCTTTCACCGGCTTCATAAGGTTCATAATTCATTTGTTGGTCTTGGTATTACCTTTTTCAACAAGCTTCCCTCTGCTTTCCTAGATTTGCAGTTTAATGAGTTTAAAGCTAAAGTAAAATCCAATCTTTGTTCAAAGGCATACTATTCTATCAACGACTTCTTAAACGATAAGAATAGTTGGTCGCTGTAATTAACTCAATGTTTATGTTCTTTCAACCAGAATCAGAATTAGCTTTCCTCATCGTTGTGTATGTAAGCGGGCACGCCCTTTATACCCGGAGGCTCTTATTTAGGTTTTAAGTTCTATTTACGATTTTATTATTTCAACTTGAGTTTAGTTTTTTAATGTTTTGTTCGTATATTGGCGTGTGCTAGCTGACATATGACGCATAATTTGATGTATGTTTTGTTTTGTTTTATAATATTAATGACTTACATAATACTGTATAGAATCAAGTTCTTCTAACTTAACAGATAACTATGCTGCTGGGGAGTTTGTTCCGCCACTTCTTCTTCCCAGCTAAAGCACTAGGAAGTGTCGAAGGGTGGGCGTTTTGGGAGGACTGTCTCATGTAACTTTGAGGTTCAAAAAGTGCTGACTCTCAGCCTAGTTTGAATAAATGACTTTTGATTTTGAATTTGTGGAGGGAAATTTTGAAATTGGAACGTATTTTTACTTATAAATAATCATTATTTTTGTAATAGTTTATAACTGCCCAGTCTCTCATACAAAAAACTTTTTTTCGTAATACTTCTGAGTGGCCTGGTAACAAGCACTTCTTCTTCTACTATCTTTTATTATTCAGCCATTTTTTATTTCATATTTTTCAAAATTGTGATCTAAATTTAACCTTATGTAATTTTGTGTTTTCTTATATTAAGTTGTTTAATTGGAAATATCTGGCATTAATCCGTTCGCATGTATTTATAATTAAACATAGGATAGGATTTTGTATACTGGTAATACGTTCCCATTGGGTTATTTTCGACATCTTTGTGGGCGAAACCGCTGGTAAAAGCTGGTTTATTTATAAAATAGCCTCCCAGGCGATCCTTAGTAATTAGCGGTGTTAAATTAGTATTCTAGGATTAAATAGATAGGTTAAGAATATCCGTCTGCTAGATCTAACGTCTGAGTTAGCGACATATACTATCGCAAGAATATTTAACAACACCGTATATCACGACGGTATGTCGCGTGAATCATAAGGGGATTTGATCTCGTCGTTTATCTGACAAGCGTCTCTTCATCCGTGTAGATATGCCCCTAGATACGAGTCCATGAGGCTAATAAATATATTCTCCTTAGCGAGATAACCGTCAGTACCACTTAACAAGATGAAGGTGATACTCCTGTTGGCAGGTAGGATATTTTTGTTGCTATGCCCTAAAAATCTGCCTATAATGTTCTCACTGCAGGCTAGGACTAATTGTGTACCTAACACACTTCCTTTAACAAATATTTTGACAATTCAACATGATTCATTTTATTAATTACGTTGTTTAGCATACGAAGCTTTTATAGATATGAAGCAGTGGATTAGCAATTTCATGTTTTGATTGAAAGTGTTTTACAAAAATAAGGCGCTCCCAAGTTATTCGACAGGCTATCGTATTGAAAATGACACATTACGATAATCTGATTTGCCTTGGCCCCGAAAGCAGCCGTTGGATAATTTGGATGTTTTTTTGGCGGAGCGGGGATGGCGTGTCAGACTTTTACTGACTAAAACCCACATGTGTTCCTTCAATTGTCTATGCCAAGCCACGGTACCTCTTACAAAACTACGACCATGGCAGGGTATATAAGACGCCTACGACAACGTTGATTGACATTCGGCTTATTCGGCGATAGTTATGCTGGCCTCTTTTCCGTGAACAGACCTGACGAAATGCCAATACACACCAACTTTGCACATACCTATACACTAGAGATATTCGACGGTTTATTTCAGTTGGAACTGTGAATGTGTAAGTAACACCAACCAATTAATTGACTTGTTCGTTACAGGAGTGACAGTGGCGCTTTGCGCTGTACCCAACTCGCAGCAGGCCCGCGGGCTTCACGCAAAAAAGAATGCCGACGGCAGCTTCTTCTTGACAAAAGAAGGACGTAAGTTTTACGAAAAAGTGCTTCATTTTTATCCGAGTTCTTAAAATACAATTCTAAATCATCTTTCAAATTCAAAAGTTGGTGGTAGTGTAGTGTGTGTGTCTGTAGTGTATTTTTGGAAGTCGGTTGTTTTTCTTGTAAAACAAAGTTATTTTTTTGTTCATACAAACATGTATTTAATTTTGCCTTGCCTATTATTTCGCTTCTTCGTTGTAATTTGCCTAGGTTATTTGTGTCTATTAGCGTGATCAACAAACTATCTAACTTAACTTCAGTTTGTATTTTGAAATATAACGACGATATTTACAAACTCATTTTAAAAACAGTGAAATAGTTTCATTGCTGCGGAGCTTTTTAACTCAGCTTTTGTTTTGTATTACTTATATCATCAACATGATATATACCAAATCTCTAATGATGTTCAATTTTACGCGCATGTCACATATAACTCCCACTTTGTATGCCAACAGCTGCCGGTCCCCACTATGTGGGCCACATCGGCCGTAATGCGCCCGTCCTAGACAGCCGGGTGAAATTCAACATGGAATCCACGGGAGAGACCAGGAGGGGCGGCTTCAAAGTCAGCATTTCCTGGACTGGCCCCAGCGACGTGGCGTTCCAAGACTGCATCGATTTTGGTAAGCAGCCTCAAGTTTTCATGTCGTTTGAAGGACAAGTTGTGACAAAGTTATGGTGAGGATTCAACAAAGACCTACCTACAGAAAGAGATGCAAAAGAAGAATAACCTTTTCCACCCAGAATATTTTCTGCACTCTCTAATAACATTTTTCGTAGCACTTGAGTCAGTATTTTGCACGAGCTGCCTACTACTTTTGTGCTTATCTAAATATATTGTATAGAATCTGCAATCATAACAAGTTTATCGGAATTGATAAAAGTGCTCGAAAGCGAAGTATCTGTCAATGTTTGTTATCAATAGAATCTCATCGAAATGAATTGGTAGCTCAACCAGAGATTAATGAAATAAAATGCCCAGTATACCTAAAGAGACTTGACCATGTCTAAGTTTATATTTTGTTAGGTTTCTAACTATGGCAATCTTTCTCAGGTTCCAGTCAATGGTTCGCCGGCCCTGAACAGAAACAGCAGTACTGGCCGATCCAGAACTCCGCGCTTGAGAAGTACTCCATCGTGTCCAAAGAAGAGGACAACGCTGCTGTCAGCGAGCGCTACTGGCTCAACTCCGACGGCATGTACATCTACGTAGCTCCTGAAGTACCACTCTTCGTCGATTACCACAACGTCTTGGAGAACCATCTCTGTCTAATCGCTGAAGTCACCGACCCGTACAGCACACAACGTACAGAAAACGTCCTTAAATACGACCTCTGGTTCTTTGAAAACCCTAAAATCGCTCATCAACATGCCGTCGATACTTATCTCGGCAAGCCCTCTGGCATCCCTGACTACAGAATGATCCAGTACCCGATCTGGTCGACCTGGGCGCGGTACTCAAGGGAAATCGATCAGGATTCGCTTTGGACTTTCGCCAATGAGATCAAGGACAGTGGCTTCCCCAACGCTCAGTTTGAAATCGACGATCTTTGGGAAGTCTGCTACGGTTCGCTGTTTGTGGATGTAACGAAGCTCCCTGACTTGAAACAGCTGGTACAGGACATCAAGAGTCTTGGCTTCAGGGTTGCTATTTGGGTGCATCCCTTCATCAACAAAGACTGTGAGCCCTGGTACTCTGAGGCTCTAGGAAAAGGGTGAGTTTAAAAACATCCTTACTAATTCACGTTTCCTTTATAGTAATTAAATTCTTTATTTATATATCCACCAAACCCAAAGAACTAAATCAAATAAAAGAATGTTGACTTCCTCTTTTTTTATCACCCCTTCTTTCTCCAGCTACCTGGTTCTCAACGAGCAGGGCAGTCCCGACACGTCCTGGTGGAACAACAACGGCTCCGTGCCCGGCTACATCGACTTCACCAACCCTGACGCCGCCAACTGGTTCTCCGAGAGAGTACAAAACATTATTGATACTTATGACATTGACACCGTCAAGTTCGATGCTGGAGAGTCAAGCTGGTCTCCTCAAGTAAGTCTTTGTGATGAATTTCATTTTAAAATACCGAAAGTTTACTACCAAATAGTCTCATCTCGTGATCATATTCATTTAGCCTGCGAACTGCTTGCAACTGCTTGTTGTGTGCCATTCACCACTTAGTCCCCACTCTAGCAGAAATTGTAACCATTCCTTCTTCTTCAGATCCCAGTACAAAAAGACCTTGACATCAACCTGCATCCCGGCCACATCGTCCAAGCTTACGTGCGCACCGTCGCCAAGTTCGGACCCGCTATTGAAGTCAGATCCGGAATGAGGTGAGATTTTTTCTCTGTTTCTTAGGTGATTTTTTTAAACAACATTAAGGTGAATGCTTCAACCAGCCCGCGAAATTCAAATTTTCTTAATTTTTTTGCAATTTGGAGGCCAGTGCTAGGTTTTATGTTGATTAAAATATTATTCGCGCCTGTAAGACATATGTAGTTACAGAATTATAATCATCAAAATCATCAATACAACGCTCTAAGTTCATAAAACTATAGGAATGACTTTTCTCTTTTTTTTTTTTGTTCTTAGGCCTTTATGAATTTGGAGGGTTTTGGTCTTGGATTGAGAAATTAAGCATCTTCGATATATTCTACTATGCTAATGACGCATGATTATCCCATCTTGCTTCATTAGCCATTATCCTGAACAAGCGTTTCAAGATTATGGTATAAAACAAACACACTTCGATATCAAAAATGTCAGAAATTATGATGCTGTATTTTTCAAATAACAATCGGTATGCTAGACATATAGAAGTGGTGGTACAGTGGCGCCACAGGAGGCGCCTTATTTTGTGTAAATTATTAAACCACCACTGCCTTCAAAACCGTTGAGGAAAAAATCGTGAGGAAACGCATGAACATAAAAATTCTAAGACATTCCGTGACATCTACCAACCCGTACTGGACCCGCGGTCCACTTCTTCTCCAAGAGAGTAGGCCTGTGTCCCAGTAATGGGAACATTATAGACTGATTATGTTGGTGGTTTGTGTTGTTAGGTTGTTGGGTGGTTGTATGAGTATATACAGTTGTTGGTTGGCCAAAATAAATAAATAACAGGAACCTGACCATTACCTTTTTTGCTCACTCAAAACCGTATCTACTCTTTCAGGACCCAAGACCTGCCGATATTCATCCGCATGGTAGACAAGGACACTCTCTGGGACTTCAACAACGGCTTGGAGTCTTTGATCACCACTCTTCTGTCCATGAACCTCAACGGCTACACCCTAGTCCTGCCTGACATGATTGGAGGAAATGGGTACAATGAGAGTCCAAGCAAGGAGCTGTTCATCAGATGGCTTCAGGCTAACGTGTTCATGCCCACGTTACAGTACTCTTTCGTGCCTTGGGATCATGATGACGAGGTACGTGATTTAAAATATTAAGAATAGCATTTTTTTATTCAAAATGCTCATTGTTTCTTCTTGATAAACGGCAGGGCGTATTTTGAAACGACGAAATATTCAATAAATTCGATTTAACGACGTTTTCGATCGTTTTGATCTCCAATAAATATTGAGATATCGAAACGATAAGGTAAACATCGTAAAGTCGAATTTGAGTGTAATGATCACTCTTAATCTGCAACTTCAGAATAAATGATTTTATTGACTGATCACTTAGTGATCTCGTGTGCAGTGAGAAATAAGAAAAGTGCTACATTCTTTTTTAGCTACAACAAAGCCATTTCTATTCATCTACTTGAAAACCCCATTTCTACAGGCTATAGAAGTTTTTAGTGTATCACTAATGTGTTTGTGAACGTGTCTAACACGCCTTGATTGTTTGCAGACGGTAGAAATCAGCCGTAAATACACCCACCTGCACGCGGACTACGCCGACATGATCGTGGCCGCCATGGAGAAGTCTGTGGAGTTTGGCACACCTGTCAACCCACCCATCTGGTGGCTCGACCCTTACGACCAGGACGCGCTCGCTATTGCTGACGGTAAGAAAGAAAGATTGGTTTATTGGTCACAGAATGCATACAAAAAAATAAAAGATAACTTTGCTGTTAAACATGAGCACAGAACAGAAAAAAGGCTATAGAATGGATAAGTTTCCCTCCAAAGGCTGACACAAGCCCTTCAATTAAACCAGTAAAAACTGAAAGTTCGGTCTTTAGACTGGTCTGACCTCCTGTCATCAAAATAGCTTTGGAACGTTTGACGTTGTTGCGAAACCACTGCAGAAGTTAAATATTCTTTATCAATAGGACTTCTTATCTGCGTAAACTGTTCATAAATTTGAGACAAATGATTCTTCTAAATCCTCTATTTTCTGTAATAAAATCCTCATCATCACCATTTCAACTGAAAGACGTCCACTGTTGGACCTAAGCCTCCCCCAAAATAGGGAAAGTTAGCTATTATCGTCACGCTTGGTAGGCGGGTTGGCGATCGTAGTATGGTGGTAAAATGCATAGAGAACACTGCTGCCCATTCTCTAGTAAGTCGCCTTTTGCGACACCCACAGGAAGAAATGGGATAATAACATCCTCCTTTAATGTAATAATTTGCTAGGGATCTTCCAACTAGCGATTAGATGTCTGCAGCTTATCATGAAAATCATACCACAACCTATGAGTAATCAATTTCGTCTTCCTCCAGAATTCCTTCTCGGCGAGAGCATCCTTGCTGCGCCTGTGGTGAAGCCCGGCGCCGTCTCCCGTGACGTGTACCTTCCCAGAGGAAATTGGCGTGATGGCAACACTGGTGACCTTGTCCAGGGACCAGTGTGGCTCAGGGACTACCCCGCGCCTCTAGATGTGTTGCCATATTTCACACTCGAGGAATGAATGTTGTTTATGTAATATTCGAATGTTGTGTTAATAAATTATTTATTAAGTTTTATTATTTATTTATTAAAACTTTATGCACAAGTAAAAATACTGTACAAAGGCGGACTTAATGCCTGAGGCATTTTCTACCAGTCAACCTTAGGGTGATGCCGAGAATAACATGGCAGGTGCAACATAAGGGATAGATAACTCGAAAAACAATGAATATTAAATACATACATAGATACATACATACATCCATATAACGAAAATGAACTTTGTCTGGAGACATCACGATCGGTAGAGGAGAAAACGAACCCAGCAATTCAGCGCTGTGCTGCTTCAGCCAACTTCTTCCGAATATGCTCGCGTACTTTAACCTTAAATGATAACTGACTGGTTGCCGTCCTGATGTTCAGAGGAAGCGCATTCCAGAGAAAGACCGCCTGAACAAAGAAAGAAGAGTAAATGAAACCAGAGCGGTGAGAAGGACATCGTAGAAGGCGATTGTTGGTGGAACGAAGATTTTTACTATGCGCAGAGCACAAGTAGTGAACCTGGGAAGTAAGGTAGGAAGGAGAAGTGGGTTTTTCGAGTATAGAAAATAACATTGACAGAGCCCTCAACTCTCTGCGCTGACGAATGGGTAACCATTTTAAGAGCAACCGGTGTGCAGACACATGATCATACTTACGAAGATTGAAAACGAATCGAATGCAGTTATTCAGAAGGCGGTCAAGTTTATTGAGGAGATCTGCATTCAGGTCGTAGTAACACACATCGCCATAGTCAATTATGGGAAAGATTAGGGATTGTACAAGCGTTGCCTTTATGTGCGATGGGAGAACGTTTTTCAACCGATAGAGCGACCGCAACGTTCCGGTGACTTTTTTACTAACAGTCGCGACCTGCTCTCGCCAGTCAAGACAAGTGTCAATATGTAGACCAAGATCCTTAACGTTGGAGCTAAGCGGGATGATAGAATTGTCGAATATTATGGGTGGCACTGTTTGGCCGC
Organism: Aporophyla nigra; assembly: GCA_947507805.1. Classification (NCBI taxonomy): domain Eukaryota; kingdom Metazoa; phylum Arthropoda; class Insecta; order Lepidoptera; family Noctuidae; genus Aporophyla; species Aporophyla nigra. The sequence continues at coordinate 22,030,574 of OX382308.1, read as the reverse complement.
TCAACTTCCTCATACTGTGGAGGCTCCCTATAACGATAGCCTGACACTTTGTAGGGTTAACCGCCACCCCAAATCGATCTGACCAATTTTTAACAACTTCTAAATCTCGGTTTAGCTCCACAATTGCATCAGAAATATTGTCAACACCTGCCTGACAGTAAAGCTGCAAATCGTCGGCGTAAAGATGATACGCAGTCCGAAGCAGGGTGGTAATGAGGTTAATAAAAATGGAGAATAAAAGAGGAGATAAAATACCGCCTTGGGGGACGCCAGCTGCAAGATCGCACCAACTCGACGAAGAGTCTCCAGCACGAACAGACTGCTGACGCCCTTGAAGATAAGAGGCAAACCATTCCAGTACCTCCGGAGAGACCATAAGATAGGAAAGGATGGATAAAAGGACTTCGTGACTGACGGTATTAAAAGCATTGGAGAAGTCAATTAACACTAACACTGTAACTTTAGTGGCTTCCATTCCCCGCCTTATATCGTCAGTCACTTTTAAGAGAGCTGAAACAGTACTGTGCCGTACTGTGTGCAGTACTGTGTGTGTGTGCTGTGTGTGTGTGTGTGAATATTAAAGAGTTTTTTTTTACCTTTTAAACGTCAAGGCAATCGCTCTATAGAATTCGGATAGATGTCTATGGAATCAGGGATTACGACCAAATAAATAAGAAACACGATCACGCGGCTTTACTATTTCCATCAACACTGAAGTTCTCAAAGTATATAGTGAAACAAGCCCGTCAGATGTCCTTTGGATACCATTCGGATACCCTGATACCCACTAGGCCATTAGTACCCATTTAGTCTTTAGCATAACTTAAAAACGGACGTAATCCATCTCTTGTAGGACAAGGACAATTATATCACATGGTCGTCTAGACATGGCATAGAAAGGTAGATAATTGTAGGTACGGTACCGATCTAAAGTCGTATCATAAGTCGATCTAAATAAACTGTTTTTAATTTGTTACACACAAATGAGAGCTTTTACTATCTACTGTGTTGTTGGCAAAAAAAGTTGATTGCAGCTGTTATTTTGGTCTAGCAAATAAAGAATTCGATTGTAAACTTTAAAATGTTTTTTCGGAAGTCTGTTTTTTTTTAAAATTTTTAATTGTGGTAGTTGCTTCCTGATATCAATATTTTCACTTACTAAGTAATTAACAGTGACAGGAAATTATTATATCATTAGCAACATAAACTAAGTGGAAAAAATATGTATTATCGAAGCTAACTCAAAAACCATTTATCAGAACTTGACTAAATATGAATTGAGAATACCTAATTGTAATAAGTACGTAGGATCGATATTGAAGCATGCATGCTCTCTGTTGGGACTGGTTTTTCCATAATTAAGAGACGGTGGCCTACATTGTTACACTTTTGACATGAAGGTACTACCATGATTATCACCTCTTGTGACCCGATGAACATGATGCCGAAAAAAACACTGGAGAAAAACGCCGAAGCGGAAACGGAGGGCGTTCGCTGTGGGTTTTTTTTATTAAGAAACTTGATTTAAAAATTATTAAATTTTGACAATTAAAAGCAGCGCGGCCACGACTACGTTCACACCTGCGCTACCTAGATCGGTATAGCGAGGTTGACAAAGAGCCGGAACAAATCGTAGATATCAGATTTATCCCGACACTGTCTTTTTATGTAGGTATGTGAGTTTGTGTTTGTAAACATGAAAAACGCACCCAGATTGAAATAGAACTTTCTAGAGGAGAGATACAAAAGGCAACTTAGAGCTTATAGAAGAAAAAAACCTCTTATTGGTCCTCAGTCCTTTAAAAAGACTTAGATTGACAAGTGATAATATATTCACTGTCACGTCACGCGGTGACCAAGTTCAAACATCAAAAAACCCAGTTACTAAGATTACTTAGGACAAACTACTTGAAACAAGATAAAATTTAAGATTGATAAAAAACACGGTAGGTACAATAAGAAAAGCTGGCTGCATTCAAGATATCTAAAACAGCTAAATAAGTTATCTCAATGAAAGATTGGCACAAATCAGGAAGCTCTTCAATAACGTAACACTACTATCTGATGAAACATAAATAATTATCCGAGTTTAGTGTTTTTTTTTTTCTGTTTATAACTCTGCTCTGTATAGTGCCAATGTTCATAATAATACACACTTACATAATCTTCAAAGTTATAGTTTATGTTTATCTAATCTAGTTATTGACTGTAAGACCTTCTTCAAGAAGTTAAGTAACGTGGGTTGCATTAAGACTGCAAGGCCAGATGGAAGTTCTACCCCCGCATTCAGAATTACTTAAAATTGTACCTAAGCGAAGAGTAATATATGTATATTATATGTGCATATTATATGTATCCATTATTATCACAGAACAGATACCCCCCTTCCCCCGTCCCCCAAATGATCTTAATTACCCAGAGTCACACTCAAATGACATTTTTAGTGGGTTATGGCCAAAAATACTTTTTATTCAATGAAAGTGATTAAATTTATTTGAAGTAGGTGTATGTAGATCTTTTTAAAATCATCTAGAATTATCTTGCAGAAGATTTCAGCTCACGACCAAGCGATAGTGTTGTAAGATGATACAGATATCAAGATATCGATAAAGATAAAAATGACAAGAAAAGCGGCAGTCGATCGATAGTAATTGGTGAGACGGGATGGCGGCTCTGAGGGCGTTTTTGTGTAAGTTTTAATAACTATACTAGTTACGTAAGACCTCAAACAAGATGATTAAACCAATGTACCTACTATGTTTTGTGCTTACAAAAGTTAACCTTAAGCAAGTACTATTTAGGTACAAAGACGTTGGTTTGCAGTAGACAGCTGTGCATACGTGCTAAGTAATAATAATATTCAGACTTTTCACTTTGTTAAATTTTATGTGACAATCCTCTGTATGCGATAAACAACACATCGATGAGAATAAAAGATATCTATTCAAGTGTGTTCTTTAAATTATTCGTAGGAGAGGGTAAAAGATAACAATGACGTCATAAACTGTCGGTAGGTACGTTCTAACTAATTAACCAAAAACATAAACAAATTACTGACTTGTTGTTCTAGTGGTTGTAAGTGCAAACGCTGTTCCCCTAAACTTTCAGTTTACTTAAGCATTTGCTCATCAGAACATAAATTAACAAAAAAAAAATTAAAGGAAAAGGAAGGAAGGAGTTTAAAGGAAATTCATACTTTCCGCAGTGTTACTAACACTCGGTGCGCGTGCGCACACGGCTGCAGTGACGGACACGCCGAGTGTACGCGCTGATGACGTCACGCTCACTTTGGTGCCCATCCTGACTGGAGGGTTCCAACTTGTCCTAATTGAAGGTAAGCAAAGTACAGGATAGAAGTTATTAAGAAATGTAGAGGAATGGAAGTATTCCTTGTGATGCCGGACATAACGAATAGCACCATCCCATTTCTTCCCGTGGGTGTCGTAAAAGACGACTATGGGACTTACTAGAGAATGTGCAGCAGCATCGTCTTTGCATTAAACTACCATACTCAGCCTTACCGCGATCGCCAATCCGCCTGACAAGCGTGGCGATTCTGGCTAACCCCCCCCCCCCCCCCATTTTGGGGCAGCCTATATCCAGCACTGGACGTCTTTCGGCTGAATTGGTGGATGGAATGTAAAGGATATTCCCTAAATATCGTATAAAACGTTAAATTTCAAAGGTTTTTCTAAAACCTATCTTTGCAGTATATGTACCAACTACACCTAGAAACTATTTTAATCCACCAAGGCTGTAAACAACAAAATTAATTCTAATTTACGCAAATTACAGGACAGTACTAGATGGATAAGACATGGTGCTAAATACAATTTATTGCTCTCATCCTCACAGTAACGACACATTGTCTTTGACAATCATGATGGCGATGAATGTGCTTACTGTTCGCTACAAGATCACAAACAAAAAGGGTTTTTCCACAACGAAGTTCTCTTCGTTGGATTCGTACAGTTAAAATTGTAATAGCCTTTATAACATGGTTTTAGCTTAATGAGAGCGAGTGGGCTGTAATCCACCAGGCGGGCCCGGGGTTTGTAGATGTCACGTGTTTTCGAATTTTTGGTTCTTGGACATGGCGATTTTGCTCACGATGCTTTCCTTCACCGCTTTAAAGCAGGGAGGGATGTAATAAGTTACACAAGGTGAAGCGGTTGCCTGTATTCAAACCCATGACCCACAGCTCATAAGGGCTACGAGTTGCCACTACTACTGGCCACCGCCATCGCTCTCATATATGGGACTGTTGATATGTTCCAGTAGCAAGTTTCAATAAGTTGTTCACTTCAATTTCTCTTCCAGATAATGAGCGTGAGGTCCTCGGTCAGATAGGACGTACGCTGGTCTCTCCATTCACAACTGAGGAAATTGAAGGAGGGATACTGGTGAGGGTCGGTAGCGTGAACCTGACCATCCACACCCTGTATGATACCAGCACGAAGGCCAGAGGCATGAAATTCAGTTGGGAGGCTGACCAGAACACTAGGTTGGAGGACTGCATCGATTTCGGTAAGTTCTAGATTTCAGTTAGTGATCTTAATGTACTTACTATGATTGATTATATGTCAATATGTAAAATCTTGACACAGTGACACAACTTATCTTGACTTCAACTCCTGATTAAGGTTTTGCTGACAATTTTATCTCTCAATATAATGCAAACAAATTCTATGAATCATCCAACTGTTCGAAATATTCTCCTCATGTTTTTGATCTAATGCTATTGAACTGTGATTCTGATTAATGTTTTCCACGAGATTTTATCGCCGCCTTAATCCCGAGCCCCAATATACAAACTGTCTAGTTTGGGGCTCAATAGTAAATACAACTTTGTAACCTAGCTATATATGTAGATAATATTTTAAGCTCCTCATGTAGTCTCAATCTGTAAGCCCGCTAACTCTATTGCCAGGACAATAAATTATTTTCTATTGTTATTCCAGGTTCCAATCACTGGTACGCGGGCCCTATGCAGGTGGACCAAGTCTACCCAATCGAGACAGCCACACAAGTCTATAGACCGAGTTATATCCAAGAATCAGACAATGGCGCCATCATGGAGAGATACTGGCTCAACTCTGCTGGAGAATACGTCATCGTTCACGAAAACGTCCCACTATTCGTGGACTACAAGAACATTCTGAACAACCATCTGTGCTTTGGAGCGCAGTTAGCAGTTCCCTACACGACCAACAGGCCTCGTACACTATTAGCATACGACCTCTGGTCCCTGCCAAACGTGAAAGAAGCTCATAAACATGCTGTAGCCAATTATTTAGGCAAACCGTCAGCGACTCCAGACTACGAAATGGTTAAGCATCCAATCTGGTCGACATGGGCACAGTATTCCAGAGAAATCAACACGATGAAGCTTCTCGATTTCGCTGAGCAAATCAGGGATAATGGGTTCAACAATTCCCAGTTTGAGATTGACGATCAATGGGAGACATGCTATGGTTCTTTAGAGGTGAATGAGGAGAAGTTCCCTGATTTCAATCAAACTGTGCGAGACTTGAAGGCGATGGGATACCGCGTCACGATTTGGGCACACCCGTTCATTAACAGGAATTGCGATCCTTGGTACTCGGAGGCATTAGAAAATGGGTTGGTAAACATCATCTACGTAAATGTTCACTCCCTCACTTAAAACCAAATGAACTGGTTATAAAGCTAGAGAGGTCATCATTTTTTGATAAGTAAACAATACCTTGAAATATTAGCCATCAATGATATTTATGAAATGCAGCCGGATTAATTGAAAAGCGAGTTTTTAATAATTAAAAGTTCTATTCAGGCTGTTTTCGAAAAGGGACCCTTTAAAAGTTATAATATTTTAAAACTTTTATCTATTTTACCTACCTATTCAAAGCACAACTATCTCTTTCCAGATATTTTGTATTAGACCAGGATCTCAACAGCACCACGTCTTGGTGGAACAATAACGGAACAGTTGCCGGCTACATCGACTTCACCAACCCTAAGGCCGCCAACTGGTACTCTGACAGATTGAAAGCTGTGCTCGACACCTATGATATTGATAGCGTGAAGTTTGATGCGGGAGAAGCGAGCTTTGCACCTGAGGTGAGAGTTCAGTTTTCGTGGAAAATTATGAGAATTTTTGTCGCTATCGGCTCTTCTCATCTCATTTATCTATATATTTTATTTTATTCTATTCGGGAAACTTACAGCTAATGTATACAGTGTCAGTATGAAAATGGAGGCCACTTAAAAGTTTCCACTGTTAAAAAGGCCTTTAGATTTAGTCCGTAATGTCTCACTGTTTGAGGAGAGGCCTTCTTTTTCCCTTTTATCACATCTGTCCAATGCCTGTCTTAGGATATTTTTATTATTGTTAGACTGAAATCGAGTAAATGATAAACGACTCGAGATCATAAATAACGCGAGTATAGATAATATGAATAGCTGTACGCGTAATCACGTCTATTCATAAAGAGCCTGCATATACGAGTGACGATACTAGTGTATATTCAAAATATACTTCTTTATAACGACCTTCCGGTACTGACTAACTGGCAATTTTTTTAACTACATTAAAAGTTATTTCAAAAAGGTGTTTAAAACGATAGACAAAGAGTTATAGACGGTAGAAATATAATTAACTGTTCTATACCTTCAAAAGAAACTGTGACATCTGAGTTTGTTTCAGCCTTTCGTCTCAGAGTAGTCGGATAGGAAACGCCGACCTCATCTAGTTTTCAAAATATGATTGACGTGTAAAAGTGTTTGTACTAACATATATACTTACAGAAATAAAATCATTTATCCATTCATCGCCTCAACTTTAACATTCATTTTTGGTCAAAACCTCAAAGAACGTCTCCTAACTCGGCCCAGGTGGTTCCGTTATCTGGAAGATGTCAATGGATGGTGTATTCTTTTTCAGATCTCCATCCAAACCGGTGACATTGAGCTTCAGCCACACCATCTCGTTCAACAATATGCAAGAGTTTGCGCCACTTTTGGAGATATGGTGGAAGTAAGGGCTGGCTTCAGGTAACGTGATACTTACTAACACTGGAGTCGTATAAATATAGTTTTATGAGAGAATCTTTAATTAGCTTTCTGTTTGCATAAAACATAATTATATACAATCGCTACTGTATCATTAACTGCAGATTTTGAATTCAATAAATGAACGACATCAACTCCTGTATACACACAGGTCTGCGCCGTAATAGCAGCGTCACAAGGAATGTATAGAACTGAATTTTCACACACTTACAACTCAAACAATACACACTTTGTACCTTATACTGACGTCAGTTGTCAACGATAGGCTTACTGAGACCTTCTAAAACAAATGATAAAGTATCAAAATAATCGTTAATCGTGGTAGTAGTGACAGTTATTACGCGTCGTCAGAAGCCCGAAGTCTGACAACCAGTCTTACCACGGGGTATCGTATTACACAGTAACTGAGTTGTGAAGGTCAGATAGGCAGTCGCTCCATGTAAAACACTGGTATTCAGCTGCATCCGGTTAGACTGGAAATCGACCTCAACATAGTTTGGAAAAAGCTAGGGAGATGATGAAAGTATCACAATAATCAACGTATCATTATTTTTTAGGACCCAAGACCTTCCAATTTTCGTGCGCATGGTAGACCGCGACTCCATCTGGGGCCTCAACAACGGGCTCTCCACCATCATCACGACAACCTTCCAGATGAACCTCAACGGGTATCCGTTCGTGCTGCCAGACATGATCGGTGGCAATGGCTACAACCTGGACCATGAGCAGGCTAACCTGCCAACGAAGGAACTTTTCATTAGATGGGTCCAAGCCAACACCTTCTTACCGGTCATGCAGTATTCCTTTGCACCTTGGAACTTTGATGAAGAGGTTGGTCATTTTTATTGTTCCTATCTAGTAATAGTGGAGGTATCTTTGAGTGTTAGGATTATTTAACATTAAGTACTTAGAAATTTATGCATATTATTAAACTACATTAAGGTAGGAAGTGGCTCTCGTAAGAGGCGACTAAGGTACTAACTAAAAATGGGCAGCTGCGTTCTCTATGCATTTTACTACTATACTGAGATCGCCAATCCGCCTATCAAGCGTGGCGATTATGGCAAAGCCCCACAAATCGGGGGAGGCCTATGTCCATCAGTGGACATCTTACGGCTGAAATAACGATAACTCAGAAATTCATGCATAGTTTAGTTACAAGTGTACTTTAAATTTACGAGTCCGTCATTTCAGTGTAGTTACACTGCTACCGGGACCTATATCCTACCAAGAATTTAACAAGTAGGTACATATTTACCACCACCATTTAACCCATTTTACCATTTGACCATTTATAATTTACATACGATGATTAACAATAGAATTGGACCTGCGTCAATATCATTGTGATATAACTCGGATCGTTAGTGTCGCAGCCAATCACAATAAATTATCGGCACGAAGATACCGCCGCGCCGGGATCAAGTTTCACAACAGTCTGTTATAAACTGTTAGGTGATTAAAACTGTCTGTTTTATGTGATTAATAGTTTTTTTTTTTCATGAAATTAGAAAACTAGTTAACAGTTGAAACAATGTAACAAGGTAGAGCCGGTAACAAAAGTTGTTTGATAGTTTCAGAAGAGGTATTATGTATGAAAGCTTGCAATAAGAGGTATTTCTGTAAACTAGTGGTATTAAAGTAGCAGACAAGTAGAAAATACTTTAAAGATACGTGATAATTAAACCAGTAATTAAGCTTAATTATGATATAAAACATTTCAAAATGGTCCATTGTGGATTTGCGATCGACAGGTCGTGAACTCGTGCGATCGAACCTTATCTACTACTATTTTTAATTGACTTACTTCCATTTACATTATTTAAGTGGTTTGCAAAACACATCTTCTTGCTACAAACATACTCCTTCACATTATTAATTAAACCATAAAATCTGGCCATGCATGGTCTCTTAACAAATCCCAAGTGCTCTGTCCGCACCAGTAAAAGTCCCATTGCAACGTATACAGGATAAGTTCTTAACCAGTGCGCAAAAACAAAGTATTGAAGAAATAGTTGAAATTATATACATTACTGATACTATTGATATACATATTGATATTATTGATTATATATATTGCTGATACTGAACCACCAAAAAAAAATTGCGATCTGGTTAAAAAAAAATCCTGTATAATCTAAGTATGTCAAAAATACTACAAAACATCACGCCTTATTGGAGACGCCAGAGGTGTACCTATAGGACACCCAAATTTTGCAAGTTATGGCTTAGTCCTATATAATAGGGGCGAGCTTATTGCCATTCACCGGGCACAAATTTATACTCCGAACTCCTACTGAGATATTCTATATAGAAATCCAAATAACACTGCCCGACCTGGGTGGGAATCGTACCCTCACGTATTCACGCTTGCGATTACTAGACCAACGAGGAAGTCGAGCTCAAGGAGGTAAAAAATGCTAAACAGTTCTGAATTATTCCCAGACGGTGAACATAAGCAAGAAGTACACTGACCTTCACGCCGAGTACGCAGACGTGATCTTCCACGCGATGGAGCACGCAGTGTCTGATGGAACCCCAGTCAACACCCCGCTCTGGTGGATCAACCCTACTGATGAAGAGGCTCTCGTGATCTGGGATGGTAAGACATATCCTAGAGTTGTTTGTATAAGACGATTTTGCCTGTTAATTTTATTACTTGTTGATATTTTTGTGTAGCCTGTACAGGTTGCAGACACGACAAAATAACAGTAAAACTATTTTAATAAGCAGATTGAGAACTTGCGATATAATAATGGAATAGAATTCGAGTTTAAAAGTGGGAGTGCCACAAGGTTTGATCCTAGGTCCGTTCTTATTTTCACTTTTATGTTTTAAGTTTAGGATTAGTAAAGTTTCTTTGCTAAAATATACACGTTACGATCACGGCATCACACCCATCACGTGATTTTATAAGATATTTTTCCTTTTCTTTTCAGAATACCTCCTCGCTGAAACCGTGTTGGTAGCCCCAGTGCTTACGGAAGGTGCTAGGTCTCGCGACATCTACATTCCCGTCGGTACCTGGTACGAGGAAGGTGACGAAGAAAGGGTCATCGAGGGTCCCGTCTGGCTTAGGAACTACCCGGCGCCCCTAGACGTCCTGCCGTACTTCGTCCGAGACACGACGAAGTCCACAGATTCAAGTGTTTCGCTTTACACTTCTGCCGTCCTAGTACTTTTAGGCTTGATCGCTAATATTGTTAGAGTTTTATAAGTTTTGTTGTTTAAGTGTAAATAAATAAATAAATAATGTTTTGATTGTATTTTGGCTGTTTTTGTGATTGCTATTTTTATTATTTGGTGATAAAAAAATGTTTCCAATTTACAAGTGATGCAAAACCAACAGTGTTAAGCAGGTTTCTTTTCTACTTACGCCTACCCCTTTGAAAGTTTGTCGTTGTTATACCATTAGATACTACTGGGTTGCCTCGAATATTACTTGTTAGAGGTAAGGCCACGAAAAGTTACCATAGCCTGAAAGACGCTCCGTGGCACTATTGACGCGCCTGATCTGCATGCTCTGCTGGCTCGCTTTTTTGTCCTAGACAATTACTGCCGGGGCGTAACCTCAGCAGCCACGCTTGCTACCACTAGACCAAAGAGACATCGAATCAAATCCTTATCCTCGCCGTTCGTTATTCTATCTGCCATAGAACACAACCGGTTTTCCATTCTGTCTTTCCTTGAGAACTCCCTTAATCAAAACTCATGACAGCCACATAATGTTCTCACTGTTGGTACACGGGTCGATTTCAAACCACACGTAAATAGTGGGTTTATGAAATAACTCCTTTATTATTGTTGGAATATGCGTAATTTCTATTTAATACGATGCTTACATTACATCTTAATAGGTTACACATAGAATTATTCAACTTTCATATTTATTACTCGAGATAATAATAAGAAACTATCTATTTTTTCATTTGTGTCACTGGTCATTTTCCCGATTTTTCAACAAAACTTTAATTATAAAAAAGTCCACTCTGGGAAATTGTATTTCTTTAAATTCTGGTTACATACTAGTAACCATAAACTCAAGTTACGCTGGTTGTTTTAAATTAATACGTTATACAATACGATTTCTCTATCTTTTAATTTGCGATCACTTTTTTCAATCATTAGTGTCGACTAAATAAACGTTCCGTTATTAAGAAAACCCTAGGTGCTTTTCCACCATCCCCACTTCTATGCTGCGTAAAGGACTTAGTGGCACGTAAACGATCAGTGAAAGCAGAAGCGTGCTTCGTTTTTCCGGTAAGAAATCGCTATTTAATTGGATTTCTGTGCTTAGTACGAAAATCGAATCATTCGTGTTTATAATAGTATGATAATAAGTGTTTAATCAATTAATTCTTTACCATACACGTGAATTAGCAACAAATAACCGCGATATTTTGTGGCCTTCTAATGGCGTCTAGAGTATTCTAAAAGGCAATAAATTAGATTATTCGTTAAAAATTTCATTCGTGTCATTTCATTAGTGTAATTTTTTTTGAGTATCACTAATGAAATACCATTCTACACGAATGAACGGTTTATTACTTGACTACGAAAAAAGGAGGATTATGATTCTTTGCTTGTTTTTAGCTTTTGTATTGACGATACAAAAGCTAAAAACAAGTAAAGAATCAATTTGATTTTATAAACCTTATTTTTATTTGTTGTCATTAAGAGTTTTCTCCCATTGATGTGTCTCTCATGATAATTACCATTAATTTCTTTGTTAAAATTATTAAATAATTTTACTTATAGTATATGGTACAGTGCTTAAGGTTTAAATGGCGAAAAAAAAACTAAGAAAAATGAAGGTGAGATACAAAGGAGAAGGAAAGGAAAGGAGAGAATTGCAAGAAGGGAAAAATATAAACGAATCAAAAGCGATCAAGATAAATATGTCATAGAAAGAGCTAAAAAAGGAAGCTTATTTAAAAAGGAAAACAGAGCATGAAGTAAAAGAATATCAACGAAATGACGTCACGAGAACAAAAAGCACAAAGTAAACGATGGAAAGAAAATTCGAAGCGATACCTGGAGAAGAAAGTAAAAGAACGGAAGATACAATAAATACCTAGCTATCTTTTCTCAAGTGGGTGAAGCTCTCAAAAAGAAAAATGATAACGAGTTTTCTTTATCATTGAAATGTGAGGATAATGTAAAAAATTGCGAGAAAAGAAAATAAAAAAAAAGTTAAAATAAAGTAAAGAAAAAAAGCAAAAAGCAAAGCAAAGTATAATTAAAGCCATAAAGTTAAAACATGCGATGGATAAAAAAGGAAATGACCTTATTAATTAAGAAGTACCAAAACCGCAGCAGTGATTTAACAAAGGAAGTAAATAAAATGAAACAAAATCGAGCATATAATGGTTTTGAAGAAAACATTACAATACCTATTCAAGTGCCTATTGATACATCCTCTCTCTATACCCTAATGCTGCCAAAAATCGACAGCTGAACAAGTTGTTTTAAAGTCCACTGGCAATATGAAACTTAGAGCTAATTTAAAGCTTCATATAAAGTGTCTAAAAAACAGATTTCTACAAAAGATTAAGCAAGGCATTGACAGCGTCGAAGAATTGATTAAAATTGTTTGTGAAGATGACATTAACAGTCTCATTGGCGCAGGGAAGAAACACTATGTAAAAAATACGAAATACTAAAACAAAAACGGTATCTGCTGGACTGTTAAAAGTTTACGTACCAAAATTTCTTGAAGACAATCCTAACATACGGATAACTTATGTAACTCTACGGCCATTTTGGGGTCTATTTGCCATGAGATGCAAAGGAAACATGTCATGTGCATGTACAGCACATACAAATATAGATCAACTAATTTTCGCTTTAAAGAAAAATAAAATTGCTGACGCTCTTTGTTGTGACAACTTGAACAAAAAGCGCGTTGGTAGAGATTGTGGAACCTATAAAAACAAAGTTATATCATACAAAGAATTCAATAATCAGGAAGAAATTAAGTACCATGAATGGTGCAGAGATAAAAAGACAGTGAGTTCCAAAGAAATAAATATAGTGAAAAAATTGACAAAGAAAATAAAGCCTAAAGACCTGATATTTATACTTGAGCATTCCCTGCCGAAATTCTTTATTCATACTGTGAACATCCTAAATCAATACGAAGCTGTTACTCTATTGAAACAATCCTAATCCCTTAATCACGACGAAACAATTCTCCGGACATGGACATTTTCAGAAAATTATAGTTACTTTGCTGAAGAAGTGCAGACTCTACACTTTGGGGGTAGCCGTGGACAAGTTTCTCTCCATACCGTGGTGGCTTATCTCAAGGAAGGAAGGGTGACTTTTCACTATTGTTTATGCACGGTCAGCGAATGCACACGGCATGATTAGTGTTGCAAAGGACTCGAGTCCTCAAGTCGTAATTTTAAGGACTCGACTAAATTATGCAAAACTCAGTTTGCTCAAAAGGCTCGAAGTCTAGAGTCAAGCCGAGCCCGAGTCATTTAACAGCCACTCGAGTCTTAAAAAGGACTCGATATTTAAAAAGGACTCGAGTCTTAAAAAGGACTCGATATTTAAAAAGGACTCGAGTCTTAAAAAGGGCTTTAGTCTTAAAATGAACTCTAGTCTTGTAGCTCATCATTCGAAAAAACTCGAATAACTCGTCAGATTTTATTGTACGCATAGTTACATCATAACCACTAATTTGAACTTATTGCCTTCTATTCGAGTCTTTTCGAATGATGAGCTACAAGTCTCATCTTCATGCTCCGATTTTTTCTTTGAGAATCGGGTTCATTTTAAGACTTTTTTAAGACTCGAGCCCTTTTTAAGACTCGAGTCCTTTCTAAAACTCGAGTCCTTTCTAAGACTTGAGTCCTTTTTAAGAATGACTCGGACTCGGCTTGACTCTAGACTCCGAGCCTTTTGAGTACACTGAGCCTTGCATAATTGAGTCGAGTCTTTAAAATTACGACTCGAAGACTCGAGTCCTTTGCAACACTGGGCATGATTCCTCTGCAGTCTGGGCGCTCTTACAGAAGGCGTTAGAATCTGTGTTCGAAAAATGTCCCTTTATTACCACCTAGCCATAAAAACTTAGTAAAAGTATTTTTGTTGTTGTTCCCTCTTCTCACCTTGACCATGACCTTTACTTACATAAATACTTTCAAGTGCAATATTTAACAAAAACTTAGTTATAAAATATATGGATAACCAATATCACTAGTGTCACGTAGATTTCATTCGTGTTTTGGGAATTTCATTCGTGGTCCCAAGTGACTCATTCGTGTTACCCAGATTTTAATTTTTTGTCACTTTTAATTACTTGCGCACAGTGATTTTACATTTTCCGTACATAACTTTATGAAAGTAAACGTTATAGAACGTCAGTAAGCAAAAAAAACGGGTATTTGCAGAAAGTGAAAAAAATGTGTCAAATTAATTCGACTCGTGAAATCGACCCTTAAAATTGTTGTTGTTCCCTCTTCTCACCTTGACCATGACCTTTACTTACATAAATACTTTCAAGTGCAATATTTAACAAAAACTTAGTTATAAAATATATGGATAACCAATATCACTAGTGTCACGTAGATTTCATTCGTGTTTTGGGAATTTCATTCGTGGTCCCAAGTGACTCATTCGTGTTACCCAGATTTTAATTTTTTGTCACTTTTAATTACTTGCGCACAGTGATTTTACATTTTCCGTACATAACTTTATGAAAGTAAACGTTATAGAACGTCAGTAAGCAAAAAAAACGGGTATTTGCAGAAAGTGAAAAAAATGTGTCAAATTAATTCGACTCGTGAAATCGACCCACACAGGTTCCTTTTTCAGTGAGAGGGAGTGGACAGTAATCAACCACGCGGGCCCAGGGCGGGGAGTTGGTGTATGTAACATGACCTGGAATTTCTGGGTCTGGGACATGCCGGTTTCCTCATAACTGCTCTGCTGTAGGTCGTGGGTCCACGAGCTACAAATCATAAGTCGTGGCGGTTTAATAACCACTAGGCCACCACAGCTCCTCCATACATCGTATACTAAGTTTTCCTAACTTATCTTTCGTAACATATCTCCTCATCCTTGATTGATGACAATTTAACAATCATGTATGACTACTAAGCACTTCACGTTGTTCTTCAAAATAGTTTCCAACTGATGTTATCACGTATAAAGGTGATATTATTTCGACAAGTGATTCAGCTACCAACTACCTAATAAATGATAATAAGCATGGCAGGGGTATGCAATCCGAGGGTTTTATCGAGAAAATCGAAAAATCTGAAATTTAGCCGGGCGTTTCCTTATACCCCACAAACGAAACTGATAAAGAGCTCCTATGAGGTTATTCCTCCGAAGTAAATGTCGTGGTAAACTTATGATTCACCCAAAACGGAGGTTTAAATAAATAGCACAGTCACGCTCAGTTAACCAAAACAGTGCATTCGATTTTGAGTAGGATTTTTAACATTTTCCTATATGGGATTTCACCAGCCTCATTCTATAAGTTCACACATAAGTATCTAAATTCTACAGTAATATAAGATAATATTGTGCCAAACAAAACTCCTTCCCACTGCACCTTGAATGTTTATACGGGATAAAAGAGATGTTCCGTGGTTTCAGAAATTGTATTACCGAAAGCCAAAACAAAAAACAGCCATAGAAGAAGCGTCTACGTCAACTGGAAACGTGTCCAAAACCCTACAGAAGTTACGAATCATATTTTGTTCAAACTCCAACTCGAAGCCAGACATACTCTCAGCTGCGAAGACACATTCAAGTTAAAGAAAGACGTACCCAGTAAATAATAGCTTTAAAGTAGGAACATAGCGCTCACAAATGTGCTATGTAATCATACAATACTACAACCTGGACTGTTGACCTGCCAATTGCAAAAAAATTAAGAAGATTTCAATTTTGAGGGCTACCCTGAAAGAGATACCGTAGCCCTGGCATATGGGCAACTGAAGGAACACAGCGTGTCAGTAAAAGTCTGACACGCCCTTCTGCTCCACCTAGAGCGGGAGACGTCATTTGATAATTTCACAATCACAAAAAAAAACCTTGGTGATGGCGCTTTCCCCTTAAAGGACAGTGCATTTTAAAAGCATGCATTACCTAATGGAAATAATCGGGCTACCTGTAGTGATGTTGTTTTTGTTAGATAAACACGAGTGCTGTATGAAGGGCCTGATTCACTCCCTGGAGTGGTGTCGATACGATTCTCACATTCTTATTCAGGTGGTCTGATTGTGGAACAGTCGAGTTGGATCTGCCGCCATGATGGGCACTCGGTTCTGTAAGTAGCTTTCTTTTATTCATTAATAATTACCTTGAAGTTGGACAGCCCCAAAAATTGCGCTATTTAAGAAACCACCAGTATGTCATGTCTTTCAATATGTTTTATTACTTTGAATCTAACTAAATATGTTTGTCCTTGTCCAAAAATGTATTTTTTGGTTTGATTCCTTCCTTTTGTATCGTTCAAAGTCAAATAATTTATTTCAAGTAAGTAATCATTTAAACGTCAACATTTACAAGACAAGTAATTACATATTTGGTCCCTTCCAAAATGTATATATTCTTATGGAGAAGAATGGACAAGAAACTCCAAAGTTACTCAAAAGAACTGAAAAGGAATAAAATGACTAGAATGAGTACAAGTATTAAAACATCAGCAATGACAGATAAATTGATTAAGTTGATACATAGATAGAGTAAGCCTAGACAACTTTTCCGTTCATTCAAAGACCATGTTTCCACCATGAAAGCATCTTCCCCAAGGTCTATGTTAATTCTTTTATTGAAATAGTGGTGCTTGCCGCGCTGCTGGCGTGCACGCAAGCCATCAACGTGACCATCCTTGACATTGGGGGTACGCGGGCGCACCTGGTGGACAACCCCAGTTTAGGATTCAATATCGTATTGGAAAGAGGCAAGTATCATTAGGAACTTTTTAAATTTCATCATTATTAGTAATGGTTTATTTAAATGCACCGACAGTACACGACTAAAAGGCTAGGTAGAATGGTACTTACTATATATAATAACTAGCTTTTGCCCGCGACTTCGTTCGCGTAAATGTCGGTTATCGCGGACGCAGACAAAGTCGCGGAATAAAAAGTAGCCTATGTCCTTTCTCAGGCTCTAAACTATCTGTGTACCAAATTTCATTTAAATAGGTTCAGTAGTTTTAGCAGGAAAGCGAGACAGACAGACATAGTTACTTTTGCATTTATAATATTAGTGTGGATAGAGTTGTCATTAGAAGTTCTAACTAGACTGATGTCTGCAGGAACCAATGCACCAGAGGTGATTGCCTGGATTGGTCGTACGTTGCCAGCTCCATCGTCTTCTGCAACTACAGGGGGCACCACGGTTCTCCAGTTCTCCAGCGCAAGCACCACACTTACAATCAGCAGCGCTGCTGCCCTCGGCAATAGAACAGGACAAATTATCAGCTTAGCTTGGGATGCACCACGGGACACCCAGCTTGTGGACTGTGTTCACTATAGTAAGTCAGTAAATAGAGGGAAAAAAAGATCTTTCGGTGTGGTTTTCATCTACTTTTGTTGCTGATATTCTTGCTTACTGTCTTGTTACCCCAAGAGATTTGTATGAGCCTAACCTTCCACAGGCACTCATCACTGGTACGGTGGTCCTCAGCAGAAACGACAGTACTGGCCAATCGAAAAGTTGAATATAAGTGTATATTCGTACGTCACTAAGGAAGCAGACAACTGCGGCGTCGCCGAGCGATACTGGCTGAACTCTGCCGGAGTTTTATACTTCTTCGGAAAAAGGGTCCCCCTCTTTGTGGATTCAGGCCACATAGTAAATAACGCTGCCTGCTTCATCGCTAAAGTTGAAGCACCGTATTCAAGCGAGAGAGCAGTAAATAGTCTCTCGTACGACATTGCGATTTTTGAGGACGTCAGAAAGGCTCACGAGTATGCCATAGAAAAGTACTTGAATAAACCATCAGGATACCCTGATGAACTCATGATTAAATCTCCAATTTGGTCAACTTGGGCGCGGTATAAGAGAGATGTGAATCATGATTTGGTGTTAAAGTTTGCTGACGAAATCACTCAACACGGTTTCCCGAACAGTCAATTTGAGCTAGATGATTTATGGGAGATATGTTACGGCTCTTTGACGGTGAACACATCAAGTTTCCCAAATATGAAGAACACGATTGCAACTTTGAAACAGAAGGGCTTCCGGACGACGATGTGGGCTCATCCGTTCTTAAACAAAGGGTGCGAGCCTTGGTATTCAAACGCTAAGGCACTTGGGTAAGTCTATAAATGCTTATTTATTTCTGGATTTTCTTGATTCTCACTATTACGTGATAATCCAGTTTATTCTGCCACCAGCTACATAGTGTCTGCAGAGGACGGCAACGTTGAGTCTCATTGGTGGAACGACAATGGAACTACCACCACATACATCGACTTTACGAAGGAAGCCGTTCGGAAGTGGTACATGGCTCGACTGACTAGGTTGCAGAAGGAAATTGGCGTCGATGCATATAAATTTGATGGTGGAGAGACTAGCTGGTCGCCTTCAGTACGTACTTGAAAAAATGTTAAATATGATTTCTGAAAAAAAGTCTTCCTAAGTTAAATCTTGTATTCTTTTTACAGATCCCAGTTCTACAAGGCGATATATACGAGAAGCCGAACGTCATAACGTCAGACTATGTCAGAACTGTAGCAGCGTTTGGAAACCTCGTGGAAGTGAGGGTAGGATTCGGGTAGGTCAGACACTCACACACACCATCCGGTGCTGGATGAGCTGGTTGGTTCACATTCACAAGTAGTTAAACTGCTAAAGTGCAAAACTCCACGAATGACAGAAGACACTTCGGTTCGTCCGACGCATCTGGGGCTGTTAGCGCCAAAATAACTAATTGGCTTAACTTTTACGACATACGCCGTTCATACTAACGCGAAAAATTATCATCCCTGATCATACCCATGCTACGTTATCCATAAGCAATTGAGCACTTGCACACTTTGAGTTTGTCATCAGATTTATAGAATACTAAAAAAACTTTTTTGCATAAAAAAAACAACCGACTTCTTTAAAAACACTACAAAGTGAAAAATAACTTTAATTTCGCAAGTCGGTGTCTTATAATTTGTATTTAAGATATTTGCCACCGACTTGCGAAATTAAAGTTATTACACCCCGCACTAATTACAAACAAACAATGCATATTTATGCGATAGCAGAAATCGCGGTTGATTTGCTGTAATTTTTTTAAGATTTCCGGTGTCTGTCTCCGAAACTCATCATCAGAGCTATATTATTTTTTTTGGCCTAACATACATAAAGAAATATCTATATAAAAATCCGAATTGAGTACCTCCTCCTTTTTGAAGTCGGTTAAAAAATTATCAGCGACAAAGAATAGCACCATCTCATTTCTTCCCGTGGGTTTCGTAAAAGGCGACTAAGGAACTTACTAGAGAATGGGCAGCAGCGTTCACTATGCATTTTACCACCATACTGCGATCGCCAACCAGCCCGCCAAGCGTGGCGATTATGACAAAACCCGCCAAATTGAGGGAGGCCTATGTCCTGTACTGGATGTCTTTCGGCTGAAATGATGGTGATGAAATAATTGTCTACTCTACAGGACTCAAGACCTCCCGATCTTCGTCCGCATGATTGACAAGGACTCTTTCTGGACCTTCGAGAATGGTCTCCCCACCCTCATCACGACTATGTTCCAAATGAACATCAACGGGTATCCTCTGGTACTTCCCGACATGATTGGTGGGAACGGTTACGATGGGGCTCCGAGCTCAGAGCTGTTCATCAGGTGGCTGCAAGCTAATGTCTTCATGCCCAGCCTGCAGTTCTCGTATGTTCCTTGGGATTATGACAATGAGGTCAGTTTTGTTTTATTATTAACAATCTACCGTGCTACATGCGTCTATGGAGCAACTAAATATCACGAAGTTTAATCAGATATCACGTTTTCTAATGCATACCTAAATGTCATTACATGTCTTCCTAACTTATATTTTAAATGCGAAAGTGAGTTTGTGTATTTGACAGATTTAGCATTGGCTATTTTTAACCGAGTTCAAAAAGGAGGAGGTTATCAATTCGGATGTTTATATGTTTTATTTTTATTTTTTATGTATGTTCGGCCATAACTCCGTCGTATATAGACGGATTTGCAAAATTCTTTTTTTGTTCGAAAGGGGTTTATTTCGAAATGGTCCCATATAATTTTCATATAGATCTGATGATGAGTTCGGGAGACAGACACCGGAACTCTTTAAAAAATGACAGCAAATCAACCGCGATTTCTGCTATCGCATAAATATGCATTGTTTGTTTGGAATTAGTGCAGGGTGAATACCACAACTAAAAATTTAAAAATAAAAACTTTCTTACAAAAAAAAAACAACCGACTTCCTTAAAAACACTACAAAGTGAAAAATAACTTTAATTTCGGAAGTCGGTGGCAAAAAACCATAAATACAGATCCTAAGACACCGACTTCCGAAATTAAAGTTATTTTTCACTTTGTAGTGTTTTTAAGGAAGTCGGTTGTTTTTTTTTTGTAAAAAAGTTTTTTTATCCTAGACTGCGCACGAAGTCGCGAGTATTATTTAAGTATATAAGCTAGTATTATATAAATGTACCAATAATGTATGTGTATTTTTGTTGTATATTGTGTAATTAATTCATTAAATTTAATGGTGATTAATCTACACTAAGTTGTGTATTTACAAATTAAGTTAGGTGATATTTCATAATGTTTCTGAATTTAATTTTTAATTTAATTACTCCTATTGCAACTATATAGAATATACTAAAGTAGTAACTGAATTGGTATTGAAGACCAAACGTATGCGGTATTTTTGCATTCATTCATGCAAAGTCAACGTTTTAGATAAAGGAACAATTTGAATAAACATCTTTACTAATTCCCACTTGCCAAAATGAACGCCCTATTGAATAGGAATTTGATATGTTGAAAGAGTAAATAAATTGAAAAAAATTTGCTTAGATTTTTAAATCAAGTTGATAGGACGAATGAAGGGCAGCTAACAAAAGGTATTTTACAAGACAGATGTGACAGGAAATGTTGGAAAGGGACGCCCTAGGAGAACATATAGTGACCTTATTGATGATGTTCTTCAGAAGAGTCAGGTGTGTAGTACTCGCAACTAGCGAGCGTGTATGACCAGATGTATGAACATAAACGAGGCAAAAGGAGTAAGTAAGAATCTTAGCAGGTTGCATTCTGTATATTCTGCCTACCCCCATGGGAAAAAAGGCGTAACTTTATGCATACATGTATGTTTTGAAAGAGTGAAAACCACACTTGTGACCTAGTCATCACCTAGTGTATTAATTATTGATTATTTGTTCTTCTGTCCCGCAGACCATCGCCATAAGCAAGACATTCGTGACTCTCCACGAGACCTACACTCCAGAGATCATCGCAGCGTGTAAGAAGGCTGTTGCCGATGGATCGCCAGTCAACATGCCCATCTGGTGGATAGCACCCAATGACACCACGGCCCATGCCATTTGGGACGGTATGTCCTATACTGTTTATTTATATAGGCACGATTAAGGCCAGCCCGACTTCGCCCACCGCTGAGCATAGTTATCTCTTTTGTTGTGGCAAACCTTACAGTCCAGCCGCGTGCCAGCCTTATCCAAGTTTTTTCCGCGATAGCAACAATGTCATCTCATTGGTCATCACGCAAAATCCTGAATCGCGCAATCAGAGTTTACCGCGCAACTAACATAATTTTATAGAACGTCCGGACTCCAATAATCGGGCAGTTGCTCACCGGACACGACACCCGTCTAGTCGGACAATCCTCCCTTTTCTACGGAAGTTGAATGAACTTTACACCCTGTTCCTCATCCTTCAACAGGTGCCATGGTGGTTTGTCCATTACAAATTTAATACGAATTCTATTCTATATTGCACGTTGCTTTTCAATTCAAATAAGATTTGGGCAGATGTTTAATATCATTGACTTTTCATTCTTTGGAAAATCAATCGGACTTTATTCAATGCGTTAATTCACGATTTCCACGCATTACAGAAACCACAGCATTATGTCCATCGAATATTTTATATTGAAAACATGAACTTTATTCACTCTCTTTTCTTCCAGAATACCTTCTTGGCGAGACCATCCTAGTAGCTCCGGTGGTGACAGAAAACGCCAGGAGTCGCGACATCTACCTTCCGAAAGGCACCTGGTTCGACCAGGGCGACACCAGCAAAGTCATCGAAGGTCCCACAACAATTACAAACTACTCTGCACCTCTCAACGTGCTGCCATTCTTTGTTCTCAAAAGCAGTTCTGTAGCTCGTGTGTACTCTTTAATGCTGGTACTTATTGCATTAATTGTTAATATTTTTCATTAGTGGCAGTACTGAACACATAGCTAAGTTTTGGGCTGAAACAATTTAGTTTCCGTTTGACATGCTAAGCAAAAGTAGTTCTTGAAGTGTCTGTTTGTAATCTTCTATAAAAATAAATAAAATGAAAATGTCTGATTGTAATCTTCTATACAAATAAATAAAATGGAAGTGTCTGATCGTAATCTTCTATACAAATAAAAAAGTAGAAGTATTTTTTTGTAAACATCTTTACAAATAAATAAATATGAAGTGTCTGATTGTAATCTTTTATACAAATAAATAAAAATGAAGTGTCTGATTCTAATATTCTATAAAATAAAAATAAATAAAATGGAAGTGTCTGATTGTAATCTTTTTATACAAATAAATAAAACGGAGTGTCTGATTGTAAGCTTCTATAAAAATAAATAAAATGGCAGTGTCTGTTTGTAATTTTCTATATACATAAATAAAATGGAAGTTTCTGATTGTTATCTTATACACAAATAAATAAAATGGAAGTGTGTGTTTGTAATCTATACTATCTTTACTAATATTATTAAGCTGAAGAGTTTGTTTGGTTGAACGCGGTAATCTCAGGAACTACCGGTCCGAATTGAAAAAATATTTTTGTGTGGCGTAGCCTATTTATTGAGAAAGGCTATTAGGCTATATAACATCACGCTGCAATCAATAAAAGCGGAGCAGCAACGAAAAATGAATGAAAACTGGCAGGCAATTCGATGCGACGGGAAGGGTCAGGGGAGCAAAAATTTTACCAACACGGACGAAGTCGCGGGCAGAAGCTAATTAACAAAAATAAAATTGTTGAGTCTATTTGGAATACCAAAGATCAGCTTATTACTAAATATCTATTAAAGTATATCATCTTCATCATTTCAGCCCAAAAAAGTCCACTGCTGGACCTCCTAGGACCTCCTATAGGCCTCACCCAATTTGGGGAAGTTTGCCATAATCGCCACGCTTGGCAGGCGAGTTGGCGATCGCAGTATGGTGGTAAGATGTATAGAGAACGTTGCTGCCCATTCTCTAGTAAGTCCCTTAGTTGCCTCTTACGACACCCACGTGAAGAAATGGGATGGTGCTATTCTTCGCGCCCAGCACCACACGGAACGGAAGTTATGTATTTTGTAAATAATTATTTAAAACAAAAAATATTTAAAATAATTATCAACGTAATTTTCATCTACTTAATACAATTATGAAAATATTGGCTACGAATATTTTTTTACTTTTAATTATTTTAAGTAATTAATTACCTCGTTTTTTTCTTGTGCTTCAATAGATAACTTACCTATCCTTTTCTACTTCATCTCAAAATTTCGACCAAGATGTGCTGATGCCGCAAGATTAGAAGGACCACTTATCAAAGATGTGGATCTCATAATTCTAAATATTCTAATACCTATCAGATGTAAAGTTTTTGCTCGTTAAACGTTCTCAATGTGTCAAAGAACAACGGTTTCCGTCGAGATGCATCTATTTGCATTTTATGATAATTCTACGGCGTTTAACTGTTAATTTATCGCTCATCACGCATCTATAGAGGGAGGTAATTGTCGTATCTACTTACGAGAAGGATGGTGGGTTATCCTAGATAGATTAATATTGTTTACCTATTTTGTAGATGAGTCCCATGTTCAGGGTTCACAAAGGCATTTCTCAGTAGCAACTTCTGCTGTCTGTTTTATGAATTTTTGACTGTTAAAAAATGCCTGTAAATGGTTTAATTGAAATAAATTGAAAGTAGTAGAATATACAGTTAAAAACAAATATATGTATTTATAAATTAAGACTTGGTTGAGAGTCAGCACTTTTTACACGCTTTATATTAGCTTCACTTGTATGTTTGTATATTTGTATGTTTGTTTGTAACCGACTCCTTATAGCGCGATTTTGACCCACTTTAAACGACCAGATTTCATTCAAACTTTGCACACCTGTCAAGGACCGATGACAATGCAATAATTTCATAAATTTGTGCTATTATTCTTGCCAGGGTTACCAGGACAGCAAAAAAAAAACTGTCACAAACTAAGCTGACATACGTCTCAAAATTCGAAACACCTTAAAAATTAGAAAATAAATAATAGTTTAAAAAAAACTAAAAAACACGCTTCCATTGAAAACCAAACTAAAAAGTACATAATAATGGAAAAAAAGCGTGGGGTGCTTTTTAAGGTATTTTTTTATTGATATCAGGCACCCCACGCTTTTTTTTTATTTTTTTTTAAATGTCAAAATTACATATGGCAGTCCCGCAAAACCATACACGCCACGCACACGTCACACTCCACACAAGCTCCAAACAAACTTTACACATACATTATTCCATTCCAGAGAAATTGCCCTTCAAGTCTGTACTCTGGAATTGGAACCCCG
Source organism: Aporophyla nigra (assembly GCA_947507805.1). Taxonomy (NCBI): domain Eukaryota; kingdom Metazoa; phylum Arthropoda; class Insecta; order Lepidoptera; family Noctuidae; genus Aporophyla; species Aporophyla nigra. The sequence continues at coordinate 22,005,733 of OX382308.1, read as the reverse complement.
AGCCCCAAGATACCTACTGTCTAGTTTGGGGTTCTCTGTCAAATAATATATTGTAACCTAGCTGTAGGTAATTTTAAGCTACTGTCATCTTACTGTATTACCTATTTAGTAATTTTTTTCTCTTTTTCCAAATGGTTGGAGTTATAAGTTTCCAACTCGGAGTCTCGGAGTGTACCCTGTAAATGGCAATAGGCTTGCTTCTGCTAACATGGGACTGACACGTAGCTGGTGAGGCGCACAGGAAGTACATCTCTACCTACACTGTCCTCCCTTACCTATTAACACTGTAATTTTAAACTATTTTAAAAGACAATATTTTTTTATTTCCGTGTGGTACTGGACGTAAAGAATAGCACGATTACATTTCTTCCCGCGGGCGTCGTAAGAGGATACTAAGGGACTTGACTGTAAAGTGGGCAGCAGCGTTCTCTATGCATTTTACCATCATACTGCGATCACAAACTCGCCTGCCAGGCGTGGCGATTATGGCAGACACCCCCTAATTAGGGGAGGCCTATGTCCAGCAGTGGACGTCTTTCGGCTGAAATGATGAACCGTGGAGCTTCCTGTCGGCTCTTCTCCATAGGAATCAACCAATTGGAACCGCGCAACTAGCTTTTGACGTTTCATAAGTGCCTGTAGGTTTATGTGAAATGAAATATTTCGATTTTTTATTCTGCTTATTTTTTTGGGAAATACAGGCGTCATGTTATATAACTAGTACCTATGCTAGCCGACCACCAGGATCTACACCACAAGTCCTCTTGTCTCGACATGATCTCAAACGGATCTCCGAAGCTATCAGATTGAGAAAACTTACAAACATGCAAATGTGATGGAAATGAGCGAAGATTACTGATTGTTATTGTCGAGTGATAATGGCGTGCCGGACAATGCGACACTGATAATGATATGTGCCTTAATAACCGACCGGCTTGACTCACTGGACCAGTCGAACAGTGTCCTGCTGGCGAGATGGGCGTCTACATGTACTGTAAGTACATTTTTTATTATAAATAACAATACGTTTGTCTGCAACACTGGTCGCGACTGCTGAACGTGGGGTCCTGGATGCGATCCTCAGGTTCGGCAAACTATTGCCGGGTTTTTGCATTATAATTTTCTTAGTAGCAACCCGGAGTCTGCACTTGTGCTCGATTGATTGCAAGTGGATCGCTACTGTGGCCCTTCTAGAAAAAGAGGCGTAATGTTATTTTATACGTGTTAAGAATAAGCTTCTTTAAAAAAATCTGGAGTAGCAGTCCATCTCACAAGAAGCCATATGACCCAATTAAAATAATAAAAGAGCCTTTTGTTTGTAAACAAGTAACAATATTCTAGTTCTTGCCTCAATAAGAAACCTGCACCCTTATTGCGTATCACACTATTCATCAGAACGGGAATCAGTTTGAGGGTGAATGCTGATCGATTATTTCTTATGTTCGAACAAATTGTTTACTTACAAACGTAAACAACGCCATGAATGTTGCGGAACTGTCAAAATGAAAGAGATTCCTACTGGTAGTGTATTACACAATTACCCCTTCGAAATGGGTTTTTTCGAAACGTAATCTTGTGGATGTTTTCTACTACAAAAACTAGCATCTTGAAAGAGTTTTAGGGATGTTTCTTACATAATAATATTACTACTTACAATAGGTAGGTTATGACTGAATTTGCTTGTAATTATCAATTTTTGTCCCGCTTTCGCATGGTGTGCTTTGATCTCAGTCAGTGGTTTCATATATTTAAAAGTTAGTGAGTTATTGTTGCTAAATTAAAATTGAGAAGATAACGTTATACACGTTGGCGATTTTGATTACATCTGAATCACGAGCTGTTTGCGCTAAATAAAGAGTTTAACATCCCTAATTGCCTATATTACGGACTTTCTACCACAAACTGAATAATTTTGATAGATATTGCTGGTCCATTGCTTCACATGTGCGAAGAATTTGTCGGCTCAATAACGTACCTAAATAACGCAATGAATGTTGTTGAACTGTCAAAACCATTCTCCTATTAGTGTTATACGTAAAATATAATGTGAGAACTTGTCAAACTTAACTTTTAAAAGTGGCCCAAGAAATTCAACGGTCCTTACGGCTTTTGCTAACATATTTTCAAGTCAAGAATTTGTTTTGAATATTATATTTATCTAGCTTACACCTCGTGTTACGTACAATTCTTGAATCCGTATCTATGAAAACAAAATCACCTTTTTAGTTCCAAGAGGTTAGCGAATTATTTTAATGACATAAAGCTTAACCGCTCCATTAAACTACCTTCATAGAAAAACATAATTATATTGTCACAACAATTACAACTTGACAATGGGACAAAAAATGGACGCACTATAAGATTCACTCACGCGACCACAGTTTAATACAACAAACATATTATTAAAATCGATGGGCAAACATGTTTCTATATTATACATGATAGCTAAGTTCTCGGATATAATTTTGTTCGCTGATGACACTTCACTTATTTTTAAAATAGATAGAAAAGACAGGGATTTCTTACATGTTAACGATAGTCTAGCTATTCTTTCGAAATGGTTTGCAGCTAATAATCTCTTACTGAATGCGAACAAAACGAAATGTATTAGGTTCTCATTGCCAAATGTTCCCCAAGTAGATTTAAATTTAAAACTTGATGGCAAGAAACTAGATGCTATTTCGGAAACTGTATTTTTAGGAATTACTCTAGATTCGAAACTGCAGTGGGGTCCCCACATTAGAGCTATGTCAGGTAGATTAAGTTCAGCTGCATATGCAGTAAGAAAAATTAGGCAGTTGACCGATATAGGTACAGCTCGATTAGTATACTTCGCTTATTTCCACAGTATTATGTCTTATGGCGTTCTACTGTGGGGTTCTGCAGCTGACGTAGATTCAGTTTTCATTTTGCAAAAGAGGGCAATCCGCGCAATCTATAAAATGGGGCCTCGCGAGTCTCTTAGAAACAAATTTACAGAAATTGATATACTGACTCTTCCCTCTCTTTATATCTTTGAATGTATTTTGTATGTTCGCAAAAATGTAGGCCTTTTCAAAATAAGAAGCGATTTCCATAACATAAATACGCGTAGTAAAAATGAAATTGTGATACCAAAATTTAGATTAACTAAAACTAGTAAATCATTTCTTATAAACAGTATCCGCTTCTATAACAAGTTGCCAAAGTCTGTTACTGAACTTAGCTATGGAAAGTTCAAATCACACATCAAACGTGTCCTTATCAAAAAAGCATATTATAAGATAAAAGACTACGTTGAAGACAAGGAAGTTTGGCAATAATTCCTTCTGCACATGTGGCTTCCCTGGTAGCTCATTACAGGATGACCTGTGTCTATTAACTGCTCCCGAATGACGATGTACATTTTGTATTCAAGTTTTTCAGTTTTTACATTCTTTCACATTTACTCATTTTTGAAATTATACACCTACAATTGTACATTGTACTCTTTAATATTAGTTGTCATGGCAATAATGACATTTGGTTTAAATAATGTAATATGTCTTATTTAAGAAATAATATTATTTATGTAGATTATTTTATACTTTGTGAATGTGAGAACGTTGTAGGCCTTGTAGACTGTAGACAATTTTCTATCTTATTCAGTACCTGGTACTTGTTGACAGGCCTACACTGTCCTCCCATACTATTAACACTGTAATTTGAAACAATTGTAAAAACGAATTATTTTTAAAAGAGTAACCGTGGAGTTTCTTGCCGGCTCTTCTCCATAGGAACCAACTATTTGGAACCGTGCACCTAGCTTCTGACGTTTCATAAGTGCCCATGTAGGTTTATATGAAATAAAAATATTTTGATTTGATTTGATTTGATTATAAGTATTTTAAGGAAAAGTACCTAGACCTTGAAAAATTGTTTTGCATTTTAATGACTAAGCGCCTCCATCCACGTGGAACTACCTATATACCTAGTTACTTTTTCCGGCATAAAAATTAACCTCATCTACGTGAGCTCTAAAAAAAAGTACGTGAGTACTTTATACTTGAACTTTGAAAATAAGTATTTTCAAAATCGTACTAGATACTTTGTGAAAAGTTATAGGTGGTCATACATAAATAAACAAAAAACATATGCGTTGCTTTGATAACCTCCTTCAATTTCTTCTTCGGTTAAAAACCGCCTTTACAGCTACGAGTTGCGCTGTCAAAGTAAATCTGTTATCATGGACGAGCTGTTGATAGTACTTACTTAATACCGTAGTGTGTATTTTTATAGGAACCTATATTTTTTGGTATCTTGGGCCAATTTCTATCACGTTGCTCTAAGTGATTGTACACAGCCGAGGGAGAAAATCGGAAGTAAAGTAATATACGAATTCCTATTATACACCCCGTCTAGGGTGAACAGATAAAGACGCGTTTTCCGAGTATCCACTCTAAGATGGTTGTCTTAGTCGACGTCCTCATGGACTTTATTGCGCACTGGATTTTCAACTTTCGGTGTTGAACCGAGCATTGAGAATCCAACAGAGTGCAACGCAAATGAGTAAGCTCGTCGAAAAATACAGTGTTCGATTTTCAGCTCTCGGCGCTAAGCAGTGCTTTGGAAATCTATTGCGCAAAAAATCCTGCCGCGATTTTATTGCATCAAGGGACCCGTAGGTCTCAAAGAGATGTCAGCAAAAATTTAAGGAGTCCGCTGGGACCGATGCCTGCTGTCCGCTGGGTCGTGGAATTGTTCGAAAGAGGTACCGTGGCCATGGCATAGGCAACTGAAGGAAAACGTAAAAGTCTGACATGCACTTCCGCTCCACCCAGAGCGTGAGACATCATTTGATGATTTCTCACTCACAAAAAAGGGGGTACGTAGGCTTAGAGTGGCCAAACAGAACAAGCTGTTATAGTTAGATGCCTCTCTCCATCAAAATCAGTTCAGTTGTTTTGGATAGAGAACATAAACATATGAAATAGACAGACACATTTACTGTCTCTTCGTGTCTTTATCAGGTTCAGTAATTGCGAAAGAACCAGTCGTGTCAAGGGTTATCGTGTTACCCAGCAACTGGGTCGTGGATGGGCGGTCGCACTACGTAAAATATTGTTATTCAGATGCATCCGGTAAGACTGGAAGCCGACCCCAACATAGTTGATAATTCATTACCATGTAGGTATCATATGAGATGATGGGACAAAAAGAGGTTTAACTTAAGTAAGAAGTCAACCATGAGGTGACAACCTTGTCATACACTTTTTTAACTACCTACAGTTGTGTTCGCCGCGCTGGCTGCGTGTGCGCATGCCATCGAGATCTGCATCTTAGACGCGCCCAACGTGAAGGTGGAGATGGAGAACAACGCTTTGGGAGGATACAACATACTATTGGAAAGAAGTAAGTGGAGCTAACTATATCTGTTAACTGGTACAAAACTGGAAAATAAATATTTGAAGAAGAAAAAGAAACTGCCTGTGTTTATAATCCATCTTTACGTCATATAGTCAGCCATAGTCTACGGATTGACATAATTTTTAGAAAAGTATATTTTCTTATCTTTAAAGTTTCTGAAAAGATGATATTATAAAGGCAGTATGACATACATTGTAGTTTAAGCGGGTCAATTATGAGGTTTAAACCGGTTTAACCTTCATGCCCACTTGTGTATTTATGTAAGTTTCATACATAAGTAGCACATGGCAGATCAGGCAGAACCTTTGAAAAATAGCACGAAGCAGCATTAAGTTCTATTTGCTTCTCCGCAGAGGGTCTATCAGAAGTAATAGCCGTGGTTGGGCGTCGCACTGGTGCCATCAAAGACGTGGTGCAGGATGGTGACGTGGTCATCCAGTTTGCCAACGACACCACCGTCAGGATCAGCAGTGAGGAGGTTGCGGGGGACCGGCACGGGTACATCATCACCTTCACTTGGGAGGCGCCTAAGGGAGTTGGGTTGGAGGACTGTGTTAATCTTGGTAAGAGGACTATAAAAAGACATGTTCATTTTCTAAATACACAATTTTTTTTTTTTTTTTAGTTTTCGCTGAATCCACTAACGATTGATCACTTATAAAATATTATTATAGCAGGTATTTGCTCGATAGTTGCGAGGTAAAGTAAAATAATATAGAAGTTATGTAATTACATATGCCTTAAAATCAAAGTAAACTATGAACGAACTGATGTTGAACGGTCATGATGCCGATGTTAATGTTTTCTATTTTATTTTTTAGGTTCAAACCACTGGTACGGTGGACCGCAAAAGAAACGTCAGTACTGGCCAATAGAGCGTCTGGTGCTACCGAACTACTCCTACGTCACAAAGGAGGCCGACAACTGCGGCGTGGCCGAGCCCTACTGGCTCAACTCCGAAGGCATCTTCTACTACTTCGACAAAAAAGTTCCCTTATTCGTAGACCAGAATGACTTGGAAAAGAACGCAGCATGCTTCATAGCACAAATAAAATCTCCATACTCCAACAAGAGAGACAAAACTGACCTGATTTACGCCATAGGGATCTTCGAAGATGTAAGAAAGGCCCACGAGTATGCCGTCGAAAAGTATTTGGAGAAGCCCACAGGGATACCTGATGAGAGGATGATCACATACCCAGTTTGGTCGACCTGGGCGAGGTATAAGCGAGATGTCAACCACAATACAGTACTGCAATTCGCTGATGAGATCACCAGTAATGGGTTCCCTAACAGTCACTTAGAGATCGATGACCTCTGGGAGACTTGCTATGGTTCTCAGACTGTCGATCTCCGAAGGTTCCCGAACATGAGGAATACGGTGGATATTTTGAGGGCAAAAGGATATAGAGTGACGATGTGGACACATCCGTTTATTAATAAAGGATGCGAGCCGTGGTATTCGGAAGCTAAAGGTAATGGGTAAGTTAAACAAAAGTACTTAACACGTTGAGTGCCGATCACGCGATATCGCGTGATTCGTCGGCTCTACATTATGGTCGATCACGCGATATCGCGTGCTTGCTACTAACAATTTTGTATGCGCTCTAAATCTGTGGCCATATGGTATTAACCATCAATCCGTGTTCGGCACTCAACGTGTTAAAGACTAATGCTTCATCCTTCATCCGTCGGCCTCATCCTTCGCCGATCGAGGTCCGCAGCAGGCCCATTAGGCAATAAAAGAAAAATGGAATCAATAAGATAAAAAATAACATGAAACAATAAAACAAAAATATTAAGTCGTAAATCTTCTGCACAAATCAGCCTGAGTCTTTCCTCTCTACTATCTAGATTTATTAATCAAATACCTTGTCTTTCCAGCTACCTGGTATCCTCGGAATACGGCTCCGTGGAGACGAGCTGGTGGAACGACAACGGGACAACCACGTCATACATCGACTTCACCAATCCGGCTGCAAGGCAGTGGTACCTGGACAGACTGCATTTCCTCCAGAATACTTCAGGAGTTGATAGTTTCAAGTTCGATGGTGGAGAGTCTAGCTGGTCGCCACAAGTAAGCAAAGCACAGCAGGATATTAATAGTTAGTTAATAAGTGACCAACAAAACAGCAATTAAAAATATTCTCTACAGTTCATCATCTGCCTAGCCTTTTCCCAACCATGTTGGGGTCAGCTTCCAGTCTAACCAAATGCAACTGAGTCACTGTATTTTACATAGAGGGACTGCCTATCTGACCTCCACAACCCCGTTAATGGTAATACGATAACCCTTTAGTAAGTCTGGTTGTCAGACTTACGGGCTTTGGACCCGTAACGACTGTCAATGATCTACTAACTCTAAAACTACTACATCTAAAAGTAAATGTGTTAGATCTTTGGCTTAACTGAATAAACATTTAGTCTAACGTTTTTAATTTTCTAGATCCCAGTTTTGAAGGGCGATATAAGAGATCAACCGGGAGTCATATCGGCAGACTATGTGAGGACTGTCGCGCAATTCGGACCCTTGGTCGAAGTCAGAGTTGGATACAGGTATGATGACTGACGATACAATTTCTGCTGTACTCGAATTAATTGTATGTATGAGCAACAGCTCATATTGTGTCAGAAATATTTGCTAGTCAAAACAATAATACGTCCTTATATACGACCTACGTCTCCAACATAGCATATACTCTTGCCGAACTGTGAAGACCTCACTCCCTCCATCAGTTTCAGTTCAAACACCCAAACACCGACTAGCCATAACACCACCATATTTTCTGCAGAACCCAAGACCTGCCAGTCTTCATCCGCATGATAGACAAGGACACCTACTGGACCTTCGAGAACGGTCTCCCGACCCTCATCACTACGTTACTCCAGATGAACATGAACGGGTACCCGTTGGTGCTTCCCGACATGATCGGAGGGAACGGGTACAATGAGCCTCCGACCAAGGAGCTGTTCATCCGGTGGTTGCAGGCTAACACCTTCATGCCTAGTATGCAGTTCTCTTATGTGCCTTGGGAGTTTGATAACGAGGTCAGTTTGATTTCTACTGTTTATTTTTAAGAGCCGCTTGGGCTAGTGTTCAGATGGATATGCTACCAGTCAAACCCGATTTTAGGATGAACTAATTTCACCTAGGCCAAAGCAGTTCTCCCTTCTCATCAACATAATGACTCTACATGTTTATGTGTAAAAGTTTACAACGGTTAAAGTTTCACATTGGAATGATACCATCGCAACATTTTTTACTGTAGTAGGCTGTACATGCTGTTTTTTTTTAATCTTTTCTGCATAGGTCTATAGGTACTGGTTTGTCCTATCGCGTGTGGGGAGAACTGGATTAGCCTAGGTGAACTAGTTCATCCTAAAATCGGGTTTGGCGGGTAACAGATATGCCAACTCACGATTTCACAATTTTTGTGATCGGAACGTTCAGGTTTCCTGCAAGAGCCTGGTCCCAACATTGTCGTACTTACACTAAGTCTTCTTTCTGTTAGAACACACTCTTGTTTTCTCCCGTGAAATAAATGACGTAGGTAATCGTATTCTATTTGGGGAAGTCGAAACAAGGGCAAAGCAAAGCCATCGGGGTGATGGCGACAGACTTTACCATTCGACTAGTTTCGACGCAATTTGCTTTTCAGTACAGATTTTCTCTTCAAAATCTTTGGAACGACTCCTCATAATTTATTTAAGAGACCATTCTCCGCATCTACAGACGGTGGCCATAAGCAAGAAGTACGTGGAGCTTCACGCCCAGTACGCGCCTGCCATCATCGCGGCGTGCAGGCGCGCGGTGACGGAGGGCGCGCCCGTCAACCCGCCCGTCTGGTGGATAGCGCCCAATGATACCGAGGCGCATGATATCTCTGATGGTAAGTACACTTGGAATCAAATGTTTTCTTTAAGAGTTCTTACACACGAGCGGCATGTTGCCTATGGCAAAGGTAATTGCTACCGCCGATACGTGTCGGCGGCAGCCGTCGCGTCGACGCGTCTCGACGGCTGCCGGCGACATGCCATCTTCAAAGATCAGCGTCATCATTGCAAATCGACGGCTGCAGTTACTTGCCGTTGGCGACTCGTGTGTAAGAGCTCTAAAATGTAGATAAAATAATAGTTCTACCAGTAATAGCCGACCAAGATAAATGGTTAAGTACTGGGTGTACTAACCCAATGCCCGCTTACCGTCAAATGTTTGCAAATAACGGTTGACCGTTTTAGTCTACTATCTAATTCACTTGGTCACATAGGTACCTACCTCTTAATTACAAAGAAGGTTTTATTTAGATCTGGTTTAAACCACCAAGCCAGTTTTTGAATTAAGAACCTAAAATGTATAGAAATAGTAGTTTCTTTTTACAAGACTGACAACTTAGTCCGGTCCTCAGTTGTCAGTTTTGTGTTTAGAACTTTACCCAAATTTAGAACTAAAGTTTAAAATTGGTTCAGAGCTTTAGGATAGAACTAAAGATAGATAGTGTAGTGGACGAATGGGGTGGAATCAGCACCCTTACCCGCCCTGGGACTTCTCCCACGTTTTTGACGTGCTTCCCTACTCGAGTATTTTCGCTGGTAGCACACGTCACCACGCACCCCTGAATGCGTAATGAGCAGCACGGTCGACCAAGACCTCGGGAGACTATACGTTTTTGACGATATTCTGAGAGAAACGAAAATAAAACACCGATCTTCTAGTATTTCTTGTCCATAGATTCCGGCTTGTTTCTTCCTGTTGCCTCTTCAACGGCTGAGCTGCGACTGACTGGGCCGGCCGGACCGTGCGTCTTTTATAGTCGCCGGGGCCGAGTCCCATTACCTTACAGAGGACCGCGATTTTTGAGCCCATTTTACTGTTAGTTTTCACCAAGCCGAAATCTTTGAACCCTTTATTTTGCATTAATTTTCACATAACCCCTTACAATCTATATATATTTACATTCGTTATGTGGTCCCTTTTAATATAAAAACACAATATTATATGTACATAGTCACAATAAAAACTTTCTGGAACAAAAACCTTACAGAACACAGCTTAGAACAATTTTCACTATCTTTAATCTACAATATCTCCGAATCCTGTGGTCCGATTTTAATAATTTAAACGTTAAAAGTGGTTTTACATCTAATCCTATCGTTTACAATAAAAATAACAACAATCGGACCATAAACAAAAAACCTCGTTTTCAAGTTACGTAATTATAGAACATCCTTACGACATTTTCTTGCAAATTCTTATAGGATTCACATTAAATTATTCTAATTAGACTCTAATACGAAAACCAACCATGTATTCTATAAACTAAAACTAATTAGAATCTAAAATCTTAACTTAAAACACAAAACTTTTCAAAATTATCAAATTCCTTACTAACTACAAAAATGTTCCTTTCATTTACATTTTGATATCAAGGCGCTCTCTGCGCTACTTGCACCCACTTGCCCAGAGGGGGTCTCGTTTTTGGAATTTTTGCGAACTATCGAAATCTTTACTAATTTAAAAATGATTTCTAACTTACAAAATCGTTGTCAGGGTGTACCCCGATGCTACTTGTGCCTAGATGCTTCGATTTCGTCGCCGACATTCTCCCCCTCGTGCGTCGCACCATCCTCCAGACTCGGCGATACTCCCGGCACCAACAACACCACTCTCGAACTGGGTCTTCGTAGGACTCCTCCTCTTGTCTCGACGTCGACGATCCTGATTCGCCCGTCTGGTCCCGGATACACCTGCTGGATTCTGCCGCGTGGCCAGGTACATCTCGGCAGGCTGTGGTCGACGATGAGCACGACGTCTCCGACTCGTAGATCTGTGGCGCTGGTTCTTCCCTTGGTCTTCCTTGGCAGCAGGGTAGGTAGGTATTCTCGCAGCCAGCGTTGCCAGAAGTGGTCGGCAAGCCGCTGCGTAGCCTTCCAGGTGGGCCTGCCCACCAGCTCGCTGTCTTCGAAGGTGCCGACTCTAGGTGCGCCACATGACCGCCCAATTAGGAAATGATTAGGCGTTAGCGCTTCTTCTTCAGGATTCTCGGAGAGGTGAGTGAGAGGGCGAGAGTTGACTATGTGCTCGGCCTCTAAGAGGAGGGTGTGGAGTATCTCCTCTCGTGGGTGTTTCTCTTTCAGGGTGGTGTCCAGCGCGGTTTTGATCGATCGCACTAGACGCTCCCATGCACCGCCCATGTTTGGTGCACCAGGAGGGATGAATTTCCACTGCACGCCGATCTTCTCTGCTTCTGAGATGAGGTCTTCTTGCTTCATAGTGTCTAGTGCTTCTTGCAGTTCTTTGTTCGCGCCGACGAAGTTAGTTCCGTTGTCGGTGTAGACAATCTTCGGCATTCCTCTTCTTGCTGCGAATCTCCGTAAGGCCATTATCATACTGTCGGTGGAGAGTGAAGGAGTGAGTTCCATGTGCACGGCTCTAGTTGTCAAGCACGTAAATAAAGCTCCCCATCTCTTCTCATGACGTCTTCCTACGGTGATTGTCATCGGGCCGAAGTAGTCTATGCCAGTGCACGTGAAAGGATGTGTACTGTGCATCAGCCTTTCTGAAGGTAAGTTGCCCGTCGGTAGTTCTCGCGGTTTTGCTCTCCTTACTTTGCACCATTGACACTGATGTTGCACTGCTCTGACCGCTGATCTTATTCCCAGCACCCAGAAACGTTGTCTTACTTCGTTCATTACTGTTGCGTGGTTGCCATGGTTGAAACGGCAGTGGAATTCTTCCAATATAAGTCTTGTGGTCTTGTCCTTACTGTCGAGCACGATGGGTCTCTTGTAATCTCTTGTTACGCCTCGTATCGCGTCGATTCTTCCTTTCAACCGCAGGAGACCGTCTTCCAGCACTACGTCGAGCTTTTTCAATTTGCTACTTCCTTCTAGTGGTTTTCCTTGCTGCAGACACTTAATATCTTCTTTGAAGCTTCTCTCTTGACTGCCTCTTAGTAGCATAATTTCAGCTTGCTCCAGTAGTTCTGCATTCAACGGTATATACTTCCTTTCTGGAATTCTTGAAGGTTGCTGTCGTTTCTCGACACCTTTAGTCTGTTTCCCTTTTGTTGTTTTCCAGGCGGGATCTTCTCGGCTGACGTTGACCCTCTCCTTTGATCTGCAGAGTTGTATGAACTGTAGCACTCTCGCTGTAGCTCGCCAAAGTCTTTTCCAGGACGAGAACCTCTCAGGATCTGGTGAGGGATAAGTGGTGCTTGCCGCCGCCACGACGTCCGCTGTCTTTTCTTCGCCGGTGGTTTCCTTCTTGAATGTTCTAGGTGCGGGCCAGTGGGCTTCCTCTTTTCTTAAGAAGTCAGGTCCGGTGTACCAGCGATGACTGCAGTCGAAGTTCTCCGGTACGTCGCGCGTCGCATCATCCGCGGGGTTCTGTGCCGTGGGTACCCATCTCCAGTCTTGTGGTTTCGTAAGATCTTCTATCTCTGCTAAGCGATGAGCCACGAACGTCTTGAAGGTTCTTGGGTCCGTCTTGATCCAAGAGAGTACGATGCTGGAGTCTGTCCAAAAGGTTTTCTTCGCCACCTTCAGATCCATTTCCTCTTCTACTGAGTGTGCTAGTCTGCTTCCAAGAAGGGCCGCCTGCAGCTCAAGTCTCGGGATCGATACTGGTTTCAACGGTGTGACTCGTACTTTTGCTGCCACTAAGCTGATGTGGTAAGTCCCGTCTCGACCTTGTGTCCTCCAGTAGACTGTTGCTGCATACGCCATCTCACTTGCGTCTGTGAAGGTGTGCAGCTCCCCCTCGGTGCCATGTGGTGCCAGGCATCTTGGAATCTGAAGGTCTTGGAGCAGCTTCATCTTCCCCAAGTAGGTTTTCCATGCTTCGTACTCCTTGTCTTCTATTTCTTCATCCCAGCCGACGCCACTTCGCCATATATTCTGAAGCAGCTTCTTACCTTGGACGAGGACCGGTGATGCTAATCCCAGTGGATCGAAGGTTGACATTACGGCGCTGGTGACTTCTCTCTTCGTAGGCACCTGGAGCCCTGTAGCTATCTCCTCCGGCGTGTTTCGAAGGTTCGCCCTGAAGCCGATGGAGTCCCTTTTTGTGAACCAGCGCAGTCCTAGTGTCTTCTCTTCTTTCTCGCCGAGGTCCACTTCTGTCTTCTCTGTTGTGTCCGTTTTCACGCCTTGCAGCAGCTCAAGTTGGTTTGATGCCCAACCTCTAAGTTCGAAGCCTGCCTTCCGATGTATGTAGTCCACCTGCGCTGTCACTCTTCTGAAGTCTTCTTCTGAATGAAAGCTGTGTAGGTAGTCATCCATATAGTGGTTCAGCTCGATTGCTCTTGCGGCCTCTGGGTATTGTTCCTTGAAGTCTGCTGCGTTTCGGTTCTTCACGTAGATTGCTGTGCTGGGAGATGAGGTCGCGCCGAAGATAACTGATGTCATCCTATACTCCTTTGGTAACATGTCACGCCGATCCCCTCGCCACAGGAAACGCAGGCTGTCTCTGTCTTCTGGTCTGATGCGAACTTGCAGGAACATTTCCTTTATGTCGGCTGCCACTGCTAAGGGCCCTTGTCGAAACCTGAGCAACACTCCGAAGAGTGACTGCAGTAGGTCTGGTCCTGGCAGTAGAGCATCGTTGAGGCTTCTTCCCTTGGATTTGGCTGCAGCGTCGAAGACGATCCTTATTTTCTTCTTAAGGGGATGAACCACTGAGAAGTGAGGGAGGTACCATTTCTTCTTGGAGTCTTCTTGTCCTATAGGTGCTTCCTCTGCGTACTTGCTGTCGATTAGATGCTGGATTTGCTTGTTGTATTCTGCCTTTAGCTGGAGATCTCTGTCTATCTTCTTTTCGATGTTGATCAACCGGTTCTTAGCAGACGTGTAGCTTTCTGGCATCTGTTCTTCTTCATTCTTCCACAGGAGTCCAGCTTCAAATCGACCATCTTCAAGTCTCTCTAGGATCAGGTCTTCTCTAGGATGGCAAGTGCTCTTCCTTCTGAGTCCGTAGTGGGTCTTCTTGGTAGCACCCCAAGTGCCTCGATCGCGAAATGATCCTTAATGGCTTGATGCATCTCTTCTTCAGGTGTGCTGACATGAAGACACGTGTTCAGGAATTGCACTGGTCTTGTACTTCCACTGTCCGATCCGTGAAGCACCCAACCAAGTCCTGTTCTTGAGGCGACTGGTTGTCCTGGTTTCCCTCTTCTTACTTCTTGAGTTACAATCAGCTCCCAGTTATCTTGGCCTATGAGTAGCTGCGGTGGTTCCCCTTCGTAGTACAGAGAGTCGGCGATCTTCTTTAAGTGTCGACATTCTTCGATCCTTTTTCTGTCCAAGAACTGTGGTGCAAGCTTCAGCTCGTTGATAGTTCGGACTCTTCTCATGGTCCTCTTGTTCCCTTGGTGAACCCCTTTCACCGTGAGATCCAGTGTCTGAGAATCCTTTTTCTTTATCAGCCTGCCTCCTACTGTCACGATGACCAGTTCTTCTCTGTTTCCTTGAGCGCCGACTTCTTCTGCTACCTTCTCATCCAATAGTGACACTGTTGACCCCTCATCCATGAGGGCTAGTATCTTCTTAGATCCTTTTGACCCGAAAACTTCCACTGGAACTATCTTCAGGTATGCTCTTGCGTTGTTTACCGCATTCACTGATGCCGTGACACTCGTTTCTTCTTGATGTGTCTCCTTTTTGTCTCCCGAGGTCTTGTCTTCTGAGTCGACGTGCAACAGATGATGATGCCACCTTTTGCATTCCTTGCACGGTGGTTTCTTGCAGCTCTCCTTCCGGTGTTTCCCTTGAAGACACTTGAAACAGACGTGGCTCTTCTTCACTATTGCCCACCGATCTTGAACCGACGCCTTCTGGAACTTCTGGCATTCGACTAGGAAGTGCTCACTCTCACACATGGGGCAAGTCTTCTTAGCATCTTTTCCTTTGAAGTCCTTTTCCTTCGTTGTATGCGTCGCTTGTCGATGAGTCCTCTTGAATACACTCTTCTCTTCTGAAGTCGCGAAGGCGCCACACTTATCTGCTTCTGTGTTCAGGAAGTTGGATACCAGCGTTAAGTCGGAGAACTCGCCTTCTTCTGTTGCTGCCGTGAAGTCATACCATCTGAACTTGAGGACTGTTGGCATCTTCTCTATTATTTGTTTCACTATTTCAGGTGAATGTAGGTACTGCGGTTTCTTCAACCCCTTTATCGCTGCTACGCTGTTGTTGATCTGGCTTGCGAAGATACATATGTCTCTTGGGTTCTCTGAAATCTTCGGTAACGCCTTGACCTTGTCCAATTCTGCTAACACCAGCGCATCAGGTCTTCCATATCTTCTTCTTAGGGCTTGCATCACTTCCAACGGAGAGGCTTCGGAGTACAGCAGACTCTTGATAGCTTCTCTTGCGTTGCCCTTCAGTGCTCTTCTTAAGCGAGCCATATTCTGGACGTCGTTGAACATCGGTGCTGTATCCTCGTAGACAACCTTGAACGCCAGCCACTCACTGCTGCTGCCGTCGAAGTAGGGTAACTCGTGGATGTACTTCGGCTGTGTTGAGTGTTCCCGCGTGATGAAGGCTTCTTTCAACGCCGTCGCCAACGTTTGAATTTCGATCGTAGCTCCTTTCGTTGAAGAGTGCTCTTCAGGCTTCACCTTCTGAGGTTCTTCTGCTGGAGGCTGATCTCGTGGCTCTGGTCGTTCCCTGTTGTCGTCTTCTAATATAGATGTCTGGATCCAGTTCTGCACCTGTGCTGTTCTGTCTTCCAGGTCTTCATCCACGGAGTCATCATCTTCACACTGTGCCAGTTCCAATCTGACACGGGCTAGTTTCGCCGCAGCCTGTGCTTGCTTCAATTCCAGGCGTGCTAACTCTTCTCTGGCTTCCAGCTCGCGTCTTCTGGCCGTGGTGCTCGTGGTCTTCGTAGACCTGGCTCGACGACCGACCCCCTTTGGCTTTAGCGTCTTGGTAGAACCAGGAACAGCCTTTTCCGCGGCATCTTCTGGGGTCTTCTTGGTCGTTTCCTTCTGTGCGGCTTCTTTCTTCTGACCGTTCTTCTCGGTCGCCGCTGTGGTCGCAGTCGCCACCGTTGTCTCCGTTGTCGTGGTCTCTTCCGTAGCCGTCGTACCCGAAGAGGTGTTCGTGTCCGATGTAGTTGCGGTTCCCGATGACGCTGACGTGGCCCCTTCTGATTCTGTTACTTCTTCTGTCGCGTCCTTAGCGGAGGGACGGGACGGAGGACGTGAGGGGGCATCCTTCTGCGACCTAGTAACCGGCATGTTTCAGTCTTCTGAATCTTCCGGACCTCTGAACTTCTGATCTTCTGAACTCTTCTGGTTTCTTCCTGCAGGGAATCCGGCGCTCGAAGGACCAATTGTAGTGGACGAATGGGGTGGAATCAGCACCCTTACCCGCCCTGGGACTTCTCCCACGTTTTTGACGTGCTTCCCTACTCGAGTATTTTCGCTGGTAGCACACGTCACCACGCACCCCTGAATGCGTAATGAGCAGCACGGTCGACCAAGACCTCGGGAGACTATACGTTTTTGACGATATTCTGAGAGAAACGAAAATAAAACACCGATCTTCTAGTATTTCTTGTCCATAGATTCCGGCTTGTTTCTTCCTGTTGCCTCTTCAACGGCTGAGCTGCGACTGACTGGGCCGGCCGGACCGTGCGTCTTTTATAGTCGCCGGGGCCGAGTCCCATTACCTTACAGAGGACCGCGATTTTTGAGCCCATTTTACTGTTAGTTTTCACCAAGCCGAAATCTTTGAACCCTTTATTTTGCATTAATTTTCACATAACCCCTTACAATCTATATATATTTACATTCGTTATGTGGTCCCTTTTAATATAAAAACACAATATTATATGTACATAGTCACAATAAAAACTTTCTGGAACAAAAACCTTACAGAACACAGCTTAGAACAATTTTCACTATCTTTAATCTACAATATCTCCGAATCCTGTGGTCCGATTTTAATAATTTAAACGTTAAAAGTGGTTTTACATCTAATCCTATCGTTTACAATAAAAATAACAACAATCGGACCATAAACAAAAAACCTCGTTTTCAAGTTACGTAATTATAGAACATCCTTACGACATTTTCTTGCAAATTCTTATAGGATTCACATTAAATTATTCTAATTAGACTCTAATACGAAAACCAACCATGTATTCTATAAACTAAAACTAATTAGAATCTAAAATCTTAACTTAAAACACAAAACTTTTCAAAATTATCAAATTCCTTACTAACTACAAAAATGTTCCTTTCATTTACATTTTGATATCAAGGCGCTCTCTGCGCTACTTGCACCCACTTGCCCAGAGGGGGTCTCGTTTTTGGAATTTTTGCGAACTATCGAAATCTTTACTAATTTAAAAATGATTTCTAACTTACAAAATCGTTGTCAGGGTGTACCCCGATGCTACTTGTGCCTAGATGCTTCGATTTCGTCGCCGACAGATAGCGTTAAATACTATACCACATCTTACTTAGGTCGGCACCCTAGTTGCGCAGAATCTGAATAATTTTGAAGATGATTGCTAATCCATTCTTTCATGTTTGTTAAAATTGTCTGCCTGGCACCATAAACAACGCCATGAATGTTGTGGAGCTGTCACAATGAAAGCGATTCTTACTGAGTGTATTACGCAATTACCCTCCTGGTGACATCCATGGCGAATTTCCATAAGAAAAAGATTTCCAGTGCTTTGTTTCCCGGTGAAACGATGTTTCGGATGTTCGCGGGACGCCAGTGATTACCGGTACAATGAACTATCGCGACATTAATAACGCGAGGAAATAATTATCCATCATGTTTACACTCAATAAAGTAGGTAGTAGTAGATCATTGGTAAAGTAATTGCTATCGATTTTTTCATTCACTTAATCTCAAATACACACTGCTGTGGTGCATAATGATAACTACGGTAGGTAAATTTTATAATTTGACATCACCCTTGATGCCGTGGCAAAACAATTAACTTGGCTGGCTGAACAAATAAAGAAGGCCCAGTCTACAGATTATTGTTGTGAATGTTTTATATAAGTGAATTAAAATTGTTTTTTCACTCACACCGAAGTCTGCCGCAAACTCTGACGTAATATGCGATGGATCCGCTTCCACGATCACTTTTAATTCTTCATTGTCAAAGACATGATGTCCTCCGCCTTAGTGGAATAATAGCGAGTGATGTACACCGGAGTGTTCAGCTTTACGGCACGCAGACCTACTTCGGGTCTCGTAGGAGCTTTGCCGCAACGGTTCTTTTTAGATTAACTAACAAGAGCTGTACAGGAGATACCTACTATTAGAGGAGCAATTCTTATTGAAAATGTTAGTGTGTTTGTGTAATAATAGTACTTTTTCCTTCCCTAGAATACCTCCTCGGTGAGAACATCCTAGTAGCCCCGGTGATAGAGCGCGGCGCGCGGTCGCGCGACGTGTACCTGCCGGCGGGGCGCTGGCTGGCGCAGGCCGACCCCGCGCGGCCCGTGCGGGGCGGCGACTGGCTGCGGGACTACCCCGCCCCGCTCGACACCCTGCCGTATTTTGTTAAAGTTCTATAATCCCATATTGTGTACTCCATATTCCACTTCACACGTTTCATTTGTAATATTTTGCGTAGTATCGTAAGCCCTCTTAGGCACGGTGTTGAACTGCACGATCTTATACTCTTTTATTTTGGGTTCACATGGCTGTTTATAGATGTTTTGTTTGTAATATGTAGGCTCAAATTAAATTTTCTGGCAATGTTTTACCCACATCGATATCGGAAACTAATGGGACCAGAAATAATCGTTTTTTGCTTCTTTTGTAGTGCGAAGGTGTCAGTGCCCGTAATCGATGTTTTTGTAATTTTTCGTAGAACATAGTTAGATATTTTTTACGAATTTCCAAAAACCAAAACATAACAGAATGTAGTTTGATTGCATTAATATACATGTCAGTGTCATTTAAAGTTTTGAACAAAGTGGGGAAACTAAGTAGCCACCGAAGGGGCATTAGTGCTGGATATCTTTACCCAACACCTAGGTAATTTATTGCCATCTAATTCGAATATCCTACAGCACAGCGCTGCGTGAACGGCCGCCGAGTCCACCGAAACAGAATAAACAAACCAGAATAATTGTAAAAATTATACATAACGATTTTTTGTAAATAGTTTTTAAGCTTGAACACAAATATAGTGTTATTTATTATGACATTTTTTTTTTTAAATACCTATTATAAATCTTCGCTTACATTTTCACTAAGTATGGGAGAGTTAATCTTAAATTTTGTGATTTTTCGTTAGTCAGCTCCTGTTATTTTCGCCCTCAAGAACACGCGAGGATCCATTCATAGAATTTTGCACTTTATAACACTAATTCTAAAATGTATTATTCAATGTCATGAGAAAATTTTATGACCACCGTAGCGACAAAACGAAACCGTTGAACAATCAACGCTTCACGAGGACTATTAATATTTAAAATAACACCCATGTTTATACTTAAAATATATATTTATTTCTTTAAAAACATTACTTAATTAACAGTAATATGTTTAACAAGTCCGGCGCCTAATATTCTGAAGTCTTCCACCAAAGCTTCGATGTTCACTTTGTATTTTGTCTCACCCTTTGAAGTGTATGGCTTGAGCCCATTCGCGTTTATTAACTGAAAATTGAAAAAAAAACGATGTCATAAGTATACACTATCTAGGAAACTTGTTTAAGGTAACAAATGGAAACTAATGAGTTTCATAGATATGTTTTTTAGCAAAGATGAAGCATGATCTATCCGTGTGCTATATTTCACCCTTATTGGTGGTATCTCGCAGGTCAACCTAAGAGGTTTTCGGTTGCTCAACTGGAGTGTATCCCATCCACCCCGGTCGTCCCGTCCCGTTAACGGGGTGGTTGGGAAAAATTGTTGCATCGACCCCGGTAGTGTCGACTCGGTCGTTTAACGGGGTGGATGGCACAGATTTAGTCTCATCTACCCCGGTGTGTTTTTAATGAAGCGGACAGCACAGATTGAGTAGCATACGCCCCGGTAGTGTTTAAAGAGATTTTTCATTTTCTTACACATTTTGTATGTCAGCTAGAAAACACTTATATCTTTGAAGTACCAGGTGGTCATAACTCTATAGGAGTTCACCTAACCCGTTGTGTCAGCTAGAACACGCCTTATGCCTTCGAAGTACCAGGTTGTCATAACTGGGTAGGAGCTTGCTAAACATAGGAGTGTCAGCTAGAAAACGCTGTATGCCTTCGAAGTACCAGGTAGTCATAACTTGGCTGGAGCTTATCAGACAAAGGAGTGTCAGCTAGAAAACTCTTTATGCCTTCGACGTACTAGGTTATCATAACTTGGCAGGAGCTTACCAAACAAAGGAATGTCTGCTAGAAAACGCTTTATGCCTTCAAAGTACAATTAATTGATTCTGAGGCGGTAGGAAGTTCGCTGGGTCAGCTAGTTATTGGTATAAAAATAAATATGAAGTGTAATTATAATATTTAATATTCTCGAAAATGTTATGTTACTATTTTTAATTGTTTTTTTTATTTTTATTAATAATGGACTAACATGTTCATTACTAGTAAGCACCAAGAAACAAATACTGGAACATAAGTACTTTCTACTATGCGGCGCGTATGCTACTCAATCTGTGCTGTCCGCTTCGTTAGAAATACACCGGGGTAGTTGCGACTAGATCTGTGCCATCCACCCCGGTAAACGACAGGGTCGGCTCAACCGGGGTCGATGGCACAAGTTTTCCCAACTGCCCCGTTAACGGGGTGGGATGACCGGGGTGGATGGGATGCAGTCCTCAACTGGACCTGCCTTGGGCTGCTTCGATAAATTAAGGCCTCCAGCTAGGGCTTAAAAACGCTAGAGCGACTACTCGCTACGCTAACCCTGTAGAGTACGAACCTCGACGTAGGGCATCACTGTTCGGCAACAAGGGACGGGCTGGATCGAAATTATTGATATTTAAGGACAAGTTTAAAGTTACAGGCTCAGCGTTGCGGGCTGGCTCGAGCAAGGGTCGGGGCCATATTTCATACAAATGTGAACGGCCGTTTATATTGATTGTGTGACAGTTCTCTTACAGGACTTATTTTTAATTGGATGATACTTTGCAATTTCGTTGCGAACAGACGTGTCAAAGATTTATTAAAATAAATAAATAATTACTTGCTGAATCGTGACCTAGTTTCAGCAAATAGCCGGTAGTAACGCAAACTGTGTCTTACGTAAGCATAATATGTTAGATATGTGTAAACGATTAATGTGAAAATGTGTATAAGTTTTTAACAAGTAATAACTTATATTGTAATGGCAACCAGTCCCTTCAGCCGGGGCGGCAGATGTACTCGGAGCCCACCTCCTACACCCGTGCCCGTGCCCGCACCTGCACCTGCACCCGAGCCCGCACCCGCTTCTCCCCCTAAACCGCCCAGCCAAAGAGTCGATGACGGGATTGAAGTGATAGCTACGCCAGAAATCCAGAACTGGATGTCGTCCATTGAGCAATGCCTCAATGAAGTATGCTCTATTACATCAGAGGGTAAATTGAACATGGAGCAAAAACTGCGGATAAGTACCCTATGCCGAAAAGTTAGTCACGGCACATCGCAGATGGCAGTCCAGTATCAGTCCCTCAAAATGAGAGCCGTCCGGGCCCACTCCACCGTCCAAACACTCGAGGACCAAATTGATCTGTCTCAACAACTACAAGACCTGAAGCAGAAAATCGGAGCCTCAATTAAACCAGTTACGGAATCTTCCTTTGCCGACATGGTAAAAAAGGTACCAACAATTTTATACAGCCGATAAATTTAAGCTCAGTGGCTATATATCCTAATGATAAACTGAAGTCTAGTGAAGAGACCAAAACCCTTGTCCAAAAAATTATTTGCCCCGAGCAAATGAAACTCCAAATAAGAGGACTACGTAAGACAAAAAATGGCGGTGTTATTATCAGCACAGAATCAAAAGACGACATTGAGAAGGTGAAAAAAACGATGGAATTAGCAAATTCAGGCCTTACAGTAGACGAGCCCCCAAAAAGGAAGCCAAGAGTAGTGGTTATCGGAGTGCCCTCATCTATGCAAGAGAATGAAGTTTTTACTTGTTTATTCCACCAAAATCTAGCCGAGAACCTTCACAACTGCAGCCTCGAGACATTTCTGACCTCCATTAAGTTAAGCCATAAGTCAGGTAAAAAGGACGCTGAAACCTGCAATTATATAATTGAAGTATCTGCAGAGATACGTAAAGCCCTGATAAATAAAGGCAGAGTGTTTGTGAATTGGTCATCATGCCCCGTCAGAGACTTTACACTTGTTACACGCTGTTATAACTGCCAGCAGTACGGACATGCGGCCAAATCATGTCGGGAGACCACCAATACCTGTGGCCATTGTGGTGATCAGGGTCACTCAATCAAAGATTGCACAAAGCAGGCTGAGACACCTAAATGCGCTACTTGCTTAAAATTCAAAAAGCCGAGCAACCACAAGACCAGTGCTGATGATTGTCCAGCGAAAATAATGGCAGAAAAGAGGTACATAAATTCTATCGATTATGTTGGCGCCTAAGAGCGCCGTTAATTAAGTATTTATCTAGCCCTTGTTATTGGTATTTTATAATTATGATTAGTAATTTAATTAATGACATAGATAAATTCTCTGTAGCTGAATCCCATACTTGTGACGTTGAACATTGTAAACAATATCTCTCCTCCTACTCTAGTCCGCTAACCATACTAACCCAAAATATTCGGAGTATTTCTAAGAATTACGACAGTTTTTGCATTTTCCTACAACGTCTAGACATAAACTGTGACGTTATTGTCTTAACCAAATGTTGGCTTTCAAAACAATATAACATACCACAAATTCCGGGATATAATATGTACAAAAGTAACATAACCTATAATCAGAACGATGGAGTGATAGTTTATGCCAGAAACCATCTCAATGTGTCTGTCGAGGAACCGAATATGTACGACTGTAGCAGATTGTTAAATAAAATTGGTTCAGAATTCGCGATACTAGCCTTATATCGATCCCCCTCTTTTAAAAATATAAACAATTTCACTGTCTCTTTAAATGAAGCCTTTCAGAATCTATCATCTTTCAAAAATACCATTTTGATTGGAGATATTAATATCAACATTCGTCCCGAAAGTGCTGACGCATCCGCTGAGGAATACCTTAACCTGTGCGCTTTCCATGGTTTGCTTCCCACTCACACGCTTCCTACCCATCAAAGTGGCTCCTGCTTGGACCATATATTACTCAAATCAAATTTCCCTGCCCTTGCCCTTGTAATTAATTCAACAATAACCGATCACAGTGCTTCCCTATTCATTTTAAATTGTAAATTGCCTAAAGTAGTCACTCGCACGATTACTAGATTAAACGTAAATAAACTTGAAGAAGACTTACACAATATCGACTTTGACCCGGTCTACGCTTCCGCTGATCCGCAGTTTTGTACAATGTACCTAATAAAAAATGTGCAACATGCAATTCAGAAAAACACTGTCACAACTCGGCTAAATAGCAAAAACTACAATATAAAACCATGGGTCACGGCAGGACTCATACGTTGTATGAAACATAGAGATAAATTGCATATGAAAGCTAAAACTAACCCAGATAATTTAATTTTACAACAGTCGTATAAACGATATCGTAACTTTTGTAATGATCTCCTAAAAAAAGTAAAATGCACCTACGATAAAACTGCACTTGAAAAGGCTGGTACGAGTAGCAAAAAAATCTGGAATTTTATTAAAAGTGTAACATACAATTCAAAACAAAATCAGTCATCTTCAAGTTTGTTACAAGCACACTCATCACAGTTAACATCTGCCAACATTGCAAATAATTTCTTTGTAAATGTTGGAAAGTGTTTAGCTGAAAAAGTTCAGGGCCAATCACAATATCTAACCAGCACTCCATTTCCATGTAGCACTATTTTATCATCCTTTGCGTTGTTAGACACTGACGAGGCTGAGGTAGAAACTATAATTATGAGTTTGAAAGATGACTCTGCAGTAGGCTGGGATAACATACCAAATAAGATTATTAAACAGTTTAGACACATTTTGATACCACCACTTACATATATCTTCCAAAAATGTTTATCTACAGGCATTTTTCCTGAGTGCCTAAAAAAAGCTGTTGTTGTCCCTGTTTATAAATCAGGCAATAAAGAACAAGTGACAAATTATAGACCTATTTCCTTACTGCCTTCTATGTCTAAAATATTAGAAAAAATTCTAAATAAAAGGCTTTACAAATACTTGGAGGATAAATTAATTTTATCGAAACGACAGTTTGGATTT
This sequence comes from Aporophyla nigra, assembly GCA_947507805.1. Classification (NCBI taxonomy): domain Eukaryota; kingdom Metazoa; phylum Arthropoda; class Insecta; order Lepidoptera; family Noctuidae; genus Aporophyla; species Aporophyla nigra. The sequence continues at coordinate 21,981,025 of OX382308.1, read as the reverse complement.
AGGCCAAAAATGTCAACAGACGATGCCGTACATCATCTGACTGACTATTTATCCAAAGAACTTGATAATGGTAACCATACAGTAGGAATCTTCCTGGACCTCGCGAAAGCATTTGACACGGTTTCTATTTCTATTCTGTTGCGCAAGCTTGAAGCCATAGGTATAAGAGGGACCCAGCTGAAATTATTTAAGAGCTATTTAGAAGACCGTACCCAATGTGTAAGGATTGGTAATGTTCTCAGTGATGATCAAAAAAACACGTCTTTCGGAATTCCCCAAGGAAGTATTTTGGGACCTACACTTTTTTTGATTTATATAAACGATCTTTGTAATCTAAACTTAGAGCACGGCCAAATTATTTCTTATGCTGACGATACTGCCATACTATTTTCAGCTGACTCAGAAAACAATGTCTACAAATTTGCGCAACAGGGTTTTAATGTTGTTAATAAATGGCTTCAATATAATTCACTCACACTAAATGCAGACAAAACAAATTACATTAAGTTTTCGATGCGCAAGCAAACATCAACTTGCCCTACCTCGACAATTTATGCTCATTATTGCGCTATGCCTACAGATAACCAATGTGTTTGTCCTGTCATCAAAATGACAAATACAACGAAATACCTTGGTGTTATAATGGATGAATCACTTTCGTTCAAAAAACACATAGAAGCCTTAAATAGCAGAATTCGCAAGTTGATATTTGTTTTTAAAAAGTTACGCCATATTGCTGACCCAAAAATAATTAGACAAGTTTACTTTGCTCTATGCCAATCGATATTAACTTACTGTATTACCACATGGGGTGGAGCGGGTAAAACATTGTTATTAACTATCGAGAGAGCTCAGAGAGCGATACTCAAAGTCTCTACTTCCCGCCCTTTCCTTTTCCCTACTAACCTACTATACAAATCTTGTGAAGTATTAACAGTTCGACAGCTATTTATAATGGGCATTGTATTAAAACAACACGCAGCTCTACCCTACAGCACTGAATTTACTAATAAAAGACGTAAAGATATAGTCTGTCCACAAAATAGAACAAAACATGCTTTTATATCCAAATTTTATCTGTACCTCGGCCCTCTCCTCTATAATAGATTAAACTCTATAGCAAAAATTTTTTCACTAAACTATGCAAATTGTAAGAGAACTCTCAATGACGCTCTCCAAAGTATGTCTTACGAAGAAACAGAGAATTTACTAACTGTGTTAAAGTAAGTATTCACCTACGTTAAGTATTTAATTCTATAAAATTTTAGAAACTATTTTATAAGCTACTCAATATTTGTACAATAATTTGTCTATTCACAACTTTTGGTTATTTATTTATTTTATAAGACTATTTAGGCTCTTCTTGCCTGAAACACAGGATAACCTAGTTCAGGCACGTAAATATTAGAATATAATTTACATATAAGCAAACTGTACATATTTTTAAGCCTTTTATTTTTTGAATAAATATTATGTTATGTTATGTTATAAAGAAAAGAGTAAACCAAAGATCAAAAGCCCAATTTTGTATTAATTTTTAAGTCGAAACTAACATATTTATTTGTTTTCTTTAAGTTTACTTTGATTTTTCTTTCTTCAAAATTGAATTTTTTCTTTCCTTGAAACAATTAACTTCACTGCTCATTTACTTACTTTAAGTAAGCTCTTCATAAGGTAGATTTCTATAACTTCTAATAAACCGAAACATACCTGAAACTCTCTGTCGTCCTTGATATCAGGTTTCCACAGCACAGCGATCACCTCTCCTCCGTACAGATCGTGGAAGAATAAAGCGAAGTCACCATATGCACTCTGCAATTGAAAATATTATGAAAATCAGCTCTCCGCCCATCTTTGAGAATCCATAATACAGTAACGAATGAGTCGTGTTTGTACAATCTTTATCATAACTTCAGCCGAAAGATATCCACGGGACATAGGCCTCCCTAAAGTTCCACCACTTCAACCGGTTTTGTGTTTGTCGTATCCTGTGGATTACTTATTTTTACCATAAAATAACATAATGAAACCTTAATGCCGCGAGCAGACTGGTAAAACGTCACATGCAATGAAATAATTTGCCTTCCACATTATTGCAATCCCAATTGTGATGCTATGGCAAAAGTTACTTTGATCATAATTCGCGCGCGGAGCCATCCTAGATTTGTCGGACTGGTCCGTTTTTCGGATGAACACTAGTGGGTGCGCGCGGGACTGTCGCGTGGACGTGCGTGTGGATGGAACGAACATGGATGGACAAGATGACGACGCGTGAAGTGCAGAATATGCACTAAATTTAGTCTTTTTGTATTGACTACTTATGTGCTTAAAATCTTATACTTGTAAGCAGTTCTGTACAGTGTTTACCTGAAATAAATTTTTGAGTTTGCATCCTTTTTTTTTTGAATGGGAAATCATCAAATGAGTTCTCCCGCTCTGGGCGGAGCGGGAGGGCGTGTCAGACTTTTACTGACTAAAACCCACCCGTGTTCCTTCAGTTGCCCACGTGCCAGGGTCACGGTATCTACTTCGAACAATCTCGCGACCCTGACAGAGTTTGCATCTCTTTAAGAACTGGCTACTCACCCTCAACTCTTCCAAGTACTTGTTAACAGGATGAAACTCAACAACAGGTATAATATCGTCGGCCAGCTTGTCGGGCAGGCGCCGCAGTGTAGGCGCAGTGTCCACTCGCTCGGCCGCGTGCGGCACCAGCGCGGGATGTAAGTGGATGAGGGCGTTGTAGCCTGCGTACGACGGGACGAACATACCCTGGAAATAATTAACAATTTTAGAGCATCATCTATATAAAAAACAACATTGAAGTACCTATTTGGGTAATGTCAAAATAATTTTACTAAATGCATCTGTATATACAGTACATCATTATAACATTTTTTTTCTGTCTGTCTGTTTGTTCGTGCTTATCTTCGAAATAGCTAGACCGATTTTGACGGGATTTTCAATAACAAATAGCTGATAGTGATACAAAGTCATATAGGCTACACGCTATCAGTGGCGTGCGGTCCATAAAGGCATAAAGACACTGCAGACCCTAGACCTAGTCGAACAAGATCTAGACCAGTTACTGATATTTCAAGAACAAAAAAATTACACTAAGTAATAAAATTATTCAAAAAGTTCAAAATCATAATATAAAATGATAGCAAAGTTCATACCGTAATTTACTACGGCAACGCGTTCATCGTAGATCGCAGCGCAAGGCAGCGAGCGATAGTGTCTTTATTTCATTCATAAATGTACGCATGTAGTGTTAAAATCGTCGACATTTTCGTGTCTATACATTGCACACAAAGGAGCGTTAACAATGCGAACTCCTGCGGCAGGACCCGGTCCGGACCAATCACGGGCCACACGCGCGTCACCGCGACTTTAATGGCGAGTATTATGCGACCAAATTGAATATGTACGAAGTTAACGAAAATTCCGCTTGACAGTGATGCAATTTCATTTGTCAACGTTTTACTTAGGTATCCAAAATTTAGAAATTTTTTATTTAATGTGAAGTGCGCTGTTTATGTTTTTCTTGTGATTAATTCATTTTGAAACGTAAATATTTAGGTCGATTTGTTGCTATTTTCAGTTATTATAGTTTATTGAATTGATTTTACAATTGGTTTTTGTGTTATTCAAAATGTTGTTCGATTGTGACGTTTGTGTTGAAAATGTGTGTGTAAGGTTATAAATGGGAAGTTTTCGCATTTGCCGTTTAATGAAAAGGCTAAAGGGAGATGTGTACCTCAGTTTGCAAGAATTAACCCAGCAAAGAGGTAATGCAACACGTAAGTTTCATCAATATACAGAAAGTTCATTTTTATCGTTAAAACGTATTTACACGTATTTAAGAAACACACAAAGTCAACAATCACTACACGTCTTCCCATGCTTTCAACCAAAGAAGAATTATTGGTCGCACCAACTCTTTATGGCGACGATTTAAAATCATATCTAAAAAAGGATAGGCGCGTAGATTTAATTTATACCTACTTGAGTTGGTTTACTTTATTACTTTTACTGTTATCAGTACTTAATTTACTTATTAAATATATTTACATATGCGAATCACATGAAGGGCCTCTTTCAAGGCCACATCAAATATCTTTCAAGTGACGTGTTCTGTAACAATCGCTCACTTAGATTCGTTATTTGAGCTGACCGAAATCTTTTATTAGCATCATCAGAAAATCGTCATTTCAACCTTTTAAACCACCTTGTGAGTTTTTTCTTCACCAACTTGAGCAACTGCAAAAGATGTTTTTTTTTTTTTTAAACTGCCTACCCTGTCATAAAACCCTGTGCACGCCACTGCACGCTATAATGCTTAGTGCGACATCAAAATCAAAAGTAATTTATTCAAATGAGGCTGAGAATCAGCAGTTTTTGAACGTCAAAATTACAACAGAAATATTAGGCATGGTGAAAGTCTAATTCTACTGAACTGCCATCACGCCATGTAACTTCTCAAGTTTCTTTTTTAACCGATGAAAAAAAAACGGAGGAGGTTATCAATTCGACGCGTATTTTTTTTTTGTTTGTTTTTTTTTTATGTATGACCACGCATAACTTTTTACATAGTAGTCCGATTGTGATCATTCTTTATTGGAAAGGGTATACTCCGAGGGTGGTCCATATAAATTTGGAAAACAAAATCAAACTCTAAGGGTCAGAAAACAGGGGATGATTGATTGTTCACTCACTGATTGTAATGTATAATCACGAATAACTTTATACAGAGTAGTCCGATTTGGATAATTCTTTTTTCATTGGTATTGCCAAGTATTATTACAAAAAAATATAAAATAAAAACTTTTTAACAAAAAATTAAATCGACGAAAAAACTTAAAAGCAAAAAATAATAAACCGGTTTAATTTTTTGTTAAAAAGTTTTTATGTTTATCAACTAACAGTGATACACAAAAAATGATGTCGGAAATTATCCCACGAGAATGTAATACCGTGATAAAAGTATTGTAAATATTAATCCAGCTAACAGTGTATTAAATTTCATTCAAATTCGTTTAGGCGTTTTGCGTGATTGAGTAACAAGCATACAAACTTTCACATTTATAATATAAGTAGAATATTCGTATCCACTTCATATAATGAACTAGCGCGCGTATTACGTATAAACCTTCCTCTTGAAACACTCTGTCTATTGAAGAAAACCGCATTAAAATCATACCATAGTTTAAAACATCTTAGCGTACAAACACGAAATACGACTTTATTTTTTACTATGTAAACATACTAGAACATTATTGTAGTAAATAGTGTCGCCTCACCAGTATATTATCCTTGTGTTCGACCATGACGGCTTGCTCCATGTAGCGGAGCGCACTGGCCGCCAGCACGGCGGCGCGCGCCAGCACGGGGGCGGGCGGCGCCGCGCGGCTCCACACTGACGGCGTGGGGCCGTCGTATGCCGTCACTATGCGCATACACGGGGCCGCGTCGGGGTTGGCAGCGAACTTCTGTTCCAGTTGCGTTATTTCTTCATCTAAAATGCAAGTAAAGTTTTAAATTATCAGGTGTTTTGATATAAACTATTTCGGCCTAGTTTCTTGTCTAAGTGCGGATTTCACCAATGAAACTTAACGCGATCAGCACATCTAAATCAAGTTTAAGAGGTGTCAGTATCAATATTCCATCACAACTTTGACACCAATAGCTCTTGCTAATCAGCGACAGTACCTAACAGACAGCAAAAAAGCCCGGCTTGCCCAGATAAAATTATAATTCACAAAAATAACAAAAATCATATCTAAAAAAGTTCGAAAAACACCAACCAATGAACTCGAACTCAAACATTCATGTCACAGGTATGATAAAAATTCAAAATCCCCCAAAATTCTTTTGCCGTGTTGTCAAATCGACACACTCATTGAACTAACTAAATTCCGCGCCGTAGGCACCCATTCCGCTTTGGCGCTATTCAGTGTGTTGAAACTACAGTTGAAACACGCCTTCTCACACTAATGCTGGCTGCTATATAAGGTATATCTTTGTCTGGGAGTTTTTGCGCCATGTACAAGCTTCTCAATAATCTTCGATAAGGCAGACAAGATGGAAATGGGTCGATAATTTTCAAGATAATTTAAAACACTTACGCGACATGTCTTCATTAAAATCCAGAACGATCATGTCTCTCTGCCAGTCGAAATCCACCAAAAGCTTCAAGACCCTCGCAAGCCCAACAGTGGGCGTGGCCGGCGGCTGCGTGGGCGCACTGTGCATGTACACAGCGGCTACCAGCAGCTCCGCCACGCTGTCGGGGAAGTGCGGCGGCGCCAGCAGCTGGCCCGACAGCCAGCGCTTCAGCAGGCACACCGTGGGGCCGAACGAGGGGTGCTTTTGGTGAAGCCTGTGGAAAGAAGGGAGGTGATAAATTCTAAAGGTATGGACCTCAATAAGCTCCTGACTTCCAGATTTGTGACCAATTCAATCTCCTACGTGTACCAAGAAGTCTGTAGGTACATATGACAATATCGACCAGTGCATTTGGTATTACGTATTCTTATACCAAGACCCCTTCGTGCCTGTGAAAGCAAGTTAAGCCGTTGGTCCCAGCTGTAATTCTTGGATGGATTTTATTTTTAAAGTAGGGAATCAGTCCAACCAAGAGGGATCGTATTACCCAGTAACTGAGTTGTGGAGGTCAGACAGGCAGTCGCTCCATGTAAAATATTGAACTGCATCTGGTTTGACTGGAAGCCGACCCTAACATAGTTGGTTAAAGGTTAGACAGGTGATAATTCTGATAAAGTACAAGTCAGAAGTCTCAAACCCTAAACGCATTTGAAACGTTCTTCTATCTATTTTTGGTGCAAGGAGGTGTAAATAAGGGAACATACAGTTTCTTGGTGGTAAAAAATCAACTTTGTGTCATGTGGCACTAAGGCCTAAAATTCTTTAATTACAATAGTTCATAAACAGGACAATCGATAATTAGTGAAATGGAACCTTGTCACATCAACTCACCCATGCAACGCCCCCCTCAACCGCGGCATCAGCACAGTTTCACACTGCAAACGAACACTTTCTTCAGTCTCTTTATATTTAATCACCCCATTTTCCATCTGCCTCTTTAGTAGCGTTATCTCTTTCGGATGCGCAATCTCTAGCCGAAACACTAGCCCGTTCTTCAGTACATCGATGTGGGTAGCGTAAGCCTGGGTTGGTATGGAGTATTGTTTGGTAAGACGTTCGGCTATTTGAAGGTGGAAGGCAGCTTTGAGGCATCTGAAGGCGTGGATGTCGCCTGGCCATTTGCCGCTGTAACCTGAAAGTGGATTTTATATTTGAAGTGGATGACATGTGAATTAGCCTAGATTTTCTGGCAATTTTAATCCTAATTAAAGGTTCAACAAAATATTGATAAATTTGAATAAGTATAGAATCATTTTAAAAAGTAAATAAAAATGCAATAGGCTCGCCCTCTCTTACATGGGACTTAAATATAACTGGCGTAATGTTATGTTTTATAGAATAATCTATTGGTCCACTGTTACGAAATAAGGTTTAAAATAATTCAAATATATGCTGTAACTAGAATATTTAATATAATTATTTGAACAGTGGTGCCCAAACTAGGCAGCGCCTGTATCTTAGCTGTTTGATTAAAAATATTTTATTTCTGAAATATTACATTTTTGAGCTTCTTTGAAATACACAAAAAGTCTACTGTACATTAACCTCCTCGAGACGGAATATTAAACGCCAGGTCTAATAGGTTTGATACTTTTTCTGGCGAAGCGAAAAACCTCTATAATCAGTCGTGAACGTGGCGGTTTTAAATTAAAAAATAGCCAAGAGTTACCAGTAAATAAATAACCAAGAATAACCAAGAGTAACTAGTACACCTGAATATGCCCATATTTCTTCACTCACCAAGTTCCAATATAGCCTTACACACAGGAGTGTACTCCGGCAGAGCGGCCAGCCCGTCCCTCTGCATGTCCTTCACCAAACACGTAGTGGCGCGCTGCCACGGGTTGTGCGGCGCCGCGCGCGGCAGGCCGGGCAGTGGCGCGCTGTAGCTGAAGATAGGCGACACGCCTGGGACAATCATTTTCATTTTATTTGGTGGTACATTGTGTTGGCTAGCTGACATATGGCAGATTTAATTTAATGTTTTGTCTCTTAATGTTAACTATTTACTATTGTGTAGAATCAAGTTCTTCTAACGGGACAGACAGCTGTGCTGCTGGGGAGTTTGTGCACCACTTCTCCTTCCCAGCTAATGCACTAGGGAGTGGTGAAGGGCGGGCAATTTGGGGGACTGTCTTATGTAATTTTGACGTTCGAAAAGTGCTGATTCTCAGCCTAGTTTAAATAAATGACTTTTGATTTTGACAATATGGTGAATCAACTTAGAAGTCGGAAGAGCTTTCATATTCATATTCATATCTTTATTTGCATTCCATAATGTTAAAAGTTCTTTTAAGTGGCTTAAAGCTAATGTACAATTATGGACCCTGTAGGGCACAGCAAAAAGTATTACAACTAATAATACAAAAAATAAAATTAAAATCAAATAAAAGCATAACTTAATTACAATTAACAATTTTAAAATAATTATGTCATTAAAAATTAATTAGGTACATCATTCATTAAATTGAGATCAATTATATATCCTATACTAATATTTAGCTGTGTGTGGTGTCTGACTGTGTAAAAATAATGTTTTTGTCATGTAAGTATTCGTATAATGTGTAGTATGCTTTTTTGATTAATATTTGTTTGAGTTTATTTATAAATGTCGTATCTTTGGTTTCATCTTTTAATGCATCTGTTAGTTTATTATATATTTTTATGCACATTACGTAGGGGCTATTTGAATGTAGTTTCATGCGCGAAGAGTCAAATTGTCATTGTTGGCCAAAAACTTGGGTCCTAAAATTCTGTAGATATGATGTAAATGTTGGATTTATAAAGCTTGAGTATGTGATCTTTTCCACTTATTCTTCTTACAGCTATATCATATGTGGTAAAATGAAGTGTTCTTTTCGATATCATTTTAGTTTTTGGTTGTTTCTCAATAACAGTGTGATGTTCGCAAAGGATCCAGGTGCAACAAGATTTTGGCTCAAAAGGGGCTTTTAATTTTGGACTTAATAAGAATCTTGTTCTTTTATTGTATTTCGTGTTCGTTTTTGCGTCATGTTTACCAAAAAATTAAACTAAAAGTTTTACTTTGAAATAAGATTGAATTTTCTTTGGGTCAATCAGTGGTAGATATGACAAACTACATAATTAAAAAATAAATACCGATATTAAAAATAACTGTAATCGACTCAGTAGTCAATGATGAACTAACTATTTTCAGGACTTGCGTCTATTCTTTTATACCTTATACTCAATACTTTTATTGCATTCCACATGTAGGTATTCTTAGGTGGTAAACTTATAATTAGATCATGTACGTATAACCCTGCACACCGGACAGCAAAATAAGTGAGTTGGGAGAGAGGAAGTATTTGTTAATTGTGTAACATTAATTTACAAACTATTCGATTATAATGATGATGTAGAATGTAGATATTTTCTGTTAAACTAATAGCAGTATGAAATACAAAATAAATACAGGTAAGACTATTAAATTCGAAATATATGCAGAGATGCAATAATAATTAATCATTGATTTTTTTTTCTCGTGTACTATGTATACTATGTACTGCTACTCACCATAGACTGCACTAATGTCGAGCGGCAGTTGTACGAGCTGCCTGAGGTCGCGCCGCAGTGCGTCGAACGCTTGCAGCGCGGTCAGTGAGCTGTCCTCTACGTACAGCACTCGCTCACTCGCCCACTGCTTGCGGGCGAGCACGCTGTCCAGTTGGTCCGATATGTGGAATAAGTCTGATGGGTTTATGTCTGTCGAAAATAAGAGTGAGTTTATAGCGAAAAATTTTGGAATCGTATTGAATATTTATCAGGCTTATACGATAAGGTTTACCACGCACTGCGGAAAATAAATACCTTGTGCCACACATTTTTAGATATTACAAAAAGATAGTAAAGTGAATAAAAAGGTTACAGTAGGTACTTTACAGAGCGAGGTATGATGGATGAAAAAAAAATACAGCTTGGCGAGTCGATAATCTGCTTTCCCGAAGGCTTCAAAATGTGGTTAAAAACACAAAAAAAAATGCAACTTTAAAAAAATTACGAAATCTGTCCAAAACGCTGTCAAAATCGAAATTAACGCCGCTTTCTTTGACTGGCCTGTTAGTCTAGTGGTTAGTGACCCTGGCTGCTAAGACTGAGGTCGTGGGTTCGATTCCCACTCAGGACAAATCTTTGTGTGATGAGCACAATCATTTGTTCTGTGTCTGGATGTAATTTATCTATATTATGTATGTATTTAGAAATATATAAGTATGTTTATCAGTTGTCTGGTTGCCATAGTACAGGCTCTGCCTAGTTTGGGATCAGATAACGGTGTGTTGGTTGTCCTAAGATATTATTATTTCTTATTATCTCAATACAATTCCTGTGTCAATTTCACAAATGTTTACCAACACCACCCCCTGTCAATGTCAGACGCTAAAAAAATCCATAAAGCACAAAAAATGTTTTCTTACCAAACTTCAACTTCATGAGATAGTCAACTATCTGCTTGGTGACAGTACGTCTCTCCGTCATGCTCTCTCCCTCCCAAACACACGTCTCCGTTATAGACCCGTCCTGGAACCGACGGAGTTCCGACTTATCACCCCAGAAAGCTCTGCAAATGAATAACTTATGATGCACATAGGAAAAGTCTACTTAAAACCAGCAGTAGCAGACGGCCAGAATAGTCAAATAAATAAAAAGTTTAAAAAAAAAAAATCAACAAAACTGGAGGGATTTGGGGGAAGCCTTTGCTGAGCAGTGGGGCAGTGTAGGCTAATAAAACCAATAAACAATAAAACAACCGAGACCAAAAACCGAAAGGAATCAGAATTAGTTGTGTTTTTTTTTTAATAAACTTTGAATTTTTCATAACAGTAACAGGAATTACTATAAGAAAATCATCATAGCTCAAAGTGGCAAAATAAGAGGCTAACTCAAAAATTACTAATTAGAACCTGAGCAAAATATGGGACTTTATTAGTAGGTACTTATTTTATTCAAACAAAAATATGTTTTTTTTTTCAAATTGTTCTTTCATTCATGATGGAGTTCTAAGGTAAAAAATATTATTATATTTTTTTATAATATTATTTTTATTGGTATTATATTATTATAGTCTAGTGGTTAGTAACCCTGACTGCTAAGACTGAGATCGTGGGTTCGATTCCCACCCAGGACAAATGTTTGTGTGATGAGCATAATCATTTGTTCTGTGTCTGAGTGTAATTTATCTATAATATGTATGTATTTAGAAATATTTAAGTATATTTATCAGTTGTCTGGTTGCCATAGTACAGGCTCTGCCTGGTTTGGGATCATAACAGTGTGTTGGTTGTCCTAAGATATTATTATTATTATTTAAAAAATACAATGATTGAACCAACTTCAAAAAAAGAAAGAGGTTCTTCTTCCTTTTTTCGAACTGGGTAAAAAATTAGTGGTGTGATGTGATGATAAAGAAAGAAGAGGTGATGTGAAAGTGGAGTAAATTACGAATTAAATCGGATATCTTTTTTTAAACGAAGAAGTATTCGTCCGTATGTAAGGATCGTAGCAGGGCGTTCTGTACTTTCTGTCCCATGGAAAAAAAGGCAAGAATTTATTTTTGTAACAACTGAAAACTTACCTAAACTCTTCTGCTTCAGGTAAATTAGCGGGTGGTCCTTTCTCTACTACATTTATTGAATTCTCTGGGTTCAATATAAGTCCAAAAGACAGTTTTTCTTCAAACCTGCAATGATAATACAATCCTTTCATAGAAAACATACATACACATAAAAAGAAATAATTGCGTAAGATACAACACTTCATTTAGTATGTAAACTGAGTATTATTTCAAAACTGCAGCTTAAATAATTTAAGTTTTGAACTGTTTCTGTTTGCCTCTAATGCTTTCTTGCTGGATCTATGCAAAGCCTCAGTAGATTACTCACTCATGATTGCAAATTATATCTTGTAAAAACGAATGATGAACTGACATGAAAACTTTCATTCTATTTCAACCCCTGAGGGATGAACTATTAAAATCCTTGTTAAAACTCGCTTTCGGCAATGATATTATATACAAAAATACGTAGATAGGGCACTAGCGTGCGAAAATTGTTGCCGACAAATCACACCAATTGGTGTCATTTCGTTTAGTCGGCTAATAGCAGCGAGCGAAGCATAGCGTGTCTATGTCGTAAAGTATTATATCTATAATGCCAAATTGTGTTGTAAGAAAATGTAAAAACTATGGTTCCAAAATAAGTAAAAGTGAAGGAATTTCATACCATAGATAGGTGAGTATAGTAAAATAATGAATATTTACGATTATATTTCACATTTAGAAATAAATTTCGATTTATTAACATGGTGGTTGGAAAAGGATAGAGAATTTGATAGCAACTGGAGCGCGACAAGGTCAAATAGCATGTGTCACAGATTAAATTAACCAGAAGCGAACTCGTAGGCACAATTCATATCATTCGTTAGCCGCTTGAATGTGCAACGTGAGTTTTGTTGTTGGTTAGTGAGCGTCTTTCTAACCATAATATTAAATCAAAATCAAAAGTCATTTATTCAAACTAGGCTTAGAGTCAGCACTTTTTGAACGTCAAAGTTACATGAGACAGTCCCCCAAAAACGCCCACCCTTCGACACTTCCTAGTGCTTTAGCTGGGAAGAAGAAGTGGCGGAACAAACTCCCCAGCAGCACAGCTGTCTGTTAAGTTAGAAGAACTTGATTCTATACAGTATTATGTAAGTAATTAATAGTATAAAACAAAACAAAACATACATCAAATTATGCGTCATATGTCAGCTAGCACACGCCAATATACGAACAAAACATTAAAAAACTAAACTCAAGCTGAAATAATAAAATCGTAAATAGAACTTAAAACCTAAATAAGAGCCTCCGGGTATAAAGGGCGTGCCCGCTTACATACACAACGATGAGGAAAGCTAATTCTGATTCTGGTTGAAAGAACATAAACATTCGAGTTAATTACAGCGACCAACTATTCTTATCGTTTAAGAAGTCGTTGATAGAATAGTATGCCTTTGAACAAAGGTTGGATTTTACTTTAGCTTTAAACTCATTAAACTGCAAATCTATGAAAGCATTATGATGATCATAATAAGTTGTAGCTTTCAACGTTTTATAATTGAGAATTTGATTAGTGATAGCGGGTTATTAGATGTTTTATTAGTAAAATTAAAATGTATGTATATCAAATATTTATTTTCTCATTATCTTTTATTATTTGTCCGATTTCCGAGTGATAATGATAAATAAAGTAAATGGGTCAGCATAGTTCAGGCGGAAAGAAGTCAACATGACTGGATTCCTACAAAAAGAAGTATAATATCATATACTCACTGAGTAGGTACATACATTATCGAAAATTCTGTCTGCAGACCAAAATTGTTTAGAATTTGTGAGTAAATATATAACAATTGTGTTTGTTGTTTTATTTAATAAATCATTATCAGTGTAATATTCCCAGTTAAAATCAATGTCTCTTCTGTGGCAAATCCGCATACTCTATGATTCACTAGTGTACTTCCAGCGCAACAGACTACAGATAACTATCTCCTTCTGTATCATACGTTCCGTATTATCTATCGCAGTCGTTGTTGACAATTATTATATATCTGTAGGTAAGTACATTTGTGCTAACAGCGGAACGATTTTTGATCGCCGATCAGTATGAATATGGCGTATCTTTACTTTATAATATCATTGGCTTTCGGTATATAAATAACTCTTGTGCAGAATTACAAGCTAGACCTGACGGTTTAGAGCGTGCATTATCAATTTATCATTCAATGACTGAATTAAAGATTTTTATGAAGTATCCTAGACATTCTTTGACTCACCCACTTCTAGCCTTATCCAAACTATCCTTGACTGGCCAGGAGAAGTCAGCCTCAACTGACTGCTGGATCAGCTCCACACGGTTCCCCAGCCCTTTGGTCAGGAGGGAATAGATAACGTCAGTAACTAGCACCAGCTGTTCTATGCCGTGGTTGACTTGTGATTCCTTCGACGTTTTGGATAGCACAGATTTTTTTATTTGTTTGAGGTTTTTGAATCTGAAATGAAAATAATGATGATTATAAATAAATAAAAGTAATTGACATGGATTTTTGAAAATTATTTGGTCTTGAAAAGTTAGTGTGACCAAACCCAAGGGTCTATAGGTTTTTGTAAACAGTTCAAAATCTTGTCTTTATTAGTTTTTTCGTGAGATAATTTATTCATAAATAAGAAAGGAGACAAAGTAAATTACCTACACATGTAGACATTAGGCGCTCCAATCAAGTCTAATATTATTGATAGATTTCTGGCCCCTAAACTAGGTATGCAGAACTGTATCTTAGGTGTACTGAACTGTAACTTATCAAATCCACTTTCCACACAAGCCTTTTAGCACTAAATGCCCTAAAGGTCTTACAAAACGACAGGTCTAATTTAAAATTCTTACCTCAATATATGATCAAACTGCATCAAAGGCTTCACCGGAACCATAAACAGTGGTAAAAAGCTATTTATCTTTCCATTGTCCAACATATCAACGGCCAACACACACTCCCTTTTCAACGAATTATAAGTGCCTCTACACATTTGCCAACAAATATTGTAGTAGCCTGTCCGGTCTATGAAGACCACAGGGAAGTGCTTGTGGAAGACTTCCAGAGATGGTGATGTATCTGTGCCTTTATGTAGAGATATGCCTTTTGTGTCTAGGTCTGATGTTTCTGGAAAATTATCGGTTTAATTATTCATTTATTTATACATTAACTTAAGATTTGAAATTGTTACATTTGCTGAAAACTCGAATAAGTGATAAAGGAAGGTTTGCACTACAGTGAGACAATATAGGCTTATAACAATAATAAAGCATACGTTTAATTACCATTGCATCCTACAGTTTTGGTTGTTATAAAATGTTTAACTGTTGGTTGACGTATTATATTAGATTGCATATAGAGAAATTTAGATCTTCATCAATTAAATGCTTTGGACCTTTATAACACAAAATTGAGCCCCTAGAAAACAATCTTTAAGCTATAATTAAGATACAGAGACAAAAATTCCTACAGAAACAGGATTTTTAAATATAAAAACAACTTACTCAGTCCTATCCAAATATTCCTCACAATTTGATAACTGCTCATAATATTGTTAACCCTCTTTGTCTGAACGAAATATGCAACCAACAGAGCAACAACATGTCCCGAAACAGTCAGATTTCTCTGACGTAACCAGATCTTTAATAAAGTGACTGCTTGCTTCAAATTCTCACTATTTTGCAATATTTCATTCAGGAATTCTTGATTCGTGGATGCAGTTAAGTCTGATAACACACTACTATTGTAATAAGGTGTTGGAGGCCCGACTTCGGTAGTGTCTTGTGAGTTTTTGTTAAATAACCATCCCTCTCGCAGGTTGTTACGTTCCGGACTAAACCGGTGTAGTTTGTATGCATCAGTGTCGCATACCAGGTTAATACGGACTGATAAATGCTTGCCAAGCTTGCCTGTAGGCTTGAAGTCTAATACAGGCTTACTTTCAGAGCCGTTAATGTATGAATAATGTAATTCTTCAACTGATTCATATTTTGATAAATGTGCTGCTATATAAGCTAGATATGCTGCTCTTTTTTTATGATATCTGTAGTTTACCGAGTCATTCTTTGTGTATGTTTCACTTGGAACTGTTATTTGTAAATCAATTCTCAGTTTTGAGTTGATTGCACACTCTAATGCATAAGACCCAACAATTTCCACATTGGAGAATTTGTGAAACTTAAAAACACACTTTGTTTTACTCAACTGCTCACTCATTGGTAATTTCACTTTGAGTTTCTTGGATAGAGCTTGTTCAGACAGATCGTATTCCGTACCATCTTCAACTATAGACAGTAAGTGAGTTTTTAATTCTTTAAAAAACAGCTGGAACTTTTTTTCAGTTTTCTCTTTGACTTTCACTTCTTCGATTATTTCATCCACTTGTAAACGGAATAGATTAGAATTAAACAAGTTTTCTGTCTCCTGTAGTCGGTTTAATTCGTTAACTGTAGGCTGACGGTATAAACTTTTGGTTCTTACGCGTTTTGGTCCATCTTTATTTTGTTCTTCGGCAGCCCGTTTCCCGTTCTCATTGATAACTTGAACCTGTCCATCTTCTTCAGAAATAGATGCTAGTGCATCCTAAAACGTAAAATCATAGTGAATAACAAATTATGTGTTAGAAATTGGCCGATATTACAAATATAGTAAACTGCATCAATGTTTATCATAAATACTTCAGTTTGTACAGTTAATTGTAATCAAACGTTTAGGGAACTTACCCGCTTCACCATGTTTAATAATTTACCACCAATACATAGAAAAAATCGTAATCAATTTTAAAAAGTAGGTTAGAAAAGTATAAACAACGTGCGATTCCACTGTTGTCTAATCTGTCAATTTTGACATTAACATGGACAAAATTTGACAGCTACGAATTTGGACAACTACGGTCCGTTTTACGTACGTCATCTACAACTTACCCCACTGGATTAACTGTTTAAGCGAAGTTCCGATAAAGAAAAGAAGGAACTTTTTGCTAAAGTTAAATCCACTATCGAAGAGTCTCCCAGTTGATTGGAGAGACTAAATGTCATGTATGTAATCATGAAGCCTCTCAAGTGATTGCTCGACTGCAATCAGGGATGCGGCAATGTGGTGTTGCTCGGCAACTGAAGTTAAGCTGTTTTTCCGTTCGACGAGTTTTCCAACGGTCCCAAGAGACTGGTGGCTGTATCTGAAGACGTGGATCTAGCAAACAATGCTGCACATCCGAAATGGACGATCGTTTTCTTTGTGTCGACTACCTTCTTTACGCAATCGGTTCTCCAATGCTGTTGTAGTGCAACAACGTTTTCGGTCAGTGCGCAGAACTTCTGTAACCCTGTCTTCGGTTAGGAGTAGGTTACGGGAGAAGAAAATTGCCACCCGCAGAGCTGCTATAGGCCCAAAATTTAAAGCACAGCATAGGAAAGACCGATAACAATTTGCCCACGACCATGTTAATTGAACATTAAAGCAATGGAGAGCTGTGCTCTTCTCAGTTGTGACGAATGTGTTGTTCTTTCTGCAACGATAGGCGTAGAAGAGTGTATAGGAGTCAGGGCGAACGATCGCGCACGCCTGTATAGATTAGTGGAATACGGGGGTGATTCATGTACGTAGTGCGGTCCAAGAGTTCTTAGCCTAACATAATAGGTTGGGGAAAAAGTTTCTTCGCATTTTTTAAGAAAATTCAAAACATTTTTTAAAGTTTATTACATTTAACTAAAGTATGTAGGTACCATTTTGTTCGATAACTTTTTGCCATCTTGTAGCTACCTACGGACATGATCCCATTGCTATAGAAATTTTGGGACTTCTGGTCAAAATACCGCGACAAGTGGTTTTGGCAGTCCTCTCGTGATGTTAACCTGACACTGCCTAAAGAATTCTGAAGAGACCGAAACAGGTGGAAATCTGAAGGTGCAAGGTCAGGACTATACGGCGGATGCATTAACACCTCCCAGCCAAACTCTCTTAATTTTTGTTGGGTGGCTAAAGATTAATTGATTAATTCCGGCCGCTTTCTCTCAACTTCTTGCTTTAATCTCATCAGTTGTTCGCAGTAGAGTTCAGAATCGATGGTCCTGCCTGGTGGTAACAGCTCATAATGAATAATGCCCTTCCAATCCCACCACACACACAGCATCACCTTGTTGCGAGTTAACCCGGGTTTCGCCACAGTCTGTGAAGCCTGACCGGCCTTTGACCACGACCTTTTTCGCACGTTCTTGTCATACGTGATCCACATTTCATCACCAGTTATCAGCTTCTTCAAAAATGGTTCGGTTTCATTACGTCGTAATAAAGAATCACAAATGAGTACACGGTTCATTAGGTTTCTTTCAGTGAGCTCGTGAGGTACCCAAATGTCAAGCTTTTTTGTGTACCCAGTTTTTTTCAAATGCGCCAAAACTGTTTTGTGGTCAATCTCCAGTTCTTCAGCTACGTCCTAACTACTGGTATGCCGATCTTGCTCCACTTTTTCAAAAATGGCATCCATTTTATCCGTAATAGGGCGACCAGAGCGACGTGCATCTTTGACATCAAAATTTCCGGATTGAAAACGCTTAAACCAAATTTGTGCTACTCTCACAGACACTACACTAGGTCCATAAACATCGCAAACTTTTTTCGCGGCTTGCGTTGCATTTTTACCTTTTTTGTAGTAAAATTTTAAAATGTATCGAATTTCTTCATTAGATTCTCTCATCTTGACGGTACGAAAAACAAATGAAAATCACACATTTTCCTAATTTGAATTTGGAATTATGTTCTTTAAAATTTAAACTTTCAATGATACCAAAACCAGCCAGATACAAATAGTATAGCCAAAGAGATTTTATTACAAGTTCATACATACTATAATGCGAAAAGACTTTTTCCCCAACCTAATAGAACGACAGATGGTAATTAAACAAAACTAATATTATTTTTCAATATACTCTCCCTTTATTGCAACACATTTTTCAGAACGTCTGATTTATGCTTCTATGCCTCTATATAAACAGCCTGTATAGTTTCATCATCGTTGTTAAATTTTTTCCCTCTCAGATCAGATTGTAATTTTGAAAACAAAAAATAGTCTGAGGGGGCCAGGTCAAGGCTATAAGGGGGATAATTTATCTCTATGAAGCCGCATTCCTTAACTGTAGAATTCGAAATCGCAGCAGTGTGGACTGGAGAATTGTCGTGAAGCAATCGGACACCTCGAGTTATTTTCCCTCCTCTTTATTTAATAATTTTCTGGTGTAACTATCGTAGTAAGTCACTATAATAAGCTGCGTTTATAACCGTGTTACTTTCCTTGAAATCGATGAGAACGATTCACTCACAGTCCCAAAAATGGTAGCCATGAGCTTCTTAACGCTTCGGGTGACCTCAGCTTTTTTTGGTGCCGGTTCTCCCTTTCTGTGCCATTCCATCGAGTCCCATTTAGATGTCGGATCGTAGTAAAGAATCATAATTTTATCGCTCGTCAGAATCGATTGAATAACTGTTTCCTGGTCGTTGCGGTAAAGCGCTAAAAAATCATCACAACATTCAACACGTCGCTGCTATTGGACTGCACTAAGAATCCGTGGCACCAGTCGCGGTCCGAGGGGGGGGTCCTAGGGGTCATGACCCCCCCCAAAGACAGTCATGCTGTCGAAACCCTAAACGATTTGCCTGTCTTACTATCTTAAAATTGTTCTCACTTAAGCCACGGAGACTCCGATGGACATTTGCAAAAAGATTATAACCTGGGACATCATGCTGATCAGTAGCGCTTGCGACTACTAGACCAAAGAGGATGTACCTTCCTAAAAATATTCTTCAGTACTCATGGTGACCCCCCCCAAAATGTTAGGTTGTGACCGCGCCTGCGTGGCACCCACCTTGCACTAATTTTCGTCATGTGTAAATGCTTGTGAAGAATTCTAAGAACACTTTTTTTCCAAAGTCCAGACTGTGCAGCAACTTATTTTGTTTTTAATCTACGGTCACTCAGAACAACGTCTTCCACCAATTGAATATTTTCTGGGGTCGTGACTATGACAGGGCCCCCTTCACGTGGATCATCTTCAGGGGCGTAGCTACCGCCGTATCTGCCGTATCAATTATACGGGGCCCCCGGGCCACGGGGGCCCCCGACGTGCGTAAGCAAAAATTAATAAAAAGTTTTAAATTTTTTTTATTTCAGAAATCAAAAAAGTCACAAAAAGCAATTTCTTTTTACCCGCATAAAGTGTGCGTTCCAAAATTGGCAACACCCTACATCGGTTATCGCGGGCTGTGGGTTTTCCCCGTTTTTTTTTTTTCACATAGTATGGGTACAGTGACATTTAGTCACGTGACTTAAATAGTGAGGTCTCTTTGCGTAATGAATTCGATTATTAGCAAGAATCGAGAAGTTTTGCAATTGAACATTAATCGTTTTTTTTAAATAGATGCACGGTTAATTATAAATAATTTCTAATAAAGATTATGGATGTAAAAAGAAAAATATAACAATTCATAAAAATCACTTCAATCTAATTCGTTGTCAGATTGCATTGGCAAAGACGAACAGTCATCCTAATCACCTAAGTCAATAATAAACTCATCTCCGCTCTAGTAAAGTCGTCCTGTAAAATAGTCGATCTGATTTATCGATTATGGTGCGTCAATCTCTATTACCCAGCTCACTTCACGCATCAAACGCTTAAGTTATTTTTTTGTTTTCTCGTTTTTAAAAATGTACACACTTGGTAAAATAAATTATTAAAATTGGATGACAATGGAATTATTTATTATCTCCAGATTGCCGAAAAAAAGGCAAGGAGAGTTTTTTAATTTAAATTGTTTATCACAGTTTTGGAAAAAGTGACAGATAGATAATTATGATGAATAAATATTTCTTTTAATTTTATGCAAAGTTGCAAACATTTTTTTTTCTTTTTGTGAGAAATCGTTACCCTTCATAAGGGCCCCCAAACAAATTTTTATACGGGGCCCCGCCCAGGCACGCTACGCCACTGATCATCTTCCAATGATTCTCTACCCCAACGAAATAGTCTAGACCAGTTTTTTATGCTTGCATACGAAGGGCAAGAGTCACCGTAAACGACCGTCAATCTTTCTTTTATTTGCGTTGTCTAGAGACTTTCTTTAGTTAAAAATTTTATAACAGCGGGATATTCAATTTTATACATTTTGTGAAAATCAGTCGACAGCATGTATGTAAATCGCTCTCAAAACGAAAGTACTAAATGTAACAAGTTGAAACTCAACACAGTGCATGTTAAGACTTGTACCTACTTTATGAAGGAAAAACAAAATTAAGTTCTGTTTATTTTCTATGTGAGGCTAACAACTCATGGACCGCACTACGTATGTTCTGAGATGGAACGGCAAAACCAACCTTCCTTCCAAGGGTCTTTAACTGCTTCTCGGTACATAATAGAGATATTAGTGTGGTCCCATATACCTATCGGTTTTGTTGGCAGTGAGGTCATGTAAATGCTTGATAACGCCCGCTGTAATATCGCATTAATTGTAAGGGACTACTTGCACCTGCCAGGGTCGCGAGATTGTTCGAAAGAGATACCGTGAACCTGGCATATGGGCAACTGAAGGAACACGGTGGGTTTTAGTCAGTAAAAGTCTGACACGCCGTCCCGCTCCGCCCAGAGCGGGAGAAGTCATTTGATGATATCCCATTAAAAAAAAAAGGTACTACTTGCAAGAGGCTGGGATCCTTGTTATACGCTGGCCAGCTCAGTATTCCAGATCTGAACCCTATCGAGCATCTTTGGGACGAGCTGAAACGGCAAATGCAGGCACAAGATCCTGGTCCTACCACTCTTCAAGACCTCCAAGATTTCATTGACAATTGTGACACTACAATGCAATTCCCCAGGAAACCGTCGTAAAATGTATTAGGTAGAGAAGTTTTTTGACTCAAAGTTAGATAAGTTGAAAAATACAATCAGGATAGAAACTTGTCAAAAACAATCAGGATCTAAGGGATATTGTAAACTAGCTTAAGAATCCGGTAATTTTTTGCCAATGAATTCCCAAAGGTATTTTGCACTTTTTGGTTTTTGAATTCAGTTTTTTTTTTGTAGCAAGATCATCAGTTTTCCAACGCTACGTTTTCCAGTACGCAGTGGCCACTCCAGAACCTAACGGCACCCTGTTCTGCGAGAAATGTGCCCTGCCCACGCCACTAACGTTTGGCAATTCTTTGGGTTATGTCGGCTACCTTGATGTATTCGATTGTGAAGGGAAACTCAAAGCATAGCCCTCTACATTGCCTTTAGGGTGTCTATTTTATTTTTGGATAAATAAAACGCAAGTAAAAAATTCACAGATTTAATTTTTAAAATGGTTTTCGGTGTTTTTTTTTTACCTTTTTATGAGATTAGAGATGTTATACGAAATAAATCAGGTATAAACCGTCAAAATAAATATGTTAATGTCGTGTTGGCATCTACTCCACGGTACCCCCGAGAAATTGACCGGATACTTCATAACAATAAAAAATATATTTACAATACCTAAACGTTTGGTAACATTGCTCTCAATTATAACGAAATAAATACTATGATTGCATAGCAATACTGTATGTAAAACTATTTGTTGAAATCGACTACTTATCTAAGGATACAGTAAGCTTTGGTGGCGCTCCTGTTTAATTTACAAAATACAATTAAATTGTATTTAAAATTTTAGGCCCTGTATGAACGCCAATCAATGTTTGTGGCAATTTCAAGGATTTCTATTCAAGGGCAAAGGAACTATGTTCGTGAGCTTAGAATTTAGAGATGATGGCGTTGGTGAACTCGCTGCACTTGCCGGTGCCGCCCAGGTCGCCCGTGAGGTGCTTCCCCTCGCGCAGCACGGCGTAGCACGCCGCCTGGATGCGCTCGGCGTGCTCGTGCAGCTTGAGGTGGCGCAGCATCATGATGGCCGACAGCAGCAGCGCCGTGGGGTTCGCCAGGTCCTTGCCCGCGATGTCCGGCGCCGTGCCGTGCACCTGGCCAGACCATGGGTATTACAACAGGATCTACTTGTTTATAAGACCGACTCAAAAGTTATAATATTTACAACTATGTTAGTAAGGTAATCACTAACTTAAATAAATTCATCACTGACAATCCATGAGATGGCACAACAGCAACAAACGTATGTCGTAATGTACATAATCCAGTCGACAGTCAGCAACACTCAGGAAATGTTATTTGGAAAGTACTGGAATCTTTTGTCGAGTTAGTCCTTGAGGACCTCGATGAATTTCCAAGTAGGTAAGTAGAGTTAGAGAAATTATTTGTTTATCAAATTGAATATTTCAGTTATTTTGTGATTCGAAAAAATTTGAATCACCATAATGGTAAGAACATGGAAAATTCACGTAGTTTTCAATAACTGTACTTACTTCAATATAAATATTTTGTTAAATCTCAGGTAATAAATGACATCTCTTATTTCTGTTAATGCATTTATTCGGCTACTTATTTACATAAATTAATTATAAGCTTAAAATAATACAATAAAATCATGGTTTCACAGCATTTTGTGTACTTGGTCATAAAATAACTAGCGTATTGGTAAATAAAATACGGTACAAATTCTACTTCTATAATAAAGTTGATGTCCCATGGGAAACGAATGGACCTACACTTTTGTAAAGCAGAGGCAGTGAATATTTTGTGATTAAACTTTAGGGCTGGTTTACAAGTAAGCATTTCGCGTTACGTCAAGTAACTTATTAAATTCTAGTGTAAACGACCCAAACATTTTGTTTGTGAAGTGCTTTAAAACTCAAAGTGAGGCGAAATATTTGAATTTATCACCGCTTTTATTATATCTAAATATAATTTCCCACGGACATCATTTACAGTAATGTTATTCATGTTGAATAACATTACTGTGAATGACATGAAACAAAATTAATTCTCATCTAAGTACTTTAAATTGTACGTTTTCTTGTCAGATAATATCCGACCTAGTAGTAAGATAAATTAAGTATGTAAAATCGCGACACACAAAATAAATAGCTAGCCTACAAAAAATCTATAATCCGTTGATAATTATGGCAAGACAAGGAGCTGCATCGGTGTATTTTTATTTTAACTGGGGAATAAATAGCTTTAAAACTAGCAATACTTTAATTTACTTAAAAATAAACGATGTAAACACGACAAATCGCCAGGTTGTGTATATCTACAAGGATCTTCTTTTTCCAAGCGTCATGTTCGTGAACGGGCGCAACCGGTTGATACTGGTCGTCTCTTAACTTCTAAGTATTATTTTTAACTTATATTTGGAACAGATTATTGTGATATTTTCTTCTCACATAATATAGTAGCAACCAATGTTTATGTTAACCAACAGCGCGCCACAAGTCATACGAGCGCCAAAAGATCCTCATAGTATTACTCAACCTCACCATATCACACATGTAAATTGAACTAAAATACTGAAAATAAAACAGCCGATTATATCACAACTTCTTATGTTCCTGTTGCTCTAACAATCTCACTCACTACTATTAATAAATATATTGTCTTCACACTATTTTCAATCAAATGCAAAAGAACTTAAGTTCAAAATTGATTGATACGCAGCGATGCAAGTTTTGCACAGATTACTGCAGTGAATAAACACATTAAAAAATAACTGCAATAATATTTATCTGCCAGTAGTAATATTTTTATAACATAACTGGCGAAATATGGATTATTTGTACACCTCTGTGCACCTCTTTGAAAAATACAGGCGTGATATTTTTGTAATATTCATAACACTTTTTGTAAGTATACAAAAAAAAAAATGGTAACTTATAGTTCATAAAATTAACTACTACAATCGTAAGCGGTTATTATGGCCTAAATGTTTATTTATATGATAATATTTATAGATATTAATAGCACGCGAATAAGCGCGAAATTCGAAATATCTTTCCCGGCAAGATCTCATCTTGAGGGCATAATTTGTATTATTAATATCCACGACCATCATCAATACATATAACATAAATGAGCAGATCTATGTTCTACAAAACGGAATGTTCATAAATAGTGAAATAAATTACTATGTTTCACTATAGTCTGTTCCAAAAGTATATAACGAACATGTAAAAAAGAAAATGAACAGAAATCGTTACTATGGATGGCGATTTGTAGTGCCACTTAGACATTGAGTCCTTTGCTTTTATCACCTTAATTTGACAATGATTTTTCGATGGCAACTATTAATGTCATTCAACCAATACTTGTTGGCAAATAGAGTTAATAATATAATAATAATAATAATATGTTAGGACAACCAACACAACGTTATCTGATCCCAAACTAGGCAGAGCCTGTACTATGGCAACCAGACAACTGATAAACATACTTATATATTTCTAAATACATACACATTATAGATAAATTACACCCAGACACAGAACAAATGATTGTGAAGTTGAAACCTTCCAAAAACAAATGAATGAATGTGTTACTATTTCCCTTTAGTGAGACATTACAATTTACAAAGAACAGGGTTTGTTTACACTTAACATCAGATACGTTTAGAACAGACTATACTTCTTTGGCAGTTACACCAGTTCGTGAGTTGGCTGACTGAGATAACAAATAAAATTACTTGTACTTCGTTTATTTCAAGACAGTGTAAAACATTGATAAGCCACAAAAGAGCACTGAAACCCAAGAATCAGTCCCCTTCATTTGCTTGTCTGTGCAGTCAAGCATATGTTGTAAATTCTGTGCAGGATTGAACCTAAAAGGTATAGTCAGTAAAATTAATGGTTAAGCCAATTAAAACCTTACACCAATTTGCCGTGTTATGTTGAAGAATAACACTTGTAGTTTGAATATACAGACAATTTAAGTTAAAAAAAGTAAATTAATGTCCCTGACTTTAACGTCCCGGCGTTCTCAACAGACCAGAAGACATTAGCAACTTCTGGATGGAGGTGGGCTGGTTGGAATAAATGCCGACGGCCGCCATGACCCACGCACAATGGTCCACTCAAAGGATTAAGTGCGGAAACCAAACCCCTATAACATAGAACGTCCGACTATGAGCATTCAAAAGCGTGTGTTCATTGCGGAAATCCCTCTGTCAATAGGGTATTTTCCACTTTTTTAAAAACTATTTAATTTTGAAGACTGTGAAGGAATATTTAACGGAAAAATATTTTTTTTGTAATTATTCTCCATTTTCTGCATTAGAAGTGATTAAAATCTAATTTATTTTCAATGGTTTTAAATTTACCGCCAAAACGCTCCGTACGATAACGTGACGTCATCTTTGTGTAAACAGTATTTCGATCAAGTAATTTCGTATCTCAAATGGATAGAAAATGTTATTACTGGTGTGTGGTGCCTCTGTGTACAAATACTTTAAAAAATGTGCCACATAAACTATTTATACCTACTAAAATCGGGGTTGTTTGCAAAGAAATTTCCAACTATAAAAACATCAACTGTGGGCAGATTTGCACTATCGGCTTTTATAAAACCAGCTTCCATTGTATTTCCATTAATCCATTCCAAAAATCCTAAATCCACTCAGAGATTTACAGATCGAGCACAGATCACATACCTAAGTCAAAATTCAATACACACAAAAGTGACGTCACACGGTAAACGTCAGCGCACCGAGCGTTTTGGCGGTAAATTCAAAACCATTAAAACAAATTAGATTTTTTTCACTTCTAACGCGTAAAATGGACATTGATAAGATAAATTTTATTTTTCTGTTGAATATTTCTTCCCAGTCTTCAAAAAGAAACTGTTTTTAAAAAAACGGAAAATACCCTATTAACCATTCCTTTATCGAAAGGTGTGATGTGGACGCTCTTTTAATCCTTAGTATGACGTAGATCCACGTGGAACACAATAGCTTTTTAATTGTTACTATTGTTACTTATTATTGTTTGTTGTTTACGGCAGTCTACCGGTTAAGTTTCTGTCTACCATTTTTCAGGTGTTACTCTATTTACAGTATACTTTGCCAGTATCTCAGTCAGTCATCTCCACGCTTACTACTAAGTAGGTCAACAATTTGATCTATAATTGAACTAACTCCTATCACACAACAGTGCCGTTGATCATCATTTTGACACAGGACTAGTTTGCAAATGTCGATAAAAATAATTAATAAACAAAATATATTGGTATGATTTAAAAAAACGTTTAGTAAAAAGAAAATGTTGTAAAAAAAAAACCATACTAAACAAACATTTTCAACCTTAAAGACTCGAATCAACATTGTACCTAGTCCTTAGCAAAACATGATTAACTCAGCCCCTTCATTCTATTCCGGCTGGTCTAAATACTTAATAATTTCCGCCGTGTATTCGGAACACTTGGAGTTCCCTCCTAAGTCCTGAGTGAGGACCTTACTCTCCCGGAGCACCCTGAAGCAGGCTCGTTCAATTTTATCGGCGTGTTGGGTGAACTTCATGTGCCGGAGCATCATGACGGCGGACAGCAGCAGTGCTGTTGGGTTGGCGAGGTCTTGGCCGGCTATTGTAGGGGCTGTGCCGTGTACCTAGAAAATGTGGAGAGGTTATTATTTTGTAAGAATAAATGTAGTGGTACAACTTGATTGCGGTCGATAGATCTACTAGAAGTTATCTTTGGACTTTCGAAAAATTTGTCTATAATGTTCCCCTGCTGGGAAACAGGTGTCCTCTCTGTGAGAGGGATTGGGCCGTTGTCCACTACAAGGGCCCAATGCGGGTTGGCAGATGTAACATGTCTTCAATTGTTTTGTTCTAGACTAGAACATGTCGATTATCTCACTGTTTTCCTTCACCATTTTGAGAACAGTAATACTGCTTTGTGTAAATTATTTCATCTATACTGCAGCAGTAGAATCGCCTGTCTGGGTTTAAACTTAGGACCTCCAACTTGTAAGTCACCTTTACCTCTACACATTAATCACTTATCAATTTATGTAAAACGTCACATTTTTGACAGCGACGTCAAAAATGTGACGTTAGTATTTTAAGAAAAAGTCCAATCATAGTACATCGACCGCAATCTAGTTGCACCATAAACGGGATTAGTTTCAAAGATATGCGTTAGTAGAAAACATTGAGCTTGTTATGTTAATATGGGATTTTTTTTCAATGGAAGAGAGAAATCGTTAATAAAATTATCCATAAGCTTAGTTTACATTGACACGATGTTTTCTCGAGTCGAATTAAATAGTTGATTATAACTATGTGTCTTAAAAAACGAGAATCACAGTTTAAGATAATCATCAACAAGTCTAGTTTAACATAAAAGTTTTTTTTTTTTGCTACTGTAAACACGTGAGTACAATTAATAGCCTGGAAACTCTCGTCTCGTATGGACATTATAGCATCTCGAATAGTCGAGAAACTCTCCAAGTGTGAACGAGGCTTTATCGTATAGCTGTACTTGAAAACTGTATTTATGTGGCAATATAATAGATTTCCATTCTTTCTCCATATTTCATGTTTTTATTCATAGTTATTAAACACATATAATAATCTATTCACACATTTCTTTGTCGGCCGCCAGGGCGCGAAAAAATAACTCATAACATAACACCATGGGCCTTGTTTCCCCGGAAAGTTGAGCAGCGGTGTAGCTATAGTACGCCCAAATTTTGCCAGTTATGTTTATGTCCCATGTTATAGGAGGCGGCCCTATGGCTATCTAAGGCTAGGCCCAGGCTGTCTCGCCCAGAAGTGTGTGTATAGATTTTTAGTAATTTTGCAAACATGTCACCACTAGCAATACCATGCATGAATCATGAATGAATTGAGATAAATATTTAAAACAGAAAGATAAATGATGATTCCATAGTATACACTGTAGTGGCATTCTCTGCATACAAATAAGCTGCATTTTTAAGAAATATATGAAAGCTATTTCTCGCAATGTATTAAAAATCAATAATTTTGTTAGTCTTTTCCCAAAATATTAGGGTAGGTTTCCAGTCTAGCTAGATGCAGCGGTATACCAGTATTTTACATGGAGTGACTGCTTATCTGACCTCCACAACCCAGTTACAGGGTAAAGGCTGATTCTGATTCTGATAATACTAGTTGTGAAACTTTTTGGGTTTCTGATAACCCATAATGACTGTCAAATTCAACGAATAACAGCCAGAACCAATGGCATAACGTGCTCTCAGAGGCACGGAGAGATCTCGATATGTAATTGATTGTCACCCATCCACCAACCAACCTCGACAACTATAGCTTAACTTTCGATCGACTGTATAATTAATAAAAAAATTAAAAAAAAACAGACATTTTGTGAAAGAGCTTTCACTTTTTATTAATTTTCATACACATATTAATAAATGTCAGGCACACATGCAATAGTGCCAGATTTAAACATTCACACGTAGTGAGAGCAAAACATTTATGCATTTTACAGTTAAACATTCACATTTATATGTATTAGTTTGAATATCATAATTTATCAGGTTATTAAAAAAAAACATTCATAAATAACGGTTTATTTTTTTAAATCGTCATGCGGTTATTGCCAGATCAAAAAAAATATTTTTTAGAACATGGACCCACACCTGTTAGTTCAAACTCAATAATTTGAAACAACTTATCTTTCCAAGTTTCTTTTTGTTTATAACCGATAACACTTTAATTTTGAAGATATTGATTAAATTTTAACATGTAATAAAACCCCTGTCTAAAGCACGAAGGCTATGTTCAGTAAACTGTATAGATGAAAATAATAAAAATAAAAGTTTAAAGGCTAAAAGCACATTTGCGGACCATACCACAACGCAATAAGCCTGCGATGTCCTAAAAAGGGTACATCCTATGCACCCCGGCCATCCCACCATGTTAACGCGACAGTTGGGAAAAATTGTTTCTACGACACCGGTAGTGCCAATCCCGTCGTTTAACGGGGTGGATACCACAGATCAAGTATCATCTACCCTGGTGTGTTTTTATCGGGACAGATAGCACAGATAGAGTAGCATTCATCCCGGTAAATTTTAACGGGGGGAAAATAGGAGTAATATTTGTGTTGGCCAAAAAATAAAGTCTTATAAATAAAAAAGTATGAAACGCGAAAATGTCTTAGTACCAGACCGAAATCCACGATGGACAATACGAATTCCAGAAATTGAAGCGTTAGGCATCGTACCAAAAAAAAAAAAAAACTCTTCAGATTTATTATTAGTAAAATAGAAGAAAATAGGAATGCTGTATTTGCGTCGGACAGAGATTTTATTACAGATACTATTGTGTTTCACTTCACTATAGAACTCGGTAATATTTTAAACAATTCAATTAATTGTTTGATCAGCTACAATTGGTTTGCAGACATAAAATAGTCTTTGAAACTTAACAATTTAACATTATTATTACCATTATTATTACATTATTATTAACTTAATTTAACATTATTATTTGCTTTGTCGATAAAAATGAGCTTTTTTTCCATTTTGAGTGTTTTCAAACCCGAGGTGTCTAATGGAAGCCTATTCGTATTCCGGCTGTTCATCCATCCATTTTGTACGATGGAATAGTTTGCTGGAAAGGTTTTTTGTTGCTAAATCATAACAAATCAGACTGATTTAAGTTGTATCCGATGCCAGACATTAAGGGATTTAATTTTTATCATTATTTTAACAAACTGTTATGTTTAAACTTATCTGACTATAGAATAAGAAACCCGTGATGTAAGAAAAAGGCCTTTAGCAACAAATAAACTTGCCAATCAAACAATTACACGAAATATTCGTATTTTTTTACAAAAAAACATCTTTAGATTTCAATTTTCCGCCGTTCATATAACGTATGTTTTCTGCACTCATCAACGTTGAAGGCAATAATACTTACGGATTCGAATAGCGCGCCGTTCTTGCCGATGTTGCCCGAAGGTGTGAGACCGAGGCCTCCGACCAGACCCGAACATAAGTCAGACATGATGTCACCGTACAAGTTGGGCATCACCTGAAACGTTTCAAAGTAGGATGATGTGAGAACGTTTGAAGGAGTCTTAAATATAGCATTTATATTTCATATAAATTACGTCACATGTAAAAGGCCAATATAATAACGCATTCCGGATGCTGCTGAGACTCCCTCCATTTGTAGCGCGACCGCCATGTTCATGGAGGCATGCACAGACGGTTTCGCGGCAATCCTACGCAAAAAAGCGGCGTCTTTGCTGCACAGAGTGCGTAAGAGTAGCAACAGCATCCTGAGTGTGATTACGAACAGGTATGACTGTCCATTCTTTTTAAATTGTATGCGCTTATGTGTGAACTAACATAGTTTTAAGCACTTGTTTACTAACAAAATGGATTATGTCTGAATTAATAAATAAATAATAATTATTATTATAAAGGAGGGAGGGGGTCAACAAAGTGTGACATCGTGCGACATGGAGGAGAGTACGAGTCAAAAGCGTTGTGACGTCGTATAAATTTGAGGTATTAAAACTCTTTAACTTTAATTCTTAGCTTTAAAAGATTACCAACTCGTATCAACATTGTTACAAGGTTTCATTTCGAAATTAGAACGTGAAACTTAAAAATATGGTGAAAATCGCTTCAAAATCCGTTGCTTTATTCATAACAACGTGGCCACCCAAACAGACACCAAAGACTTTAATTTATAAAAAGTATTGATATGCAAATAAACTAACAACAATAACAAACAACAATTTAACGGGGGATCTAAGACAGGGCTTCGTCTCTCCTATCCTTTTGCTGTGCCTTACAGGTCCATAATGATCTCATCATCATCATCATTTCAGCCGTAAGACGTCCACTGCTGGACTAAGGCCTCCCCCACTTTGGGGGGCTTTGCCATAATCGCCACGCTTGGCAGGCGGGTTGGCGATCGCAGTATGGTGGTAAATTATACAATTACCACCTTTTTTTTGTAGGTGGGAAATCATCCAATGACGTCTCTCGCTCTGGGCGGAGTGGGAGGGCCTGTTAGACTTTTACCGACTAAAACCCTCCTGTATTCCTTCAGTTGCCTATGCCAGGGCCACGGTAACTTTCGACCAAATCTCGCGACTATGGCAGGATACAGTTACCACCTAAGTACTCATTATGGCAACGCAATATATTGAGTATTAAGGAACTGACCAGCACGTCGAAGAGCGCGGGGTCCTGCACCATGTTGAGGCACACGGTGTCGAGGTAGCGCTCCTCGAACTTGATGTCCTTGTACTTGTTGGCCACGTCGCGGCAGCACCGCAGGAACAGGCCGTCCGACATACGCCTGGAATTAACGCACGACATTTTATAAAACGCGTCATTATTGGTCGTCAGGAGCCCGATAGTTAGACAGCCAGTATACCAAGTTGTATCGTGGTACCCAGTTACTGGGTTATGGACGTCAGATAGATAGTCACTCCATGTAAAATTCTAATATTCAGCTGCATCTGGTTAGACTGGCAGCCGACATAGTTGGGGCTGGGTATGGTCAACATAACATTATAATAAAAGTTTACCAACAGTTTGTCAATATAAGTTCCAAAAAAATCTCGTACAGTTCTTTCACAATTATTTTACTTTCATACTACTTTTCCTTCTGACCTGAAAGTAACCTTATTGCAATGAGTAAAGATCACTGTGATTTTGACAGTAATTAAATATCAGAAAAAAATGTAAGGCAATTTTTGACGCAAGATTGACACTGGTGAAAATAATTGAAATAAAAGTATTGTTTTTAGGATTATTGCATTGCTAGTAAAAGTTACTATGGCTCGTTCTAAAACAAAGTGTGCAAACAATATCTAAGATCAGCAGTGCAAGTTTACGGGTCTAATAATAAATGCTTGTCTACATATAAGTACGAAGAAGCCAAGCATAATACCATTATATCTCGTACGGATGTAGTAAACAAGGAGCTACATTTAAAACAATTAAATACAATGTGTGAAAAGTAAATTGACACCGTTTCGTTACTAGCCAATACGTCACGTGGCATTCCACAGCATAATATTATGTGGCACTTAGACATTCCTTTATGGAGTGCTAGATTACCACGTTACATTTGCTATTGTTATCTTACAATGGAAAATGTTATAAATCTTCAAGTAAATTTTAACTTTAAAGCCAAGTTCAGTAGACTAATTTTACAATGACATAAATTTCAAGTGTAAGTCATTTTCATTTTATTTATTATTTAAAAACGAACTCTGTGAAATAGAGTTTAGGCTTTTAACTCAATTGTTCACGAACATTTTAAGAAGGTCGAACATGAAATCGCTGCTTATTTACAACAGCCCGAAAATGACTGGATAGGGATCATTCAACAATTACGTGATCACCGAAGGGGGGGGGGGGGGGGTCGGATGCTTGTATATACATCTGGATTATTTGGGGGGGGGGGGGGGGGGAGAGAATCCATGATTACGTCATCATTTATATAACTAAATATTTAAGTCCAATTTTGAAGTATATACTGGTAACACTAACTATTAGATAGATGGAAATAGACAAACTGTGGAACAGTGTGACCAGATTCAGTATTTTTATACTTTTTCGGCATATTTTATCGACTTTTCCAAGCATCAGTATTTTTATAGGTATATTGGATTAAGTAAGTATTTTGGATATATTTTAGGTAAAAAGTTATCAAAACTGTAGCGATCGTGCCCGCAAATATTGATGTTCAGCAGATTTCCCTGATTTAGCTTGTAATGGCACTTTTAAATACAAAAATATAAATACTAAATATGTACATTCATCTAACAAGTTTTAGTTAGATGAATGACGTGATGATTAATACGTACGGACGAAGATTACGTAATCAAGGCGAGGGGGGGGGGGTTAAACCAAAAGATTACGCTGTGATCACATAGGGGGGGGGGGGGGGGGGTTAAAAAAACGGCCAAAAATGATCACGTAATTGTTGAACGATCCCATAGATAGAATATGTCAATAAAATCACACAATTTTATTGGAAAAACTAGTTTTACTAATTCAATCGACCAATTTTCTTATCATATAAACGTGTTAGCATGGATTTTGAACTGCCTGGACGACGTAAAATTTTTTCGGTTATTAAAAAACAAACGCTCATCATCATCTGCCTAGCCTTAATAAACCCTGTTTCATAAACTGCAATACATACGCGGTGAACACCTCTTTTTTTTAAATAATCGATGAAAAATTCAAACGCTAGGGGATTTAGATCAATCACACCAATAGCCAATTTAACCTAAGTTTCGCATATAGCTAATTTAACCCTCTACAGTCGAAATTGTGGCGTGGCGACTTTTACAGGAAACCCATTTATTAATCTTTGAAGTTAAACATATCTCTATGATTTGCCTACAATACTCACATAATGTTAGCTTTATGCACAGCAGTGACTTTCTTCCTGTTGTTTTCCCTGGCAAACACGAAGGCGAACTCCGCGACCCTCATGGAGGCCTCCTCTGTGATCAGCTTGATGGACTGCACCACTCCGTCGACGATCTCGTGCTCGATGCCGGAGTACTCACCCTCTGTGTTCTCCCTCACTGTCACCACGTCTACGTTGTCGTACAGGGTTTTGATGCTGCAACAAAATTGAGGTCGGGTTAACTATGGGAGCAGGTCAGGCTATCTCCCAAAAGGATACAACATAATGGTGGGTAGGTACACTTAACGTGAAACGTAACATAATACACACACGCGTCTAAGTATGCAACTGTTTAATGCAACACATTTAGGTATTTCATATTACATTCCACTGGATTCTATCGAAGGGTTTTGCAGAACAGCACCAATAGTACGTCCCATGTAATAAGGAGCGAGCCTTTTTTGCCTTGGACCGGGCATAAACCCTTACTCCCGGACTCGACTCCGGACTGCTGCTACTGAGAACTTCTTGATGGTAAAACCAGATAACAGTTTGCCCGACCAAAACCCGAAAAATGTAAGCAAAAGATATGAGTGGAGAACAACGGCGGTTTTGTCGAAATGAGAACGAGCATTTTGAACATCAAGTTACGAAAGCAAGCGTCCCTAAACGGTAAAAAGAAATGCGTCAAACCCTTCACTATTTGTGTTTTTCTTACCAAAGAAAAGTAAGGCTGCATGGGACAGCAGGTTCACTCATGTTGAAAAGGAGGGCAATATGTCCAGCGTAGGTAGGTTACACTCTTAGACAGTTTTAGGTAATTCTTCAGTACAACTACAGGTGTCAAAACTACATAATTCCGAGTACATTGTAGAAGATCAAGAATAGTTCGATCCGATACACGATACACGCTTCTCCGAGCTATGCCTGCTTTGGCAGAAGTCCAGATGTTTAAAACGCACCGATGGAGATGACAAATTAATTAAACTTTTTAAAACTGCACGTGTACGGTACGCTAATGTAAGAGCTAAATACAATTAGCTTATGCTTGTCACACAGCGTTGCTTCGCGCTGGCGTTGACGGGCGTATACGCGTTTGAAACGCAACTAGCGCAAGATTTGTGCGCGCGTCAAAACACGTCGCGAGACTCAAATGTGTTGGCTACTAAGTTACTCAAACAATTTGTTGTCTAAACGTAACTTTTCTTTACTTAAACTGCTGAATAGTTATGTATAGTAGTTCTCCTTGTAAATGACTGTATCATTAACAATGAGAAAATTATAAGTACACTAGCTTCTGCCCGCGACTTCGTCCGCGTCAAATTTTTGCTCCCCTGACACTTCCTGTCGCATCAAATTGCCTGCCAGTTGTCGTCCATTTTTCGTTGCTGCTCCGCTCCTTTAGATTGTAACGTGATGTTGTATTATAGCCTATAGCCTTCCTCAATAAATAGGCTACCAAACACAAGAAGAATTTTTCAATTCGGTAGTTCCTGATATTACCGCGTTCAACCAAACAAACAAACAAATTCTTCAGCTTTATAATATTAGTATAGGGACTAGTGCCGCCTGTAACACCTGAAGAAGTGGAAAATGCTCTTCGTCGCATGAAAAATCGGAAAGCTGTCGGAGCCGATGGAGTACCAATCGAGGCATGGAAGGCGATGGGTTCTCGTGGTGTGGGCATTTTAACTGACCTTTATAACCGCATACTCCTCACCAGCCAGATTCCTCGTCAGTGGAGACTGAGTGTTATTACTCCGGTCTTCAAGGGCAAGGGATCGGTGCAGGACTGCGGCAGCTACCGCGGTATAAAGGTCATGGCCCACACCATGAAGCTCTTTGAGCGAATTATTGACTCTCGGATCCGTCAGGAATGTACAGTCTCGGATGGCCAATATGGTTTTCGCCCTGGTCACGGGACCATGGACCCTATTTTTGCCCTAAGGATCGTCATGGAGAGGTACAGGTCGAAGAATACGCCTCTACATTTCCTATTTTTGGACATGGAGAAGGCCTTCGACTGTGTTCCTCGTGTGATGATCTGGTGGGCACTGCGGTCCAAAGGAGTACCAGAGGCTTATATTGACACCATCCGAGACATGTACCGCGATTCCGATTCCGTGGTTCGGACCGCTGTTGGCGACACTAAACCCTTTCCCATTACTGTAGGTTTACACCAGGGATCCGTCCTGAGCCCGTTCCTATTCAGCGTAGTATTAGACGTTGTGTCAGACAGCATCAGGAACTCCCATGAGCAGCCCCCGTGGCTGCTCATGTATGCTGATGATATTGCGCTGGTAGACGCGGACAGGGGACGACTGGTGAGACGCGTGAAGGCGTGGAAGGGTACGCTTGAGAACGGTGGTCTGAAGCTTAATGTGGCGAAGACAGAGTACTTGGCCTGCAATTCAGCAGATCTCACATCCGTCCGCATAGGCGAAGACACGGTCGAGCGCACGGACCAGTTTAAGTACTTGGGATCTGTACTCCACGCGTCTGGTGACATCGACTACGACGTCAAGGCACGCATTGCTGCAGCGTAGGCTAAATGGCGAGAGGTGTCTGGTGTCATTTGTGACCCCAAGATACCGGTTAAGCTGAAGGGACAGGTCTATAAATCCATCATTAGGCCTGTCCTTTTATATGGCAGTGAGGCGTGGCCCGTACTTGAGCGGCACAAGCAAGAACTGCGTGTCACGGAAATGAAAATGTTGCGCTGGATGTCCGGAGTTACGCGGAAAGACCGCGTCAAGAACTCACGCATTCGCGGCAGCCTTCATATCCGTGACATAGCAGACAAATTGCAGGACTGTCGCCTACGTTGGTACGGGCACGTATTACGGAAACCGGCTAGCTATGTGGGGAACAAATGTCTGGCCATGCCGCCTCCGCCGGGTCCCTGTAGAAGGGGCAGACCCAAAAAGTGCTGGCTTGACGTCGTAGCGGATGACATGCGTACCAACAAACTCACCATAAGGGATGCACAAGACCGTCCGAAGTGGAGAGTTAAAAGCAGGAAAGCGGACCCCGGGCTCCGAAAGGATGCAACCGGGATAGCGCTAGGATGATGATGATGACATGTAATGCGGCTAAGTAGCATAGAAAATTACTGTAATTTTGCTAATGCCAATTATATGACTGGTGGTTGACATTGTCTATGAAGTGATGCAAATCCTCAATGAGGAAAATGTTTAGACACTGATACCTATTTTCTAAGGAAAAGTCTCCTGTTAAATATTCTAGAAAAAATATAACGCATTTGAAATAAAATGTCAGTACTTATCACATAATTTAGTTGCATATATTCTTCATAACGTTACAATTTGAAGCTTCATAATCGGTACGTTGAACGGGCGCTATGACGAGTTACGAGATCGCCTTTTGTTAACACAGCCTTGTATTTGAAGCAACTACTTAGGTAGGTTGCTCTGGCACTATGAGTCACAAGAACATTGTTAGAAATCGATACCTACTGATTATGAAACAACTAAGGTACCATTTCGGCATTTCGATATCGGAAACCGTATTATGGAACTCAAATGGAGTTGGGCAAGACACCTGGCAAGGCGTAGTGATGACAGGTGAAGTAAGACTGACGAGAGAGGGCGTCCAAGGACAGATAGACGAGATGTCGGTCGTCCGTGGTGCTATCGCGTGCCAAGCCAGGATGAGGCTGGCACAGAAGAATGGCACAAGAAAAGAGAGGCTAATTAATGGTCAGCAGTGAGTGAAGTCGGGCTCTGGAAGATGATGAAGGTACCAATTTAAAGACGTACCTACATATCATGTAGTGGCTAACAAAAAAACTTTTAGAGAAGATGTAAGGTCGAGGTTCTTTCTTTTATAGCAACTCATCAACTACGACGTATTTCCGGGTCAGTCTAACCGGGAATAGCTGAATACCAGAATTTTAGTTTTCAGACTGGTGGACAGACTTGGGCTTCTGACTAAATACTCGTAACGAAAAACCGTCAACGATCGAGAAATGACAGGCAGAACTGGCTATGGCTTTAACGTTCTTCGGGGGCAGCAACTATAAGTATAAAAAAAGTATCTACCAACCGCTCTATTGTCCTTTTCCTCATTTCAATAAGCCATTGACCAAAACAAAAAATTTCAATAAAAACATCTTCGACAATCTTTGTATCTGCGTCAACCTTGAACACGTATAGGCATAAGAGCCATTGACAATGACATTAGCTGATAGTATTGCGATACCCTTATCGGTACGTGCTAACTGAAACGTTCTTTATCTTACGGCGAAATTGATAAGTCCCACACTTCTACGGTTGATCAGCTATAAGTCAGATGGAATAAACGGCAAGCGGATGAGGAATATGGGTGCTCTACTGTTAATTTAGGACGTTATAGCTACCCGTGCTTCTATGTTTCGGAGAAATAGGTGTACTGTAGTAGCTAGGTTGATGGATTGATTGAAGACCTCAAACAAGTGAAACGTTTTGCTGGTAGAAAGAAACGAAGAAAAATATATTGTTCTGCACAAATTCTATGTTGCGATAGAAGCTTTGATCTCAGTTTTCTGCGCCATATCGTAAAAGAATGTCGACCTACGTTCGCACAGAAAAAATTCACGGCGTGATTTAATCGGGCACTGGAATTTCAACTCTAGGTGTTGAGAATAATGCATCCCAGCGTGTCGAAAAACACTTGAGTTTTCAACTTTCGGCAGCGAGAAGAACGTTGAAAATCTAGTGTGAAAAAAATCCCCGCAGGTATGCTCGCCCGTGCGTACCTAGGCTTAGATTGTTGGTAGGTACGTCCTCAAATTTAGCAGGAGTAAGATTTTTAATGCACACTTGGGAAAAGATGCAACAGTACACTGTGTCACAGTTTCGATAATGAATTCATTCACAAAGGTAGTTTCGGAGTCAGAATGACTCACTTTTTAAGCTTTTGGTGGGTTCAACATAAGTTCAAAGGCTAATGACTGGCAGGTACACGTTACGACTGTTTAATTGCTTTAAAATACAGTGTGAGGTGATTGATACTTTTTGCCACGAACCGTGAGAATTAAACTTCCTAACTGATTTGTGAATTAATTATGTTTTGAAGGGAAATAGTGGACTTCCGAGCTATATTACCTATTGGTTGACTGGTTGTCGGCTTTTCCCAACTATGTTGGCGTCGGCTTCTGCCTAGTGCCTGCCTATCTGACCTCCACAACCCAGTTACTGGGTAATACGATACCCCTTGGTAAGACTGGTTGTCAGACTTTCGGGCTTCCGACGACCCGTAACGAGTGTCGAAAATCTACGAAAGATAGCCCGGACCAACGGCTTAACGTGCTTTCCGAGGCACGGACTTGGTATGTAAAGATGGTCACCCATCCACGGACCAACCGCGACAAACGTAGCTTAACCTTAACCTGTTGTTGGTATTATAGTGTAAAGTTCCTCTTCCTCTATAAAAAAGATGGGATTCTATGGGTATTGTTTGATGTCGGGAAATCGTACGTCAAACCTAGCTAGGGTTGCCACCTTTTTTTCATGAAATTAAAGTACTTTGGTTATTATAGGTATGAAAAAAAGTACATGGTATAAAAATAAAGTACGATTTATTTTACTTTGTTATTATATGTATTTCAAAACATATTTTTATTGCTTTTTGCAGTTTGCATCAAATAAATTACAAGTTGCAAATAGTATTTACGACTAATATTTTCAAAATCTCAAAGAAATCAAATCTTGCAGAATAAAGTATTTTCGTGTACTTTATTTTTCTCATAAAGTATTGAGTACATTTATGTGAAATAACGTACAATACTTTATTATAAAGTACGGGTGGCAACCCTAAACCTAGCATGTGCGACGCAGGATTTGCGTGACGTCGATGCGTAGTTCGCATTTGACATTGCAGATGCCGCCACTTTATTATAGTCATCAATCAAATAATGGATGGTAATCTATAAAAATGCAACACAATCTAGATGTGTTGACACACAGATTGCAATAAAAGCTGATTGCGTTACAAATTCGTATCAAAACAATTACATCCCAAATACAGCAGAACCAGAACATTCCGGTTTCTTTGTTATCAACACGTGCTTTATTTTTATCAATAGGCTATTAACCTTTTATTTTAAATGACTGAATTATGACCTCTTGTGTTTTTGCAGTGAGTCACACTCGTCTACCAAAAAGTTTCATTGTTTTTGCGGCTTATTTCACTACCGCAGGATAAGTTCCGGTCATAGAAATGTAATGTCTATGGTTCTGGACAACCTCTTTGTTACTTCTTATTATTAAGAAAACCATGTTGACTCTAGCATAACTTTATGAGTCTTATTGCCTTGAAACAAAATTATATTTTCTTTGGGTCAAAGCACAATATAGTTTTTTGAAAAAACCTCCATCATAAAAGTTACTGTAATCGATTTAGTAGTCGATTATGAACAAACTTTTTTCAGGAGTTGCATTTATTCCTTTATAATTAGCGTAGATTAGTATACATAAAGGTGTCTTCAGACAGCGAGCGGGGCGTGACGTGACGCGACGTGGCGGGGCGCCGGCGCGACGCCGGCGCGGCGGGAGCCTTCACACTGCGGGCGCGATCACGTCCCGTCCCGCCGGCGCACAGTGGATCGTCCCCATACAAGAGGTCGGACATAGAATCAAAAATTGAAAAAGTATTTAATTTAAAAAAAAAAACAAAATATACAGTTGCATTCCTCTATTAAAGAACAACACACATGTGCAAAACACACAAAAATAACTATAACTAGCAATGAATTTGATAAGCTAATTATGACATGAGCCAATCACACTGCTGAGCTTAAGGGCTGTGAACATAGTAATTACAATAACTCATTAGATTAAGCAAGTACTGGTAGTCGTTACTTAATAACTCATTAACGCTTTTGTTATTTTGCAACAAAAGCGTTCATAAGTCATTAAAGTCCTCAAAAATGCACCTGTTATTTAAGGAACTACTTAGTGATGACTAATTCTCAGTAATAAGTATACTTAATGTACCTCCATTCCATCAGTAATACACATACAAAGATAGTTACTATAGGCAAAATATCTCGGTAGGGGCACTCTGGGGGCACCATGTGTCCTTGAAGAAAATGTGGCATAAAATGGGTAAATAACAGTAGTGAAATCCACAAGTCGAACAAAGAGGGAATCATGAGATACATACATTTTTGTGTTCGTTTCCATACAAAAATAAAAGTTTTCATCGAATAGCGCCTAAAGTGCTGGTCAAATAAAAAAAGCGTAGAACAATTTTTGTTGTACTTTAATAGAGAAATGCAACTGTATATTTTGTTTTTTTTTTTTAATTAGATCCTTTTTCAATTTTTGATTCTATGTCCGACCTCTTGTATGGGGACGATCCACTGTGCGGCGCCGCGCCGCGATTCATTCATTGAAAAAATGTTGAGCGATTCAGACGTGGAAACGCTCTTGCTCTTATTTTTTAATGAAGTATCTAACTAATATCACAAAAAAAAAAAAATGGTTAAATGCTTTAAATATGAGTATGCTTAGTCAAGTTCACAATATTTTTTATACTATAAGCCAAGACAGTCTAAAAAATCACAAAAGTTCGTTTCACTAAATTGAAATCACATGGTAATTATGAATTACCTTTCTTATCTCGCGATTTGCAACCCACTGTGCGGCGCCGCGCTGTCTTGTCACGTGAATGATCAAAAAGTTACAAAACAGAAAACCAAATCATTTCAATTGTTAGGAAGTTGGTCCTATGCTTTAAACCGAACTGTTTAAATTTTTTTGCCTTTTCAATAAGATTTAACGGGTTTCTTAGATTAAATGTATCAAATTATACACTTTAAATTAATTGAGTTTACTTACTAAATAAAGGATACAGTCATTGTAATAAACAAGCTTGCGTCGTGTGACTCTGATCACATTGGCATAAAGTTCAAATTCAATTGATGCACGTGCGCTAGTTGTTTGAAACTGTACTCGTAATGAAAATGTTTTAGTCAATCACAGCTAATGTCGGCGATCGCTCACTTTCATTCACTATCCATTACTCGTATCAACTAAC
Organism: Aporophyla nigra; assembly: GCA_947507805.1. Classification (NCBI taxonomy): domain Eukaryota; kingdom Metazoa; phylum Arthropoda; class Insecta; order Lepidoptera; family Noctuidae; genus Aporophyla; species Aporophyla nigra. The sequence goes on along the minus strand of OX382308.1, from coordinate 21,938,949 downwards.
ATACAAAAATGTTATTAAATGTAAGACGCAGTCAATCAATTTAAAACTTGTGATACTTCTGCAATTTATCGCCATCCTGCCGACGCTGCGCTCGCGCCCCGCTCGCGGCACGCCGGCCTCTGAGTTGTATTCCGACTCGGCGCGGCGGCGGCGTGGCGCGTCGCGCCGAGCGCTCTGTGTGAAGTCGTCCATAATATCTAGTACATTACAACTACTCAGCGTCGCGTCGCCGCCCGGTCCCGCCGCGTCGCGCCCGCTGTGTGAAGACACCTTTAGTGTATCTTTATAATTGAACAGATTCTGCCCGCGACTTCGTCCGCGTTAAATTGTTAATTTTTCCTCGTTTTTGCAACATTTTTCATTGCTGCTCCGCTCCTATCGTAGCGTGATGTTATATAGCCTATAGCCATTCTCGATAAATGGACTACCCAAAACTTAAAAAAAAACCAATTCCATTCAGTAGTTCCTGAGATCACAGCGTTCAACCAAACAAACAAACTCTTCAGCTATATAATATTAACGATGTATAAAACTACATACGTGTTAATTCTTGTGGTTTGAACAAGCCACGCTTGACTGAATAAGCTAACATTATCATTTAGCGCCTTATTGTGATGTCGAGCTTATTGGTGTTAAACAAACATTTTGGCGCCTCTTTAGTAGTTACATATACTATGTTACATATGTATTATGAACTGATAGCTGATAGTTATGTATGAAACTGTAACAGCCTTGAGATATAAAAATTAAAAAGTGATCGTTTAAGTGGGAATGACTGAATTTGCTTAGTTATATTTAGTTTTATAGACATTAAGGTCAAGATTAATAAACTTTAAGTACTTAGCACGTACTCTGGCTAAATATTATTCCTGTCGCTCTCCCACAGCTGTCAAATTACAAGTGCAAGACAGAGACGGGCGAATATTTTTTTATTTATACTTCTAAGACAAAGTCATCATCATTTCAGCCAAAATATGTCAACTAAAGGACATAAGCCTCCACCAAAGGAGGGGTTCGCCATAATCGCCACGCTGGGAAGGTGGGTTGTAGTGCAAAGTATGGCGTAAGATGCATAGAGAACGCTGCTACCCATTCTCTAATAAGTCCCTTGGTCGCCTTCTACGAGTCCCACGGGCAAAAATAGGTTGGTGCCGTTCCTTACGTCCGTCATCGCACGGAACAAACGGTCACGGCAACACTAAGCCAAAGAGTACTTGCTAAGAAAGGTCTACTAATCTCGGCCTCAGAGCTGCCATACCCTAAAGAGCATACGAAACTCAAGTGTATATAATATTGTCAAGTCTGACAACCGTCCCTAGACTACTAAAGATAATCAGTAACTGACGGTAATTTATTTAATAATAATAACAGTAGAGTGGCCTTCTGACCTCCGTGAGATTGCACTGTTGCCGTTCCTCAATAGAATTGAAAGGTATTAAAATACGTCAAATTAATATTTTTGAAATGGTTAGGGTGGGTGGCGGACAGTGTTGTGGAGCAGCCTGGAAGGGGCATATGTCCAGTTGTGAGCATAAGCACATTAAGGGCACTTTTAACGTCAATATTTACATTAAAATATTAAAAAAATCTAGTAATTTTCTGTTTGATAATAAATACACTTATTTTTAGGGTTCCGCACCTCAAAAGGAAAAAGCGGAACCCTTATAGGATCACTTTGTTGTCCGTCCGTCCGTCCGTCCGTCTGTCAAGACCCTTTTTCTCAGGAACGCGTGGAGGTATCAAGCTGAAATTTATAACAAATACTCAAGTCTACTGTCCCTTGGAGCTGTGAAAAAATCAAACTTCTAAGCTAACGCAATCAAAAGATATAGCCGTTTATACCGCAAATTTTCTCAAATTTTCGAAACTCGCAAAGGAATCAAAACCTAAAGGGTACTTCCAGTGGATCTAGAATTTTGAAATTTGGTACGAAGCAACGTCTTATAGCACAGATAAAGGAAAAATTGCGAAAACCGAATTTTTAGTTACATCATATAATAAACAGAACAAAACACAGACAGAAATAAAACCAAGCCAAGAAACAGAACAGAACTACGACTCGATTGTCGTGATGGGTGAATTTTTACTTATATACCTACAGGTTTGTACGGAACCCTCGGTGCGCGAGTCCGACTCGCACTTGGCCGGTTTTTTAACTCTATAGCATGATTGCTAGAGTAGAACAGTGTAACTTGCCAGTGGTGAAAATTATAAGTAACGGTAAATAATCATATTGGATTTGTCACAATTCTCTTATCAACCAGCGCCCCCTGAGCTACCAAGATAAATTGACACTCCATAAATCAATTCAAACCACCTATCCATATAATACCACAGTAATATATCATGGAGATTTTATCGCAAAACTACTCATGTGATTGAAATCAATTTGTAACACCCAGATAAGATTTAAACGCAGACTTTGGATTACTATAAAAACCAGGCGTTTTATTTAATAGTTTTTCAGATTATTTTGTAGTTATCGGCTTATCTATGGATCGTGTCGTTACACAATAGGGAGGTAATTTGATTCACGTTTGATAGTGGCATGGGCTGGTAAGTGGTAACCTCGGCCTTCGAGAGTTTAGCTTGATAACGTACCTACGTGCCTCTGTGGCGTGCGATTTGATTATTATAGATTCCGTACTTTAGAATACTTATGGTACGATTGCCAGTCTCGTTGGTCTAGTGGTCACAAGCGCGACTGTTGAGCATGGGGTCCTGGGTTTGAGAATCTTTACTTAATCAGCCTATAATGTTCCCACTGTTGGGACACTGGCCTCCTCTCGGTGAGAGGGAATGGGCCGAATCTACCATGCGGACCCAGTAGATGTACCAGTACCAACCCGTGGTAGATGTCACATAGAACCAAAAATTCTAAGATTTTTGAAGAAATAATTAGCACAAAGTAAAGCGCTTATCTGGGTTCGAACCTATGCCCTTACAACTCGTAAGTCGCGGCCGTTACCACTGGGCCATCACTGCTCCCATGTTCCTATTTTGATTTAAATTTTCAGGGTAATTTTGGCTGTATGGTGAATAAAATATTATGATCCGCGAATGTAAGACATAATATGTATTTCTACATAAATAATCATTATTATAATCAAAACAACCTTCTAAGTTCATTTAATCCCATTGAATGACCATTTCATGAAAAAGTTTCAATTTTGCGGGCTACTTTAGAGCATGTCTATTTTTTTCCATTCTAACTACAACTTTTCGTCGTATTGATACCCTATCCTATGCATAAAGGCTACCACAAACAGGCGAATTGCGACGCTTGAAGAACCATTTTTATGTAAACTTCTTGGACATTGTTCTACAAGAGTCGCGTCGCGCATCTTTAATCGTCAACGATAACTTCTAAATCTTGAAACTAAAAGCCGATTGCTATACGCTTATGGGAAAAGAGGGGGTTAAAACTTTAAAGAATGTAGTATGCATTGATAAGTAATGGCGCCGGTCGATTCGAGGTTAACGTCCTAGGGCTCGTCTTGGCAGGAGGCCAGGTTATACAATGTAAGCTAGCATTTAGGTAAATATAAATACGAGTAAAGGGACACTTGTGATCCTTCTCTTGTGACTCATTGTCTTTTTGATTCCTAAAGGATATTTGCTCCAATTTCTTGGTCTAGCTGCGCTTGTGTACGTCGCGAAGTGAGGTATACACAAGCGGGACGCGGCTTCACTTTGGGATGATGATTGGGATCACCGGTACAATCGCGGTGTCTCAAAATCGCGAGGCGGAATGTCAGGAGGGTGATGCCGCGCCTGTGTCCCCCACACAGGCGTGGCATCACCAAGCAGTCATTCGCCACCGAAAATTATTGATCAATTGAGCATTACATACAGAACAATTGTAATTAGAAATATACGTTGTTTTTTATTGCCAAATGGGCCTGCTGTTGATCTTGATGACAAGCTCTTGCTTCATCATCATCATCATTTCAGCCGAAAGACGTCCACTGCTGGACATAGGCCTCCCCCAAGCCTCGCCACCTCAACCGGTTCTGGGTTTCTCGCATCTAATAGATGCCTATAGCTTAATAATTTTAATTGGAAGAAAGACCTTTTCATTATATATAGTTTCCGTACGCAAAATACGCGCTCAGACGTGGAGTTGCGGACACCAGTTACCACCTATAGCTTCGCAGATTTAAATCTATACTAATATTATAAACAGGTGATTCAAATTCGTTTGTTTGTATGTAGGGGGTAATCTCTGGATCTACCCGGATTTGAAAAAATATAAGATTTTTGATACTTAATTCTTGAGGTGGATTATAAGCTCTTTAAAATCACGCTACGACCCTGAAGGAACGATTAAAAACAAGTCAGAAAGGACGCTAAGGAGAAATAACGCCGTAGGATATATTTTATGCTAAAACAAATAAATTCACACAGACAGTGTTGCAGGCAAAAGCTTTATAAATATTATTAACTGCATAGGTACATGTTCTGCACATGTAAACCAATTCCCTCTATCATAGACCTTGACACACAGTCTAGACTCCTTATCAGAGGTGATTACCATTGACCCACAGTGTTCGGTTTAACACATGTCAGCCATTACTTTTATTTTGGTTTACTGCACTTTCAGATACTGTGATCCCGGAAACTTTAATTAACAGATAAGATGCAGAACAAAAACAATTTGCTTTGTTCTTAAAACATGTATTTAATTTTAATTAAATTCTATTATTAATGTTATCAACTGATATTTATTTCATTTACATTAAGTGAAGTGCATGTGTAATGGTAGTTACATGATTAGAACATAATTTACCTATAAATGGTATAATGAGAATGTGAATGTATATGGTGAATAATGTCTAGATTACTTGACATATAATATTTTTTTAAATAGTTTCAAGATTTTCCTGGTGACTTTAAATGTAGGCTATTGTAAAAACTAAAATATAGGCATTGCACAAACCAATGCAATCTCGTCTGCAGTTTTCTCACAATTTATCCTGTCTGAGTCATTGAATAAATAATAAAGAGACATTGATTAATTCAGTCAATTCCATGAATTTCTTTTTGATGACATTTTATATGGAAATTTTATGTAAATAAAAAAATACATACCCTTCCATACTCCTGCAAGGCCTGACGTTAGCGTACAAGTCGAACTCCTTACGTAGAGCCAAGTTAAGGGACCTGTAGCCCTTGCCGATCGGGGTCATCAGCGGACCCTTAAGACCGATCTTGTTGGCATTAACTGAGTCAATGGCCTTCTGTGGGATACCCATTTTGCCGTCTGGGCCCTAGAATATAATTGTTCAGTTAGTTACAAGAATAATCGGCTCAGCTTGAGTTAACAGAATCATTTCTTGAATTAAGAGCTTAATTTGCCTCGGCATAGCTTTGTTAATGTTGCAGGCATATTACATGAGTTGGACATGATAAATAGCAGAGGAATTTATAATTAATGTCACACAGTGGTATCATTATACTGCAATTTATTACTATTGCTGCAAACTGAAATTATCTAGCTCAACAAGGATATTTTGCTTATGTAACACAAAACCTACACTTTATTAGTGTCAGAATGCTTAGAAATATGAGCCTAATTCTTTTAATGATGAGTTATTTGCATTTGTCAACGTCCAATACAGAAAATATGCCGCTACATTATGTGCATGGCAGATACAATAGAATAATAGTAAATGGGATAAAACGTGTTTGAGGTTTCTCACACACTTTAATAAATATTAAATGCATTATATTGCATTGAATTAAGTATATAACTTAGGAATGAAAAAGAAATATGTAGCTCTCAGTTAAAAACAGGATAGTACTTTTTTCCTAGAACACACCATGTCTTAAAATAGCATTAGTACTTATTATTTTTTTAAATCTTGTTTAAATTAATTTATTACTTGCTTAAATGTCCGAGGCAAAAGAATACATTGTTTACAATTTTATTTACAAAGTTATAAATATAAAACATTGTTTATATTTTTTGAGAATAATTTATTGCAGAATGTCAAGCTTTTAACAGATTAGCAACATGTCAATGCAGTTAAATCTAGTTAGATTCTAATAAAAATGCGGGGCTTACCCGAACAGCTGTGACGTCCACCTCATCCCATTCGATAGGGACTTTCGCGGCCTCGAAGATCTTCTGCACAGCGACCGTGATCTCAGGCCCGATACCGTGGCCGGGGATGAGCGTCACCTTGCGTACGCCTGAGCTGTACTGCGCGGCGCCGCTCCGGCTCGCAGGCACCTACACAGCATCAGCAAATTCCAGTCACATAACCTCAAATACATCACCAATTAATCACAAAAAAAATATATGTAACCTCATCTTTCCCTCCCTTATTCACCCCCGAACCAATGTTCGCACCCGGCTCCAACCATTTCAGCAGTGAACCCAATACTTTACTCTCACGAAAAGGTTCCAAAAGCACTTTTATGTAATTCCTCGACATAACTATAATACTACGTCTATTTTTGGATGACGAGATTTATAACACAGTAAATCACACAAACTATTAGTTAGGAAGGTCCATGCAAAAGGACTACATTATTTATTATGTAACACCTCTACAAACTTACAATTTTCCTGATAATTCTTGCAGCCATTTCACTAATTTTTGCTAATTCGACGAGTGATAACTCCGCGGCGAAGGGCGGAGGTGGAGGGGGAGGAAGTTGCAGCGCGGTAACTACGCATGACCGGAAACTGCAATCAAGGACATTTCAAAGGTTTCAAGAAAATTCGAGATCATAAAAAAAATATCACAATTTTTTATTTTAATGTGTTCTTAACGATTAAACCATCAGATGCTATTTTTCTAAATGATTTGATTTAAAATTCAAGAAAAAACTTGATGGTTTGACAAAAGAATGGCAACATTGAAGCCTTGGAGAACTTGGATAAATGTTATTACTAGATAGTAATAACATTTATCCAAGTAGTTCTGTGCTCAGAGCAGTTGCTCTGAGCACAGAATGCTCTCTGTGAGCAGCTCATGTATTAAGGGCGCCTATGGGCTTTTCGTCATTTTTGTAAAATTAATAATATCTACACAGGAAGTCTCTAATACTGGCAGCACTCAAAATCAAATGTCATCAAAGCTAAAAGCTGTACTAAAGAATCCAGCTTTTTAGAGATGTTGATAGTTTTTATTGTAATCGATTTGAAATCACTACTGACTGTTCAATCGATCATGTGAAGATATGCTAAATTGAATATTGATGGCTATAAGAGAACAATGAAACGATGGATGCATTGTGTGAATGATAATGTGGATAGAAAGGTGATCCCCTTTCTATGCATATCACTCACAGTCCATCCATTGTTTTGTTCTTGACGACTAATAGAGGACTGTGGAAGTAAAAGATATGTTGCGCCGGGAATTGGGATAAGGGCAAGAGAATGATTATAAAGATTATTATGATGAATATTATGATTATGTAGCACATCATGCAATTAAATTTCAAGTTTTTTCATTTTCAAATCTGCTTCGGACAGTATCTCTCCGTAGAATGTGTCTGGATGAAAGCCTACTCGCTTGCTTAAAATGAAAGATTGTAGATTTAAAAGAAAAATGCGTCAAGGCATTGGAGAGATCCTAATTACGGGTCTTTATCCATATTCGGAAGATTCAATTTTAATCGATTTATGATGTCACTGAATTATTTCGATTTTCCAACAGAATCAAGTATCTCTAGTGATGTCCCCTCCTGCGGACATGTCAAATACGTTTGACGTTTTGAATTGATGTTGACTTGTCAATATTATTGTGATTCACATGATAAATCAAATCAAACTGAATCAAACGGAAAGCGTAGTTGTATGTAAATTGTGTGGTTTTGTATTTGATACGTGTAGCGTAAAATGTTACAATACTTCGTTGAGTGATAGTTTATGCGAAAGTAGGTTGTCTCAAAAAAAATGGATCAGCCCCTTTCATTGAAACTGGCTTCTATGGGCCTTATTTCTCAATGCAAACTGAAAGAAATTCTATTGCTGTGCGGTGATAAAAAGGATCTCATTATAGACCCTACTCTTATTAAACCTTTGGAGAGGATCTGTGGTGTAAACTGGTTGCGGTAAGTTAAAAATTTCTCATAAGTACATTTGTCTAAAACTGAGGAGTCCTTTTGCAATTTCAGCAACTTGTTTTCTATAAATTAAACCTGTTAAGCCATTATTCGTTTTCTCATCTATATGTTTATATTTTTCCAGACAACATGGCATCGACAAAATATACAAAATGGACCCTCAACTTGGAAGCACAGCTAATACAAATCGAGTATACTTCATACCTGCCTGCATTTTGAAATACAAATGTGTCCTGGACCAGATCGCATCAGTACTTAGCCAGAATCCAGCCCTTGCTGACTTGAAATGCTTCCACATAATCATAGTACCGAAAGTCCTTTCAACGTACGACTCTGTGCTTGAAAGTAAAGGACTGTATGGTATAGTGAAGCTCCATACATTTTCATGGGAGCTCATGGCTTTGGATGAACAGCTCCTCAGTTTAGAACTACCATTTCTCTTCAAGCAACTGTTTGTTGAACATAATCATTCATTACTCTCAAGTATATCCATGTCACTGTGGAGCCTATTCCATGTTACTGGGAAACCTAAAACCATTTTCTCTGTGGGTAAACTATCTGCTAGTGTACTAGACATGTTAGAGATTTACAATGAAACTTATGCCAGAGATTTTCTTGACACACATAGTTCTAAAGAAATAGGAGCATTAATTGTTATTGATAGGAACCAAGACTATGCATCAAGCTTGCTCACACCAGCAACTTACAGTGGTTTACTAAGTGAACTGTTCAACATAAACTGTGGACATCTAGACTTGAATGTCAAAGAGACAAAGGTGAAGAAAGGTAAACTGAACTTTGGGGCTGCTGCAGAGTGTTCAGCTTCCAAAAACACATTCATGACATTAGATAGTTCAATAGATACTTTATATGGTGAAATAAAACACAGACATTTTTCTGAAGTCTTAAGTGTATTAAGTTCTAAAGCAAAGCTTTTGAAGAATGAGGATATAAAAGCATTGGGTATTCAAGAAATAAAGCATTTTGTAGCAACTAAGTTGCAACAAGTGACACTGTTCAAACAGAATCTAGTCAACCATGTGCTCGCTTGTGAGACCATCATATCAGAAATGAGCAACAAGTTTGAAAACTTAAAATTAGCAGAAACCGAGATGTTGAACAACAGGAACAAGAAGTCAAACTTCACTTTTGTTGATGAAAACTTTGGCACAGACATCCATATTTATAACAGCTTACGTCTCATGTGTTTGTTAAGCTTAACTCAGTCACTAACTTACGATGAGTACAATGCTTTAGTCAGCAAATATTTACTTGCTTTTGGTTACAAATATCTGTATGTGTTCAACAATCTCATCAGTGCTGGGTTGCTAGTTCAGCCATCAAGTCCGAAACTATCTCTGAACATCTCAAATCTAGGGAACTTAAGTGACAGACTACCAAAGTGGCAAAATGAATTCCAGAGTACAGCCAATAAGTTAAAGCAGCTTCCATCGCAACCTGATAAAGTGGGTAAGACATCACCTAGTTATGTGTTCCACGGAGGTTATGTGCCATTAGTTGCGGTTGTTTGTAATGCAATACTAACATCTGACACATTTGCTGATGCTTTATCAAAACTATCTGCGATAACAGATTTGAGGGTAGGCGGTACAATTCTAGACAAATTCAAAGATGGGATGGAGACTTTGAATGAGAAACTATCCAATTTAAAGTTACAGAATGACTTGGAATTTGGATGTAAAGATGTTAGGAGTTTAGCAAAGGTTTTGAAGAGTGAGCCAAATAAAGGCGGTTGTTTTCCTTTGAAGCCTAAAACGGTGTTAGTGTTTGTTGTTGGAGGTGTGAACTATGCCGAGGTAGCGGCTTGTGATGTGGTACAGACAAATACAGGAAGTAAAATATTTGTGGCCAGTGACTGTATATCTAGTGGCGCTGATTTGATGTCTGCTAATACTTGAATGAAGAAATACAGTATCTGGATAAGTACACTTTGTCAATATCATAAAAACAGCGATATATTTGGTTATTACATCATAAACATGTTGTCTCTCTTTGAGAACTTGTTTTAAATACTGCTTGCTAATGTTTATGATAAACAGTTGCTATATTGCTGCTAAAGTGTATAGGTAATCTCACGTAAAATGTAAAGTAACGGTCTCTGCCCATTGAGTCACTGCAGCTTTAAATATTGTTACATAATTGTATTTTTTTTTAATAACTGGTTTTTCAATGAAAAGAATATGAGGCAGGTCTGGATTTTTTCAAGTGAAATTATTTAAACTTTTATTTATAAGCTTATAATATTGTTAAGTGTCATAATATTGTTAGGTTTAAGGGTTTTCTAAAAGCTTACTTAGTTGTAAGGAAATGAAATCTCATTTATATTAAAATAGATTTTTTATTCATGAACACTTATAATACCTATTTTATCACAGAATATTGTTCGTCCATTTCCACTGAGCGAACCAATTTTATGTAAAAAACTCGAAAATGGTACTTATTTAATATGATTAAGTAGTCCAAACATAATATTTTGTCAATAAATATGATAAACATGAGAGTTTTTTTTTACATTTTTTATCCTGGCAACAAGTTCTTTAAAACTTTTATACAAAAAGCGACTTGCAATACAAATAATGATTACATTAGGAATTTTTAAAATATTGGTACACAATTGAATAATGTTTTTCTTAAAAGGGCTGACCAGCCAATTAGTCTATAACAATCAGAGACACGCTTTGACACTAGGGACTAAACTCCTTTTTATATGGAAAACATCATGAATACGCTCAGCATGTATGAATGATTTCACATCATTCATCCATGTTTGAGCGTATACACGAAATTTCTCTACCTACCACATTTGAAAAAAAAAAACAATTTAAAGTCTTGACAAAAGTCTATTTTCACTGGTTGTGTGTGATAGTGATTGCAAAAATAATATTCTCTAACACGTCCTAACCGAAAGCGTTCCTCCAATATGACGTCAAATCGTTTTTTTGTACGTCATAATTTATATAAATGACGTCACGTCGCGTTGTTAGGCCGCGAGGTACGAGGTCAGTCCCTAAACCCGCCATTACGTCGTCGAATAAGTCTGGCCTATTTCCTCCAGTACTGCGCGAACTTATGGAACTGCTCGACTAGTACTGCCATGACGGCTGTCACCGACATGTCCAGGAGGTTCTGAAGGTAGTGCACTGCTTCCTCGTCGCCCAGGTCCAGTCTGAAAGTAATCACAGATAGGTATTAGTTACATCATACACAGATGGTAATTTCATGTTTTGGTCCCATTTCGGGGAGGGAGATGGGACTACGGAAAAAAAATGTTCTGTCATTTATAACTAGTACCGTGGGATACATACCTCAACTTGTCTTGCACTTTCTTGACAGCCTTGTCTGGTTCAAGCGCGATGTCGGGCACTGAAGCGTCCACCATCAGAGAGAACAGATTCAGCATCAAGTTCGCGTGTCTGTAAAGCAAAGAAAATTCTTTATAAAGCAGTCTATTTTAAGTTGATGGGATGTGATGTGACTATTTTCATTAACACTTACTACGGCATCACCTAAATAAAAGCGCGATGTTGGTTTGCAAAGCTTTGAAATTCCAAGTTGATGAGATTTTTTATTTCAGACTTTATTTCGACTACATAGCTAAAGTTGATATTGTTTTCGGTATATAAATCTTGCGTTGCTTCCTTGTGGTTTATAGGACGAGTCTTTAAGGGTGATAATTAGAAGAGGCCTATTTCCAGCAGTGGTAGTCTTTCGGCTGATTGATGATATCAGCGGATGATACTTTACCATATTTATAATAATGCCCTGTGCCATACCTGCGCAAGTGCAGGAAGGCCGTGTAGCACTGCTTGCGGAACTCGTGGTAGAGCTCGGAGTGGATGCCGCCCATGGCCTCCACCATCTCCTTGCTGAGCTTCATGGGCGGCGGCAGCGGCTTGGGGTCGCGGCCCAGGATGTAGCCGAAGTCGATGTGGAACAGTGCGCCCGCGCGCGTCAGCAGCAGGTTGTCCAGGTGACGGTCGCCCACGCCTGGCGAGCGGGATTAACGATTTAGTCATTTTAGTAAGCAATTTTCATAACCAATTAGCCTGAATTGTAAAGGTTTTAACACTTTCAGTGCCAGGTCGAAAAAAGAATTATTCAAAAGTAGACTCTATTCACACCTAGCTTATTTTTGTGATTTGCACCCGGTAGGCGGGTGCACGGCATGGTCGCAAGGTACAAACTACTTATACGTGGGATTCGGATGCGAATTGTGGGCATGCGAACGGTAATTCCGTTGGACCGGATCCGGGTTCTTGGCACTAAAAGTGTTAAGGACCACACCATCTACAAATGTTTATTGCCACTAGGTTTATACCAAAAAAAATAAAATAAAGTATATCGGACGAGTTGGAGGTGAACTTTAGTGGGAAGAGCGTGACTCCAGCGAGCCATCTACTCCGCATTCGTGCCATTTTTGGTATGTTTGTAACGTCGTCCATGACGATATTTATTGATAATTCTCTGCGTATTTTAGCGTTTGTGACAAGCCAAGCAACGCCACTAATTGACCTCATAATTGCGTTCTTTATTCTCTGTATGTATTTAAGGCTGGAGATAACAGGCGCTGCCTCAAAGTTGGATTCCATAAAGTCACTCTGACTTCAAGACCATTTTATATACCAAAAGTTTGCCGTCGGTACTCAGTTTATTTGTTTAGTCAATTCATCCAGTATAAGTTCTTGTAATTGATATCAAGTTCGTGATTCTTGGTCTTAAGATGTTTCTTCCACGTAAGAAATCTGTCGAAATGTAACACTGGGTATCTTCACTTTCGTGGTGAGAAAGTGTGACATTCTCTAAATGTACAGGTGGAGAGTCACCTTTTCTGCCAGGGTCGCGAGATTGTTCGAAAGAGATACCGTGACCCTGGCACATGGGCAACTGAAGGAACACGGGTGGGTTTTAGTCAGTAAAAGTCTGACACGCCCTCCCGCTCCGCCCAGAGCGGGAGAAGTCATTTGATGATTTCCCATCCAGAGAAAAAAAAAAAAAAAAAAAAGAGTCACCTTTTCGTAGCGGAAATGTGACGTGGACTAATTTGCTAGCAATCGTCTTTATCTGCCACCTTTATAGTATGTGGTTATTTTGTTGAGACTCCCTTACAGCATGTATGAGGCTATAGCAGGTATTATGTGGCTTGCCAATAATGCGGTGACATCAGCAAATGTTACCGTAGTAACTTCATCAGGCTGACGGGAGACTTGCAGTATATACTGTGTAGAGCACCGGACCCAGTCTGACCCTTGCGGTACTCTAGCACTTATATTACAGTATTGCGACGTCACATCTGTTTCTTTTTCTTGAAATATATTCTTTCCGACAAATAGGATTTTCTTAGTGAGTAGTAATGATGAGGAAGGTTAATTTTCAGCTTGTTTATCATCCCCATAAGCCAAACCTTATCGAAAGCTTGTTTGATGTCCAGAAACACTGAAGAACAGTACAGCTTTTCTTTCGAAGCAATTTCTTATCTTGTCGCAATGTCGATAGAATTGTTCAGTAGTAAATGCTCCTGTCTGAAGCTAATTTGGTAGTCGAGAATAAATTTCTCATTATTTATAATTGGTAATATTCTATACATCAGTACCTTCTCAAAGACTTTGGAAAGGACTGGCAGAAGACTTAAGGATCTGTATGAAGATACTTTGTTAGGAGGTTAATCTATCTTATGTATCATTAAGATTTGCGCCAGCTGAAAGTACTGGATTCTCAAAATGGCGTTAAAAATGACGTAATGACGTAAGAAACACAATGGCTTTTCTAGATAATTGTTTCAATATTTCTTTAGCTTTCTTTAGCTTAGACTTGCCACATATTGGCACATTTAGTATGTTGGAGAGCAGGGTTCATTAAGTACGCATGTGGATTACATAACTAGGTTTTATCAGGTTCATTTCTAGGCAGAGCTGTCTGAGCTGAGGTACTTCCTACTGACGAAGACCTTGGTCGCGATATAAACAAACTTGGATGAAAAGCTTGTTGCATGTTTTTTTTTTTATTATTACTGTTATTGCCAGTCAGTGGCGTAGCTATTCCTGTATCTAGGTCTAAAGGAGGATATTATTTTTTCCAAAATGAGGAAACCACTGTGCAATGTCTGTCTGACCCTATTAATAGACTGCAAGAGTGAGCGATGTATGCTTGAAAATTAGGACACCCTGAATTTAACAATTTTCTGTTTGATTTTACTAAATTAATGCAAGAACTTATTAAGAATTGGCCTGCTCCTGTAGCTTGAAGCCTTTGAAAGAAAAACAAATTATATCGATGGCTCCCACGCAGATGGTCGTAACATTGTTTTTGACTAAAACCGTTTTTTTTGTGCCATTACAACAATCTTGTATAGTATTGTATATATCTATTACTAAAATCCAAATTTTAATATCTTATATAAATAATGAGTTTTTTAATGGATAATGGTCTGAACATTTAAACGCTCCCGTATAAACGTATACGAAAAATGGTCTCCTGAGAAAAAGATTTTTTAGCCTTACGACCTTATGCGTGGGAGGCGTCGATATATACTTTCATATTTCAATTGTGTACTATTTATTACGGGCCTCTCATCGTGTCCGTTTCGACTGCTCGGACAGTGACGTAAAAGAAAAACGACTACGTCAACATTACGAAGGAATTTGTAAAACACTAACAGTGAAAGTCGCAAATTCGTAGATCCAATATTCAGAAAGTAATAAAGGTTTAACCAAGGCCGGGCGGTCGTAACATGAAGAACCGCGCGGCCACGCAGTTCTCCTAAACGGAGCTTAGTAGAGGTCCCATTCTGTTTACTAACCACTGATACGATTTCGTAGAAAATGTAGACAGTATGCATAAAGCTCTAATCTCACCCTTCTTCTAAATTGCATTATAGGTTTTAAGTTCTGTAGGCCATGAAGTCCAGACATTAGGGCTTTATGTATACTGTCTGTATTTTCTTCAAAATGGTATCAGTGGTTGGCAAAAAGAACGGGACCTCTACAAGGCTCCGTCTAAGAGAACTGCGTGGCCGCGCGGTTCTCCATGTGCCGACGGCGCGACCATAGCATTTTAGTTTTGTAGTATGTATGGCCAAAATATGGTCTGGAGGACTATATTTATTAGAAATCGCGAAATTAATTGAAGAGCGTATGTGCTTCCGACAACAGATTATAGACAAATAGACAGCAACTGAAGAGCAACAGTTGAAAAGTATCTGGTAATAATTCTCCTGCCCTTATACCAATAATTTATCTGGTCTTCGCAACACCTTTGTGGTTTCCTTACATATTTCTCTATTCGTTTATCTAAACTATCTTTCGTTAGGTAGTTTTCTTCTTCCAATTTCATATTTGTGTACAGAGTATTATCCGTATTCATTTTTTCGATCGACGAGTGTGTTTAATCAACAAATATGTCCCATGAACCTTATTTTTCGTGTAAATAACTTCTCAAATAATAAAATTAACATCTAAAAATACGAGAAAGATTAATAATAATAATAATAATAAAAGATTAATAATAATAATAATAATAAACCCGCAGGGCAGCATGTGGCGTGCTGTTGGGCAGTAGCGACCCCACGGACCCTATCTCCCGGGAGAATTCTTGTTCCTCATCTCTGGCTTGCCTTTATTGGCCGGCTGGAGTGAACAATGAAGAGGTTCAGAGCTCCCACCTCATTCTTGCCTTTATTGGCCGGCTTGAGTGGAGATTCGCAAGAGCAAACGTGCTCGGGGAAAGGAAGTATTCCAGTAAGTGCTCGTAGGGATATTGACCATCTTCCGGGCTCTGGGATTGTTCTGAAAGCCGTGGAATACCTCTCCACTTCTCAAGCACCTCAGGAAGTGTTGCCCCCTTGTCGCTGCGTCACTATGTGCCAGCGACGGTTTCCGGGGGCCCATTATTGAGTGTGCAAGTCACCCCCTGCCATTTAATCCGTGTAAATACAAACATTGATGCGGCAGGGGCCATAGACCTTCCATAGTTCTTGGTAACCAGTCCATTTTAGCCAGTCAAATACATAGTCCAACATCTTGGTTTCCATATCCTGCAATAGTCCAACAACAACCGGAGGTTGTCCTTGGGTGCACTTACACAGTGCATACGGGGATAACCGTCGGTTAGTGCCTCACTTCATTTAAATTTTCTAAGGGGCCTCTGCGAGTTGGCTTCGGCCCCTCGTACGCCTTCTAAAAGACCGGGATCCTAGGATCCCGAGATATATAAATATATATATGAAAATAATAATAATAATAATAATAATAATGGCAACACCGTGTCAACTCAACGTCACTCAATTCAATCTGCTACAAGATTTAAATAGTAAAAATAATTTTGACCCCATTTTATACAAGATATCAGTTTAAAATTCAACTAAATCCTTTAAAATATTAAAAAAAAACAAAAAGAGTCTATAAACAGCAAAATGTAATAAATACAACCAAAAACTACCGAGTTGGAGGTGGCATGACAGATGTCACCTCCGAACAACAATATCGACATCTGAAAAAACCATGAAATGACGACATGTTGGAATGTGAGTAAATGTTGACACGGTCAGCTGCACGGAACGCACGCCCACCACCTCCGGACTCGTCGCTCAGCTCCGCCCCGCCGCCGCCGGAACCCAGCGCCATCGAGAGTGCTGTGACACCGGCCGTGGCAGGTGCGTCGAGCTCGAGCGACGAATATTTTTCCCCGCCGACGTCGCCAACACCTGTACGTCGGCAGGGGAGAGGCCGGCCACCGAAGAGCTTGGGACTTAGGGGCCATCCGACCCCGAGCCGGGTCCCCGCTACCGGTGGTTGTGTGCAGCGCATGAGATGGACTCAGTCTATGAACGAGAACGTCATGCGCGCATATTACGGGTCTACAGAGGGGGGTACTAACCTCACTGCGTACCGTGATAGGATGCTGTCTCTGTTCCAGGAACTAGAACCAACCGTCAACGTCTCGGCCCAACGACTATCGGATCAAGTGCGGGTTATCCAACGAAATCACAGGTTGGACGATACTGCACTTGAACGGCTGCGCTCAGAAGTACTGAGCAATTATATCGTCCCGACTCCGACACAAACCGCGGCACAAGGGTCATCCATTAATGCAATTTCGCCGCGGTCCCATTGTGTTGAAGAAGAGGATCGTATGGTTGCCACAGTAAGTAGCCAGTGCAACAACCGACTGAGGAGCGCTCTGGAGGATGCGCTTCGCGAGTATAGGTCAACCCCAACCGAACTTAGACCCCGACTACCACGGTTGCCTATGCGCAAGAAAAATAGGGCGCTGGTGTGTGCCTTGGACTCGCTGCTAAAGAATGTATTCGAGAGCAGCGACAGTCTCGTAGATACACACTCAATCCTGTATTGTGCGGCTGTTGCGGTATGTCGTTTAGCAAACGTCAAGTTCCCAACCTGTGACGGAGCTACTCGACAAATACCTACCGTACCAGCCTGGCAGTGCAGGATCGAGCGTCGTATCGATGGGGCCAGGGTACTCATCGGCAAACTATACTGCTTCAGGGAGGGCAATACACGACCACGAGTGATGCGCTTTGTAAGGCGGGCATTCTCGGGGACTGGAATCAGTCCTCCAGAATACATGTCCCGTGTCACAGAGCGCATCGACTTCCTGAAGCAGAAAGTCTGTGCATGGGCAAGCCGTATTCGGCGGTATAAACGGCGGGTTGACAGATACAAGCAGAATCGTATGTTCCAGAGCGATGAGAGGTGGGTATATAGAACTTGGGAGCGACCCGAACAAAATGGGACGGACGTGTGCTGCCCGGATGACGCCGCCACGAATGCATTCTGGCGGGGCATTTGGTCAGTGCCCGTCTGTCACGTTGAGGCTGGCTGGATGCGAGATGTCGAGCGAGTGTGTGAAACATTACCAGAAATGGAGCCGGTGTTAATAACGCCAAAAGACGTAGCCAATGCAGTCCGTCCGTTACCGAATTGGAAATCACCGGGACCGGACGGACTGCACAACTTCTGGTTAAAATGGCTCACCAGTTCACACAGTCGCCTGGCATCTCATTTCCAGTCATCTTTAGAGTCTGGGTCGCTACCGCAGTTTCTAACAACAGGCGTTACCCACCTGCTCTATAAGTCAGGTAGTACCGTGGAACCCAAGAATTATAGACCGATCACATGTTTGTCGACGGTTTATAAACTTCTTACATCCATTTTGAGAACGAAAATTAGTTCGCACGTCGATAATAACTGCATTATATCTGCGTCTCAAAATGGATGTAGGAACGGGTCCCGTGGTACTAAGGAGCTACTCCTCATCGACATGGCCATAAGCCAACAGGTTCGTCGATCCCGCAAGGATCTGTCGACATGCTGGATAGACTATAAGAAGGCCTACGACTCGGTGCCACATGCATGGCTCAAGAGGGTGTTGGAGTTGTACAAGGTTGATGCAACTCTACGCACCTTCCTTGAGTCGTGCATGGGGCAATGGAGGACAGTCCTTCACTATCCGGGATGTCCACAGATCCAGCGAAATGATGAGCCTGTATGGATTAAGCGGGGAATATTTCAGGGCGACAGTTTGAGTCCACTTTGGTTCTGCTTAGCCCTGAATCCTCTAAGCACACTGCTGGAGGATTCAGGTCTAGGCTATCGGCTGAGGAGAGGTGGTCAGGTTATATCTCACCTCCTCTACATGGATGACCTAAAACTATTTGCCCCCAGCAAACTGCAACTGATGGAGCTACTGAAGATAACTGAAAGTTTTAGTAGCGCCATCAGGATGGAGTTTGGTGTGGACAAATGTGCAGTCATGCATGTAAAACGAGGTGAGGTTATGGAATCCGAGGGAATCCAACTTTCGGATTCCATATACCTCAGATCCCTTTCCTCATCCGAAGGCTATAAGTATTTGGGTATGTCGGAAGTGTTAGGCATCAACGATGCTGACATGAAGCAATCTTTGAAGGAGCGCTTCTTTAATCGCCTGAAGAAGGTATTGATTAGTCTTCTCTCAGGCGGAAACAAGGTGCGCGCCTTCAACGGTTGGGTCATGCCGGTTTTGATGTACTCTTTCGGCATACTTAAATGGACTCAGACAGAACTAGACGCCCTGGATAGGAGGGTCCGTACAATGCTGACCGCAAACCGGATGCATCACCCAAGATCATCGGTAATGAGACTGTACATCCCGCGGAAGTGCGGGGGTCGAGGCTTTTTAAATGCAAAGACCCTCCACAACCGTGAGGTGGGCAGTCTCAGGGAATATTTTTTGAAAGCCGAAGTTGGTATGCACCGGGATGTGGTCGCAGTGGACAAGGGACTCACCCCGCTATCCATGGCTAAAGAGAACTGGCGCAAACCTGTAGTACTTACTACCGATGACCGCAAGGAAATATGGCGAAACAAGGAGCTTCACGGGCGCTTCTACAGGGCTCTTCATGAGCCCTGTGTAGATTTCTTAGCGTCCGTATCCTGGCTACGTTTTGGTGACCTTTTCGGGGAAACTGAAGGTTTTGTCTGTGCAATTATGGACGAAGTTATCTTGACGAATAACTACCGGAGACATATTATGAAGGACGGGACGGTTGACGTGTGTCGGGCATGTCACCATCCGGGTGAGTCCATCAGACATATTATCTCTGGTTGTTCTCGTCTGGCTAACGGCGAGTACTTGCACAGGCATAACCAAGTAGCCAGGATTATTCACCAGCAACTTGCTTTGCAATATAAACTAGTGGATTCTGAAGTACCGTATTACAAGTATGTGCCCGACCCAGTTCTCGAAAATGACCATGTCACGTTGTACTGGGATCGGTCTATCATTACTGACAGGACTATTGTCGCTAATAAGCCTGATATAGTGGTGATAGACCGGTTAGCGCGCCGAACAATGATAGTGGACGTTACCATTCCGCATGACGGCAACCTCGTGAAAGCTGAGAAAGAGAAACAGATTAAATATCTCGACTTAGCACACGAGGTTGTTGACATGTGGAATGTTGACTCGGCTGTCATTGTGCCGATTGTCGTATCAGCCAATGGGCTGATGGCCGATACCCTCGACCAACACCTGTCGAGGCTATCGTTAGGCGGTTGGATCAAGAGCCTGATCCAGAAGGCAGTACTCCTTGACACGGCTCGCATCGTGAGGAGGTTCCTGTCTCTGGAGCCCTAACCACCGGTAGCTTGGACCCTGCTCCCGCTACCGGAGGTCCACTATTTTTTATATTTTTAAATGTTTTTTGTTGTAAATTTATTTTTTTCTAAAAATATTTAAAAATGTAAATAATATGTATATAAAGAAATAAACGGAATAATAATAATATTCCACAACTATCACACAACGCCATCTAGTCCCAAGCTAAGCAGAGCTTGTGTTATGGGTACTAGACAACTGATAAACATACTTATATATTTCTAAATACATACATATTATAGATAAATTACACCCAGACACAGAACAAATGATCGTGCTCATCACACAAACATTTGTCCTGGGTGGGAATCGAACCCACGACCTCCGGCATAGCAGTCAGGGTCGCTAACCACTAGACCAACAGATAGATAGATTAAATCTACAACTTACCAAGCAAATATGTAATAACACAATATCCAGCACAGCTTCTGATGTATGTATCCATAGTTTCAGGTTTAATTCCATAGGGGGCGCCTTCACAAGGATTATACTTCCGGAAGAAATTCTGTATACTACCCTCCGTTGCCAACGCTTCTGCTACTGTCACAGACTCGATAAACTGTAGGAACCCATGCTTAGAACTTGTTGCTAGGACTTTGTAAGGGGTTAATTTTAAATCTAGATTTTCCCTTCTTAATAATTTGTCCATTAAAGTTATCATTTGTAGTATAAGTTGGTCTTGACGTAAGTCGTCTCCGTGCTTGAATATAGCCTCATATTCCATGCCTTCTGTGGTAAGGAATGTTAATTTTGAAGGCATTAGGGCTGATTTGAATAAGCTAGCTTTTTTGGCGACGATTCCTGAAAAATAGAAAGGGAAACTAGTTATTTTACGGTACTCAATCTGTAGTAAAATATCCAAGACAGCTTCAGATGAGGACGGCGACGGTCAAATGTTAAAAACTTGTCAAAAATACATGAAAACTCGAGGTATTCTTGACAGATTGACACTGAGATCAGACTGTGAACGTTCTTAAAATTACGAGAATTGGCCCTCTGTTTCTACTCAAATCTTTGTGCCTGCATGTACAGACACCAGCACTTGAAGCTACTACAATCTATCATTAAAAAAAATAGATTTACAACTTTAACGCTTTAAAGTATTAGGTTCCAAATTGATTGGGAAAATTTTACAGTTTCGGGTACCTTTATGTGCTGGCCTCTGTACCACGTTTCGCGCTACACTGCTTATATTTATTTATTTCGTACAAATATTTCTATAATTTGAAATTATATTTTTTGACTGTTAGTAGATTGTTCCTAACAAATACACATGAAATATTTCTTTTGATCACTATTTAAATAAATCTAACATTTAGTAAACTACATACCTTTAATAGTAACATTAGGATCCAACGGGAAGGGCATGGGCTCAAAGTTCGTAAAGTTAAACTTGAAGGCGTCAGGGTCAGCCAACAACTGCTGAAGTCTCTCCGCCTTCTTGTTCCTGTTGCCGCTCTCTCGCGTGACGGTCTTAACGAGCTTCACCAGCTTGTCGATGAATACTTGTTGCCGCGCGAGGAACGAGCGTGTGCGTTGATGGTCTGTGTTGCCTGGAAATGGGGGAAATATAGGTTTTATTAGACTACTTCCGATATAAGCTCAAGTCACAATGTTTGTTAAGGGTAAACTCCGAATCTACTGAATTGATTGCTATCAAACTTTGTAATTATTTGTAATTTGGTCCAACTTAAGAGATAGGATTGTTTTTATTTCAATTATTGGTTAAGGTCAACCTTAACAATAAAAACAACCTTAATTAATACATGCCTTTTGACGTTTTCTGTTAGTCAATTTATGGGGAAAAAAAATGAGGTTTAAAATGGTACAAAAAAGAATAAGTAGGTATATTGATTAAAGACATATTTCGTTGATATAACAACCCCGTTGAAAATGCCAGTGACTGCTGCAAGATTATGTATTGGAAGATGTTGTTTGCGCAAAAGAAACCTCTTGGGCCCTATGTCGGAGTGAGTTGCTTGTTGACCACAATTGAAATTGGCTACATTAGACAGTACGTGTCACAGCATTTTGATGATTTATGGCTCTTTTTAGCAGATGTAACGCATATTAATGTCCACAAATAGTTCTTTTTTTCGGGTTTGGATTATTCTTTCTGTCAGGTTATGTTCAAATGAATTTTATTTTTTTTATTTTTAGAGTTCCGCACCTGAAAAGGAAAAAGCGGAACCCTTATAGGATCACTTTGTTGTCCGTCCGTCCGTCTGTCAAGACCCTTTTTCTCAGGAACACGTGGAGGTATCAAGCTGAAATTTATATCAAATACTCAAGTCTACTGTCCCTTGCGAGCTGTGAAAAAATCAAACTTCTAATCTAACGCAATCAAAAGATATAGCCTTTTATGCCGCAAATTTCCGAAAATTTTCGAAACTCGCAAGGTAATCAAAACCTAAAGGGTACTTCCAGTCGATCTAGAATTTTGAAATTTGGTACGAAGCACCGTCCTATAGCACAGATATAGGAAAAATTGCGAAAACCGAAAATTTTTAGTTACATCATATAATACAAATATTTTTAATAATTTTAAACTTTCTACCCCTTTCCTCATGAACGCGTAGAGGTATTAAACACTATAGGTTTGTACGGAACCCTCGGTGCGCGAGTCCGACTCGCACTTGGCCGGTTTTTTCCTTTCGACTGACCCTTGGCGAGGCGATGGCTGAAGCTGCGCATGACGGCGAGGTACATGGCCCGGGCGGCGTGGTCGCTGGGCGCGTCGTGGTCCTCGCACTCGATGAGCAGGTACCAGTACAGGTAGTTGGCCACCACGCTGTTATTGCACGCGCGACCGATCAGGAACGACGCCAGGGACAGCCGCTCTTCTGTTGGCTCTGTCATGTCGCTGGAAAAATGTTCATTTTAAGTATGAGGGAAAAGTTGTCAAGGAATAAAGCTTAGCTCTCACTGTAAGCGGAAAAGGCTTCGTTGGATTAGCAATTATATTATATTGCAATCTGGCACTTCCATTAGAATAGAGGCAAGCGGAACGTCCCAGTGAATAAAAATATGCAAAGGTTAGAGGTGGGCAGAAGGAATGTTACGAGTTCGTACACGTAAAAAAAATTGTAGCTTTAAAATATGAAACATGAAGGTGTTAAATAAGACACGGCCTTCGGTAACAAGCGATTTAATTGCACTGCATTAAGAAGCGTACGCGCACGACTCGCAGGTCGTACATCTATATCTATAGCTATCAACTAACTAACCTAACATCCCTCCACCATATATTCTTAACTACAACGTAACAACTAGAAGAATTTCCGATAATTGGCTCGAGCAATATTCCTTAACTTTGGACGAACTTCCGTATCGGTACGGAGATCAGGCTTAGGATTAGCTGCCTCAGGTACTAGCTCAGCTGATAGCTCAGCTGCTGGTTCAGCTGCTGGCTCTGCTGCTGGCTGGGCTGCTGACTCAACTGTCGTTGCAGCAGCTGGCTCCCTGCTTCCCTCTCTGAGCTCTGAGCTTGCCTCGCCCCACTCTTCCTCTTCCCCCGTTGAGTCTTGGAGTTGCTGACCTGATGAATGAGCACCTTGTAGCAATTGTTGTTCTCCTGTCCCGGAGTCCGCTACTGCCCATTCCATGTTATTGTCTTGCCGGGCCTCGTGCGTTTTTAATTTGTACATTTGGTTTTTATGTTTTTTAATTGTAATGTTTTTCTCTGGTATAAACACGTCGTATAAACTTTTGCCAATTTTATTTTGAACTGTTCCACGTATCCATTTGTTATTGTTACTTCCTTCTACTAGTACTGCATCATTTACTTCTAAGCTAATGTTTCTATTGCCTTTATAATATTTGGCCTGTATGGATTGTTTCTCGCGCACTTTAGTTAGTAAGTCTTGTGACAATAATGAGGACGACGATGACGCCTCGAGCGCGGGCGCCGCTACCGACGTGTCTAATAAATCAAACCTGCAACGCAATTTACGTCCGAGCATTAGTTCGGCCGGCGAGCTGTCTGTTGTCGTGTGTTTTGAGTTTCTATATCTGAATAAAAATTCTGAAAGATGTGCCTTTATTTTGTTTTTGGGGGTACCCTGTGCTACTAACCCTCTTAAAAACTTTTTAACAATTTTTACGTATATTTCTGCTTGACCATTACTTGATGGCGAATAAGTTGGCGAAGTCATGTGTTTTATACCATTTAATTGGCAGAAATCTTTAAAAGTTTTACTAGTGAACGACGATCCGTTATCTGTGACAATCGTATGTATTGTTCCAAATCTAGCCATCGTTTCTTGCAGTTTCACTATTACCGCAGCTGTGGAGTAATCACTGCTTAAGGAAAAACATTCTACCCATTTAGTAAATGCATCGATAATTATAAGATACATTTCCCCTTGCCATGGACCAAAAAAATCTAAATGTACCCGATGCCAAGGACGCTCTGGGAAAGGCCAAGGTGTCAACGGAGCCCGAGGGGGTGTGGGCCGTAAACTTAAACATATTCCACAGCTGGCTATCTTGTTTTCTATATCCTTATCTATATAAGGCCACCAGAATCTAGATCTAGCCTCAATCTTTGTTTTCAATATACCTAAATGAGGTCTATGTAGTTCGTTTATAATTTTGTTCCGCAAAGACTTCGGTATTATTAATTTGTGTCCCCTAATCAAACAATCACCTTCCCGAGTTAAATCAAATCGACATTTATAGAAAGGCAATAAGTTATGGTCATCTGTTTTTATTTTAGGCCAACCGTGTTGTACGTATTGTAAAACCTGCTGTAAAACACTATCTTTACTAGTCTCTAAACGAACTTCATCTAATGACACTGGCAAATGGCCATCTGCAACGAAATTTATGTAAGTTGCCTTGTCGTCTAAGTTATTGTAAACAAGTGAGTCATCCGAGAATGACGCGTTGTCGCCGTTATCAGTGACCGGCCGCGGCCGCATACTGCTGCACGCTCCTGTGTTAACAGCCCGACTGAAGTAGTCGGCACAATTACTAGCGCTCGGAATGTACTCTATTTTATAATTATAGCTGGACAAAAATAAGGCGTATCGTTGTAAGCGGTTTGCGGACACTTCTGGTATGCCTTTGTCGGGATGAAATATGAACATTAGAGGTTTGTGATCGGTGCGCAAAACAAACGGATTTGAAACACCGTATAAATATTGATGGAATCGACGAATACCAAAAACTATTGCTGTTGCTTCCCTTTGGATTTGGCTATAATTTTTCTCAGCGCTAGTAAGTGACCGCGACGCATATGCGATGGGACGTTCTACACCATTCGCTTCTATTTGAGCTAAAACTGCACCTAACCCTGTTGGAGATGCATCCACGGTCAAAACCAACTTGTAAGAAGGATCAAAATGTGCCAGCGTCCGAGCCGATGTTAGTTCCTTCTTAATTTGATTGAAAGCAACCTTATGAATATCTGACCAAGACCAATTAACCTCTTTTTTACACGCTTTATATTAGCTTCACTTGTATGTTTGTATATTTGTATGTTTGTATATTTGTATGTTTGTTTGTAACCGACTCCTTATAGTGCGATTTTGACCCACTTTAAACGACCAGATTTCATTCAAACTTTGCACACCTGTCAAGGACTGATGACAATGCAATAATTTCATAAATTTGTGCCATTATCCTTGCCAGGGTTACCAGGACAGCAAAAAAACTGTCACAAACTACGCTGACATACGTCTCAAAATTCGAAATACCCTAAAAAATAGAAAATAAATAATAGTTAAAAAAAACTAAAAAACACGCTTCCATTGAAAACCAAACTAAAAAGTACAAAATAATGGAAAAAAAGCGTGGGGTGCCTGATATCAATAAAAAAATACCTTAAAAGCACCCCACGCTTTTTTTCCATTATTTTGTACTTTTTAGTTTGGTTTTCAATGGAAGCGTGTTTTTTAGTTTTTTTTAACTATTATTTATTTAATAAATCGTTTAACGGACTAAGTATAGATGACGCATTCGGAATGAACATCCTGTAATAATTTACAAAACCTAAAAACGATTTTAATTCCTGCACATTTACTGGGGCTTTGGTATTAGTCATTGCTGTAACTTTATCCGGAGATGTGTGAATCCCTTTTTTATCAATGACAAATCCTAAATAAGTTACCGAATCTTGAAATAACTTACATTTGTTTTTATTAAGAACCAACCCAGCTTTTTGTAAACGATGGAATACTTGCTGTAAACGTTCCATATGTAGTTTTTTTGTATTTCCCGTTATAAGGACGTCATCCAATAGACAAAGTACCCCCTCAATTCCGTTCAGCAAATTTTCCATGGTTTTTTGGAAAATAGCTGGAGCATTGGCTAGTCCGAAAACCAAGCGTGTAAACTTAAATAAACCCTTGTGTGTATTTATCGTGGTGTAAATTTGTGAATCGTCCTCTAACACCAGTTGTAAATACGCACTACTTAAATCTAACTGCGAGAATTGTATACCTCCGTGAAGTTTTGAAAAAAGTTCTTCTGTTCTTGGAAGTGGGTATTTATCAATGTGTAAACATTTATTTAATGATACGGAAAAATCGGCGCACAAACGAATCTCACCGTCTTTTTTTAGTATTGGAACTATTGGGCTCGCAAATTCAGAATGTTTGACAGGAATTAACACACCGGTTTCAACTAGTCTATTCAATTCCTTCTCCACCTTACTCTTTAATGAAAATGGTACCGTTCTAGCACGAAAAAAACTTGGTTTACAGTCCGCTTTTAAGGTTAGTTTTATTTTGTGTTTGTTAAATTTACCTAATGTATCGGAAAACAGAGCTGGATATTTGTTTTGATAGTAATTAAGATCCGTTAACTCTTGACAATGATTAACCTTAGACAACTGTAATGCATATAACGATAAAAAATTTCTACCTAACAGTGCCGGCCCGGTCCCTTTTATGACATACATTTCAATATTTTTTTGTTCACCCTCATACGTAATCGGTACCTTCATTACTCCTACTACGTCTAATTTCTCACCTGATTATGCTTTCAATACCGACTTAGGATGCTCTAATAACACGTTATTAAAATATTTCTGGTAAATGTTCAGAGGTATTGCGGTAGCACAAGATCCACTATCTACTTCGAAAGTTATCAATTGGCCGTTTACGTCGACAGACAGCGTCATTGGCTCGCCGCGGAAACTACGTATATTACACACGAGAATATTCTTACCGTCGTCATCATTATCGTCATTCGACGCGTGTAGGCAATTAACTAATGCACTTTTTTTGTTACACATTTTTTTTAAATGACCTTTCACACCACATGTTTTACATTTATACGTAGAAAACCGACACTTGTCCGCTGTATGATTATTATAACCGCACACACTACACTTTGTCGATGATTTTGACGGTTTGGCCGCTATCTTGAACACGTCCGTGCTGGTCACTGCCACCGAAGATGATTGTCGAGCTGCCCGTTTTGCACTATTTACAGCCACCGCAATATCCAACGCCTTGGGCAATGTACTCGAAGCTTTTTCGTCCATGAACAATTTGTCCCGTTCCGGCCCTGGTAGCATCCCAATGATGAACCGATCCCGCAACATTTCGTCCATGGCTACCCCGAACTTGCAGTCCACTGCCAGGCGCCGTACCCGGGCGGCCCATTGCGTCAAATCTTCGCCTGCATCTTGCGCCGCCGTATGAAATGTATACCTTTCAGCTAACACTGACTTCCTTGGCACGAAGTGTTTATCCAATTCAGTTGTTAACTCCTTGTAAGTTATCTCTTCAACTGTCTTAGGCGCGATTAACTCGCGTACCAACTTATACGCGTCATTGTTGAGTGCGCTTAGAAGTACCGCCTTTTGCTGATCATCTTCCTTTCCTTCTGCTTTTATTAACAACGTATTTGCTGTTAACCACTGAGAAAGCCTTTCTTTAAAGATGTTCCAGTCCTGGCCGAGCTCAAAAGTTGGAACTGATCCGATAAAATTCGACATCATTTTTCTGTGCGTGCGCGCGTGGGTAACCGTAACTCGTCGCCACTGTTAAATAAGACACGGCCTTCGGTAACAAGCGATTTAATTGCACTGCATTAAGAAGCGTACGCGCACGACTCGCAGGTCGTACATCTATATCTATAGCTATCAACTAACTAACCTAACAGAAGGTAAACTTGAAAATAGTGAACAAAGTTGATCAAGATCAGTCGATATCGTGCACGGCTCTTTGAACCAATTTTTTGCCAGTTTCACTCTGTCCCACTCGCCTATTTCTTGCCCATTTCACAGTGGAGACCGGACTTTTGGCATCAAGTCAAAATATTTATTTTAAATAGGCATATACAGGATCAGTTTTTATCCAGTGCGCAAACTGTAACCATGAATTCAGCATATCATTCTAGACCCCCCAGCGTAGAAAATTTTCGTCGGTTATACAAAAAAAAAAAAAAATTGCTGTTCCATACATTTGGACCCCGTAGATATTGCATTTTTGTATGAAACAGCTGATATTTTTTTTTGTAAAACCGACGAAAAATTTCTGTGCAAGGGGGTACTGAATTCATGGTTACAATTTACACACTTGATAAAAACTTATCTTGTATAAAGTACTTTGGAACGTCAATATTTACATTAAAATAGAATTGGTTCTAGTCGCCTGTGGGTAGAGGGGTCAGACAGACTATCACTGACTAAAACCACCCAGGTGTTCTCTCCCACACTGGCCACTACTGGGCTGCGGTGGGTGCCACTTCTACGAGGGCTGCGGTGGGTGCCACTTCTACGAGGGCTGCGGTGGGTGCCACTTCTACGAGCCAACTTAAGTCAGAGGGGAGTGAGTGTTGACCTTCTCCCCTTACATGTTAGAGAGGCGCGCGTGGAACATGTCGCCATGTCGAGTGTTAAGCAACAGGGGGACGGATGGCCCCCGAGCCGCCATGTCGAGTGTTAAGCAACAGGGGGACGGATGGCCCCCGAGCCGCCATGTCGAGTGTTAAGCAACAGGGGGACGGATGGCCCCCGAGCCGCCATGTCGAGTGTTAAGCAACAGGGGGACGGATGGCCCCCGAGCCGCCATGTCGAGTGTTAAGCAACAGGGGGACGGATGGCCCCCGAGCCGCCATGTCGAGTGTTAAGCAACAGGGGGACGGATGGCCCCCGAGCCGCCATGTCGAGTGTTAAGCAACAGGGGGACGGATGGCCCCCGAGCCGCCATGTCGAGTGTTAAGCAACAGGGGGACGGATGGCCCCCGAGCCGCCATGTCGAGTGTTAAGCAACAGGGGGACGGATGGCCCCCGAGCCGCCATGTCGAGTGTTAAGCAACAGGGGGACGGATGGCCCCCGAGCCGCCATGTCGAGTGTTAAGCAACAGGGGGACGGATGGCCCCCGAGCCGCCATGTCGAGTGTTAAGCAACAGGGGGACGGATGGCCTCCGAGCCGCCATGTCGAGTGTTAAGCAACAGGGGGACGGATGGCCCCCGAGCCGCCATGTCGAGTGTTAAGCAACAGGGGGACGGATGGCCCCCGAGCCGCCATGTCGAGTGTTAAGCAACAGGGGGACGGATGGCCCCCGAGCCGCCATGTCGAGTGTTAAGCAACAGGGGGACGGATGGCCCCCGAGCCGCCATGTCGAGTGTTAAGCAACAGGGGGACGGATGGCCCCCGAGCCGCCATGTCGAGTGTTAAGCAACAGGGGGACGGATGGCCCCCGAGCCGCCATGTCGAGTGTTAAGCAACAGGGGGACGGATGGCCCCCGAGCCGCCATGTCGAGTGTTAAGCAACAGGGGGACGGATGGCCCCCGCGCCGCCATGTCGAGTGTTAAGCAACAGGGGGACGGATGGCCCCCGAGCCGCCATGTCGAGTGTTAAGCAACAGGGGGACGGATGGCCCCCGAGCCGCCATGTCGAGTGTTAAGCAACAGGGGGACGGATGGCCCCCGAGCCGCCATGTCGAGTGTTAAGCAACAGGGGGACGGATGGCCCCCGAGCCGCCATGTCGAGTGTTAAGCAACAGGGGGACGGATGGCCCCCGAGCCGCCATGTCGAGTGTTAAGCAACAGGGGGACGGATGGCCCCCGAGCCGCCATGTCGAGTGTTAAGCAACAGGGGGACGGATGGCCCCCGAGCCGCCATGTCGAGTGTTAAGCAACAGGGGGACGGATGGCCCCCGAGCCGCCATGTCGAGTGTTAAGCAACAGGGGGACGGATGGCCCCCGAGCCGCCATGTCGAGTGTTAAGCAACAGGGGGACGGATGGCCCCCGAGCCGCCATGTCGAGTGTTAAGCAACAGGGGGACGGATGGCCCCCGAGCCGCCATGTCGAGTGTTAAGCAACAGGGGGACGGATGGCCCCCGAGCCGCCATGTCGAGTGTTAAGCAACAGGGGGACGGATGGCCCCCGAGCCGCCATGTCGAGTGTTAAGCAACAGGGGGACGGATGGCCCCCGAGCCGCCATGTCGAGTGTTAAGCAACAGGGGGACGGATGGCCCCCGAGCCGCCATGTCGAGTGTTAAGCAACAGGGGGACGGATGGCCCCCGAGCCGCCATGTCGAGTGTTAAGCAACAGGGGGACGGATGGCCCCCGAGCCGCCATGTCGAGTGTTAAGCAACAGGGGGACGGATGGCCCCCGAGCCGCCATGTCGAGTGTTAAGCAACAGGGGGACGGATGGCCCCCGAGCCGCCATGTCGAGTGTTAAGCAACAGGGGGACGGATGGCCCCCGAGCCGCCATGTCGAGTGTTAAGCAACAGGGGGACGGATGGCCCCCGAGCCGCCATGTCGAGTGTTAAGCAACAGGGGGACGGATGGCCCCCGAGCCGCCATGTCGAGTGTTAAGCAACAGGGGGACGGATGGCCCCCGAGCCGCCATGTCGAGTGTTAAGCAACAGGGGGACGGATGGCCCCCGAGCCGCCATGTCGAGTGTTAAGCAACAGGGGGACGGATGGCCCCCGAGCCGCCATGTCGAGTGTTAAGCAACAGGGGGACGGATGGCCCCCGAGCCGCCATGTCGAGTGTTAAGCAACAGGGGGACGGATGGCCCCCGAGCCGCCATGTCGAGTGTTAAGCAACAGGGGGACGGATGGCCCCCGCGCCGCCATGGCGGCAGTAGGTTGGCTGGAACAGGGCGTTGTCCGCCTTCCGCTGATGCCCGGTGCGCCTACTGTTGTCACCCTGTATACTGCACTGACTGTAGGTATTTCTGTACTGGATTACAAACTTACCTAAAAGGATTGTTGTTGTCGTTGTCACTGTTGTTGTTGTTGACACTGACGCTGTTTTCTAAGGCGGCTGGAGCTTCTTCTATCGTCGCATCGGTAGACCGGCGACTTGTGATAGATGACGTCATCTCACTTGCAGTTAGAACTGGAAACGAAAATGGTTACTGGCATTTTGATGTTTTGTTTGAATGTAATAACCTATAAGTTTACGCTTAGGCTATTGAACGCTATGCTGTGAAACTTTTTTTTTTGTTTCTCCTTTACTGTCCCACTCTTGGGCAAAGGTCTCCCCCCATTTCTTCCAGAAACTCTTGCCTAGCGCCACCTCACACCAGTCGTCGCGGTACACATGTAGGTCGTCTCGCCAGCGCTTTCTGGGCCGACCGCGGTGGCGTCGTCCATCTTCAGGCACCCATTGTGTGCAGACCCGGTCATCCTGCATACGGCTAATGTGACCCGCCCAATCTCCTTTGAGCCTGGCAGCCTTTTTGCCTGCTACGCCTTATTTCTTCTCGCCCAAAACACACATTTACACCCCGTAAAATACTGAAGAATCCAGCCCCAATCGGCCTTCTGTCCTAACATACTTATTATTAATCGATAAAACAATCAACTTGCATATTAGTAACTAGCTTCTGTCCGCGACTTCGTCCGCGTTAAATTTCTTGTTCCCCCGACCCTTCCCGTCGCGTCGAATCGCCTACCCGTGCGATTTTCCCCGTTTTTGCAACATTTTTGATTACTGCTCCACTCCTCTTGGTTTTAGCGTGATGTTATATAGCTTATAGCCTTCCTCAATAAATAGGCTACCCAATACAAAATGAATTTTTCAATTCGGACCGGTAGTTCCTGAGATTAGCGCGTTCAATCAAACAAACAAACAAACTCTTCAGCTTTATAATATTAGTATAGATGTGTCCCTTACCTGACGCTGACAACAAGCTAGCTTGGCTGCCCCTGTGTCCGCTCTGCATGAGGCGACTCTCACGAGACTCCAGTTCGGCAGTACTCGGGTCTTTGCCGCACACACGAGCGTACTCTGCAAATAGAATTTCACTTTAAGCGACACTTTGTTCCTTAATACAGTCAGTGTATCCACAACGTACGTACGGCAACATATCAAGCTATACATGTCCAGTATAAGCTGATTGTTGCTATGTGTACCGTGTGGTGTCGGACGTACAGAATAGCAGTATCCAATTTCTTCCTGTGGGTGTCGTTAAAGGCGACTAAGGGTCTTACTAGACCTACCAGGGTCGCGAGATTTTGTCGAAAGAGATACCGTGTTCCTGGCACATGGGCAACTGAAGAAACACGGGTGGGTTTTAGTCAGTAAAAGTCTGACAAGCCCTCCCGCTCCGCCCCAGAGCGGGAGATGTCATTTGATGATTTCCCACCCATAAAAAAAGGGTTTTACTAGAGAATTGGCAGCAGCGTTCTCTATGCATTTTACCACCATACTGTGATCGCCAAACCGATTATGGCAAACCCTCCCAAATTGGGGGAGGTTTATGTCCAGCAGTGGACTTCTTTCGTCTGAAATGATGATGATGATGATAAGCTGACTTCTCATTGTACAATAAGCCTGTACAATGCGAGGTCAGGGTGCTTACTCTCGAATATAATTCCAATAGATCGACATTGGTCAAACGTCAGTTGGTTGAGTTAAACGTCAGGGATTGGCTGGACTCAGTGTGTGTCCAATGTCGATCTATTGGAAGTATATTCGAGAGCAAGCACCCTGGTCGAACTAGAAATGTATAGCTTGATATGTCGCCGTGTATGCCTACTTAGAATGTTTCTTGGATTTTTTGATAAAGGCAGACTTATACCTGCGGGGTTATTGCACACACTAACTATAGGAATGGCTTCATTTTGACATTTCAAAAACATGCATTGCGTTATTTACGATGTTGAGTAGACACATTTATTGAAAATAGGAAGCAATGGATTCGCAATAATCATTATCATCTGCCTAGCCTTTTCCCAACTATGTTGGGGTCGGCTACCAGTCTAACTAGATGCAGCTGAGTACCAGTATTTTATTACATGGAGCGACTGCCTATCTGACCTCCACAACACAGTTACTGGGTAATTTGATAACCCTCGGTAAGACTGTTTGTCAGACTTTCGGGCTTCTGACGACCCGTAACGACTTTAATGGAATGCAATGAATTATTAATATTCTTCTAAATTATTCAGACTGGTACACATTATTGGATCTTTTTAATATAGCGTTGATTATGAACTCTTCTCACCGTCATGTATCTCCATGAAGTCTTCGTACTTCAGGGCTTGGACTAGTTGCAGCAGGTACAGCAACAAGTCATCATCAGGGGCCTGCTTTAGACGGGAGATCGCGTACCTGTCATACATTATATTTTGTTTGAATGTTGATTTGGGAAAAAGTATTTCTTTTGTAGATTACTCATAAGTCTTTTTTGTTTTCTTTATTCATACAATGCAGATGGTAACTTTTCTACCACCAAGAAACCCTACCGTACGGGACCCTCAGTAACGAGACGGTAGAACAGCTACCGTCTCGTTACTGACAATTTTCAATTTATTTTGATTATATATTTTTACCGTACATTCATAGCGTTAACCTAGCAACCATCGTATTATAAGTAACTTCAGTAAAAACCAATTTAAAAAAGTTATGGTTTATTAATATCCATTCCGTGTGGTCCCGGACCTCAAGAATAGCACCATCCCATTTCTTACTGTGGTTGTCGTAAAAAGCAACTAAGAGTCTTACTAGAGAATGGGCAGCAGCGTTCTCTATGCGTTTTACCACCATACTGCGATCGTCAACACGCCTGTCAAGCGTGGTGAGCTGGCAAACCCCCAGCCTTTTCGTGGGACGCATATGGAAAAACATGTACGCGTGTCTTGTGCGTGTGTTACGCATGTGGGAAAATATTATTGCACCAATTTAATTGAAATGTAAAGTGACACAGGTTTGAATTAACCTAGATGGGGCGGGTCGCTACCTTACATTATAATTCCGATAAATCATCATCTGCACTAGTGATAAAAATATTTTAGAAATAGTTTATCTTTAGGCACAATCATTGTATAGGAAATTTAATACTGTATGCTAAATGTACTGTTTTTGTTATCGTTTTTATTAAATAAATGATTATTATTTATTATTAAGGTGAAAAAATTAAGCAATAGTAAACCAAGAAAGGCTAAGATAAACATTAATTATATTTATATCATTTATATTATTAATTATATGTAGTCATGAATAAAAAAGGGATGATTATTTTACAATCTGCAATTTGTAATATACGTGAGCCACTCAGAAAGTTTTGCGAAAATAAAATAAAAGTGTTCTATAGTGGACGTCTTTCGAATGATAATGAATATTTGTAAGCATAAGATCATGTTATCAATACATACTTTCTGACAGCGGGATGTGTAAACTTGGGCGTCAGCAACTCGAGCGCATCTTCTACGTCCATCGGCGCCCATTGCTTCATCAT
Source organism: Aporophyla nigra (assembly GCA_947507805.1). Taxonomy (NCBI): domain Eukaryota; kingdom Metazoa; phylum Arthropoda; class Insecta; order Lepidoptera; family Noctuidae; genus Aporophyla; species Aporophyla nigra. Next base: position 21,904,035 of record OX382308.1, on the reverse strand, counting down.
AGACAGCGCTTGCCGCACCTCACCTGCAAGGGAAACAATACAATAATAATATTACCAAGTTTCATTTGATAAGCAGACATAAGCTATCGTTGGATTGTTGGATCAAATGGTTGATACAAAAGTCAAAAGTAGTCTTCGCTAGTGCAGAGTTTCTTTTTGGAGTTTACTTCTAAAGAATCAATTTCATATACCTACACATAAGCCCGTTGGATGAAAATTAATGGGGAGAAAATCAGACTTTCTCCGTTACGTTATGCGTTATGTTTACTAATCTATTTTTTTATAGTTGTTCGTAAGAATTAAAATACAGACGTGGGTCGGAGCTGACACACATATTTTTTTTTCTGTAACACCGATCGGTCTGATCTTACTGCTCGTCTCAAAAATTCACCTCGTTTCGGTGAACCTTTCTCTAAAGTATAACATATAGTTATATTAGGTCGGGGAAAAAGTCTTTTCGCATTATAGTATGTATGAACTTGTAATAAAATCTCTTTGGCTATACTATTTGTATCTGGCTGGTTTTGGTATCATTGAAAGTTTAAATTTTAAAGAACATAATTCAAATTAGGAAAATGTGTGATTTTCATTTGTTTTTCGTACCGTCAAGATGAGTGAATCTAATGAAGAAATTCGATACATTTTAAAATTTTACTACAAAAAAGGTAAAAATGCAACGCAAGCCGCGAAAACAAATTGCGATGTTTATGGACCTAGTGTAGTGTCTGTGAGAGTAGCACAAATTTGGTTTAAGCGTTTTCAATCCGGAAATTTTGATGTCAAAGATGCACGTCGCTTTGGTCGCCCTATTACGGATAAAATGGATGCCATTTTTGAAAAAGTGGAGCAAGATTGGCATACCAGTAGTTACGACGTAGCTGAAGAACTGGAAATTGACCACAAAACAGTTTTGGCGCATTTGAAAAAAACTGGGTACCTACACAAAAAAGCTCGACATTTGGGTACCTCACGAGCTCACTGAAAGAAACCTAATGAACCGTGTACTCATTTGTGATTCTTTATTACGACGTAATGAAACCGAACCATTTTTGAAGAAGCTGATAACTGGTGATGAAAAGTGGATCACGTATGACAAGAACGTGCGAAAAAGGTCGTGGTCAAAGGCCGGTCAGGCTTCACAGACTGTGGCGAAACCCGGGTTAACTTGCAACAAGGTGATGCTGTGTGTGTGGTGGGATTGGAAGGGCATTATTCATTATGAGCTGTTACCACCAGGCAGGACCATCGATTCTGAACTCTACTGCGAACAACTGATGAGATTAAAGCAAGAAGTTGAGAGAAAGCGGCCGGAATTAATCAACAGAAGGGGTGTGGTTTTTCATCATGAAAACGCTAGACCTCACACATCTTTAGCCACCCAACAAAAATTAAGAGAGTTTGGCTGGGAGGTGTTAATGCATCCGCCGTATAGTCCTGACCTTGCACCTTCAGATTACCACCTGTTTCGGTCTCTTCAGAATTCTTTAGGCAGTCTCAGGTTAACATCACGAGAGGACTGCCAAAACCACTTGTCGCGGTATTTTGACCAGAAGTCCCAAAATTTATATAGCAATGGGATCATGTCCCTACCTACAAGATGGCAAAAAGTTATCGAACAAAATGGTACCTACATACTTTAGTTAAATGTTGAACTTTATTAGTTAAACTTTATTAAAAAATGTTTTGAATTTTCTTAAAAAATGCGAAGAAACTTTTTCCCCAACCTATTATATAGTTTTTTCATACAGTAATTTTAAAATTCAAACTGATCAAATATTCGAAACAAAGCGAGGAGTGTTGATAACTATCTATGTGATATTATACATGAATTTTAAAATGACAGTTGCCATCTGAGTAAAGAAAGCTGATAAATAAATGACTCCCTATGTGCGTTTTAATATGTAAATTGATACTAACTTAAACCAACACATTCATAAGATCTTTTTAAAGAAATATTCTAAGAGATTGAATTGTTGTATGGATTATAAATAAATTATGATTTTATGTTTTTTGTTTTCTCTTACACACGTTGTCTACATCTCGTTTTATCTTCTCTCGCAGGTATGTTCGAAAAGATTATTTAAAAATAAGCATAACCTTTATACGTATTTTTCTCTTCATTTCTTCTTGTCTGTTGATATGTGTGTACATAAATGGTAAAATAAATAAATAAATGAAAGAATGAGTCCCTGCAAAACGCTCACTTCATTTCTAACTATGATATTCAGCGTTACGTACAGGTATGAATAGTATTGTCCTCCTTTTAATTTTTGTGGGTGGGACATCATTAAATGACCTCTCCCGCTCTGGGCGGAGCGGGAGGGCGTGTCAGACTTTTACTGACTAAAACCCACCCGTGTTCCTTCAGTTGCCTATATAACTCTATCGAACAAATTCCGCGAACCTTGCAGGAGTATTGTCCTCCTGGGCCCTATCCAATAAAGCTGACAATCCGACAAGTCCGACATATGTCAAAAAGTGACAACTCGACAATTTTTCTGTTTAATAAAACTTACAGGCGACAAAATTGTCATGGTGGAAAATTCACAAATATGTCGGACTCTTTTTTTTTCTTAACATTTTTGTGTTTTATAAAACTTTATATGCGACAGCTGACAGGTGACAATTTGTCGTGAAAAACTTGTAAAATCTGCTTTATTAAACAGAAAATTGTCGTGACATGTTGACATATTTGTAGAATTGTCCGACAATTCTGACAGGCGCGTTACCCTCTGTCGCGAAATCATATTTTGAATTTTGAAGGTGTAAAAAAGTGTATTGAAAAAGTTTATTACAAAAAAATGGTACTTACATCGAGCAGTGAGAGTAGTGATGATGAATACTTGGAACAAATACAAACGAGGAGGCAACGACGATCATTTAAAAGCAGAATCAATTTCTCCTTCTCAATTACAGATTTCTGCTTTAAAGAAAAATTTAATTTATTTCATACATACCTACACAATATAATACATCATATCTAATTGATAACTTCTTTATTGGTTAACGGTCTAAATAAATAAAAAAAAATTACGGATTGATGAAGGATAAACTAGTTAAAATAAACTAAACCTTACCATGGTCCTTTTGCGCCAATTTTGCCATGTAGTGTCACGAAGGTATTTCCAGTCTTTATTGAAAATACCTAATGTTCTTAAGTTTTCGGCTATTTCCTTCCATTTATTTATTTTTACATCGTGGGTCAATTGGTCACTAAACTTCCCAAAAAGTATATTTTTACTTTCGTAAATAAGGCCCAAAATGGTAAGTTTTCTGTGCATTTCCATCTTACACGCGATCATAACACAATCGAAGTTACACTAGTGATTGTTTTATTCTTGTACTTTGATAATATCTTTTTCAATTTTACCCTCATCCAGCTTCATAAAACAAAATTCTTTGCAAATATATTATGTCAAAAGTCGACATAATTGTCACGACAATCCGACAATATTGTCACCGACAATTGTCAGAAATATTGTGACTGTGGTTTTTTGATATGTCGAGTTTTATTAAACGTGTTTTTACATTAAAAATATGTCAAGATTTCACCTGTCGATTTTTGACATATTTGTCACGTTTATTAAACAGCTTAAGCGCGACAATTCTACAATTTTGTCATTTTTTGACATATATGTCGGATTGTCAGCTTTATTGGATAGGGCCCTGGTGTGTTAATATTATCACAATGTGGTTACCAATCTGTTTTATGACTGCCAATTAAAAGGCTTCTAAAAACAGATTGGAAAAAAGAATGAGAACAGCACAACACAGCTACCAAAACAAGAAGAGAAAAACCCAGTATAACATTCAAGCTTAAACTAAATTCACATAACATATTCAATACAAGAATAAAAAGCAGAACAAACAAAATTTAAAAGAGAAGGCTTAGGTACTTTCTTCACTTTTTTTCTTTCTTATATTGTGAATATCGGATAAAACCAACTTATAACCTTATTTCAAGAATCTCTTCCTCAATTTGAAACTGAATCCGTTTCTTACACATAAAACATACCTTTACACCCTTTACACCGCATCATTCTAGTGTGTTTACTGATAGCAATAGTACACATTTTTATATCACTTGATTACTTATTATTTATTATGAACAAACATCCACTGTTTAGTCGATCGCGTCTTAACTCCCAACTGATATGACTTAGTTAATATTTGTATCAATGTAACCTTGAGTATTAAATACTATAACGATATCTTGAGTGACCGTTACTGTGTCGAATTTAGAATATTTTTTTAAAAACATAATTAGTCTTATTTCGCATGTAAATGGAAATAGGAAAGAATTTTTGTTCTTTCTTCAAGACTCTTTTTTGGGTTTATAGTCCTTTTTGCTAATGTTTTCAGATATATGTTGGGTCAGCTTCCAGTCTAACCGGATGCAGCTGAATATCAGTATTTAACTTGGACTTTTATTTGTCCTCCACTACCCAGTAACTGGGTAATACGATACCGCTTGGTAAGACTGGTTTTCAGACTTTCGGGCTTCTGAGTACCTGTAACGACTATCATCATCATCATCATTTCAGCCGAAAGACGTCCACTGCTGGACATAGGCCTCCCTCAATTTGGGGTGGGTCTGCCAAAATCGCCACGCTTGGTAGGCGGGTTGGCGATCGCAGTATGATGGTTAAATGCATAGAGAACGCTATTGCTCATTCTTTAGTAAGTCCTTTAGTCGGCTCTTACGACACCCACGGGAAGTGGCAGGCAAGAAATGCAAACGACTATCAAACATCTACCAAATGACAGCCAAAACCAACGGCTTAACTGCTTTCCATGACACGGAGGAGTTTTTATGTTATGGATGGTTTTTAGAGACGACTAAGTAATTAATATTATGTATAGAACATGTAGTAGGTACATTAATAAGACTGAATTAAACTCTGATGAGATGATAGTTGTTTTACTGTAAAGTGGGTGACCCAGAATAAATATCAGCTGGCCACACATATTTTGATAATACAAAAAGCGGGCATTTTGGTCAATAAAATACACAGGAATCTGTTATGTAACATTTGGCTAAAGTTATTAACTAAATACGTTATTAAATGGCTGTTTCCCAATACAGTTTCTGAGAAAGAAAGTAAACTAGCACATAGCCGATAAAACACCTTTCAGAATATTAAGTCAACAAACCATAGAAAAACAACAAGAAGACGATACAAATAAAACAAGAACCAACACTAGATACTCACAATCATATTTAGGTAATATCCTAAGTTCAGTCTCAATTTGTTCCTTCATTTCGAACAACACAATATCACACAAAAGTTCTTTTAAAACTACTAAGTTACGTGTATCGCCGATGCCATTACACCACAACTAACACAACGAGTTACCGAAACTCGTTGCGTAAAGACCACGTGTAGTTAAAGAATTTCGAAGGTAAACAAGTTAGTGTATATCGAAAAAATATGTAAATTCACTCATATAGTTAATGAGTTTGAACTCAAAAGTTCGTTGACTGTTCAAGGTGATTTCGACTTTAATAAAAGGTTGTTAAGATGTGTTTTGTATCGTGTCGATTTTGGGAGTAACGACTTTTCGTTTGGTTGAAGAAAATAGCGTGTGCCTACACAAAGCGTTTTAGAAAAAAAGCACGGTAGTCTTTAAGCTTTGTATGAATGCATTTTATTGATCAAGGCTTTTAATTGCCTTTAAATAAGGTTTATTAGCTGTTTTTTCCTTGTTTAGTGGGTAATTATTATCAGTGATCGGATAATCGGGCGCTAATATACCTAAACTTCACTTTTATTCCCACGAAAGAATAATACGGACATGCCTTTCAGAATCCTGGATCCTGGAATCGTTTGAAATTCTTGAGATTGCTAAAAATGTTACCTGCATATTTAACATAGTTAGAACTCGTTATGAAAATGAAAAATCCTTACATAGGTACTTCCTCGTACTTTCAAGATGGCTGTTGCTTGTTAAACCCTAATTGTATTTTTAGATTTAAAAATTAAACCGCCGCAAAAACTGAAAAGTAAAAAATAATAAACCTTAAAATTATGAGTCGGCGCTTTGAGTGATTTTTGTTCATTGATTTTTCAGCGCCGACTCAAAATTTTAAGGTTTCTTATTTTTTGCTTTTCAGTTTTTTCGGCGGTTTCATTTTTTGTTAAAAAGTTTTTATTTTATAATTTTTTGCCTAGCCAATGAAAATAGAATTATCAAAATCGGACTACTCTGTATAAAGTTACGCGTGGTTATACATTAGAATCAGTGAGTGATCAATCATCCCCTGTTTTCTGACCCTTAGGGTTTGATTTTGTTTTCCAAATTTATATGAGACCACTCTCGTAGTATACCCTTTCCAATAAAAAAAGAATTATCACAATCGGACTACTATGTAAAAAGTTATGCGCGGTCATACATAAAAAACAAACAAAAAAAAATATATACGCGTCGAATTGATACACTCCTCCGTTTCTTTTCGTCGGTTAAAAAGCCGATTCTAATGGAACTTTTAATTAACAATGAAAGTTTTTATGAGAACTGGTTTAGTGTTATTGATATGTAACCATTTGTTTTAAATAAAATAAAGATACTAAATCAAAATAACCACTGCCATAATCATTAAGATTTTTAGTAGTTTTTTTTTGGAAATTGTTCAATCCCGGGAACCCAAGATTACTTATTTATTTTTAAAAAGGAATGCCCATAATATTCTTTCGAGGGAAGAAGTTCAGATAGATATAAGCGCCTGATTATCCGATCTCTGGTAATTATACTCATTTTTATCACTGGAGACCTATTAGTTAGTACACAGACATTAGTGCTAAGCGCAAGATGTCACTTTTTTAGTGTTCCATACCCGATGGCTCGACTCTGTGAGAAGAAGTGGGTCATAATCCACCACGCAGCCCCAGTGCGGGTCGCGGTGCAATCATTTCAGCTATCATTATTTAATTAAGATATCTTATCGTTAACTTTATATAGTTGTAATAAAATCATTCAAGACGTATGCTTACAGGTCAATATTTTGACATCATAATTAATTCTTATAAAAAGAAAACGCCTTTGTTCAAACTTCTTGACTATATCTTTATGTTTTATAAACATGTAGATTACAAGCATGTTATATCTTATTTCGGAACAGCGGATATTGGATAACGCAAATACGAGTATTATCTCATAAAAATTTTGTGTCACATAGGAAGCTTTTTAGGGGCAATTTGTAAAAGTGACTTTGATAATAATAATATCTTAGGACATAACTAACACACCGTTATCTGATCCCAAACTAGGCAGAGTCTGTACTATGGCAACCAGACAACTGATAAACATACTTATATATTTCTAAATGCATACATATATTATGAAGCTGAAGAGTTTGTTTGTTTGTTTGGTTGAACGCGGTAATCTCAAGAACTACTTGTCCGAATTGAAAAATATTTTTGTGTTGGGTAGCCTATTTATTGAGGAAGGCTGTAGGCTATATAACATCACGCTACAATCAAAAGGAGCGAAGCAGCAACGAAAAATGGACGAAAACTGGCAGGCAATTTGATGCGATGGGAAGGGTTAAGGAAGCAAAAATTTGACGCGGACGAAGTCGCGGGCAGAAGCTAGGTATAGATAAATTACTGTCAGACACAGAACAAATAATTGTGCTCATCACACAAAGATTTTTCTTGGGTGGGAATCAAACCCACGACCTCCGTTTTAGCACTTAGGGTCACTAACCACTAAACTAACAGGCCAGACAAATATAAATAATATTATTAACTTATCACGCCTGTAACCCCCAAAGTGTTTGGCAGAGATGTACCTACTTGTAGAACACCCACATTCCTAAGTCCCATCTAATAGGGCGCAGCTTGAGCGCGAGCTAATTGCCATCAACTAATCCAGACTCTGGGTTGCTACTGAGTAAATTCTCATGGAACAACCCATACGTTGACAACGTTCACCCTGACTACTCGGCGGGATTTAATCGCGCACTGCATTTTGAACTTTCGGTGATGAACCTAGCCTTGAGAATCCAACAGAGTGGTTCCCAGCGCGTTGAAAAAACTCAGTTCTATTATCAACTCTCAGCGCTAAGTAGTGCGTTGAGGATCTAGTGTGCGAAAAAATCCTGCCGCGATATGTTTACGTTCGTGCGAACTTGAGTTTGTTCGACTTGGTAATTGAACACAGGACATTATGTTTGGCAGTAGCGCTAGCCACCACTATACTAACGAGACAGTAAAAAATATATAGGAAGTTGATCAACACGGGAGGTAAAAATGTATAACAGATTTGCTCGATTCTCCAAGTACACGTAACTCTGTCTCTCGGTCTCGGCCTCATGACAAAGAAGTACTAAAAAATAAGCGTTGATCGTCGAAAATCAAGCAAATCCGTTGACACCTTGAGATAACCTACCTCATTTATTTTATAATACGTACCGGGAAAGAGAAGCACAGCTCAACTACACAATTATGCGTCCGAAAGAAAAATATTAAGTTGAGGAAGATTTATGAGATATGAAGGGGAAATCCTTCGATAAGGAAAAACTGCTAAATATTCGTACACTGCATAATTAATAGCACGAATATGCAGGTACCTGATCCAAGACCTAGATCCATTATAATGTTGCTATATTTTATTTGCTTTATTTACCTTTTTATGGCCTTTTATGATATAGCACGACGTACACTCGAGAGCAATGAATCCGGGTCACTTAAAGAATGTTAAAAATCTCGGAAACTAAAAATGATAGGTTAATGCAATAAATTGTATTTAATAGACAATGTAATACTCCTTAAATGAAAGTAAAAAAAATATGAGTCACCATACATTTTATTAACACAAAATTACATAAAGAAAAAAACTGCTGATCTCTCCTTAAAACAATAAAAACTTTTTTGCAAAAAAAAACAACCGACTTCCTTAAAAACACTACAAAGTGAAAAATAACTTTAATTTCGGTAGTCGGTGTCTTAGGATCTGTATTTATGGTTTTTTTGCCACCGACTTCCGAAATTAAAGTTATTTTTCACTTTGTAGTGTTTTTAAGGAAGTCGGTTGTTTTTTTTTGCAAAAAAGTTTTTATTTTTAAATTTTTAGTTGTGGTATTCACCCTGCACTAATTCCAAACAAACAATGCATATTTATGCGATAGCAGAAATCGCGGTTGATTTCCTGTCATTTTTTAAAGAGTTCCGGTGTCTGTCTCCCGAACTCATCATCAGATCTATATGAAAATTATATGGGACCATTTCGGAATAAACCCCTTTCGAACAAAAAAAGAATTTTACAAATCCGTCTATATATGACGGAGTTATGCCCGAACATACATAAAAAAAAAAAAAAAAAAAAAAACATATAAACATCCGAATTGATAACCTCCTCCTTTTTGAAGTCGGTTAAAAATAGGAAACATGAAATTTTTGAACTTTATTACGATTTTCTTGAATTTTAATACTTCGTATTGCCTCATCGTGCTTCCATTACTGCGTTTACGCGGTTTGGCATGCTGTACACCAAGTTCCTTATACGATTTTGGGGAATATTCTCCCTTTCCTCTGTGAGAGCAATTTTGAGCTCACGAAGCGTGATTGGGGGAGGGTTTCGTTGTTTTACGCATCTGCCTAGCTCGTCCCAAGCATGCTCGATCGGGTTGATATCCGGGCTGCGCGCTGGCCACTCCATACGAGTAATGTTCATCTCTTGAAGGTAGTCATTCACAATCCTACCTGTATGAGGTCGGGCATTGTCATGCATAAATATAGCATCCTCACCTAAATTGACCATAAATGGACCAACGTGATCATTGAGGATTTCTTCCACATATCTTACGCTAGTTAAAGAGCCGTTTTCTATGATTACCAGCTCTGTGCGACTTTCAGAAGAAATTCCGGCCCACACAAGTACAGACCCACCACCGTAGGCTACTTTTTCTTCGATGCATGCTTGCTTGAATCTTTCCCCTGGCCTTCGATACACTCTATGTCTTCCATCGTGCTTGTAGAGCATAAATTTTGATTCGTCGGAGAACATAACTTTTGACCAATCTTCAATACTCCAATTTACGTGGCTCTGGGCATATCTTAGTCTTGAAATACGATGCCCACGCTCCAGTTTAGGGCCGTTTGCAGGTCTAAGGGGTTTTAAGTTAGATTCAGCAAGCCGACGTCTTACTGTCCATGCACTTGGGTTACTTCCTCCGAGGCGTCGAAACTGATTTGTGAGTTCAGTTCCTGTGAGAAAGCGATTTCGAAGCATGGTGTTCACCAAGTATCGGTCTTCTCGTGCTGTGGTACACCTGGTTCTGCCCGTTCCTGGTCTGCGTAGGTTAGAACCAGTTTCTTCGTAACGTCGGAGAACTCTTTGTACTGTTGACAGCGACACACCGACAGTCCTGGCTGTATCGCGCTGACTCCGGCCGGTTTCCAGCATTGTAAGTATTCTGGTGCATTCTTCAGGCGTAAGCGACATAATTTCAGCTTGAATAATGAATATAGAGCACTATCAACATGGTTTATGTACCCACATAAATGACAGATAACAAACAAAAGCAAAACCAAATGCTGTAATTTCGTAGTTCCATCTTCGAAAGTGGCCCTTTTTCAAATTTGATTTTTTTATGATATAACTTTACAATAACTAAGAAGTTTTAATACCTTCATTTAAGGAGTATTACATTGTCTATTAAATACAATTTATTGCATTAACCTAGCATTTTTAGTTTCCGAGATTTTTAGGATTCTTTAAGTGACCCGGATTCATTGCTCTCGAGTGTAATAGTAAGGTGAATACCGGGTTTTTTTATTTGGGAACCTGTATGGATGATTGTTTTTATTGTCATAAAGCAAATACAATCTGTGTTTATTGTATAAAATCTAGAACCTACTGGTTGGGAGACTTCACGTTTGTTATAAGTGCCTACAAAGCTACAGTAAACATTTTTTATGCTATTTTTTATTTACTTCTTTGTTTCGTTCGCGTTGCGTGTTATTAGGATAAAAGTTATTGTATTCTCTTCACTGTTATAGATAGTTCAATCCATGAAGACGCGTTTCACTCTTTGAAAAATGGACTGAGAACGGTTAAAAACAAAGGAAAGGGGCGCAGTGGGGCGCTTCATCGTGGATTGAACTATCTGTACTTATTCAAACATCAATAGCGGTATGGTTGTGATATTTGTGTAAGGACACGTCATCCGTACTTTGTGCAAAGTGGCATCAAAATCAGATCAACGTCTGAGTGGCATATTTTTTGTTGAGAAAAATGCATTTTATAATCTACATACAGGATGGACAAGGATGGTTCTCAAGAGCAGGTAGGTAGGTCTTAGCCATTATAGCTACAGGAAGACGTTCTTAGAAGACTGTCTTTAACTTTTTTAAGATTATGATCTGCATTTACAGACTTTGAAAAAAAATTTGTCAACAATTACTCAAAAAGTTAAGGACAGAACGATTTTTGTAGATACTAAATAAGAACCTTTGAAAATCCTGTAACAGAGGTGTAGATGATAATCCGTACATAAATATCAAAATCGTATCGCTATTGGTCCAGAGACTTCTTTCCATACAAAGCTCTATAATACAGTCTCCTTTCATGACGATTCCGGCGTTAATCACAGGTATCCAATATTTCATTTCCTATTTAAACCCTTTATATGGTCAATTATTAAAAAATCCTTCCTTAGAGCTTACCATCTTTATAAAATGAACTTTTGTGCAACATTTCATTTTCTAGACCCAATGCATTTTTATCTACTTAGATATCGAACGTGAGATGGGCGGACGACATTGTCGCCATCGCGGGCAAAACCTGGCACGAGCGTGGAGATTGGCACAAGAAAAAAGAGGCCTATGTAGCAGTGGGTGAAGTCGGGCAGTGGATGATGACGGTGAAGAGATAACATACCTGGCCTGTTCCAGTTGACGCATTCCAAAAACTTCGTGAGCGCTCTGCGATGCGACGATAAATAGAATCTGAAAACAAAGAGCGTTTTTAATATTTATGAAATGTAATTTTTTTAGGTGCATTTTGTGGTCTTTCTGAACATTATGAAACAGTTTTAGACATCGTCTCATGTACTACTTATGCAAATAAAAAATAGAACTATAGATTGCAATGTACTTATATATATGAGAGGTGAATACAATTTGATAACCAAAAAGAAGCATATGTATCGAAGTGTAGAGTGTAAGCCGGTGGGTACCTGAACTTCCACAGCAGGTCCTGGTCGGTGGCGGTGAGCGGGCGCGCGGGCGGCGCCGCCACCAGCGCGCCCAGCTGGTCGCGCTCGGCCGCCGTGGGCTTGGCGTCGCGCCCCGACACGCCCGAGCGCAGCGAGCGCGCCAGCCGGTGCTGCTTGCTCTCCACTAGGTTCTCCTGCTCCACGATTGGATACCAATTGTTAGCTCGTTTTTTTTGTATGTGAAGGTCAGTGAGTGAAGAGATTTGGCGTGAAAATCGGGGCAGTACTAAAATCTATACTAATATTATGGTCCGAAGTGAAAAATTATTTTTGTGTTGGGTAGCTTAATTATTGAAGAAGGCTATAGGCACACCACGCTACAATCGAAAGGAACGGAGCAGCAACGAAAGTCATTTATTTTATAACAAAAAACTTTGTGTTGAAACATTTTAAGTAAATCATGGAACAAATAAATAATAATAAAAAATACTACATTCACTGCATTCATATTTAGAATTCATCACGTGTTTAAAATATAACATTATCACTAGTAAAACATATATGTCAAAAATATATAACAAAAACATTAAATAATAATACTGCATTAAGATTAAAACTGGCAGTCAATTCGATGCGACGAGAAGGGTCAGGGGAGCAACAATTTGACGCGGACGAAGTCGCAGGTAGACGCTAGTAATGAATGAATAATCATGCTACCACTCGACATATACATATGTACAAAGCACCCCACGCTTTTTTTAACCGACTTCAAAGAGGAGGAGGTTCTCAATTCGGATGTTTATATTTTTTTTTTTTTTTTATGTATGTTCGGCCATAACTCCGTCATATATAGACGGATTTGCAAAATTCTTTTTTTGTTTGAAAGGGGTTTATTCCGAAATGGTCCCATTTCATATAGATCTGATGATGAACTCCAGAGATAGACACCGGAACTCTTTAAAAAATGACAGCAAATCAACCGCGATTTCTGCTATCGCATAAATATGCATTGTTTGTTTGGAATTAGTGCGGGGTGGATACCACAACTAAAAATTTAAAAATAAAAACTTTTTTACAAAAAAAAAACAACCGACTTCCTTAAAAACACTACAAAGTGAAAAATAACTTTAATTTCGGAAGTCGGTGGCCACAAAACCATAAATACAGATCCTAAGACACCGACTTCCGAAATTAAAGTTATTTTTCACTTTGTAGTGTTTTTAAGGGAGTCGGTTGTTTTTTTTTTGTAAAAAAGTTTTTTTCCATTATTTTCCACTTTTTAGTTAGGTTTTCTAAGGAAGCGTGTTTTTTAGTTTTTTTTTTTAACTATTATTGTTTTCCTTATGATGAGAATAATGTAGTGTAATGTAATTCTGTATGGGCATGCCGGACGTAAAGTTTACACCGTCCCATTTCTTCCCATGAGTGTCGTAAGAAGCGACTAAGGGACTTACTAGTGAATAGGCAGCAGCGGTCTCTATGTATTTAGCCACCTTGCGATCTCCAACCCGTCTGCCAAGCGTGGCGATTATGGCAGACCCCCCTTATTTGGGGAGACCTATGTCCAGCAGTGGACGTCTTTCAGCTGGAATGATGATGAACTCACTAGGATACTAGTGGCGATGCAATCATGGTCGCACTGCCAGAAAATTTATGGTTGATCAATCGGAAGCCTGATGAGATACCCACCGTAAAGCTGTATTTATTTTGCTGGTAGCTCGACCATGATTGCGCCACCGTGGTGTCTTAGTGAGATACAAGCCTTTTTTTTTTTGGATGGGCAATCATTAAATGACTTCTCCCGCTCTGAGCGGAGCGGGCGGGCGTGTCAGACTTTTACTAACTAAAACCCACCCGTGTTCCTTCAGTTGCACATGTGCCTAGGTCACCGTGTCTCTTTCGAACAATCTCGCGACCCTGGCAGGCATCGGTCCTAGCAAACCCTTTCAGTTCTGCTGACATCTCTTTGAGGCGCGCGTGGAACACTACGCGCCGTCAACACAGGTCTGGTTCTTACCAGGCGGCGAGCTACCCATTGCTCGCCGCCCGCAAGCTCGCGCCTACGGTGGCCGGAAGTCCGCTATCGACTCCGAGATACAAGCCTAATTATGAATTAATAAATGATTATGCTCCCGCTCGAAGTCTCGCTCTATAAAAGAGAGCGCACGAAGTGTAGTTCGCGTTATCGCGACAATGTAGCCGTAACAATCATCATTTGCCTAGCCTTTTCCCCACTATGTTGGGGTCAGCTTCCAGTCTAACCGGATGCAGCTGAGTACCAGTATTTTACATGGAGCGACTGCCTATCTGACCTCCACAACCCAGTTACTGGGTAAAACGATACCCCTTGGTAAGACTGGTTGTCAGATTTTCGGGCTTCTGACGACCAAAAACGACTGTCTAAGATCTACGAAAGACAGCCGGTCGTAACTATATGAAAGGAAAACTACTTGTCGTTGTGATCTTGTTCTCCTAATCTAACTGTAATTTTCTATGTACTGTCTTCATTTATTTTTGTGCCTTATATATTTAGTATGTATGTATTTATGTATCTATTATTTAGAATATAAATATCTGTGTAGCAATTTTAGTACATTGTATGTTTACACCATTGACAAACCCATTTTATGTCCAGACTTATTACTGTCCATTCCATGGTTGCCTGGAAGAGATCGCATAAAGCGATAAGGCCGCCCATTGTATATTTTGTAGTCTTTGTAATGTTTTTTTGTTTTGTATTTTAATGGTGTACAATAAAGTATATATAAATAAATAAATAATAAATAAATAATAATGTAGTGTTTGGATTTAGCGTGTCTTGCTAACCACTGCAACAACTGTTAGCCAGGGGCTACAGTGGTGACCTCTCAGAAAAAAAACGTCGAGAGAATGAAGGGAAGTGAATGCCACTGATATTGCCTCGGAATCAATAATTTCATCACAGAAAATAACATTGGAAGTGAATTAAATTTGTGTGACTTTTTATAGTATTTTTTTTGCGTCATTCTTGTCAGCGTCAACTTTACTCCACGAATTAAGTAATTAAGTAAATTGTATTTCCTCAAAAATGTGTACACATACAGAGATAAAAACATGCATGCAGGATAACATTAAAAACATACAGGTTTCGACATTTTTGCCACAGATTATGCCATGCAAATATGAATAATTATGATTTATGACGAGAATCTCGTGAAAGCTGAGCAAGATATAAAAATCAAGTTTCTTGACTTAGCACACGAGGTTGTCGACATGTAGGACATGGATCCAGCAATTTACCAATAATTGTAACAGTAAATGGGCTAATAGCGAAGAGCCTCGACCAACACCTCAGGAGGCTCTCATTGCGCGGCTGGGTCAAGAGTTTGCTTCAGAAGACAGTACTCCTGGACACGGCAAGCATAGTCGGGAGGTTCCTCTCTTTAGAACCCTAACCACCGGCAGCTTGGACCCGCATCCTGTTGCCGGTGGGCTACATTTATTAATATTTTCAATTCTTTTTTGTAAAAATATTTAAAAATGTAGCTTTTATGTAAAAATATAAATAAATGATGACTTTTAAAGTAAATTACTAAGCAGTAAAATAATTCTGGCTTTACTCAAATACTCACATGCATTTTTCGAATATGGAAACTAGATTCTATATTAGTAACTCCTCACACGGCGAAGTCGCAAGCAGAACTAGTCGTGACATCTCCGACATTATCTGACATTTATTGGGGTATTTGAAAAATTGATTGATATAACCTCTATTTGAATTCATGCAGACGGGAACTGACGTAAATAGAAAAACGTGTAAAACTCGCATTAAAATTAAATTGCAGCGATGTCTGCCAACGTCATTTCTTTTTTTGAATAATACAATCTATATATATATAAATTAATCACTATTTCCCTTGGTCACGCCATCACGCGTGAACGGCTGGACCGATTTCACTTTTTTTTTTGTTGTGTTTGTAATTGTCAGGAGAAGGTTCTTATGAAAGAAAAAAAATTGCGGGGAAAATTAGAAAAAGAACTCTTATTTAAGAATACTTAACAGCTATATAATAGGACAATGTAAACTTTTTTAATGTAACATTATGACATTTGACATAGAATTGACAGAATGCGTGCTCAAATATCATCAAAGAGACAGGACAACGTCTGTCGGGTCAGCTAGTAATGTTATAAAATATTGTAAAAATAAATAATAGTTTAGTTTATAATAGTTCAAATAAGTAATAGATCCATTATTTTGTACTTTTTAGTTTGGTTTCAATGGAACACGCTTCCATTGAAACCAAACTAAAAAGTACAAAAGTTTTTAGTTTTTTTAAACTATTATTTATTTTCAATTTTTAGGGTGTTTCGAATTTTGAGACGTATGTCAGCGTAGTTTGTGACGTATGTCAGCGTAGTTTTCGAAGACAGTTTTATTGCTGTCCTGGTAACCCTGGCAAGGATAATGGCACAAATTAGTTTGTGACGTATGTCAGCGTAGTTTTCGAAGACAGTTTTTTTGCTGTCCTGGTAACCCTGGCCAGCATAATGGCACAAATTTATGAAATTGCATTGTCATCGGTCCTTGACAGGTGTGCAAAGTTTGAATGAAATCTGGTCGTTTAAAGTGGGTCAAAATCGCGCTATAAGGAGTCGGTTACAAACAAACATACAAGTGAAGCTAATATAAAGCGTGTAAAAACAATTTTTTTTTTCGTTGTCTACTCTCAACAAAATACAGCTGTATTTTTAAAATGAATTCAATCTATTATCACAGATTTTTTTCAATTAGATGTTTCTTTCAGCCACGGTTATTTGCAAACCAGTAAATCGCAGGTGCGTTGTCATCCTAGGATAAGACTGTAATGTCTCACATGGTTGTAATAGCACCAGCACCCTATTCAGGTGAGGGCCTTGTGCCTAATAACAGCCGCACGGGTCTCTCAATCAGGTTAAACTACGCTTACCGCGGTTGGTCCGTCGATGGGAGACCATCTTCACATACCAAGACCCCTTCGTGCCTCGAAAAGTCGTTGATACCGACTGTAATTCGTTGATCTTTTGACAGTCGTTACGGGTCGTCAGAAGCCCGAAAGTCTCCAGCCTTACTAAGGGTACCGTATTACCTAGTTACTTGGTTGTGGAGGTCAGAGTCTTCCTACTGACGGTTTATATGGGTAGTTCATATATATATATTTTTTGTTTTTATTTAACTGCTTTTGTTAGTTTATTTTTATTTTCTTTTCATTTCATTTATTGTGTATAAGTATCATTTGCATCGTATATGTAAGCGGGCACGCCCTTTATGCCTAGAGGCTTTATTAAGGTTTTAAGTTCTGTTTACGATTTTGTTTTATTATTATTTCAGCTTGAGTTTAGTTTTCAATGTTTTGTTGGTATATTGGCGTGTGCTAGCTGACATATGGCGAATAATGTATGTTTTGTTTTATAATATTAATAACTTACACAATACTGTATAGAATCAAGTTCTTCTAACTTAACAGACAGCTGTGCTGCTGGGGAGCTTGTTCCGCCACTTCTTCTTCCCAGCTAAAGCAATAGGAAGTGTCGAAGGGCGGGCGTTTTGGGGGGACTGTCTCATGTAACTTTGACGTTCAAAAAGTGCTGACTCTCAGCCTAGTTTGATTAAATGACTTTTGATTTTGATTTAGATAGATCGTCGCTCCATGTACTCCGGTTTTACTGGAAGCCAAACACAACACTGTTGGGAAAAGTATAGGTAGATGATGACCCTATTCAGTAGTACTTTCCCGGGCGAGGTCTAAAGCCCTGTAAATTATCCGAAGGCTTCCGCTATGTTAACAATGTTGCCCATGTATTGATCCACATACCTGTAAGATCTCATAGTCTGGCACGGTGACGATCTCGGCTTGAGCTCTGAACTGGTACATCTCATCACCGTCTTGTTCGTAGTACACCACAGCATGCTGCAACAAGATCAATGCTAAAACACATATTCCGAAAATTTTGGGAGAGCAATACGTATGGTATACTATTCACCAGCAAAAATATTAATTTGTTAATTTGTTCGCAGTCTTTTTATTCCTTTGAAATACTATAAACTTTATATGATTGTTATTCCTTTTAGTATTAGGAATTACGATGACCTAAAAGTTTACTGTATGTCTGACGATGAACGGGCTAATCTTACGACCCAGTGGTTCTCGCATAATGACAAAACGAAATCGCTGCAGGCCCAGACGGAGATGGAGATGGTGGGATGAGCTGGACTCTTGTAATAATCATATAATATAAGGAATCATAAATCATCGATTGTATATAATCAAGTTTTTCTAACTGGACAGACAGCTGTGATGCTGGGGATTTTGATGCGCGCCTTCTTTTATCCAGCTAAAGCAGTTGGAGGTGGTGAATGAAAGGCGGACGTTTCTGGGAGAAAGTCTCATGTTATTTTGACGTGCAAAAACTGCTGATTCTCATCTTAGCTTGAATAAATGCCATTTAATTTTGATCGTTAAGAAAACCCAATGTTTACTGTTTTTTTTTTGTTTGGAACCCGCGATCAAGATATTGTCCTAGATTTTCTTAAAATCCTTGTTTTTACGAGACACGCTCTGTTTTGCGTCAACTACCAAGTAACAACCTTCAACTAAGAAATGTATAGAACATTAACAGATAGTGCGATACTATTTTTATTTTTAGTGTAAAATAATAAAAGGTCAATGCACATAATACACGTCATACGGGGAAGCTATTATTCTGACTAGTGACTAAAACATGTCCATATAGGTCACCAGTTTAAAAGCTAAGCAACGTTGTTTGAAATCAATCACTTAAAAAAAATGTATAGGTTCAAATTGTATTAGCTAGCAAAAGTCCTTAGGGGTAATTGCGTAAGCTATCAGTAGGAATTGGTTTCATATTGATAGTTAAACAACATTCATTGCGTTATTTACGTTGTTGAGCCGACAATTTATTCGAACAAATGACGCCGATACTAATCTCATCTGTGGAGTTTCGGTAGCTAATTTAATGTGTAGGAGCGTAGTGTCGCCCCCCAGCTAGATGGATTGACGACTTAAAGAGAGTGGCTGGGACAGACTGGATGCGGAAGGCAGAGGGCAGCTTGTTGTGGCGCAACATGGGAGCTATGACCAGCAGTGGTAGCACTAAAAAGAATAACCAGTTAATACTCACAATAATCCCATCAATTTGCACTGTAGGAAACTCAACCATCAAGTACATATAGTCAGAACTGCGCTTTTCTTTCTCGTTGATCATCTCAATCTCTCTGAATGTTAGCCTGTCGAGCCAGTCCACCTGTCAAGCAAAATAACACTTTATTACAACAAGTTATAGTAATGATTTTGATCAATCAAATAAAACGTTTTGTGATGTTTGAGTAATCATTATTAAGTTTGGACTTTATTTTAAAAAGGTAAAGTCGTTTTTTTTGTGCACTTTTTTACAGTATTGTTTTTGTTAGATCGCCAACAACTGAACTTATTTGGAAGAATGAGGGTCATCTCAATGCAGATGTTATTGTGACGTCAACAAGTAACTACGGGAAGCAAGATTTTACTTACACTTATCAGAAAATAAGGCTAACAATGTCAATATAGCAAACGGTACCTATTGTTTTTTTTTTTTTAGAATAGTAATTTTACCGGTTTTTTCTTAGGATACCTACTAAAAAGGTACGGAAAGGGTGAAAATACTTTAGGGAAAACTGGTGAAAACTCCATCTAATCGCGACCTTATAGATGTGCCGCCGGTAGTGATGGGCAGTGGATAAATACTCGGAGGATAAATACTCTAGTAGGTATTTATCCGAAACGGATAAATGACAATTTGACAAAATTTTCGTTAATGAAACTTGAGATAGTATTTTTCCGCTGTTTTGGATTGTGGCGGAATATCATCCTCACAGATAAAGTAAGGCACGTAGGGTATTTAGAATTATTGTGTCCGAACAAACTTTTATATGTACCCACTATGTATTAATTTTTGCAACAGATTTTGTATATAAGGAGCCGACTTTTTGAAATATATTCTTTTCCATACTCAACTCGTCTTTGTGTCTCAACCTCCATAACCTGCGTATCCGTCAGTGGTGACCCCGACGTGATACTCAGTAAGTCTAAATACTCAATAAAAACGGATATTTATCGAGTATATATCCATTTTTAGTATTTATCCGGATAAAATCCAAACACTAGCCGCTGGCATCTTTTATCTGACTGCATCTATAAATAAAGAAACGCGGAAACATATTCTGGTGTCAAGGTCCGACACCTAATTTTGAGAATTAGGTAGTCAGACAATTATCACAAAGACACAATTAATGTGTGATCACTGCATGGCGGTGTGTTGGCTGGGCATCCCGGAAAAATAACTGTTTGTATCAATCTACTCCAACAATGAACATGGATAATGGGTGCTACAGGCCAATATGTACCTTTAAAGATAAATTACTTCTGGGCATGAGGTCCTTGCTTCGGTGTTCAGGTTGGGAAAAGTGTTATTGGGTTTTACCAACAGGAATTTCTCAGTAGCAGCCCGGAGGCTGGAGCTGGACTCTTTTAATAAAGATTGGTCCTTGGCAGCTCTGGATAGAGAGAGAGAGAGAGAGAGAGAGAGAGACGTGGTAAGAGAGTAGGGAGGCCTTTGCATATCAGTAGGACATTAATGGCTTATAATAATTATAAATAGCCCGGAGGTGCCGGAGGCTACATTTGTGCTCGGTTGATGGCCATAGGCTCGCCACCACAAAGGACTTGAATAAGGCGAATGTGGGTGTACTATAGCTCCACCTCTGCTAAAGGCGTCGACTATTACAGGCGTTATTTAATCATCATCATTTCAGCCATAAGACGTCCACTGCTGGACTTAGGCCTCCCTCTTGGGGGGCTTTGCCATAACCACCACGCTTGGCAGGCGGGTTGGCGTTATTTAATGTGCAGTAAAAAAATCCATCAGTGAGTTTACCCATAACAGAACTGTACTAACCGTCATGAAGACCAGCCGTAAGTTTTTAATCATAATTTGTTCTTTTTCCAAGTAATTAAATTCCGAATTAAATGTCAATGTTTGCCTTACTTGGCAAGAGACCGCACCCCACAACACAGGGAATGACATGACAGCAGTGCGGCAGCAGTGTGCGGTCTAGGGTATTTCTAAAAATGTAGCACCTAAAGCTTTTATGTAATCTGTACCTACTAGCTCTCTTTAATATTGTACCGTGTTCTTTTTTCTTTCAAACTGAATAAAGTTTTTATTCAAATCAAAATCAAAAGTCATTTATTTAAACTAGGCTGAGAGTTAGCACTTTTTGAACGTCAAAGTTACATAAGACAGTCCCCCCAAAACGCCCGCCCTTCGACACTTCCTAGTGCTTTAGCTGGGAAGAAGAAGTGGCGGAACCAACTCCCCAGCAGCACAGCTGTCTGTTAAGTTAGAAGAACTTGATTCTATACAATTGTAAGTAGTAAACATTAAGAGACACAAAAAATTAAATTAAATGATTTGCCAATGTCAGCTAGCCAACCCAATATTCCAAAAAATAAAATGAAATCTATACTCAAGCAAAAGCAAAAAATATTTATATAATTTAAATATAGGTACCAAAATAAAAGCCTCCTGGCATAAAGGGCGTGACAGCTTACATTATGCAATGCTGAATCACGTTCACATAGCTGTTACGACCCGAGTTACAACTCGACTATTTATTATTTGTTCCAAAAAGGATACTTTGACTTAATCTTACACATGCTTCGCACCGAACAAGTTTTTTTACTTTTTACTTATGACACATTTTATGCCATTATTTGTCTCGAAAAACCTGCATCTGCATCGATTCTCGAATACCTATAGTTTAGGATTTAGGTATGGTCGTGACAAGTTCATCGCCATTACAATAGAATCATTATAATGAATGAGTTTTTTTTTAATAGAGAAGAAATCAGTTTTCATTCTAAAACGAATATTACTTAAGTTAATTAACATTAAGTTGCCTATTTCATTACACTAAGCTTTTATGTTTAGAATTGCCCAAAAACTTCGTACTATTTTCGAACAATAGAAATATTGACATAGACAGAAAAGCAAGCGGCATGCTTGATTATTTTTATAGAAATTCTTTATTATATGACATTTGTTTACATTCACGTATTACCTACGCAATATATCCAAGCACTAATGTAGAATACTCATAATTGTATGTGAAGTTCTAAATAATTAATTGTTAAGTATCCTAATTACTTGTAAATACCCAATAATTAGGTCGTTCCTTCAACCGGGCGCATCATCAATAAACTCCCAGATACAAATATCAATGCGGAGAAAGCATTTTGTTTGAAAACGTCAACAAATACATATCGACGCTTGAAAGGCGAAATTGAAGCTAAGCGCCATAGTAGCCCTATGGCGCTTAGTCAATTTCGCCTTTCAAGCGTCGATATCATGCCGCACTGTGCCTCGGAAAGCACTTTAAGCCGTTAATCCCGGTTGTTATATGTACATCATTGGGTAACAAGACATTGCTTGGTAAGACTGATAGTCTGACTTTCGTTCTTCTACCCGTAACGACGGTCAAAGATCCACTAAAGACAACCGGCACGTGTACCTTAACGTGCATTGCGAGGCACGGAGGGGTCTCGGTACGTAAATATGGTCACCCTTCCATCGACCGACCGCAGAAAACGTAGCCTAACTTGTTCGGTCTACCCGAGTGGCTATTACTCAGCCACATGCCGCTCGTGTATTTGATAACTAAAAAAACTTGCAGCAATTCAATAAAGTAGGTAAACATCCACCAGACTTTAATACAGTATGTACTAAGTTCCTATAGTTACATATATTGCATACATAGGAATGTATCTGACATGCCAACAGAGTTGCAGGGGGTCACAAGTACGAGATAACTATATCTTGCTCCCTCTTACGTCATTTGACTCAGTTCGTCACTGTTATAACTTTCTACAATGAGCACAATTTTG
The DNA here is from genome assembly GCA_947507805.1 of Aporophyla nigra. Taxonomy (NCBI): domain Eukaryota; kingdom Metazoa; phylum Arthropoda; class Insecta; order Lepidoptera; family Noctuidae; genus Aporophyla; species Aporophyla nigra. The sequence continues at coordinate 21,880,914 of OX382308.1, read as the reverse complement.
CTCAGGCTATTGTAAAACTCTCCCAATCATACATACATACATACATACAACTCACGCCTTTTTCCCTTAGGGTTAGGCAGAACGTACGTACGTGATCGAATCAGAAATGATGAGATCCGTAGGAAAACCAAGGTTACCGACATAGCCCGAAGAATTGCCAAACTTAAGTGGCAGTGGGCAGGGCACATTGCTCGCAGAACAGATGGCCGATGGGGTTGGATGGTTCTGGAGTGGCGACCGCGTACTGGAAGACGTAGCGTTGGAAGGCCTCCCACAAGATGGACCGATGACCTGGTGAAGGCCGCAGGAATAAGTTGGATGCGAGAAGCACAGAACAGGTCGAAGTGGCGGTGCTTGGGGGAGGCCTATGTCCAGCAGTGGACGTCTTTCGGCTGAAATGATGATGATGATGATAGGCAGAACGCCACCTGCTACGATCCTTACATACTCCTTTTGCCTCGTTTAAGTACATGCATCTGGTCATACACGCACGACGGTCACCAGTACTAGGAAACTGACCCTTCTGAGGAACATCACGAAATCAATAGTCATTTATTCAAATTAGGCTGAAAATCAGAACTATTTAAACGTCAAATTTACGGACGATTCCCCAAAATGAATGCGGAAACGATAAAGAGAAATAGGATATTCTAAATTTTCATTCAGATTTTATCCTTTACTTAGTAAGAAGGACAATGAGCGACATTTGCTAAAAAAAGAACTTGTTTTCTAAGATCGGGTTAAAAGTTGGTATTTTGATGACCTGAGATATCAAATAACATTTACTTATCGTGCCTGATCTAAAGATCGGCGGAAAAGATAACTATGCCCCCTAGTTGTGTGCAGTGCGCATTAATATGCGTATTGCTGATCAGTGTTTTTCTTTTTGTTAAAATTAGATTCTAAAACATTAGAATTGCAAAAAACACGACGTTCACTGTATCAAAAACCATTTTTTTTACATAATCAGGAGTTATATCAACCTGCCAGGGTCGCGAGATTTGTTCGAAAGAGTTACCGTGGCTCTGGCATATAAGCAACTGAAGGAACACGGGTGGGTTTTAGTCAGTAAAAGTCTGACACGCCCTCGCGCTCCGCTCAGAGCGAGAGACTTCATTTGATAATAATTACTACTTAATTCATACATTTTGCTTATGCTGGCGATATCGGCGATCGCATCCACACTCGTCACATTCGTTCAAAGTACGAAACGAGTGGGTATCACACCCCTTGCATTCGTCGTTCAGGTAAACAGACAAAAGAAGATCCATCCGCTTCTGCCTGCTTCTGAAGCCAGTCTATGTTACTAAAAAGAATAGTTTTAAATGTTCTTAGATCACACTACAACGCGTCACGCGACGGGCGCGACAAACGGAGCCAAATCCCTGGGCGCGGGGGTGGGTTTTCTGCTCCCCGTCGCGTGGCGCGTTGTATAATGCGATCCACCTTAGGGTCCTTTCAGAATATAGGCGATATTGACTACCACTATAAGGAGCGAAAAGTTTTGAGAAAAAGAAAAAGAATTAAGGCGCCGAATACTGTATTATGCGGCAGCGAATATCGTCTATTCTGATTCTGCATCTTTGGTTAACCCCTATGTTATGTAGGGTCAGTTTCTACTATACGCTGAAGCATCTAAGCGTTTCTAATTAAATAAAGGATCAAAACTTTCACAGTACCTTTGGTATATGTCCATTTCGGTGTTTCTTGGCCAGTTTGGCCAGCCTCTGCATCTGTTCCTTGCCCCTGTCAGGAGCCTTGCCCGGGGTCTTCTCGCTGCCCTCCACGCCCGGCCAGACTCGGAGGTCGAACATTCCCTTTTTGAATTCGAAAAACTTTTTGAATCGTTCTATTAAGTTGAGGTAACATTCTTTGCAAAGTTTTAGCGTGCTGTGTGTTTTGCCCATTTTGTGTTATATTTTGTTTACAGGAATTTAGGGTTTATTATGGTATTATTAAGGAGAACTATTTATTGCACTTCATATTAAGAGTAATCACACTTTTTATACAATTGAATTGAGAATATTATTTAGATTTGAAGAAGTTAAAAAAAAAACCGAACAAAACACATCATTTTAAAATAAAAAAATAAAAACTACACTTTTAATTATCATATCCAAATTTTAGCACATAAATTACTTTAGAGTCATTTTGATCTAATTTTAGTTTTTTTGTGAGACTTTATATTAAGTACGTGAATATTTTTAGTGGGTCATGTTTTTAAGACGCGTCTCTCCGCCTCTACGGAGCAGGCAGACTGAACCGCTCGCTGTTGGCATTTTCCAGTCAATCGATGTTTGTGCCAATGTTCCTTTATATCAGGTCATAAACATAAATAAATATCCTATTACATATTCTTGAGATAACGTTAAAAAAACAACGTTGTACGGTAAGCTTGGCGCCGATTGAACTTCTGCATTCTTGCAATAAACATCTTAATAGTGTTGTTTGGATAAGTTGAAAAACGTATAAATATTGACATAAATTATAAGATGTAGACAAAATAAAAATATATTGTTTTTGTTGGTTTGGTGAGTATGATGATTTTTCTGGTTTAAACCCGGATTTGAACAACGTATTAACAAATAAATTTTAATATTTCTCGTCTGCTTCAAAATTTGATACCTTCTTTTTATCAAAAAAATACTAGACAAGAAATTAGGTAATTCCCACTTTTATACTAATATAATCGGAGGAGACGACCAAAATTATATAAAAAAAAAAAAAACTCCAGAAAGAACGCTAAGCAAAAACGAAGTAACAGGGCAAGTCGGCGATGCGATGCGACACGACGCGCTGCGTCGGGGAATAAGACATTTTATTCGGACAAGGTATTATTTTATTTTTTAGTAGTTCTAGTTACACATAAAGGCAAAAATATTTTATTTGTGGGAGACTGGCGCCTAAACTAAGCCGAAGCCTGTATTTTAGGACACCAGGTCCCCACAAAGAAACTTAAATACAAGGATGGGACATAACATACATATTTAGTGCAAGGACACATTTTGCAATTTGATGTTGGCATGGCATGTATATGAGTTTATACAGATGATGACCTTCTCGAAGTCAATAAAGTTAGTACAATGAACGAAATATAGCAGAAGAGTGAAATAGTGTATGAATATTGTGACAGTTGATGTGTATTGTGCGGTGAGTATGTGTGATGTGTATGCGGTGAATGTGGAGTGTGTGGTGAGTGTCTGTGTTAATGGGTTATATGAAATGTCATGTTATAAATACTACAAAAAAATTAGTTCAGGTGTAGCCTTTATTTTATTTCTTTATTTCCAGGAGTTCTTCAGTTTGTTGATAGTCTAATCTTAATAACCATGCAGTTACTTTGCTTTTACATACTTGTATACTATCCTTCATCACATTTTTTAATTTATTAATGTGATTGTATAATCTAGGTCCATTAAAGCTATAGAATTTTTGTGCAAATCTAGTTTTTGTTTTATAGGTTTTACACACAGCATAGTGCCTTCTTGTATGCATTAACTCTTGAGTAAACGCCGACGGATCTTTATTTTGTCGTAGGACACTAAATAATATGGTAAGGTAGCGGGCACAATTTAGTTTAACTATAAAACCCAACTTTAACATTAACTTAGGTTGAAAATATTTGATACATAGACAAACATCGTTTTGAGCCGTGCAAGTGACTTTCGATCTTAGGGTGGTAACGCACCTGCCAGGATCGCGGAATTGTTCGAAAGTTTTACCGTGGCCGTGGCACAGTCAACTCAAGGAAGACGGATGGGTTTTAGTCAGTATACGTCTGACACGCCCTCCCGCTTCGCCCAGAGCGGGAAACGTCATTTGATGATTTCCCACCCAGAAAAAAAGGGTAACAGCACAATTAAGAGGTGGACTGTAGTTATTTATTTTTTATTATAAGCCATTAATGTTGGGCGAAGGCTTCCCTACTCTCTTTCCACGTCTCTATGTCCAGAGCTGCCAAGGACCAATTTTGAAGAGTCCCGCTCATCCCGCCATCTCCGTCTGGGCCTGCCTTGATGTCGCTATGCCGCCTTTTTGTTATTTGACTTTAAACAGACTCTACTATGATGGTGTTTTACAATTTAGCATAACGGATATCCGCGGTAAACGACATAGGCGTGTCTAGTTAATCAGGCTAAGTTGCCCATAACTCAATATAAGCAATGTTTGTAGGTTAATTATATTCAAAGGTATAAAAACATATTTATTATGTAATTTCCCATCATTAATAAGTATTCAAGTGTGTAGGTTTTAGTACTGGTTTGGATTAAGAGTTGGCGTTTTAAGTCGTCATTGAGGGCGCTAGTCAGAGATCAAATAACAAACAAAAAAAATCTGTTGTTTGGCAAATCCCTCTTCGCATTCAGAACGAGTACTGATGAGTATGCTTGTTTTTTTTTTAATCGTCTTCAAAAAGGAGGATATTTTTTGTTGTAATCTATATATATGTTCCGCGATTTCACCGGCAATTGTGGATAGATTTAAAAGATTGTTTTTTTAGTAGATAGATCGGGTGGTCACACATAAAGTTCATCTTTTATTAATGCCACATATGGGGTGTAAATGTGGCGCTGTCCCATAACCAATGGGGCACTAAATATCGTGTCTAGCGTGTTCTATTGTCTGCAGGCTACAGGAGTTGTAGGACGCTATTGAAGGTGCCAAGCTCGTAGCCAAATTTTGAGGTGACTGTATTAGAATTAGAGTGCCACATACATAGTGGCAGGAACCTCCTGACAGGGTCGCGAGATCTGTTCGAAAGAGTTACCGTGGCCCTGGCACTGGCAACTGAAAGAACACGGGTGAGTTTTAGTCAGGAAAAGCGTGCCACTCCCTCCCGCTCCGCCCAGAGCAGGAGATGTCATTTGATGATTTCCCACCCAGAAAAGGGACTGGGACCTGTTACCATGGATTCAGTACATGATTCTAGACGAGGCGTTTAAATTTTTGTTTATACAAAACACTTACCTACTTAGCCATCAGGTTAAAAGTGCAATAAAACAAAAATCAGCCGTGTCTAGCTGTATGACATTGAAAAATTACCTACATGTCTGAGTTCGCTATCCCTGTCCCCTCGCCATATTAGATAAAAGTTTATTTTTTTAATATTAATTTACACAGTTGGTGGACCATGTCTTTTAGCTAGTTGCTGTTATTAATTTCCTTTTTTATTGCACGTGTTTGTAGGTCATTATGATGTCATTTTATTGATTGTATGTAGGTGGGAAATATGTCAGAATATTATTAATAAATTACATATTTAAAAACTAGTCGTATGCGTGTCGGGCATACGTTAATTAAGGCATTAGGAGAGAGAGAGGGACTTTGCAGATATCGACTGTGGAATACTGGTAGTTTTTCATCAGAAAATTGGTCAGCCACAAATTACTTTCGAAAGAAATGTGATTTAGGAATATCAGGAGCGCGGCAGAATTCTTAGTAACCGACTTTCAAAAAATAACGTTCTGAATTTGACTCGTTATGTATGTGTGTATATTCGCGATTGTCTCAAAAAGTAGTAATCCGATTTGGGTTGGGTTTTCGTTACTGCAAATGCATATTTTCAGGCAAAGTTTCATTATATGATATATTAGGATCTGATGAAGATTTTCGGAAATAGACGAAGGACCACTTCAATAGCTAACTGCAATAAACTATATTTTTTTTTTTTGTAACAATAAAGGTTTTTTATGTCAGTACTTTTATTTATTAGAAAGATGCTTATACCAGACATTTTTTTTTTTTTGGATGGGAAATGATCAAATGACTTCTCCCGCTTTGGGCGGAGCGGGAGGGCGTGTCAAACCTTTACTGACTAAAACCCACCCGTGTTCCTTCAGTTGCCCATGTGCCAGGGTCACGGTATCTCTTTCGAACGATCTCGCACCCTGGCCACCAGACATCTTTGTTATTATAATCGAATCGTTATTGTCTTTACTAACAACGAATAAATACGAATATTAGTTCATTAGCTGTTTAGAACAATACAGCATACAACATAGAAGCAACTAAACAACATACTTGCCCGTCCTTGGATAAGTCGTAAACTACAAAGTAATTTATAACAGCTAAGTAATTGAATTAATTGATAACCTTTTCAATTAGCAGGTTCAAACAGACTGAGTATCGTGACTTAATGTAAGTGAATAATGTTTCAATGAACATCAGGTGAAATACCCGTCCGTTCCTGTTAGTGTGGTGGTTAGTGACCCTGCCTGCTAAGACTGAGGTCGTGGGCACAATTATTTGTTCTGCGTCCGCGTGTAATTTATCTATAATATGTATGTATTTAGAAATGTATAAGTATATTTATCAGTTGTCTGGTTGCCATAGTACAGGTTCTGCCTAGTTTGGGATCAGATAACGGTGTGTTGATTGTCCTAAGATATATTAGATATATTAATAGTAGTGAAGTCAAACGCGAGACTAAAAGAGGTGTAAAAAGATCCGTCAAATGCAATGCATAACCTGCAACCTAATTGCGTAACACACTATTAATCAGAATCTGAATCATTTTGAACCATATTGCTAATCCATTCTTTCATATGTTCGCAAAAATTGTCTGCTTCGCAACGTAAACATTTGCCAGGGTCGCGAGACCTGCCAGCGTCGCGAGATTTGTTCGAAAGAGTTACCGTGGCCCTGGCATATGGGCAACTGAAGGACCAGGGTGGGATTTAGTCAGTAAAAGTCTGACACGCCCCTCCGCTGCACCCAGAGCGGGAGACGTCATTTTGATGATTTCCCACCTACAAAAAAAAGCAACGTAAACATCGCCATGAATTTTGTGGAACTGTCAAAATGAAAGCGATTCCTACAGATAGTGTATTACACAATTACCTCTCTGCTCTCAAGTTTTAAGTAGGAAAAATTTTGGATGTTATTTAAAATTGCACATGAATTGCAAATGTAAGAAGAATTATTTCCAAGACCGTAAAGACTGGGTTATCATTCCCTTATCTTTCGAGAAAGGTCTCTATATAAAAACAATAACATCACAAATATATTAACCAATAACTTTTCTTCATTAATATCATATGCCCATAAAGAGGGAATGGCCGATTTTTTTAAATAAATAAATTCATCATCATCATTTCAGCCGAAAGACGTCCACTACTGGACATAGGCCTCCCCCAATTTCGGGGGGTTTGCCATAATCGCCACGTTTGGCAGGCGGGTTTGCGATCGCAGTATGGTGGTAAAATGCATAGAGAACGCTGCTGCCCATTCTCTAGTAAGTCCCTTAGTCGCCTCACCTACGGAAAGAAATGGGACGATGCTATGCTTCACGTACGGGACCACACAGAATGATTAGAATGGTAAATCTTAATTTCAGTTGCATGAAGAGTAGCTGCGCCAGCGCACTCGCATGGACTCCTGAACTTTGCACTTTACGCAGTTGATTATAAAGTGTATAGGCAGAAACATACTTACGAGTCATGGCGTGTCGTGACGCGCCAGAAGCATATCGGCTTCATACATTTAATATGGTTAGGGACATATTTGCATGTCGTGTCGTATCGCAACACGTTCTGTCGAATGTATGAAACTGAATGCTTCTGGCGCGTCACGACACGCCACGACACGTAAGTGTGTTTCCGCCTTAAAGAGCTGCGCCTCTAAAAACCTTTTTGCTTGAAGCCTCAATGGGATATTCTTGTTGACTGCTTATAGAGACTCAAAGCAAGGTTTTTGCCAATTGCAGAGGAGTTATGATAAAATATTGACTTAATTATAGTCATTTAAATTTTAAAACGAAATTCTATTTGATCGAATTAAGACTATTTTGGAAAAATTTGACGGTTTGCAGCAAACAGAGAGGGTGAAGGAAGGACGGCTTTCAAAAGTTTTTTTACAAGGCAGATGTGAGTGGAAACGCCGGGAGGCGACGTCCTAGGAGGACATATGGTGACCTTATTGATGATGTTCTTCAGAAAGGTCAAGTGCGTAGTACGGCGTGTGTGTATGAACCAGATGTATGAACCTAAACGAGGCAAAAGGAGTATGTAAGGGTCGTAGCAGGTGGCGTTCCACAGTTTATGCCTATCCCATGACAAAGATGCATTAGCTATATTGTGCATTGCAGATTATTTTTATTATTATAATTTAGTTATTATTTAATTATTATTAATTTTGATAAACACACAACTTAAAACCGCTTCATAGTTTGGAAAAAGCGTAAGAAACTAATCATTTTACGTGCTATGTTAACGGAATCATCTTAGCGATGTCCATTCTACTAACCTGTCTCAACATGCCATGTTTCCCAAATAGCGAGATCGTGGTTCCGCCGACGACCATGACCTTGCCGGGTCCGGCGCAGTCGTAGATCGTCATCGCGAGCGTGGCGTTGCGAGGTAGATCGCTGAAGTACACCGGCAGGGTCACCCATTCGTTCCAACTGAGGAGTAGAAAAAATAGGATGTTAGAGAAAACTGCTTTAAAACCTTCATTGGTGATGGCTTGTTGCCTTCATTAGAGTGTTTTTTTTTTCTGTGGAAATATTTGACAAACCCTCTGCTATTTAATCAATTACTTTTTACACGCTTTATATTAGCTTCACTTGTATGTTTGTATGTTAGTAAGTATATTTGTATGTTTGTATATTTGTATGTTTGTTTGTAACCGACTCCTTATAGTGCGATTTTGACCCACTTTAAACGACCAGATTTCATTCAAACTTTGCACACCTGTCAAGGACTGATGACAATGCAATAATTTAATAATTTTGTGCCATTATCCTTGCCAGGGTTACCAGGACAGCAAAAAAACTGTCACAAACTACGCTGACATACGTCTCAAAATTCGAAATACCCTAAAAAATAGAAAATAAATAATAGTTTAAAATAACTAAAAAACACGCTTCCATGGAAAACCAAACTAAAAAACTTTTTTACAAAAAAAAACAACCGACTTCCTTAAAAACACTACAAAGTGAAAAATAACTTTAATTTCGGAAGTCGGTGTCTTAGGATCTGTATTTATGGTTTTTTGCCACCGACTTCCGAAATTAAAGTTATTTTTCACTTTGTAGTGTTTTTAAGGAAGTCGGTTGTTTTTTTTTGTAAAAAAGTTTTTATTTTTAAATTTTTAGTTGTGGTATTCACCCTGCACTAATTCCAAACAAACAATGCATATTTATGCGATAGCAGAAATCGCGGTTGATTTCCTGTCATTTTTTAAAGAGTTCCGGTGTCTGTCTCCCGAACTCATCATCAGATCTATATGAAAATTATATGGGTAGAGTGGGTAAGAGCCCACTCTAGTGTCTGCTGAGGAATCAATTCTCGATGTCAACGAGTATGTCTATCTAGGACAAGATATCTTCTAACTCCTGATCGATAAGGAGTTGTACCTTCCATCATCAGCTCAACGGAATATAAGAATACAAGTAACGGTCTAAACGTGCCTATAATATTCAAAGAATTATCCCCTAACCTTCTAACCTTTCACTGTAAGTTCCTATATGTACTGTTCACCGATGAGGAGTTCCATGCGGTATCTTCGAAGACTATAATTAGTTCACCACGGATGGATAGATAGAACCAGCAATTATTTTTGATCTTTAGTACAATATCCAAATCACATTACGTGTACTGTTTGTTTTTGAGGAGTTCCTTCGTTTATCTCCCAAAGTATACATCAAATCTTCACAAAATTAATATGGGACCACCTCAGGAGTATACCCTTACGAATAAAAAAAGAATTTTCAAAATCGGTTGACAATTGGCGGAGAAATCGGTGAACATACATAAAAAAAAAATAAAAAAAAAATACATACAGTCGAACATATAACCTCCTCCTTTTTTTGAAGTCGGTTAAAAAGTACAAAATAATGGAAAAAAGCGTGGGGTGCCTGATATCAATAAAAAAATACCTTAAAAGCACCCCACGCTTTTTTTCCATTATTTTGTACTTTTTAGTTTGGTTTTCCATGGAAGCGTGTTTTTTAGTTTTTTTAAACTATTATTTATTTTAAAACAAAAACATATTTTTAGAGTACGTTAGCAGCTACATTCGTAAAAAAAAAACTACGTTGCAGCCATTAGCCGTTAGCGCCCACCTCCGGGGGGTGGGGGAGGGGGCACACGATTGCGTTCCAATATTTATACTACTCCCAAAAGGCACAAAAATAATAAGCAATTTTATAGAACCTAAACTAGGTAGAAACTATACATCTAAAAAAATATGAACTATTATAATTAGTAAATTTCATTCCTTTTATTTATAATTAAGAAAACATTTAATATTTTAAATGTATTAAATGAGATATTGTTTTATATTCTCATTACTGAAAGAAATACTTTCCACTCTCATGTGTCTCATGTATTGTAGTTATGCAGAGCATTCAGCAGTGCAGTATTAATGAAGTAGAGTTCGTTATGCATTTTCAACACAATACTATATTGAGTTTTAAGATTTTTTATCATCAATAAGTTGACATGGCCACCCCTGTACAGGAAATAATAAATTGAATAGGTGTTGTACTATTATGCCAGGAAATGGTTAATAGAATAATACCTATAGCTTTTTCAATCAGACGATTTAGATCATGATCATGCTCGTAAAATTGCTGTATAGGTATATTCAGAGTGACATGTAATTTGACATATTTCTTCAATGTAATAGGGTGACCCATTTATGCATTTTAACCTAGCCTTTATGGAGTGCTAAATTATTGTTGCAAATGGGTCACATTATCATGTGTTAGAAAGAATACATTAAGTTAAACGTGACTCTGTATAAGTATGTGGCATTGTTACATTGCCTTGAAAAAATATATTGTTTCAGTAAGATGATATTTATGTGCCAATTCAGATTGTACTAATAATATTCTTTTTTATGTATACTTGCTGTGAAGAAACAAGTGTTGGATTCAGAATATTAACTCCACTGATTGTCTGCATATATTTTGATTTGGTTTCAGTAATCTAAAGATTTCCTATAGATACATAGAGGGACGCTTTAGTTCCAAAAAATAACTAAGAAACTTACTTCCATCTATTACTAAAGGACTTGTAAGATGTAGTGACTGGTAGAGCCAAGGGCTGCCCATCACTCAGTATCTGACACGTCACATACAAGTCAGAGCATCCTTCCTGGTAGAGCCCGGAGAACTTGAGCATGGGGTCTGATAGCAGCTTGTCATATTCTGGCTTAGCACGCTTCCCTTCCAAGGTGCCACTGTAAAGGTGACACATTAGTGCTACGATTGCTAGGTGAATTTAATGGATAAAATAATGCAGTAAATTTCTATATGAACACATTTCTTTGTATTTATTCCTCACTAATGTCAATGTTCAGGGTGCATACAGAGTGGGATTAAATTACATAAGAATTGTTTAATTCAAAACCAGAGATCGGACATTTGTATGCATATACACTTAAATTTGAGATGTTGGCTAATATGGAATGCGTTTTGCGTATTGTTAACATCAGGTTTTGGTGACCAAACCATAGCAATCTGCAATTGAGAGGTTGTTGAAGCCGAGTGTGTTAATTTAATAAAAATAATTATTTCAATTGTCTTCATTTTGTTTTAATTAGCACACACTACACTTTTTTATTATTTATTAGCACACCCCTTCGGTTTATAAGTTACTCTAAGCAATTTATGATATCCATAAAGGTATCTAATAAAATGTTAACTTTCTAAAACCTATATTGATGCAGATATTGGTACTTAAATCAACAGAAAAATTATGAAACCTTAATTACTACAGCAAATATTTCTCTACATATCAGATTACAGTTCAAATAATTGTTACGATTACATGTAGGGCAATTCCATATGTGACTGACTCTACATTTGATACAATTCGCGTTTTGTTTTGTCTTATATTATGATTAGTACTATGTTTTTAGTTTCAACTTTAACATGGCTATGTAGCAGTTTCCACTATTATCCTATAGAGAAAAAATGGCAACCAATGTTATTTTAAAAGATCATTTATTTAGTAAAATATAAACGTGACTGACACTACATGCAAAAGGAAGTCGTTTTCGAGAGTGTTTTTAAACTTCAATAATCTTCCTCTGTTCTGGCGTAATGACTTTGATTTGTGTTTCTATCAAAAGTGCATGAAACAAACTATTATAGAATGGTGAAATAAAAGCTTTAAGTTATTTAAAAAAATATTTATTAGTATAATAAATTGTGACTGACACTACAGCCCAAAACGTGACCGACACTACACTCACTTTATGTAGTGTAAAAGTCAGTGTTTTTACATGAACCCTAAGAATTTTAATCACAGCGCATAAAATAGGAACTCTAAAATTATTTGAAAGATACAAAAGTTTAATTAATGAACTCGTTAAGTACAATTTTTGAACATAAACATCACCTAAACGAAATCAGTAATAATATGTTAGAAACCAACATTGAAACTAAAATAATACAAAACAAAATCTTTTTAGAAACAATAAATATAATTATTTAAAAAACTTAAACAATTTCTTTAACAAAATATAAATTCTTTTCAAAGACATCTACACTTTTTGGAAACTAATAGACTCAATTGCCCTTAAGAATCAGACTAGAATTAGGTTATATCTCCAGATTGTCATCAAAAGACACATAAGATATATTTATCTTCTTCATCAGCTTCGAATAAAGTGGCATTGTTATTTGTTACTTTTAGGCTCATAAGTTTGACTTCGCTCTCTTCATCTACATCACTCTGGCAAATAGTGACGTAACGATACACCGATTCCGTTTGACTTTTGTGACCGCTTTTCCATATGACCTTTTTGAGGCAAATGCTTTAGTAGGAGTCTCATCTTTGGCAGGTGTATCAGTGGATTCTAACATTCGTTTTCTTTCCTTAACCTTACTTCTATACCTTCTCATCTCTTCTGATTTTTTTCACGTAAGGCAGCATCGATTGACATGCTTAAAGCATGTCAATCGATGTTGTTTGTTTTATCAAACGTCGTTGGCGTTTCCTGTTCTAAGATTCCTTTTTTTAAATTCTTCGAATAATCTTCAACTTTCAGCTTCTCTCCCTGCTTGCGCTTCCTTTCTGCAGCAGTTTTCGCCATCTATATGAGAAAAAAACAAACAAAAAGCTACATTTAATATTGACACGGGCTGTGACTGACTCTACCTACTACGTGACCGACTCTACAATGTGACCGACACTACAAAAATGTTTTTAAGAGTTTAGGCATTATAAAAAAAGATAGTAAATTTTTACCACCGGCATCATTTAAGTAACGCCGTCAAGTAGGAAAAAATACTTATTTTCATGATCTTAAAGTAATTTTACTGTAGTTACAGAGAAAAGTAATGTTTATTCTGTGACCGACACTACACCTTGACACTGTGATCTTACAAACCTAATATATCTTAAAAAAATGAAATTTCCATGAATCACGAACTCTTTATCGATAGGTCATCGTTTGAACAGTCAGTATATAACAAAATATAATAATAATTCAAAAGACTTACTGTGAAATTTTATCAAAACTCCACCACAAAAAATCACTATCAGCTGAGCTCACGAGACGCCATCTAGAGAATGACACTGCAGCCAGAAAAAAAAAAACAAAAAATTGCTGTCACTATAAAATCTTAAAAGTAACATAATTTTGCCACCATACTTAAGTATTTTTACTACCAAAATAAGTTTTTTTTTTTTTTCATTTATGGTAGACTTATGCGTGGAATTGCCCTGTAATATATGATAATGCTATCTTTAAATAGACAAGTATCAGTAGGTCAGTAACATAAGACAATGCTATAAAAAGTATATATTTTGGTTAGACTACTAACTTATTTAGTTTATCTGTTTGTATGATTCTATATTCAAATCTGAACACTGTGGTGCATTGAACCGTTCACTAATCGAAAGTATTTAACTGGCCTTTTCGCAATACAAACAATGAGCTAAAATACGTAATTGCTAAATAGATATTGCAAAACCAAATATACAATGGAATCTTACTCACATCTTTATCTCCACTTTGTGATCTAATGAGGAACTATACACATAGTAGAACTTGTCATCAATCTCGTTCATAGTGATTGTATTAAGAAATAAATCTAAGATTTAATAATAATAACACTACTATTTTGGGTTATTTGCTGTTTTCTGCCTTTTCAATTTCAATGTTTTCTATTTTTATTTCTACTAACGTCAATACAATATTATGACGCACAAAAACGGGTTGGACTTCAAGGTTTTTAAGATACGTGGTACGTGTAGATTAGCGGTTTTCAGCTCGGTTGTGTTTCCGGACGTGTTTTCAAACGCTGGCAATAATGTCGGTAAAACGTCACCCTCAATGACTGTACTGTCAAACTCAGCTGTCAACTGCAGAGTGGTGATGTGTTTTAGATTTGCCGATACAATTTCTGTTACAAATAAAAACCTCGTGCAATACGACAATTCCTGAAATAATCAGGAAACTGATTAAATCTTTGTAAGTTACTGATAAATTCTCAGGTTTTAAAATACAGCCATACAAAAATATAGCCAAGTTCTACTTTGTTTACTTCGAATACATTTTACACTATTATTTTAATTTCAGAAAGATGACAAAGTTACTGGAGTGGATTTCAGTGCTATCAGCATTCTTCGCCGTATGGTATTCTTTGATCGGTGGTTACGTGAAGCACCCACTGATTGAGAAAAACATGACTTTGTTACTTGTATCGCCTATAGTCTTTGTACTACTATTTGGCTTATATGCTGTGACTGTGATACTGTACCGAGTCTTTACGTTCAACAACTGCGAGGAAGCAGCCAAGGAGTTACAGGAAGAAATAAAAGAGGCTAGACGAGACTTGCAAGAGAGGGGACTAAAATGGTGAATTCATTCATTCCACTATAATACTATCTAAGTTTAGAATTTTTATAAGTCATTATATTTTGTTTATTTAAATGTGTCTTCTCATTGAAATTACCTTATGGTTTACTAAGAATGCTCTTACACACTTACACTCACACTATCAATTCTAATTTGATGGTGTCATTTTGCACTCATAACAAGAGTAGGGAACACTATTTCGTATTTATGGATAAGCAGCTGACTAATAAGTGGACATTTCTGTTTTTTATTCTTTCGAAGACACAAATCCGAGACGTCACCCAAAAAGCAGCCAAGCTCCGGCTCCAGCTCAAGCAAACAAGACAAGTCTGAACTTGACGCATATATGAGGGATTGATCCTTATTGGGTCAGGAACTCAGGATAGGGTTGAGTGGAAAATGGAAAGAGCTATGCCATGCAGTGGGACTATACAGGCTGATTGTTATTATTATTATCATCATCTTCCTGCCCTTTTTTCTGTCCTACTTCCGTGTAATGTTTGTTTGCTGCAACAGGTTTTCTTCTTTAATTCTCACCTGTCAACCATCGTGCTATCAGTTATTCCCATTTTTCTCTTATTCTTGTAATAGCTATTATAATTAATATAAACTCTGCAGTGGCTATGTGCATTCACATAAACTGAATTTTCGTGCTTTGTTCAGGAAACTATTTTCTATGCAGGTGTTTTAAGACAGAGCTTGCAGGAAATCAAATTAAAACACAATTCAATATTTTATTGGGTATCTTTATTAAGCTAATTAATTAAAATTATTTGCATACAATATTTACAGTTGATATTTAATTCTACAATCATATCTGACTGAAAATGTTCACAAAGAAGAATAATTTATTATTAGGTTAACATAGACTGAAAAGAAATAACAATATGCATTCTTGTTTTTTTTTTTTATTCACATAATTAAATACTTAAATTAATATTTGATAAATTGCTGATGTAAAAATAAAAAACAATAATATTTGGTAAACAATTAGGTCTTATTATCTATATTTTAAAGCTGTCATTCTTAGTAATTATGTATGCAAAATATACAACCAGCAAAATATCACATACCATCATTATTTTCATAATTTAAGTTTTAGATTGTAGATGGTGCAAAGAAGAGAAACCTTGCTCCCTTTAAGAAATCATAATTAATATCTTTGAAATAATTCTTTTGTTTTAGAATTTGGCTTAAATATTTTGAATTTCTTAGTAAAAAGACAGCCAAAATCACAGCACTTACAATTTATTGTGTAAAATTTTAAATGGTGCAGAAATATTCATGCAATATTTAATACATTATTATATGGCACACTTCTATTTTATAATAATTATAAGCAAGATGTGAGTCAAATATTATTTGAATTATATGGACGCGGCTCAATATTATAATAACATTAATGTTTTAAAATTAATTTTCTGACAAAGGGATAGGAAATAGGAATAGTTTTATAATTACAGAAGTAAAAGTCTTGTATTTGGCCGAAGCTTTTATATATAAGTAATAATAATATTGGAGGTACTATTTATAATCGTGAAGGATAATGGGAATTCTTATGATGTTTCCTAATTTATATTCTAAAAGATGTTCCCCTAACTTCATAGCCATTTCATTAATTAATCATTTATAATTAAATATTTCATTTTTAATGAGTTTCTACCTACAGTACACTTAAAGTAAGTAAAAGATTTGCAACATTAAAAATTATAATCTAAGCGTGTTGATTAATGCAAATTCATTTATAATAATTATAAATATTATATTTTGTTGGACAAAATATATTTTCATAATAGACAAGATAAATTAATCACGAATGTGGATAATTCGCACAAGGACAGTTTGCCCATTTTAATGAGCTAAATAAATAATTATTATTCTACAATAGTTCCCTAGTTCTGATCCCGCACTTACGTGAGCTACCCCATACTTACAATAATACTAACTATAATAATTACCTACCTACTGAATGTGTGAATATAACGATAGTGAAAATATCTCAATTCCTTTTTATTTTTAAAATGAATTTCGTTCATATTACGGCTGTGGCTATTTTTAATTTGTTAGCATTTAAAAAAAAAAGCTGCGGTAAAAATCCCATCATGTCAGAGACAGACCAGTCAAATACTTTTTGCGTAGGTGGTTCAAAAAGCTTAGATTCTCAGTTACGTATATGATTCTCTCATGTAGCATGCATATTCAGCCTATAATGTTCCCACTGCTGGGACACAGGCCTCTGCTCGTTTAGAAGGAGTGGGCTGAAATTTACCACGCGGGCCCAATGCTTTTTGTCACATTCACATGTCTTCGAATTTTGGTTCTAGGACATGCCGTTTTCCTCACGGTATTTTAGTTCACCGTTTTGAGAGCAGTGGTAATGATATTATTTCATAATCATCATCATTTCAGCCGAAAGACGTCCACTGCTGGACATAGGCCTCCCCCAAGCTCCGCCACTTCAACCGGTTTTATGCTTCCCGCATCCAGCGAATTCCTGCGGCCTTCACAAGGTCATCGGTCCACCTTGTTGGAGGCCTTCCAACTCTACGTCTTCCGGTACGCGGTCGCCACTCCCGAACCTTTCGGCCCCATCGGCCATCTGTTCTGCGAGCAATGTGCCCTGCCCACTGCCACTTCAGTTTAGCAATTCTTCGGGCTATGTCGGTTACCTTGGTTCTCCGGATCTCTTCATTTCTGATTCGATCGCGTAGGGAAACTCCAAGCATAGCCCTCTCCATCGCCCTTTGGGTGACTTTCAGCCTTCTAATAAGGCCCATTGTGAGCGACCACGTTTCGGTTCCATATGTCATCACTGGCAGCACACACTGGTCAAACACTTTCGTCTTGAGACACTGCGGTATGTGGGACGAGAAGATATTATTTATTCTAGGTAAAATGACTCGTAAGTTACCACTGGTCTTCCACTGATCGCTGGGGCAACTGCTCTAATGTAAGAAGACCAATTATTAAGGAACGAAAGGCGTAAACGTAGCCCACGAAATTCAATTTTACTTACGTTTTTTGCATTTTGTAGGACAGTGTCAGGTTGAATGTTAGTTAAAATATGATTCGCAAGCCTAAAAAATATGGCTTCACAGAATTAAAATCATTAGAATCA
This sequence comes from Aporophyla nigra, assembly GCA_947507805.1. Lineage (NCBI taxonomy): Eukaryota > Metazoa > Arthropoda > Insecta > Lepidoptera > Noctuidae > Aporophyla > Aporophyla nigra. The sequence continues at coordinate 21,862,982 of OX382308.1, read as the reverse complement.
GCAATAGGTGCAATTCCTTAAGTTGGAATGGGCCTCAAAGGTCATGATTTCATGAAATAGTCATGCCCATTGAATGAACTTTATTTTAATTGGTGATTTTTATTAGCTTTATTCAAAATAATAATAATAATAATAATTATCATATTTAAATCAACATACAACTTGATACTTTCCTGCTAATTACTGAAAACCTAAGAAAATGTTAATTTCCTTGTGATACATTGACGCTTTCGCTTTAAAAAAACCTGGGTCGATTTTCATCTATTAAATGTAATGTGAATAACAATAAAGTAGCAAATTGGGCGTGACTAAAAGCGGTCGATTAACTTCGTAAAATTAAATCGACCCGAGGACGTTATTAAATTATACGGCTATCTCTTTGGATCATTTCGCGTTCATTTAAGTACCTACCAGATGTATAGTCGACCTCCTAATTTCTCTATCACGATTGACAACAATTCCCAGTAAATTGAAACATGACAAAGGTTGAAATTATCGAACTGATTCCTACATAGATCCGGGGTCGCGTGATTGTTCAAAAGAGATACCGTGACCCTGGCACATGGGCAATTGAAGGAACACGGGTGGGTTTTAGTCAGTAAAAGTGTGACACGCCCTCCCGCTCCGCCCAGAGCGGGAGAAGTTATTTGATGATTTCTCATCCAAAAAAAAAAAAAATACCTACATAGATAAGTAGGTATAGCTTGTCGTTTTATGATGTGTACCTGACATTTAAGCGTAGGGTGGTATATACCTAAAAGGAGTTTAGATAATAATATGCTAATGGTGATGTTGATCTGCTACTACCAATAGTAGGTACCTATTGTTTTAAGATTTTTACGGAGACCCCGAAATCTTCAATCAGAAATGCGTTTCAAATGTAACTTTATAATTTTTCTGGTAGGTAATAAATCAAAAGAATCACCCGCTCTTTGTTAATTGAACTTGGCACTGCTCTATTGTGCTGTCAGCAATAAATAATAAACTTCGCAAAAGTATTCCACTCTCATCAATAATTTCTCTTTGATAGATGTACGGGTTGAGCTAAAGTAGGGCAAAGTTGAGCTCAATATTAGGTATAATATAACGACTATAATACCGTAAAAAGGGGCCTCTCCAATTGCAGGCCATTCAGCTCGATTCTGGCAACTCTCATCCAGCTGCTACCAGACACCATGCGTCCCCAAAAAAATTACGTCTCCTTGTCACTCACTCCTCGACGCAGGGAATGTGTTCAGTTCGCTGGTCCTGAGTTTGGACGGTCATTGTCGCGTTTTCATAAAGACATCTCAGCACTTAGATGTATTGCCATTCGACTTGATATTGCTGCAAAGACTCCAAGTATAACATTGTTTTATGTTAACTTTTTAATTTCCTTAACAAAGTACCTATAATTATTATCAACAGAGAAATAGATGGTACTCATTACTCAAAGTAACAAGACTGTCATATTGATGACAAATTGGTAGATTCAACTCAATATAGACACGTATTTAGAATAAATAATGCTACAGCTCTTATAAATTCAAAAGTTCTCATTGCGTTTACTTTTTTTTTGTCGTATCGTTGTGATAGAATTTTCTTTCGTGGGATGTCAGCCGAAATAGTATAGTGGGTGTATATAGTATAGTAGGTATATAGTATAGTGGGTGGTCGTATTCTGTTCGTCAATGAGCTTCTGAATACAGCCTTATTGACGCATGGAATACGAACCACATAATCGCGCGAGTTCGATCCCCAGACAAATTCAAATTGGAATATGCTATTCGCAACAGCGGATTTCGATACAAAGACTTTCGTACTAGCGTACCATTCAAAGTTTTTCGAATCAGCGTGTTCGGGATAATGTCATTCGATATAGCGGTTTTCGACTCAATGTGTTTTCGAACTGGCGTACCTACCTACCACTCGTAAATGTTTTCGAAATAGCGTGCGTCGCAATAACGTCATTCGAAATTTCATATCACTCCCCGTATAAACGAACCCACGTTATGGAATTGTATTCGTAATTAGTTGCAGGAATTTATATTCTTATTGTCAAGGTTATACAGGTATTAAAACTTACAATAATTGTGGTATAACTTTCTCGTGTATGTAAGTCGAACACGCAAAGGAAAAAAGTTCCCTGCCAGGTTTTATTTCACGGCATTCTACTCTTTGGGCGCCAAGAATAATGTTCTTTTTCCAAATGTATTTATTTTAAAGTGGTGTTACCAGCTAACTAATTGTCGTTTAGTGTGCCGTGGTATGCATACCTAATAATGGCGCGAACTAATCGGCTCAATCGCTGTCCCTAATAATATCATGGTGTGAATATGACGTGCCGTATTCTTTTCTAATATTTTAGAGTGCATTTTAGGTTTTATTGGGGCACTCCTCTATGCTACTGCAGCAGTTTCATAATTTTATAAATGGAAAGCATTTTATTATGAAGCGAAGCATGCAAGCCTACGTATTTACCTAAATGCCATGTGCCTATGTTGCACCGATTTGAATTTATTTCTACGTACCTATTAATAGATAAAATATTTATAGGTAGGTTTAGGTAAGTAAGTAATCTCATAAGACCTTCATTTCCGTTTGGATGAGCACGGGATCAATTACAGTGACAATGAAGGCTGTAGTCAATCCACAACGTTGCTACATTGTTTTTAATAGGCGTATAGACAATTAAGTCTTGCAAAGGCACTGGCAGTCTCCATTAAAAACAAAGGTTGAAATAATGTCGAAATTGTTTGGTTTAGAGATGAAACATTCAAGAGTAGCTGTCATCAATACTTGAACATCAGTTTAAGTGTTATAGTGATATCATCAATCATAGTAATCGTATATCGTCATACTCTGATATATTTTTATGTTGACAAATTTTTTCGATATAAATCGTCCACTCCATACATTAATCATGATAACTATTTTTCATCCCCCGACAGGCCTTTTTATCTGTCAGCCAGATAAAAACTGAGACGCATTTTTATTCCCTTGTTACTTTATGTAAAACGCTCGATAAACGATCTGCTTGAACAAGATGAGGAGGTTCTCATTCGCTGTCGTGTCGCTTCCTTTTTTAAAAGCCTACAAAGACTACAATCTTAACCTCTAGTTTACAAAAAAAAAAAACCTAATTGTCTTTGATGGTAAGGTTGTATCTATGGTTGGTCAACATTGCCAAGTATTGGCTCCCTGTTACCCGACTGCACGTCAGCAAACACAGGGTAATGTTTTTCACGCATATCTATGTATCTTTATATGTGGGATTTAACCATATTTCCGCCACCCAAGGCACTTCTGCTTTGTGGTGCGACATTATAAAGGTTTTCCTAAGTGGAGTCACTTTTGTTACTTTGCGTGACGTGCCCCAGACATGTCAATGTTTCCCAACTAAGCTTTCTTATTGTATAGCGTGAGGCGAAGTAAGTAAAGTGAATAAATTTAAAGCAGTAGTTAGCATGCTAGTCTGCATTAAACAGGGTACAGTTTATCCTCGTACAACTTGGTCGGAGTGCGGCACTAATTCAATTCCTAAGTCGGAGAACTCCTCAACTATTCACGAATACAAAGTAATGTAACTTCGCATCATTTTGCTAGATACAATATAGCACTATTTTATTTATTTATACTAAATAGCTGGGGTGCGATTCTGTAGATATTGTACATAGAAGACAAACTCGCGGGGTAGTGCCCCTTATAATTTTAATAAGAAATCAATTCTAAACGCATTTGACTTCCGAAATAAGCCAGAAATGGGAAAATGTGAAAAGTCTTAGTGTAAAAATTTAATTTTAATTCGTAATAAACCCTAAGCGTGTTTTAAGATTTGCCTCGAGTTTCTCAAGGCACTTTGCTTTTTACCTGAAGTTTGCTTGAAAGCATTTCTTATTAAAATTACTGAAACTAGTTTCTTCAACGAGCTTTCCGCTATTTCATCCAGCCAGTTGTTTCTCGAATAAAGTAACCAGCAAATCCATGTATTATTCAAATAATTTACAGAATCGGACGCCCGATGATATGAAATTTAAAGCTACAATTTCGAAATGTGTCTAGCTAAGTGAAATATTATAAGAAGTGAAGAAATACGCATGCGTACAGGATGCGTGAGTCGACTAGAACGTACCGAGATTTTTACTAAAGTACTGCCTATTATTACTGATTAATGGACTTACAATTTACATATGGACCGGGGGAAACAAGTACTTTATCTGTAATATGACACGACCTAGTTTCTTTCCTATATAGGTATCGACTACAATGGCACCATTATTGTTAGTTGTTTATGTTCTTAAGATGATTAGAATACAAATGAGGTTTTAATAAGGGTTTCCTTTAGTTTGAACTTTCTTTTCTACAAAAACAAAGTGACTTTTTGTCTAATTGTCTATGACGTAAGGATCCTACTTTTACATTTCACATTCAACATCGAAATAAAGAGAAACAAAAGACAACACGACGCTACTCGGTTACATAAAATTGGTCCGAATTTATTCATTTTGTTGTAAAGGGAAACAATATAACAATAATACGAAGAGTAGGTACTCTGAATATGATAAATCATAGTTCTAGAGAAATAAGGTCCCGCAAGTATTAGAACAGGATATTCTTAAGGTATAGGCAGATCGAAGTACATCGAATGTGAGTTTTGGCTTTCAATACAAACTAAAACCCTCCAACTGTAGTGTTGCCAGGTAAATAACTTCCTCAATTTCAAATGATTCTCAATTGGTTATGGTCTACGTGGTCCGTGTTTCATACGAATCGTGCGACCGCGACTGCTAGGAGGGATATTCCGGCTTTAAATTCGATGGAGGGGCCCTGGTGGGGTGCTGAGGAGTTGCCTGCGAGGATGAGGGCCCGGAGACGCTGCCGCTCCTTGTATCTGATGTCCTCACCAGGGGGGTCGAGGCACTCGAACTCGCAGCATCGTGAACCCACGCGGAAGTTTTTGCAGAACTGTGGAAATATGAGAAAGAAATTTTCAACTTTTAACATCATTCTCACGTATTTTGTGAGTAACAATTTACTTTAATTAAAAGTCTTCTTGTAGTTTCTATGCCGTTTTTTTTTCCATGGGAAGCTTTGGAATGCGCATTAAACACCATTTTTCTGAATGACCGACTCCTTTGACAAGTCAAAAGTGCCTGTAAATGGTTTAATTCTAAAATAAAAGCTTTGAGTTTGACTAAAGTCAAGCTGTTCGCCTATCCCGTGACCAGAGACCCACAGGCTTATCAAATCCATGAAATATGTAATAACTAGGCACCGTATGCCGTGACAGTTGTCAATTAAAACTTGCCCACCTAACAGAAGTTTGTTCCACATAATGACTCATACGTAGTTGTTATTGGAACTAACAAGGGGGGTTGTTATTAACACTGGGTTGTTATGATAGTCAATAATGTTCCACAGCTAGTATAGGGGAGGTGGGACTTTATTTTGAGGTAACAATGTATAGATATATATATTCTCGTGATGACTACCAAGCAAACACTTTGGTCAAGCTCCCTGTTGCACTGTGTGGCGTTAAGCCATGACTTGCTGCTTGCTTTGGCTTTGCTGTGCCCGACATTGTCCACTATGGTCTTGCTTTGTACAAGCTACCATTTATTTTTTTCATGGGTGGGAAATCATCAAACGACGTTTCGTGCTCTGTGCGGAGCGGGAGGGCGTGTCAGACTTTTACTGACTAAAACCCACCCGTGTTCCTTCAGTTGCCCATGTGCCAGGGCCACGGTAGCTCTTTGGAACAAATCCGTGACCCTGGTAGACAAGCTACCATTTATGTTCATATTGTAGAATAATGCAATAAACATACTTGACTGCCTTCACAAGTAGAAACCTTAACTGCCATCCCCAAAAATCCTCAGTCAGCAATGAAACTCGATTAACGCTTCCAATTTTAAAATATCAGCATCAACATTTTGTTAATTAGCATAATACCAAAAAGTCGACTAAAATGTTTCAATTAAGATAATATAAATTCCTGGCGATTACATAAAATGGTGAAAAGCATTTCAACGAAATATTTTCAGTCTATTGATTTAATTGGTAAAGTCACAGTTCGTTTGTACGGACGTTAAAATATTGTGACGGGATTTTATCGCTCACTGAAATTTCAACTCTCGGGGTTAAACCGAGCATTGAAAATACAACACAGTGCAGCAAAGCATTTCAAAAAAACATTGTTTGATTTTCAACTTTAAAGCGCTAAGCAGTGAGTAGAAGTGGTGTGCGAAAAAATCCCACCGCGATTTTTTTACGTCCTTGCGTAAGACTTGGACTCAGTCGAGTTTCACTGCTGACCATTGCACCAGGATATCAAGTCCATAAAGTGATTATGATTAGGTTAAAGAAGTAGTCATATACTCACATAAGGCGGATCACAGTAAATAGCCTTGCACCACATGGGCTCAGAGTGGTAGCAGACGCACAGCGAGCAGACTCCTGGACCAGGCACGTACAGCAGCCCGTGGGGGACGGACTTCCCTTCCCAATCGATGCATTCTTCTTCTACGCACGCTGAGGAAAAATGTAGAGAGTTAGGCACAAGAATCTGTCTTAGTAACTGGAAGGATTAGTCGCTGTCTACATTTAATCATCATCATTTGAAAGACGTCCACTGCTGGACATTGGTCTCCTCAACTTGGGGGGGTTTGCAATAATCGCCACGCTTGGCAGGCGGGTTGTCGATCGCAGTGTGGTAATAAAATGCATAGAGAACGTTACTGGCCATTCTCTAGTAGGTACCGAATTCCCTCAGTCGCCTTATTACGACACTCACGGTAAGAAATCGGATGGTGCTACACGGTACATGAATGGATGTCTAAATTTATAGACATACAATTATATATGTATATGCTCTTGGATAATTCATATTAAGAAAGCGGAGGGTGGAACTTGTACCGACTAAAACCATAAGATGTCTGTCTGCAACACTTTTGGAGGAGCCGGGACTTCCGTTTGGACCGTATAGCGAGTTACCGTGTTGCGAGGTCCTGGGGGACACAAAGTTGGTACCTCGACAACTTTTTCGTTGCAGGGCAACACGTGACCACTATGTATAACCTTCCGCATTACTCAAGGTATTTTATGACATGATGAGTAGTGACGCATCAAAGTTTAGAGCCTTTTGTCAGCAAGTTGTGTGGTTGGTTCTAGTCAAAGAGAATATAACTAGTCTTTGGTTCTAGTACTACCGTAATATAAATAGAAAACAGGTATTTAGTTGTCTAGGTAATACAGTAAATGAACCTGTTTACTGTTAAGGAGCAAGTTGAGATGACATGAGTAGCTTAATAGTTATTTTGGTTCCACAAGTACTGTTTTAAGAATCGTTCATTAATGATTCAATAAAAATAAGCATGGAATGGTAATATACCGCTAGCTATAGGTTACATAAGGTACATACTCCTTAACTACCCAATGCTAAGAGGATTGGAGAGCATTAGCGTCTGGAAAATGAATCCGACTGCAAATTGGATCGATCAAACCATTACAGTGAATACTCCAATCGAAGGAAGGTGGTAAACGCTAGCAGTCTTCAGAGCAAATGGTTTTCTCAAAGCTTTAGGTACTACCCACTTGTTTGTATTTCCTCTATTAGCAGTAAAGTTAATTTTATGTAGTACAAGCTTTTGCCCGCGGCTTCGCCCGCGTGGATGACGAAAATTATCACCAGAGGACGTACTACCGGAATAAAAGTATCCTATGTCCTAACCCAAGTCGTGGTCTTAAATTTTCATCCAAATATGTTCAGTCGTTAAAGCGTGAAATGTAACAGACGGAATAAATTTCACATTTTACAATAAGTTTTTGCCCCGGACCTAATCTTCGTGAAATAATAACTGGTAGACGACATTATATTTTTTTTCGTCAGTACTTCTGTGAATTTTCGAATAAACAAATAAAAAATATCTTAGGACAACCAACACACCGTTATCTGATCTCAAATTAGGCAGAGCCTGTACTATGGCAACCAGACAACTGATAAACGTACTTATATATTTCTAAATACATACATATTATAGATAAATTACACCCAGACACAGAACAAATGATCGTGCTCATCACACAAAGATTTGTCCTGGGTGGGAATCGAACCCACGACCTCAGTCTCAACAGTCAGGGTCACTAACCACTAGACTAACAGGCTAGTCCAATCTATGTAATCTTGTTACTCCATACAAACTTTGGCCCCAAGTCCGTAGGGAATGAATTTTGGAAAATCCTTTCTTAGCGGATAGATACGTCATAGGTATCTGCGTGCCAGATTTCGGCGCAATCCGTTCAGCGGTTTGAGCTGTGTGTTGCTAAATCAGTCAGTCAATAACTTTTGCCTTTTTATATGTTTACAGACTAGCTGTAGCCGCCTAGATGAGACGTGGTAGTTGAAAATTATTCCATGCGAACGTAATATTAAAAAGTAACCTGATTATAAATAACTATTGGTGTGGCAAAATTCATGCTAATCCGATCAGCCGTTGAGTAACAAACATCCAAACATATACAATCTTTCTACGTTCTACAAAGGTTCTTCTGCAGAAGTATTAGAAATCGTACGTACGGGCTCTCCTAGTAAAATAAGCCTTTAAAGAATTAATAAATTATGAGTGCTACGAAGCGTAGCTAACGCGTAGAGGTTGTTGCTACGCCGCTACGCTGACGTAACCGATTCATTATTCTTAAAACATGCGTCGATCGAACGCACAACGCGATAGAACTTACAAAATTCTTTAGAGCGTTTTAATATTTTGAATATCGTAGGATACCAGCAACATAGGTACGTGAACAGGTGTTTATTGTTTTTTATAAAATAATTGCTAATGTTTTTTGGCGCTTGGCCAAAACCGAAACTAAAGCTGCCATTTGTTTTATATTTTTTTAAACACACAAATGTTTACCAAGACCGCCCCCTTGTCAACGTCATTCCAGCGCGAAAAGATTCTTATTTATTCAGATATTTTACCTCCGGCAGTAGCAACCCATCATTAACCTTACAGCAACGAGAATAATGATCACTATGATATTGGAAGACTCGTCAGTGGCAGCAACTCCACAGCATGGAGATCGGAAGCTATTCCACGGGATGAAAAGTATTAAATGTGTTAATACAGGTTATAAACTATCTGTGTGCCGAATATCATTCAAAATCAAAATCAAAATCAAAAGTCATTTATTCAAACTAGGCTGAGAGTCAGCACTTTTTGAACGTCAAAGTCACATAAGACAGTCCCCCCAAAACGCCCGCCCTTCGACACTTCCTAGTGCTTTGGCTGGGAAGAAGAAGTGGCGGAACAAACTCCCCAGCAGCACTGCTGTCTGTTAAGTTAGAAGAACTTGATTCTATACAATATTGTATAAGTTATTAATATAATAAAACAAAACATACATTATTCGCCATATGTCAGCTAGCACACGCCATTATACCAACAAAACATTGAAAACTAAACTCAAGCTGAAATGAATAATGAAACAAAATCGTAAACAGAACTTAAAACCTTACTAAAGCCTCCAGGCATAAAGGGCGTGCCCGCTTACATATACAACGATGCAAATGATACATACCTATACACAACAAATGAAATTAAAAGAAAATAAAAATAAATTAACAAAAGCAGTTAAATAAAAAAACAATTATATGAACTACCCATATAAACTGTCAGTGTGTGAGTTACAGTAATTACAGAATGTAAAACAGTGTCATAGAAGAAAAAATAAATATTATCTACACAATTAAGTGAGCAACTAGTTTGATAAACTCTAAGACTGTCCTATGGAGCGAGACCAGCATGTTTCCAAGCGTTCTTATCTTGGATGTAGTCCTCTAATTTGTAATAAGCTCGTTTACAAAGTGTACTTTTAATATGACTTTTAAACCTCCTTTCATTTAATTGCAATATATCAGAAGGTATTTTGTTGTAACATTTAACACAGTACCCCATAAAAGATGTATGTACTTTTGCTAATCTGAAAAATGGTTGATCTATCTTGTCTTTATTTCTAGTATTAAAATTATGTCTATCGCTTATTTTATTAAAAAGATGTAGATTTTTTCTTACATACATAATATTTTCGTAAATGAATTGGCAAGGTACCGTCATAATATTAATCCTTTTAAATAGTTCCCTGAGGGATTCGCCGCGACATAGATTATAAATGGCTCTGACAGCTCGCTTTTGCAAAATAAAAATGGATTCAATGTCAGCAGCCCTACCCCACAGTAAAATGCCATACGACATAATGCTGTGGAAGTAGCTAAAATAGACCAAACGCGCGGTTTCTACATCTGTTAACTGTCTTATCTTTCTAACAGCATAAGCGGCCGAGCTCAACCGCCCCGCAAGAGATGTTATATGAGGTCCCCATTGTAATTTCTCGTCTAGCGTGATTCCTAGGAAAACCGTTTGATCAATAAATTCCAGTTTTTCCCCATTCAATAAGATGTCACATTCGCTACCTCTGACATTAGGCAATTGAAATCTAATGCACTTGGTTTTTTTTTTATTAAGTACCAAATTATTTACCGTAAACCAGTCTTGGACCTGAAGAATGGAGTTATTGACGTCGTCAAGATTTTGAGACCGTCTGTCGATTTTAAATATCAATGATGTGTCATCTGCAAATAACACCATCTTCGGTTGGTTTGGAAGTAGATGGGGTAGATCATTAATGTATACTAAAAAAAGGAATGGACCCAATATCGAGCCTTGAGGAACGCCCATTGCCATTTCAGACCCCAATGAGTTTACGCCGTTTACTTGGACTTTGACCATTCTATCCTTCAGGTATGATCTTATTAAGTCAAGAGCTGTATTTCTAATTCCATAGTGCTCTAGTTTCAGCAAAAGTGTCTCATGGTTTACGCAATCGAACGCCTTGGAAAGGTCACAAAAGATTCCAATGGCATCTTGTGCTTCTTCCCAGGCGTTAAAAATGTTCTTTATTAGGGTAACACCAGCCTCGGTGGTACAACGCCCTTTGGTGAAACCGAACTGGTGTTCATGAAAGATGGAGTTTTTATTAAAGTGACGTAACATTTGATTGAGCATTAACTTTTCAAACACCTTACTGAGAACTGGCAGAACTGACACGGGCCTATAATTGTTTGGTTCTTTACTATCACCGGATTTAAACAAAGGAACTACTTTGCTGTGTTTCATCAGATCCGGAAAGACTCCTTGGTCTACACTGGTGTTAAATATGAAAGCTAAATAGGGTGCAATGGTTTCAATAATAGAACTACAAAATTTGACAGACATTCCCCAAAGATCTTCTGTTGATTTAATTTTAAGATCTTTAAAAGCTTTTATAATAGCCTGGGGGTTAGTATGCTGAAACCTAAACTCTAAAGGGCATGCCCCTACATTCTTTTTGAGTAAGGCAGCGGAAAGCGCGGGTGACGAATTTAAAGCTTCAGTAGTTTTAACGGGAATATTAACGAAAAAATTTTGAAATTCCTGAGCTATTTCTATATCTGAGATAATGGGGACATGTGCAGTCTCTAAATTAAATTCAGTATTACGCTGTTTTTTCCTACCTGTTTCATCATTTATTATTTGCCAGGTAGTTTTTATTTTATCATCCGCTGATTTTATTTTATTGCTAATATAAAGCGCTTTAGCCAAGCTGCACACACTTTTAAAAATTTTAGAATATTTTGCAACATACTGATGAAAGCTTCTATTAGTCATATGTTGCTTTAGGCCATAAAGTTCAAAAAGTTTTTCTCTGCTTTTACGTATACCTGGAGTTGCCCAATCACTAAATAAGAACTTTGTGCAAATACTTTTAGTCTTTAGTGGGAAATTGTCATTAAATTGCGTGTTTAATAATGAGAAGAACTCGGCGTAGAACTCATTTGGGTCACATTCATTATTAAAACTGTGAACACATAATGTACTGGCCAAAGAATGATTAAATTTCTCTAGATTTTTACATGTCATTGGCCTAAACCTTATTTGAATTTTTTGTAGAGGTATGTACGAGCAAAATGTTACTGTTTGACCACTGTGATCAGATGGCAACTTATTTACAATTTGTTTGTGTAAGTAATCACAGTTACAAAAAATATTATCTATACAAGTGGCAGAAGAAGCTGTCACTCGGGTTGGTTCCATAAAAACATTTGACAGATTAAATGACTTAAAAAGACTTAATAATCTGAAAGTATTTGAGTTACTTTCTAATAAATTAATATTAAAATCACCACATATGACCAGTGTCTTACTACTAGTACTAAGTTTCTTTAGCACCTCTTCCATTACAGAATCAAACACAGATAGATTCTGGTAACTTGGAGGTCTGTATACACATACTATAACATGCTTATCAAGCTCAACACAGGACAGCTCAACAGTGTGTTCAACAGACAGCCCAATGATGTCTTTTCGTTCTTTCGATTTAATAGAATTTTTAACTAATATTAATGATCCGCCATGTATCATGCGTTTTCGGCTGAAAAAGCTAACAACACAGTAATTTTCATAATTTATTGACTTTACTTGATGATCTTTTAACCAATGTTCAGTTAAGCAAATGACATCAAACTTGGTGTTTTCTAAAAACAATTCTATTTCAAGTAATTTGGAAGAGCAACCTTGGATATTTTGATTATACAATTTTAAAGTGTGTTGCACTCCCTTTGGTTTTTTATTTTCATGACTAATAATGCCAGAAGATATCTTTTTATTATTCCCTAACAATAATTGGTTATTTGAAAGGGTACCTTCTGTTGTCTTATTACCTAGTTTAACGAATTATCTGGAGTGACCTCCACTACTATAACTGAAGAGTCAAGAATGCCCGTCTGAGTTCCAGCAGGAAGAGAAAACTCTATCTGACTGGTAGTGGCCTCCGAGGATGTTGGTATTATAGATTTAGTAGTTAAACTAGGCAACATAGACTCATCACTAACACTATTAATGGTTATTTTAGCTATAATCTGATTAACATTATATGCTATCAACATAGCAATCATATGTCGACATTTCCAAGACAGAGATAAAGCTCTCTGAGTTAACTTAAAACCACTAATAAATTTATTAGTATCAAAATACAATAATTTGTCACTATGACAACATGTCAACTGGTGAATAGTACTATTCAACCTGTAAATATAATAATTATCAATATCTGATAAAGTATCAGAATAGGGGAAAGCACACATTCAAATCTGTTCAGCTGTTTTTGCGTGAATAACAAACACATGAACTTTCCCCTTTTGTAATTGAAATAGGTAATATATTTCAGGCGGAAGAAGTCACAGGTGAAGTGAAGACTAGGGTTTTATAAGTATTTGTACACCATGTTTCATAATCGCGTGCACAAGACAAATCAAAGGCTGCATATTTCATTGATATCGATCAAACAGCGCAGTCGACCACTCGTAAACAAGTTATGTGGGCACAAGTCACGAAGTTAATGCATTTACATTGACATTGATTGACCACAAACATCGTTTCGATTGACCTTCACGTGCTGAAACTGAATCTAGGTTATTGCTAATGTGTATTTGATTTCAAAACAATAAAAGGGCAAGTTTTTATCGACTACAATACAACCTTACCTATAATGTAGGTTATGTTTATTTGACATTGGCATAAAATACTTTACAAATACGATTCGCGTAGAGGACACTTGCAAAAACAAATAAGTATTGGTGCTTGATTTGTCTCCAAGCAGCAATTTCTGAAGGTTATGAGGTGTCAGTAAACTTATGGGGCCTTTTCTTTAAGGTGAGCAACGCATAAACCCAATCCTTTTTTTTATCGACTTTAGGACGGAGGAGGTTGTCTATTCGTATCCTTTTTTTAATCTATTTTTAAAGTGAAAAATAAAATATAACGTGAAAAAATAGTTGTACAAAAAAACGTCTTCCAAAAAACACAACAAAAAATAACTTTAATATCGGAAGTCTCTGGATCAGTATTTCAGTTTTTTTACTTTTTCGACAGGTGTGACGCGACATTTGATGAAGTTTTTATAGAAATCGTTCTACGAGGGTCGCGATGCACTGTCGCATCGCGCCTGTTTGTGACAGGTGATGTTTTGTGTTTACTTGAACGATCAAATTCGTGAAGAGCTCGCATACAAAGTTGCGTAAGCGTTCAATCCATTCATTATTTAGAATATGATAAGAAGGTAGTTCAAAAAGATGAGAAGAGAAGAAGAAGGAGGTAGAAGGTAGTGTTATAGGCCGAGGCTTCGTACCCAGGTAGGTGCTTTACTTTGTGTAAATTATTTCATCACCACTGCACTTAAAACGGGGAAGGAAAAGATCGTGAGGAAACCGGCATGTCATAGAATAAAAACCGGCCAAGTGCGAGTCGGACTCGCGCACTGAGGGTTCCGTACAAACCTGCAGGTATTCACGGTTTATGCATAAGGTTTATGTTTATGAAATTAAATGTTTTTATTTTTATATTTGAGTTGACTGAATTAAAGGTAAATTGTGGTTTACGATTTATGATTTATTAAAAAAACTACTTACTAGATCTCGTTCAAAACAAATTTTCGGTGGAAGTTTACATGGTAATGTACATCATATATTTTTTTTAGTTTTATCATTCTCTTATTTTAGAAGTTACGGGGGGGGGGGACACACATTTTACCACTTTGGAAGTGTCTCTCGCGCAAACTATTCAGTTTAGAAAAAAATGATATTAGAAACCTCAGTATCATTTTTGAAGACCTATCCATAGATACCCCACACGTATCGGTTTGATGAATTTTTTTTTGAGTTTCTGTTCTATGTATGGGGAACCCCAAATATTATTGTTTTTTTTTTTTCTATTTTTGTGTGAAAATGTTAATGCGGTTTACAGAATACATCTACTTACCAAGTTTCAACAGCATAGCTCTTATAGTTTCGGAAAAAAGTGGCTGTGACATACTCGGACAGACAGACAGACATGACAAATCTATAACGGTTCCGTTTTTTGCCATTTGGCAACGGAACCCTAAAAATTCGAAGACATGTGACATCTACCAACTCGCCCTGGGCCCGCGTGGTAGATTACGGCCCACTCTCTTTAATCGAGAGGACGCCTGTGTCCCAGCTGTGGGATCGGTATAGGCTGATTATGTAAGAAAGTAGTTCATACGGATATCATGTTATACCTAGTAAATTGGTTGTGGAGATCAAATAGGAAGGCGCTACGATGTAAAATACAGGTATTCCAGCTTCATTCGGTTAGAATGGAATCCGATGACCCCAACATAGTTGGGAAGATTTTAGGCAAGTGACGGGTAGATCTAGCCAAACATTCCTTCATAGCTTAGATTCTATCAACGAACCCTAATTGATTAGAAAACTTCAAATTCCCATATTATATTACGATAAATGAACGAAAATAATTAATTAGCAGTGGGACTTGGGCAAACAGCTAGAAGCTGAAGCGCTTATGAACTTTGCCAAAGACGAGTACCTACCTAAATTATTGCGGAAGACCATTTCCGTATATCCGCGATGTCATTTGAGTATTTCGTTGATATTGTTTGTGCCAAATAATTTGTATAAATCTATACTTAATATTATAAAGCTGAAGAGTTTGTTTGTTTGAACGCGGTAATCTCAGGAACGACTGGTCCGAATTGAAAAAAAATCTGTTTGTTTTGGATACCCTATTTATTGAGGAAGGTTATGTGCTATATAACATCACGCTACAATCAAAAGGAGTGGAGCAGCAACGAAAAATGGATGAAAACTGGCAGGCAAATCGATGCGACGCCGAGGGAAAGGGTCAAGGGAGCAAAAATTTGACGCGGACGAAGTCGCGGGTAGAAGCTAGTAATTAAATAAAATCACCAACATGTGGCATAATACGCGTCTTCATTTAGGTAGGTAAAAGAAGGTATCATTATGCTGTGCCGTAAGAAACGAAGGACAGATAAAAGCAAAGTTTTTAAGAATAGAATAATCTTTATGTAACTATTTTTTAATATTAAAAACAAGATTTTATCGTGCATCGTCACGAGAACCAAACGTGTATGCCAAAATTCAGCCCGATAGCTTCTGTGGAAGTGGGTGAAATATTGATTACAAAATTCCAGGACATACAAGTGACGTTAAATAAAAGCATTTATTCAGCAACGCATTTAGTTTTTTTTATTACGTAGACTTTTTGTCGTTGACGCTCATTTTCTTTTTCATAAGGAAAATTAAAACTCTATACATTATTAAAATTAAATGCTTGTCTGTTCCCTTCGGATTTTTTTCCTAACCCCGTTATAATAAGGGAGGAAGAACCCAAGATAAACAAAATATGTAGATCCGAGGTCCGAAAAACAGCAGACCCTAATTTCATTAAGGTCAGAACCCGCTCGTCAGACCTCAGCAAATAAAACCAGATCATCAAATAATTTCAACGCGAAAGTCGATGTTATTTACGTAACCTATGAGTTAAGTTACATTTTGGGGCAAAGGGCAACTCTTCAATAAAATAAATAAAACTTTCTACTTTGGCAACATTTTGAACTGACTGAAAGAAAAAAGCCAGTTGTCAATTTTCCCGCGCAAACTTTATGGATTCATTTTTTTCTCATTGGCAATAGTTCGCTTTCTGTTGTATCTTTCTTGAAGCAACATGCAAATAATAATGCCTACGTTTAATTTCCAGAAATATCTCTCAGGCTCAGAGATGATTTAATAATAAAAACTTTTTTGCAAAAAAAAAACAACCGACTTCCTTAAAAACACTACAAAGTGAAAAATAACTTTAATTTCGGTAGTCGGTGTCTTAGGATCTGTATTTATGGTTTTTTTGGCACCGACTTCCGAAATTAAAGTTATTTTTCACTTTGTAGTGTTTTTAAGGAAGTCGGTTGTTTTTTTTTTGCAAAAAAGTTTTTATTTTTAAATTTTTAGTTGTGGTATTCACCCTGCACTAATTCCAAACAAACAATGCATATTTATGCGATAGCAGAAATCGCGGTTGATTTCCTGACATTTTTTAAAGAGTTCCGGTGTCTGTCTCCCGAACTCATCATCAGATCTATATGAAACTTATATGGGACCATTTCGGAATAAACCCCTTTCGAACAAAAAAAGAATTTTGCAAATCCGTCTATATATGACGGAGTTATGGCCGAACATACATAAAAAAAAAAAAAAAAAAACATATAAACATCCGAATTGATAACCTCCTCCTTTTTGAAGTCGGTTAAAAACATATTAAATCCATCACACCGGCTATTTCTGTTAGCCTAACTGAAACAAAACTATTACTGGAACGTCTGGAGCTTGCCACTGCCAGACATTTGTTTTCTATTTCTGAGATAAACAGATGACGAGCGAAATCTTATTTGTGCTCCAGATTTCTTAAACTTGGCCTTTTCGCAATACCGAGACGACCTAGACCTTGAATAGGAATCGTCTGCAAAATAAAGAAAAAACAAAAACTAATGTCTGTTGTCGCTGCGGCAAAAGAAAACGTGGAAATCGTTAAAACACTAAACGTTTGCCGTAGTGTATTGTAACCGTAAAGTCTCTTTTTATAGTGGGAATTACGGCTCGAAATAAAGTTAGCGACGCCGCCGCGCGGTAGCAAAAGCATACAGCTGTAGGTACGTTCCAGCACACCATTTAATGAAATGACTTGTTCAGTTGTTCTGCAGATAAACATTACCTACAACACATTCGCATTCGGTGTTACTAGCTTGAAAATAGGAAGTAAGTACCTAGTTTTTCCCAAATCTGTAATAGAGCACTTGAGTTTGTTGGAAAACGGAATAAGCTATTCCTTTATATCCCAAAATTTAAATTATAAATGTGTTCACCGTTGAATCAAATTGTATTTTAAATCTCCCGCGGGATGGTGTATGTTCTCGAAAAAGAAGTGTGTTAACCTAGATAAGAAAGGACTTGGGAAATGAGTAGGAGTATGTTGGGGTATTGTTGACTGCCTATATCAAAGAAGGTTCCATTAAAATGTTTGTGTGGCAACTAGACTGTGACAAAGAGCCCACTCACCGTCAGACTACACGTTTCCTTTGCTTGTGTGAGCATCGCGTTTGTTTTTCGCGCTCTAATTTACCGCGCTTTTTTCCATCATGGCTGCTCGGGAAATTTAAAAATAATTTGATTTATAAATGCTTGCGTTGTCTGTCGCACGCGTAATATTCAATTCATATTAGTTATTACGACAGCCGCCGTGGCTACGATCTAGAGTACATACCTACTACACTAAAGCTTAATATATTTCGTGCTTAATTTTGTTAATCAATATTTATGTGTCAAACACCTGTTTTCTTACGTTCGATAGCATTTTTGCATGACTTCTGATAGATTTGAAGCAGTTACGAAAATAAATGCCATAATAAATAATCTATACCTAAATGCGTCAAGTTTTCATAAGTTTTTTTTTTCATAGCCTAATGGAAGTTTTTATAATTTTAAGGTGACTATAGTATCGTGGCTGAAATTCATTTCCACGTCATAGTATCACGATACTACACAGGGAAGTTATTACAATGTATGGAAATTAGAGATGATCCGACTAGTCGGTAAAGCCGACTATCCAGTTAGGTACTTTTGTAGTTGGCTACTAGTCGGTGACTATTCGGCAAAGAGCAGCGACTATCCGGCTTCGTGCTTTTTAGGTATTAAAAAAAAAGTATTTATTTGGAGTTACATTAAATAAAAACCTTGATTGTTAACTAATATTTTTATTTTAGAATCAGTCTTACACTTTTTGAAATGCCAAATTGCCAAATGCCAAGCAACCTTTCCTCCTTGCTATCTAAAGCAATCTCTCAATCAGTCTCTAAATGACTTACTTATGAAGAAAAGATAGCCGAATACCCCCGAAACCATGTTCGGTTAATTGGCCAAAGTCATATTCGGCACATCTCTAATGGAAATATACAAATAAGTAAACACGCTTTTTTTTCGTTCACAATAACGTGCACGTATTTCCTTATATTTTATGGACGTAGTCCTGGAGGTCTACGATAATATCGTAAATTTTTTTTTTCTTTATTTATTTATAGGGTCTTTTACGCATAGCGTATGTTAGTCCCATCGCATCCTAAACAATGCTACTTTCAGAAGACGTGGGCCATGAATTTATCGTTAAAAATTATAAAAGTACACAGTAAGACATACGACGGTTGTATTGTGCCATCTTCTTCTAGCTAATGAATAAGTCATTTGCATGAGAGGCTTATAGTTTGTATACAAACACCCTAATTAAACGCTCGCATACAAACGTTTCGCTAAACAACCATGATAATACAGTGTTTACCGTCTTTCTAAGTTGCCGCCCGGCTTCTTAAACTCGCCCCCTATTGCAGGGGACTTAAACATAACTGAAGCAATGTAATCTAGGCGTGATTTTATGAGATTTGTTTGAAGCTAGAAACTTAATTTCTCCAAGTTGTAAATTAAAATAATAACGGGAACTTTTACAAGTTGCGTCTATTTTTTGTATGATAATTAGGATCAAGTTATTACTAAATTTTACAAATATTCCCCATTAAAGGCCAGAGGGCGGACATGATAAAACGGACGATAAACCTAATAAATGAGGATACTGTTAGGATACTCGACTATAAGGTTAACATAATCTCTTTAAGAATGTCCCTCATCCCAGTATATTTTGGAGATCCCGCATTGCAGTGGCAAAGCTCAAGAAATATGTTCACTCTCCGTTTTAGGCTTTAGAAATGATATTATAAATTAATGTTTGCATTTCCAGAGGAGTAATTGCGTAACTTGCTATCAGTAGGAATTGGTTTCATTTGGATAGTTTAACAACATTTATTGTGTTATTTACGTTATTGAGCCGACAATTTATTCGAACAAATGACGCAGTGGATTACAAATAATCTTCAAAACGATTCTAGTGCGTTACGCAATTAAGTTGCAGATAAAGGCACATGTTCGGCGGATATGCAGTTTGCAATTAGGGCCAAGTTGCACTGTGACATAAAATCTAGTGTCGCATTTTTCGACCATTTGTTTGTGACATTCATGAGTGTATTTATGCACAACATCCTATTTATGTTGTAAAAACAAGTACAAAACATTGCATACGAGTCCCAGTGTCACTTTAAAACTGTCAAGTTCTTATCTTGACTCGTGTTTCAAGAGCATGTGTCAAAGTATGTGCTAGAGTAAGTAGCTTGTAGCAAGGAAACAACAAACAAACAATGAACGTAGACTTAAGTTTGCACAAAGCACAAAGCTTGTGTTTAAAGCGAGAATGCAAAATTATTCCTGAAAACTAGGATCATCATTAGGAGTAGGTACGCTCTTCGAAGATGTGAAAAACTGTAGAGGGTACATTGCTATGATAGTTTGATTTATTTTTTATTGATTTTCGTGAAATTACATGAGAAAATATCATTATGACATTTTGGATGACATTTAAGGAGAAAACTGACTGTGAAAGTGAGTACACTGCAGTAGAGGTTGAATATATGACTGTACGAGTATAACTGTCTGGCGGTTTTGAGTTTTTTGTAATTATGGCTTACGCAAATGTCTTGCAGATTTGGTAGCTTTTTGAGTCGGGTCATTGAGCTCCCTAAAATAGGGTTGAGCTATACGATGACTGAAACAAACAAGACATGCCGTCTGTCATGCCGTCATTTTATTGTATAGTTCTGCAATGGCTCTTTCTTCAAAAGGGCTTACTAGACATGGCCCTAAATTTTTAAACTAACATAAAAATCAAACAACATATTGTTTGGACTGTAAAGGAGATCATGGCCTCTGACTTTATTTCGGCATTGCTTCGCAGGGATCAGTCAGCAAGGAATGGCGGCGTCAAATAGTTTTTGACCAACAAAATATTGACGTTTAAAATGTCTTAAAAGAACTACTAACATATAAAAACCTTGTAATCCTATCCTACTTAATATTATAAAAAAAAACCGGCCAAGTGCGAGTCGGACTCGCGCACCGAGGGTTCCGTACAAACCTGTAGGTATAAAGTTTTAAATTTTTAAAAATATTTTTATTACATGATGTAACTAAAAATTTACAGTTTTCGCAATTTTTCCTTTATCTGTGCTATATGACGTTGCTTCGTACCAAATTTCAAAATTCTAGATCGACTGGAAGTACCCTATAGGTTTTGATTCCCTTGCGAGTTTCGAAAATTGCTGAAATTTGCGGCATATACGGCTATATCTTTTGATTGCGTTAGCTTAGAGGTTTGATTTTTTCACAGCTTCAAGGGACAGTAGACTTGAGTATTTGATATAAATTTCAGCTTGATACTTCTACGCGTTCTTGAGAAAAAGGGTCTTGACAGACGGACGGACGGACGGACGGACAACACAGTGATCCTATAAGGGTTCCGCTTTTTCCTTTTGAGGTGCGGAACCCTAAAAACCGGCCAAGTGCGAGTCGGACTCGCGCACCGAGGGTTCCGTACAAACCTGTAGGTAAATAAGTAAAAGTTCACCCATCACGACAATCGAGTCGTAGTTCTGTTCTGTTTCTTGGCTTGGTTTTATTTCTGTCCGTGTTTTGTTCTGTTTATTATATGATGTAACTAAAAATTTACGGTTTTCGCAATTTTTCCTTTATCTGTGCTATAAGACGTTGCTTCGTACCAAATTTCAAAATTTTAGATCGACTGGAAGTACCCTTTAGGTTTTGATTCCTTTGCGAGTTTCGAAAATTTGTGGAAATTTGCGGTATAAACGGCTATATCTTTTGATTGCGTTAGCCTAGAAGTTTGATTTTTTTCACAGCTTCAAGGGACAGTAGACCTGAGTATTTGATATTAATTTCAGCTTGAAACCTCTACGCGTTCCTGAGAAAAAGGGTCTTGACAGACGGACGGACGGACGGACGGACAACAAAGTGATCCTATAAGGGTTCCGCTTTTTCCTTTTGAGGTGCGGAACCCTAAAAACGATAGTTTGTGAGAATGGATGGATAGACGGATATTTGTTACTATTTCAATAAAAACCGGCTGTACGGATTTGGATACATTTGGTACATAGATAGTTTATAACGTGGATTTACATATAGTATACTTTTATCTCAGTAATACGTTCCCACGGGACCCGACCTCCACGCGGCGAAGCCGCTGACAAAAGCTAGTTTCATAATAAATGTGACCTGTTTTCGGTAAAACTGCTCCACACGCTGCCACGTCTAACTTTATCTAGCAAATTACCATACACGATAATCCAGCGGGGTAATTTTGTAACACACATAAAATGGCAATGAATTTCATTTTGACAAATCAACAACATTTATTGCTCGATCAAGTAATTAATGTTGTTGATTTTTCACGTTGTCGTGCAG
Source organism: Aporophyla nigra (assembly GCA_947507805.1). Taxonomy (NCBI): domain Eukaryota; kingdom Metazoa; phylum Arthropoda; class Insecta; order Lepidoptera; family Noctuidae; genus Aporophyla; species Aporophyla nigra. Next base: position 21,840,727 of record OX382308.1, on the reverse strand, counting down.
AAGACTATTTTTTTCTAATATTTAAGCTAATGGATAAGTAATATCTTTCTGATTGTGACTGAAAGTTTGTTACGCAATTAAGACACTAACTGGAACTCTTTCCATTTATTTTCATAATATTTGCATGAAGACTGGTACTGCCTGAAAGCAATGAAGACGGTGGAAACAGAGGACGCTTGAGGATTGAAGATCGTTCCGTTAATTGGAAGTTAAAAGTCATTGATGGCATTTGTTAGCAATGTTGGATCCAGAAATTCTAATATCTTCGGTCATAGAATGGGTGACGTGTGAGGACCTAACTACGTAGCTGTCCCTTGATTGTAGAGATACAAAGAAACATACTGATGTGTTAGCATAATCTAACATACTATGATGAAAGAGCAATGTTCTCTAGAAGATCAGCATTTCTTCTCTACATAGTATAAAATAAAATCGCTTCCCGCACCTTTAGATCTCTTAAACTTCGCAACGGATTTTAAATGCGGTTTTCATAAATAACCAGAGTGAATCAATACGGAGGTTTATATGTACGTATAATACGCAGACGAAGCTGTTTGCAAAAGCTAGTTTAACTATAATTTAATGAATACTGTTGGATATTTTTCAGTGTATCCTAAAAGAATATGCTACGGTTATTTGTCCTAACTGTTAAAACACAGCTGGTCATTAAAAAAACTAGCCAAGTGCGAGTCGGACTCGCGCACCGAGGGTTCCGTACAAACCTGCAGGTATTCACGGTTTATGCATAAGGTTTATGTTTATGAAATTAAATGTTTTTTTTTTTAAATTTTTATATGAGTTGACTGAATGAAAGGTAAATTGTGGTTTACGATTTTTGACGTATTAAAAAAAAACTACTTACTAGATCTCGTTCAAACCAATTTTCGGTGGAAGTTTACATAGTAATGTACATCATATATTTTTTTTAGTTTTATCATTCCCTTATTTTAGAAGTTACGGAGAGATTTTACCACTTTGGAAGTGTCTCTCGCGCAAACCATTCAGTTTAGAAAAAAATGTTATTAGAAACCTTAATATCATTTTTGAAGATCTATCCATAGATACCTCACACGTATGGGTTTGATGATTTTTTTTTTTGAGTTTCAGTTCTATGTATGGGGAACCCCAAATATTATTGTTTTTTTTTTTCTATTTTTGTGTAAAATCTTAATGCGGTTCACAGAATACATCTACTTACCAAGTTTCAACAGCATAGCTCTTATAGTTCCGGAAAAAAGTGGTTGGACACATGACGAATCTATAAGGGGTCCGTTTTTTGCCATTTGGCAACGGAACTCTAAAAAACACTTTTACAAATCAACACTTCCAAGAAATCTATTCATGTTCCCGCCAAAACAAAAACTCCATTTTTATTTCGCCGATCAAAGCTAATGTTATCGTTTTCCGGCGCGTGAGCTAACAGCCACTAAACCCAGCCAGTTCAGACGATCTGTCCGTCTGTCATGTCATCATGTATTTCGATATACTTTGATACGACGTTTACGACAAACGTTTTTATTGTGCGACTAGTTTTCGGTTGTTGCGCCAACTAGGGATGGCGAACTGAGATCGATTAATCGAAGAATCAATTACTTGGACCGGAGAAATTGATGATTCAAATCGATTTATAACCCTAAATCACAATCAGGAACAACAGTCTGTCCAGCCTACAAAAGTTTAATTAGTTTAAGAATGTTCAAAGACCGATTATTATGGTGTCTTTTTTGATTTTCATGATTGCATTTATATTGAAAATACGAACGCGAAAAAAGATCAATTTTTAGAAAATCTATGTTTTAGACCTCGATTTTATTGTGAATCGATTCAATAGACAGCGATTCGCAACGATAAAAAAAAAAAAACGATCATTTTCAGTAAAAATCGCCATCCCTAACGCCAACCTGAAGGCAGAATGTAGTATGACGTTCGGCCATGTTGTTTTGTCATGTGACAATGTTATTTTGATTCTTTTGTCTATGGAACCAGTTCTTTTATTCACTGGCAAGTTATTGCACACTGAGACGGGCTGGTGGCTAAGGAATAACAGCCGCACGGGGCGATCGATCAGGTTAAGCTACGGTTGCCGCGGTTCATCCGTGGATTAGTGACCATCTTTACATTCCAAGACTGCCTCGGTGCCTCGGAAAGCACACTAATCCGTTGGCACCAACTGTCATTGAATTGTTAAAGTCTGACAAACAGTCTTACCATGAGGTATCGTGTTACCCATTAACTGGATCGTGGAGATCTGAGGGGTAGTTAAACAACATTCATTGCGTTATTTACGTTGCTGAGCCGACAATTTATTCAAACAAATGACGCAATGGTTTAGAAATAATCTTCAATCCCATTCAGATTCTGATAAATTGTGCGTTTCGCAATTAGGGTGCAGATAGGCACTCGCTCCATGTAAAATACTCTGTTATTTAGCTTCATGCAGTTTGACTGGAAGCCGACCCCAAAATAGTTGGGAAAAGGCTAAGCAGATTTATTGAAATTATTGCATAGTGGTGCTATTTTTCGTGGAAATTGAAAATGGACTATCGGAAGGTTCGGTGATATCAAAAGCTAAAATATGTAATATCTTTAACATAAAAGATACAATTTCAGGAAAAGGTCCTGCTTTTCGCTTTGATATTTTTTAGCACATTTTAATTTCTGCTGGAAAAATATGCTATTTTTACAGTAGATAGGAGGTAGTCAATTTCAATTACATAAATTTAGAATTAGATAATCTGGGTCTCGCTTATAGTTCGGAAAATAATAAAGAAATACAACGGAAAAAATCTGGAAGACTCGACTGAAATAGCAAATCCTACTGCGGCATTAGTTGTAGATAATTTACTATTGCGACACAAATATCTAATAAACTAGCTTCTGCCCGCGACTTCGTTCGTGTACAATTTCAGACCCCGACCTACTGCATCGCCTGCCCGCCCTATTATTTCGTTTTCGCTTTGCCTTATTTCCTATATTTTTTATTTTTTCATATTTAAATAGTTCCCTAGATTTTTTTTTTTGTAACACGCTTTTATTAGCTTCACTGTATGTTTATATGTAACTGTGTTTGTACCGACTTCTTAGGACTAGATTTTTTCAATTCTGTATTGTTCTTACCTAAGTATCTGCTTGAAATATTTTTTTTTTTTTTTCAAAAAAAGTAAGGTACAGTCTGTTACAATAAATATAAGTCACAGTGTAGGGTAAAATTTAAAAGACTAAAAGTAACATAATTTGAATCTGGCGTCCTAGCTAGGTTACATAGTAACCTGTATTAAGGTTCGCCAGCCCAGGTTCCCATACGAGTACAAACAATTTTAGTAGACTGCTTAGAACTATATGGAGCAAACGAATTTAACTTATTCTAAGGGTTAGTATAGTGTGTTTCGTGATGTAGGTATGGTGTGTGTGTGTGTGTGTGTGTTTTTTTTGTGATGTAGCTGTGGTGTGTGTGTAAAGCAAATGACGGAGTTTTAGTTTAATGGAAGTTTAATGAAATGGTACCTAGAAATTGAAATTATGTAATGTATGTATTCGATAACTTTAGTGCAAGTTGAAACTCTAATGAGTTTTTTGTTGGCAGTCTTGCCACCAACTTAAATGTATTAAATGGATATTGTGTACTACAGAATAAATTAAGCAATAGAAATAGTTTTTTTTTTCTGAGATTTGCGCATTCAAACTAAAAAACAAACAAACTTTTCATCTTTATTACAGTATAGATAATAGGTTTTTATTTTTAATACATATTAAAAAGCGTGCTCCGATACGTGCCAAGAGCTATTAAAATGATACACTGTTGTGGACCTACCAAAGCGCGTAGGTAACATTGTATTAATAACGTTTCGTCACACGGTGCCTTATTAACATTTTCAACAATAAAATCGGTTTGACGCAGGTTCCATTTTGCGGTCGACGTGTGATATTTTACGAAGAAGAATTTTAATATACCATGTAAATATTTACAGGCAACGCGTTTTTGTGTGATATATTACAATGCGTTGCGTGAGAGTTTCATGACCGAGCTAATGTCATTTTGATAAATTTATTTATTTTGGTTAGAATTTTATTGTCCGCACCTGTCACCTAAATGGAAATATGCTTGAGAAAACTTTGCTCTTGAACTTTCAACTTTAGGTGCTAAGCTGAGCGTTGAAAAATCAATAGTAACTAGTATACTTTACTATTTATCCTTTATTTCAGGCACCTAAGGCACATAAAAGACAATTCATATATAAGTATAAAACAATAACTATAAAGTAATACATATTTTACAAAATTAACTTAAACTGATCGTAGCAGGTGGCGTTCCGTGGTTTCTGCCTACCCCCATGGGAAAAAGGCGTAATTGTATGTATGTATTAACTTCTGATGCACACGAAGTGACAGCATCATGTTACGCTGCGAGGTGTCGCGTAGCTGGGCGTGGAAACACCGATAAAGCACACCTTTCGCTAAAAACTCTTCCCTGAGGAAGGTTACCAAATGGTGAACACCGAAATACTTGAAATTGATGGTTTATTTAGCTGTTACTTAGCGTTAGTGAAAACGGGCTTTAGTCTCTTAGTCTAGACATAAAGTCTAGAGGTTGGACTCAATGTCTGTTTGCGTCTACAATAGCATATAGGGATTGTGCTTGCATCATTGTGTGACACATCTCTTTTATGTAATAACTGCCCCGTTGGTCTCGTGGCCGCAAGCGCGACCGCTTAGCGTGGGGTCCTGGGTTCGATTCCCGGGTCGGGCAAAGTGTTACTGGGTATTTCCATTAGGAATTTCTTAGAAGCAGCCCGGAGTTTGGAAGTTGGCGGTGTGATACCCCCGTGCCTCGGAAAGCACGTTAAGCCGTTGGTCCTACGCCTGATCTCTCTCCGGTCGTGTCGGATTGCCGTCCCATCGGACTATGAGAGTGAGGGAAGAGTGAGTGCTCTTCTGTCTGCGCACACACTTGAGCACTATAATATCTCCCGCGCCGATGGCTAGTCTCCGTTGAGATTGGCCGCTGTGGCCGAAATTCGGTCTGGAGGACTATATATGTAATACTAATAATAACAATATTTATTGAAATCTCGATCTAAAGTAAGATCTAAGGTAGTGCTATACTTAGGTAAGTCTGTCTGCCTGTCTGTTACTCTTTCAGGCCTGAACGGCTGAACGCATTTTTAATCAAATTTGGCACAGAATGGTACACCACAGTAGACCATGACCTGGGTTAAGGTAAAGGATACTTTTTTATCCTGATAATACTAATTTTCCTATGGGATAATTGACGAACATTACACGGGCGCAGTTCTGTGTGGTGCCGATCGTAAAGAATAGCACCATGCCATTTCTTCCCGTGGGTGTCACAAGAGGCGACTAAGGGATTTACTAGAGAATGGGCAGCAGCGTTCTCTATCCATTTTACCACCATACTGCTATCGCCAACTCTCCTGTCAAGCGTGGCGATTATAGCAAATCCTCCTAAATTGGGGAGGCCTCAATTTAGGAGGATTTGCCAGGTCCAGCAGTGGACGTCCTTCGGTTGGACTGATGATGCGGGTGCAGCCGGGGGTAAAAGCTAGTACTTATTCCATATAGTTAGGTAACTTTAGAAATATGAAGGTATGGCGTACCTTACGTTCTAGACCCCAATACCTGGGCCATTATTAAATATGGGGTCAATACGTACCCTTTATTAATTTCACAAGTGCTCCGTTCTAGTTCAATTTATTAAAAGTCTTTCACACGCACTGTAATTCCGTTTTTGGGGTTATTTTCTAAATCGATATAGAAAATGGTTCCTGTATTTTAGCATTCTTATTGCGTATCATACTATCAATCACAATGTGAATAATTTTAAGGACATATGTAATCCTTGGTTTGATGTTGCATATTTTCGAAAAATGTGTCTGCCGAACAATGCTATGAAGGTTGTTCAGTGATCAAAAATCAAAGCCTACGCTAGTGTTGAAATGTAATGATTATTTATGTAAGTAGATCTTCTAAAACACATTTATGCCTCAATATTTTGTTGGTTAAGTAATATTTTTTAAACAAGATAGCGCCGCCATTTTTAGCTGACTGTTCCCTGAGAAGAAAAGGCCGAAAAAAACTCGGAGATCATGGTCTCTTTTAAAGTCCAAACAATGCAGGGCCATGTCTGAAAAGGTCTTTTGAAGAACAGATAGTTACTCAACTATTCCGCTGGTATGCACGGCTACAAATCAAGCCATACATCTGCCAGGGTCGCGAGATTCGTTCGAAAGAGTTACCGTGGCCCTGGCATATGGGCAACTGAATGAACACGTGTGAATTTTAGTCAGTAAAACTCTGACTCGCCCTCCCGCTCTGCCCAGAGCGGGAGAAGTCATTTGATTGACATTTCCAGTGTAAGCTGAATTTTCTATACTGATATTATAAAGCTGAAAAGTTTGTTTGTTTGTATGTTTGTTTGATTGAACGGGCTAATCTTAAGAACTACTGGACTGAATTGAAAAAATCTTTTTGTGTTGGGTAGCCTATTTATCGAAAAAGGCTATAGGCTATATAACATCACGCTACAACCTAGAGGAGTGGAGCAGCATGAAAAATGTTACAAAAACGGGATAAATTGCACGGGTAGGCGATTCGACGCGACGGGAAAGGTCGGGGGGACAAGAAATTTAACGCGGACGAAGTCGCGGGCAGAAGCTAGTCATTGTATAAATAGCCTATACAATGCGAGGTAGCTAAAACTGGAAATGTATAGCTTGATATGTAGCCGTGTGTACACTTGCCATCACTTCGTCTAGCTAGGTGTGCTGTCCACCTACATTTCAGAGCTGCAAAAGAAAGAAGAGGCACACTAGTAGCTGATCCACTTTCTTCTGCCATATACCTCGGTTCTGTGAACTAGCTATTATTGGTATTAAAATATCGCATCGGAGCTGGGTGAGCCGTGTGAAAGGTCTCTATCTCAGTTACCGTCGGTACGTACGGAAGCCTCCGGATTCGATATGAGCTTAATAAAACAATGAGTACCACTAATACCACTCATACACTTGTGTTCGAACATTGAATGTTCCTTTACCCTCTGTAATGGCTGCTGTAAGTAGGTACGCATTGTAGGTAGTTATTGATGATAAGAGGAAGGTATGGGTTGGGTTATTAAATTAGAATATTAGTGGAGGTATCAATTAGGAAGTTTTCTTTGTTCTAACATGTCTTGCAAACATAGGTACAGTCAACAAAAGAGATAGGTAATCTCGGCATAATGGTGGCGGTGGAATAAAACCAACGTTGGATGACAGATAGGGTTTAATTACCTCAAACACTTGACAGACTTTAAGCAAACAAAGTTAACTTAAGTTTGAACGTATGAGTGGTCCTAGGGATGGACTGCGGGGCTATCTTATCCTACCTCCTAGCTAAGGCTATTCCTGAGGGCGACGGGGCCTCCGCTCAGGTCAAGCTTATGACAACAGTGCTGACTGCGGGGCTATCATCTACTGTGCTTTCTAAATAGCGAGTCAAGGGTCGTTGGATACACATAGTTGAAGTTTAGTAAGAAACAGATATGAGCGAAATGTGGGTGTACTATAGTAACACTGCTGTCCAACTCTTCTGAAATACAAGGCAATCTGCTAGGTGTTTATTTTCCAATTGTGAATAATGTATATGATGGTGGTGAATAAACAAAACCTTATAAAAGTCTAGGATCTATATTTATAAGAAAGCTCAACCAAGAATAAACACTACAAATAGCAAATCCAAGTGTTATGCAAAATGGATTTTCAGCTCAAAAGTGTTTCAATGTAAATACAAAATAGTGCATTTTGTAGTGGAGCGGCTAAAGCTAAACTCGTGCTCGGGAAAGCGTAGAGCGGATGAGAGGCGGTGACTATAATCGAACTATTCATACGGAAAACTAAACAGCGGCACTAGGTACAGTGGGCAAAACGAAAACCTGACTACTGAAAAATTATGCTCTAAAAAGTATAAATATTTTTTTGTTCATGACTTTATGTGCTCTAGAGGGCGCAACATTAATATAAATGTGACGTGTCACATCACCTCATTTGTCAAATTATGATAAGTCGTTTAGAAGTTATGCAAGAACAGATGTACAATTGTACATACATACATACTGGTCAAAATCATAACTCTCCTTATTGCTTCGCCGTAGTTAGATAAAAACAGATAGGTAAGAAGGCACAAACCAGTGCAACACTATTTTTGTGTATTGAACATTGAGCTGTCCTTTTCTTTTATCGATCGCGCCTAATGGTATGATGAAAACATAGTCATAACGTTTATTAACTAAGTAATTCAGTTTTGTCTTCTGCATGTTTTTTTGCAACTCACACTGTGTTAACCATTGTAAAATTTATTTTCAGACTGGTAGCAAGGTTAGTGGGTTCTCTCACCTTGCTTTGCATAAACAGTGGATAATAAAAACGAGGCAAGAAAAAGTAATTAATCCGCCAGACGGCTCACGTAACAATTACGCACACATTTTAATGACCCTCATCCCCTCTGTCCAACTAATTGGATGACAATTACTTACCTGCTTAGCTGACTTTTTTATCGTGTGTACACACGGCTACAGGTCAAGCTATATATTTCCAGTTTTAGCTGACCTCGCTTTGTATAGGCTTTTGGTACAATGAGATTTCAGCTTATACTGGAAATTGTAGCTTGATTCGTGGCCGTAGATAGCTCATAATCCATATATGGGATTAGGTGTCCGATATAATGGACTCATCAAACCAGTAGCGTGGCTGAGCGATTATGAAGCAGTTTTGTGTCAGCGCATCGCATCGCATCGCAAGCCTGCGTTGTTACTTCGGGTTCACTTAGCGTTCTTTTTGTCTTTGCTTGGCTTCTAAGAGCTCGTAGTCGAGAGAGCTTCATAGTATAAAAGGCTAGAGAATTAAGCTAGTAAATGCAAAAATAAAACAAAACGGACTGTAGTTCCAGAGATTAGAGCTTTTAAACAAACAAACAAAAGAACTCTTTTGGTCAGCGTCTGTATTGTAGTGTCTAATTAAAACTTTACCCATGTGTTGGGTACCGATATCGAAAAGCAAAGTCATTCAGCTAATTATAAATCTCTTTGTCGAAAAGTTATGGAATAATAATCATATACATATTAGGTTGGGGAAAAAGTCTTTTCGCATTATAGTATGTATGAACTTGTAATAAAATCTCTTTGGCTATACTATTTGTATCTGGCTGGTTTTGGTATCATTGAAAGTTTAAATTTTAAAGAACATAATTCCAAATTCAAATTAGGAAAATGTGTGATTTTCATTTGTTTTTCGTACCGTCAAGATGAGTGAATCTAATGAAGAAATTCGATACATTTTAAAATTTTACTACAAAAAAGGTAAAAATGCAACGCAAGCCGCGAAAAAAATTTGCGATGTTTATGGACCTAGTGTAGTGTCTGTGAGAGTAGCACAAATTTGGTTCAAGCGTTTTCAATCCGCAAATTTTGATGTCAAAGATGCACGTCGCTCTGATCGCCCTATAACGGATAAAATGGATGCCATTTTTGAAATAGTGGAGCAAGATCGGCATACCAGTAGTTACGACGTAGCTGAAGAACTGGAAATTGACCACAAAACAGTTTTGGCGCATTTGAAAAAAACTGGGTACACAAAAAAGCTCGACATTTGGGTACCTCACGAGCTCACTGAAAGAAACCTAATGAACCGTGTACTCATTTGTGATTCTTTATTACGACGTAATGAAACCGAACCATTTTTGAAGAAGCTGATAACTGGTGATGAAAAGTGGATCACGTATGACAAGAACGTGCGAAAAAGGTCGTGGTCAAAGGCCGGTCAGGCTTCACAGACTGTGGCGAAACCCGGGTTAACTCGCAACAAGGTGATGCTGTGTGTGTGGTGGGATTGGAAGGGCATTATTCATTACGAGCTGTTACCACCGATGGTCCTGCCATCGATTCTGAACTCTACTGCGAACAACTGATGAGATTAAAGCAAGAAGTTGAGAGAAAGCGGCCGGGATTAATCAACAGAAGGGGTGTGGTTTTTCATCATGATAACGCTAGACCTCACACATCTTTAGCCACCCAACAAAAATTAAGAGAGTTTGGCTGGGAGGTGTTAATGCATCCGCCGTATAGTCCTGACCTTGCACCTTCAGATTTCCACCTGTTTCGGTCTCTTCAGAATTCTTTAGGCAGTGTCAGGTTAACATCACGAGAGGACTGCCAAAACCACTTGTCGCGGTATTTTGACCAGAAGTCCCAAAATTTCTATAGCAATGGGATCATGTCCCAACCTACAAGATGGCAAAAAGTTATCGAACAAAATGGTACCTACATACTTTAGTTAAATGTAAATAAACTTTATTAAAAATGTTTTGAATTTTCTTAAAAAATGCGAAGAAACTTTTTCCCCAACCTATTAATTTGATGGGCGAAGGTCCTATGCCCGTAATCGGTCAGCGGACCACGTCAGTCGGGTGCGCTTAGATCGCTCAGCTTTTTTTTGTGATTTTTTGTGTAACTTAGATTATTTTTTGTGTAATTTAGATTATTTTTTTAATTTCCGTGTTTCATTAGAATTAGTAAATTATTACCAGCTCATTTAATTTGACCCTGTATAGTAAAGATGTGGATTTGGACTGTCCCACAAACAATGCGGCACTTGATATCTTGTCCACTACTGAAGGTTCGTAGCTAAATTCTGGGCTAACTCCCTTTAGATTGCTATCGACACGTTAAAAAGACGAAGTATACGTGTGTGTATTATGAACGATAGTGTTGGGTGTTTGGAAAAACACATGTACCAAAAAAGACAAAAACCTCTCCATCGTAACCGCCTTAGAAATTATAGCAAACTTTTCAAGAACTTCATTTAGTAAAATAAAACTTGTCTAAACAATTTTCAATACGACCTTCAGTAGATTACCTTTAACCATTCCTATGTCATGGCTCCGTAGCAGCTGGTAGACACATGTAGGTATTATTGAGTGCATATAATTATAAAAGACACGTGTATTCTGTGCCAGCTGTTAGGCAATAGGTACAGACGCCAGCGCATAAAGCTACTACCATCTGTCAAATTTCTTTAATTAGTTTTCAACTTTATCGCTAAAACATAAGTTTCAAAATGGATTGGGAAATTTGACAGTTTCGTGAAGCTTGATGTGCTGGCGTCTGTACTTTTTAACTAAAGTTTATGGATTTTCTAGGACTTCCGTGAATATGATATAGTAGAAATTGAATTAAATATACAATTCATTCGACGTACGAAGGTCTTCGATATCGGAAAGTGTATTATGGATCAGAAATGGACTTGGGCAGGACACCTGGCAGGGTGCAGTGATGATAAGTGGAGTAAGGCTGTGACAGAGTGGCGTCCAAGGACTGGAAGACGAGATGTCGGTCATCCGGTGGCGAGGTGGGTGGACGACATTGTTGCTATCGCGAGCAAAACCTGCATGAGGCTGGCATAGGATCATGGGGACTGGGATAAGAAAAGAGAGGTCTATGTGGCCAGGAGATTTACCACCATACTGCGATCGCTAACGCGCCTGCCAAGCGTGGCGATTATAGCAAACCACCCCATTTTTTTTTGGGTAGGCTTATGTCCAGCTTTGGACGTCCATCGGCTAAAATGATGATGATAATGCCCAGGAGTGATTGAAGTCGGGCTGTAGATGGTGATGATGATACTATAACTTAAACTTTCCCTGTGATTATAAATGCTGTTAACTATTGATCATAAAAGTCGAAATTAAAAACCTACGCCAATTGAGCACACTATCAGTCACAATCTCATTTTGAAGGCTATTGCTAATCCAAGCGGTGCACATCTCTGGGCCCGACTCCCGACTTCTTCCAACACTATCCTGGAGCGTATTTGCGAATAGGTTTGCCTGTCAGTACATTAACCATTGTACTGACAAACAAATTACTCAGAGGCGCGTTATTGATTATTATATTTTACTGTAATTTATTTTATTTTACTGTTATTTTTAATTTAATTTTGTTAATTTTAATTTTGATTTTATTATTTAATTAATTATTTTTTAAATATATTTAATGTAATTAAATTGTAAAAATTATGATTTCGATGTGCATTGAAATAAATTATATTCATTCATTCATTCATTCATTGCTTCATTTGATCGAAAAATGTATCTGCTCATCAATGTAAACAATGCGATGATTTTTTTAGAACTGTCAAATTAAAAGCCACTATTACTGTTAGTATATACGCAATTATCCCGCTGTTTCTATTAGCTAAATACTAATAGTTAGAGGTGTAGATGGATAATTAAGGCAAAAGGTTTTTAGATTTTGGGACATAAGTATAGGATACATATAGGACCCTAAGGAGCCGACCAAAAAGAAAAAAAATTACGTGTGGTACTCGGGGACTGCCGCGGTAAAGCTATTGCATAGCATTTCTTCTCTGCCCCCGCTTTTTAAATCTCTGATATCTTCTAAGATCTTCATTTAAATTACATGCTGTAAGGGCCATATTGATCTATATTAAATGCACAATGTATTTAAGGTACTTAATTGGATAAGGATTAATGCTGTATTGCTTAAAATCGCTTCGTACATAAGCCTTATTTCTCGTAAAAAGTAAAGGATAAAAAATGGTTATTGTAGGTTATCCCTAAGAGATCACCATCGCGAACTTTTTTGTACACGTTTTTAAGGTGTACAATACTATACTATATTATTTTGATCTATTTAGTAGGGTTCGCAATGTAAGCGCAAAAAAATGTGTTTATTTATGACATCACATTAGAAACCCCTAAAATGATCAGCGTTCTTTACTATATTATGCATGTTATATACATATAAACCTTCCTCTTGAATTACTCTATTTAAAAAACCCATATCAAAATCCGTTGCGTAGTTTTAAAGATCTAAGCATACCTACATAGGGACAGACAGACCGGGAAGTGACTTGTGTTAGGTTTTTTTTTCGTTACGGAATTTCTTGATTTGGTCGCCGCGCCCAAAGCCCGGGATAAAAACTATGCAAAGGTAGAAAGAACGCTAAGCGAAAAGGAAGTAACAACTCGGACAGGCGATGCTATGCGACGTGCTGGGTCGCGGGAACGATAATTTCACGTGGGCGAAGTCGCAGGCAGAAGCTAGTCCTATCATCGTCATCATTTCAGCCGAAAGACGTAGTGGAGGACATAGGCCTCTTCCAATTTAAGGAGGTTTGCCATAACCATCATGCTTGGCAGGCGGGTTGACGAACGCAGTATGATGTTAAATACATAGATAAGTCCCTTAATCGCCTCTTTCGACACCCACGGGAAGAAATGGGATGGTACTATTATTTACTTCCGCCCGGAAAAACTAAGCGGAAGGTAGTCCTATGTTACTTGTTAAAAACTTTCAGTTTCTTAAATTAGTTCAACAATTACGAACTACAAGTTGTTTTTCCAATTTAAACCGTTAGAACAAAACCTAACAACCTACATTCATAGCCTACAAACAGTTCTATGACGTCACTCAATTGAATAAATGACGATCTTCAATTGAATAAATGATAAACTCAAGAAAGTATTCAGAGCAAGACTATTTGAGACCTCACGCTTGCTCCGTGTATTTTTAACATAAGTGTTGTGACCTCGACCCCCGAATGTCTGAAGGTTTCCGTAGTTTTCTTCGTATTTTGCATATTTTAACATTCTGTAATATGTACGTGGAATATTTGCACGTATGCCTGTATTATTGGAGTAGTGAAAGGTCGCATGTAGTTGAAGCAAAGTCGACTGGATTACATCATTAAAGAAGTGTTTTTATTGCGTACTTGCTGACCCAACAGACACCCTTTAAATATTTTTTATAAAATTCCCAAATAAAGGAGGGCGCCCCACTCTTCTCAAATTTGAAAATTGTCAGGGATTTTCACTTACAATTTTTACTCACATAAAAACTCGCACTCGCAATATAATAGTGCCAATAATGTTTAAAGTAATAAATAATAATCGAACATTTAAAAACAGAAATAGCCAAACCAGTCGAACGAACAGCATTTCAGTATGTTTATAGGTGTTAGAGTAATTTAGGGGTTGGTAGAAAAATAAGTGGTGATTTTAAGAATTTTTGTTCAATTTCATACCTGCTTACATTTAGTCAGTTTTTCGATTCAATGTCTTAAAAGGAATGTCGTTCACAAGTTAAATATGTAAGCTTCGATGAGAACTGCCATCTGCTCAAGTACTATGCTCTGTAGCGATTCAACTAACACGTAGTATATACTTAATATTCACATAGATTAAATAAACTGAAAACCCTAAACCACCCAATTCATGAGGAAAGAAATAAAATTTGCAGCCAATGATAAAGTTATTTATGAAATTATTTATATTTTATTATTTATAGAAATTATTTATTATTTTATTTATTGGTTACCTCTCAGCCCTCACCCGTGCAAATATTTTAGAAAAGAGAGTTTGATAGGTAATTAAAATACTAAACCATCACCCTAATTGCGTCACACACACTAACCACCAACCACAGCCACAATCAAAATGGGTGGTATCATTTAAATTTGGTCATGGTTAGTGCCTAGTGAGTCGTTCATGCCATGGTAAGTATATTCTTTCAAACCAAATAAGTAGATATTATTCAAATCGGACAATCCTTCCATAAAAGACGGAGTTCGGAGGTAGCAAAAATTAAAATTCAGGCGCATTAAGAACCTACCTTTTCTGAAGTCAGCTCAAAACATTGGGATAAAGAATGTGATTCGCAATTATCAAAGAAAATAATAATAAAAAATAAAGTTAAAGGACTACACCAGATTTATCACCAGTTTCATTAGTTAATGACCCCTAAAGTCTGCAGTAACTCTTCAAGTGTTCATTAACAAGTCACAGTAAATAACAACTCAACAATTAATTCATTTAATGAAAACTACTTAAATAGACTTTCGCGATACCGAAGCAACTTCGTTCAAAGGATGCACTCTTCAAACTCAATATTGGAAGCAATCCCAGGAAAATGTGTTTACACTGTTGTTGGAAATGTCGGAAGGAAGTGCAGATAAAATGATTTTATTTTAAACTGTGGAGAATTTTTGCATCTTAAAGTTTATTGCAATACTCTGAAGACGAAAGAAGTAGCATTCTCAGAACTAAGAAAAGTCACTGGGGCTCGTGAGGATTTGGGAACTCCTTTGTTTATTTATTACCAGCTTCTTCCCACTCATAAAAAAGTATCCTGTGTCAATCCAGCACTACTGGACTATCCTGTATGCCTGCCCGGTGTTTAATCATCAAGTGACGTCTCCCGCTCTGGGCGGAGCGGGAGGGAGTGTCAGACTTTTACTGACTAAAACCCACCCGTGTTCCTTCAGTTGCTTATATGCCAGAGCCACGGTATTTCTTTCGAACAAATCTCGCGCCCCTGGCAGGCATCGGTCCTGGCGGACCCTTTCATATCTTGTATAGCTAACGTTTAAATGGTGTGCTCAGTAATGATCAGCAACTTAAGTAACGCAATAAATGACATTGAACTGTTCAAATGAAAGCCATTCCTACCGCTAGTGTGTTACGGAATTACTCCGAAGTTCTTTGTATAACATAGTTAAAACCGCCACCATTTAGAATGGTGACATGACAAAAGAAAAGCTGTAAAATGATCGTGATTACAATTTTAATTAAGTTTCAACTCCCAACACAATGTCATTACAAAAAGAGTGTTTCCGTGAGACGACACTTTAAAAAAGACTTCTAGTGTTCTCTATTCTTTAGCCTTCCTCAAGAATAGAGTGATTAAATGTCAAAATATTTTTTCGATCTTATTGGTAGGCTCCAGAGCTTGCTTATTCTAATGAATAAACAAACAACCTCTTCAGTTTTCAGTGGTAACAGAACCAGCATTAGTTGGCGTCTTATTCTATTGCAACTCCATAGTTACAGTTACTACGCTACGCCAGCTTAAAGAGAAGTGTGATCGTCATGTGGTCGACTGTACCCTGTAAACAGTGATGGCTTTCTAATACACCGCAATAAAGGTACTTAGTTGTTGAAAAGTTTGCAGCAATCGTTACACCGTGGCGGGCACCAAAATATGTACTTGTACGCTACTCGAGTTCTTTTTCAAAATAATTGTTAACAACTGTATTATTATGCCGTGGTTAAAATAGCCAGCCAGTCATCAAATTGGCAGTACGAATTGACTGCTCAGGACGCCATCTTATCGCCACTCCTGACTACTCTATACTATATGCTGCTATATACCTGAACCGTGTCTTCAAATTAGAGGAATTTATAAAAGTAATGAAGACCGTTTAACCCTTGGTCGAAGCAGACGTGACGGGTCATCCGAAATCCGAAAGCCAGTATTAGGCAGTAATTTGGTTATGGACGTCACATTCCTGCAGTCACTCAGTAGTCGCTTCATGTAAAATATCAGTATCCAGCTGCATCTGGTTAGATTGAAGACCTACGCTAACATAGTTGGCATATAGTTCGGAAAAGGCTAGGCAGATTGAATTGGATTTAGCCCAATTACGATTAAAAAATATATATTTTATGTATTTCCAATAACCTGCCTCTATCCTTTAGTGTATATTAAGTACTCGTAGTTGTGAAAAGCTAAATGATGAATTCACTATTCATCATTTAGCTAGACAGAAAGAGAGCATGCCATTTGAAGAGTTTCAGATAAAAATCTGCAGTGACCTTGACCGAACGTATAAAAATGTAATAAAATTCGAAGCGACTTGGCTACATATGTAGTTTGGTACATTTGCTATGTAAATGTAAACGGATTACCTGCGGAAGGTTTGTTTCTTTGAAATTGTCTGACATACTGGGAGTTTTTGTAGTCAGTGCGGTGTCGGATGTAAAGAATAGTCCATACCATTTCTTCCCGTAGGTGTCGTAAAACGCGACTAAAAGACTTACTAGGGAATGGGCAGCAGCGTTCTTTATGCATTTTACCACCAAACTGGGATCATTAACACGCCTGCCAAGCGTGGTAATTATGGCAAAGCTTCCCAAATTGAGGGAGGCATATGTCCAGCAGTGAACGTCTTACGGCTGAAATGATGATGATGACTGGGACTTGAGTTGTGGTTGAGTCACTCTCACGTAACCGAAGTACACGGTATGAAAAGAAAACAAAAAGAAGAGCATAATTATTACCTCATATAAAATGTCATTATAATAATATTTTGATATTTCGATTGATCAATTGGTGGGCAAAACCAGGATGAGACTGGCACATGAGCGTGGGGAACAAGAACAAGAAAAGAGGGGCAGATACCAGCAGTGGGTGAAGTCAGGTTGTGGATGATGATGACTATGAGAACTGCCTGCTGAGTATGAGCTCCTGGTTACAAAATTTCTGGGTCGTGTAAAGTGTTATTGTGTCTTTCCATCAGCCCGGAGGCTGCATTTGTGCCATAACACGGGACTTAAACTTAACTAGCTCAGTGTGGGAGTACTATAGGTACACGTGAGACTAATCCCTTGGGGATCACATGCGTGATTTTATGTTATACTAGCTTTTGCCCGCGGCTTCGCCCGCGTGGATGTCGGAAATTAACGCAGGAGGACGTACTACTGCGGTAAGATATGTTAATTCAGGTTATATTATAGGTAATAGCTGTTACCCGCGACTTCGTCCGCGTGGTATTTAAAATATTTTTTTTCATAAAAACTGTCTTTGAAAACTACGCTGATATACGTCACAAACTACGCTGACATACGTCTCAAAATTCAGCGTGTTTTTAGTTTTTTTTTTTTACTATTATTTATTTTTTCTAAATTAAAAGTAGCCTAAGTTACTTCTTGTTACATCAGCTATCTGCCAGTGAAAGTTCCGTCAAAATCGGTCCAGCCATTTCAGAGATTAGCCGGAACAAACAGACAGTGTACCGTGTATACATCCATATACACTTAGTAAAAAGTGGTTATCTTAATATTAAAAACAGACACTCCAATTTTATTTATTTGCATAGATGTATAGATTAAATTGAGAACTCCGAATCACACGATATTTTCGATCTATTAGTAATTTTGTTTGATTTGTATGAGCAGACGGTGTTTGTGTGAACTAGTCTTGCCAACGGGTATCGTATTACACAGTAACTAGATTGTGGAGGTCAGATAGACAGTCGTTCCATGTAAATACTGGTATTCAGGTGCATCCGGTTAGACTGGAAGCCGACTCCAGCATAGTTGGGAAAAGGCTAGGCAGATTACATATGAAGAGCGTGTAAAATTAATGTTTTCAAAGATAATCTGTGTGTCTTCACAGTATTAAGATTATGAATAAGTATAATCTACGTGACGAGAGGCAGGTGATACTTTGTCACGTTAATGCTAACTTTGTGACAGACATCAAGTTAGAAACGCCGAGTCTTTGTTAATTGTTGTTTGAGTTATTTTATGTTTTTAGCTTGAGCATAATCAGCCTGTAATTCTCTCACTGCTGATACACAGGCCTCTTCTTGATAAGATGGATATATTCTAGATAAGACCTTGATTGTCTTTTTAGGGTTCCGTTGCCAAATGGCAAAAAACGGAACCCTTATAGATTCGTCATGTCTGTCTGTCTGTCCGTCCGTATGTCACAGCCATTTTTAGGGTTCCGCACCTCAAAAGGAAAAAGCGGAACCCTTATAGGATCACTTTGTTGTCCGTCCGTCCGTCCGTCCGTCCGTCTGTCAAGACCCTTTTTCTCAGGAACGCGTGGAGGTATCAAGCTGAAATTTATACCAAATACTCAAGTCTACTGTCCCTTGGAGCTGTGAAATTAAACTTCTAAGCCAAGGCAATCAAAAGATATAGCCGTTTATACCGCAAATTTCCACAAATTTTCGAAACTCGCAAGGGAATCAAAACCTAAAGGGTACTTCCAGTCGATCTAGAATTTTGAAATTTGGTACGAAGCAACGTCTTATAGCACAGATAAAGGAAAAATTGCGAAAACCGTAAATTTTTAGTTACATCATATAATTTTTATTTTTTTAAATTTTTAACTTTATACCTACAGGTTTGTACGGAACCCTCGGTGCGCGAGTCCGACTCGCACTTGGCCGGTTTTTTTTTCCGATACTATAAGAGCTATGCTGTTGAAACTTGGTAAGTAGATGTATTCTGTGAACCGCATTAAGATTTTCACACAAAAATAGAAAATAAACAATGGGGACTGAAACACAATTTTTTTTTTTCATCAAGCCATACGTGTGGGGTATCTATGGACAGGTCTTCAAAAATTATACTGAGGTTTCTAGTATCATTTTTTTCTAAACTGAATGGTTTGCGCGAGAGACACTTCCAAAGTGGTAAAATGTGTGTGCCCCCCATGTAACTTCTAAAATAAGAGAATGCTAGAACTAAAAATAAATATATGATGTACATTACCATGTAAACTTCCACCGAAAATTGGTTTAAACGAGATCTAGTAAGTAGTTTTTTTTTTAATACGTCATAAATAGTAAACCGCAATTTACCTTTCATTCAATCAACTGAAATATAAAAATTAAAAAGAAAACATTTAATTTCATAAACATAAACCTTATGCATAAACCGTGAATGGTTTTCACGAAACACACAGGTTTGTACGAAACCCTCGGTGCGCGAGTCCGACTCGCACTAGGCCGGTTTTTTTATTTAAAATATTCCAAATACAACTAAGTTTTAAAATAGAGTCCGTGTCGTCCGAAATTAGCCGTGTGGTGCCGGACGTAAAGAACAGCACCGTCCCATTTCCCGTAGGTTGTAGTAAAAGGCGACTAAGGAACTTACTAGAGAATGGGCAGCAGCATTCTCTATGCATTTTCCCACCATACTGCGATCATTAACCCGCTTGTCAAGCGTTGCGATTAAGGCAAAACCCCCTCAATTGGGGGAGGCATAGGTCCAGCAGAAGACGTCTTTCAGCTGAAATTATGATGGTGTTGAATGAGGATGAAAATAAGCTCGACGAGAAGGTGATACCGATGGTATATTTACGTCTTGAGCACCAGGTATGAGCTCGCTAAATTTTGCTGACTGGCATTTCAGCTGACTTTTTGACACGGCAGGAGCTAGCTATTCTTGAAGCACCCGTGCTGATATAAGATAAAAGATCATTACACCAAAACCCCTTCGAAAATTGGGCCATAGAAGTCACTATAATTAATTACCGTACATAATTCCTTATTCAAGTCATAACGCGGTAAGTGGGCTGCCCCCTGACAGATAACTTAAGCCCGAGGTATTACTAAGGGATGATTTACGGGGGAGGGCGGCGGGAAGTAAATACCTATGTCATCCCGCTTCGCTGAGCAAGTGTTTATGGCCAAACTATTACCTACTTATATGTTTTTCGGAAATTTATCGGTTGGTTTTTCCTGGTGAAGCAATTATACTGCATACCTATCTACCATCGATTCCACCAGTGTTATTTTCCCAGACCTAAATTACTATTAGGATTGGTGACCTGAGACAGGGTCGCGGCGGACCACGTAGGAGACGGCTGGATGAGCTGGAAAGGTTCCGTCAAAATTAGAAGGAGGACGAGCTCGCGAAAGATACAAGTAGTGGACGGAGGCCCTTGCCCAGGAGCGGGGCAGCAGGAACTAGTTAAAAAATACAATTAAATAGGTATCTTTCTATTTTCTATTAACCCATGAATTCGTGTGCGTGTATTGATCATATCATACTGATCATCATCATCATACTGAGCCCTAGCACTAAGAAGTCGATTTAAAAAAAAATTAAACGTCCCGAATACGAAGACATCGCACGGGCAGGCGATTTGATGCGACGGGGTAGGTTGGGGGAGCTAGAAATTTAACGCGGACGAAGTCACGAGCAGAAGCGAGTTCAGGATAAAAAGCCTATGTCCCTCGCCAGGTTCCAGGCTACCCATATGTCAAATTTCAAAACGATCGGCTTAGTGAAGTAGGCGTGTAAGGCGACAGACTGAGTTACTTTCGTAATAGGATAGTAGTATGGATGGATGTATTAAACCTCTTAGCTAAACTGTCTTAAAATTGGTCATTTAGCCTTAAGAACGTATCAAATACGTACATATAAGTACTGATAATTAGGAAGCCATATTTAAGAATAATTAGTTTATATAGGTAGGTTTCTAACAGCACACAAATTAATTGCCAGGGTATGACTTGACTCATGATGAACCCTATTATTTATTAGCGTATTCATTAATTAATTAGTTGATAGAAGAGACGGATTGTGTACTTATTAGTGATGTGTCGGATATCCGTATCCGTATCCGCGGATATCCGACGGAGAAGAACAATTCTGATTCATTACGTTTTTGGCGAATCTTTTACGGATCTTTTACCTTATTAATTTTCAGTACATAGGTGAAATTCTATTTAAACGTGATTTGATAGCACTAAAAACTATTAAATTCCCTTAAGATTATTTTTAATTTCTTAAAATCAAATATTTAGTGACTAAACTATAAACAAAATAACCTCCTCCTTTTTTTGAAGTCGGTTAACAAAAGAAAGACCCGCGCAATGCAAGTCGAAACACATGTCCTGTCAAGCAAAGCGTCAAGTGATGTTAACTATCGTTTCAAGGTCACGTGCATCGTCACCGATTGAATAAGAAAGGTAAGATCCGTATCCGCGAATCTTGAAACCAAATATCCTTATTCGGATCCGTATCCGCGGATATACAGTTTTAGTAATCCGTCACATCACTATAGTGCTTATTAACTGTGGTAATTATTTTATTATTAAGCCTATATTGTCGCATTTGTTATACAGTTTTACCTACCCTTGGGATGTATTCAAATAACTTACCACGCAATACATAATGTACATTATCCGGAACACCCTGGTCAGTCAACCTCGATACCATCTTTGACCGGTTATTAGGGTATGAGCTATTCATGACTGGAAGGGTTCACTCAATCTGTGTGGTTATTTCCTCACGACACCATTTCAGACACTAATCCCCATGATGCAAACATCATTTGAGCAAGATTATGTCTGGACTTCAGAAGTGACCTCTGAATATAAATGATACGCACATGATTTTACCAAGATAAGTCTGGAGTTTAAAAGAGACTGTGTTCTCTGAGATTGTTTTAGTGTTATTTCTCAGAAGACTCGGATAGCAGACATGTGAAACTTTTTAGTTGACAATAAATAACATTTCAAATTATTATTCGAACACGTATTTTTTTTTTATAGTGACTTGTGTCATTCTGTTGAAATTAATTAAAAGAATTTTCATTGTGCAAACAACGTTTTTACGTCCTTGGATATACAGGGTGTCCAAGAACCTGGCGTCCAACTGGATTCCCACGATGCCCCAAGTTCTAACAGTACTCAGAAAAATATTTTAAAAAATCCACCCCATGTACTTACAGAATTATACTGATTTCAAAAAAAAAGGGGAAATGAGCACCCTGTGACATACTTTTGAATGCTGTGACTGCTAATGCTGATAATTTCGATATTTCTTGGAGGTTTTGTAATCTAGGGTATTGCTGTGTCTAAATAGAATGTAAAAAAAATGTACTTATTGTACCATTTTAAAATAAAATATTATTTTAACTAAAGGTGATATGGAAAACTATTGAATTTCGCAACTTTGACCGACTGTAGTGTAAAAAAAATGTACCAAAATAGTATGGCAAGTGACGTCAAATTTTGACGCGTTTATTCCTCTTTTTAAAAAGGTATAATACTTACACATTAATTTGAAAAAAAAAATTTTGATAATATTTTTACTCAACAACCCAATTTTTACGAAGTGCCTACCTACTAACGGTAACTGTCGGACCCTTTCTTATCTTAGAAACTGTTATGTTACTACTATTATTTACTTCGGTTCCAAGAGTGAGCAAGAAGGAAATACACACAGGTAGATGGGTTCCCAGTAGAATAAAAGCAAAGAATGTTAGTTTAAAGATATTTTATTACAATAAATGTTCAAAATGTTGACCACCCGCGGCAATACAAGCTCTCACTCTCCTTAAAAAGGACCGCTTTATGTTTCGCGAGTAACTTTTTTGACGTATCACCTGCACTGCTTGTGTTATCTTCTCACGAAGGTCAGCGATGTCATTAATGGGCTTCGCATAAACGAGCTCCTTCATAGTTCCCCAGAAAAAAAAATCCAGCGGATTTAAGTCAGGTGAGCGGGCTGGCCACGGGATTGTTCCTGATCGCCCAATCCACCTGTTCGGGTATTGCTCGTCCAAAAACTCTCTAACGGATACGCGAAAATGTGCTGGACAGCCGTCGTGTTGGAACCACATATCTGGTGGGGTCTCTTCTAGTAAGTTTGGCAAATCATTTTGAAGAAAATTTAAATATGATTCGCCAGTCAAATTCTCGGGCATCTCAAATGGACCAATAATATTCCCACAGAGAATACCGGTCCACATGTTCACTTTGAACCGGTACTGGGATCTATCTTCTCGCATCAAGTGCGGATTTTCCACATGCCACTCGTGCAAGTTGTGTAGGTTCATGTAGCCATCCTTCTTAAATGTTGATTCATCTGACCACAAAATTTTGTCGATAAAGTTTTCGTCTTCTCGATGTTTTTGCAGGATTGTTTCACAAAACGCGACTCGGCTCGGATAGTCTCGAGGTAAAAGACTTTGCACTCGCTGTACGTGGTACGGATGATATTCTTCTTTTTGGAGAATACTGTGTGCTGTGCTCTTCGGTATCCCCGTATCAGCTTCTATTCCTCGCACAGAGATGCTTGGATTTGCCGACACCGCCTCTAAAACTTCATCGCGTATGAAGTCATTTACGGGTCGTCCTTCACCAGCTACTTGATTGGGGAACCGCCCGTCACATAGTGATCTGTGCACATTAATGAAAACTCGATGGTCGGGATATCGCGTAGCCCTCGGATACCTTTCTCTGTAAAGTCTCGCTGCAGCTCGTCCATTACCTCTACATTCTCCATAAATGTAGTGCATATTTGCGTATTCTTGCGGAGTGTAGGTCGCCATGGTAGCACACACAAAACACAAACTGTCCAAACACAGGCAAAGGTCGTCGTAAAGAGTTCGTTTCAAAGTCCAGAGCACAAAGAGTAATCGAGTCCAATAAACAAAGCTTTAAATCGTAGTACGTGATCAATGGTAACAATAAGAGAGAGGTGCGTAGTAACGGCAGGAGGCAGTGACGCGTACTGACCGTACTGTTATCCTAAATAGCACGATCCCAGATAGCGTCACTATCTATCTCACTCGCACCTCTAACCTTTTTCTCCCTCACTCTTACCTGAATAATGGGGTACCATAAAGAAGAACCAGCAAATCGCAAATATAGTTTCTGTCTTGCTCCCTCCTGTTGTAATAACGAATCACTATGGTGAGATGCATGCACATACCGTCCCTTACGGTCTAACCTGTTTTTTGAGAGGCCTGTTGTTATTTTTATGAGCATACAATAGTAATTCTTTAGAGGTTAGATTCAATTCGTCGTAAATTTTTCTTTCTAAGAATTCTGTAAGACATCGTAAAAATTGGGTTGTTGAGTAAAAATATTATCAAAAATTTTTTTTTTCAAATTAATGTGTAAGTATTATACCTTTTTAAAAAGAGGAATAAACGCGTCAAAATTTGACGTCACTTGCCATACTATTTTGGTACATTTTTTTTACACTACAGTCGGTCAAAGTTGCGAAATTCAATAGTTTTCCATATCACCTTTAGTTAAAATAATATTTTATTTTAAAATGGTACAATAAGTACTTTATTTTTACATTCTATTTAGACACAGCAATACCCTAGATTACAAAACCTCCAAGAAATATCGAAATTATCAGCATTAGCAGTCACAGCATTCAAAAGTATGTCACAGGGTGCTCATTTCCCCTTTTTTTTTGAAATCAGTATAATTCTGTAAGTACATGGGGTGGATTTTTTAAAATATTTTTCTGAGTACTGTTAGAACTTGGGGCATCGTGGGAATCCAGTTGGACGCCAGGTTCTTGGACACCCTGTAGAAGCAAAAACGTTGTTTGTACAGACAATAGTAGTAGAGTTGTCTAGTTTATTTTATCGAAAAGACGCGATCACATTTAGTATTTTTTAGTTTACTTACGCTTGATAGACCTTGTAGGTATACAAACTCTTTTACACGTCAGTAAACTAAGTTCGTTCTAAATATAAAGTCGTTTTTTTTTTCATCACAGAGAGTAATCCGACAGGTGTAATGTCAAACTTATTTCAAACTCTCAAATTAAAACAAAGGACCAAACTAAGAAATTAATAAATCATTTACCATTAGGTATCGTGTAATTGGTGCTAATACTACAGGATACGAAAATCAAACGTCGGTCAAATACACGAAAAATAGGGACAATTTTCAAAAGAATTAAGAAAAAATAAACATTTATGAAAAAAAGTAAACAATAAAACGATTACATAATAGAACATCTTGTCCGTACATAATAGATTCCGTAGAACTCATTGAATAATAATCTATCGAATGAATAATTTATTAAAGTGCTGCCAACTGCGGTCATGTAACACTGTTCTAGTCAAGTGGAATGATTTGACTCTTTGTTGAATGTTTCAAGAAGATGCATGAAGAATATAAACCTATTTATTTCGAAATGGGGTTACGTTCTTTTACATGCGTTCTATGGCCTTTTTCACGTGGGCTTTGTACATTGTATGTGTATCTATCTGTATTAGTTTAACTTTTGTGTTAGGACATTTTAAAGGAAAGTCGTAACTATAAGTTACACACTTTGGAACTGCCCGTCATTATTTTTGTGTAAGTAATTAAAAAGTACTAATAAATAAATAACTAGCTATTTTTAAATAATTGATATTATTTTTTTCAATTGGATTATTCCTGTGAAATTTACATCTTAGGACATTTTTCTATTAAGGTTTTAAGTTAAACTAGTGGTCGCCGGTCCTTATAAAAGTGTTTAATGGTAGAAAATCGATCGGGAAAACTAGGACAACAGAGAAGTAGACACGCTCATACCGATTACTCAAACAACACTTTGTTTCTGAAAGACTGAGCTATTCATCTTCTGTCAAACTTTATGCCGATGGACGATTGGTTGATGGTGTTTTCGTTAACCAATCACAGGCAATGGTACATGTTACTGAAGTTCGCTCACAACATTTCGGCGTGATCAGTGCAGCTCGTTAATTGCGTAGGTAACATACTATTCATCTGAATCACTTTGAAGGTTATTGCTGATGTTATTGCCATTACATGTTTGAAAAATTTGCCTGCTTAACAATGTAAATAATGCAATAAATGTGGCTGAACTGTCAAAAGTGCGTTACGCGTATCACGCAGAAATGGGCGCTCCGTTTGAGTCTGAGACTATGTGCTATCCCGAATGTAACGTACGTTAATCCATATAAATAATAAAAACACTGGTCATTCATTTAAACTAGGCTACGAATCAGCACTTTTTTTTAAAGTTTATAAAATTACTTATTGCAGTCCTCTAAAACGCTCGCCTTCCTAGTACTGGCTGGAAAAAACAGCGCCACAAACTCCCAAGCAGCACAGCGCGGCGTTAGAAGAACTTGATTAGATGCAATAATCTTAGTAATCTATACATTTATTTACTCTATAAAATACAAATAAATAAAATTGGAGTGTCTGTTTTTAATATTAAAATTAAAATAACCGCTTTTTACTAAGTGTATATGGATGTATACACGGTACATATACCAAAACAACATTTTTTAAATTTTTGTCTGTCTGTCTGTCTGTTTGTTCCGGCTAATCTCTGAAATGGCTGGACCGATTTTGACGGGACTTTCACTGGCAGATAGCTAATGTAACAAGGAGTAACTTAGGCTATTTTTATTTTAGAAAAAAAAATAGAATTACATGAAAAACAATACGAATGAAAAACTTTTTTGTTAGTCGCGGGTAATTACCTATATAACTTGGATTAATGCATTCTCAATACATTAACTGCGGTAGTACGTCCTCTTGCGATAATTTCCGACATCCACGCGGGCGATGCCGCGGGCAAAAGCTAGTATATGTAATATACATGTGAAAGTTAAATGTTTGTTACTTAATCGCGCGACGTTTTGGCCATCTAAATGAAAACAGAAGTTTGACATAGTGGATAGTTTCTAACTTGTATCAACACATAAGATACTTTTATCTCGGTAGTACGTTCCGGTGGAATAATTTCTGGCCTCTGCTCTACTCTAAGCTAGTGATACGTAAAATTAAAATATTAATACAATTGTGTTCACATTTTCATGATACATACGAAAATACAACAGCCTACGTCGGATTAAACCAGGCATGAAATGTCAAATTAAAATCCGTTAATCAAAAACGAGAATAAAGAGATAACAGAACACGCCACAAAGCTATCAGCATGTAAAGGATTAATATTTCTGTAATTATACAGGGTTGTCGCGTAATACCTTGTCCATCCATCACTATCGTAATTAATTATCGCCACCCCTAACAGGCTCGTTCAAAAGAGGGTACTTCGTCTTAAGGTGGATGGCGTTGATGGAACGTAGGCAGAGATAGGGCGACGTCATTTGCGTTTTTTACGATAACAATGTTTTGGCAATATTCCTTTATCATCATATTTTAATTGCTACGTGGCGATGTATAGTCGACCATTTTAACCTTTGAGTGGATTTAAGATCTCAATTTTATACACGTAGGGACACCGACACGCAAACTTAGATCATAACTTTAGTACATTATTCTTGACCGCATGACTAGAATTAATCTAATGTCCTTATATAGGTCATGGTTTTTCATGTGTCCCCATATCATTCCATATATCATTCCATTTCGTTAAGCCGTTTTAACGTGAAAGCGTAACAAACAACCATACAATAAATGAAAAGTTCTTTAACTAATTTAAACTAAATTAATATAGTTTAAATTACATGAAAAAGTAGCGCCTCTAGTCCTTTTAGGGAACCTATTCCCCACAGTCACAGAGCGTTTCCATTCTAATATGCGCGCAGCAAAACTGTGTTTCTAGTTCCATTACATTTCTAAATCTTATTCTAGTTTCATTCCAATGTTCAATATAGGTCAGGCGCTTCCAGAAACACTTTGTTATACATACAATAAGGATCGCACCGACCGCATCGGGGAGCGTTTCTCAGTTTTAACTGAAAGATTGATCGCCTGGTGTTAGATCTAGTGATCGGACCGATAGTACTATTTGTTACAAGGATTACTGGGGGATTGCTTGGATGAAGATTTTGTTACATAAAATAAGCTCTCTTTGTTTGTATTTGTAACTAGCTGTTACCCGCGTTTTCGACTGTGATCAAATATGAATAGTAAGCCTATGGCCTTGACCCAAGTTATGGTCTATTTGAGTGCCGAATTTCGTCCAAATTCATTCAACGATTTTAGCCTGAAAACTTAACAAACTACATTCTGCATTTATAATATAACTAGCTTCTGCCCGAGACTTCGTCCGCGTTAAATTTCTTGTTCCCCGACCCTTTCCGTCGCGTCGAATCGCCTACCCGTGCAATTTTCCCCGTTTTTGCAACATTTTTCATTACTGCTCCGCTCCTTTTAGTTGTAGCGTGATGTTACATTGCCTTCCTCGATAAATAGGCTACCCAACACAAAAAGATTTTTTCAATTCGGACGAGTAGTTCCTGAGATTAGCGCGTTCCATCAATCAAACAAACAAACTCTTCAGCTTTATAATATTAGTATAGATTATAGTTGGCATATAGGCCTCCAGCCCGCATTTCGGCCGTGACGTCCAATATCTACGGAGATTAGCCATCGGCGTTTTTTTTTTTTTTTTTTGAACCGCAATCCGATACGACCGGAGAGAGATCAGGCGCAGGACCACGTGCTTTTCGAAGCACGGGCGTATCATATACCACCAACTTCATAATTTCGGCTGTGTGTTACTAAGAAATTCCTAATGCCTTGAAATGGAAATGGAAAACCTATTCTCAATAAAAACATTTAATAAAAACTGAATTGCGAACCTCCGTCTATTTGAAGTCTGTTAATAAATTGACAACAACAAAAGCGTCAAGAGTTTACTCAACCCGGAAGAAGAAGGTTCTATAATGAAAACAGAGTATAATATCTACTAGAGGACTTAATGAAAACAATTCATTAGCATGCAAGTGGGTCGCTTGTGCATGCATGAATGAATTTATTAAATGACAGTAACTAAGATACAGGCAAGACAGGCGTGGTAATTGCATTTTGTGTTATCTTTCAATTTGAATGGCTGATGTTCCAACAGCATTCACAGCAACAACATGTGCAAAAGGATGTGTAGGTTCTTGTGGTTAGATTACTAGCCCTATAAAAGATATTACGGCTGGATAGAAAAATCTGCAAATAATAAAAAAAAAACTAATCTGTATTTATGTAACTGCCACCATCTTCCAAACTTAAAGTTACTGTGCAGTGTTTTATATTTTGACATCTTTCGGCAGCTGTGCTGCTCGGGAGTTTGTTACGCCTCTTCTTCTTCATAGCTAAAGCACTAGGAAATGGTAAAGGGCGGGAATTTTGGGGGACTGTCTAATGTAATTTCGACGTTCGAAATTTGGTGATCCTCAGCCTAATTTGAATAAATGGCTTTTGATTTTGATTTTATTCTTTTTGTAATGGTTATGGTTGTGGTGGTTTTTACGTTTATGTGGGTCAACGCCTGAGGCATACAGAGTGTATCCACTGAAAAAGGAAAAAATTCCAAATCCCATCCACAACTGCCGGAGATATTGAGGAACATACCTTCGTACAAAAAATACTCACGAATTAAGAACCTTCTCCTTTTAAAGGTCGGTTAAAAACGACTTAAATGGGACACTAAAACAGAATGGTAATTGCGTAGGTAACAAACTATCAGTAGTATGTCGTTGAACTGTCAAAATTCAACAACATTAGTTGCGTTTTTATGTTGCTGACAAGCAGATTTTTTTTCGGTCATATGAAGCAATGTATTTGAAATAATCTTTAAAATGATACCGATTCTAATTAGTTATATGTATACATATTATAGTGCGTTACGCTATTAGGTTGCAGGATGAGTTTTATTTTTCTATCATTATGATTTTCATTTCTAGAGAACTTATCTTTCCTTCTGCAAGCTTGGACTAATTTTTGAATACCACCAGTTTGACATTGACAGTACCTTCTCCAACTACAGGTATAACAGCATTATTATAATAATATAACTTAGCAATATCCCGCGAGTTCCCCAGACGAAAATCAAAAAATTCCGCGCCACGATAAAGAAAATTGGTCGTGCACTTTAACAAAGGAAAACTTGGAGAACACGCATTCTTTGTCAGAATTCGGGACATGGCGACATCTAGCGGAACTTATAACGAAGGTTCTTGCACAACTTGTGTGATTAATGAGAATTAGACTGCGGCAAAAGTATCAAAAATACATCAGTTCGCATGCTTTTGGGAAAATGACGTTTGTTTAATCACAGTACTTTTATTTAGGAATTTCTTTTTCTTTCGTTTCAGAAATTCCAAGAGTTTCTTACTATGGGATGGCCGTCCATACCATACGAGAATTGGAGGCTCCGGATTTCCGGTAGAACGCACCGTATCACCCAATACGGTATGTTTGGCATGTTCGGGGGAAAAACAAAGAAGTTTCCTTAAACTGGTGTATTGCCCTCCGCTTTGTGAATTGAGAACGCTAAGTGAAATGAATGAATGGATGAATATAAATCGAAAAAATATATGCAAAGATTCATTCACCAAGATTTATAGAAAGTTTATAGAAAGTGGCTGCCAATTTACTTGTGTGGACTGTCTGACAACACACAGCCTTAACTGCTGAAGATAATCTAGAGGATGTAGAGTCTAGAAAAGGAATCCATTAAAAAGCCCACTTGGTGCGGATCTAACAGAGTTTACCTACAGTTTATATGCAACAGCAGCATGTCAGAAGAATCGTTAATCATCCGGAATCCTAACTAATGTTATAAATGTGAAAATTTGAATGTTTGTTACTCAATGACGCAAAATCGGCTGAACGGAGGTGACATTTGGCATCCTACTGCCCTACTGTCATGATCGGTGGGATTCTCCGATGCTGCCGAAATGGATGCGGCTCCATGCTGAATTTTAATTGTATATTTCTATCTTTGTCTGTAACCTACTAACACTAGAAGTTAAAAAAAAACTAAATCTATGGATTCCGGTCTTAAATAAAAACGTTCTATTCTATTCTATAAATGTGAAAGCTTGGACGTCTGGATGTTTGTTACTCAATCACGCAAAATCGGCTGAATGGATTTGGATGAAAGGTACACAGATATGTTATAACCTGAATTAATACACAGGATACTTTAATAATATAATAATTAATATAATATTCCACAACTATCACACAACGCCATCTAGTCCCAAGCTAAGCAGAGCTTGTGTTATGGGTACTAGACAACTGATAAACATACTTATATATTTCTAAATACATACATATTATAGATAAATTACACCCAGACACAGAACAAATGATCGTGCTCATCACACAAACATTTGTCCTGGGTGGGAATCGAACCCACGACCTCCGGCATAGCAGTCAGGTTCGCTAACCACTAGACCAACAGGTCTGTCATTAATTTAATGCTAGTAGTACAGACGCCAGCACAGCAAGCTACCTGAAACTGTCAAAATTTCCCAATTAATTTGGAACCTAATACTGTAGCGAGAAACTTGAAAATCTATTAAAGAAAATTGACCGGTTGTAGCAGCTTTTTATACTGCCGTCTACTACGTACGCGTACGTTACTGTGGGATAATTTTCTACCTCCAAAGCCAGTATTATTCATGCAAAAAAAAGTTCGTTGGTTACGCTTTCACACTAAAACGGCTGAACGGATTTGGATGATATTTGGCACACTGTTAAACCATGACCTGGTTACGAACATATGCTATTTTTTATTCTGATTCGCAGGCGAAATCGCAGCAACAACTTGCAATTAAATAAAATACCTCTTAACAGATACAGGCACACCGACAATTTGTCGCAGACTGACCTCGCTCCCCAGTGAGGGAAACATGATTAGATTATTCATTGATTGCCCGCGCCCGGTAATTATACAATCGAGGCTCTCTCCAAAGAACAATGGGACATAAAGCGACCCCAGTGTTATTTATTGATGCATGAGGGTAACAGATTCATCATAATTGTTATTTCAGTGCTTAAATGTACACAGCGGAATTAAATGTTTTTAAGGAAAGCAGTGCTTTTGTTCCTTTGTGATGAGTTAATTATTGTGTTACTGTTACTGCTAGCCCGCATCGTCCCACTGCTGGGCAAAGGCGTCTTCCCATGACTTCCAAATCTTTCTATCCAGGGTTAAAATGGACCACTGGTCGTATGTTTTCTCCAGCTCGTCCCGCCATCTTCTACAGGGTCTGCCGCAATGCCTTCTGGCTGTCTCAAGGCTCCACGTAGTTGTTGTTTTGGCCCTCAGCTGATTGGGTACACGGCAGACGTGCGGCATTTTACAGTAACGTCAGTTATCTGTGTTTTGGGGCGCAGTGTGGTGATGTGAATATGGTCTGTCAATTTGATATTTTTAATTAATTATTGTGTTGTGTGTTTTATTAAATTACCTTGGCGAAAGTCGCAGTTTGATGAAACGATAACTGATACCTGCCGGTGTATACTGTGAAAAGATTACCATGAAAACCTAGGTGAAGTAAGCTGTCATTCCAGGGAAGAATGCTAGGGATTGACACTAAATCCCCTTAACGTGTGACCTAATTTATGGATGGCCCCTAACGACTATAAAAGATCCACGAAGAACAACCGGGCACAACGACATAACGTGCTTTTAAAGGCACGGAGGGATCTTAGTGTGTAAATATGGTCACTCATCCACAGAACAACCATGGCAAGCCTTTTTTTTTAACGTGGAGAAATGCTTATGCATACTGCACTACCAAGGGGAGATAGTGCAGTTATGTGGGACTCCAACCCACCAAAACTCCACGGTGTCCTCCTGTGCCGCTTGTGGCGGGAACACGGACATACGTAATTCTTCCGCGAACCCGCCGCGGCTGTCCGTCACCGGACCCTCCTCTGGGGGATAAGGTACCCCCATGTAGGGCGCGCCAGAACACACATAGCACGCCGTGACCACCCCAGGGACCAATAAGCACATGGGCGCCAGACGACCCCGTGTATGGCACCTTTAGTCCCCCTGCGACGGGTCAGGACTGTGGCCCCGCCGCCTACCACTTTTCGGCCGCAGGGGATAGGGAGAGTGGCCAACGCTATACCAACACTCCTCCTCCCCTGCGGCCCCACCGCGTCCGCCATCGGACGGTGGCGACCCCGTTCAGGCCGCGGAAGGTAGGGAGAGCGGCGCACCTCAATACCGGCACTCCTCTCCCACCGCGGCCTCTAACCCTCACGATGTCGCCAAACGACACCGCGTTGGCCGCTACATCGTCGGCTTCGAGCGGAAAAGCCCTGACGAGCCCCTCCTTGGGGTCCTCTTAGCTTCACCGTGGGGTTCTATACCACGGCTACTGAGCCCGCCCCCCGCTTCATCAATGCGGGAACCCACTGGGGGGGAACCATGGCAAGCCTAGATCAACCTGTTCGACCGAGCTGTACAAGCCCCTCAATAATCTTTATATGTTCAATCTTATCGTAAAAGCTGTTGATAATTAAAGGAGAAGGAATAAATCAGCTGCATTGCAGTAGATCCGGCTCGTTACTCATGTCTAAATGAGTAACGAGCCGAATGGATGAAACTGTGTAATTGGGTAGAATGAATTGCAGATTTCTTTCTGTAGGCTCTTCATGTATTCTTAACATGGTGCGGAAAACTAGTCAATTTGTATACCATATTGAGAGCAGTGGTCGCCCAGTGGTAATGGCCGCAACCCAGATGGACGCTTTATCTTTATATATAAGGTTTATCTATTCATACACGAAATATTTTAAGAGGCACACCTGTAGGTGGTAAAGAAGCTATAGAAACAAAAAGAATTTTTTTATCTAAGCGTTTTTGAATTTTCGTAATTATTATAATTTTAAAATTGCTTGAGACGTTTTGCATAAAACCTTTACTCCGAATTCTATAAATAGCCCGCCTGACGCTGCGAGGGCGGCGACCGGACAGCGCGAGCGCGGTCACTATAGAAACTAGAGTAATGGATGTTAAAAATAAGAAGGAGCCAGTATTTCTTATGTGCGTCAAATAATTTATAAATATAAAATTTTGTAAAAAATATATTTCGGTTTTTTTTTTCCGTTGCTATAGCTTCTTTACCACCTACAGGTGTACCTCTTTGAATATTTCGTGTATGAATAGATACACCTTATACAGGATAATTTTTTATCCAGTGCGCAAACTGTAACCATGAATTCAGCATATCATTCTAGATCCCCCAGTGTAGAAAATTTTCGTCGGATATTAAAAAAAAAAATCAGCTGTCCCATACATTTTGACCCTGTAGGTATTGCTTTTTCTATGAAACAGCGTGATTTTTTTTGTAAAACCGACGAAACATTTCTGTGCAAGGGGTCTAAAGTGATTTTAACAGCATACGTGATGCTATTATATGCTGAATTCATGGTTACAATTTGCACACTGGATAAAAAATTATCCTGTAAGTATATAATTCTACTGTACGTGTGTATGTCACTGAACTCCTCCTAAACGGCTGGACCAATTTGAATGATTTTTTTTGTATGCGTTTGGGTGGCACCCTGGATGGTTTAGATTCACAAATCAGCCCGACAGATGGCGCTGCTATCGAGTTCTAGGAAACAGGACAACGTCTGTACGGTCAGCTAGTTTTGTATAGATTATTTCATCACCACTGCTCTCAAAACGGTGATAGAAAACTTCGTGAGGTAACTGGCATGTCCTTGAACCAAAACATCGAAGTAATGTGACATTTACCAACCGCACTGAACCCACGTGGTGGATAACGGCCCATTGCACGGAGCTCACGGCATGGCTCCGTCTCACAGAGAAGAGGTCTGAGTCCCAACAGTGGGAACATTAACGGCTGAATATGACGAAAAAAAACCGGCCAAGTGCGAGTCGGACTCGCGCACCAAGGGTTCCGTACAAACCTATAGGTATTCACGGTGTATGCATAAGGTTTATGTTTATGAAATTAAACGTTTTATTTTTATATTTGAGTTGATTGAATGAAAGGTAATTTGCGGTTTACGATTTATGACGTACTAAAAAAAAACTACTAATTAGATCTCGTTCAAACCAATTTTCGGTGGACGCGTTTACATGGTACATCTTATTTTTTTTTTTTAATTTTATCATTCTCTTATTTTAGAAGTTACACACATTTTACCACTTTGGAAGTGTCTCTCGCGCAGTTTAGAAAAAAATGATATTAGAAACCTCAATATCATTTTTGAAGACCTATCCATAAATACCACACACGTATGGGTATAATGAAAAAAAAAAAGTTGAGTTTCAGTTTTAGTATGGGGAACCCCAAAATGTATTTTTTTTTTTTTTAATTTTTGTGTGAAAATCTTAATGCGGTTCACAGAATACATCTACTTACCAAGTTTCAACAGCATAGCTTAAGAGCTTTTCCGAAACTATAAGTAGTTTCGGAAAGAAGTGGCTGTGAGATACTGACGGAAAGACAGACAGACATGAAGAATCTATAAGGGTTCCGTTTTTTGCCATTTAGCTACGGAACCCAAAAAATGACTAAACTAGAAGACTACTTGAAGATATTTTTCAATGCCATGTTTCAAATGGTTTGAAAAAAAATACAATATTTTAACTAAGCTAAACTATTAGCTTAGTTACTCTGCTCAACCTTTCATGCAAACAAGGTGTGATGTTGTGTTACGTCATTTTTCATGTAATTCGAATAAATACAAATTGCATTGTTAAAATCTCTACAAAAATCAACTGAACTGTTTTTCAAATAAATAATGTTGGCGTTTACGTCGGAAAATGTTGTTGTTTTAACTGACGTACCGGAATAAATCTGATTCATTTTAGTATTGAAATGTGAATAATAAAATGTGAAATATGGCTCACGGCGAGGCTGTTAACTGATCTGTCAATAAAAATAAAGTGTGGTACGTGATGCATGGTAGTTAATCTATGTGTATATTTACCTAGGAAATACATATACCTGCGTAAAAACATCTTAATACAAATTCTTGTTGTCGAATCGTTGAGCTACCTAAGTTCCGAGTTGAGCTGAACGATTAGTGATAGTTGCGCGCACTGACTGGACAGGTCTACTCAATCTATGTGATTCTTTCCTCTAAAGACCATTTCAGACACCAATCTACATTGTCTTCACATGATGTGACCAAGATTATGTCTGGATTTTAATAGACATTGTGACCTCTGAGTTTGTATCGGATTTTTTTCTGAGAGAGGTCAGATAAGAAACCTCAATAATTCAAAAAATCTGAATGACGTGTAAAGTGCTTGTACACCTCACGATTTTGTATAGTTAGTTCCTTTTCCTTTTTTATTATGTACTAGATGTTGCCCGTCTGCGATCTGGTATAAAATGTAGACTATGTCGTTCCACGCGGGCTTCAAGGAGATGTCAGCAAACTGAAGGGGTCCGCTAGGACCGTTGCCTGCCAGGGTCGCGAGATTTGTTCGAAAGAGTTACCGTGGCCCTGGAATTTAGGCAACTGAAGGAACACGGGTGGATTTTAGTCTGTAAAAGTCTGACACGCCCTTCTGCTCCACCCAGAGCGGGAGACGTCATATGATGATTCGCCACCCACAAAAAAAAGTCTATGTCGCTACCCGGGTCCATGGTCTGATTGTGTCAAATTTGATTCAAATCCATTTTAGCGTGATATCGTATAAATGATGCAGTTAGGTTTTTTGTTTTGATAACTGACGCACAATTTTTCGCTAGGGGGGGGTCTAGAATCATGTGCTGAATTCAAGGATCCTTTCTGTATTTCTCTAATTAAACTGCCTAAATATCTACCTACCATCCACAACCCAGGCCACAACTCACCATTGTGTTAAGGCATACCATTTTCTTTTCAAAAATTTTCATTGAATTGAGGGCAAAAAACGTAATTTCAGTGTTTTTCGGTTATTCTTTTAAGGTGGATTTACCTGTCCACTGGCCAGCTTGTTACAATACCTTTGGGAAGGGATTACCTTTTTAGCCAGGTAAGATTCGGGTATAAAATAATAAAATCGGTAATGGGTTTCAGCTTCGTGTACCTAAATATAATCACAAAAGTTTGTGGATAAGTAATAACAGCCGCACGGTTCGATCAATCAGATTAAACTACTCTTGCGGCGGTTGGTCGGGGATGGGTTGTTAATATCCAAGAGTCCTCCGTGCCTAAAATAGCACGTTAAGCCGTTAGTCCCGGCTGGCATTCGTCGATTTTTGACAGTCGTAACGGGTCGTCAGAAGTTCAAAAGTCTGACAACCAGAGTTACCATGAGGTATCATATTACCGGAGAAAGAACCGGAGTTACCGACACAGCTTGCAGAGTAAGCAGGCTGAAGTAGCAGAGGGCTGGCCATGTCTGTCGAAGGATCGATGGCTGATGACCGATGACCGATCGGCAAGTGTAGCGTGGGACGCCTCCCAGGTAGCGACCGACGAATGATCGATGGATCGATGAATTAAAGAAAGTGAACGAAAGTCTTCGTAAGTATGATCACGTGTCCGCCCACCGGTTGCTTTTAAATTGGTTACCCATTCGTCAGCGCAGAGAGTTGAGGGCTCTATCAATGTTTTTTTCTATACTTGACAAACCTACTTCTCCTTCTTACCTGACTTCCCAGGTTCAGTACTTGTGCTCTGCCCATAATAAAAATCTTCGGTCCACCAACAATCGTCTCCTACGATGTCCTTCTCACCGCTCTGGTTTCATTTACTCTTCTTTCTTTGTCCAAGCGGTCTTTCTTTGGAATGCGCTCCCTCTGAACATCAGGATGGCAACCAGTCGGTTATCATTTAAAGTGAAAGTACGTGAGCATATTCGCAAGAAGTTGGCAGAATCATCCCAGCGCTGATTTGCTGGATTCGGTTTCTTCTCTACCTATCGTTATATCTCCATACAAAGTTTTTTTCGTTATATATATATGTATGTATTTGTATCTATGTATTTAGTATTCTTCCTTTTTCGAGTTATCTATCCCGTATGTTGCACCTGCCATGTTTTTCTCTGCATCACCCTAAGGTTGACTGGTAGATAATGCCTCAGGCATTAAGTCCGCCTTTGTACAGTAGTTTTACTTGTGCATAAAGTTTTAATAAAGAAAGTGGTTGGGAGAGACTTGATGCGGAAGGCAGAGGACAGGGTGTTGTGGCACAACATGGGAGAGACCGGCAGGTCAGATAGGCAGTCGCTGCATGTAAATTACAGGTACTCAGCTATAACCAGCTAGACTGGAAGCCGACCTTAACATAGCAAAGAAAAGGCTAGGTAGACGATGACCTAAATACAATCACAGATTCTAGTTTACCTGATAGGGTCGACCCGTGCGGTTGTTACCACTAAACCAAAAGCCCCTAATAACTAAACATGTCTCAAAATAGGACATTTATAATATTCAACCTCACTGCGTGTGTACATACACACGCGTTCAAGACACGGAAAACTAAAGCAAATAGCGAATCGTGCCCTCAATAATACTGCCTCCATAAAATGTTAACATTGGCCAGAAATCATGCCCCGTTCCTAACCTGACATGGTCGTAAAAACTGTGTTAAGGTTCCGTATACATTACTAAGGTTATTGTGGGGGTATGGCTGTGTCGGTTTACATGTAAAAGGGTTTTTTGTGTACATTTGTAGCAGAAATGTGTACGGTACAATATGATGACCAAAAAGAAAAACGGCTGTAAACAAAAAGGTTATATATCTGGCAGAGTTATAAACAATTAAACTGGAATAACAATTCAAATAATTTAATTTCATGCGTGTGGTGCCGGACGTAATACCACCACCCCATTTCTTCCCGTGGGTGTCGTAAAAGGTAACTAAGGGACTTACTAGAGAATGGGCAGCAGCGCTCTCTATGCATTTTACCACCATACTGTAAGCGCCAACCCGCCTGCAAATCGTGGCGACTATGATAAAACCCCTCCAAATTGGGGGAGGCCTATGTCCAGCAGTGGACGTCTTTCGGCTGAATTGATGATGATGATGGTGATGATCAGTTTAACAGATTTTTTGGTCAATTGTTTCATGAAGTGAGAAAGTAATTGTAAATGATAACTATAATGATGATATAATGTTGTTTTGTTCGTATATTGGCGTGTTATAGAGAGCAGCGGTGGCCCAGTGGTATCGACCCCTACTTACGAGTTGGTGGTCGTGGGTCCCAACCCAGGCAGGCGCATTATTTTGTGAAAATTATTTCATCACCACTGCTCTCAAAACGGTGAAGGAAAACATCGTGAGGAAACCGGCATGTCCTAGAACCAAAAATTAGAACAACCAAAATTAAACCAAAAGATATGTGACATCTACCAAAGTACTAACCCGCACTGGGCCAGCGTGGTAGATTACGGCCCAGTCCCTCTCACCGAGAGGAGGCCTGCGTCCCAACAGTGGGAACAATATAGGCTGATGATGATGATTGGCGTGGGCTAGATGACATTTGCTTAGCTGAACATTTTGTTTTTCGTTATGTTAGTTACTTACATATTTTGTATATAGAATCAAGTTCTTCTAACTTAGCAGACAGCTGTGCTGCTGGAGAGTTTGTTGTGCTACTTCTTCGTCCTAGCTAAAGCACTAGGAAGTGGTGAAGGGAGGGCGTTTTGGTGAACTATCCTATGTAAATTTGACGTTCAAAAAGTGCTAAATCTCAGCCTAGTTTGAGTAAATGACTTTTGATTTTGTGTTTAAAGTAAATGTTTTAGTAAATGGCAAAATCTCGAAAATTTTCCGTCGTTTATTGCATCAGTCTAAATTCAGGAAATCTAGTCAGTGCGAACGTTTGCAACATTTCAAACAGCTGTTTAATAAAGAAAGACACACAGACATAAATCAGTAAGAAAGACGTAAAACCAGAACACTATCTCGAATTCATGGCCACGATAAATCAACGTTGCTTCTGTAACAAAAACGATACAAATCAAGACTACTGCACTGCAACGAAATATATTTCTATCTTCGGTACAGTGTTGGGTAGATCGCCTCACATGACCTCTGCTGAATAAATCTTGCTTTCCGATGGCTTGTCGTAGATATATATGTTGCAAGAGACACAAAATGTATGGGGTATTGTGTTTGGAACGAAGTGAAGGGAAAATGATTGAAGGGAGAATTGTTTATGTGATTTTATTGAGGGATGAATAAAATAGTGCCGAATCTTTTGTTCGCCATCTAAACTAAAATTATTGCTATCTCTTACTGACAGACCGTTAAAGAAAAAGACAAAGGACGATTTAGATCTGTCAAACTAAATTACTTCTCGCTTTTAATTTTTCGTAGTGGCGTCGAAGAAAATCCTAGTTCAGCTAAATTTGACAGGTCTTACTTATTTCTGTCTGCTTCTTGTTTCATTAGAAATACAGAGTTAGCAATAGTCTAAATTAAGTTTAGTTAGTGAACAACACAATCATCACCAATGTCTTATTACGATGAGATATAAGATAATATTTATAAAATTTAAGCTTACAGTTTTAAAACAATAATAATGAATGTATGTATACAAAGAGGAAATACAATCATAGGGCATCCAACAATTCGTTGAGCATTGCAGTCAACAAAGTGTCCAAAAGACTGGCAGCTTTGCTATGTATTGTATGGCGATGGTTATTCTTTGGCAAAAAATAGGGATAAATTAGAAGAAATATACCTAGAGCTGTTTAAAGTATTCATGAAGCCCAGCTTATTTCTTCTTATCTAAGGAATTTGAAATTGAAACTTCATGAAAGTGTACTTAATAGTAGAATTCAAATAGACCAATCATATATGCACTAATAACAGCTTGCAATGTAGGTACTAACATTTTTTTCCTATAAGACAGTATTAGCCCCTACAAGCTTGATGAAGTTTTGCAGTAACTCTAACTTATTCATAAACTAACGTGTGCCTGTGTCTTCGCCGGCATGGAGGTCGGAAATTATCTCAGTGGAACTTACTTAGATCGGGATAAAAAGTATACTATGTACTTATCCAGTTCATAATCTACCTGTGTTCCTTTCATCGAACCTTTTAATTCAGCTGTAACAACCAGACAAAGTTAGAGAAGACCAGAGAAAGACAAGACAAAGTTACTTTAGCAATTATAAAATAGTTTAAAAAAACTAAAAAACACGCTTCCATTGAAAATCAAACTAAAAAGTACAAAATAATGGATAAAAAGCGTGGGGTGCTTTTTAAGGTATTTTTTTTTTATTGATATCAGGCATCCCACGCTTTTTTTCTATTATTTTGTACTTTTTAGTTTGATTTTCAATGGAAGCGTGTTTTTTAGTTTTTTTAAACTATTATTTATTTTTTAGGGTGTTTCGAATTTTGAGACGTATGTCAGCGTAGTTTGTGACGTATGTCAGCGTAGTTTTCAAAGATAGTTTTTTTTGCTGTCCTGGTAACCCTGGCAAGGATAATGGCACAAATTTATGAAATTATTGCATTGTCATCGGTCCTTGACAGGTGTGCAAAGTTTGAATGAAATTTGGTCGTTTAAAGTGGGTCAAAATTGCGCTATAAGGAGTCGGTTACAAACAAACATACAAGTGAAGCTAATTTAAGCGTGTAATATTAGTATAGATGTCAGTTGTAGGTAGTAGATGGGTGACTAAAATTCATACTCAGCCTGTGTTCCCACTGTTGGGACATAGGCCTTCTCCTCGAGAGAGGGAGTGAACTGTAATCTACCATAGGACCAGTGCATTTTGATATATGTCACATGTCTTCGGACATGTGACCGAATTAATAACAGTCAAAGTTCTCATTCATTCGAACAGAAAATGTTGTATAGTAGACAAAGGGCTACATTGTCCTTCCATTCAAACAAGAGTATTAATCCATTGAGAAAGTGTAGTGACATTGGTATGTGATGTAGTAGTTGTAAGGTATATAATAAGGTATCTTTATTCCAATATAGTCAGTGTATTCTCGAACTTCATTCGTTTCATTTGTCTCCTAAACACCCGACCTTACATGGCGACCCTGCCAGTAACATTAGTCGGCGCCCGCGCGCGTGTGTGCCATAAAAGGACCTAATATTATAAACAATCACTGCAGTTAATGTGGACTTTAAAATGAAAAAAAAATACACTGGGCTTCCTAAGCACAAAACGTGTTTTACTGTAGCGTATTCGTGCATGATTAATAATTTTGAAAAATGGGAAACACAAGCAGCAAAGAAGAAGTAGTGATTGCTCAGACCGCTGGAGTCGGTAGTAATACGGCTCGAACGCAGCAGCTGCAGGAGACCTCAAATACAATTTTGGTGGTAATATGTACCATATTGGCGATCGGACTTTTAATAATATTATACAAGCTGTATAATCGTTGTCACAAAAAGCAAATACAGCGTCGCATAGATGAGGTGACATTGAAGCGATACTCCAGTATTCTACGCAGGCAGCAGGCATACATGGGTGCTGTGCCGCAGCCTGGCAAGGCAGAAATTCTCGACATATAACTACGATGGCGAAATAACCCACGGCATCTTCAAGGCTCGTAATTCTACGTTCTACGTGCTAGTGTAGTGTTGGTGAGAAAAAATAGGCAGTGATGTGATCGTTCCTAATATCTGTATCAGTGGCAAAGGTACTTAGCAAGTGAATCAAGGTAATAATGAGGTTTAACCTATTTTGTGAATTTTAGGAACTATCTTTTGATGATGGTATTTAAGTTTTATATTTACATTTATATTTTATTTTAATAGAATTTTCTTAGTAACTAATAGTTTCTGCAGAATTATTATGTGCATTTTCTTGAAATTACAAATACATGAAATACGTAGCTTAGAACAAGCACTAGTGACTAATTTAAAGGCTAATGTGTTATGGCTGAAGATTTAGGTATAATATTAAACGAGTTAAAAGTTATAAGAAGCTACTTGATAAAAATTGGTCCTAGCCGCCGACAAGGAAAGATTACAGAAATAAAAAGAACAGGCAAATTCTGTTTTAGTCAAGTACAATAAGTTTTTAGACATCTATAAAGAAAACTTAAAAAAATATACAAGTTCAGAAGTAACATTAATCACAAAGATTTGTGAAGAGTTCGATAGGTTATTTTTAGAAATAATTTCTTTGTGTACTTTAACACAAGAGAAAGAAATCCCACTACAAACCATGGCGACCAATTCATTCGAATTAAAAACTGCGCTACATCTTATGCCCGTCATGGATGATAGCATTAATAACACTAAACAACTGATCGAAAATATCGAATATTACGATACTATGTTAGACACACCGGCATGTAAAAACAAATTAATTCAGTTCATATTAAAAAGTAGGTTATCCCAGCGTGCAAAGTTATTATTGTCTCCAAAATATGAGACTGTCGAAGAGCTTACAAAGGATATGCGTAAATTACTACTACCACAAAAAAGTTACATTGCTATTCAGTCAAAATTACAGTTTTGTAAACAAGAGAGTAAAACAATTACAGATTACGGCAAAGAGATGTCAGAACTCTTTGTAGATTTGACGATATCGCAAGCTGACAGTGATTCAGCCAAGTATGCCTTATTGAAACCCATGAATGAGAAGTTAGCAATCAAGCGATTTGCGGATGGTTTGCGGGATCGTCGATTAAGCACCATAATTGCCGCGCGTAACTTTTCTACTTTAACAGAAGCAATCCAGGCAGCTCAAGACGAGGAGAAACCCGGTCCCAGTGGCTCATCAGAACTTATCGGTACGTATAGACAGTCGCATTACCAGCGTCGGCGAGCCCAACGAGGTTACCGAGGTCAACGAAATTTCGGCACAAGAGGTGGTGCACAGAATGCACACCAGCATCGGGGTCATCGGCCACAGGTACCACATGGTTATAGTAATAGCAATTATTATCGTGGTAATTATAATAGTCGTTATCGCAAAACTTATAGACCACCGCGTAGTAACCGCGGCCGAGGTGTCGGATTGAAAAAGGATATCAATGTCATAACAGAGAATAGCCAGGTAGCAACGAGCACTTCGAATAATGAGTCATTAAATCATTTTTTTCGTGACTGATGTCATCTTCACGTGTAACATTATAAATAAGGTGTTGTTTAAAATTTGTAACTATAACCATAACATGCTAATTGACACGGGCGCTTCTATATCGGGAATAAAGTTGGAATGTTTAGAGCGCTTACAGATTCCTTACCATAAGGAGAGAGTTAGCGTAAAAGGTATTGGTGGATATTTGTTTTCTGAAGGTTACGTGTATTTAACTCTTAGTTATAACGAGTACAGTTTTCCATATAAATTCACAGTATTTAAAAATTTACCATGTATTACTGACGGCATTTTGGGTCAAGACTTTTTAACGCATTATAGAGCTATTTTAAATTTTGAAGTCAATACCTTACAATTGACCAATGACTCTAAGTTAGTAACATTAACGTTCGAAAATAATCAGACAACGCGTAACGGCTACTATCTGACTATACCAGCACGTAGCGAATCTACGCATTACATTAATACAACATTAAATGAAGAGTGTGTGGTGTTAAATCAACAATTATGTGATGGCG
Source organism: Aporophyla nigra (assembly GCA_947507805.1). Taxonomy (NCBI): domain Eukaryota; kingdom Metazoa; phylum Arthropoda; class Insecta; order Lepidoptera; family Noctuidae; genus Aporophyla; species Aporophyla nigra. The sequence continues at coordinate 21,796,141 of OX382308.1, read as the reverse complement.
TTTATTTAGCGAGTAGTATAAATAAACCGATTAACGGAAAAATGCCTATTCGTATTTTAAATACTCGAGACACAGATGTAAATTTAAATTATTTTCAAATTAGCACTAGTAAGTTAAATGAATACTTTATTTGTCAATTTAATAGGAATACAGTGGATTCAGAAAGAGTGAAAACTTTACTTTCCTCATTAAACTTAAAGGGCTTGAATGTAGAGGAACAGAAATCGATAGAATGTATTTGTGCAAAATTTCCTGATATTTTCCATCTACCAGGGGATAAATTATCCACTACCCCCATTTATGAACAGACAATTGACATGAAACCACATACTGTTCCAATTTATACCAAGCCATACCGAGTCCCTTATTCTCAAAAACCAGAAATAGAGAAACAAGTCAAAAACATGTTACATGACGGCATAATTGAGCCATCCAGAAGTGCATGGTCTAGTCCATTATTGTTGGTTCCCAAAAAATGTGACGCGGCCGGTAATAAAAAGTGGCGTGTCGTAATTGACTACCGCAAGTTAAATGATAACATACAGGACGATAAATTTCCCTTGCCCAACATCACCGAAATACTAGATTCTTTGGCAGGAGCAATGTACTTTACTCATTTAGATTTAGCTCAAGGATTTTTTCAAATTACATTAAAAGAAAGCTGCAGACCTTATACGGCATTTACTACAGGTAACAATCAGTATCAGATGACTCGCATGCCGATGGGGCTCAAGTCTAGTCCCAGTAGTTTTAGTAGAATGATGACTATTGCAATGTCTGGCCTCAATTATGATAAATGTCTCATTTACCAGGACGATTTGGTAGTAATGGGTAGAAATTTGAGTATTCATAATCAAAATTTGATGGATATTTTTGCTAGATTACGAAAAGTAAATCTAAAATTGAATCCCACTAAATGTACATTTTTGCAAAAAGAAATTCTTTATTTAGGACATACAGTCTCCGGAAAGGGTATTTTACCTGACCCAGAAAAAATTAAAGTAGTAGAAAGTTATCCAAGGCCACAAAATGTTGACGAATTAAAGCGTTTTGTAGCCTTTGCAAACTATTACAGAAAGTTCATTAGAAACTTCGCCGAGTTAGCATTTCCTTTAAACAAATTGTGTTGCAAAAACGTCAAGTATAATTGGACCGAGGACTGTGAGCATTCTTTTCAAATGCTAAAATCAGCCCTTATAAACCCACCTGTCCTCCAGTATCCAAATTTTTCAGAAAATAATGAGTTTGTATTACAAACCGATGCATCAGGTATTGCTATCGGTTCGGTGTTATGTAACGGAGATGGACGGCCAGTGGCTTACGCAAGTCGAGGTTTGAATAAAGCCGAAATTAATTATCCAACTATTGAAAAAGAACTCTTAGCAATAGTATGGAGTGTTAAATATTTTCGACCTTATTTATACGGAAGACGGTTTAAGATACAGACTGACCATCGACCCCTAGTTTATTTATTTTCAATGAGAGATCCATCTAGTAGATTACTGAAATTTAGACTACAGTTAGAAGAATTTAACTTTACAATTGAATATTTGAAAGGACAATCAAACTCAGTGGCAGACGCACTGTCGCGAATAATAATTACGTCGGAAGACTTAAAATCAATTACTGAACAGATAGTTAGTGTAATGACTAGGGCACAATTACGACAAATAAATATGAATAATGATAAGAACAATAATAACCAGTCGGTGGATAATATAGACACAAACTCGAGGCCTGATCAACCGAGAGTTGTGGAAATAATTAAAAAACCGAAGGATATTGTTGAATTTTCTTTAATAAACTCAAGGCAACTGAATTATTTACAAAAAAAAGGAATGATAGTGGACACATACAAATATTTTATATATGTGCCAAGTAAATCTATTATTTATTTACAAACAATTTCTCGATCTCCGATTACGCGAGTCGAATTGGTGAGAGACTTGTTATGTTTATGTAAAAAGTTATCGATAAATGAAATATGCATAATAAGAAACGACTACAATAAAGATTTTATAAGTGGGCTTATAAATGAAATAAAAAGTTATGAAAAGTGGTCCGGACCACGAATTTGTGTTGTCAGTAATGTCCAGAGAATAAATAATATAGATAACAGGCGTGTGATATTAAATGACTTCCACCTATTGCCCACAAGTGGCCACGCGTGCATTAGGCGGATGGTAAATAATATTAAAAAGTATTATTTTTGGCCAAGCTTGGAAAAAGATGTCGCTGATTATGTCTCTAAATGTGAGCAGTGTAAGAAACAAAAATATTCTAAACACACCAAGCAACCAATGCAGGTCACAACGACTGCAAATTCAGCATTAGAAAAAATATTTTTAGATATTGTTGGGCCACTACCAACAGACTTAAACAACTACAAATATATTTTGACTCTACAGTGTGAGTTAACGAAATTTACGGAAGCGTACCCTTTACGCAATAAAGATACAGTAAGTGTAGCTCGTGCGTTTGTAGATAATTTTATTTTAAGATATGGCATACCTAGAGAAATAGCGACCGATCGTGGGTCCGAGTTTATATCAAGTACTATGAGAGAGGTATGTCAAATCTTAAAAATCAACCAAATTTCGTCTACAGCATACCATCACGAAAGTATTGGGGCGCTGGAAAACAATCATAAAGCAATGGGTGCGTATCTTAGGATTAATTGTGAGAATCAAACAAGTACGTGGAGTACTTGGTTGCCGTATTGGTGTTTTTCTTACAATAATACAGTACATACTGAGACCAAGTACACACCACATGAATTAGTGTTTGGCAAACGCTGCGTGTTACCGACAAATTTAGAAGGACATTCGGTAGATCCTTTGTATGCTCATGACAATTACGCTCTTGAGCTTAAATATAGGCTACAAATAGCGCAAAAAGATGCACGTAGTAATTTAATTAAGAGTAAGGTTAAGAGAAAGCATAACTATGATATTAATATAAACCCAGTATATTATAAAAAGGGTGATTTGTTATTATTAAAAAATATATCAGATAGTAAAATGGACCCTATATATTTAGGACCTTATGTAGTTATTGATGACATGGATACTAATGTTAAAATTTTGAAAAGTGGAAAAGAATATGTAGTTCATAAAAATAGAACTAAACTTTACAAAGATGACTAATGTAACCAATGTTTGTTTCTCCAGTGTCGTGTTTCATATTAATTTAGAATATTATATTCGTATGTTATGTTATCATATTACTATGTAGTTTTAAGCCATAATTAGGTTAAATTTATATTATGGTTAACAATATACCCTGCGCAGGTATACCAAATTAAAATTTAAAAATAATAATTATGTAATAATATTATTTTATTAAATAAAGGGGAAGGTGTGATGTAGTAGTTGTAAGGTATATAATAAGGTATCTTTATTCCAATATAGTCAGTGTATTCTCGAACTTCATTCGTTTCATTTGTCTCCTAAACACCCGACCTTACAGGTATATCCGCAGGAACAGAACGTTGGCACTCTGCCTGCTAACACATTCGTTATAATTCCCCGGTTTCCTTTGCTAGATAAATTCTCTTTTCTTTTGTAAGGATATTCAAAATATTTACATAGAGTAACATCTCTCGTTTTTCTCTTGGGATTTGGCAGAATAGAAGATTCAAAATTGCGTGGGCTTATGATGTATCGTTACAGCAGGTTTGCTTCATTTAAAATTCAGGCATCTTTTTAAATTAACATTCTCGTTCAGTTTACTGTAGGTTCAGTAATTTTATTAAGTGACAAGTTCTGTCACTCTATGCGGCCTATTCTGTAAAAGTGTCGCCGTGAAAATTTAGGTGAAATAAGCTTGAAGTGAACTGTCATCCTACCTGGCGGACGGGCAGCTAGGTGTTGACAGTTCACGTCAAATTCACCTAAGTTTTCAACTTAGAATAGTTATTATTCTAAGGTTTTCAAAGTAGTTTTATGTTACAGAATACTACTACGAGTACAAGACAGCTGTCCTAATGTTATGATAACCTCTGCCTATGACTAATGCTATATCTAGGAGTTAGATCACATCCTTCCCAACTTAAGCATGTCCTAGTCTAAAAGTTACAATTTTCATTCCAGCATTTAAATTATTCCTACGGCATGTTTAAGAATCTTAAAAAAACCGGGCAATTGCAAGTTGCTCTTTCACATGAAGCGTGCTGTGCCACTGTACAATTTTCGTCATTACTGATTTAAAAAAAAACACGTTTCTTGTATAAAGTTAAAAATGATTTATTTTGATTGTAAAAGCGGCAAGAGAAAGAAGACACTGTAAAAAACTTCAATATTGTCTATAGACGGACGGACAGCGAAGGCTAAAAAGAAACTTTAAATAGTTAAATCCTAATATAGTTAGCTAGAAGTACTTACCTTCCTCTGCAGTTAACGTATAGGTTATTACATCCTTGGACGCACTCTTACAGCTACTAATTTGCCTTAATTAAACTGAGCTTTAAGCAGCTTCACGTTAACGCCTTAAGTTGGCACTTTCCAAAGCTCCACTTAGCATGTAAGAATCCTGCTAAAGTTTTCAGCAGTAATATAGTGGCAAATATTGCAATTGCAGCTCATAACGGCGGAAACTGCGCAGTGACGTAGCTTCCGCCTTCTGAGACCCTGTTGGAATGGAAGACCAATTGTATTGGCCACAATTGTTTATATTAGATTTATGTTCGCAAAGTAAATCGGACGGTTAAGCATAGATAATTCTGTTAATAATAAGTAATAAATTCACAACACTGGTAGAGATCCGTAGGAGAACCAAGGTAACCGACATAGCCCGAAGAATTGCTAAACTGAAGTGGAAGTGGGCAGGGCACATTGCTCGCAGAACAGATGGCCGATGGGGTCAAAAGGTTCTTGAATGGCGACCGCGTAACGGAAGACCTAGAGTTGGAAGGCCTCCCAAAAGGCGGAGCGATGACCTTGTGAAAGTCGCAGGAATCTACTGGATGCGGGAAGCACAAAACCTGTCAAAGTGGCGGACCTTGGGTGAGGCCTATGTCCAGCAGTGATGAATACACTGGTTGAATGAAATGGCGGCAGGTCACGGGAACAATCTGCGACTCCTACATTCCCCTTAAACTTAAGGGGAAGATATATAAAACCATGGTGGGACCTGCTATCTTGTATGGGTCACTTGTTGGGCCACAGAAGGGATGAATGAAAAGCAATCGCATGCAGCTGAGACGAGAATGTTAAGGCATGTGTGGTGTTACACGAATGGATAGAATAAGAAATGAGTACATAAGAGGAAGTCAGAAAGTGGCACCGAATACGGAAAAGTTGTGTGGGAATCGGTTGTCATGGTATGGTCACGTGATACGGAGGTGAAAAAGTTTTGAGTATGAATGTCGATGGGTATAAGAGTGGAGGGAGACCAAAGAAACGATGGATGGACCGTGTGAATTATGATATGGCTAGAAAGAGGGTGATTACTGAGATGACGACTAATAGAGAAATGAGGAAGAAGAAGACATGTTGTGTCAACCGAAATAAATTGGGATAAAGGCTGGAGAATAATGAATGTTCACTGACAGAAACCATTGAATTTCATAGAATGATAACAGAGATGTCTGTTAAATATATTTTTTACATCTTCAAAGAGTAGTAGCAATCAATATTTTATGTAATAAAACTGAGAGCACCTACTACATAATATTTTTATTTTATCGGACATTTTAACGTTAACAAGTTGTAAATATATTTGAATTTTTATTGCACAATGGATTATGAACGTCAGCGTCATAGTAAAACTCTTTCATGTTAGACAACTATTGGTTAGGCGCTAAAATATGCAGCAGGATGTCTTAATCTTAGAATAAAAATTAAAAAAAATAACTAGGTGTTACTAAGTGTTTCAAAACTAGAGCAATCTTTTCGCAAAAGGTTTGAAACTATTTTAGATTAGATAAGATTATATTTTTCAAAAACAGTCTTCACATTTCCTTATGGTCTACATTAATAGCTAGGTTTACATAAAATTCAAGAATAAGACGCATACGAAACATTTTGCTTATGAACTCCACACTAGGTCGAGCCTGTCTCGTGGAGTCCAAAAGATTCTTCCCTGAAGAATCTTCTAACAGCTGAATATCACAGTATTTTACATGGAGCAACTACCTATCTGAACTCTATAACCCTGATACTAGCTAAGTACACGATACTACTTGGTAAGACTGGTTGTCAGACTACCGGGCATCTGACGACCCGTAACGACTGTTAAAGATATATAAGATACAGCTCATGCCTTCCGAAGCACGGAGGTGTCTTGGTATACAAAGACGGTCACCCATGCAAGGACCAGCCGCGTATATTTACCTAATCGATCGAACCGTGCGGCTGTTATTACTTAGCTACAAGTGCCTCTTAAAACACGAAAAAGAAACACTATAAAAAAATAAAATAAACGTTTATTGCGACCATAAAACTAGGAACAATTAATGACCTCATCGTTTGGCGTCTTTTGTATATTGAAAGGCGAAACATGTAGATAAATAAAATCATTAACAATCTTCAACAAGTTTGGTAGGTTCTAAGTTAAGTCAAAGGTTAGATGACTGAATGATTAAAAGAGTAACGAGTTTCTTGCCGGTTCTTCCGCATAGGAAACGACCGATTGGAACCGTATTGGAATCGGACCTAGCTTTTGACGTTTCATAAGTGCAAACAAAAACAAAATTATTTTGAAGGACAAGTGTGGTGATCTTCTTTTCCTCTCGTTAAAATTCCTTTGCTAAAAAGGGTTCACAATATATCTTATTAAATAAAAACTAACATGTTGTATAATTTTAAGTTCACATTAGTGGAATGGAATAAATATGGGTGGCATACCCGTCGACCCACAAACTATAACCATGGTATGTATTCTACATATAACTATGACATGTTTCTGAACCTGGTGACATTTTTCGTCGGAAAAAAACAAAAAAAAAAAAACAATTTGTTTCATCGAAATATGCAATACCTACGCGGTCGACATGTACAAGAATGGCATTTTTTACACACTTTATATTACCTTCACTTGTATATTTGTTTGTATGTTTGTTTGTAACCGACTCCTTATAGCGCGATTTTGACCCACTTTAAACGACCAGATTTCATTTAAACTCTGTAGACTTATCAAGGACCAATGACAATACTAATTCTATAATAATTTCATAAATTTGTGCCATTATCCTTGCCAGGGTTACCAGGACAGCAAAAAAACTTTCTTCGAAAACTACGCTGACATACGTCACAAACTACGCTGACATACGTCTCAAAATTCGAAACACCCTAGAAAATATTATATTTTTATACATAATAGTTTAAAAAAACTAAAAACACGCTTCCATAGAAAACCAAACTAAAAAGTAGATATGAACTAGAAACTATTTTTTGGTCAAAGAATCAGCATTGCCATACAACGTGGCAATGCTGCCAGCCTTTTGGGCACGTTTCCTGTTGACGACGATGCAGACGAATATTTTGATGCTTTATGATTATTTATTTTTATATTGTATATACATGTACATATTTTTTACTTAGATTTTAAATTATGTATATATTGTAAAATATTATAGTCAATGTCTAAATAAAAAAAAGTAGAAAATAATGGGAAAAAAAGCGTGGGGTGCCTGATATCAATAAAAAAAATACCTTAAAAAGCAGCGTGTTGTTTAGTTTTTTGAAACTATTTTTCAGCCTAGTATGTTCTTACTGCTAAAATCTAAGCCACCTCTCTATGACAGGAAGTGGTCACCACGCGCGGTAGATAGATATGACATGTCTTTGATTTCTAGGGCATGCCGGTTACCTCACGATGAAAAGAGTAACCGTGGAGTTTCTTGCCGGCTCTTCTCCATAGGAACCAACTATTTGGAACCGTGCACCTAGCTTCTGACGTTTCATAAGTGCCCATGTAGGTTTATATGAAATAAAAATATTTTGATTTGATTTGATTTGGTTTCCCTGCACTGCAAAACACAAAATTCAAAACAGTGCACTGTTTTGAATTTTAAGATTATAGTATACTAGCTTCTGCTCGCGACTTCGTCCGCGTCAAATTTTCGCTCTCCTTCCCGTCGCATCGATTGGCCTGCCAGTTTTCGTCCATTTATATTATGTAATAATAAAAATAAAAAAGTTTCATCATTCTAGCTTTAAAAATGACAATACTTCCCTACAACCTTTTATCCTCCCTTTCAACCCCTTAAAACCCCTTTTCCGCAATAAAAAGTAGCCTATGTCCTTTTTCAGGCTCTAAAATATCTGTGTACCGAATTTCATTTAAATCGGTTCAGTAGTTTTAGCAGGAAAGCGAGACAGACAGACAGACCGACAGACAGTGTTACTTTTGCATTTATAATATTAGTGTGGATTCAGCCCATACCGTTCCCACTGCTGAAACGCAGGCCGCATCTCTGTGACAGGGAGTGGGCCGCAGTCCACCACGCACGGGCCCACTATAGATTGGTAGATATGACATGATGAACACTTTTACATGTCATTCTTTTTTTATAATTAGATGTTACCTATCTGACTACTCTGAGAAGTAAGGCCGAAATAAGCTCGGAAATGTCTTCAATTTCAAGGACATGGTTACCTCATTAGATTTTATTCACTGTTTTGAATATTGTAATGTATTGAGGGCAAATACCTATCTATGCTTACTTAGTCAGAAAATCTATGATCACGCATCAAGCACTCAGAAAGCGCTGACGATGATTGATGGAATCCGAAGAATTCTCGTTACAGCGCTCATTAGAATTTAACATTTCGACATTTGGCTACCGTAACACATTTCGGATGTTTTAAGGAGAAATAAATGGCAGTAACCTTTTCCCAGCCGGTCATTAACCTCAAGGTCAATGATCGCTCTACGGTCATGGACTAATGTCCTAATCATCACGTTGGCTTTTAAGAATGGCAACTGTAGAATGGCGTAAAACTGCTTTACAATCCTGAATCGCTTTTTGGGATGAGTGAAAAAGCCTTTTCCTTTGTATAGCCAGAATACTTTGTATACACCACAGACCAAGCGAGCTATTAATTGTTTAGTTCATTTACTTAATATTATTTTGGTTTACACCTAAAAATTTAAAGCTGTTACTGAGCCGTATTTTATAAAGTCTTGTCAGCGGCTTCGCCCTCGTATAAACCTTCTATTTGAATCATTCTGTCTCTATTAATGAAAACTGCATTAAAATCTGATGCGTAGTTTAAAAATCTATGCGTACAGTCTCGAAATGCAACTTTGGTTTATACTATGTAAAGATTCATCTTTAATTATTACTGTGTAGACCATATTTGTAGGACTTGTGTAAGGCAACGTTTAGTGATACAAATTTTATTTTGTTTTATCATTATGTAGTATCACAACATTTTATCTATATGTCACAAATAAATAATTTTTAATTTAAATGAACCGTTGCATTAGATTTCTGTTGTTCTTAAAGATATCTTGTGTCGTGGGCGCGTTCTCACATAAGCAAACAGCCAGACCCGACACAACTATTTGTAGGCCAATGTTAATTTGTGTGTGGGGACCGACCTCGCTTTATAACTGCGCCAACCGTGCACTCATTATAAAAAAATGCAGATGGAAACATAAAAAACCGGCCAAGTGCGAGTCGGACTCGCGCACCGAGGGTTCCGTACAAACCTTTAGTGTTTAATACCTCTACGCGTTCATGAGGAAAGGGATAGTAAGTTTAAAATTATTAAAAATATTTTTATTATATGATGTAACTAAAAATTTACGGTTTTCGCAATTTTTCCTTTATCTGTGCTATAAGACGTTGCTTCGTACCAAATTTCACAATTCTAGATCGACTGGAAGTACCCTTTAGGTTTTGATTCCCTTGCGAGTTTCGAAAATTTGCGGAAATTTGCGGCATAAACGGCTATATCTTTTGACTGCGTTAGCTTAGAAGGCTGATTTTTTCACAGCTTCAAGGGACAGTAGACTTGAGTATTTAATATAAATTTCAGCATGATACCTCCACGCGTTCTTGAGAAAAAGGGTCTTGACAGACGGACGGACGGACGGACGGACGGACGGACGGACAACAAAGTGATCCTATAAGGGTTCCGCTTTTTCCTTTTGAGGTAAGGAACCCTAAAAAGGAAGAAAGAAAATGTATTTATTGTGATCCGCCCAGGAATATCGCAAACTGAACTAAAAATTCATAGAAAACTATAATAGAAACAAAAACAGAAAGTCCTGTACGAGGCCAATAAGCCATATCTTTGCATAATGCTGCGGCATTTAAGAATATCTATACTAATATTATGAAGCTGAAGAGTTTGTTTGTGTGTTTGTTTGGTTGAATGCGGTAATCTCAGGAACTACTGGTCCTAATTGAAAAATTATTTTTGTGTTGGGAAGCCTATTTATTCAGGAAGGCTATAGACTATATAACATCACGCTAAAATCAAAATAGAGCGGAGCAGAAAAAAATTACGAAAAGTGGCAAGCAATTTGATGCGGCGGGAAGGGTCAGAGGAGTAAAAATATGACGCAGACGAAGTCGCGGGCAGAAGCTATTTTAAGAATAGAATGAGTGTCGCAGCGCTATCGCAATATTGTTTACATATATCACTGCCCATGTCCTAAGATGCCACAACAAATCTATATGTAATCCAATTGAACAAAGAATCTTCAGTAAATTCAATTACCAACTAATGCAATAGTGCTTGTAAATAAATGTTGGAGCGTTTAATGTGATTACGTAACCGTAACGTAACGTAACGCGTAACGTTAACAGTCTGAATGTCACGGGCAAGGCTTTGTTTATCTGTGAGAGAAGAATATGGTTTGAAGGGCTTGTGGCTCAGCCAGGGCAACTGAAGGAACACGGGTGGGTTATAGTCAGTAAAAGTCTGACACGCCCTCCCGCACCGCCCAGAGCGGGAGACGTCATTTGATGAATTCCTAACCACAAAAAAAGGGGTTGTGGCTGAGAAATAACAGCTGCACAGATCTATCGATCGGTTAAGCTAAGCTTGCCGCGGTTGGTCCGTTGATGGGAGATCATCTTGACATATCAAGACCCCTCCGTGCCTCGAAAATCCCGTTAAGCTGATGGTCCTGGCTGTCAATTGTGGACCTTGGACAGTCGTTACGGGTCTTCAGAAGCCCGAAACTAGTCTTACCAAGGGGTGTTGTCTTTCCCAGTAACTGGGTTGTGGATGTCAGATGGGCAGACGCTCTATATAAAATACTGGTATTCATTCGGTTAGACTGGAAGCCAACATAGTTGGGAAAAGGCTAGGATTATTAGAAAGATATGGCTTATTTAAATAGTTAACAGTTCTTGTGCTTAGTTGGTTTGGTGGTTGCAAGCGCTACTGCTGATTTTTATCAGTAGTGCTTGCTCGAGTCCCAGGTCGGGCAAAATGGTATTCGGTTTTCTTTCAGGTATTTCTCAGTAGCAGCCCGGAAAAAACAGGCAAAATGTTTGTTTACATGCTAAGATACACCCCTGCCTAACCCTTTTGGGGAATCGCACGCGTGACCTTATATATATATATGTAAGGTTTTGTATTAGGTGTTGTGTTTCGAGGCTATAAAAACACTAGAACCACTTAACATAAAAAAAAACAGCTGTAAACAAAACAATGATGTTTGGTGGTTGGTGTTTGTATGATTTATTGGCCAGAATATATAGGTAGGTACATAAGATGATTTCACTGTCATATAGTCATCATTATCATCATTTCAGCTGAAAGACGTTCACTGCTGGACATAGGCCTCCCCCAATTTGGGGAGCTTTGCCATAATCGCCACGCTTGGCAGGCGGGTTGGCGATCGCAGTATGGTGGTAAAATGCATAGAGAACGCTGCTGCCCATTCTCTAGTATATCCCTAAATCGCCTCTTACGACACCCACGGGAAGAAATGGGGTGGTGCTATTCTTTTAGTCCGACGCCACACGGTACATATAGTAGAACCACCAAAATTAGAATATTATTCTAGTTTTCAATCGTGCAAATATAAAGCAATTATGTAGACAGTTAAATCAGAGGGGTTATTGCGTAATACACTGTCAGTAGGAATCGCTTTCATTTTGACAGTTTCAAAATATTCACGGTGTTGTTTACGTTGCTAAGCAGACATTTTATTTTTCAATTCATGAAAGTACCTTCAAATTCATTCCGACTCTAACAAATAGTCTTTTACGGAATTCTATAAATCAAGCGGTATTTAAAAATAAATTGATCTCTGTACGCTGTGAATCTAAAAACACTCTTCGGAATCTTTTCATCCTACAACGCAGATGAACAGACATCGGCTTCACAACATCCCTCTCACTTTTTACCTCGAAAGTTAGTTAGATTCAACTTAAACCACCCGTCAACGGTGCTTTGGTGCCATACTGTCTGCGACTTTCACCATCCTAAAGTTTCGGTGAAATTATATTCAAGTTGTTTATCATCCCATGAATGAGGACAGTGGGTTACTCCCGTCTGTTTGTCGGCCATGACATACTTGGTAACTTTGCCAAAATAGTGCTGTAACTTAACCTACCCTAACGCCATGCTTTTTCACACTATTCAACTAATAATTTGCTTTCGTTTTAAAGCAATGATAGAGGTTTTTAAGATGAGATCTGCACCCTAATTGCGTAACACACTATTAATCAAAATTTGCATAATTTTGAAGCTTATTTGTCATCCATTTTTTCATATGTTCGTAAAAATTGTTTGGTTAGCAACGTAAACAACGCCATGAATGTTGCGGTACTGTCAAAATGAAACCGATTCCTACATAGTGTAGTACGCAATTACCCCTCAGCTTTTACAATTATTATGTTGCACTTTTGTTTCGTTGCGCCATTATAGCTACGTACATTTCATTGGCGTGATGATTTGGTATTGTTTGTTTTGTTTCCGATTAGATCGAAGCAGTCCGTAATAATCCAAGTGTTGCTGGACGTAAACAGTAGTACCATCCCATTTTATTCCCGTGTGTGTCGTAAGGGACTTACTAGAGAGTGGGTAGCAGCGTTCTCTTTACATTTTCCCAGCATTCTGCAATTGCCAACGCCTGCCATGCGTGGCGATTATGGCAAACCCCACTAAATCGGGGGAGGCTTATTTCTTACAGTAGACGTCTTTCGGCTGAAATGAATTTAGAAAATTAATTTCGCAAATTAATTTACAACCACTTTCCTGAAAAAAAAAAACACTACAAAGTCAAAAATAACTTTAATTTCGGAATTCGGTGTCTTAGGATCTGTATTTAAGGGGTTTTTTGCCACCGACTTACGAAATTAAAGTTATTTTTGACTTTGTAGTGTTTTTTTAAGGAAGTCGGTTGTTATTTTTTTGTAAAACGTTTTTATTTTTAAGTTTTTAGTTATGGTAGATACCCCGAACTAATCTAATCGCGTTATTCGTTCATTTGTCGCGCAAATACTTAATGCAAATTTAAGACTTATATGGCTTTCACATGGATCCAATGGGGTCCGAATGAAACTAAATTAAAATTAATTTATAATAATAATATAATATTTATAATTTATAACTAAATTTTTTAATGGAACCATTCGGAAAGCACCAGCTTTCAAATAAAAAAAGAATCATCAAAATCGGTTCACCCAGTCAAAAGTTATGGGGTAAAAAAAATAAAAAAAAAACAAAATACTGTCGAATTGATAACCTCCTCCTTTTTTTGTCGTCCATCTTTTTCAAAGAATTATATCATGGGTTTCTTTTGCGGGATACCTATACTTATCTAATACACATAAGGAAGCAAAGAGACTCACAAAGTACAAGGAAACGTATATTTAATTTAATTGCAAGATATCCGGCAGTATTATTTTAACTACCTTAAGACAGAATGAATATATTCTTAATTCTTATTTAATGCTGTCATCATGGAGTTTCAACAATGATCCCACTTCAGGAGTTTACTGCTTGTACTGACGGGATTCAACTATTAAGTGGTTCGCAGTTTCTATCCGTCTGTTTCATGGGATGAATCTTTTTGTGGATTTAATGTGTATTTTATTATTGTATTTTTCAGATTAGAGATAAAGTGATCAGCAGTTCTTACTGTTAGTAGGGCGTAGGTTACGCAAATACAACTGTAAATTAGTGCTCCATAGGACTCCAGATTCTAGAGATCTAGACAAATCAATTCTGGTGCGTAATTTAATTCATTTTTGTCTTACGTCGGATAATTCAAATTTCTGTTATTATGATTTGCTTAATCATAATCACACACTAGATCATTATTTGATCAAATGTTGGGGAAAATCCTCTACGGTTGTAAATATGTGAGCGCCATGGTTTCATCAACATAATTTCTGATTTGCTATAGCTTAGTTTTTAATACTTTAAACCTATTAGTCTTCACACATAATTATAAAATAAATGTATCCATAATATTGTAAAACGTAACTAACTTTTGTTAGAGGCAACTAGAATCCTCTTCCCATTCTATTTTCATGTAAATTTTGGCGTTCAATAATGGCTTTCATGGTCTATTTAAAATAAATGATATGACTTTTACTTTAGTCTTCACGTCCAAAAACCTGTCTTTGATCTTCAGGCATTGTAAATAAAATTCCCGTATCTAAACATTATTTATATAGGTACATTTGCAAAAAATATGGTTTTCGTCACGAAAACAAACAATACATCTAAAAGATTTCCAAGAACATTGAATAAATAAATAAGTAGTGTTGGGTTGCGGACTTTTCCTAAGCCCCGGTGACCCAGTTCGTGTCTCATAAGTTGGACAAAAACGGCAGACGCACTTAATTTGTCTTTCATTGTCGCGTAACAGACAGATTGAGTGAAATAACATTAGTGGGGATAACAGGGAAAAACTGAGAGGATTTTTATTAGCTTTTTTATGTAACTTTTGTGAGATATGTGTCATGTTTATTATTGTTTATGGTTTTAGTCACGTGTGAAGGAGGTTTCAAGATCAGTTTTGGGTTCTTTTTAGTTAAAATTACGAAATTCTACCATGTTTTTTTCGTAAAAAGGGGTATACATTTTTGATTCACGGATAGCTTTTGACAGCGACTTCGCCAGGTGGATGTCGAACATTATCCCGCAGGAACGTACTACCGGGATAAAAAGTACCCTTTGTGGTCATCCAGGTTAAAAACTTTCTGTGTGCCAAATTTCATCCAAATCTGTTCAGTGGTTTTTGCGTGAAAGAGTAACAAACATCCATACACCCTCACAAAGTTTCACATTTATAATATTAAGTAGGATAACGGTTTTTAACGTCCTATGTATAGGCATACATAGGACGTTAAAAAGATAATAACAGAAGGTTATTTAAACCTCCCCTTTTCCGAATTGAACCAAAACTTGGGTTTACACAAATTCCAGCCGTTTCAAGCTAATTGAAATTACATTTCCCAAAAATCAACAAAACGGCGAACCCTTTCTAACAACAAACAACAAGAATAATTAAATATGAATAATCTCAAACCGTAAACTTACCGAATTAATTATTAACCGAAGCATTTTTAATCAAAGACGGTCTCTTACCGGAGCTGCGGAGGTTAGATGAAGTTTCCGTCTAAGCAGGTTTACAGGAGTTCTGCAGTAAATCTCGTCGTTGGCTTGTTTGTTTACCTACAGGCAGACTCGGTAATTTGACCTACATCTAGGGAGCGTTAATCAGAATCGCTTAATTATTTACTTGTTCGCTTCTTTTTGGGGAAGGAAAGCTGTGTTGAGATTAATTGGAAACTTCTGGAATTATAATCAGCCTGGAACAAATTGTTGCCATGAATAAATACAATTTCCAGGAAAGTCTCCTTAACATAAATGTAGCTCTTTGTATTTTCCATCATTTGCGGGGTAATTGCGTAACATACTGACAGTACGGTAAGCTTTCTTTTTGACAGTTCAACAACATTCATTGCGTTATTTACATTGCTGAGCACAATTTTTTTTTAAACAAATGAAGCAATGGTTTAGCAATATCTGTCAAAATGATGCAGATTCGGATTGATAGTGTGTTACGAAATTAAAGTGTTGGACAATTTAATTAAATCATCATAATTATGTTTTCTTAGTTATTCTAAAGCATCCCTAGAAATTAAAAAGGACGTTTCTCCTATTTGCTAAGCAATTTTTTATGCATGATTCAATTACTTACATTAATTACGGACGGTAAGTACAAAATAAGGTGACTTTCATATTATTTCGAAATCTCTTGCGCATTAGAATATCTTGAGGACGTAACGACAAACTATTTCGATGGTACTTAGATGAAAAAGGTGGTTATTTTTATTTCATAACAAATGATTTCAATCCCTTTATATGCCCACAATATCTACATTCAGTTCCAACTGTATCAATCGAAGATCCTTCTCAATATCCACAATTTTCTACTCTATTTTTCTTTCAGAATGGTTGATATCGGCTTAACATGACACATTAAGAAAAATAATAAAGTAGAACTTACGACTTTAATAATGTAAGTTTTATAATCTAACCTCTAGATCTTGTGATATCACTATGTTTATTAACGTCTTAACTCATATGCAGTGGCCATGAATATTTGACGATTGTTTTCATAAACATGCTTTCCTTAGTAGATAGAAAAACGCAGTTTCCTATCCGCATGACATAAGTAATCTCAAAGTCATCTTATGACACCCATGGAAAGAGAAAAATTAAGGTCTTTGCCAAAAAACGTTACTCGTGTCTTTAAAAAAAAAAACAATTGGAACACTGCGGTATCCGTAGCCAAACTACAGTCTGACCCAAATAAAAAAGAAAACAATAAAACCTCTTTCCAAATTCAGTGTAGAAGTGTTCCATATTCAAATGAAGTTTAGTTTTTAATATAATCAGCCAGTTCTGCATCAAACTCGTTTAGTTTGTTCCCGGTTTCAATTTGTGAAAGTTGTATGCAGTATTTATTATGCAGATAGATTCCGTTGCGCGTATTTTTTATTTTATTATGATTTGTTTATACTGCAGTAATAAAACCGCTTTCATTATTGAGAAGCTTTGATTTTTATGCTTAAGTAAAATTAAATATTTATTTCATTTTTAATGTTTAAAAAAAATATATATCTTAAGTTTCTTTTTTTATGAAGATTTACATAAAGGAATTTTTATTGCTGGCAATTTAAGGTATTTTCCACTTGCTGTTCCAGTTTCGAAAATCCCAATGTTTGGAATCCTTTATAGAGGCCGTAGTCATAAGTAAGTAGAGCGAAAGGTTGAGTTTATTGTCTGCACGAGTATTGTAGGTATTTCTACGTTTCAGCACCAAATGTTACGTTTAATTTTAAACCGTAAAACAGATGCCGGTTTCTGTGCGGTTAGATTTTATATTTAGTTTTTATTGTGTTATAAATTCGTACATGTTTAGAACAATGCTGTAATAAACAGCTAACAGTAATAAAAATAATATACTTCCTGTTATGCAACCAAACGAATACATTATATGTATTTTCATTCATAATCCACTGAAATGATAAAACAACCTGTCAACCAAAAACAACCCGATCATAAAACCAACCACAACAAAATTGCCACCTTGAAAAATCCAAAACCATCACTACCACCTAAATAAGAAATATTTTGCAAACAAATGACAGTTTGAATGATTCTAAATTCGAAATGAACTCACCGACGAAAGCCGCGAGTACCGCGAGCGTGGCGGTGGCGAGCGCGGCCGTAGCGTGCGCGGCGCGGGGCATGACTGCCGGAGACTCGCCGGGAATTAGTGTTGCTAGATACCAGCGGAAAAGTGCGCCAATTTTCCGGATGGGAAAATTGTACTAATTTGTTATTGAAATGAATCGTGAACTTAGCTATCTGTTATCTTGCGTTAGACAGACCATAGGTTATCTATTACGCAAACGTTGACTGTAGGAAAGCGTGAAGATTTAACGAACCTTGTTATTTTGATTGTTTAGTACAATTTTTACCCTTGCATCTTCTCTGTTTTGGCTGCAGCTGCGTATTTGTATGATTACTGTTGATAACGCGCTTACTGAAACAATCTTACGAGCATTTAGCAGAGCCTACCTTAAAATCAATTGCCCAGGTTTTTATTGCTTTTCCCTAATATACCTCACTACCACAATAAACCCGCACAAAGTCTACGTCCCGCTGTGCCTGGCAACCCCGCAGGCGTCGCACGCTGGCCGCACGCGGCCGCAGCACGCCCCGCCCCGCGCCCCCGAATGCGGCACTGCGCTCTGTGACGACTCCACGCGTGCACTGCCTCCATTGTTTCACGGTATGCGTGAACTGTTGTTATCAGATGGTAAATATTGGGATGAAAGGAAAAGTCTTCGCAAGTGATAGTACTGAGGTTTTGGTATTCCCTGGGCTACCAGACCCTCTTCTCACTTGCTGAATGGTTAATATTCTTAACGCTTGTGATGAACATATTATTAAAAGAACTAGAAATACTATAATATGTTCCGTGTGGTGCTGGACGTACAGAATAGCACGATTCCATTTCTTCCCATTGTGCATTGGTGTCGTAAGAGACGACTGGACTAAGGGACTTACTAGAGAATGATTGCATGAGTTTTTGAATGACACTCTGACTTCCTAACTGTAATCTCTATTCCTTGACATTTTGACTTTTTGATTTAATCTGACATTTTAATTATAATTTGACATCCTAAATAAATTGTGTATTTACTATATTATTATTAGCTGACATACCTGAAATTGTCATTTTAATCCATAATTATGCAATCAATAATTTTACTATTAACCCAATAATATTTTAATGTGTAATAAATAATGTATGTACTTAATATTTGCACGCCACACTTGGCAGAATGTGAAGATGCTATGTACCTAATAATCTTAAGACCTTATAATGTACCATATTCTGACAAATAAATGATTATGATTAATGGCGTTCTCAATGCATTTTACCACCACACTGAGATCGCCAACCCACCTGCCAAGCGTGGCGATTATGGTAAATCAGCCCAAATTGGGGGAGGCCTATGTCCATCAGTGGACGTCTTTTGGTTGAAATGATGATGATGATGATGATGATAATAGATATTTATTATAGAACTAGCTTCCGCCAGCGGCTTCGCCCGCGTGAAATTTCAACCCCCCAATTCACCCTCATAGGGATGGAATTTCAAAAAACCCTTTCTTAGTGGATACCTACTCTTCACAAAGAATACACCCTCCAAATTTCATGTCTCTAGGACCAGCGGTTTAGGCTGTGCGTTGATATATCAGTCAGTCAGTCAGTCAGTCAGTCAGTCAGTCACTCAGGACTTTGAATTTTATATATATAGATAAATACGATAAGCCTAACGGCATACCACAGGTATGCCTCCCAGCCTCCCATACTGTCTAAGTTTCAAGAAACATTAACATACATACCTACATACATGTTTACATTATTGTTTATTTTTATTATATAAGTACATGAAGTGTTTAAAATTTTAGTTATAATCACAGAGAGCATTTTGCATGCGGTGTTTGCCTATAATTGGTTCTGCAGTTAGATTTAAGACACAATTACTTATATATTCCTACCTGTATAATATCTGTAACAACTGTTGGTGAACCTTAATTAAATAAATAAATAAATTACTTTGAAATTGCTAACAATCAGCAAGTGTGAAAAGCCAATTGATAGGAACTTGTTTCAAAGATTTCAGTGACTGGTAATGGAATTAACAAATAGGTTCTAATCTAAATTAACACTTTCAATCATATCACATGAGGTAATCATGTAAATTAAATGAGAAATAAACTATTTATTTCTCTCAAATCCCTCTCACAGGAAGGCTGAGGCCTGTGTCCCAGCAGTGGGAACATTTAAGGCTAATTATGCTATGCATTCATTTGTTTTTAATCTTATCCTGAAGATTATTTGACGCTTATAAACACCGATCTAAGGACAGTGATAAAACTCCTCCACTTCCTCATGCGGACAGATCAACAGGAGTGGAGGTGGGCAGGACAGATGATGAGCAATAACATGGGGAAGTGGAGCAAGGGAGTCGTAGATTGGTACCAAGGGATGGCAAAAGATGGCGAGGACGACAGCACAAAGTAAATTCAGTGACAGCGCTAAGTTTAAATGGAAATGTTAATATTTCACAATCATCATTTCAGCCGTAAGACGTCCACTGCTGGACTTAGGCCTCCCCCAATTTGGGGGGCTTTGCAATAATCACCACGCTTGGCAGGCGGGTTGGCGATCGTAGTATGGTGGTAAAATGCATAGAGAACGCTGCTGCCCATTCTCTAGAAAGTCCCTTAGTCGCCTTTTACGAAACCCACGGGAAGAAATGGGGTGGTGTTATTCTTTACGTCCGGCACCACAAGGTACTTAATTACTTACTAATATTTCACAATAAAGGGCTTATTTATTTATGCTGTGCTGTGTGAAGCTTTTCTTCCAATCAATTTTTTTATGTGAACGTATTAGTTGCTAGCTCTCGCCATCACTATCCCGCAATGAAAGCGCGCGTCCGTTCACTCACAATAAGCGTGAATGGACCCGCGCTCGCCAGTGTGTGATACAGCCACATTCATCTCACGCCAGCACCTCGTTGCCACTCACTGCTTGTCTCCTCACGAACGGCTAGCGATATGGTAGTGTAGAAAAGATTAATTTTATTATTTATTCACACCAATTAGTACAACATCTTACAGTTGATATTAGATACTAGTACTAATATAACTATTGGATTGGTATTGGATATTAGTACTAATATAAGCGCTAATAAACCTATCAAGTACGGCGTAAGAAGTTCACTACTATATACTGCCAGTATGTTTCTATTAATCTGTTGGCATATCCGATTTTTTTTTAATTTTCAGCTGTTCTTTGACACTGCAAGACAAATGGACTAAGGACCTTTGTAAAGGACGTTAAAAATAATTGTATCTTAATTGGAAATGTATTTTTTATTTTAGCTTCTGCCCGCGGATTCACCCTCGTTCATGTCGGAAGTATCACACAGGAATAAGCTACCGGAACAAAAAGTAGCTTTTGTTACTTCCTATAACATCAGTTATCGGCTAATGAAAGTCCATAGCAAACAAACAATTTAAAAAATATATTTGGTTTTTGTACCACGTATTCTTTCAGTAAAAAGCTGTTATTACACGCTTTATATTAGCTTCACTTGTATGTTTGTTTGTAACCGACTCCTTATAGCGCGATTTGACCCACTTTAAACGACCAGATTTCATTTAAACTCTGTAGACTTATCGAGGACCGATGACAATACTATAATTTCATAAATTTGTGCCATTATCCTTGCCAGGGTTACCATGACAGCAAAAAAATTGTCTTCGAAAACTACGCTGACATACATTATTTTCTACTTTTTAGTTTGGTTTTCTATGGATGCGTGTTTTTTAGTTTTTTTTTAACTATTATTTTTTTATCATTACAAACAAAAAATTTAATTTATTTTTAGTATGTACAGATGAATGTGAATGCGACGCGTGTGGTCATGTATAAAAGAAAAAAAAATGACTACAAAAAATTGAAGATAATCTAAGAAATACGAAGTTGAGATGCAGATTCTACTTATGTAAAACACTCGTATACTAAAATTGAGCAGGTGGTGGATGGGTAATAACGACTCTGATCCCAGGCGGGCGCTTTAGTTAGTGTAAATACTTTAATCACCACTCTCAAAACGGTCAAGGAAAATATCGTGAGTCTCAGAACCAAAAATTCGAAGACATGTAACAGCAACCAGCCGGCACTGGGCCCGCGTGGTAGAGTATAGTCCACATGCTCCTGAAGAGTGGTGGCCAGTGTCCCAGCAGTAGCCAGCAGGCCAGCAGGCTGATAATACATATATTGTTCTTTATATAGACCATTCCATAATGCACGGTATACTTGTTAAGACAATGATATTCGTGTTAATCCCTCTAATTAATATTGATACGCTTTGTGATTGGTGGCTCCATTGTTTGATCTGGTACTAATTGATCTCACAGTCCATTGAATCATATCCGAGAGATAATATATTCTTTTTCTTTATTTAAAGGTCTATATCGTTAAGAGTTACCGTGGCCCTAGCATAGGCAACTGAAGGAACACGGGTGGGTTTTAGTCATTAAAAGTCTGACATGTCCTTCCGCTCCACCCAGAGCGAAAGACGTCATTTAATAATTTCCCATCCAAAAAAAAAAAGGATACAATCTCAACATCATAATTATTTGTTGGACCAAGTAAATTAAATCGCAAAGCCTTACTCCGCATGTACTGCATCAAAACATATGCTACATCTCCGACTACTCCATATTCATCACAGTTGGATGACGTAACCTTCTGCATCAGAAAACCAAACTTTTTTGATGGAATGTCACCGGAACGAAGTCTTAGTGCCATAAGTAAATCACTTTCGGTAAACGTTCTCTAAGCATTTTATCACCATACTGCGATCGCCAACCCGTCTGCCAGGCGTTGCGATTATGGCAAAGCCCTCCAAATTGGGGGAGGCGTATGTCCAGCAGTGGACGTCATGCATCTGAAATTATGTGATGAATCAGATTTTGATCAATGCGATTAAAATTGTCATCTTTAAAAAATAAATGAAAAAATCTTTGGGTCAACAAACTGTAATCCGTAGCAGTTCGTAGACGGTCTACGACTGTGTAGTGTGTCTACGGAATACGTAACCTCGTAGCACGCTACGTGGAAATGATTACCTGAATCGCTACGAACTGGTTGTTTTGTACCTATAATTATGTTGTTTGGAACTACCAAAATTGTAACCATTGAGTTCTCCTGTGTGTTTGTATGCTTTGATTATCATTTAAGTTAGTATACTTTAGACTACTAAAAGAGCAGTGTAGGCCCAATGCAGCAACGGCCGTGACTCACGAGTTGTAGGTCGTTTGTTCTAACCCGGAGAGGTAAATTATTTCATCACCACTGCTCTCTAAACGGGGACGGAAAATATAGTGAGGAAACCAGCATGTTCTAGAACTAAAAATGCCATAGCAGATCTATAAACACGCAGTGAGGCCGCGTGGTGGATTAAGGACCTCTCCCCCTTGCGGAGAGGAGGCCGATGTCCCAGCAGTGCGGACATTATAGACTGATGTTTGTATAATTATAAGATTTTACATTATCTTACACTCAAACCAATAACATTTTGTAGTCAATACAAATATGTGTTCCATGCAAAGATAGCGTGGTACTAACGTGGTCCTAAAGCTCATAGCCCAGAAAAGTAAAAGCTAGTCCACTGAACCCTCGCTTCTGTATGTATAGTGTATCTATATAATAATACATATGTGTGCAGTTTTTACAATCTTTTTAGAGAGATTTTACTGGCAGGTTTTTGTATATTTGGATAATGTGTGTATCGTATCTGAGGATGAAAAGTTCGTTCCTGCTGTCTCCAAGAAGGCTGATTGAACACCACCTACCTCCGTTCCACCAGGGGGCTGAAGCTCGGCTCCAGGCACGCACGGTACACCACAGAGTCCAGGGTGGGTTTCCAGGGTAAGCACGGCTGACCTAGGTTCAATAGATCTCGAAAAAAGCACACTACACGGCAGTGAGTCCACAAACACAATTAAGTTTTTAGAACGTCTAACGATGAGGAAAAACATCCGTTCAGTTCGACGCGCAAATGCTCCCCGTGGTCGCGAGCGGCTCGCCGCTGGTCATTGAGTTCAGTAGTGCAAATCTACCCTCAATTCAACAGCATATAAATCGAACAAACACCGTCTCTCACACAAGAGGAAGCAGCTGCTGCCGCTGATGTCATCTGCTAGTCACGACGAATAGCGCAATAAAGAAAAAAGTTCATATCTGTAGGTTTAAACGGTGGCGCTTGGTGTAGCGAGCCAGTGAATTATATAATCAACTTAATTACGCATTCAGCAGGATTCTATCATAATCACCCTACAATATTCCCACTGCTGGAATACAGGCCTCCGCTCTATAAGAGGAAGTAGGCTATAATCTAGGGTCCCAGTGCAGGTTGGTGGAAATCACATGTTTTTGATTTTTTGGTTCTAAGCATTTCTAAGACGATGTTTTCTGTCACCCTTTTTAGAGCGGTGTTGACGAAATAATTTTATACAAAGTGCCTGCCTAGGTTCACAATCAGAAAACACGTAAACTCAAACATAAATACACACCAACGCACACACGCACACACAAACATAAACACACACACTCACGCACACACAATCCCACATTTACACAATTTTATTTCACACATGCACATACAATTACATCCTACATAGAGCTGATAATGATTTTTTTTTATTTTTTTTATTATAGACCATTGTTCCTTTTTTTCTGTTTAAATAATTACTTCAAGTTTATCTTCTTTTTTTAAAATTTATTTTATTGTAATTCTAATTTTGATTTTAATTTTGATTTTGATTTTAAATTTTGATTTTGATTTTAATTTTAATTTTGATTTTAATTTTGATTTTGATTCTGATTTTGATGGTATTTTAATTTTGTTTTCGATTTTGATGTTTATTTTAATTTTGTTTTTGATTTAATTTAATTTTTTGTTTATATAGTCTCAATTTTGTTTAGCATCCTGGGAAGGAGCGAGGCAACCCCAACACAAGTATTATTAATTACTTACTGGGGCTGTTTCATTTAAAATTTTGAAAATGTAATCGTTTGAGACCCAATAAACAATTTATTTATTTAGGTTCGAACTCACGACCTAGAACTCGTAAGGCATGACCATTCCCACTGGGACACCAGTGAAGTTATATGTATAATCAACTTTAAGCAGGATCTACAACATGGAATTAAACTAACGAATGACGGTAACATTACCATGAATTACACAAAAAACGTCCACACATCACGAAGACGCCAGTCTCGATTGTCTACCTTTTTAATTACAGCCTTACAGCGCTGTATACGAGGCGGCTGAACTTAATGAAACACGCTCAAAGGAATGACGCCGCTTTCAGCAGCTTTTTGACGGGCGCTTTCTTTAGCTTTTGGCTTTTTTACAACGAATCTTTTTTGGTCCGCCGCTACGTTAAAGTGCGATGTTTTTTACGCTTCTTTGTGTTAGTAAATTGGGTCTTGTTACAGGTTTTCAGGTGATTAACAATGTAAGTAGAACATTGCAAGAATATATCCAGCGGGGTAATTGCGGAACTTTTTATCGGTAGGAATTGGTTTAATATTCATAGTTAAACAACATTCATTGCGTTATTTACGTTGCTGAGCTGACAATTTATTCGAACAAATGACGCAATGGTTTAGAAATAATCTTCAATCCCATTCAGATTCTGATAAATTGTGCGTTTCGCAATTAGGGTGTAGTACTCCTGTTGGTTCCGTGTGGTGCCGGAAGTAAAGAATAGTACCCCACCATCCTACATCTTCATGTGGGTGTCGTAGAAGGCGACTAAGGGACTCATTAGAGAATGGACAGCAGCTTTTTCTATGCATTATCTATTACCACCACACTGCGATCGGCAACCTGCCTGGCAAGCGTGGCGATTATGGTAAACCTCCCCAAATTGGGGGAGGCCTATGTCCAGCAGTGGACATTTCATTTAAAACTGAATGTACAGACGCCAGCACAGCGAGCTACTACTATCTGTCCCGTACGCAAAACACGCGCACAGACGTGGAGTTGCGGACACCAGCCCGTTCTATCTATTACCTATTCAGTCTTTCTTTATTAGATTTTCAACTTTAACGCTGAAGCATTAGGTTCTATGTTAATTGGGAGAATTTGTCAGTTTCGGGTACCTTGATGTGCTGGCGTCTGTACTTGTAACTTGTATTAGGTTTCTGCACTCCTTCTTCAAATAAATTTGAACTATGCTTAATTTCATTCTCCTCCGTCTGCGAAATTGTCGTTAAAAGGGGTACAAAGTTTTTGCTTCACGTATTTAATAATATGTCTCATTCTTTTGAATTTTCTCTCCTAGGTACCAGAACCACAGAATTATACTAATTCAATTTTCAAATCTTGTTGAGAAGTGGCTCGAGCCATTGCCCAAAAGAACCCACATACAGGGTCCAAAATAATATCCTTTATTATCATTAACAAAACCCTCGAACCTATTCTGAACCAGACATTTCAGTTTCACAATCAAACCAAGACCCTTGTCACAGAAACCGTCCGGACCACTCCACCGTTGATTCACCAAAAATAACCATTCTAATATTCTTAACCCCAGAAATAACTAGAATATATAATCGACTAATTAAACCATTGACCTTTGAGGGTTGTTTATACCCGTTGCCTAGCAACGGAGCGCCCCTAGCAACCGATTGAAATATTTCAATATTTCAATGACAAGTCTTGAGTTTTGCAATAATTATTTAGTGGTACCAAAATATATTTATTTCTAGAGAAGAAAATAAAATGGCTGGAGTTACGAGACCTATGAGTCAAATGCGAAAACTTGAAACTGTGAGTATGTTGTTTTAATAAATAGATTTATGTTATTTTCATACTTGTGTCCTCAAAATGAAACGTGATAATAATCTAAGAAGTACTTTTGCTTATCCTATAGTACATTGGCCGAAAACATGCTTAATCTAACCAAGAGAATCGTATTGTAACATACAGCTACAGAGCGTGTTATCGTGACAAACTGGTCACTGTTCTAAGAGAATGCACAGCAAAGACTCTTTTGAAGAGTCTATCTATACCTACCACAGAATACCTACTGTAGATCAATTTATTAGCAAATGTGATAGGTCTTTTTAGGGTTCCGATGCCAAATGGCAAAAAATGGAACCCTTATAGATTCGTTATGTCTGTCTGTCTGTCTGTCCGTCCGTATGTCACAGCCACTTTTTTTCCGAAACTGTATGAGCTATGCTATTGAAACTTGTTAAATGGATATATTCTATGAACCGCATTAAGATTTTCACACAAAAATAGAGAAAAAAAAAACAATAAATTTTGGGGTTTCCCATACTTAGAACTGAAACTTAATTTTTTTTTCATCAAACCTATACGTGTGGTGTATTTATGGATAGGTCTTCAAAAATGATATTGAGGTTTCTAATATCATTTTTTTCTAAACTGAATAGTTTGCGCGAGAGACACTTCCAAAGTGGTAGAATGTGTGTGTGTCCCCCTGTAACTTCTAAAATAAGAGAATGATAAAACTAAAAAAAAATATATGATGAACATTACCATGTAAACTTCCACCGATAATTGGTTTGAACAAGATCTAGTAAGTATATTTTTTTTAATAAGTCATAAATCGTAAACCGCAATTTACCTTTCATTCAATCAACTCAAATATAAAATTTAAAAAAAAAATATTTTCATAAACATAAGGTTTGTACGGAACACTCGGTGCGCGAGTCCGACTCGCACTTGGCCGGTTTTTTAAAACGTGTTTGGAGCAGTGGGGGCCTAGTGGTATCGCCTCCGAATTACAAGTTGTAGTTCGAACCCAGTAAGGCACTTTGTGTAAATAATTTCATCACCAATGCTCTCAAACGGTGAAGGAAAACATCGTGAGGAAACCGGCATGTCCTAGAACCAAAACTTTAAAGACGTGTGACAACTACCAACCCGCACTGGGCCCGCGTGGCCCAGCCAGACTGTAGCCCACTTTTGGTCGAAAAGAGGAGGTCCGTGTCCCAGCAGTGGGAATATTATAGGCTGATAATAAAATAAAATTCGTTTAATTCAGACTATTAATGTCCATATTTTGTTAGTATCACATTATCTTAAAAACTATGTTAGTCGTGAAGAGATTAAATATACTTATATAGAAAATAAATTAAATTGAGACAAATTCTAATAAGTTAAAATTAAATTCAAAAAAGTTAAAAATTAAATTAAAATTGCTTAAATTAAAAAAATAAGTTAAATTAAATTGAAATAAATTAAAATTAAATTGAAAAAAATATATAATGATAATGCAAAGCGTGTTTAAACACATTTAACCAGTCGAGGTCTTTCTGAATACCACTTAAAAAGACGTTTTCCAACAACAAATTCACAAAGTTTTATACATTAAACATCTAGGATCAAAATAAGTAGGCCACTCCACAGCGTTCGTCCTGATTCTCGAATCGAAAGCGTGACCCAGAGCACGAAAGACAAATATCTGATCCTTGTGCCAAGTAGAGCGTCGGGTTTTTACTATGTAGGTCGCTACCGTGCCATGTGGTCGCCAACAGGAAATTGGTCAACCCCTTCTCTTTTATGGGGTTTAAAGAGATGGCTATTTTATTACGTAAATCATGGGACAGCTTTTCTTTTTCTGCTGTAGTGGTTCTTGTTATGAAAGTTTGGCAAAACTGCATATTTTGAGTGATTATATCAGAGTATCTTAAGGATCGCCCAGTCATCTCACTTTCATCAAAACATACATAAAGCAAAAAAAATCCAGCGTTATGACGTCATACTTGTTGACAATGATTCAGTTTGTTTCTATCACTCTTGCAAACAACAATTTCCTAGGATTCCTAGTGCAATAAATATCAATAAAAAGTATTTGTTTTACTTTACCGCATAGTCAAGCCCAGCATTTCCAAAGCAGTAACAGGTTTCCTTCCTTTCATATTATTTTTCTGTATATATTTTGATAACCCGCTTAGTAGCTCTTCAAATGATGATATACTCATTCTAAAGTAGGCGAAAAATTTTTTTTCGTTTATCTTTAATGATTTGTATTTTCGAGAAAAGTACTCGCCATCGGGATTCATAGCCTTGTTAAATGGATATATCCAATATCTTCTGTGTCTTATATTTAAAATAGAGTAATGTCTTCTTAATAACAAATAAGCAATAAGTTTCTTATGACGATCCATACCAGAGACACGTCCATTCACAATAAAAAATCACGAGGAACTGGTTACCCTACCATACGATAGTAAAACGCTACTTTTCGCGACGCCGCCGCCGCAACGCCGCAACGCAAACTGCCGAATTCAGCGGCGCGGTGCCGCAACGCGGTTATGTGTTTCGGCCCTTACAGATGCCAACATTCATATTAACATAAACACATTACCCTCCTTTTTGCGTCGCGCAGTTAGGTAAAAAGTCCTTCGTTGCACTCTGTGACTGCCTGACTGACCTAGAACGCTGTTGCCCAGAGGTTCCCTTTATAATATAGGATGCAAGGAATGAGTCTGGATTTTTGAAAATTCCTACAGGATAGGGAATTACAAGTAGCTGAAAAAGAGCTTGTTTAGTACCTACATTTAATGTGTTATTGCATTACGATATTTTCTGTTTTAACCTTTAAAAAAGTAATCTATTTATCTTATCAAACCTTGACTTATGCGACACATTAATCTAAGAAGAAAATACATACAGATGAACCTCAGAAACCGGGTTAAATAAAACAAAAAATACGTAAAACTATCCTAGTAAGTTGATCATATTGAGTTAAACGCACACTCTCTTTTGATGTAATATAATAAGTATAGTACGTAGCACATAAAACACTGAAAGTTCCCCAATAAGCCGATTGAAGGAATAACAGATGAGGTCGAAGATTGCATTATGCTAACTTTGGGGTTACCCTATTATCCTGAACTTTATAGTGGTCCGCAATAAGTTGGTTTTCTCTTACATACATAGTCCAGAGGTACTAACTTTTCCCCGCGGCTTCGCGGCAGAAATGAACCCAAGGAAACTTACTATCGGGATAGACAGTATCCTATATCACCACATGGATTACCAAAAACGTCAAACGGCATCGCAGAAGACCAAGGCGTAGATGGTGCGACGAACTCTACCCGTACATACATGAAGGTTTGGTCCTTATTGGCT
This sequence comes from Aporophyla nigra, assembly GCA_947507805.1. Classification (NCBI taxonomy): domain Eukaryota; kingdom Metazoa; phylum Arthropoda; class Insecta; order Lepidoptera; family Noctuidae; genus Aporophyla; species Aporophyla nigra. The sequence goes on along the minus strand of OX382308.1, from coordinate 21,766,431 downwards.
CGGGATAGAGTTGAGTGGAAAAAGGAAATGGAGGCTTTTGTCCTGCAGTGGGACAATACAGGCTGATTATTTATTCATTTTTATTATATCCTAACCCAGGTCATAGTCTAGCTGTTCACCAGGCACTTTCTCCCTCAAATCAGCAACTTTAGTTATACTAACTGTATTACATATAATATGAAACGTGCCAAATGCCTAATACGTGTCTCTGTAATTGTTGATCGGCTCACAAATACAGTAACACCAATTCTGTTATCATATCAAAATCAATTAAAAGTTTTATTCAATCTAGACTGAGAGCCTGCACTTTTTGAGCATCACAATTACATAAGACAGTCCCAAAAACGACCGCTCTTCACCACTTCCTAATGCTAAAACTGGCAACAAGAAGTGGCGCAACAAACTCCCCAGCAACTAAGCTGTCTGGTAAGTTAGATGATTTTAATTTTATGCAATGGGTATGTAAGTAATTAACTTTACAAAACAGAAAACATTCAATTAAATTGTTTGCCATTGTGTCAGCTAGCACACGCCAATTTACCAACAAAAAATATAAATCAGCCGTCTACAAAACTCAAGACTGAATTTTCCCAAAGTATGACTCTTATACATAGAATGGTAAATTAGATTAATCATCCCTAATGCAGAGAAAAAGTGGTAGAAAGTACTGGCTTGTGTAATCAAAATCAAATCAAATCAATTTATTTCTGGCTACAATACCTTACAGACTAACACATACAATTAAAAACAATGTAAACATAAAACTATTGTACACGAAGTGACGGCGGCGGCATCGTGTTGCGCTGCGCGGTGTCGCGTAGCCTTCCGCGGAATCGCCAACACATGAAACCCTTCGGCCAAAACTCTTCCTTGAAGAAGGTCTCAATTTGATGAGTTGGAACTCGCACCACCAATGACGCAACGCACAACGCCATCTATCGAACTCTGAGACAACGGCCGGGCTTGGTTTGTTAAGGTACAGACGCCAGCACACAAAACTACTATTATACAATCAGTCAAATAGGTTTTTAAACTTATTACAATCTGTCAAATTTCTTTAATAGGTTTTCAACTTTATCGCTAAAGTATTAGGTTCAAGATTTATTCGGTAAATTTGACAGTTTCGGGTAGCTTGATGTGTTCGCGTTAGTGCATTAAAATGTTAAACAGGGAAATAGGCAAGTCAGTATTCCCGTGGGTGTCGTAAAAGGCGACTAAGGGACTTACTAGAGACTATGCATCAGCGCTCTCTATGCATTTAACCACCCTATTGCGATGACAACCCGCCTGCCAAGCGTGGCGATTATGGCATAGCTCCTCAAAATTGGGGGAGGCCTATGTCCAGCAGTGCGAATAATCCCAGTCGCCCCCGCGGGGATTGCCACCGGAGGCAAATGGGAATAAAAATTCCCAGTTGCCACCGGCGGTGACTGGGAACTCATTGCCCCCACTTCAGTTTCGCTATACATTGCTTTGTTTCTTGTGAAGAATAAAATAAGGAAATTTATTCCAAACCTGCACCTATCTAATTGATTTGATTGACATTGAAATTAAGTTTCCAACATAGACTTCAATAGACTTTGTTATTTTACCTTTTTTAAATCATGTGTAACATTTAGAATTTTAAACGGAAATATTAAAATAATGTAGGTATATATTATGAATAATGTGTAATTTGCCATGTATGGCGTAATTTTATTTATGACACTTGTTGCTTTGTGTTTCAAAAGCAAAATAAGTCGTATTTGCATTAGTGTTATCTTTCTTAAATCATATCAAAACAAGGCAACAAATCATCAAGGACAAAAGGATAACTGAGACAGAATACTACATAATATGAGTAACGTAACTAAATAAAAGTCTTAATATATGTGATTTAACGGTGTTTTGTTAAAATATTGTTAATTAGCTTTCTTAATAAATTATTCTAAACACTCACTCTAGTTATATGTTTTGATAAAAATGAGTTTCTTCATAATATATACATTATTTTTATACTTATTTCCGTTTAACATTCTAAATGTTACTCATGATTTAAAAGGTAAAATAACAAAGTCTATGTTGAAAACTTTATTTCAATGTTATCATCAATTAAATAGATGCAGGTTTGGAATCAATTTCCTTATTATTTTATTCTTCACAAGAAACAAAGCAATGTAGAGCGAAACTGAAGTGGGGGCAATGAGTTCCCAGTCACCGCCGGTGGCAACTGGGAATTTTTATTCCCATTTGCCTCCGGTGGCAATCCCCGCGGGGGCGACTGGGAATATTCGCAGCAGTTGAAGGACGTCTCACTGCTGGAATTATAGTGAATAATGATGAATTCATGACCTCATAATTAAACTTATCTTTATATTTATTTTATTTCATTACTTTATCATTGTAGGTGACGATAACAATGTTATCTTAATTTGAACTGGTTGGCTTAGTTGTTAACTTGTGCATGCTGTGTAAAGGTTAACACTCTCTCTCTGAATGCTGTCTTATTGAAAGAGTACAGCTACTTAATACCTCATGTTTCCCATTAATTTGATGTGTGCCTATAATTTTCCCTCAGCTGGGACACAGGCCTCCTCTCGGTGAGAGGAGTGGGCCATAATCCATCACGCGGGCCCAATGCGGGTTGGTAAATGCCGCTTGCTTCGAATTTTTGGTTCTAAGACATGTCGGTTTCGTCAAGATGTTTTCTTTCACCGTTTGAGAGAAGTGGTGATGAAAATAATGCACACAAAGTAAAGCGCCTGCTTGGGCTTGAACTCACGACCTACTTACTCGTAAGTCGCGGCCATTACCACTGGGCCACAACTGTTCTCATTTTATGTGTCTTTTGTTGAAGATACTACATAAATGAGTCCTAAATCTTCTTAATTTGTAGAAAGAAGCCTTGTTTCGAGCCAGGAAGCGTATCCTGAAATACCTGGTGCTGGGGTACCTGAAGCAGGAGGGTTTCTTCCACACGGCTGAGACCTTCGCGTCAGAAGCTGCCCTGACTGGAGAGTACGAAGTCTGTGACAATATCGACCTGGATATTATTTTGCAGGTAAGTTTTTGGAGACGGATAAAATTAGGGCCCTATTTGTAATCACGGACAATGTGTCGTATTTGTCCAGTTCAACCATTGCTGTTTAAAATAAGCACATGACTAAAAAGAAAAACTTACTAAATTGTCCAGATTCTTGGACTGTCAACTGTCACTCTACCCTACTAATATTGTAAATGTGAAAGTTTAAAGTTTGTTACTCAATCACGCAAAAACAGACGAATAGCTTTGGAGTTTATAACCTGAATTAAAACATAGGATCGTTTTATCCCGGTAGTACCGCTGGCGAAAGCTACTATTAAATAATTCCTAGTATGTATGGGGTTCTGACTAAATAAAACCAGGCGCACGGGTCGATACCAGGTTTAGCTACGGTTGATGGATGGTTGATGCATTACATATTGAGACGGAAACCACTTTAAGCCGTTGGTCTCGGCTGTCATTCGTAAATCTTTGACAGTCGGGTAGTCAAAAGCCCAAAAGTCTGATAACCTGTCATACCAAGGCAGGCGCTCCATGTGAAAACTGGTATTCAGCTGCATCTGGTTAGACTGGAAGCTGACCTGAAAGAATTAGGCAGGATGACCACGTCCTATCCGCTCTACGAAGAAAGTGTGACATTTCGTTTGTTAATATTGCAATCTTTCTGCAAGCTATCATTTTGTCTTCCGTTTCTACAGTTTTGATTAGATTTGTCAAAAAGAAGAAGATCTATACTCTGTGGATAGGGAAACGCTGTTCATGACGTTGAAGGTTTTAGGGGCGACTTCTTATCATTTTTTATCTTAAACTGCTGCAGAATCCGCTTACTGTAATCGCTATGCTTAGCTGAGAAAGCCCTATTAAACAGTTTATTATGCCTTCCTAACTATAATATAAAAATTTGATGATCGCAGGAAGTTTTGTATCTGCTACGTAACCAATTTGATCATTTTATTGTCATTTTGTTTGTATTTAACTATGTAATATTTTGATTTTAATTGAATGAGAATGTTAAGAGGAATGTGTCGTGTTACACGAATGGAATTAATGTCCATGGCTATAAGAGTAGAGGAAGACCAAAGAAACGATGGATGGGTAAAAAACAGGGCAGGAGAGTGAAGAATAATTTTGGTTTTAATTTTTTGGTTTGCCAACCTCAGAATCTATTCCGATTTATAAGATGAAAAATCATTTGGACTACATCCCTAACGGAAGCTACAGTTAACTATCACCTACTAAAACAAATTCCTAAAAACACGAGGCTCAGTGACACTATATCCACTGCTTAAAAAGGAAGTTAGTTAAAAGAGCCAACACATTACTGAGATCAGAATGTTAACAAACTATTTTGACTTTCTTACCTTTGACCTAATGCATATGTTCCTTATCTTCTATATAAAATTAAATTCGCTTTTCGTATATGTCTTTATAACTACGCAATGCATATTTTAATGCAGTTTTCATCATACAAAAATATTCCGGATGAGTTATGTGTTAGTAGTACATGATGATTGAACTTACATAGAATCAAAAATCTGGATGTTTTTCCAATTTGTAAAAACCTTACGAAGCAGGGGCGGATCGCTAATTTTTAATAAGAGTACCTATCGTGAAGCCTCTTGAAGATCAAGTGTAGAAATAATAAATGCAGTTGTATTTTTAAGTTGAGAAAAATTAGAAGTAAGCTTTTGGTATTCCGAAATGTATAAAGTTGAGTTCCAACTGAGTGTTATATATGGTCCAGTAGAATTCGACAAGAAAGTTTTTATTTATAATATTAATTATATTTATTTACCTTAAATGTTCTGAAATGCACAGTTTATCTGTCTCTCCGTTAATGTATTTATTTTATTCAAGGAGTTATCCAAATTTCGTGAATATTTTTTTTAGTACCTTAGACTTCTATTTATTTTATAATCTTAGACATTTCCAGTGGGGGCTATGTTTTAAGGAAATGTCAGTCTATGCAAGCATATGGGTTCTGCGCAGCAAGTCTTAAAATACCCCAACTTTCTATTACAGCCTCATTTATAGCCTCGAATATTGAAACTTGAGATGAGGTGTCTCAATAGAAATTTATCTGTTTGCTAGAAGAAGCAATCCCAAGGGAGGCGTGAAATCGAGGAGGTGGACTTGAGCCAAACTAGTAAATGTGGTGTGGGAAATAAAATAAATGTAGGATGAAGTGTTTTAAGTGCTGCGTATACTGAGAAACATAATGAGTATTACTTTTTAATTTGAAAGCTATATTTTCCAAGTTGGTAACGCTTGGAATTTCTCCTGCAACATGTTCGTTTATCAAATAAGGCTGAGAATCAGCATTATTCGAGTGTCAAAATTACATAAGACAATCCCTCAAAATGGTCTTAATCTTATTACATCATATTTAAGCAACCGGCAACAATGCACAGAAATAACAAATATAAATATTAAAACCAAACGAAAAATGATATATCGGTCAAAACTTAGAAGGGTGAAGTACGGTGTACCTCAGGGAAGCGTATTGGGTCCCCCACTATTTCTGGTGTACATAAATGATCTTCCAAAAAGCATCAATCATCCAACAGTACTATTTGCTGATGACTGTACAATTATGATAAAAAAAGATGATTACGATAATTATGAACAAGAAATTAATGACACGCTAAAGCAAGCTATAGATTGGTTACAGGCAAATAATTTAAAAATTAATTTAGAAAAGACGTGTATAATGCATTTTAGTCAGCGACAACGACAACTACCAGTAAATATTAGTCACAATGGACATTCAATTACAAAAACGGATAAAACGAAGTTGTTAGGGTTAATAATAGACAGTCAACTTACGTGGAAACCACATGTTCAAGAAATTTGTAAAAAACTTAACAGTTTTGCTTTTGCTCTTCATAAGCTGTCCAAATTTGTAAACCCTGACGCCGTGCTTGTTGCCTATCACAGCTATGTAGAATCCGTTCTAAGATATGGAGTCGTTTTCTGGGGTAACTCTACTGAAACTAAGTACGTTTTCATTGCACAAAAAAAAATATACATAAAAAAATATATACAAAAATATACGCTTTAGGTAATATACACTCAAGGGAAAGTTGTAAACCATATTTTGAATCCTTGAAAATTCTTACATTACCATCATTATACATTTTTGAGGTGGCAGTGTTTGTTAAGACAAACCCACTGCTTTTCGAAACAAGAGCCCCAGCTGACCCAAGGTTAAGGAAAAGGGATTCGAGCATTCTTTGTGTTGATCGTTGTAAAACAGCCCTCCTACGTAAAAGTATTTATCGAATGGCTCCAGTTATTTTCAATAAAATTCCTCGACCGATAAAAAATCTCAATATTGACATGTTTAAAAAGAAACTGAAACAATTTTTCATTTATAAATGTTATTACTCCACAGCTGAGTATAAACAAGGAGGACACCACTGATATTTAGTATGTTACAATTATATTAATGACTTTTTTCTCCTCCTTGGTTTAGATGTTGTTGAAATGTATGTTTCCTTATTTTCAGACTTACAAATATTTTAAGTTGCACTGTCTTATATTCTTGTGCTTATGTTTACATTATTATGATACTGATATTGCTAATTGTGTAGAACTGTATGTAGGTGTTAATTGTGTGTTAGGAATTGTGTGTTAGTATATAAGTAGATGAATTATTTTATTTTAATTGTGTGTCTATGATATCGACACAACTAACTTTTAGTTTTATTTGTATGCTCTTGGGTAAAATGTAGCGAACTGTGCATCTTCTTATAACATCCTATTGTAATTTTTAACCTACATTTACAAATAAATGTGATTTGATTTGATTTGAAAAACGCCCAACTTTCACCAGTTCCTAGAGCTGGGAAATAGAAGTGGCGCATCAGACACAAACAGCCTGACTTGGAACAACTAGTAGTATTTCTTTATGTCAAATCAAACATTTATTTCTGACTGGGACTCTAAGCTGCGACACGAAGAGCAACAGTCAAGATCTCCATTGTGTCGCAAATTCCCAGTATGTAATTTTTAATTTTCTGTGGGGAAATTCTCATGGATGCTCTCCGTCTGCGGAAAACAGAGGCTTAGTTCAGACTCCCGTCATCTAAAAGACCACGGTCCCTTCCACTACCGTGAGTCAGGGCCCGGGAGGTATCCTTCCAACTCAACAATAAAGTCTCGCACATTTAACCCTTTCGCGGACGGTACTCGATCACGTGGTATATCTAGAATGACACATCAATTCTTCGTACAAAATGGTTAGACGTTTAATGACGTCGAGTCGAAAAAAAAAAACAGAACAATTTTGAAATTTTCATGCGTTGTGGCGGAAAGACGTAGCTAGTACAATTTTGTATGGCGAGTCAACGTGAGTATACGGTCTGCTTAAAACAAGTAAATTAAAATAGATGTGGTAGTACGTTCTGTCACCACTCGTAGCTGTCTTGGAACGTATATACACGTCACCGCCCATGAAAGGGTTAATGGAAAATTTTTCATACTATACCAGTGTGTGTAGTCATGTTTTGAGCAAATAAATTATCCTTTCTTACATTTGCGGCTCACCCCCAGTTGATATCAACCCATCATGCCTCGACTCACCGCACCTCCTTCTGCGAAGCAGTAATATTCGCGAAGGAGGAGGTGGAGCGCGTGAGGGAGAGGCAGTCTCTGCGCCCTCATGTCCCTAGCTACCCGCCGCAGGAGGAGACTCCACGGGCGTCGGGAGTTCAATGCGGACTCCCGGCCACCCCGTAAGCGCGGGCTTGCGGGCGGCGAGCAAAGGGTAGCTCGCCGCCTGTTACGGACCAGGTCCGGGTCGACGGCTCGTTGTTTCTACGTGCGCCTCAAAGAGATGTCAGCACAATTGAAGGTTTTAGTCAGTAAAAGTCTGACATGCACTTTTGCTCCGCCCAGAGCGGGAGACGTCATTTGATTTGAAAAAATCCCTGTCCTACCAAAAACCTTGACTCCACCAGAATTTTGCTTAAAATGTTCCAAAGACGCGTTCAATAGCTACTAAGCTACAGGCTGGCTCCCTGGGGAGGTGCACTTTGCTTTCATTGAGTTATGTTACTGCGGTGTGGACTCGTGCCAGCCTCGTTAGCGAGGAAGAAGTATTTTTCACGCTTATGCGCCTCTTGGGGGTAAGCAGATGTACAAGGTCGGCGGTGAATTTTAGTGTAAGTGTCGGGTTTGTAATTTGTTGGTGGTGGTTTTAGGGAAGTGTGTCGCATTTTTATATTTTATTAATGGTTTGTCGATTAAATTGTATGTCCGGGACTTTATTGAACAGCATTTCCCTTCTTAAATCACCTAGCATCCAAATTATTCATTGGTCATCAAAAAAAAAAAAAAAACTGCTGTTTCATACAAAAGTAAACCTTCACGGTCAAAATGTCACCATCAGCAGCTTATAATGTTCCCACTGCTGGGACATGGGCTTCCTCTCGGTGAGACGGAGTGGGAAATAATCCACCACGTGGGCCCAGTGCGGATTGGTAGATGTCACATGTCTTCGAATTTTTCGTTCGGTTTCCTCACGATGTTCTCATTCACCGTTTTGAGAGCAGTGGTGATGAAATAATTTACACAAAGTAAAACGCCTGCTTAGGTTCGAACTTACGACCTACAACTCGCAATTAAGTCACGGCCGTTACTTTGCTTTTCAAAATGTGGTCAAAATGTGTGGAACAGCAAATTTTGTTTTTAAATAATCGTCTAATGTCAACGCTCAGAATCATGTTTTGAATTAATGGTAACTGGTTACACATTATGCCTGTATACAACTTTTTATTTGTATTGACAAACAAAAAGTTGTATACAGTTGTTTTGTTGTGTGTTGTTGTGTTGCAGTTGTGTTGTTGTGTTATTGTGTTGTTGTTGTGTAATACTTCATACAACTATTTACACTGGATTCTAAATTGGTTTAATAACTAACTATATCAATATGTACATATCGTATCGTTACTACTTTTTATTTATTTTATTTTTTTATCTGATTCAAATTTATTTAGATTATAAATGCATACACAAATCACGTTGCAACATTGATATAAAACTGATTTACATCCGTCACCTCACTCTTCAGGTCCAGTTGAAAACCAGCGTCAGGCACTAGTTGTCTGGCTTTTTGCTGAACTGGACCTTTTTGGCGCAGCCGTGAGGCACACTATAATGCTAGTTTCTGAGATCTCACCTAACACTTTTTTTTTTTTTACTCTTTCCTGCTGTATTAACTGTTATGTGCCTTTCAACTGTGCTAAATAAATGTATTTTCTTTCTTTCTTTTCTTTCTTTAAATGATTGCTATTGAAAAAAAAAAAAAAAAAAAAAAAAAAATATGAGCCAATAAAATTTAATGTGTAAAATTTGTTGAAATCGCAAATTGGCGTCAGCCCATTTGGAAAGTATAGCGGTGGTCACCGGTGACCACCACGGCGTTCAATGTATTAATGAAATATAAAATGAAAACCAATCTATACGAAATCAATATATCCCAACTATAATATTGTATTATAAATGCGAAAGTAACTCTGTCTCTCTGTTACGATTTCACGCCTAAACCACTGAACCGATTTCTATTAAATTTGGTACGGGTTAAGTTTGAACCCCAAGGCATAAGCCTATAACTTGCATTTACGCGGATAAAGTCACGGGAAAAACCTAGTCTACAATAATATCCTTAGGACAACCAACACACCGTTATCTGATCCCAAACTAGGCAGAGCCTGTACTATTGCAATCATACAACTAATAAATATACTTATATATTTCTAAATACATACATATTATAGATAAATTACACCCAGACACAGAACAAATGATTGTGCTCAACACACCAAGATTTGTCCTGGGTGGGTATCGAACCCACGACCTCTGTCTTAGCAGTCAGGGTCACTAACCACTAGACTAACAGGCCACAATACAATAAAACATTTTAAACATTTAAAAATCACCTTGTACGAGTATATGAAAGCCTCGTTCAGCAGTGGTCGTGTCCTCTGTGCATAGCATGTACCAACACATTCGTGTGCCTTTGTCCTTTGTAATTGACGTCAGTACACGTCGCTTGTTAGCGGCGACACGTAATGGTCACGTTAGCACGTCGCGGCGGCGTGACACGAACCGTGCTTTGTATGTACCTGGTATAGGCAGAGTTAGCCACGAAAGTCTGATAACATTTTCGTTTTAAAAGGTAGACTACTAATAGAGCAGTATGGAATACGAACAAATGCTGTGCCGACTAGACACTAAAGAAATTGGGATAAGGGCAAGAGTATGATGATGGGCACTTTAATATTAGTTTCTCGCTCATTAAATATTGTTAAGAATTCACGCTTTCGAACGTTCGAATAGCTTCTGAACTACTTTCTGACTAACTGACCGACTCCTAGTAAAGGTCGATTGTGAATCTAGACTGTAATAAAAACATTAAGTTAAATTTATTAAAAGAACTATACAGAAAAAGCAGTCGAACAATTTGTTTCATTTTACACGTTTTTTTTTTTTTTTACCTATTACACATATCGGTATATGTGTAATAGGTAAAAAAAAAAAAAAATACTGTTGCTGACTGTACCTACCTAGGTTATTATGCGAACTGTGATTGTGGCTAGTTACCAATATAATATACAATAAAAATAGTGATGGTTGGTGGCATTTTTTTTTTTTTTTTTTTCTGGATGGGAAATCATCAAATGACTTCTCCCGCTATGGGCGGAGCGGGAGGGTGTGTCAGACTTTTACTGACTGAAACCCACACGTGTTCCTTCAGTTGCCCATGTGCCAGGGTCACGGTATCTCTTTCGAATAATCTCGCGACCCTGGCAGGCGTCGGTCCTAGCAGACCCCTTCAGTGCTGCTGACATCTCTTTAGGGCGCGCGTGGAACACTACGCGCCGTCGACCCGAGCCTGGTCCTTACCGGGCGGCGTGCTACCCATTGCTCGCCGCCCGCAAGCTCGCGCCTACGGTGGCCGGGAGTCCGCTATAGACTCTCGACGCCCGGGGCGTCTCCTCCTGCGGCGGCTAGGGACGTGAGGGCGCAGAGACTGCCACTCCCTCACGCGCCCCGCCTCCTCCTTATTGCATTACTGCTTCACAGAAGGAGGTGACGGCTTCCCATGCCCTCTCGCTCCGTACCATGGCTCGCACCAGGGTCGGACGCGAGAGGTCGCCGCCGCCGATCGCCTCTACGAGGACACGGCGGTGCTCCGCCCAGGCAGGGCACACCTCCACCGTATGCTCTACCGTGTCCTCCAGACGATCCTCGCAGTGGAAACACCCGGGCGTTTCCTCCCGCTTTATCCTGAACAGGAACCCACCGAAGCACCCATGTCCGGTGAGAACCTGCGTCAGGCGGAAGGTGAGGACGCCGTGGCACCTCTCTATCCACTCCTCAAAGAGGGGACTTACCGCCGTAATTGTGGCTTGCCCGTGGTTGGTGGCATCGGATTTTTATTTGCAACGAACTACTCCGCTGTTGCTACGGCCTGCTACGCTTCAGCTACAACCAGCTCCACTTTAGCTACGGGCTAATCTAGACACGCGCCGCGTGTCAATCCAAGTTACACTATTGCTACGGCCCGCCACGCTGTTGTTACGGCCCGCTACACTGTTGCTATGGCCCGCTACGCTGTTGCTACGGCCCGCTACTCTGATGCTACGGCCCGCTACGCTGTTGCTACGGCCCGCTATGCTGTTGCTACGGCCCGCTACGCTTTTGCTACGGCCCGCTACGCTGTTGCTACGGCCCGCTACGCTGTTGCTACGGCCCGCTACGCTGTTGCTATGGCCCGCTACGCTGTTGCTACGGCCCGCTACGCTGTTGAAACAGCCTACACCGATTTGAAAATGACGATCTCTAATAAAATAACACTGAAAATCATTTCAGGTTTTCATTACACTTCATGTCTACATTTGTTCAATGGCCAGATTAACCAAAACAAACTGTTTGTTTTATTTTATCTCTAAGTCTCTGAATTTCTTTCTCAATTCACAGCTTTTCTTTCTTAATTCAGGTCTGTGTATTAGGGCCAATATTCCAAAAAAAAAAAATGTTCATTTTATTCTATTTACCTATGTCTTCGTACAAACAAGCAATCGACATACTCTAATGTACGCTCCGCTCCACATTCCGACAGCTCTCATTTGAAACAAAATGGCGGCTGAAAACTTTTCATTTGAGCCAAATGTTCCGACACCCTGCATAGTTGTTTGTCGGATACCAAATGAATTTTATGATACCTCGTTTACAAGGACTAAGTTGTGACGTGATGTTTTTGATGAAATTTGGTTACATTTGTTCGGAAATTCGACGAGTTAATTAATTAAAAGAGAAGGCCTATTCTCATAATTAAAAACGTTTAAAATCTGGTTGCAGTCTCATCTTGGCGACAATCAAATGTCAAAAATGTAGGGAAACTCGAGGTATTTTTGATAGATTGAGACTGAGATCAGACTGTGAACGTTCTTAAAATTACGAGAATTGCCCCGCTGGTATTTTATAATAATCGTTTTTAAAATCATGAAAGAGAAATTTAATTTGGAAAATAGTATCCACAAACATACACAAGCCAAACAGTAACAGTACATTTTATTGATAATGAAGTGTGGCGTATTGATATAATTAAACAAATATTAGAAAAAAATATTACGACTATTAAGAAAAAGATATTGAAATAAAGTTTTATTATCGGTATTTTTTTACAATTGATTCCCTTTGTGTTGTTTAACTAGTTTTAACCTACTGACAAAAATACACAAGGCTGATTTATGAATTTACCAATATCACCGGAATGTGCTTAGTTACGTAGCTATGTAAGTTTACGGAAACATGATTCGTTATTTATGTACTCCAATAAACTCTTCCGGTGCTACGCACATCATCGGATCACGAAAAAACCCCCAATCTTGTTCAAACAGCGATTTACCCCATTTACATAAAGCGTAGTCATGGTGTGTGAGAAGACGAAGGAGGTATTGTGAGTTCATGACCTTATTTATGGCAGCTCGGAAATTGAGCGGCTGGGAGTCGGGGCTGTCAGAAACGGAAATAAATATATTTGGAGAGAGGGCCTTTGTCAACATCGGTATAATATGTTTTTTTTTTATTTTTATTCGTTTTTTAACTACTAACTAAGTAGGTCCTTAGGTGTTTTTTTCGAAGTGACAGAGTTTCCATTAATTATCACAAGTCTAATAAATACATTGACTTTGACATTTGTGTTATTCCCATCAAGAAATGTGGAGAAAAGTTCTGAAAATCGATTTGGCAGAAGACTAAAGTAGTAGTTATTTTCGAGTCAAAGCAATTCTATGAAATAGGAGCATCGCTTGGCAGCTGCATCACGGCGAATTGACCGGACGTTTCATTTCCACCCGTGTCTGGCGCCGGACAAATCACGTCATCATCGGACTTGTCAATTGAAAACCGGACACGTGACTAGGGTTACCATTCGTCTGAATTTTCTGAGACTTGACCGGCTTTTGGCCCCCCTGTCTGGATTTTGTCCAGACTTTTCAACTTAAGGTGATTAAAACGATATAATTAATGCTCTTGCTTTCTCTGTATAAGAAGAGATCTTTGTCCTGCAGTGGGACAATAATAGGCTGGTATCGTATGTATAAACGTAAAGTAGGAATGCTTCTCACAAGGGGACCAATGACTTGGTAAAGGTCGTAGGGATCTACTGGATACGAAAAGCACAGCAGACATTTTGCGGCTGAAATGACGATGATGCTTTTATTAATATAGATAGAATATATGTTAAAACATTTATAATATGAATAAAAGTAAATCAATTACTGAAAGAAAAAAGATAAAAGTAGAATACCCGGACTTTTTGTATACATTTCGGAATGGTATCCCCACACGTGCCAGCCCTACTCGAGAGTGGCCATTCAGACGTGTATAATAGTGTGTTCCACTACATAAACTCAGGGCTCTTTCAAGTTATAAAGATTGGTTTTTGATTTTTTAACACTTTGTCTGCGGAGAGAGGAACTTTTGTGGTTTTTTATACAATTTACGAAAATTGCGTTAAACAGTTTTGCAGCAACATCGAGGCACGAACTGTAACCAAGAATTCAGCACATGTTTTTTTCATCGGTTAAAAAGAAAACTGCTTTTTCATAGAATATTGCAATACTTACGCGCACTACGCGGTCAAAATGTACTGTCTACAATTTTGTTTTTACAAGCGAAAAAACATTTCTAGGCAGGAATCATGTACTGAATACATGGTAAGTTGTCCCTGTCGCCATGCAGCGTTCCCCCGTGACACCCTGTATACTCCAATCTCTACTACATCAAAAACTTGGAGCAAAGGGTTTTCCAATATCTGTATTTGTAGATATGTTCCCTTTTTTCCACTTAATCACTTACCCCCGTTAAAACTTTCTCGCTATAGGTTAATTATGCACTATATAAAATGAATAACCTGCCCTGCTTCGCACAAATGCAATGTCGGTATGCAAAAACGTAGAGCAACTAAGGGACTTATTTGAGAATGGGCACCAGCGTTCTCTATGCCTTTTACCAATATACTGCGATTGCCAAAACCCGCCTGCCAAGCGTGACGATTATTTTATTTTATTTTATTTATTAGGGAAAACAAACAGTGACACATTACATATTGTATGAAGAAAAACAAAATCATGTGGCCAAATGTGTAACCAACAACATTTTCCACGGAATAAACATAAAAATAATAAGCTTTACAAACTATGCTATTTAAGCTAAAACCTACAAACTACAACAATTTATGCTAGCGAATAAATGTTTTGTGCTAAATAACAAAATTTATCAAACAAAGAAAAAAATCTCGATTAGGCGAAGGTATACAAATCTTAATGAGAAATACTATTGACTAAGTGTTTTAGTACAATATTTTTGAATCTACCAGCAGAAAGAGCAAACATATCGATTTGATGGAATTTATTGTTATAATTATTAGTTAACCGACGCAGAGGTGCCCGCATACCGACGTTACTGCGACAAGATGTAACTGCAAAAAGCGGCTGTGCGCGCACCCCGCGGCGTACTGTCGTTCTAGGAACGATATAACTGATTTTGTTCTGGATATCTATACAGTCATATACATTACTACACAAATCAAACAAAAATACCGTCTCTAGGAGAGTGCGTCTTGATTGTAGTCCAAGTAATTTATATTTCTTTAGCAAATCATCATAAGGTAAAACTGTGTGGAAGCAACGATAGTGCATGGCTTTTAAAAATTTTCTTTGAACCATTTCAATACGTTCCGAATACTTATTGTAAAAGGGATTCCACACTGGCACTGCGTACTCGAGCTGTGATCTGATCAGAGACTTATACAGGTATAAATAGGTAGAGGGGCGCACAAAGTCCTTCGCAGATCTCATCACGAAACCGTACATTCGATAGGCACTATTTACAATTTTGTCAATGTGGGCATCAAGGTGAAGTTTATCATCGAAGAGAATACCAAGATCACGAATAAGGGATACCCTAGACAATTTAGTGTTGTCCAAAGAATAAGGATGCTTGAGAACATTCCTATTCTTCGTGAAACTGATACAACAGCATTTAGATAGACTCAGTTGCAATTTATTGTACCTGCAATATTCACTGAATCGATCCAGATCTTCCTGTAACAATCTGCTGTCGTGCAAATTTTTTATGGGTCTATAAATTTTGAGATCGTCAGCATAGAGCAAAATTTTTGAATTTTGAAAACAAGTGCCAATATCGTTTATAAATAATAGAAATAAAAGAGGTCCGAGAATCGAACCCTGAGGCACACCGGAAGTTACATTAATAGTTGTAGTAGATCTGAAACCGTTAACTACGACCCTTTGAGTTCTGTTTGTGACATATGAAGAGAACCATCGGAGTAAATCACCACGTATACCGTTAAATGCAATTTTATTTAATAACAGTTCATGATCAACCCTGTCGAATGCCTTTCGGAAGTCAGTGTAAATAGCATCCACTTGAACACGAGAATCCATATTATTAAACAAATAATCCATAAATGCCACCAAATTTGTCGTAGTGGATCTTTTTTTTACAAATCCATGTTGTTGTAGTATTATACTGTGATGAAGAACAGGATATACTTTATCGTGGACTAACCTCTCAAAAAGCTTCGGCAAGGCTGACATTATAGATATAGGACGATAGTTCTCTACATCCTGCTTAGGGCCCGATTTATATATGGGTGTTATGTTCGCACTCTTCCATACCGCGGGGAAAATTCCTTGTGCTAGTGATTCATTAAACAAGATATGTATTGGGGAGCAAATATTTTTAGCGGTAGCTTTGAGAAACGTAATTGGAAGACCGTCGGGGCCTGGACCTTTTGTTGCGTCTAAAGAGTTGATTGCTCTCAATATTTCATCTTTGCTTAGCTCTATTTTACTAATGAAGGAGTTGCGCTCAGAATCCTTACTACAAGAAATACCGCTTATAGACGATTGTACATAAACTGATTTGAAAAAATCAGAAAATAAGTTACAAATTTCTTCGGGGTCATTGGTACTTTGGTCTTTGTATTTCATGTCAGAAGGTATGCCAGGAGAAGACTTCCGATTTGCAATGTACCTCCAGAAGCATTTAACATTACTGCGAATGCCGTCTTCAACAGATTCCATGTATTTTGTGTAGCAGGAATTACATTCATTATGGAATCTAGATCTGTATAGTGAGAACTGCTCATAATCAGAAATATTGTGATACACCTTCCATTTAACCCAAGCCTTTGCCTTGTTTTTGTAAATATGTATCAGTGATGGTGAAAACCAAATCGGAAATTTCGATGTTTTAGAATTGACGAGTGGCACATACAATTTAATTATACTAAAAATTTGGTTATAAAACTTATTTACTGCTGCATCTACGGAGTTTTCCAAGCCAATCTGCTCATTCCAATTAATCTTACTTAATTCCTCATTTATTTTTTCGTAGAATAGTTGAACTTTTTTAAAGACCTTCGAATCATGTTTGTAGCGGTTGTTTTAAATGGTATTAATAAACAGAATGGCGGGTGGTGGCTGTCAAGTTGCAGTAAATAGTCAGTGGGGCGGAAAACTGAGCAATCATTGTTGCTGATAGCTAGGTCTAATAATTTCCCACTCGGATTTATGACATTAACGAGAGACATAAATACACCAAGATGTCCACAAATAGAGGAATTGCCAACACAAACTAGCCCCGATACAGATCCATTATTATTACAGGGAATCCAGTCAATATCAGGCAAGTTGTAATCACCCAAGAGATAAAACTGCTCTACGTTAGTGTCGCCAAGTAAAGGTTGTAGGAGATCAAAGTATTGAACATAAATCGATTCAGGTGTTTTAGGTGGTATGTAGGCCGCCCCGACAATTTGGTTCTTCCCTCTAGTGGAGCTGGGAAACCTAAGGAGGACGTGCTCCAAGTAAGAGTCTAGGGCAAACTGAGGAACTATTCTTATAGAGCGCAATCCCCTCAATACAGCAACCAGGACGCCACCTCCGTCTTTTTTATTCGTGGCCGTACGGTCTCGATCGCACCTATGTACGACGTAACGAGAATCAATGAACTCGCTATCAAATACTTCAGGTGTTAACCAGGTTTCTGTGAGTATTATTATATCGTAGCAATTTGATACAATATTCATGTATAAAATGTGCAGTTTAGTGCGAATCCCACGACAATTTTGATAATAAATAACCAAATTATCCGCCATTGAAATAGTTAATTTTACAATAAGATATCAAACCAGCATCAAATGTTTCAATAATAATCAACAGAAGAGCACAATATTTTAATTTGACCGAGTGCAGCAAGGTATAGGTACATGCACACAAATAATTCTGTAAGAAATACCTAATTACTAATAAAAAACTCCAATAACAAACAGTGAGGCGACATAACACTATATAATAACATTTATCGACATCTAAGGAACGAAGATACATTATAAATAAACATACTAACTGATATTTGAAGCCACAATAAAACAGCAGCTGTGTAGAAATTATGTAGACAGAATGAACAACAACTTTAAATAGTTGATTATATTTTGATGAATCTATATAAGGATAAACACAAATAAATGCCTTTTTCCATGCCCTATAGATTAAATTGCTCGCTAGAGAGAATACACAACAGAGGTATAATATACTAAGACTTAAAGTGCTAAAAACTACAATAAATATAAATAGACAGATGATAACATTTAAGTGGATACGCTCATTCTGCGATCGCGGGAATGGGGGTTGACTGACTGGGCTTGATCTTAGCAATATCTTCAGGAGATCTAATTGCGAATGATTTTGCTCCCTCTTTCTCACGAACGAGGATGGTTCCATGTTTGACCCATAAGAACCGGTGATTATTAGCTTTTGCTGCATTCCGGCACTCACGAAATAACCTTTTGTTTTTCAAAGTGAGATGTTCGTGCAAATAAATAGAAAAGGACGTACCCGATAAGCCCAGTTTTTCAGTACTGAGCCCCTTATACAAACGATGAGCACTAAGAATATTATCCCGTAATATGCGCGAAGTCAGCTTTACAAAAATATTCTTCGGTTTATCATTATCTCGGTGGGCGTGTGGAACTCGGTGTATTGATATTATGTCACTCTGCCTCAAATTGCAATTTATGACGGAACCAATATTGATCATAAGTGTAACCAGGTCCTCATTACGCCTTTCGGGGATGTTACAAATTTCGATGTTGCAGTTTCGAGCGTTATGTTCTAGGGAGTCGATTTTAGCAACCAGTTGTGATATCACTTCTTTAGATTCAGTGTACTCATGAATCTGTTGACTAAAGTGACCAACTTTTTTCGAGATATCAGATTGTTCATCACCGGCAAATTGAATAGAGTCCTTCAGACGGTCAACCTCTTGCGAAAGATCATTATATTTAGTCTCTAGTTCAAAAACATTTTGTTTTAATACAGATTGCTCTATACGCAATGATTGAATGTCATTTTTAATTTCCGTTGTGGTCTGTGTAATTGTTGATAGCTCCTCTTTAATACAAGTTACACTGTCACATATCTTGTTAATGCTGCTATCCAAATCACGTCGCCATTCATTAAGGGTATTCTTAAACTCCATAGCCAATGTATTTATTGCTTCCGACCATTCCGAATCCGGTTGTTTACGTTTCTGTTTACGCGTCAAGCCTCTCGCATCAACGGTTGTTGCTGATCCAGAAGCTTTGTGTAGGTCATTATCCGAATGAGACTTGTTATCAGGTGAACGGAGCATTTTATTGAACGGGACTTATAATATTTTGTTCAATAGAGAAGAAACAATCAGTTTACAAATTTTCGAAATATACAATTTTTTTTGCAGTTTGTGGGATCCGAACTTGCGCCGCGTCGTGTACTGCTCATATGACAAAAAGAGCTCACTAGTACCACTCGACCATTCGTACTTATGATAATGTTTCGAAATGAAGGATCTCTACTTTAAAGTTTATGTACTTAACGAATAATTTACTCGTTACTAATGAGTTGGTGGTAATGGTTGGTGGTTGGTTGTTGGTTGGTGTTGGTTGGTGGTTGGTTGGTAGCGTGGGACGCCCCCCAGCTAGGTGGACCGACGACTTAAAGAAAGTGGCTGGGGCAAACTGGATGCGGAAGGCGGAGGACAGGGTGTTGTGGCGCAATATGGGAGAGGCCTATGTCCAGCAGTGGACTGCGATAGGCTGAGTTGATTGAATGAGTTTCTTTGTTCACGGTGTCGCAGTTTTGGTCAAGTACCCACACACAAACACTTCTAAGTCAATAGTATTTCACTGTTTTTGATTAAAATTTTGATGAATTATGGCAAATACCCCTGCTTAGGGCAGGCCTATAGGGCACGCCACAATTACGGCGGTAAGTCCCCTCTTTGAGGAGTGGAAAGAGAGGCGTCACGGCGTCCTCACCTTCCGCTTGATGCAGGTTCTCACCGAGCATGGTTGCTTCGGTGGGTTCCTGTTCAGGATAAAGCGGGAGGATACGCCCGGGTGTTTCCATTGTGAGGATCGTCTAGAGGACACGATGGAGCATACGGTAGAAGTGTGCCCTACCTGGGCGGAGCACCGCCGTGTCCTCGTGGAGGCGATCGGCGGCAGCGACCTCTCGCGTCCGGCCCTGGTGCGAGCCATGGTATGGAGCGAGAGGGCATGGGAAGCCATCACCTCCTTCTGCGAAGCAGTAATGCTCGCGAAGGAGGAGGCGGGGCGCGTGAGGGAGTGGCAGTCTCTGCGCCCTCGCGTCCCTAGCCGCCGCAGGAGGAGACGCCCCGGGCGTCGGGAGTCCATAGCTGACTCCCGGCCACCGTATGCGCGAGCTTGCGGGCGATGAGCAATGGGTAGCTCGCCGCTCGGTAAGGACCAAGCTCGGGTCGACGGCGCGTAGTGTTCCACGTGCGCCTCAAAGAGATGTCAGCAAAACTGAAGGGGTCTGCTAGGACCGATGCCTGCCAGGGTCGCGAGATTGTTCGAAAGAGATACCGTGACCTTGGCACATTGGCAACTGAAGGAACACGGGTGGGTCTTAGTCAGTACAAGTCTGACATCCCGCTCTGAGTCCCGCTCCACCCAGAGCGGGAGAAGTCATTTGATGAATACCCAACCAAAAAAAAATAATGGCAGGCCTATGTCCTATGGACATCTTTCGGTTGAAATGATGAAGCGGTCACGTAAATAGACATGAGAAGTTACTTTAATTTAACTAAATATATTTTTTTAACGTTCACTTCGCTTTTGCAAACCGATTACGGTACACAAATCTGAGGTCACCTAAATTAGAACTTCAGTGCATCTTTTTAAGGCTGTACGCTCATTAAATATCTGGAGCAGGTCATTAGCTGGCTTGAATGAGATTGTGTACAGTGTCAGTGACACGGCTGAGAGCACGACGGCACCTGAATGACGAACTGACCCCACAGAGCGAAGTCCATTAACAACTAGAGGGTTATTTTTGGAAGACTTATGTCAGTTTTCACTAACATAAGGCGTCACTTATCTTTTTCTTTCGCGGTTTGTCAGTAAGAGATAGCATAACTCTTATTTCAGTGCGTCAAAATAGGCGAGCACATGAGTAGTGAGCAACTGCTAGATTTTGGAGTGCCACAAGGAAGTTTGCTTAGCCCTCTCCTCTTTCAAATCTATGTAAACGAACTCTGTCTACTTACCCTTCCTTCTACTCAAATTATAGCTTACGCCGATGATACCGTTTTACTGTCCAGCGGACCCGACTGGGAAAGGGCGCGGGTTGCCGCTAAAAGGTCCTTAACCCAAGTCATGATCTGGCTGAGAAATAACAGCTTAACTCTGAACGTCGGCAAAACAAACTTTATAACCATCGGTTCTAGACCATCTTCCATTCCATCTGACCTCTCTCTACAAATCAAAGCTCATGTTTGTGATGAGCGCGACCGCAACAATATCTGTTCATGCCAGACTGTGGTGAGAGTCTCCTCTGTTAAGTATCTCGGCGTTCACCTTGATTCTAGTCTCAGCTGGAAGACTCACATTGAATCTCTGTCTGCACGCACTAGAAAACTTATTTACGTGTTCAAAAAGTTAAGAACTTCTGCCCATATAAATATCCTAAAAATGGTATACACTGCTCTTTGTGAATCAACAATAAGTTACTGTATCGCTGCTTGGGGTGGTGCAGCCAAAACAATCCTCATCCCGGTCGAAAGAGCCCAACGTGCAGTAATCAAAGTCCTGTTAAATAAACCATTTAGGTATCCCACCCAGCAAGTTTATTCGGACTTTAAGGTATTGACAGTCCGTCAAATGTATATGTTTCGAGCGACCACACGTACACATAAAATTAACCCTTCCAATAGATCTGAAAGCCCTACGCTCAGAAGAAGACCCAAACCCATTTGTCCAAGAGTTTTAACAAATACAACCTTTGCACGGCATAACCGTTATTTAAGCACATTACTATACAATAAGCTGCACCGCACATTAAACATACATTTTTTAAACAAATTCCAATGCAAACAGAAATTAAAAGAATATCTGCTCACCCTAAATTATGACGACACGGAAGAATTACTTGAACCATAACTGAAACAAATCAGGCACCCACTCACACATACACACCGTCACTCACTCTCACATATCCACACTCACACATACCGTTTACACCTACACATACACAACTAAACTTACACTATCACACTCACAAGGCACCCAAATAGATACTCCTTTCTCCTTGTTGTTAATTAATTGAAACTACTTTTACTTTTTTCCCCGTTTCTTATACTAAAATCAATTGTATTAGTCTAGTTTATGTTTTTTAATGTACAGATTACTAAATTTTAAGTACCTTTTATAACATTTATATTGGACGGATGGATGACCCCTGTAACACAGGTTTTTCCTAGCATAGGGGTCATTGATCATTTATCTTGTACCAGTCTATTTGCACATAGATTAAGTGTCACCCTGTATCTGTGTACTTTATGTCAAATAAATTCTATTCTATCTATTTTAGTTAGGGTTGTGAACAAAAGAATCCTCATCATTAAGTTTACTAAACCTTTGGTATCGTAAGAAGGCGGAAGGTGAACCCATTTTAACGGCTGCCGGCTGTCTAAATACAAAGCTTTTTGGACACCATAATGTGAAATACTGGTAAAAAATATACGGAACTGCTTCTTTTCAATAGTGCCATTATCATTCGTTCAACAGTGGCACATTTCTTTTTACATAAGCACACAGTATAGTTACGAGCTTGACGTGGAAATAACGATTGATCTTAATTGATATGATAGACGTATCATTTAGTGTAAAACGTACGGTCAGCCACGACAGCCAACTCACTTTAATGTCAATTATTGAGCAAGATATTAAAATAATATCGGAATAGACGTGAGAGTTAAGAATGTGATCCCTTAACTCGCACATGAAATGCTGAAAAGCATATTATTGAAACATTATATCTCAATTTTGTCACATCGTAAATAGACTTCTATTGCTGATCATACCCCGTCTTTATTTTGTAATTTCGCCCATAGAAATAGTCCACCAGACCGTATTTCGGCCATGGCGGCCAATCTTATCGGAGACTATCTATGAGCGTGGGAGATATTATAGTGCGCAGACACAGGGCCACTTACTCTTTCCTCACTCTTGAAGTCTGATGGGACGGCAATCCGACGCGACCGGAGAGAGGCGCCGGACCAAAACGGGTAAACGTGCTTTCCGAGGCACGTCGGTATCACACCGCCAACTTCCAAACTCCGGGCTGTTCTTAAGAAATTCCTAATGAAAGAACGCTAACACTTTATCCGACTATAGATAATTTAGCTACGAACCTACCCACTACAACATCTAAATTACGTATCTCTATGTAGTGTATTAATAAAGCTGTTTCCGAGATAGTCGTAAATAATTTTAATTTGACGCAAACATTGCAACGAGCCAAGAGAATTCGTTTTATGAAATGAATGTCGAGGAAAATTTTAAGTCTTTTAAATAAACAGCGAAATTGGCTTGTCTGCGATAATTATTATTAGGTTTTAATGAATTATGAATACGGTTGTCTTCAAATGTGTCTACTGAACAACGTTACGGACAATTATACAATTCTCACAGTAACTTTGCTACTAGCGGGCTGTTTTCAATGTTCATCATCATTATCTGCCTAGCCTTTCGCTGGGGTCAGCTTCTAGTCTAACCGGATGCAGTAGAGTTTCAGTATTTTTCATACAGCGACTGCCTATATGACCTCCACAACCCAGTTACTGGATAATACGATACCTCTTGGTAAGACTGTTTTGCTAGACTTCCGGGTTTCTGACGACTCGTAACGACTGTCCAAGATCTACGAACGACCGACAGCTTAACGTGCATTCCGAGGCACGGGAGTATTACACCACCAAAATCCAATAACACTTTGCCCGATCTGGGAATCGGACCTGGGACCCAACGTTCAGCAGTCGCGCTTCAGACTACTAGACAAACGAGGCAGTTTTTATCTTATTAAGTATTGTTTTTTGTATAGTTTCTGTGCGTGTCCCAATAAATACTTTTCCTTTCTTTCTTTCTTTCAAAAAAAAAAATAGTTCGTCTTCTGAATTTACTTACGGATTTTGAAACGGTTATCACAATAATACAGAGAATATATTCCAAAAGGTTGATGTGCATGATACATTACAAATAAAGAAATCTCGATGTTTCGTCAAGTCATATAATTTCGATACAAGGGCGGGTCGATAGTAACATTTAACTACAAAACTTTTTTACAAAAAAAAAAACAACCGACTTCCTTAAAAACACTACAAAGTGAAAAATAACTTTAATTTCGGTAGTCGGTGTCTTAGGATCTGTATTTATGGTTTTTTTGCCACCGACTTCCGAAATTAAAGTTATTTTTCACTTTGTAGTGTTTTTAAGGAAGTCGGTTGTTTTTTTTTTGTAAAAAAGTTTTTATTTTTAAATTTTTAGTTGTGGTATTCACCCTGCACTAATTCCAAACAAACAATGCATATTTATGCGATAGCAGAAATCGTGGTTGATTTCCTGTCATTTTTTAAAGAGTTCCGGTGTCTGTCTCCCGAACTCATCATCAGTAGTCCATCTCTAGTGTCTGCTGAGGAATCAATTCTCGATGTCAACGAGTATGTCTATCTAGGAGAAGATATCTTCTAACTCCTGATCGATAAGGAGTTGTACCTTCCATCATCAGCTCAACGGAATATAAGAATACAAGTAACGGTCTAAACGTGCCTATAATATTCAAAGAATTATCCCCTAACCTTCTAACCTTTCACTGTAAGTTCCTATATGTACTGTTCACCGATGAGGAGTTCCATGCGGTATCTTCGAAGACTATAATTAGTTCACCACGGATGGATAGATAGAACCAGCAATTATTTTTGATCTTTAGTACAATATCCAAATCACATTACGTGTACTGTTTGTTTTTGAGGAGTTCCTTCGTTTATCTCCCAAAGTATACATCAAATCTTCACAAAATTAATATGGGACCACCTCAGGAGTATACCCTTACGAATAAAAAAAGAATTTTCAAAATCGGTTGACAATTGGCGGAGAAATCGGTGAACATACATAAAAAAAAAAAATAAAAAAAATACATACAGTCGAACATATAACCTCCTCCTTTTTTTGAAGTCGGTTAAAAACTGAACTATATTTACCTACCCACATCCCGCGTGTTTACGTCTCGAGCTCCGAGCACTTGGACTCTGATGTCTGCGACGCGAGACGCGCAGACGCCGATGACGTCACGGGCGGAAATGTTGTGTAACTGAAAGTTCCGTTGCATTTCCCTCTTTTGATGGAAATGGTAGGAATGTGGTGTTCATGTTATTTTGTTGGAGTATTTTTTCATATTGTGGGGAAGAAATGTTGTCAGGGCAGTTATTTGTCGGACATATCAGAAGCTCGAGCTTATGTGCTGTAACAAATAAGGCAGAGTGTTTACTAAATAGATGAAATCTGGAAACTGAATTAAATTGAAAGCGATCGCGGTGTTTGATGAACAAAATAAAAATATCTTTATAAATCAGCAACTAGGCTGTTGGTTTCTTACCGTGGGTGTCGTAAAAGGCGACTAAGGGACTCACTAGAGAATGGGCAGCAGCGTTCTCTGCGCATTTTACCACCATACTATGATCGTCAAACCGCCTGCCAAGCGTGGCGATTATGACATACCCCCCCCCCCCCCAAATTGGGGAAGGCCTGTGTCCAGCCATGGAGGTATCCGGCTGAAATGGGAGGCTGTGTTCGACTGACAAAATGTTCCAATTCCCAACACAGATTGACAAAGACGAAATAATCTTATCTTATTTCAAACTAGCGTTTCTTGGAACTTTGTAGACACATCGGATATTTATCAAGCTTGTGACCAGACGGCTTGGTAATGCCGTAATATGTGGACAGAGTAACAGCTCTTTATTTTGTCACTTTCCTGCGGAATGGGGCGTGAACTGGCGTGGTACACTCGTACCATAGGTACCTTTCTAATGCAAACTTGCGATTACTCTTGCAATTATTGTGAGTTAGCTCAACATACATAATTTTAGTTGATTCTTATAATATTACTTGCTTTTGCCAGCGTCTTCACCGGCGTGCAGGTTAAATTATCCCCCAGGTATGTCGTACTAGCGGTATAAAAATCCTATGTGTTAATCAAAGTTATATTTCTATGTTCTGTATGAACTTCATTGAAGGGCGGGCTTTTCGGGGGACTATCTTATGTAATTTTGACGTTCGTAAAGTGCTGATCCTCAGCCTAATTTGAATAAATGACTTTTGATTTATTGAATCAAATCCATTCAGCCGTTTTTGCATGATTGAGTAACAAACTTTTACATTTAGGTATAAATATTAGTAGAAAGTAGGTCGATGGGCTGGCAAAGGAAAATTATACTTTGGGCTAATTCACGAATGAGGAAGTATTTTAGTGAAAACTTTCTGCGCTATAAGTACCATTTGGCAGACGTCAGCGAAAGTTGAGGGAATTATAATAGAAATAGAAATGTACCTTATTCACATAACATAGACTAATGTGACACGAAAGTACATTAAAGCAATCCAGATTGTTTTATGACTGTAATTCAAATTATACAAAAAAATATCTCAAAAGATATTAGGGAATTCCCTCTGAAATATTTTCAAATCTAAATTACATAAATGACTTATAGGTATTTTTAGGGTTCCGTTGCCAAATGGCAAAAAACGGAACCCTTATAGATTCGCCATGTCTGTCTGTCTGTCTGTCTGTCTGTCTGTCTGTCTGTCTGTCCGAGTATGTCGCAGCCACTTTTCTCCGAAACTATAAGAGCTGTGCTATTGAAACTTGGTAAGTAGATGTATTCAGTGAACCGCATTAAGATTTTCACACAAAAATAGAAAAAAAACAATAATATTTGGGGTTCCCCATACATAGAACTGAAACTCAAAATTTTTTTTTTCATCAAACCCTTACGTGTGGGGTATCTATGGATAGGTCTTCAAAAATGATATTGAGGTTTCTAATATCATTTTTACACGCTTTATATTAGCTTCACTTGTATGTTTGTATGTTTGTATATTTGTATGTTTGTATATTTGTTTGTAACCGACTCCTTATAGCGCGATTTTGACCCACTTTAAACGACCAGATTTCATTCAATCTTCGCACACCTGTCAAGGACCGATGACAATGCAATAATTTCATAAATTTGTGCCATTATCCTTGCCAGGATTACCAGGACAGCAAAAAAACTGTCACAAACTACGCTGACATACGTCTCAAAATTCGAAACACCCTAAAAAATAGAAAATAAATTATAGTTTAAAAAAACTAAAAAACACGCTTCCATTGAAAACCAAACTAAAAAGTACAAAATAATAGAAAAAAAGCGTGGGGTGCCTGATATCAATAAAAAAATACCTTAAAAAGCGCCCCACGCTTTTTTTCTATTATTTTGTACTTTTTAGTTTGGTTTTCAATGGAAGCGTGTTTTTTAGTTTTTTTAAACTATAATTTATTTTGTTGTATATTTTTTTTTTTAAAACAATAATATTTGGGGTTCCCCATACATAGAACTGAAACACAAAAAAAAAATTTCATCAAACCCTTACGTGTGGGGTATCTATGGATAGGTCTTTAAAAATAAAATTGAGGTTTCTAATATCATTTTTTTTCTAAACTGAATAGTTTGCGCGAGAGACACTTCCAAAGTTGTAAAATGTGTGTCCCCCCCCCCCCGTAACTTCTAAAATAAGGGAATGATAAAACTAAAAAAAATATATGATGTACATTACCATGAAAACTACCAACGAAAATTGGTTTGAACGAGATCTAGTTAGTAGTTTTTTTTTAATACGTCATAAATCGTAAACCACAATTTACCTTTCATTCAGTCAACACAAATATAAAAATTAAAAAAAAAAACATTTCATTTCATAAACGATGATGACGAATGATGATGATGATGACCTGCAGGTTTGTACGGAACCCTCGGTGCGCGAGTCCGACTCGCACTTGGCCGGTTTTTTTATAGTGTAAAAGAATTCTTTGATAGTATTGTTAGTGATGACTCTTATTTAGGTTGGTAGTAAGATTTAAAATTGTTTACCTTTTGACCTTCGTGATCCTATATTTATCCTTGCTTACACATAGTACACTGTAGATAAGGCGTGGTACACACTTGTTCAGGTTGGTTATGACCCAAACGAAGCGCCCCTAAAGTGCGCTGATATTATTTTTACAACATTCAGCACCTAGGAGTAGAAATACCTCTTTAAAATCTTCCTATCTCTTTTCCAGGACTACTGCAGCTACTACCTGATCCGCTTTAACAAGCAGCCGCAGTTCTGCCGCAAGGTGGAGGAGCAGCGTCCTACCCGCAGACCTCAGACTAGGAAGACGAGGGAGCGAACTGAACCCGTGGTCAGCGCGGAGTGTGTCTGTGAGAAGGGAGATACTGATCTGCCTTCTACGTTCACTGTTACTAAGTTATTGAAGGTATGTTTGTGTCCCAAGTTGAGGGCGGAGATCTGTAAATGGAATATTGAGTGAGGGTCATATACAAATAAACCTATTTCTTTGTATATGACTACTATAATTCCAGCTAAATAAGACTTATCTAGCTTTTAGTAATGTAATATTTATTGTTTTGTAATCATTTATAATTATTGACTACCGAGATGACGACTTATAGAGAGGTGTGGAAGAAAACGACATGGAATGCCGACCACAAATGAATAATTTGTCATCATTAGTGTTGACATACTCGTACCACCAATACACAAAAGACTCTACATTAGTAATGCGGTGTAGATTCTATAGGGGTGTACCGTGTACTTACTCCTAAAAATAAACGTGATTTTATTTTTATTAAAATAAAATAAATGAAATTGATTAAACACGGCAAACTGATTAATTTGATAAACAATTCTCATCACTTACCTTACCATCTGGTGAGCCACCTGATTGTTTCCCCCCAACAACATTAAAGTTCATATCTTTTTTTTTTTTTTTGGATGGGATATCTTCGAATGACTTCTCCTGCTCTGAGCGGAGCGGGAGGGCGTGTCAGACTTTTACTGACTAAAACCCACCCGTGTTCCTTCAGTTGCTCATGCGCCAGGGTCACGTTATCCCTTTCGAACAATCACGCGACCCCGGCAGGCATCGGTCCTAGAAGACCCAGAAAAAAAAAAAGTTCGTATCTGTATTCTATTTTCATAATAACTGAAAATGCTATGGAATTGGACGGTTAATAACTCTGATATCCATTTAAAATGAAATTCAGGTGAAGGAAATAGTTTTATTACTGTATTCTGGCAAGCTTCCAGCAATTTGTCACGGAGTGACATGTCCCGGGGTCATCGCAAAGTTGATGGCTTAGGATAATACAGTTGGCAAATAAATATGGCTTATTTTTATTTATTTGGTATCTAATTCATCCATTTTCAGTTTTCTTTACTATATGAGAAATGAAAATGGGCCATCCGATTTATTCCAGCATATGGTTCTTGCTTCAACCTAGAGAATATTTTAAATTACGTTGAATCTAAAGCATTCTACAAACTGAGTTTTCTAATGTACGCGCACACAGGAACGGGGACTTACTAGAGAATGGGCAGCAGCGTTCTCTATGCATTTTACCACCATACTGCGATCGCCAACCCGCCTGCCAAGCGTGGCGATTATGGCAAAGCCCCTCAAATTGGGGGAGGCCTAAGTCCAGCAGTGGACGTCTTACGGCTGAAATTATGATGATGATGAATCTAAAGCATTGTACAAACTGAGTTTTCTAATGTACGCGCACATAGGAACGCAGTCTGTACCTGGAGCGACGCATATCCATTTTGATTTTACTTAAGTATCCATATTGTTGTTCAAATCTGTACGCGTATTCAACATTCCTAGAGCGTGGTGTAGTGGTAAATTGGAAAGCTTAATTCGAACAAGGCTGATGTTAGGAAATTAAAAGCCAGATGTTAAAATTCACAATATATTATTGTATATTGTGAATTTTAACATCTTCACATAAGCCTTTGGTTAGGAATAGGGCAGTGACTATTACGTATCATCATCAGCCTATATTGTTCCCACTGTTGGGACACAGGCCTCCTCTCGGTGAGAGGGAGAAGGCCGTAATCTACCACGCCGGCCCAGTGCGTGTTGATAGAGGTCACATGTCTTCGAATACGTATAGTATCTCATAAAGACTTAAGCACAGGTTAACCTTGGTACGTCAATGGCATTTGTCGTTTCCAGGAACCAGCCACGCTATCAATCCCAGCGATAGAAAGGAAATCCCTCGCGGCTTTCCTGAACCACGCGACTCCTGACAAGAAGCAGCTGGTAGAGCTGCTGTACCAGGACATCATCAGACCTACAGGGGTGTCATGGGACGATGTGAAGGGACTTGCTTCTGCTAAGAGCTTGCTTATGGAGTCCGTTGTGTACCCTGTCCGGTAAGTTTGGAAACATATGTCTCTGGAGATTTTCCTATATTTATAAGTGACTGATTGAATATAGGGTCCAATTAAATTTGCTGGCTATACTTTAGCCACGTGTTGGGTATATATCTAAAATAAATGAAATGAAAATTGTCATTGGTAGATGGGATGGGCGAAGATCAATGCCCGTAGTTGGTCATCGGGCCGCGTCGGAACAACTGTTTATGTATTTTTTTGTGAACTTAGATATTTTTTACGAATTTCCAAAAATCAAAACTTATCAATCGTTTGGTTGCCTTCATAGAATACAGCTTCATTTAAAATTTTGGACAAAGTCGGAATGATAAAAAAAAACTTTTTAACAAAAAAATTAAACTGCTGAAAAAAATAAGAAGCCTAAGTAATTTTGAGTCGGCGCCAAACGAGTAAATTAATTAATTAATTTGATTTGGTTATTTCTATAAATTTAAAGTAATTTAGTGATCTTTGTTCATTTATTGTTTGGCGCCGACTCAAAATTTTTGTACTTAGGCTTCTTATTTTTTCGGCGGTTTAATTTTTTTTGTTAAAATGTTTTTATTTTATAATTTTTGTGGTTCTAATCTACTAATTACTACATACTTGCAAAATCGGATTATTCCGTAAGAAGTTATGTGTGTGTGAGTGTTAAGTTATGGTCATACATTACGATCAATGAGTGAGCAATCAATCATTTCCAACCTTTAGGGTTGATTTTTTTCCAAATTTATATGGGACTAACTTCGGGGTATATACTTTCCAATTCAAAAAGAATTATCAAACTCGGACTGCTCTGTAAAGTTATGCGTGGTAATACATAAAAAAAAATATATGCGTCGACTTGAGAACCTCCTCCGTTTTTTCGTCGGTTAAAAAATTTTGCTAATTTGTTTCGAGTTTAGTTTTCGATATCGGTAGAAGATACGTGGGAAAAGTATTGCCGGTTATTTTAGTCTGACCCTGTTGAAGCAATAAGGACGACGACATAATGTAAAGATACCATAATGAAGAAATCCTTAACTTAGTCAAATTCATTCTCCAGCTATCCAGAAGTTTTCACTGGTCTCCTGGAACCCTGGCGAGGGGTACTGCTCCACGGTCCACCCGGCACCGGCAAGACGATGCTGGCGCGAGCTGTCGCTGGCGAGAGCTGCTGCACGTTCTTCAACGTGTCTTGCAGCACCATTGTCAACAAGTGGCGCGGAGAGAGCGAGAAGATTATAAAGGTACTCAGTTAGACCTAGAGCCGGCTTAGCAAATTATGCAGGGTGGCATGGAAATGGTTGCGCAAACTATACCTATATAACAGACATAGTAACGATACGTAATCCGAAACCTTTTACCGACAGCCTTCCACCAGCTGATTGTTTTCATAGAAAAGTGCAATTCCTCCGTGGTCAAAATGTATGGAACAGCATTTTTTTTAAGTGACGAAAAATTTCAACGTATGCCGTTCAGAATCATACTACGACTTACCGAATCTTTGGCTTCCACTAAAGTTGAACTTGATTGGCAACCGATCTTTAAAAAAAATATCGTTTGTTACGCAATAAAGGTGCCCGAGTCTATCTCTGGTCATCGATGCCATAAAATTAGATTTGATGGATTCTTGCTGTCTAGTGTTAGGTCGATCTGCTTTATTGTATTTTTTATTTTTATTTATTTATTTTGGATCTCCAACAAAAGATGTACACAATATACGTAAATAAATGGTAACAAGAGGTATTAAGTAGGTGTACTCCTTCACTTATAGGGCACAATAGAGTTAACAACTAAGCTAACAAAGTTTAAATATTAATTATGGGTAAAATTTGGTAACAGTTTATAGATTATTAAAGGACATTCAAATAAAAAGAAGAAAATGAAATACTTTAATTAACACGTATTTTCATGAAATACTTGTTAAAAAGCATAGATAGCGGATAGATCTCGTGACTAAATAATAATAGCCGCATGGGTCGATCGTTATGTTAAGATTCGCTTGCTGCGGTCGTTTCGCGGATGGGAGACCATCTCATCATACTGAAAACCCTTCGTGCCACAGATAGCGCGCTAAGCCGTTGGTCTGGGCTGTCATTCGTGTATTTTGATAATTGTTACTTGTAGGCAAAAACCAGTAGGTAAGTCTGATAACTAGTCTTACCAAGGCGTATCGTTGAACACAGTAAATGGTACGTGGATGTAGGATAGCTAACCTATCGACTACCTAGTCGCTCCATGTCAAATACTGGTATTCACCTGAATCCAGTTAGACTGGAAGCCGACCCCAGTATAGTTGGGAGAAGACTAGGCAGATTAACTTGTTTTAACAAGTTAATCTGCTAATCATTATGCTTTCTAGAAAGCATAATGATACAAAATCACTTCTGCTATTTCCAGGTCCTCTTCGAGATGGCTTCCTACTACTCCCCCTCTATTATCTTCATGGACGAGGTGGAGACCTTAGCATCCGACCGATCTTCTCCTGGTGAACACGAGGCGTCACGACGTCTCAAGTCACAGCTTCTTACTGAACTTGATGGCATAGAGGAAAGGGAAGGGATTATATTCATGCTGGCGAACTCTAATATGCCTTGGTAAGTCAGCCGCAGCAGCAGTTCGAACTGAGCTGAGCTACAAGATTATTGACAAATGTGTGTACTGACTGAAATGGTTCATTAAACGATGTGTGGGTCTTTCCGCAAAGGACCATCTCAGACATTGAATGGTCCTCATTATGACAAAGATGTCTGGACTTTTTAAAAGAGACTGTGCCCGAATTTGTTTCGGTGTTTCTTCTCAGAATACTCGGTTAGATTATTATTTCTTTTAATACATTCAAAATTATGTTATTTTTTTTAATACGTTTTCATTAGTTGTGGTATACAGCGTGACATTTGAATCATCTCACAACGGCAGCCCACTTCATATATCCAATGACTACTACACATCCATAGAAAAAAAAAAAAAAATTTGAACAACTAAAAAATAAAATTATTATTTATTACGATGACGCATGACGTCGTTTGTAATTGATATTTTGTCTCCTGGTAAATGGAATGATCTTGTCGACTCGTGCGCTGGATAGTTATGTTCTCTACCATCTGATACGTAAACATTATTAATAGGATGTTTCATAATTCTAATGCATTATTTATTTTTCATAGACCTATTATATTAATGGTAACAATTTTTTAATCACGCCTCGAGGTATATTATGTCGGATACATTGAGTGGACAATCTTTATAAGACGACTAAAATGTCACGGTGTATATCTTAGCTAGGCCCAAATAGGTTAATTTAAGGTGAATGCTTCGACCAGCCCGCGAAATTTAAATTTTCTTACGTTTTTTGCAATTTGCAGGCCAGTGCTAGGTTGTATGTTGATTAAAATATTATTCGCGCCTATCAATACAACGCTCTAAGTTCATAAAGCTGTAGGAATGACTTTTTCTCTTTTTTTTTGTTCTTAGGCCTTTATGAACTTGTATTAGTGATTTTGATGATTATAATTCTGTAACTACATACGTCTTACAGTCGCGAATAATATTAGGTCTTTACCTATAAAATTGCCGTTCTGTAGTACTGGCCATTTCAAATTAAAATAATTCTTGTTTGTCTAAGAATTCTAATTTCAAATTAATTTTATTTTAAAAACATGGAATTCTTTTTCCAAAAGTAGTCATTTGTTTATTGATTAGTGTTACATTTTCATCGCATTTCAATCTTTTTCGTCATCATGGATACGTTAAAAATTCGAGTAATTATGGAATGTGAGTACCGTCGTAGCAGCAACGCAGCACAAGCGGCACGCAACATCAACAACGTTTACGGAGCTAACACTACAAACCAACGCACCACCTGTTATTGGTTTGCTCGCTTCCGTTCTGGAAATTTCGACCTGAAAAATGAACTTCGCGGTCGTCCGAAGACAACCGCATTGTTACCTGCGATGAAAAATGGATTCTGTTTGATAACTGCAAGCGCTCAGCAAGTTGGTTGGATCCTGGTTCAGCACCTAAACAATGCCCTAAACGAAAACTTACCCCTAGAAAAGTGATGGTCACTGTTTGGTGGTCTAGCGCCGGTGTGAGTCATCACAGCTTCTTACCAAACGGGGTGAGCATTACTGCAGATGTGTACTGTGAAGAACTGATCTCAATGATGGAGAAGCTGGCACATCTCCAACCAGCATTGGTCAATCGCTCGTCTCCGCTGCTCCTGCACGACAACGCGTGACCTCATACTGCACAGCAGGCGGTCTCCAAGTTGCAAGAACTGGGGTTGGAAGCTCTCCGTCATCCGCCCTACTCACCAGACCTTGCGCCTACAGACTACTACTTTTTCCAGAATTTGGATAACTTCTTGGCGGGAAAAAAATTCAATACCCGAGAGGCAGTACAAAACGTCTTTGAAGAATTTGTTGCCTCCCGTCCAGCTGATTTTTGAAGGGCATCAATAAACTGCCACTGCGTTGGCAAAGATGCACTGATTGCATGGGTGATTATTTCGATTAATACAAATAAAAAATACATGAAAAAAATTCGTTTATTTTTTTTCATACAAAACGGCATTTTCATAGGTAAAGACCTATTATTTTAATCAACATACAACCTAGCACTGGCCTGCAAATTGCAAAAAACGGAAGAAATTTTAAATTTCGTGGGCTGGTTTGAAGCATTCACCTTAATACCACTTACGTATTTACGGTATAAAAAAATATATGGTGATGAATACAACAAAAAAACGTTATTTTTTCAGGGAAATAGACCCAGCCATGTTACGCAGACTAGAGAAGCGAGTCTTCATCCCCCTCCCTGACCTTAAGACACGTGAGGAGCTGTTCCAGACATACCTGAACTCAAAGAATGTGGAGCTGTTCCCCAAGGTGGACTTTAAGGAGCTAGCCACCAAGACTGAGGGCTACTCCGGCAGTGATATCAAGCTCGTGTGTAAGGAGGCACTCATGTCTACGGTCAGGAAGATGCTGCCGTCTATGAGTGGAAGAGGTTAGTATGATAGCCACCTTATTGGAATGGAATCAGGTTAGCTCAAGTATTGGGACAGCACGCAAAGTAAGCGGTGCGGACTTGGGGAAGTCCCCAAGTATTGGGACAGCACGCGGAGTAAGCTAAGCGGCCTTGTGGAAGTTCCCACTCAATAATGGAGTTTTTAACTAGTTTACAACTGTTTTATCTTGAGAACTTAGGACTACTACGACTACTACGAACGGTGGCCCAGTCGTGTCCCCTTACGATACGATACGATTCTGCGTATTTAATTTCATCACCACTGCTATTCTGCTATCATCGTGACGAAACCGGGCATGTACTAGAACCAAAAAATCGAAGACGTGTGACATCCACGAACCCGCACTGGGCCTGCGTGATAGATTCTGTATGACCTACTCTCTCCCATAGAGGCGGCCTGTGTCCCAGCAGTGGAGACATTATAGGCTGATGTGACCACGGTGCTCTTAACACAACCAAAAGGTATAACAGTTCCCAGCGGTTCTCAGTTCGCGGTACAGCCCGATGCATAACCATTGGCGTGAGGTACTATGCAAGCGCACTTCAGAGCTGCCATAAAGTTTATCGTTTACTACAAGTTTTTGACGTCTCTTCCAGGAAACCTAGCCAATCGTAAGGATAGACTGGACCTGACCGATATACTAACAGCGATTGAGAAGACCAAGCCAGTTTCGAAGAATCTAACTAAAAGACACGTGGATTGGCAAAATGAGATGGGCTGTTCTTAATCTTTAGACCATATTTCAAATAGGTAGTAGGTGAGTAATACTAATTAGGTATTTATTAAAACCTAGTTTGTTAATTGGATTTCCTACAAACGGATTTGATCAACACTGGTCCAGTTAACAGAGCTGAAATCAAATGATTGAATCAGTCAGAGTTTTTTTGGCTCTCATAGCTTAGACAAAATGTGCTAAATTATGTTTTAAAATAAATATTTGATATTCACTTTGCTGTAGCATGAACCTTTTGATGTTATTTTAAGAAGTTTGAAAAATGTGTATGTTTTTTAAAATACTGTTTCCTAGATTTTCTGTTGTTTTATTTCTTCCTAGACTTTTTTAAGCCCAACAAAAGTCTTGGAAGTTAGTCGTTGTAGCGAAAAGATCGTCAAAAGCAGCGCTACCACAAATTATTGTTTGTCTATATTCAGTTATTGTGGGAGGCCTTCCAACTCTACGTCTTCTTGTGACCTTGTGAAGGCCGCAGGAGTCCGCTGAATGCGGGAAGCACAAAACCGGTGGAGCTTGGGGGTGGATGATTCAGTTATTGCACTGATGCACCCGACAAATAACACTAATTTCATTGCTGTCAGAAGCATAATTAGAAGAAGACTTTTTGTTTATTTTTGTCTTTCATTCAGCATCTTTCACTTGAGGTGAAACGTCTTACCATAAAATGAATCAACAATGAAAATTGATTCACTAGTGGTTCCAACGAGGTTGGATTTCGAGGCTAGAAAATGAAAGAAGCAGATAAACGTTCAATCTATTGTAAATTTGTCGACTATGTCCGACGTGAAATGAAAAAAAAAAACTGTCCTTGTAAGAGGTAGGTATGGTTAACTACCAGGAATGAAACGACAATATTACACTGTAATTATATATTGACAACATCTAGACCAACATCAGTTCCTCTATACAAAATATGGTTTCATTTAGATACACTTCTTATACTACAAACACAGCTCAATTCCTGCATTCGCTTCCACATTCTAAAATAAGGTTTAAACAAACACATTAAGGTTTAATATTAATTACAATTTTTCTGGTGTTTACAATAAAATAATTCTGGGTGACCAACCGTCGCTCACTGTTATAGTAATTTTGATCTAAAAGATTATGGATTCCGTTTAACTTGAAAAATAATTAACAATGGCAGTCTTCTAAGTAGGTAGGTTAGTAAGGAGGTAGATAGGTATTACGGGCTGAATAATACAGGGTAGGTAGGTGGCAACACTAGTTACTACGTAAGTAAAGAGTAAGACGTAAGAGGGTAGGTGAAGAATTTATGTCATGGCGAAAACTGTCAAATAAGTTCTGCGTAGATGGCGCTACAGCCCATTCATATAAATTAGCTCTGATTTTGCTTCACTGTAAATGAAAGAGATCTTTGTTCTCATTACAATAAGGTTGCTTTCTGGTCGCTGCCACTGACAAGTCTGTTAAAATCAGTTATTTTTATTTTAGTTACAGTAAATTTGCTGTTGGGATGCTACTGTCAGAGGTCAAATAAATGTCAACAGACTTTTTAGTGTTGTTCCTTTCATTCAGCTTCCAATGGATTCCCGTGTTAAAAACTTTGACACTAGATGGCGCTAAGTTGTGTTTTGTCTTATCACCGAATGGTCGCTTTTCATTCCGGAATACTTTGAAAAATGACAAACACTCAGCACTCTCTCGTGGCGATATATATATATATTATATTATACAGAGTGGTGACGACATAACGACATTAATTGAAAATACGATCCCCACTAGTTAATCAAAAGACTTTAAAATGATCAAATTAGGTTTTACACCAAAATTCGAAAATCAAATTTTTCAAACAATCTAAATGCGAAAATTATCTAAATTAAACACAACACCCTTTATAATATTGTCTACTAACCTCATTTAGCCTGTAGGTACCTACTTCACGTAACAGCGGCAACGTCGCTCCCGTTGGCAGTCCCTTTTTTAGCGTTCATTCATTCTAACAATAATCAAAAAATAATAATGGCGCGCGGCATCTATCCCCGCCCCGCTCGCCGCCTGCCGCCCGCCAGCCCGTGCGACTTTTCTATCACTAGGTTCACGTTTCATTTAAACACTTAAACATAAAATCAAATCTTACACACTTCAATAATAACTCATGGCATGATACACTAAATTAAATTTTTAATTGCTGAAATTGTCCACCGTTTACTCTAATACACATGTGACAACGTCTTATGATATTATTTCTTACTTTTCTTAACAATTCACTACTGATAGCCATGGATTTTAGTTTATTAAAAGCGTCAATGATTCTGTCTCGCAGTTCTTCTACGGTATTCACATCACGAGCATAAACCTCATTTTTAATAAATCCCCATAAAAAAAATCCAGTGGTGTGAGATCCGGTGACCTTGCTGGCCACCGGCGAGGTCCATATCGGCCAATCCACTGCTGTCCAAACATATCAGTGAGGCACTCTCTGGCTCTCACCACAGAATGTACAGGTGCACCGTCTAACTGGTGCCATAGCTTTTGATGAACATCAAGGGATAATTCATCAGTGTATTCCGATATAGGGCCTCTGAGGAGATCCAGAAACTTGTCCGCTGTGAGATTACCCTCAATGAACACCGGACCAATGATTTGATTTCGGTGAATCGCAGCCCATTCGTTCAGAGAAAAACGGTACTGATGAGAAGATTCTCGGAACAAATGTGGATTTTCTTGGCTCCAATAACGGAGATTTTGTCTATTCCAGATACCATTTCGCGTAAACGTGCTCTCATCTGTCCACATTACATTGTAAATAAATTCAGGGTCATCAGTCATTTTGCTCTGTAACCAACGGCAATATTCTTCTCGGATTGGCCTATCTCTCGGTAACAGCGCCTGAACTTTGGTGTATTTGTATGGCCGCCGTTTATCTTTTCGCAATATTTTGAGTACAGTTTTGTGATGTACTTGAAACTGGCGTGCGGCCCTCCGCAGACTTGAAGTTGGGTTGTGCGTAAAATAATCTAAAACTCTTTGTTCTAATGGCACAGCTAATTCTTGCGAAGGAACACCCTCGCGAAGTGGGACCAAAGGCTGATTTTCCCGTATTCTTTGAACAGCCTGTACAATCGTGCGGGAGTTTACTGGGCATCTTCGGGAGTCACCATATCTTTGAAGATACGTTCTTAAAGCCAGGGCCGCGTTTTGTTGACACTCACCATAAATCAAGATCATATCGGTATACTCCATAGCAGTGTAATTGAAACGAGGCATCCTGATCTTACAAGCAAATAACACGAAGTAACTATCACACTATTGTTAACACATTAGGTAGGTACGTAACCTACCAAACTCACCTACACTTAAAACCTATACACAATCGAATTATCAATAACACAACAGTAAAACTATTTAAGCTCTGCACTGTATGAAATTGCAACTAAGCAATGTTCAATTTTACATAAAAACAATTAGGTACCTATTACAATCGTTGCGCGCGCGGAAAAACACTCTTACGCATCGAAATTAAAAGTACATGCTCTCACAAGCGTAGCACGTCACGCACTAGAGACTGGACCAGGAGCAAACTCCAGGAAAAACCCTAGATGTATTTCTTTCCTTTTCTTGCGCAATAAATATTCGTATGCGGAAGTGATTACGAACAGTTTTTGCCTACACTTACTTTGTTGCAAAATTATCGAATTGGCAACGTCGCATCGCCTAACTTTCTTGTCAGTTTACAAAACGAACCGAGCGCTTTGGCAATCTTTGTTTGCTTAAGATAATAGGAATTTTGTGGTGATGGTTTTAGGTCTAAATTCAATCAGCAATACATTACAATATTGTATTATTTTTGAGTAGCGAGTCGCACATTTCATAGTTACGTTTTATTTATGTAGGTAAATGAAATTCTTTTGAGGTGAATGACCTAATGAACTTGCGTAGCGTAATCGTAATGTATTCACATCATGTGTTAAAATTGTTAAAGTAAAAAAAAAATCCTGCGGCTATACCTGGGATTATAATTTGATAATTTTTGGTATACGTACTACTAATGCGATACCCAGTATGTGGTTTCATTAAATGTCGTATTATCCCCACCTCTCTGTATATGTATATATGGGTATAATAAGTATCCTATATCTTCATCCAAGTCATGATCTACCAGTGTCTTTTTTGTGTGGATTTCATCAAAAGCCGTTCAGCCTTTGAGGCGTGATTGATTTACTAACATCCAGATGTGAAAGTTTGGATGTTTGTTACTCAATCACGCCAAAACCGCTGTCCTGGATTTGGATGAAATTTGGCACACAGTTTTTAACCTGGATTAACACAAGACCTATTAGGGACCCTTTTTCCCATGGGATAAATCCGACTCCCAAAAGCTAAATAATTTCACATTAGTAAGATAGTACTAATTGGGGCACTTCACAGCAAGTGGGTAATACATAGAGAAACAATCAAACGGAATCCTTTAGGCTTGACGTGCACTATCGCGTACAGATGGCACCTGGCCGTCTGTTCTTATCTAGGCAGATATGTCTGCGGGTTTCTTTTAGGTATGATAATTTAGTTCAGATTCTTAATAATTTCGGGACACACATTAAAATGTAATTGAAAGACTTATGGTGATTTTACGAGGTAGGCACTGCTTATGTGCCTATATGCAACGCACGCCTCTCTTGAGTGTGATGACAGCTCAGTTCGAGCTCACTTCACCTTAATTTTCACGTTGACATTTTTACAGAATAGACCCGTAGCCAGCTCGCATTCCTGCCAGGGTCGCGGAGTTGTTCGTAAGAGTTACCGTTGGCCCTGGCACAGGCAACTGAAGGAACACAGGTGGGTGTTAGTCAGTAAAAGTCTGACACGCCCTCCCGGTCCGCCCAGAGCGGGAGACGTCATTTGATAATTTCCCACCCAAAAAAAAAGCCATCTCGCAATAGTGCACGCCTGCCCCTTATAATTTGACTAGATAAGTACCAATTCAAATAACTAAATTTTTATGAAGATAAAATGAATACATTTTTTTTTTACATTTTTATAAACTTTTAGGGTAAACGAAACAAATTAAAAAATACTCACTTACGGCTAATCTCTCAAACAAAAATTATCAACGTGCTTCGTTCAACAAACTGGCCCGTAGTTGGTCTTTGGATCAAAATGATTTAAAAAAATTGATGAGTATGATTAAGATTTACATTTTTATATTAAAATTACCTCATATAATTAATACCGTTAAATTTTACAAAGCGTAACGCCTCAAAAACGTTTCTTTTCGCATTTGCGTAACTTTAAAATAAACAAAATGATTTCATGACAATCCACCGCTTAACATAGTCTTTTTAAATCCCATAAAAATAATAAAGCATAATATTATAGTTTTTTGGAAAACATTCTTTAAAGTTTGAGATACTTATTATATCTGGCACTTCATAATCGAAGATTATTAAATAATAATATGATAATTTATAACATGTCGAAGAATGATATTCGCATGACTTGAAATTTTAGTTAACGTCTCAGAATTCGCATAATATATTAATTGAAGTGTAACTAACCTAAATACATTGACAAAACGCATAAAGTCGATTTCAAAATTTAAATAAAAATCATAACAATAAATAAGGCAACTTACAACTAAAGCTAATAAGATTCATTAAAAGGAAATTTCTCTCACTCGTGATTTGAAGAAAAAGACCAACGTATTATGGTCCCACAAATATAGCTACCGTACATAAACCAAAATAAATCCATACTTTTCATTTCACATTCGTTTCACAAGCCTATCACAGATTTATCTATAGAGAAGGGAGATTCTATTAAAGCCTATTCACAACGATATATTTATAAATGTTACTATTGATTCTAATTATTTGCATAAATTCATATTAGTTCTAGAAAATTAACCGATTCACAAATTCAACAGATTTTCTTTACAGACTGTAAAAACCTTATTAAAATTTTAACACGTTTTGTGAACAGGCCTTGAGTAAGGCTTGAATATTTTAAAACAGTTACTTTAAATAAAAAGAGATAGATAACAATCGTTAAAAAAAAGTTAATTCGGTCGTAGCCTCATGAAGCCATGACAGCAATTATTTCTTCTTCTTCGTTACCATTCAAGTCTCACTATCCTTAAAATATACATAATAATATTAATAGCACAAAATTTATAGATGCAGTTGGTTCCATACAAAAGCGAAAATATATGTACGCACACATTGAAACGTACGTACGGCGATTTCATACAAATGCCGGTCGCAAGCGCGCTTGCACTCGCTGTAAGTGTGTCTGTGCTTTGTATGAAACCTACTGTATTTATTTATGTTGTGTTAGTCCAAATAACAAAACTTAAGCTTTATGCCTGTGCGAGTGGGAGCCAACAAGTAAAGGCCCATTTACATGTTTTCAAGCTTATTTCCCATTTCTTCCCGTGGTTGTCGTATGACGCGACTAAGGGACTGACTAGAGAATGGGCAGCAGCGTTCTCTATACATTACCACTATACTGCGATCGTCAACTCGTCTGTCAAGCGTGGCGATTGTGGCAAATTTACCCGAATTGGGAGAGGCCTTTGTCCAGCAGTGGACGTCTTTCGGCTGAAATTATTATGATGACGCTTATTTCGAGACGAAAAGGCGTATAGATGTTATTCGCACTCATTTTGTTTGCATAACTCACATACATAAACGATTTTCGTCTTGTAAGTTCGAGGCGTGAAATTCTTTGCATGTGAATGAGCCATATCGCGTTACCACACTCACACAAGCAATAACCTCATATTTCGTTACAAGGACTGTATTATACTGCAGAATTTCGTAACAATAATTTTACCTACCCTCACTTTAGAAACGAACCCTTTACATTCGTATAGATCATTCTTAGAACCTAAAAAGATCATTCTAAAAGAGGTATTTATGAAAGCAGTAACGCATTTTTATACACAAGGCGATTTGCGACATTTCTCAATAAATAATGTTGCCACAATAAATATTGTGATATTATGTTGTGACCTTTTTTATTCATACTTAGTCCAGAAGATCTCTAATGCCTAATCAACAAAGACTAAATTAGACTAACAATACGCTTCTTAAGTAAGTTTTATACGAAAATACAGAAAAAGCCATATTGCTATAATGTGTAAACTATCATTTGACAAACTGCTTTTAAAATTGCAATCACAAATTTAGAAAATTTACTTTTTAAATCCAACCCATTAACAAGCATTTATGACTATTTAATACTATATACAGTAACGTCACTGAACATTGAATTCTATTCAGAAGAAATATATTATTTTATGTTGGCAATACCGTAACTAAAATCTACGAAACTTCTAAGTATGAATTCCTATTTAATTTTTTTAAGCTTGTAACACTGGTAATTCAATTATTAAAAATGTCGTGTACAAAATTTAAATATTATTTTCGTTTATATTTCTTAAAGGATTTTTTAGGTTGTGTTTGAGATCTTTTAAAGACACATTTTGAAGCGTTAAGTTGATATGTTTAGAATAAAAATCACTGTTTGCTGTTTGCAATTTGCAGATCTATTTTAAATACAATGCTTTTCTTTTCAAAAAGCTTTAAAAAAAAATTGTTTTATTCACAAATTTAGTAGTAAATCGTAGGAATCTAATATTTAACTGATGAAAGAGTGACAGCCGATATACCTGTTACAAAGCACGCACGAATTCAGCATCAGACTACAAATCTCGATGATATTAGTTATATTAAAATTGCGTGTTTACAAGGCCCGCTTTGTTGTATTTGACAAAGACAACTATTATAAAATAGCAACAGTAATATATGTTAGTACCTAGGCGTAAATATTAACAGACAGCTGTGCTGCTGGGGAATTTGATGCGCTACTTCTTCTCGCCAGCTAAAGCACTAGGAGTGGTGAAGGGCGGGCGTTTTGGGGGACTGTC
The DNA here is from genome assembly GCA_947507805.1 of Aporophyla nigra. Taxonomy (NCBI): domain Eukaryota; kingdom Metazoa; phylum Arthropoda; class Insecta; order Lepidoptera; family Noctuidae; genus Aporophyla; species Aporophyla nigra. Next base: position 21,722,353 of record OX382308.1, on the reverse strand, counting down.
TATGTAACTTTGACGTTCAAAAGTGCTGACTCTCAGCCTAGTTTGAATAACTGACTTTTGATTTATGATATAGTACATTAAGCTTTAAAAGAAGACTGTCACACGGGTAAAAGTGACAGAAACGACTACAAAGTACGACCCCCCCTGGTTTACTGAAACCATTTTCTATGACATCACTAGAAGTTTTACCAACCATTCGACAAAGCAGGCCGTTAAACACGCTAAGATTACCAGCCTCAAATAAATGTTGCCAGACCAAAATTTTAAACACCGGCTCTATAAATGTTGCCAGCGTTTAGGTGGGATTATATGTAGAAAATAATGGCCGGTATTTGGCCGTCCTCGACCGATGTCCCGTTGTTATTACCGGCGGCGTATGAGAACTGGAAGACGACTTTTTCCCCGTTGTTGCAGTCAACTGTCACGCGGCGGAGACCCTTTGTGCCGTAGTATGAATCGGTGCCCTGAAAAAGAAGGTAAAGGTTTGAGTGACATCTTCGTTTTGGGATCCCTTCTTTTGGCATGTTCTTTTTCCTAATACATTTTGGCATAACTATTTTGGTATCATTTGTTTTACCATAATAATACTTTGCCATAATTTTTTTGGCATACAGTCTATGTTAGCATAATTATCTTGTAGGCTAATTTGTTTTGGCATAAATTTAATTTATCATTAGGAGAAACAAAAGTGTGCAAAGTTATATTAGGTCTTAAAATGTTATGCAAATGGATAGGGAACCCTTCGTTTAACCTTAGTGTTGTTACAATAAATCACGAGGAAACTTCATTGTTAAGAGAGATACATCTTTTTGGAAATGTGCTTTTGTGTAGTTGGAGGCAAGAATCCACCGTGATGGTATGATGCCTTTCCCACCTGTTGTTATCCGCCTAAGGTATAGCAGGACACCATAATATTACTTTCGCGTCAAGCAGCAATCCTGTGTTCGAGTGGTGATGGAGGAACAATGGATCAAACGAAACAATAATCATATAAAATAAAGTGTGAAATGGACGGGACCTGTAAAATATCATGCATTTGTGCATAAGGTAGGGTTAGTTCCGTCATTTTTAGGGGAAAAAAGCGAATGTTTCATCTGTTTGATTTGCGGCATAAAACAATGCAAACAAAAAGGTAGTTTTTGCTGACCACGTCGTTTCGTGTTTCTGGAGTTGTAAAACTTTCACAACAAGGGTCTTGTAAGGATTGTTCTGTACATATTTGCTTGGAAAATATTGTTTTTTTTTTAAGTCAAAATCTTTATTCCTGTATAGGGTAGCAGGGACATCAACGCAAAAGGTTACTATGGATTCAGTTCATGATTCTGGCCTCTTCTGCTTTGAAATTTATCGTTGGGTGCACAGAGGATTGTGCGTTGATGTCCCTGTATATAAATGACTAACTTCCGCCAGTGGCTGCGCGGATATGTCAATAAAAATTAGCCTGTACTTTCCAGGGTTTGAACGTTCCCATACCAAAATTTATCGAAATCAGTTCAGCCATTTAGCCTTGAGAACGTAAAAAAAATCGTGTTTATAACATTATAGTAAGAGTACTCAGTGAATATGATTAACTACACAACTGAAATCACTCGTGCAAAAAAAGACAGGTTAAAAACAAAAAATCAATGAAGATTTCTATTCGGAAACCCTCACCTCTTTCTGAAACTTCACAATTTACTTGAATAGGATCGCTCTAGGCCCAAACCCGATAGACTGGCCTTTTTTAAGAACGGTTGCTTCGCGGTGGCGCCCCGAAGCAATTTTTACTAAAGTACAACCTCTTTGCGTTGAATTGTTTTTATTGATTCTATAAATGGTAACTGTGAGCGCTTTTTTTCCCGGCAGAAGTGATTTCTTCACACCCATCTGGGAATGAAAGAAAAACAATGTGTATCAGTTGTTTCTTAGATCATGTTTTTATTAAAACGACTATTTTATTTACTTTCTTATGATGGTGTATTTATTTAACACTTAATTTTTGAAAAGAGGTAGTAAGAAGTAACCGACATAGACCATCTATGTCGGTTACTTTTAAAGATATTTTGGAGCTTGCACGCTGCAATTGCAGCTCCCTAAATGAATGCTATAAAAGGGTAACTTACATCTATAATTTACCCATTAAAAAGTTCTCAGAATCAACTTTTTCAATATTTTTTTATGAATTTTTCTGTGATAGATACTGGTACACAGTTTTTCTTTTATTCCCAATTAGTTTTGAGTTTTAGTAATTTTTCTCCTAAGTTTGTTAGTACCAAGATAATATGTATACTATATACAACATGTAATATAATTAGCGCAAGACCTCACACACCCCAATTAGAGCATTGAGTTAAAAGCACAACACAATAACCAAATCGGTTTTTTTAGAAAATCGTGTAAAAAGCATTGCTTTGTGCATTTAAAATTGAGTCTTATCAATCAAACAATCAACTTTATTTTCTCACCACAATATACATAACCTTGAAATAAGAATTTTATTTGGCTCAATCGGCGGCAGGTATGGCAAAATACATTATTTTACTGAAATAGATTCAGTAGTCAATTACGAATAAAGTAATTTCAAGATTTGTGTTTATTCTGTTACACCTTATATATTTAGTGCCAGGGTAGCAGCGAAATTACAATTTTCTTACGTTTTTTTACAATTTGCAGGTCAGGCGTACTCGTACTTTTTACTCGAATTTTATGAAAAACTCATTCAATGGGATTATATGAACTTCACGACGTTTCACGACGTTTTCATTGAAAATTTTAATGGTCATAATTCAATAAAGCCATATTTACGAGCATGACGGTCGCGAATCATATTTTAATCGACACACAACCTGGTACTGATCTACGAATTGCAAATTCATAAGAAAATTTGAATTTCGCGGTCTGTAGTGCATGTTAATATGCATGTTCTGTGTGTATGTTAATATTATAACGCAGAGATGTATTAGCACCGAATATCAACACTGACAATTAATCCTAGATGTTAAATGGACGCAACAAGGGTAAGCGAGTATTTCGTTTCGCTACTATTTGGCGCAGCCATGAGGTTCACAATATTGGTATTACTTTTATTTCTGGTGTGTGCCTTAACGTACACAGAACAAAGAATACAGAGAAGTGCCCCTACACTGGCTAAGCACGGGAACCAGTGTCGCCAAACTCACACATTTGCATATCAAATTGTCCATTACACACATAAAAAACAGTGATATGATAGGCTACAAATTACACACGCAACTTTTACAAACCATCTTCGTATTGCTTTCAAAAATTAAGTCGTATTACAACGCATGAAAGTTGTTATTATTTGACATGACACACACAATAAAGATGTTTTTCGTTTAAAAACTTTAGGTAGACAAATTTACAACGAGTTCAGCAACTCAATGCTAGATGGCGCTGTAACCAATTCATTCGATTCAGAACGCTAGCTCCTTTGAAATAGATGTCATATTCACATGCACTTGTAATCGCTTTTAGTAAGTACCAAAAAAAAATTTAGAGATGGCGACATATGGGTCAGGACCAAATTTTTGACGTAATCGCACAACGGAAATCACAACGGAATGTGTCACACTGGAAAATAAATGTAGCACAATATAATTATTAGGGTGTGTGTAAATAGTCGTAAGATTTTAGGTAGGTGAGTGGAATGAATAAAAAAAAACAATATATTTCAAGAAATATTTAATAAGTAGTACAGTCCAAAAAAAAAAAAATAGAGAACCAAAACTTTCAAATAGAATCCAAAACAGTTTGGTAAAACACTAACAACCTTGCAGGTCTGTATTACTAACATCATAAGCAACATCTTTTATTCTTTGACTTTAAAAAATTCAACAACAACAAAAAACAGCTGATCTATAACATTCTGGATCAGCTGATTTTTTATGTTGAATTTTTTAAATTTTATAAAACAAAAATTGTTGTTTATGATGTTAGTAATGCAGCCCTGTAAGGTTGTTAGTGTTTTACCAATAACCCAGTTAACTAAAAAAAACATTGTTTTTATCATTTGTTTTTCTCACATTAATAATATCACGAAACATAAAGGAGAATGGCCACGGCCCATACAAAAAAAAACCCAGGCCCGGCGCAAAAATTTTATATCTCAGATTTTAGATTGAAACTATTATAGTTATTCTCAGTTGTCGTTATTGCCGAATCCAGTGGCTAACATGGTGTTTTCCCCATTAAAGTTGCCCTCAAGGCAAATAATGTTTTTTTTTAAAGCTGTCAATAATTGATATTATTTCTTATGACTATTTTATAGACGGACTGTAGAATGTAAAAAATATTGGTATCAGTATTAAAATATATACATATAAAAAAAAACAAAAGTAATGTGGTTGACTATATTTAATAAAACATTAAGTTCAATAAGTTTTACAATGGTACGCATAGTGACCATTAATAATAATATCGTAATTACAATATTATAACACAGACTTAACAAGAAAAAGTGTTCAGTTACGAGTTTTCTAAATCTACCAACACATAGTCCAAATCTTCGGCAGGGTGATCAATATGTCTATCGTTGTTGTGTCTTGCCCAACCCAGATAATAAATAACGCTCATGACATGTGCACAACATCCTAGTGTTCTTTGTCCATGTATACATGAACAGTAGTGTTCTTTTATGGATTGTATGCCTTGAACGGCTGTATTGTATAGCAAGTAAGTGTAGTAGGTTTTACTTCGCACATGCCGTGAATTTATTCGGCAGCGAATAATTACATAATTAGAATTTATCTGGGACTGACGGATTTCATTGTTTACGATTTCTATGTGTTCTGAATGTCGGTATACCTCAACTTCGTATACGCCGGTTCTTTTTATATGCTCGCTGCAGTATGACCGTGCCATTTTAATATGATACGTTCCAACCACGAATAATATCATTTCTTCAGAATTATTCCGATCTGTCACCCCGCTTTGTCCCCTTAGGGTGACAGATAGGAAAAAAAAGTTTGATCTGTCCCCCTGTTAGCAATGAGGGGACAGTTCGAACTTTATTCACTCCTTAACGGTTTCATCTGTCCCCCTATCACTGACAGGGGGACAGATGAAACTTTTTATTCCTGTTTGTCCCCCACAGAATTTAATATATTAATTCTTAAAACTAATGCCACACATACTGCAACATTACATTAAATTAAAGACTAGTGGTTTAGGTTTATAATCATCTGTATTTAAATAAGTTACAAATATTTCTTTTGTTTTTCTATTAATCAGCCACAGTCCCATATATCACGTCGTAGGTATTCCAGGTATAATAAGTATAATAAACAATCAGTCCTCTGATTTGACTTCATATTACAAATGTTAATTTTTACTAACAATATGTTAACTTTTAGATGAGGAAATGTTCCTAATAAGAAAATTTTACTTGTTTAGATAAAATCGCAGCTTCTATTAAGGTAATTAATTCTGTATTATTCAGGAATGAAGTAAATAAATTCAAGTTTTGACGTTTTCATTCCTATAGGAGTTATCAAACAAAATAAAATTTCTGTCTGTGCTCTGTATGTCAGTACTATAGTTAATATCAAAACTTATTTTGCGAATGACAACTTAAAGATTTATACAATATGGTTGAGAATTACTTGCACTCCATTATTGTTTCCAAAAAAGCCGGCTCTTCCAGGAATTTACTCGGTGCAAATAAACAATAGATCGGTTCTCTCTTTCTTACTCAAGGGGCCATACGGGCAGCCGCAATGATGCGCATTACTAAGAGAACTAGTGCAAATTTACAATTTTTGAAGGTGAGACGTGAGTGTTAAAATGTTTGTAATAATTAATTTGAGTGAAGTGTTTATATTACTAAGTATGTAGTTTTCAAGCGAACTATTGCACAGTATCATTAAACTGAGAGGAAAATTACAGACAGAGGTAAGTTCATATAGAATGTACACTACACACAATACGACTTTTGGAAATTGTTAGCAAGTTTTAATGCAAATTTTTAGAAAACATACCTAGAACAAAAGTTATTGAGCACCAATATTTATTTTTCAGATTACAATAACATGTCGGAATTCAAAAACATACCTGGTACTTCTGCTACAGTAGACAACCAATGGTCTTTTATAAAAAAAGGTGGTGGCCAGGTGCTTTTACACGCCGGTCATCAATATTATAAAAAGAAGAGTTTAAAAAATGGAGTAACTGTCTACGAGTGTAACCAAAGAAGGCAACATTGTCGTGGATTGGTAAACATTCTGGTAAGAAAAGTATATGTACCTGTTTAGTGATTCATGAAGCTTTATTGTAGAAAATATTATGTACAATAATTATAATTAAAAAAATATGTCGTTTTTACGATTCCTTACCTCAAAAGGAAAAACGGAACCCTTATAAGATCACTTTGTTGTCCGTATGTCTGTCTGTCGAGACCTTTTTTCTCAGAAACGCGTAAGGTATCAAGTTGATATTTATATCAAATACTCGAGTCTACGGACTCTTTCAGCTGTGGAAAAGAAACAAACTTGTGGGGCAACGTCATAATAAAAAATAATAAAAAATCAACGGGGCATTCTTTACATTGATTTCTTTTATCTGTTAAAAGAAAATATTTCATGTTACGTTAAGTATTTCGTAGGGCTTTTTCTTGAGTCATGCGCTAACCATTTTTGTTGCAAAAATATGACTTTTGAAGTAAAACCTTATATTTTGTTACAGCACAATGCTGTTGTTAAGGAAACTCCACACTCACATGCTCCTGATTTCGCCAAAAATGTTATGGATCAAAAATTACATAAAGTCAAACAAGATATTTCCGCATCTCAAGCATGTAAAAGTGTACCAAGAATTTACAAAGAAGCCTTAGCTTCTATGAAAGATGCAGGTCTGAATTTAATAACAAAAATACCACCCTTTAAAAATATTAAGAGTACCTTATATAAAACCCGGAATGAAGCAATACAAATGAAAAAAATATGTTTTAATGATCTTGACGAAGTAATAATACCTCCCAAATTTATACCTTTTGTATTAGCTGATTACAGTCATGAAGGTTATAGAATAATAATTTTTTGTGCCGAGTACATGAGAAACCTTTTAAGTACTTTAGAAGACTTTTTAAGTGACGGAACATTTAAAAGCTGCCCGAAACCATTTCTACAGATTTATACTGTACATGCAGACTTCGGCAGTAAAAATATGAGTACCGATATTGTGCCAGTAGTTTACTCATTAATGAGTCATAAGGATCAGAAGAGCTACGAAATTTTATTTAACATGATTAAGTCACAAATCCCGGAGTGGAAACCCAAAACCTATAAAACAGACTATGAAATTGCAGCAATGAACGCTATCAAAAAGGTTTTTCCAGAAGTCACAGTTAAAGGTTGTTTCTTTCACTATAATAAAGCTGTGTGGAAGAAGGGAGCAGCTCTTGGGCTAACTAAGTCAAAACTTTTGAAAAGACAAGTGGCACTGAGTGCCGTACTTCCATTGATACCTGATAATGAAATTTTAAATGGATGGTCATATATCGCATCAGAAAGTCCAGATGATGATCAGAGCAAGAAATTTCGTTTGTATATGATCAAACAATGGATTAGACCGCATGATGCTGAGTTTAGAAAAATATGGTGTGTTTTTAATGAACGTCATCGTACTACAAACTTTCTGGAAGGCTGGCACCATGGATTAAATAATGCAATTGGAAAAAAAAATCCCAACTTAAATATGCTTTTAGTTATTCTAGAAAAGGATGCAGCTTTTTATAGAGTCATATCACAACAGATCCAAAACCAATTACCTCCGACGTCAAATTGTCGCACAAAGAGAAATATTATGAAAGACGAATACATACATAATTGTCAAATGCAGTTTGTAGGTGGTGACATTACTATTGGTCATTTGTTGGAGAAGTTGCGATAGATATTTTATTTATACATATATTATTCTTACGACCTTTGGAGAAGTTTTAAAATTCGTTATACTAGTGATTTTCGTTTATTTATGTTTTGAGATTATTTACAACTTTAAGTTTATTATTAGTCTATTAAAAGTTTTCATTTGTAACTTTCGTTAATTTATATTTTGAGATTATTTACAACTTTAAGTTTATTATTATTTAAAAGTTTTCATTTGTAAAGTCTTCTGATTTGACTTCATATAGCCTAATATGAAGTCAACTCAGAAGACTGATTGTAATATGTACAATACCTACTGTGATTTATCGGACTGTGACTGATTCTATCAATCAATAACAAAACAAAATATTCTTATTATTAGTATATTTTTTATTATAATTAAGTTGAATTAAGTCAAATCAGAAGACTGATTGTAATTGTATCTACTATACGTACTGTGATTTATGGGACTGTGGCTGATTAATAGAAAAACAAAAGAAATATTTGTAACTTATTTAAATACAGATGATTATAAACCTAAACCACTAGTCTTTAATTTAATGTAATGTTGCAGTATGTGTGGCATTAGTTTTAAGAATTAATATATTAAATTCTGTGGGGGACAAACAGGAATAAAAAGTTTCATCTGTCCCCCTGTCAGTGATAGGGGGACAGATGAAACCGTTAAGGAGTGAATAAAGTTCGAACTGTCCCCTCATTGCTAACAGGGGGACAGATCAAACTTTTTTTTCCTATCTGTCACCCTAAGGGGACAAAGCGGGGTGACAGATCGGAATAATTCTTTCTTCATATGTCAAACGGGGGAAGTCTGATACGTCAGGATTATTTGCCTCTAGTCGATTAAATGTCATTCTTTGGCGGTTTAAATTGTTACCTAAAACGTAAGCAGCCAAAAGACAAGGTTTGTGTAAATCACGGTTTATTGCTTGTATAAACTCAGTGGTATACCTGCTGTCTCCGTATGGTTCCTGAATACAGTTGATTAAAGCTGCTGCTATTCTGAAGTCAGTGTGTGTGGTAGTCATACTACGGTTAAATATCCTGTTCCTAAACATTTTATAATCACGTTTGAATTTACCATTAACAGTCTCTACTACCCATCTGCATAAGGTTATAAGCCGCGATTTATTCGATTCTTCTGTAGTCAGCTGATATTCTCCTCTTCTCCTAGAGGGTGGCATGTGGGCTTCATAACCGTGTTCCTCCAATAAAGGAATGGAATCACGGAATCCGCGGTCTAAAACAAAAATGTCCCCTTGCTCAAATAAATAATGAAATGCGTTTTCTTCAATTGGCTCGTCGTGATTTAGTAATATATTTTTCATGATATCAGCGTCTGTTGTTACCGCAGCATATGGCCCAGTCACATCTATTATGTGGCCGTCAGCACAAACTATCAAAAATGGCTTTATCAGGTTTCGGAACTTGTGCAAGCTATAGCTTTGTCTTTGAAATTGAAAGTTCGTGCTTTTTTCAATGAATAGATAGGTTCCATCGCATATTATAATTGCTTTCGGGGATTCTTCATTTCCGAAAATATAATTAGGTAAAATTCTATTACGCTCAATCACTTCATTTCGGGTTATATGGTCTAATCCTAATATGGTCTAATCGGAATTGATTTGGTGCCAGCATGCGTGACATATCGATCTGGTGCCATCAAATGGAACCTGCAGAAAACAGGACAATGTGTTACTCGAGCGTAAACTTTTACATTACTCACTGTTAAACGCCCGCCGGGGTCACGGGACTGTCTTATCAGGACACCGTGGCTCTGGAACGCAAAGGGCAACCGAAAGAACAGGGTGGATTTTAGTCAGTACAAGTGTGACAGTCCCTTCCACTCTACCCAGAGCGGCAGGACTCATTTGATGATTTTAACAAACAAAAAAAAAAAAGTTAGCGGTGCTATCTACTATCGAAGTTATCAAACTCTTTAAAATAAAACTTGTTTTTACTAACAGGTAAATAAATAAAACGAATAGAATACGTACCTCTTGAGGTGGTTCTATATTGCGCACAATGTGCACTACGAAGTCAATTCGAGTTCGTAAAAAATGTTGCGACAGAACATGCCTACGACGTCGCATGATAACTGTTGTAACCGGTCTAATGTATGCACTTTTATAAATAAGATTGTATACTTACTACATTACATTTAAGTATTAATACCAGTACTTTTAACTTTCTGCAGGCCTACCTAATGAGATAATCATAAGAAATAATGACAGTTACGCATTGACAGTTTTTATAAAAAAAAAAAGATTATTTGTCTAGAACGCCAGCTATGCGACTTCAATGGGCAAATAAAGTATGTTAGCCAATGAATTTAGCAATGATGATAACTAAGAATAACTATACTAATTTGAACTTAAAATCTGAGATATGAAACTTTTGCGCCGGGCCTGGGTTTTTTTTGGCCATTCTCCTTTCTAACATATCAAAATCTTTACTAATACTTAAGCTAATCAGTCATTGGTTTACATAATATTGCTTTAATTAATAATACTTAACCTAGAAAACAAAAAAAAAAAATTGTACGGGTGGGCCAAAAATCGTAGATCAAGCGAAACAATTGGGGTATTTGCAGTAAAAATTAAAAAAAAAGACATTTTTTTTTACTTTATAGCCTACTGATACTACTGAAGTAACATTTTTTTTATTATTATTACTGCAAATTATCCTAACTATCATGTTTCGTTTGATGAACGATTTTTCGCCCAGCCTGTAGATCTGAAAATTAAAAAAATTGCCACTGCCTGAGATATAAATTTAAAAATAAATCAAATTGATAAAATAAATTTATAGCTAAACAAAATAAACTTCGTCAAAATCATTAAGCATTCCATAGAAAGTTAAAACTATTTTATAAATATTTAAACAATAATCTAAATATTTTAAGAATCATCTAATACATAGGTAGCTAATGAGATTAGAATGATTGTAAACACAGCTTTATACATTTCTCTTGTGACACGTTGCACAATTACGTGTCACAAATTGCACAACGGAATGAAATTTATTCACGACCTACCCTCAAAGATGTAACAATTCACAAATAAAACCATAAATCGAACACTTCTGCATCCCTTTTAACAATAAAGTTAAAGGGGATTTATAAATATATATCAATTTCTAGAAAATCTTAAGAATATCAAAATTTTATTCACCTAAAGTCAGGAAATCTTAACGACACGCGCTGACAACACAAACACAATCTCAAATGACAGTAAAAAAACATGGCGGTTTGTATCCGAAATTTTGTTGCCAGCTTGAATCCAATGTTGCTGTACTAAATAATCAAGAAAATTCCACATACGTTTATTGGTTTCGAAATTATGGTGTCGCACAACAGGAGTATTACAACGGAAACAATTTAAGGATGTATGTAAAATTACTTGTAAAAATTAAAGAACAATGGTTATTGCGGTATTATTTATAAAAACGGTTACTGGTGTTTATAAGGCTTTAATAATAATAAACTATAAATGCTAGCTTACGGTGAAAAAAAAACAGCGGCAAAATATTCTTAAGTAGTCAAGCAAGGACATGCGTATTTTACATCACGTAAAAAGACACCGAGCTTGGTAATGTATTTTATTTTGAAGAAATTAAGCTTCTAGTATAGTTATTTGATGAATGAGACTGTTAATAACATATTAAAATATTATTAGCTAATTTCCAAAATTATTTTAAGGCATGTATTGTACGCAATATTTTGTCACTTATGTGTCGGACACCACAGCATGTCTGTATCCGTCAAAAATTTGGTCCTGACCCATATATCGATATTTTAATATTGACGTTACGTAATTTATTCGGGTGAGCAATGTAATAATTTGTTAACATCATACAAATGCTTAATAACGGAAAAGGTTGATTATCGTTAAAATATCAATGTTAAAGAGGTATATGTTTGTATATAGGGGGGTTATTTTCATAAAATCAAGTACGCGGGCGAAACCGCTGACAGAAGCTAACGATAAATGAAATGATAACAGATAGTACTAAAAATATTTACTGACCTTGAAATAACACATATTTATTTAATTGCCGTTTTGATAATTTTATGTTTAATTTTAACAGGTGATGAAATCGTATATTAATATATTTTGCCGTGATAGCTTTCATTAAGTCAGTAATATGATTAGACGTAAGAAATTCCCCTAATTGATGATAGCTTATGTTTTGGAATATCGATTACCCAATAAACTGGCGCATTATTTTAGCCATGATATAATCTTTATTGAATATGTGACCGTCTTTAAAAAATATTTCGGACATCTGACATATCTTAATCACAGATTCTGATGGGTATAATAATCCCCCTCTATCCTTAGCTATAATAAATCTATGTAATAAGTAATTGTTTTTTTTTCTGTTACTAAAGCACTAACGCAAATATCACACTTATTTTTTTTTAATCAACTGTCTTATTATATAACCAGCTATGTGAGCTATTGATTCCTTACTAAAATCAGACAAAATTATCGATACCGACCTACTTTACGGATGTGTCCCATCCCTAATCGAGTAGCGTCGAAGTTACTAGAATTTTGGTTATGATTTTCCAGATGACGACTACGTGCATTAAGACTTTGTGTCAATGAATATAAGGTTGTTTATAGTTTGCATTGAAGTCATAACATGTGGTATTGCAATTAAAATCAATTATATTAAAAATTAACAAAGTTTAGTGCTTACTGATGATAGGATACACCTCCACAAGATACATTTTTTTTTCTGCTTTCGTTTTTGCAGGTCAAAACCGCACAACAAGACATAATTTGTAATATTTCGCGTATTTCTGCAACAACCAATCGCGACAAGTATCTGACGGCGAATAAGCTAAATGCTGCGCATCTGCGCTAAATGTTGACACGCGCGCGATATCTGAGGGGCACTTCCTCTAGTTTTCTTTATTCCGTGTTAACGTAAGTCAAATAAATTAGATTCCTGTCTTTTTTCGGCTCGAAAAACGTTCTTAGATGTCCACAAGCGACCAATTTAGTGAACAAATAACATTCGATTGCTTCTTTTCTCTATATCATCACCAAACTTAGTTCTGACAGTGATCGAAGCTTTTAAATCTTCTTTCGGTCTTAAACTACAGTTTATGGGCTCGATAATTTCCATTATTCCTTTTTCCATTGACTGATGGAGCGAAAGTGGCTGAGTCGTGCTAAACATAAAGTTATAGTCTAAATAGTAACTCATCGTTGTCAAATTAGAAAGCCGTGTTCACATTGGCCAGTTAAAGTAAGCCCTTCAGACAGTACGGACGTCTTTTGACAATTTACTATGATCTAATCAAGAGAGAGATCCAACCTGGAACGTGCATTGTCAATTTGACACCATTATAAAAATAAACCTTATGTATATGGGGCTAAGTTCTATTACAGACAATCACTTGGTCAAAGAGAAATTCGGTTCGAGAGAGAAAGCGTGTCGAGAGCCCTGTGTCCCTTTCTAAAGTGATGCCAGGAGGATTATTCCCAATTCTTAAAGTAGGGTGCCCATAATGAACGAAATTATAAGATTATTTACACAATACACCATATAAATAGGAGGTAGTGTTCAACGTAAGCATAATTACGCATGTCTGTTATAGGTATTTTATGTTTATACTAGGCTGGTTTTAACATTTATTTTAGTAATATGTGTGTTGAGACTGTTCTGTTCAAACCACGCATATAATTTTACAAGGAATGATGTACCGAATACTTAGTAGACGTGATCATGAAATTTCACATTTCCAGAGAAACATTCTAGGGAAATGGCAAAAAAGTTTCGACTTCCCATGTTAATCACTGATTTAGGTGTGTCACTTCGTATATGTTAAATAAATATAAAAATATAATTTCAGACTCAGCAGTGGTGGCCCAGTGGTAACGGCCGCGACTTACGAGTAGTAGGTCGTGAGTTCAAACCCAAGCAGGCGCATGACTTTGTATAAATTAATAAGATTCACACGAAATGCAACTTATTAAAAGCATTGCGTCTCATTATCTTAACGCCCGTATAAAACCACCCACGGACCCACGTAGCCACGGTAAAACTCAAACATTGAAAATTATAGGTCACAAATCAACTTTAAGACAGAAATTGCATAAAACTGTTTTATTTAGTTTAATGTAAAATAATTTAATGTATGAACCTGACTGTAAATATCAAACAAATAAATATTTATAAATTCTCCATAATGCCTTTTACTTTAATCCATTCTTAAAACATAATTATTATTATTTTTCTAAATCAAATCATTGGTTAATATATTATATCCTGATATATTAGTATCCACCTACTAGTATCCACCTACATCATATTGCTTGGTCACCCTAATGAAAGGGACAGAGGGCTCTCGCGAAGCTATCTCGCTCGGACCGCGCATTGGCAGCTTGTGCGCATTCAAGGTTGGATATAAGTTCCTTGGATCTGATTCGTCAAGGAGCGTGTCAAAGTGACAACGATGACTTACTATTTTCTTAACGAGAATAGACTATAGTTCTCACGAAGTTAAAGACATGTTATTTTTAACCGACTTCAAAAAAAGGAGGAGGTTATCAATTCGACTGTATTTGTTTTTTGTTTGTTACCTCATAACTTTTGACTGGATGAACCGATTTTGATGATTCTTTTTTTATTTGAAAGCTGGTGCTTCCCGAATGGTCCCATTTTAATTTGGTTCCATTCGGACAATGGGGTCCATGTGAAAACCATATAAGTCTTAAATTTGCATTAAGTATTTGCGCGACAAATTAACGAATAACGCGATTAGATTAGTGCGGGGTATCTACCATAACTAAAAAGTTAAAAATATTTTTTTTACAAAAAAATAACAACCGACTTCCTTAAAAAAAAACACTACAAAGTCAAAAATAACTTTAATTTCGGAAGTCGGAGGCAAAAAATCATTAAATACAGATACTAAGACACCGAATTCCGAAATTAAAGTTATTTTTGACTTTGTAGGAAGTCGGTTGTTATTTTTTTGTAATTTTTTTTTAAATCATAAAGAATCATGTCCAATCTTGACCTGAATTTTTTTTAACGCGTCTAGTGATGTAAAATATCTTAAAAAAATGCTAATTTTTTGCTTATTTCGTATCACATAATTGAATTTTCAAAGAAAGCCAGGAAAAAAAGAAATTCTAAAAAATGTTTATTATTCTCAAAAGACTTTTTGAAACGTAACGTGTTTTACACACGTTTCGTTTCACATAATACGAAAAAACTTGTTCATTCATGAGGTTAATAAATGTTCAAAATAACGAAGTGGTATTTTTTTTACTTCAATTTTTAATTTATGACTATCTATGATTTTTTATAGTTTTGTATTAGGGTGTGGAAAGAAAAATAAACGTACAGTGGATAGGGCGCGTAAAACGAACTTCTTTACGTGAATGACAGGCTGTCACTTGTTTGACGTTTTGCAGTCGTTCCTTTGCTGTCACTGCGTATTGTACTGAGCGATTTTGTATTTTCTGATAGCCTAACAAGTTTTTCATTTTCCACGGACTCCGATATCTACCACATACGATTACTTTGGCCTGTGTTACACGGATACCGAAGTAGTCCTTTTTGTTGGGATCTAGACGTTATCGCTTTAGTTGGAAAGAGCTATGGACATGAGCCTTCTACGAGATGGCTTTGCCTTTAACCTGTAACATAAGTGTTAATACGCTTCCGGCGTTACCGGGCCCTTCAGCTTCATAGCAGAGTCATCTCGCTAATTAGCAGTTGGATATCTCCAGTAATAGTGAGTATAATAACAATGAATAACCTAACTATTTAGTATCCAGTCAACAGATGCTAGTGGAATGATTGTTTTATAAAATGATTGATATTTAGAAGTGCTAATGTATATTTTTCAAGTTTTATGAAATATAGAACTAGTACTACTAGAAATAGGC
Source organism: Aporophyla nigra (assembly GCA_947507805.1). Classification (NCBI taxonomy): domain Eukaryota; kingdom Metazoa; phylum Arthropoda; class Insecta; order Lepidoptera; family Noctuidae; genus Aporophyla; species Aporophyla nigra. Next base: position 21,706,560 of record OX382308.1, on the reverse strand, counting down.
GACGACCCTAAGACGAACCGCTGACCGAATGTGTTATTTGCATGTAGTTTTCTCCATGTTTAGCTAAAGTGTTCTTTTAGACAGCTGTTTAAAGCGAAACATGTAAAAATACAAATTAAATATACTTATTTCCATTGCAGGCTTTAAAATCTCATAATTGATTTGTTATTCAGATAATGGAAGAAGATTACATTTGTAAAGAGTGTTTTGATGTATCCATGCAGACTGTTAATGCTCAGATTTATAGAAACAATGAGTGTGACCCATCTACTGGTTCATCTCGCCGTGGTCATACTTAAGTATGCCTCATTTGTCGTCGATCATTGCTCAATCGTCAAAGTGACCACATTTTCAAAGAAAACTTGCACTGTAGGTTGTTGTGCGCATGTTTTGACTTTGGTGTGGTACTTAGGTTGGGCTAGGCATGAAACTAACATTGTGGCTCCTGCGGCATTTTTAGATGAAATGGTTGTACGAGAAGACATTGAATAAATAATAATAAATCAAATCCTGTTTTTTATTTAATTTTCCCTACCTCTCCAAAAACATGCAGCACTTAGTTATATATTTATGTCGTGATGGCCTAGAGGTTAACACTTCACCTCATGCACGAGGCGTGAGTTCAATACCGGGCCAATGTGTTTTGTTTCAATACCTTCGTAGGAACTACAGTGAAGGAAAACATCACGAGAAAACCTGGACATGTATAATTATTCAATGAAAGTCAGAAATCGCCACCTCATCTTGACCAAACGTGGTGATTACTGCTCGTGCCTTCTCTGCATGAGAAAAGACCTTTGCCGAGCAGTGGGTCAGTATAAGGGCTGGTATTATTATTTACTTTATCCGGACAGACAAGGTGAATCAGCCTCTTAGAGTTCGATGGCTAAAAGCATCGTCCTCCTGGAGTCTGGTCCACTTCGACAACAGATTTTGACCGATATTTCAATGAACTATACCTAAATTGTTCTAACTTGCTGTAGGTAGTGTAGAAAACAAGGATGGCTTAACATCACACGTGAAGTGTTTAAAACTCAGCATCGTCGGGCTATTACGAGAATATAACTGCTGTTTACCACTGCGCGCCGATTTGATGATGATATTAAATTGAAGACGGATTTATTTCTGAGTGAGTGCAACTCTCTCAGCGATTAACAAATAATTTCATTTTAATAATCATCTAGTTTTCGAGGTTACAACAGTTGTCAAACCTGATCTGAAAGGTGTAAATCTGTTATAACCTCAAAAACTTATTTACGTAATAGCACTTTTCCCTGGCCTCTAAATGAGAAGATGATAACTTATTGTGTTATTATAAACAATAACTGATTTTATAGAACACTATTTGTAGGTAGACGCGACCTGTAAAACGAATCAAGTGACAGGTCATTCAATGTATGGAAAGTGGGCATGATTCTTTGATGATAAGACATAAACATAGCAACACGCAGGCGTTTAGGCAAAGATACTACATTTACATTGCGCCAGTTATTTTCAATTTTCATGTTATAGGGGGCGAGCCTAATGGCACAAATCTAGATTCCAGGCTGCTACTGAGAAATGTCTTATGGAAAAACCCAATACTCAGCAGTAGCCATAGTAAGATGATGACCAAATGTTCGCGAGCATATCCGCAAGAAGTTGGCAGTATCATCACAACGGTAATGTTTCGTCATTGTTCGTCTCGTTTGTTTTAGTTAATTCGATTATTTATATATATTTATTTATGTGTTTTTATGTTTATATATAGTTAGGTATATATATTATGTTTATGATTTAAATATGTTAAGCGTTTATATTTATATGTCCTCATAGTCATTGCACCTACCACTGTATGTCTGGTAGAAAATGCCTATGGCATTAAGTCCGCCTCTGTACATTTATGTGCTTGAAGTATTAAATAAATAAATGTTAATCTTATCACCTGGTCTGCACCTTACCATTGCCTCATTGTTCATGAAGTCCTGAGGTGAATTTTTAGTTGTGGCAGTGGTATTGACTTTTAGCCAAACTTCTCTAAGTTTAAAAAGGTTCATAAAGAAGTTTTACCTTGAGTTTAGCACTAGCGATGTAGGAGGTGTTGGGCAGGATCTCGACCGGCTCCTTGAACATGGCGCGGAAGGTATCGTCAGTGCCGTCACAGCAAAACGTGGTCGTGTTTGAGCCGCATACCTTCTTGGTCGCTAGATGGATTATCTGCAATAAATCATAATAAAATCAATGAGGCAATGTGACAGTAAGGGAGGGAGTATCCTGCCAGGGTCACGAGATTGTTCGAAAGAGATACCGTGACCCTGGCACATGGGCAACTGAAGGAACACGGGTAGGTTTTAGTCAGTAAAAGTCTGACACGCCCTCCCGCTCCGCCCAGAGCGGGAGAAGTAATTTGATGATTTCACATCCAAAAAAAATAAAAATAAGGGAGGGAGTATTGAAATATTGTTTTGCTATAATGCTCCCACTGCTGCAAGGCCTCCTCTCCGTGAGACGGGGTGGGGCGTAATCTACCAAGCGGGCCCAGTGCGGGTTGGTTGATGTTACATGTCTTCGAATTTTTGTATCTATCTAGGACATGGTTTGTCGGTTGGTCGGTTTTTTTACGATGTTTTCCTTCACGGTTTTGAGTGCAGTGGTGATGGAACTATTTGCACAAAGTAAACTACCTATCTGGGTTCGAACGTATGACCTTTAACTCTTAAGTCGCGGCCGATACCATTGGGCCACCGCTGCTTTTGCTGGTTTACAGTCAATTTAAATGTAAAATAGAAAAGTCTATTAAATATATTTTCCGTAACTCCAGCGTTTTCTCGTTTAATTCTAGGTGCCACTTTGTATAAAGGTCATACTATAGGTGGTGGAGCATGCTCTAAAAATAGGCTAACCTTTTCTCTAATACCTTGATATAAGACAAGAGTCTTGAAAAAGAGTCTCGTCGTACGAGACAAAGACTTAAAACTAGTTTCAACCAATCGAATAGCTTGAAACTAGTTTTAAGTAATGCTTGAGTATTGAGTGACGTTCTGTAATATGGGCCGAAATCACACCATCATTTTTGTCATACTAATTTCTAAGAGACTAGAGTAAATTTAGTTATAAGTAAAAAACCGGCCACGTGCGAGTCGGACTCGCGCACCGAGGGCTCCGTACAAACCTGCAGGTATTCACGGTTTATGCATAAGGTTTACGTTTATGAAATTAAATGGTTTTTTTTTTATATTTGAGTTGACTGAATGAAAGGTAAATTGCGGTTTACGATTTATGACGTATTTAAAAAAAACTACTTACTAGATCTCGTTCAAACCAATTTTCGGTGGAAGTTTACATGGTAATGTACATCATATATTTTTTTTACTTTTATCATTCCCTTATTTTAGAAGTTACGGGGGGGGGGACACATTTTACCACTTTGGAAGTGTCTCTCGCGCAAACTATTCAGTTTAGAAAAAAATGGTATTAGAAACCTCAATATCATTTTTGAAGACCTATCCATAAATACCCCACACGTATGGGTTTGATGTTTTTTTTTTTTTTGAGTTTCAGTTCTATGTATGGGGAACCCTAAATATTATTGTTTTTTTTTTCTATTTTTGTGTGAAAATCGTAATGCGGTTCACAGAATACATCTACTTACCAAGTTTCAACAGCATAGCTCTTATAATTTCGGAAAAAAGTGGCTGTGACATACTCGGACAGACAGACAGACATGACGAATCTATAAGGGTTCCGTTTTTTGCCATTTGGCAACGGAACCCTAAGTGGCTTCAAATGGTTAATAACACTTAGCCCGACCTGGGCATCGAATCCAGGACGTCATGATTCCTGTCAGGGTCGCGAGATTTGTTAGAAAGAGTTACCGTGGCCCTGGCATATAGGCAACTGAAGGAACACGGGTGGGTTTTAGTCAGTAATAGTCTAACACGCCATTCCGCTCCACCCAGAGCGGAAACGTCAATTGATGATTTCCCACCCACAAAAAAATGAACGTCATGATTATCAGTAGACCTTTCGACCACTTAACCAATGAGGCAGGTCCTAATTAAATTAGGTGGCAATACTTTACTCATGTGCTGGGTATCGATATTAAAAACAAATGGAAAAAAGAAAAAGAAAACATCATTCGATGGGGTGGCGGTCAATGCCCGTAATCGATCAGCTGTTTATGTAATTGTTCGTTGAATATAGATATTTTCTACGAATTTCCAACCACCATAACAGTCGATCGGTTGCCGTAATGTACATGTCATTGCCATTTAAAGTTTAGAACTGGAACGTTGAACAATTTCATCATTCAGCATTGTTTTAATTTATTTCATTAGTTTTCGATATCGATAAACACATGGGTAAAATAAATAAAAATAAAAAATAATAAAAATAATATAAGTAAAAAATTACGAATAAAACGTATATAACCACTAACCTGTAAGTGCACCTCATACTCCGTCGGCCCAAAATACGATCCATACAGTCCAAAGCCGACCACAAAAATTCTCTGATCAACCGTAAACCGAATCCTGTCGGTGGTTCCACTGTACCCCCACCTCGACTCCGTCTGGGGAAACCTATTCACTGTCAGCTCCTTACCAGTCATGCAACATCTCGGGGTGTCGAGAAACCCCACATTCGGCTTAGGGTTGACGGTAAAATATAGGAACAGTTGCACAATTTCTCGGTCATCTAAAAGACCGCTTTGGGCAGGACCCATGGCAAATTCTTCTACGGACATTAGGGGAAATCGGATGGCGTTGAAGGCTCTTCCTAGGACCATTCTTTGGTTGGTGGGCGTGACGGGCAGCTGTCGTCGTATGCATTCCGCTTCCGACCAGCGCAGGACCGCTGAAAAGATTTTTGCTTCTCTGATGCGGAGTGTGTCCCTGAAGAAATAGAGATAAGAAATGTTATGTAACGTTTTTGTAGTCAGCTGATATGACTGTTTGAGATGCCCCGTAAAGGTCCCTGGACCGCACGACCCCCTAGATTGGGCAGGAGCCCAAAGGGGTTCGGCTTACAGTCTCACCGAATGCACCCGAATACCAATATGATTCAATATTTTAGGTGTTTTTATGCTCTTAGACAATAGAAACGAAGTGTTTGCTAGAAATATCGAAGAAAACGTATGCATAAAACAAACATCTATTTACAAATTCCCAGACAAGTCTCGATCAATTCCGCAAACTCCTAACCGCCTCAGTTTTATTTCCAAACAAACGTCTGTTTTCCATTAACCTACCCATTATTGATTGGAGTAAACGATATAAAAATCAAAACATCGAATTTGTGGAAGTAAGCTATGGGATAAGAAGAACGGACACGACTTGATGACGAAGATGGTAATGAAAATGACGCGTGTACAGCGGAGCTATTCCGTAACAGTAGCACTGGATTTGAATTTGACAATTCAACAACATTCATTGCTTTATCTTTTTTGTTGAGAAGTCAAACTTTGGAACATATCATGCAATGAAGAGGCACTTTGGTGCATGCTGTTTGCCGATGACATTGTTCTTTTCGATGAAGATGTATAGATGATCTAGAGCAGATTGGAGAAGTGGCAATAGAAGTTGAAGACTATTGGCTCGAAAAGCAGCAGAACTAAAACGGAATATATGTTTTGCGATTTCGGCAGTCTCTCCACTTCAGGAGCGATAGCGATTAGATGGCGCGCTTCTCCCAGTCTGCTCCGACATTCAGTATCTCGGTTCACTTGTGCAAAGAGACGGTGAAGTAAATCGGACGGTTAAGCACAGAATTAACACTGGATGGATGCAATGGCGGCAGGTCACGGGAATAATCTGCGACTCCTACATCCCTCTTAAACTTAAGGAATAAAACCATAGTCAGACCTGCTGGCTTGTATAGGTCAGAATGTTGGGCCACAAAAGGGATGAATGAAAGGCAATTGCATGCAGCTGAGATGATAATGTTAAGAGGCATGTGTGGTGTTACACGAATGGATAGAATAAGAAATGAGTACATAAGAGGAAGTTTGACTTCCTCTTTTATAATTACATCTAGGTGCTTACTCTTGCTTCCGATCGATTGACATTGGAATTTTGTCGTTTCGTATTCTTGAGTTCGACGCTAGCGCCAAAATGTGTTTAAATTGGTGTCAATTTTGGAGAACTAAGTGGAATCGAGATCGGGCGTTGTTTTCAAGAGTACCGAATCACGTGTATGCAAAATTACCATTGAGGTCGTATTGGCTTTAGATTGGAATTAAAATTAGGTTGAAGAGTAAGCCCCCTGGTGTGTGGCAACCACGGGTGGCAACGGTAACTGAAAAGTTGTGTGGGAATCGGTTGTCCTGGTATGACCATACAGAGGAATGCGGAAAAGACTCAATTGTTGTCTGCACAAAGGTGGACAATAGCGGTGGATCACTTTTATTCTTATGTCTTAAGAAATAAAGTTGAAATATGGTCAAGCGACAGTGTCCGCGATGGTACCTACGTGTTAATAAAAGTGCTAATTCATGACGTACGTAGTCGGGCCATAAGTTCTGTCACATAGGTAAAATTTAGAATTTAGAATACAAGTCGAGGAAAGTATTATAGGCATTCGAAATTTAATTATTTAAAGAAAATAAAAACGAAGGGTTTCAGGAATTTTGTTCATTTTTTTAAAATGGAGTGGTCTCGCAAAGATGACAGAGTCGCAGTAATTGCACTGCTTCGTTGCGGTCACGCGCCTACTGAGATTTTCAAACAGTTGAAAAATTTGAAAATTCCACTTAGATTTACTAACCGTACTATCAATCGATTAAGGGAAGATTCAAAATAAGAAGATAAACAAAAGTGCGGTCGACCTCGTACTGTTCGGACTCCAGCGGTCATCAAAGCAGTAAAGGCGCGAATCCAACGAAATCCTGTTCACAAGCAAAAAATGTTGGCTCTGCAGATGGGACTAAGCAGTACTGTTAAAAGCGTGTTAAATGAAGACCTAGGACTGCGTGCTTATAGAAAAAAAAAACAGCACATCTTCTTAACGCACGGTTGAAGAAAATCAGACTCGAAAGAAGCCGAGTTTTGGAAAGGTGGTACGCGGGAAAAAAATACCGCGAAATACTATTTTCAGACGAAAAATTTTTTAATGTTGGGGAGAGTTTCAGCAAACAAAATGATAAATTGTATTGTGTACTCTAGGGAAGAAGCGAACAGACGTGTGCCACGTGTTCAGGGTGGTCATTACCCTTCAGCATTCATGGTTTGGCTTGGGGTGTCTTATTTGGGTCCAACGGAGGTGTTTTTTTGTGAAAAAGGAGTAAAAACCAGTGCCCTCGTATATCAAAACACAGTCCTAACAAACATTGTAGAACGTCTTTCACAAACAATGTTCGAAAACAGGCACTGGGTATTCCAGCAGGATACTGCGCCGGCTCATAAGGCGAAAAGTAACCAAAACTGGCTCACGACCCACGGAATCGACTTTATCAGGGATGAGGATTGGCCCTCATCCAGTCCAGACTTGAATCCCTTGGATTACAAAATATGGCAGCACTTACAGGAGAAGGTCTGCGCTAAACCTCATCGCAACTTGGAGTCACTTAAAGCATCCCTGATTAAAGCAGTCGCCAATATTGACATGAACGTTGTGCGTACTTCGATTGATGACTGGCCTTGCAGATTGAACGCTTGTATCGAAGCAAGAGAAGGACATTTCGAATAATTTACTGTAGTTTAAATCTGTATTTTATACCCTTTCATTTGATATATAAATGGTTGTAGTACGTAACTCATTGTGTCATTTATTTAACTTTCCATATGTGACAAAACTTATGACCAGACTACGTAGACAAGACCGAGAAAGTGAGAACCGCTGAGCGAGCACTGAACGAATACAATTATAAGTAGGTAGAAATTTTAATGTTTAAAGGTTTTCTTCAAGAAAAAATAAAGAATTCCTCAGTCCGACAAAAGAGAAGGAAACACGAAGAGTCTAAGTCCTACTTATATGAGGGCCACGTTTAGCTGTTGTTGTCTAGAAAAACTTCTGTGTAACTGCGTAACCTAGGTAGTAGAAGTCGCAATTACCATACACTGTAACGTACCCAAAACAATCCAATAAACAATTCACGCTTGTATTCCCCGGAGGGTTAGACAGAGGTGTACATATAGTACACCCACATTTCGCCGTTTAGTTTACGTTAAGTCCCATCATTTGTCTAGCCTTTTTCCAACCATGTTGAGGTCGGCTTCCAGTCTAACCGGATGCACCTGAGTACCAGTATTTTAATTGGAGAGACTGCCTATCTGACCTTCATAATCCAGTTACTGGGTAAAACGATACCCTTGGTAAAACTGGCTGTCATACTTTCGAAATTCTGACGAGCGTCAAAGATCTACGAATGACAGCCGGGACCCACCGCGTATCGTGATTTCCGAGGCACGGAGGGATCTATGTATTCAAAGATGGTCACCCATCCAATTAACCTGATTGATCAATTAACCTGCTCGGCTGTTTTTGCATTACTTAGCCACAAGCCCTGTTTAAGTCTCATGTATTAAAAAAACGTCTTATCAATTCTTCGTAGTTGTAAGTGCATCAGTTCCTATTTACTACAGTAACCTAATATTACACTAGGTATCTAACTGTTGCACTTAGGCGATTATCACACGGCACCGCGCACCGCCGCGGTGGGCGGTGGCGGTAAAGCGGATTGACCGCGCGGTCGGTTGGTGTACGTGTGTTAGGTATCAACGGATTTAATAGACGGCAATGCGACATGAGATCCGCTTCACCGCCTACCACGGCGTTGCACGGTGCCGTGTGTTAATCGCCTTACCGACAAGCGTAGAACTCGAAAACTTGTTATAACCTATAAAATGGTATCTTCTACTTATCTAATGTGTGTTTATATGGAACAGTGGCGCGTGTAGACTCGTGTTCAAACGCAGGGCGGAGCAAGTCAATCAAATGTGACAAGTCGATTACAGGTGCGGTGCAACTTGCAATAAGTTGCACACACGAACCAAATAAGGACTTTCAATCGACTAACTAAACAGTTTAAATTAATGTTCTAGGTCTGGTAATGTTGATTACTTTGCCTGCCTACTATTGTATAGAATCTAGTTTATGTAACTAAAGAGACAGCTGTGCTGCTGGGGAATTTGTTGCGCCACTTCTTCTTGCCAGCTAAAGCACTAGGAAGTGGTGAAGGGCGGGCGTTTTGGGTTACTGTCATAAGTAATTTTGTCTTTCGGAAATTACTGATCGTCAGGCTAATTTGCCTCAGCTTTTGATTTTACTGTCAATGAATGCTAACACTTTTAAGGCGCAACGAGGCGCAGCGCAGCGCATTTCCGTACAAAAAGTGAGGTGCGGCCCACCGTGCTATGCGAAGATTCAATATAAAATGTACGAAAGTAATGGAGGAATTATTACCTTGCTCAAAAAATCAACGCTGCTGATCAATGAAGCTGCCATTATTTTACTTGGAGCCTTTATGTTTGCTTGGCACCGACCCAGAATTAGTAATTTACATTAATTTGGGAGCTTAGTTAAGCTAAAAGGTTGCTTTTCAATTTCATTTTCATATGTTCTTCAAATCTAATAGTTATTTGAATTTCAAAAGTATATGGGACTTTCAACAAAGTAAATATGTCATTATCTTTGATAACCTTACGGATTATATTCGTGCTTGCATGTTGCCCCTACGGCCTGGCGCCTGTAGCCAGACACGACAGAACCACATGACTATGCCTGCTGTTGCAAGTCTGATATTAAATGAATGCAATGCGATGCATAGCCTGTGTTCTGATCGCCATAATTAACTAGCCACATTAATTAGCAAGTCGTAAACCACATTCTCAATAAAAAGTATTCCCCTATACTCGCTCAGCTGCCTAATCATTGCGGCCACTTATAACTAGCCCAGTTTGAAAGGGCCCTTACAAATATTTAAATCTTTTCTACGTATGACACACCTATATTTTATACTAGCTTCTGCCCGCGACTTGTTCGAGTTAAATTTCTTGTTTCGCCGACCCTTCCCGTCGCGTCGAATCGGCTACCCGTGCGATTTTCCCCGTTTTTGCAACGTTTTTCATTACTGCTCCGCTCCTCTTGGTTGTAGCGTGATGTTATATACAGCCTATAGCCTTCCTCAATAAATAGGCTACCCAACACAGAAAGAATTTTTCAAATCGGACCAGTAGTTCCTGAGATTAACGCGTTCAATCAAACAAACAAACAAACTTTTCAGCTTTATAATATTAGTATAGATTTATTATAGTATAGATTTATCAAGCAATTAGGTGACTAGTAATGGCCCAGTGGTATGAGCCCCGAGTTATGAGTTGTAAGTAGTGAGATCGAACGCAGGCAGGCCTTTAAATTAGCGTATTAATTTCGTCACCCACCAATGCTCTCAAAACTGCGAAGGAAACAATTGTGAGAAATCAGCCATGTTCTAGAATTAAAAAAACGAAGATAATGATTTTCACCAACCAGCACAATAATGCCATTTGGTGGCACTCATTACCTATATTTTGTTTTTTAATATGCGGATAATGCAGTGGGCTGCCATAGTTTTATTTATACCTATTATTTTTGATTATGTTAAAATTATATATTGTAGCTGTTTATTGTCCCTAAATAAAATAAAATGGCACTCTCTTTTACAGAGAGAAGGACTGTGTCCTAACTGTGGGAACGAATGTTCCCACTGCTGGGACACAGTCCAGGAACATAATCAGACTATAATTAGTCTGATTATGTTCCTATGAAGAGAAAGTAGCACTAATTAACAAGACAACAAAACAAACAAGTTTACTAAACATTAATTCTGGCATGAGCACTGTGTATTGTTGGCATGTTGACAATGACCTTCCAACATTACTGTCTACAGATAATGGGGGGTATTGATTACAGGGAATAATCCAAATACTTACCACTCAATAGAGAATCTTGAGGTATTGTAGGAATGATAATGAAATTTATTAGACAGGCAGTTGGTGTACATATTCATATTTTTGTTAGCAATTAGATAAGTAAATAAGTAAGGGGAGGTATTTTCAACTGTCTGTATAACTTTTATTATGAGGAGTAAATGTTAGCAACCACTTTGATTCTTCAAATAAGTTATTGAACAATTAAAAATCCGTAAAGTAGATCAATGCTCCATTTTATAAATTGTTTGGTAATAGGTCACTATAAATATTCAGTTATTCTTTGCTGTATGACAGAAATAAATTTCAGAAAAAAATCTGCTCAATACCTATTGAAAAATTAAATTATTTCTCAGTTTAAAACATGAAGTAACCATCCAAGGCTAAGTAACTTCATATTTTACTTTTAATAAAGTCAAGTTCTTGATTTTTTTTTTTTTTAAGTTGGTCAATCAATTACCTAAAAAATGTGATAAAAATTATATGAACACACATACCTTTCCAGCACTGCATTTAGTGTGTCCTGATCAATATCCGTAAATCCTTCAGCGTTTAACGCATCCGCTGTATTCTTATCTATCATCTCCAAGCACAACGCAGCCAGCTGCGGCTCATCAAACAAGCGTGCCTGTGTCAGCAAGAGAAATGCATTGTCCGTACCCAGGTTACTTTTCAAGAAATCTACACAATGCTCCTCTAGAGCAGCCACAGCATATTTCTTTGCTGTGTAAAGCGTTGTCATGACACTCTCCGGACCAATTCGTACCTCATCTGAATATAGGAACTTTAGTAAGTGTAGGAATGCCGCAGGCTCCACATCTGGTAACTCTACCTCATCAGACTTAGTTGCTAGGACTCCATTGAACATTGCATCGAACACCGCACTGCCCACAGACAACACGAACTTGTGCGCGGGTATGACCTGCTGGTTAGCATCTTTGCCGACGATGAAATGAACGTCGCATAAGATCTCGTTGTTAAAAAGGAACGATAATCTTTCTTTGACGGTCGTTTTCGTCGCCTGCCAGTTGTGTAAGCGGCCGCCTGTGTTGTTAATCGGCTGGAGGTTTTCTATAGCGGCGGACGAGGCGAGAGGCTCGCTCGCCTGTCCGTTGTCTTCGTCCTGTATCAGCGCCAGCTGCCGCCCCTGTTGGTTGGACGGCAGCATGTTCTGCGGCGGCAGCTCGTCTCCGCCGCCTCCGTCGTCCAGCCTCACGTTAAGCAGCCTATTAACTATATCATTTTTAGACCCAGATGCCATTACGCGTAGATTTTTAACTATCACACATTACATGAAACGCCGGTCGTGCTCGAAACACGTTGTTTATGTTTGAAAACGACTATCTGTTTCAAGAATGTGGGTGTGAGACACAATTTGAAGTGATTTGTTGTAGTAATTAGCCTCAATTTTTGTTTATCACAGCACAGAAGTGTTTCGAAGATTTTTTGACGCGTGACAGGAAAATTTTGGTATTGCCATATTGAGAGTTAAATATTCTACCAAGAGTTGTGATTTTTTAACAATATTTTTTTTGCCGCTATAGAAATATTTAGCTTATTATTTATTTAGCTTTTGCCCGAGATATGTCGATTATCGCGTACGCAGACGGAGTTGTGGAATGAAAATGGGCCTATGTCCTTCCTTGGGGTTCAAACACTGTACCAAATTTCATCTAAATCGGTTCAGTGCTTTAGTCGTGGAACCGTAATAGACAGATAGGGTTACTTTCGCATTTATAATATTAAATTATAGTAGTATAGAATTAGTATAGATATAGTTAGATAGTATAGAAGTATGGATTATTTTATGATCTTTAAATTATTAGTGGATCGATGGAAATTATGGATAACCCACTAAACATAGACATGCTCCTCTTTTATTTATACGAAAAAAGTGAGGAAATGGACTCATCTTTGCAGAGAATGGAACTATTGTTCCTAATGCTTTAAACAGAACAATCATAATGCAAATGCCACAGCGCCCACAGCATATGGCTACATACCCACCTACAAACCCATGTATTTTCAAATCTATGTACATAACGTAAACACTGCACGTGCGTATGTACGAATGTATAAACTAAGATTAACATACTGCAGCGGTTTGCGGTGTCAAATGGAACCACTCAAACACTCGACCATTTCCCATGAGTGACATAGTAGTAAATAGGGGGTTGGCAGAAGTATTGGGATCTATGGAGTTTGTTGCGGGAGTACGGGTAGTAAAATTATACTACGGTCGATGACCTTACAAAGGTAGGTTTCAAGATCTCTGATTGAGGGTCGTGTTTTGACTGGTAACACAACTTCTTTCTTACGTTCTTATGTAGTTTCATATGATTTCACGCCTCTCAGGAATATGGAGCGACAAAGATTAGGTTAGTAGATAGAAGTTTACAGGTATTGCTATTTTTTTTTTGGCTCGACAGTGGCAATCTCCTGAGCGTTCCAAGGAGGTTTCTATACCCACAATAAAGGTAACAATTTTGTATTAGAAAGGCAGTTGAGTGGGTTGCTATCAAATTAAATATCTTTAAAAGGTTCTTTCAATAAAATTGAGATAGGACTTCATTCATCAAATCATCACCATCATCATAATCGTCCTCATTAAAAGACGTCTTCTGCAGCTCCAAACAATCGTCATAGATCGTCAACCTTTTGATAAAAGATCCGGAGGTAAATCTGTTCCACCCCCATAAAAGATCTTGGTATATTAATCAAAACGACTCTCAAGCTTCTTATCTATATGCCCTACCTATTGGTTTTTCCAAAAAGATACTTACACCCAAGAATCATCTGGACATTGCCAGGCACCATAATACCTATATATCTACTTATAGCATGATGTTATGGAGAAAGTTGCGGGCGCGTGTGACTCAAAGATATGGTGGGCATGGGAGTTTTATTACCGTGGAAAATGCGACTTACTGAGCATGCACAGGGCTGGGAAACGGAGAGTATTCCCACTATACTTTTACATTTAATTTTGCGAAATATATGTAGAAATAAAAAATCTGACAACTTTAATTTGAAACACTACCAAAATAATATATACGGAAGTATTAACACATCTTTTCAAATGTAAATACATGAAATAAGGACTAGTTTTATGACAATATTAAAAATGCCTATTTCACTGTGCCCCGATGAGCAATTTCTACCTATTCTAGTATTCTATTTCTATCCTATTCTAGTTCATCTAAAAATAAAACAGAATTTGTGTTTTATTATTGGCCAACGACCATGATTGTTATTTCTCGTTGGTTGTTGGAGCTCAGTGTTTTTGAAAACGGAAATATTGGATTTTGAATGTGAATGATCCTGGATTTCCGCTTAATATTTGATATTCAGTGAGATTAAAATTCAGGACTGTATCAAACATTCGAACCGACCAGCATTATGTTTTCCGCAGATTGTCAAATATTCTATAAGTACACGTTTATTTTTTAGATGCCTCGCAAATAATTTACATATTCATTTAATTAGCCATAACTATCTCTTCTCCGTTCTATGGCGTTTCTCGTACGTCATCAAGGGCACGCACGCGCGCAACGGTCGATTCAGCTACAGGTGCTGGCCCGGCAGTCGCACCGACACCGTCTTCCACGCACCACCTTCACAGAGATAAACAAGGCGATACCGACTATGACAGACTGATAACCCAAACATCATTCTAAACTAATCAAAACGCTTACCAATAAAATTCTCCAGCCTGTCGTAATAGTGTAAGCAAGACGTTGTGTCAACAAAATTTATTGCGTTTACGAATTCAACAGGCGCTCATAACTTTTCGTGCTCGGGTCTTATGACTAGTGTAAATAATCTTTAAAATTTAAATATTAATCGTTGTCTCGTTTTCTCTACTGTTGTTATAAAGTGTTGTCTGTTCACCTATTGACTTGTGTGTGAGTGTTCACGTTCTATAAATAATGTTGTTCCCATTGTTGTTGATCTTGAACTGGCTATTACCTGCGTATGATCGTGTAGTGACTGTGACATAATTGTATTATAATATGAATACGATTAAGTAAAGGTGAGTTGTAATCGATATTTTTACAGTATTTTGTAAAATTATCAACAAACATACGTCCCACCTGATATGCTGATCCTATATGATGCTATAAATACAGGTAGGTACCTATCGTATTAATAAATTAGTGATATGGAGAGGCGATGCTGTAGCCAGTGAAGCAACGATAATACTTACGTAGCAGTAGGTATGCCTAATTATAACAGACCTTTACATTAATTACGTTTTGGATCGACCATTATACGAAATTAGATTTTATTTAAAATTAGTGGATACCTTATGTACCTACTTAAATTCGAGCTGAAAGGTTACATAAAAGATTAAAGCCGATCTTTCTAGTAGCCTTGTTTCAAGGACTCGATATCAACAGGCTCATTGCAACAAGGCCAGTCAACTTCTTAATTTTGTATCAAACCCAATGCTTCTTATTCTTTAGGGGCAATAGATTTATTAATATTTCATAGTAATGTACCTACAGCTGCTGATCCTCATAGAATTTATTAACTAGACATTTCCCAACATTGATGGGGTCAGCGTCCACTTTATCGGGATGCAGCTGCCCGTCATTTTTCATGAAGCGCCTGCCTATCTGACCTCCACAACCCATTTATTTAGCTAGCACAAATTCACCAATAAGTAAAACAAACAGGTGTTCAATTATTATTTTTAAGTCATATTGGTAGATCACCCCAAAGCCGGGGCGGGTCACTGTAGTAAATTTTATATCATCGATTGTTTAATTCATCAGAATCATATAAAATCTTCAACCCAACAACCTCCTTCAATCCTTCAGAACTTCAAGATCTAAACGTATTGTTCCAGACATGAATATGATGCTGAGCCCGAAGATGCAGCGGTCAGTCCGCGTGAATGATGGCCAGCTACTCGCCTTGTCCGACAGGGCGCAGTATGACCATTCACAGGTTGGTAGACAATCAGCTTACTTAAATATTGGATTCAAGCTTTTTAGGAAAGTATCCTAAAAAGCTTGTAAAGCTTGTATGTATGTGTGAAAGTGGAGGGTTCTTCCAAAATGCCTGTACGTTTGGGTACATTTGGTGGTTAGTCTCGCAACGATCCTACAGACTGGTTCATCTCTGCACCAAGTCAGTTCAGAATGACATGAGAAGCAGACGCGAAGGATCAAGTGGTTTCCGTGTCATAAATTCAGTGGAGGACGCCTTTAGGCTAGATGGAGCGACGATCTTCGCAAGAAAGTTGATTGGTAATTGATAGATTAGAGAGACTAAGGTTTGATCGAACTCCATGGAATTAACTGTAGAGGCGGCTTCATGAGTATTATGGTCAAAAGAGGACTGTTACTTTCCGGTTATTATGGTAATGTGCCAAAGGTTACTGCAGTATGACGATAAGTTTGGAAGGAGCATTGTGTTATGATACTGACAAAAATAACTCAAGAAAGTAAACTAGAACCACAGAACAGATAATCTGTTCTGTGACTAGAACAATTAAAAGACATTTATTCAAATTAGGCAGAGAGTCAGCACTTTTTGAATGTCAAAATTACATAAGAGAGTCACCCAAAACGCCCGCCCTTCACCACTTTTTAACCGACTTCAAAAAAAGGAGGAGGTTATATGTTCGACTGTATGTATTTTTTTTTTTTTTTTTTATGTATGTTCACCGATTTCTCCGCCAATTGTCAACCGATTTTGAAAATTCTTTTTTTATTCGTAAGGGTATACTCCTGAGGTGGTCCCATATTAATTTTGTGAAGATTTGATGTATACTTTGGGAGATAAACGAAGGAACTCCTCAAAAACAAACAGTACACGTAATGTGATTTGGATATTGTACTAAAGATCAAAAATAATTGCTGGTTCTATCTATCCATCCGTGGTGAACTAATTATAGTCTTCGAAGATACCGCATGGAACTCCTCATCGGTGAACAGTACATATAGGACCTTACAGTGAAAGGTTAGAAGGTTAGGGGATAATTCTTTGAATATTATAGGCACGTTTAGACCGTTACTTGTATTCTTATATTCCGTTGAGCTGATGATGGAAGGTACAACTCCTTATCGACATATATAGATGGATTTGCAAAATTCTTTTTTTGTTCGAAAGGGGTTTATTCGGAAATGGTCCCATATAATTTTCATATAGATCTGATGATGAGTTCCGGAGACAGACACCGGAACTCTTTCAAAAATGACAGGAAATCAACCGCGATTTCTGCTATCGCATAAATATGCATTGTTTGTTTGGAATTAGTGCAGGGTGAATACCACAACTAATAAAAATTTAAAAATAAAAACTTTTTTACAAAAAAAAACAACCGACTTCCTTAAAAACACTACAAAGTGAAAAATAACTTTAATTTCGGAAGTCGGTGGCAAAAAAACCATAAATACAGATCCTAAGACACCGACTACCGAAATTAAAGTTATTTTTCACTTTGTAGTGTTTTTAAGGAAGTCGGTTGTTTTTTTTTGTAAAAAAGTTTTTTTAGTGCTTTAGCTGGGAAGAAGAAGTGGCGCAACAAACTCCTCAGCAGCACAGCTGTTAGTTTAGTTACTTAAGTTTGGAGTACTTGTATAGTAGGTAAGTAAGTAACACTACGAATCACAAAACATTGAATTAGATTATTTGCCAAAAGTCAGTTGATGCCAAACAAAACATTGAAAACTATACTCAAGTAGAAATAAATGATAAAAAACAAAAGCGTAAACAGAGGGGTAATTGCGGAACTTTTTATCGGTAGGAATTGGTTTAATATTCATAGTTAAACAACATTCATTGCGTTATTTACGTTGCTGAGCCGACAATTTATTCGAACAAATGACGCAATGGTTTAGAAATAATCTTCAATCCCATTCAGATTCTGATTAATTGTGCGTTTCGCAATTAGGGTGCAGAACTTCAAAACTAATAAAGCGTCCAGCACCCTAATTTATTGCGGAACACATTATTAATCAGAATTTGAATCATTTCGAAGCTTATTTGTCATCCATTCATTCATATGTTTGAAAAAATTGTTTACTTAGCAACGTAAACAACGCCATGAATGTTGCGGAACTGTCAAAATGAAACCGATTCCTACTGATAGTGTAGTACGCAATTACCCGTCTGGCATATTGGGCGTGCCTGCTTACATATGCAATGCTGCATTATTTTCATATAGCTAGCTTGAAACTTGAAGTAACAAATGTTAAACTAAAATAAATTAACCATGGTCAGCAAGACGACCAGTCACCACACGCAGCCTCCGTTCACGAGCATAAAGCAAAAGATTACCATTACTCCAATCAATTAATGAATGTCGGTGGCCGCTCATGCTGTGGACAATGCTTGGTATGAACCAGTATGAACCACAGAACAAAGAATAAAGAGAAGTGCCCCTACACTGGCTAAGCACGGGAACCAGTGTCGCCAAACTCAAACATTTGCATATCAAATTATCCATTACTCACTTAAAAAACAGTGATATGATTGGCTGAACGCAACTGCGCCCGATACCTAAGTATGTTTTCTAGGCAAAAATGCCGTACGTTTATGAATTTATAAGAATACCACCATCCCATTTCTCGCCATCATTGGTGTTGTGAGAAGCGACTAAGGGAATTACTAAAGAATGGGTAGCAGCGTTCTTTATGCATTTTACCGCCATATTGAGATAGCCAACCCGCCTGCCAAGCGAAGCATTATGGGAACCCCCCACCCCCCAATTTGAGGGTGGCCTATGTGACGTCTTTCGGCTGAAATGTTGACACATAAATACACTAAGTATCAAAGTTACTGCATTCGTGGATTCATACGGCATGCTAAGACAGACCCCAGAGGTCTAATTGTATGCTTTATGTAACATAAGAAACATGTATTTTATAAAAATAAATAACTAAAAAAAAATCTGTAGCGTAAAATTAAAAGTGCTTAGAATAAAATATTATCACAATTTTTGTTTCAAATACATTTCATAAAAAAACTTTTACAAAACAATAACAACCGACTTCCGAAATAAAAACTACATAGTGAAAAATAACTTTTGATTTCGGAAGTCGGTGTCTTAGGATCTGTATTTTTAACTTATTAGTTATGGTATATACCCCGCACTAATCTAATCGCGTTAGTCGTTCATTTGTCGCGCAAATACTGAATGCAAATTTAAGACTTATATGGTTTTCACATGGACCCCATTGTCAGAATGGAATGAAATAAAAAAAATGGTCCCACCATTCGGAAAGCACCAGCTTAAATAAAAAAATAATCATCAAAATCGGTTCACCCAGTCAAAGTTATGAGCTAACAAACATAAAAAAATAAAAATACAGTCGAATTGATAACCTCCTCCTTTTTTTGAAGTCGGTTAAAAAGAGAATGCATGCGATATCAGAAAACTACGTCATCTACTCTTTACACTAAAGTTACTGGATCTAATCTTACTCTAAAGACTGGAACCAACAATTTCGCGGTATTTCTGCATTGGACGCAAATTCTATAAGCTGATTATAAATTATTCAGTGACCAGCAGTTTTCACTATTCATTCCACCACAGCTTAGGTTTCCTTACCAGGAAACAATTGTAAACTTGCCAATTGTTATGAAATTCTATGAAAGAACTTTAGGAAAACTTGACAAACTTGAACAAATATTTATACTTATTAAGTGCTTGTTTTATGACGTGAATATTCTCTGCCCTGAATATTCTACTTATTTTGAGTACTTGCAACACAAGATGTTCACAAAAAAAGGAGATACTTATTAAGTATAGTGCAATATTAATTAAATCACGGCATTCTTGAAATTATCGAAAACAACCACCAATACAACAATCAAACAATCATCAATACAACGCTCTAAGTTCATAAAGCTGTAGGAATGACTTTTTCTGTTTTTTTTTTGTTCCTAAGCCTTTATGAACTTGGAGGGTTGTATTGGCGAATTGAATATTTTAATCTACATACAACCTAGCACTGGCCTGCAAATTGCAAAAAACGCAAGAAATTTTGAATTTCGCGGGCTGGTTGGAGCATTCACCTTAAGTGTTTTTTTTTTTGGGTGGGAAATCATCAAATGACGTCTCCCGCTCTACAGTGGAGCGGGAGGGCGTGTCAGACTTCTACGGGCCATGATATCTGTCGGTGTATCGTTGAATACGATCGCGTGACATATAAATCTACCTAGTAGTCGACATGAACACGGACGTTATAAAATCGCGGCAGTATTTAATGCGCACTGGATTTTCGACTTTCGGTGTTGCACTGAGTATTGAGAATCCAACAGAGTGTACTGCAGCACGTTGAAATTCGAACAGTGTTTTTTTACTGATTGATTTTCAACTCTCGGTGCTTAGCAGCACGTTGAAGATCCAGTACACAAAAAAAATCCTGCCGTGATATCACTACGTCCGTGTTTCTGTCGAATTAGTTAATTTAGGCCCGTATTATAGAACGTCAATTTTGCCGGGTGTAAAGAATAGCACCATCTCATTTCTTCCCGTGGGTTACTAGAGAATGGGCAGCAGCGTTCGCTATGCATTATACCAGCACGCGTAGCATGACCACCATAGAAAGAACTGTGTCTATTCTTGGTAGAATAGAGATAGAATTGTCATGCTACGCCAGCATAAAACAGTACAAATCTTTCTACAATCTTTCATTCTGTCTTTAATTTTTCTACAATCTTTCATTCTGTTTTAAATCTTTCTACAATCTGTAATTTTGTCTATTCTACTGTCGACAAAACCCCTTTCTACGGTGGTCATGCTACGCATGCAGCACACTGCGATCACCAACCCGACTGCCAAGCGTGACGATTATCAAATCAAATCAAATCAAATTTATTTCAGATTAAAAGATCCATAGGTGTTAGTAACAATAAACTTAGCCTAATATTAGTAATTACAATTTATTAAATTAATTTAAGCATGCGCCGGACTGAGCGCCCTTTGCATGAACACTTATCCACTGCTTCAACTGTGGAGAATCCCACCTGTTCACCAACGTGTCCAGGATGCCGTTTGCGGTGCCCCTCACGCGTCTCAGCAGCGAAGCGCTTCGCTTACGAATGATTGCATAGAAATTAGAAGCAATCAGTGTGCGCCTCGGCAAACATTGTCGACGCGCTGCAAAAACGAGGCAGCCCAAACAACACCCTAAAATTATGGCAAACCCTTCCAATTTGGGGGGGGGCCTAAGTCCAGTAGTGGACGTTATTTGGCCGAAATGATGATTACAGAATTCCATTCCATACAAGCATTAGGTACTTAAAATTAGATTCATGGTATCTGATTGGTAGAAACTAGTTTTAAGTAATATGAGTCAGGTAAAGGCCCATACCCTTAGTTCTTATCAATATGGTAGAGATTAGGTACATTCTAGTTTTAGTTAAAGAATTCTTACTAACTTGTATTCTTTTTGTAGACTGGCTACCTGCACAAACGAAGCTCCGACAACACCAAGTGGCAGCTTCGGTGGTTCATCCTCTATCAGGTAAGACCCTACGTTTTTATTTGAAACCTTTTATCATTCAGGGCCCGACCACACGTACCACAACCACGCCACAACGATAGAACGTGTACGGTTGTCTATTCATACTGTCAGATTTTACCGTCAGAATGGCAACCACATCGTAACCACTAGCGAGGCCGCGCACATCGCATTTACTTACTAGCGACAACGGAACTGCAAGAAGTTGCAGCGACACTCATAATAAACCTTTATTGTTCCCACTGCTGGGACAAATGCCCCCTCTCGGTGAGCGGGAGTGGGATGTAATCTACCACGCGGGCCCAGTGCGGGTTGGTAGATGTCATATGTCTTCGGACTTTTGGTTCTAGAACATACCATTGCCTCAAAATGTTTGCCCTTTACCGTTTTGAGAGTAATGGCGATGAAATTATTTACACAAAATAAAGCGCCTGCCTGCAGCCTGGATTCGAACCCATGACTATCTGGGCCGATACATACCTTCCTATATGTATAAGTAAACAGAAGACTGATGACAACATTACAAACTATATAGATATATTCAAGAAAAGCAATCACAAGCGAAAGCCATATTTTTATAGCCAATTTCACCGATAGGCACCCACGGTACCTTACGTAGTATATGTATAAGTCATAAGTCTGGTTGCTGCGCTCAAAAGCACTACATACTAAAGCTAGAGATACCTCAGTACCTACTTAAGGAGACATTGACCTTTCAGTCACAGCAAAAATGCAGCAGAAATCGAAATGACCTAACTTTAGAAAGTTCATCGGATATTAGAGTGTTACATAAACCAATTTATTTATTAATTTTGTGCTTGTGTTCAGTAGTTTTTACACGCTTTATATTAGCTTCACTTGTATGTTTGTATATTTGTATGTTTGTTTGTAACCGACTCTTTATAGCGCGATTTTGACCCACTTTAAACGACCAGATTTCATTCAAACTTTGCACACCTGTCAAGGACCGATGACAATGCAATAATTTCATAAATTTGTTCAATTATCCTTGCCAGGGTTACCAGGACAGCAAAAAAACTGTCACAAACTACGCTGACATACGTCTCAAAATTCGAAACACCCTGAAAAATAGAAAATAAATAATAGTTTTAAAATAAATAATAGTTTAAAAAAACTAAAAAACACGCTTCCATGGAAACCCAAACTAAAAAGTACAAAATAATGGAAAAAAAGCGTGGGGTGCTTTTAAGGTATTTTTTTATTGATATCAGGCACCCCACGCTTTTTTTCCATTATTTTGTACTTTTTAGTTTGGGTTTCCATGGAAGCGTGTTTTTTAGTTTTTTTAAACTATTATTTATTTTCTATTTTTTAGGGTATTTCGAATTTTGAGACGTATGTCAGCGTAGTTTGTGACAGTTTTTTTGCAGTCCTGGTAACCCTGGCAAGGATAATGGCACAAATTTATGAAATTATTGCATTGTCATCAGTCCTTGACAGGTGTGCAAAGTTTGAATGAAATCTGGTCGTTTAAAGTGGGTCAAAATCGCACTATAAGGAGTCGGTTACAAACAAACATACAAATATACAAACATACAAATATACAAACATACAAATATACAAACATACAAGTGAAGCTAATATAAAGCGTGTAAAAACTAAAACACGCTTGCTTTTTAAGGTATTTTTTTATTGATATCAGGCACCCCACGCTTTTTTTTCCTTTATTTTGTACTTTTTAGTTTGGTTTTCAATGGAAGCGTGTTTTTTATTTTTTTAAAACTATTATTTATTTTAATTTAATTTACGATTTAACTTTCCAATTTTATTTTATTGATTTATTTCATGGACATGGACCGCCAAAAGGCTTATTTTTTTTTTGTGTGTGCACCCGTGTTCCTTCAGTTGTCTGTCTGTGCCAGGGCCACGGTAACTCTTTCGGACAAATACTGCGACCCTGGCAGGCACTGGTCCTAGTGGACCCCTTAAATTTTACTGACATCTCTTTGAGGCGCGCGTGGACAAAGTTACATGCAGGTACAAATACAAGAGTGCGCTTCCAATTATAGGAGACCAGATCATCGTCATCTGCTTAGCCTTTTTCCAACTATACTGGGGTCGGCTTCCAGTGTTATCGGATGCAGCTGAATATTATTATTTAAATTATAGGAAACCACACGATAAGAAAGAAAGAAAGAAAATACGTTTATTTGCGGCAAACATGACGTACAGAAAGACCAAAACCATACAGAAATAAAAAAATAAGGGGTGGGAAAATATGCGTCACATCCACGCAAAACGGCCATCACTCAGCATAATGCTGTGACCCTATGCGAGACAGAGCCCAAGCGCTGGTACAGTTAGTTCTGCAGAATAATTTCTAACCTTAACCCGACCGAAGGCGAGGCGTGGGCAAAAGCGGGTATAATAAACAGTTGAACGTATTATTTTTTTGCAAACGTTACATTATTCTTGGCAAACTTTGTAACTTCTTAGATTCTTTTTAATATTCTTGTCTTGTAACGGGATCAGAACATTTTAAAGAATGATGGCTAAAAGTAAGTTTGGGTCGGAGGCTTTTTGTATCCCCGCCCGTGGCAACCATGTTGATTGTTCGATACTAAATTTCTATGAAGTTGTAGGTACTTCTTTTGTCGCGATAGATCGAACATATTTATTGAAATTCAGCTGCATCACACAATTGAAGGCTGAAGAAGACTATTTTCTAAGCGTTAAATACTTGGAAACCTTCATAAAATAAATAAATTCAATTTAACTTGTATGTAATAAATAAATAAATTGAAGTGTTTGTTTGTTATGTCAAATTAACAGCTTTTAACTAAGTGCATGTGAAAGTATACAAACCACAACACTGTAATTATAACAAAATATTTTTATAATTTAAAAAAAAAAGCTTGTATCCTGCATTGTCCAATTTCAACCCGATAGATTCAGTCGATGTAGGTGAAATAACATAAATAATATTGATTGCAAAATTCTGGGACATACTCGTAGTCAATTATTTTTTTTTGTAGGTGGGAAATTAT
The DNA here is from genome assembly GCA_947507805.1 of Aporophyla nigra. Taxonomy (NCBI): domain Eukaryota; kingdom Metazoa; phylum Arthropoda; class Insecta; order Lepidoptera; family Noctuidae; genus Aporophyla; species Aporophyla nigra. The sequence goes on along the minus strand of OX382308.1, from coordinate 21,682,188 downwards.
CTAATGGCGTCTCCCGCTCTGAGAGAGACGGTATCTCTTTCGAACAATCACGCGACCCTGGCAGGAACGCGCCCTTATATGGGATTACAACTTAACTGGCGAAATGTGAGTGTACTATAGGACCTGCATTACCCTTCGGGGTACTCAGGCGTGATGATCAGCACCCTAATTGCGAAACGCACTATCTATCAGAATCTGAATCGGATTGAAGATTATTTCTAAACTATTGCGTCACTTGTTCGAATAAATTGTCGGCTCAGCAACGTAAATAACGTAATGAATGTTGTTTAACTATCAAAATGAAACCAATTCCTACTAATAGCAAGTTACGCAATTACCCCTCAGTTTTCTTTAGTAATTAGGCATATACAGGGTGTCCCAAAAATCAACGTCAAGCCGAAAACGGTTGATAGGCCAGATGGTGACAGTTATCAGAAAAATAATTTAAAAAATCTAAGTTAAGTACTTTTCAAATTATTGACATTAAAAAAAAATTGTGAGTGATGTAACCCTGAATAACCCTTCTGTAAACTACAGTCCAAAATTAAAACACAACTACCTCAGTTTTAAAGAAAACATCACGTTTTTGCTCCACCATGTACTAAAAATTATTACATCGCCCAACTTTACCTGACTGTACTGAAAAAAAAAATGCTTAACTTAGATTTTTTTTATTATTTTTCTGATAACTGTCACCACCTGGCCTATCAACCGTTTTCGGCTTGACGTTGATTTTTGGGACACCCTTGTATTTAGTAAACACTTAGTTTATGTAATAAAGTCAAACAGTATTAAAGGCTTATTTTATTATGTTACTAGCTTTTTCCAGCGGTTTCACCCGCATATTATACTTTCAAACCTTCCTCTCGAATCACTCTGTCTATTGATGAAAAGCGCAATAAAATCCATTGTGTAGGTTAAAAGATCTAAGCGTAGAGACGCGGGAAGCCACTTTGTTTTATAATACTATGTAAAGAAGATTCTTAGGTACGTAGGAAGATAGATATGAGTTATCACTCCAGGAATACTGTTTGAAGAGCGATTTACGCCCAAGAGCTGTAAGTGGATTATACAAGCTCCTAATACCGTTACGGAGTACTTAACTCCTCCAGCTCCCGAGAGGAATGGAGGGATTACAGATTATACGGCACACGACACAATCGGAGTGCATTCGAGCGAAGGGGACCAAGGAGAATGGGGACCAAGGGGGAAGGGGGCTTGGGGACATTTGTTAAACATGTCCAACGGTTTCCGATCTATTGGGCGATATTGTAAGATGGATTGTAGGGGAACTGAACAGAATAAATGATTGATTTTGATAGAGAATTGTTGATTTATGATTTAGGTTGATGCGTGACTGACTGGCCCGCTGCTCCGTTTACGTGAACCATAGTGGATATTAAAACCTGGCTAACTGCGCATTGGGTTTTCAACTCTCGGCGTTGAACCGAGGATCGAAAATCCAACAAAGTACATCCCAGCTGTGCGCTGAAAAAACACACTGTTCGTTTTTCCAAGTCTCAGCGCTAAGAAGTGCGATGAAAAACCCAGTGCGGAAACCAGCATGTCCTCGAACCGAAAATTTGAGGAAATGTGACATCGGGCCCACTCCCTCTCACAAGAGGAGACCTGTATCCCAGCAGTGGGAAATATTATTATTATACTAATTCTATCTGTCTGTCTGTCACTTTTTCACCCCTAAACCACGGAGCCGATCATTATGTTTGCCAGGTACTTTGAGAAGAACATAGGGTACATTTAATGGTGGATAATTAAAATATCATGAAAGGTTTAGCCAGCGGCTTCGCCCGCGTGGAACTCGGAAATCATCCGCTGGGAACGTACTACTGAGATAAAAGTACCCTCTGTGTTAATCCAGGTTATAAAACTATCTGTTTGCCAAATTTCATCCAGGAAATACGTGCAGTAGTTTTTGCGTGAAAGAGTAACACATACATTCTCACAAACTGTCACATTTATAATATTAGAAGGTTATACAATAGACGCAGACAGTTTCTGTCTTATTACAAAAAGTCAAAGTAAGCCCTTCTTGACAGGCAGGTTAAATGAAACTTTGCTAAGCCAGTTGATTTGTTGAAATCCTTTCTTTCTCTCAGCCTATCCCTAGGGGAGAAGTCAAAGGTAAATTCCACTTATAGAATTTCCCTCAGTTGTCATCTAAGTATACGTTCATACAATACCTACATGATATCTTACAAAAAAAAAATATGTTAAAGTCTCTGTTTAAAATGTCAAAATAACAGCTTTTCACAAAATGCACATGAAAGTATGTACGTCACTAAAACAAATGTTAACATGACACTTAAACAATGTTAACGTCTGCCTGTTTGTTCCGGCTAATCTCCGAAACGGTTGGTGCTCCATTTAAAGTACTGGTATCAGCTACATCCTGTTTCACTGGAAACCGTCCCCAACATAGTTGGGAAAACGCTAGGCAGATTATTAACATGTTTGTAGCAAAGAAAGGCTAATTTTTGGTAGTGTACGTGAGAACTAAGAGCCATAGTAAGAACGCATTAAAGTTAAAGTAGCCCTCAACATTAAAATATTTATAAAAAAAAAAACTTTCTGAACTAAACTTTGAATGGGATTTTTTTTTATTAGTGTAGATACCTCCTGGGTGACGTGCTTATAGCAGAATACCAATTCTCCTAATTAAAACGTTTAAAAATGTAGTCGAAATCTCATCTCTGCGACAGTCGATGTCAAAAATTTGCCAAAAATTTAGGAAACTTTAAAAATGTATTACATCTTTTGTGATTTGCAGGTCAGCTGTATGTTGATTAATTCAAGAGCTTAAAAAGTATGGCTTCACAAAATTTTAATAATTAAAATTATCAATAGGTACAACCCTCTAAGTTCATTTAATCCGATTGACTCTTTCGTAAAATATATATATTAGGTACACAATTGCAAGACACAATTCATTTCTTTCTTCCCGGGTTACAGTGGACCCTTTAAAATAAAATAAATGCGCATTTAGGTACGCTGAGGTAGGTAGTAAAACGAGAAAATAAGTACTCAACTAAGTACTCAAAATGAGAAAATAAGACGGCTTAGGTTCAATCTTTAATATGAACCTGACTACGTCACTTACAAAAGGTTGCAAGAAGTTATTCATAGTGTCAACCTTTCTTAGAAACATGTAACGATAGGCCTTAAAATTTCACCCTCCAAGAAGCAATATCTCTGCCAGAAAATACCGTGAAACTCGAACGTAAAGACAACGCATTCCGACGCACATAAGCCTGAAAGCGAAATAAGCGTGTCGTACATTTTATCGCTAACTTCAAACGTAAAGGAAATCCCCGCGAGAAAACATTCCACGGGAAATGGAACGTGCATAATGCCGGAAACGGGACGGGACGGTGCCGGTACGGGGAGCGTGACTATTGGTGCGGGGGGAGGGCGACTATTGGTATCGTGTAGTGGAAAGTTTTTAAATGAACATATGCATGTTTTATTGGTTTTAGCCGCGGAAAGTGTGGCCTGGAAAGATAAGAGAGATACTACCTTTACTGTCTCCTGTTCTTACGAGAGATACCTACCTATACGGGAGTAGCTAATTGCAATAATCGAAAACCTTTTAAGGTGTCACCAACCCGATGTATAGTTTTATTTACTTCATACTCATAAGCAAAGAAAACGTCAAGAATCCTGTGTAGGAGGCACATCATAGTAGTTACGTTGTAAAATTAATAGCATTTTAATCTTAGTTGCTCCATACAATTAATTTCGCGTATCTTGTCAAAGTTTTGGATTGTCAGGGTTGATGTAGATACTATAGAAATGTTTATTTATAATGATGGGTACGAAAAATTTACAGTTATTTCAACTACGCCTTCATTTTTAGATCTATATTCATTCTTAGCATATCAGTAAGAAACAATGATCTAGATAGTTTTATAAGATGAAATATTGGTGGTCAACTGTTCACTGTCGATGTAATGGCGATTACTTTCTTCTCCCAGATATATTTATATATCTGTATACTTTTTGATCGTAGTCAATTGATACTCATTAATTTATGATTGACAATATGCCATACGTGATACTGTAGAATGTACTGGATTCAATAATTTAATCATAATAAACCTTTACATTTCACCTAAATTATTCTCAAATAAAGATTCTGATTCTGAAAATATTGCTTTCTAATTTTATTTATTTAGTAGCATCATGTGGCCCAAATAAAAGTTTTACCCATACGCATACCCAACATTAACATTCTTATAGAGAACAACCCTAAAGTAAGGGTAGGTTTTTATTCGCGCGAGTGACGTCACGACCCGTCGTATGATAGAAACGATACACAAATCAAATTCACGAACATCTTCACAATACAAAAATCAAACAGTAAATTGTCGATGGTTTCTATAAAACTGGGATGCGTTCGACATCCAGCTATTTTCTATTCCATGAAATACATATTCCTAAAAATAATGATCTACGTGTTGTTGTCAAATATTTGCAGGAGTATGCTTTTTGACAGGCTCTGTGATAAGACAACGGTGCGGTTTAAAAAAAGAAGTAGAGACAAAAATTAATAAGAATAAACATAAATGGCTTGGACATGTTGAGAGGATGAATGAAAGACGATGTTAGTGGAAACGCCCTAGGAGGACGTATAGTGACCTGATTGGTGAGGTTCTTCAAAAAAGTGAGAAGTGTGTAGTACTTGCAACCGGCGTGCGAGTATGATCAGATGTATGAACGGAAACGAGGCAAAAGGAGTATGTAAGGATCGTAGGAGGTTGCAGGTTGTTTCTTTAGTTTCTGCCTCCTCCTATGGGAGTATGGGAGTAAGGCATGACTTTATCTATGTATGCTTTTTGTTTTATATTTAGTATTTTATTATGTTAGTAGGTTTGTACAAACACTTGTACACGGCAATAATATTATAAACTAACTGACTCTGAGCAGAAATCCCGTAACCAACTCGTCGCGTATTTCCATTCTGTACAAGGCCAAAACGCAACCATAGGAATCTGCTCGCGTATATTTTGTAATGCATTTTTTAAACTTGTGATTACAAAGTATACACGAATTTTGCGTACTACTTGTATATAGTCTGTAACGTAGACGCGCACGTGCATCATTCCAATTTATACAAGGCCAGAATGCCACCATAGGAATTTGGTAGGACTTCTGATTGCCGGGCTTCGATTTAAGGGGTGTTACGGGAGGAGGGGGGTGTAGAGCCTGTCCTGTGAAGGAAAAGTTTCGAACCCCCCCCCCCCATTTTTGAGAAATATGTTTGATTATATTCTGTGGGGTTGACGAATAAAATGAAGGGGAAGTAGCAACGCTCGACAGGACACTTCGCTGACAGGGCTCGTCAATAGAATCAAGGCGTTTCCATAGGAGGTCACAGTTTTACCTTAACTTAACCTCCCCAAACCATGCCGTTTCTGGCACTCGCCGGCCGCTACCGCGGCACCGCTCGCTTCACTCGCTCGGCTCGTGCGTAGGAGGTCACAGTTTTAACCTAACCTAACCTAAACTCCCCAAACCATGTCGTTTCTGACACTCGTCGGCCGCTTATTTATTTATTTATTTATTTATTTATTATCGTCTATACCTACAGGTTTAGTTTGCATGCGGAGTAGCACTGTATATTATGGAACAATTTAGTTACTTTGGCCACTACAAAGTATACACGAGTATTTGCGTACTACTCTTGTATAGATTGGAAGACCTTGATTAAAAAGTGATTTCCAATCTATACGCGACTAGTTTCACACCCTTGCGTTCTAGCCTTGTACAGATTGGAAATACGCCAACTCGTCTCTTTAAAATTCAAGACATAATCTTCAGATCATGTGCACCTGAAAAATGTTAATACGTACTACGCTGAATAATGAAAAGACCCCCCATCAGGCGCGGTCCGAGGGGGGGGTCCTAGGGGTCATGACCCCCCCCAAAGACAGTCATGCTGTCGAAACCCTGAACGATTTGCCTGTCTTACTTGGGCCACGGAGACTCCGATGAAATTTGCAAAAAGATTATAACCCGGGACATCATTCTGATCAGTAGCGCTTGCGACTACTAGACCAAAGAGGATTTACCTTCCTAAAAATATTCTTCAGTACTCATGGTGACCCCCCCAAAATGTTAGGCTGCGACCGCGCCTCCCCCCATCCAGGCACGCAGTTTGCAAAAGGGTGTCACATTCTCACACAACATTGACGATAATAGGTGCTCCTTTGCATACAAGTACATTATACTATGTGAATTTGTTGACATATTATTAAACAGGCAATTACTTAACTGATTGGAATCCTTTTACAGTTAATAGCACAAAATGAAAAGCACACAGCGCCAGCCCATCCAATTAAGAGGCTTTGTGCTGTGTGAGAGCAAATTAAAAGTAAATGTTTTATGAAATTCAGTCGGTTTAGTGACGCAGATAGATAAATAAAGAGTATAAGTAATAACAATTTCACGGGTTGATCGAAGGTTAAGCTACCTTTGACGCGGTCGGTCCGTGGATGGGTGATAATCCATTACATATCGAGACCCTTTCGCGCCTCTAAAAGCTCGTTAATCCGTTGGTCTCGATTGTCTTTTGTAGATCTTTGACAGTAGTTACGAGTTGGGTAGTAAAAGCCCAAAAGTCTGACAACCAGTATTACCAAGGGGTATCGTGTCACTCAGCAATTGGGTTGTGTTCAGACAGGCAGTCACTCCATGTAAAATAGTGATGTTCAACTGCATCCAGCCAGACTGGAAGGCGACTCCAACGTAGTAAGAAAAAGACTAGGTAAATAGCCGCATCTTCGTCATCAGCACTATGATAAAAATCAAAAATAGATATCGCTGTCGACTGGATAAGTTTACAAGAGGCGGCGTTAACACGTTGTATGGCAATGCTTAGCCATTGGTCAAGGTAAAAATCAGCCCTTGGGTGTCAACGAGCCATCCGTTTCGAGATTTCCTTAAATAAATTTACTCTTTTATTAGATCTAGAACATACACGTAAAATCGCGCCTGTATTCGATGTAGTCGTAGGCACGGGGCTCTCTTTCGCCTTTTACAACTAACCGGATCTAGACTCTGAGCTGAAATTTCGAATGGACTCAGAACCGCAGCAGTCATCCACTAGACCAACGCCTATCATAAGCCCGGTTTTCCTTCAATCATTAATAGAAAAATTTGTACCCAGAACATGCTGTTCTACTATGAGTCGGAGAACAACACGCGTCCGACAGGCGTGCTCATGTTGGAGGGCTCGTACTGTGAGCGACTCAGCAAGTCACCCATGGAGAGGAACGCTTCGGTAAGTCATATAGACGTACTAGTGAAGGTGAACAACACACGCCCGACAGGCGTGCTCATGCTGGAGGGCTCGTACTGTGAGCGACTCAGCAAGTCACCCATGGAGAGGAACGCTTCGGTAAGTTATATAGACGTACTATTGAAGGTGAACAACACATGCCCGACAGGCGTGCTCATGTTGGAGGGCTCGTAATGCGAGCGACTCAGCAAGTCACCCATGGAGAGGAACGCTTCGGTAAGTCATATAGACGTACTATTGAAGGTGAACAACACACGCCCGACAGGCGTGCTCATGCTGGAGGGCTCGTACTGTGAGCGACTCAGCAAGTCACCCATGGAGAGGAACGCTTCGGTAAGTCATATAGACGTACTATTGAAGGTGAACAACACACGCCCGACAGGCGTGCTCATGCTGGAAGGCTCGTACTGTGAGCGACTCAGCAAGTCACCCATGGGGAGGAACGCTTCGGCAAGTCATATAGACGTACTATTGAAGGTGAACAACACACGCCCGACAGGCGTGCTCATGCTAGAGGGCTCGTACTGTGAGCGACTCAGCAAGTCACTCATGGAGAGAAATGATTCGGTAAGTCGTATAGACGTACTATAGATGGCGAACAGCACACGTCTGACAGACGTGCTCATGCTGGAAGGCTGGTAATGCGAGCGACTCAGCAAGTCACCCATGGAGAGGAACGCTTCGGTAAGTCATATAGACGTACTATTAAAGGTGAACAACACACGCCCGACAGGCGTGCTCATGCTGGAGGGCTCGTACTGTGAGCGACTCAGCAAGTCACCCATGGAGAGGACCGCTTCAGTAAGTCATATAAACGTACTATTGAAGGCGAACAACAAACGCCCGACAGGCGTGCTCATGCTGGAGGGCTCGTACTGTGAGCGACTCAGCAAGTCACCCATGGAGAGAAATGATTCGGTAAGTCGTATAGACGTACTATAGACGATGAACAGCACACATCTGACAGACGTGCTCATGCTGGAAGGCTCGTAATGCGAGCGACTCAGCAAGTCACCCATGGAGAGGAACGCTTCGGTAAGTCATATAGACGTAATATTGAAGGTGAACAACACACGCCCGACAGGCGTGCTCATGCTAGAGGGCTCGTACTGCGAGCGACTCAGCAAGTCAGCCATGGAGAGGAACGCTCCACACAACAGTAAAACTTTCTAGAGCTGGTGTCTCTACACATGCTTCGGGTGCTGGATAATTAAGAGAGAAAAGAAGCCATGAAGTTTCCGTAGATTCTCCAATGAATGAGATGAAATTACCAAGCTTGACCTGAATTAGATATTTGCCTTAAGCAAACTACAAGAGAAAATCGGACGCTGGTAGATGAAACTATGCACGTGTATACAGCGTGTAACGGAAGGGGGGTATCGACCCTGAAGGAGGTTAATGTGCTCATGAAACTCAACAACTTTCCCCAAAGAACATAGGTCGAAATATGAAAAAAAAATTTGGCCCTCCCATAGTAAATCAATCAGCTGGTAGTCAGTTTTGTAAGGGAGGGCCAAATTTTTTTTTTTCATATTTCGACCTATGTTCTTTGGGGAAAGTTGTTGAGTTTCATGAGCCCATTCACCTCCTTCAGGGTTGATACCCCTCTTCCGTTACACGCTGTATAATCAGCCTATAATGTTCCCACGGCTTGGACACAAACCTCCTCTTTTCGAGTAGGAGTGCGCTGCCATCTACCACGTGGGCGCAGTGCGGGTTGGTAGATGTCGTTTCTAGGGAATGCGTTTTCCTCACGATGTTTTAGATGAAACTGTATGCTGGGTGTTAATCAAGCAATATACATTTGTCAACTACCACGCCTTCTGTGCTAAAAGAAAGAAAGAAAGAAAGAAAAATATTTTATTTGTGACACGCACAGGACATAAAAAACATTAAAAAGAACAAAGAAATTAAGAACGCAAAACAAGACAAGACAAGACAAGACTGCAAAATGAGGAATGCCTGTTGTTTGTTTACTTATGTTTATGCCTACACCATTTAGAAATCCCCAAAACAAGTGAGCTTTTTAAACGTTTTAATAACAATGACTTCTGTCGAAAAAGTGCTTTATTTGTTTATAACCTGGCTTATTTATCATGTACTGGATTCATTGGTCTACTGGTCGCGAGCGCTACTACTGAGGCACTGACGGGTTCAATTCCCGGGACAGGTAAGGTGATATTGGGTTTTTCTATTGGGATTTCTCATTAGCAGTCCGGAGTCTTAGTTTGTGTCCGGTTGATGGCAATAGGCTCGCTCACTATTACATGCGACTTAAACATAACTGGCGAAATGTATGCGTACTAAAAGTTCACCTATCTGGTTTGACTGGCCTGTTAGTCTAGTGGTTAGTAACCCTGACTGCTAAAACTGAGGTCGTGGGTTCGATTCCCACCCAGGACAAATCATTTGTTCTTTGTCTGGGTGTAATTTATCTATAATATGTATGTATTTAGAAATATATAAGTATGTTTATCAGTTGTCTGGTTACCATAGTACAGGCTCTGCCTAGTTTGGGATCAGATAACGTTGTGTTGGTTGTCCTAAGATATTATTATTATTATTATCTATGCCCAATCTTTCGGGGAAGAACGGCGTGCTGTTATGTTAATTAATCATGTAATATTTGTTACCAGTTCTGCTTCATCATCTCATACCGTCGGGAGAGCCAGCGGCAGTACGAGCTGCGTGCTGCCTCCGAGATGGACTGCATCCACTGGGTCGACTCCATACGTGAAGCCAGGTATTGTGAATTTTGTTTATTCTAGAACGATTATTTTCAGCTAAAGAGTGGAGCTTGCACGAACGCGCGCAGTAAACGTCACATAAATTTAAACGATTTTAAAATTGAATAAACTTGTTTCGCACGTAATATAAACTTGTTTTACGACTTTATTCGTATCTATGGATGACACTAATGTGTTAGTCGTATAAAGTTAAACAGAATGCTATATTTTAGATGGCAGTGTTTTGATTAAAACATCGTTCGAATTTCAGCCGTGTCCTATCTATTTATATGGTGGAAAGTTAGATACCGCTAAAAAAGAAATGGCATAATTGCATGGGAAATCACGTAGAAGTATTTCAGGATAACTTTTACACTTTCAGTACCTGCTACTTGTAGACAGGCCTACACCTTCCTCCCATACCTATTAACACTGTAATTTGAAACCACAAAAACCAATTATTATTAAAAGAGTAATCGTGCAGTTTCTTGCCGGCTCTTCTCCATAGAAATCAACTATTTGGAACCGTGCACCTAGCTTCTGACGTTTCAGTGCCCATGTAGGTTTATGTGAAGTGAAAATATTTTGATTTGATTTTGTTTTTTTTTTTGGTTGGTAAGTCATCATAATGATGTCGATACGACTTCCACTGACTAAAAACTACCCGTGTTCTTTCGAACGAATCCGGGACCCTCGTAGGGTGATTTAGACTCTCATAATAATATCCGCATGTCAGTATTTAGTTGTTATTACCTCACTATACAAGGCAAAAGCCTCTTCTTTGACAGAGAAGACATGAGTAGTGTAGCAATTTTAGCTCTAACTTTTTTAGTCCTATGGGGTAATGGCGTAACACATGAACGATTGCAATACTTTTCATTTTGACAATTGGACAACATTAATTGCGTTATTTACGTTATCGACTTATCGACGATTATTTCAAACATGGTTAGGTATTTTATGTAAAATCCTTCTGATAGTAAAATAAAGTAGTTATGTGTTTTGTAGCTGGCCATTGGATTGTTGCTTTCCGCACAATAAAGAAAACGTTTATCTAAACCTAGGCCAAACCAGGGCTATATAGGCATAAAATTTAAAGACATTGCCTAAGTAAATATTGAACGCTCTGTACGCAACCGTGGCACGCCATCCCATCGTTTGTGACATCCATGATAATCAACCCGTCATATGCGGCCTTGGAGTGAAAAGAATTGATTTTAAGTATTTTAGTACGTTTTGTCATGACATGTGTACTACTTTTACCATGTGTGGCTGCCCGCGTCGGGTCGAGCATCAAAATAGCTTTTATGCGTGATAATACTTATTTGTATGCTCTGTCTCGAAAGTATCTGATTTAATTGTAAACAAACACTGTTCTGCGGGGTATAGTAAAATGGATGCAATGGCGGGCAATGGATTTCATTTTGACAGTTCAGCAGTATTCATTGCGTTATACACGTTGTGAGCAGAAAAGTTTTTCTAATATATGAAGCGATGGACTAGCAGACTAGCTATATCCTTCAAACTGATTAAGATTGTGATTGAAAGTGAGTATGGTACGTAATCAGGGTGCTGGTTAGGTTAGCTTAGCACAGCTACACTTAAGGGAATTAGTAATTGGTACCTACATATATTTACTAAGTTTCGACTTTATATCTCATCACATCACTTTTCCAATGATTATTGTTTGAATAACAGTATTAAATTGTAACTGAATTATTATCGACGAAAATGTAGGTTATAAAAATAATCTCAGTTGTTAAATGAAAATCATCTAAAGTGATTTAAAATTCAAACTTCGGGTTCAAATATTCGAATAATCAAATGAGACCACTCAATTTGAAAGTAGTGTTTTATTCACTTGTTTACATTTTAATCAGAGTCTTTGGAACAGACTATACTTACGTACCTAATGCTTTTTGGGCACTTCCTAACAGACTAATACTTTACTACGGTATGAGCTCGGTAGTTGGTGTCATAGGACGGAAGAAGTTTATTTATTAATTATAAGATTTAATAAAAAAATATTAAATTAACATGCACAAATAAAAAAAAATACTGAGCAAGGGCGAACATAATGCCTGACGCATAGGGTGATGAAGAGCCCAAATGTAAGATGCAATGATGTTCCATGTGCTTTTCGAGAAAATCATGTCTACCATACATGCAGAGTGGCACAAACATACCTAATTCTTAATTTTTAGGGTTCCGCACCTTAAAAGGAAAAAGCGGAACCCTTATAGGATCACTTTGTTGTCCGTCCGTCCGTCCGTCCGTCTGTCAAGACCCTTTTTCTCAGGAACGCGTGGAGGTATCAAGCTGAAATTCATATCCAAGACTTAAGTCTACTGTCTCTTGGAGCTGTGAAAAAATCAAACTTCTAAGCTAACGCAATCAAAAGATATAGCCGTTTATGCCGCAAATTTCCGCAAATTTTCGAAACTCGCAAGGGAATCAAAACCTAAAGGGTACTTCCAGTCGATCTAGAATTTTGAAATTTGGTACGAAGCAACGTCTTATAGCACAGATAAAGGAAAAATTGCGAAAACCGTAAATTTTTAGTTTCATCATATAATAAAAAATAAAATAAAATTTTAAACTTTATACCTACAGGTTTGTACGGAACCCTCGGTGCGCGAGTCCGACTCGCACTTGGCTGGTTTTTTAAATAACCACCTGCAAATTTCTAGGCAGAGGACCTGGAAATTTGTAGTTGGTTATTTAAAAAAAACTTTTCTATGAAACGGCAGATTTTTTTTTAATAACCCACTAATAGTGTCCACGCAATGGTTTCATTATTATCTGACAGGGTTGCAGATTTGTACGAAAGAGTTACCGTGACCCTGGCACATGGGCAACTGAAGGAACACGGGTGGGTTTTAGTCAGTAAAAGTCTGACATGCCCTTCCGTAGAGCGGGAGATGTTATTTGATGATTTCCCACCCATGAAAAGAAGGTTTCATAGTCATGTACTGAATCCCTGTTATCAAAATATGCATCGATGTCCCTGCCACCTTGGGTGGGGTAATAGCCACCTAGAAAAATAAAATAAATAACCTGGGTGTAAGAATACTACTTGTGTACAAATTCAATTATACCGGAAAGCACGTTTTCTTCAAGATTCTAATGGAAAACACGTGTAATTTCCATCAAAACCATCCAATTTAGACTTTGAATACGCGAAACATTCATTCAGTAACAACTCCATTATAAGTAAAATTCAATTGAAAGTTGAAAACACGGCTCTTCAAACATTACTGCCGGTAACCATGGAAACCATAGGATTAGGGTCACAGTGACCCTGACCTACTACTCCCCGGGGACCGCGGCACCTGAGGGGTTAAAATTTATTTTTAAATTACCTGCTACATTTTATTAAGGCGCCTTTTGTACCCGGTAAGCGCATTGTAGGGTGATTAAGGCAACAGGCAGCATTGTCTGGCTTAGCTGTATGATTGCAGGGAAGATTTTCAGGGTCTAGTCTACTTATTATTATTATTTATTTTATTTTATTTGACAATATTGGTCCATTGGTTAGTTAAGACTATCAACTAAGGGTTAGTATTTATTAATTAGAATAATACAATATTTATATTTACACCTGCCGCACGAGCAACCAGACAAAGTAGCTCAATATTAGTGCATCGTTTTGTTCGGCTAGGATTTTCAAGATCTGCCGGCCGTGGTCGAGTCGATGGTCGGCAGCGAGGGGTCCTGGGACGCGGTGGTATCCTTCTGCGAAACAGTCATGTCGCAGAAGAAGGCTGCGGAAAGGGAGCGGGAGATATCTTTCGCGCACCCAGCCCGCAGCAGGCGCACCGGGCGTCGGCGGAGGGCGGATAACGCCCTCTTCCAGCCCCCCTAAATGGGTCCAGGGGTGACGGATCTGGGGACATCCGTCACCCCCTATTCCTTAGGACCCGAGATGGAGGCGCGTAATGTTCCACGCGCGCCTCTCTGTGATGTATGGGGGGGAGTTTAACACCTCACTCCCCCCCAACGTGAGGAGGCCCGCAAAGGCGGGCCGGCACCAGTCGGGGATCGCGGAAGACATATTGGTTCCCGTGGTCCCCGATGTAGGTGTGGGACGGAACACCGGGGTGGTTTTAGTCAGTAAGAGTCTGACAGACCACTCCGCCCACCCCAGGGCGGAGGACATCCATGAGGATTTCAACCTCGTGATCAAAAAAAAAAAAAAAAAAAGGGTTTTCAAGATAATGTTGCTGCCAGCCCTCATTCTGCTTAATAAGGATGCGTTATATTGCGTGTTTCTGTGGCCATGAGACAACCACATTGTTCAAGCGGCTTTATTCGATTCCTATCTTCTATTTTTAGGGTTCCGTTGCCAAATGGCGAAAAACGGAACCCTTACAGATTCGTCATGTCTGTCTCTCCGTCTGTCTGTCTATCTGTCTGTCTGTCTGTCTGTCCGTCCGTATGTCACAGCCACTTTTTTCCGAAACTATAAGAGCTATGTTGAAACTTGGTAAGTAGATGTATTCTGTGAACCGCATTAAGATTTTTACACAAAAATAGAAAAAAAACAATAAATTTTGGGGTTCCCCATACTTAATAAATAAATATCTTAGGACAACCAACACACCGTTATCTGATCCCAAACTAGGCAGAGCCTGTACTATGGTAACCAGACAACTGATAAACATACTTATATATTTCTAAATACATACATATTATAGATAAATTACACCCAGACACAGAACAAATGATCGTGCTCATCACACAAAGATTTGTCCTGGGTGGAAATCGAACCCACGACCTCAGTCTCAGCAGTCAGGGTCACTAACCACTAGACTAACAGGCTTAGAACTGATACTCAAAAAAAAAAATTTCATCCAACCTATACTTACGTGTGGGGTATCTATGGATAGGTCTTCAACAGTGATATGGAGGTTTCTAATATCATTTTTTTCTAAACTGAATGGGTTGCGCGAGAGACACTTCCAAAGTGGTAAAATGTCCCCCCCCCCCCCCGTAACTTCTAAAATAAGAGAATGATAAAACTAAAAAAAATATATGATGTACATTACCATGTTAACTTCCACCGAACATTGGGTTTGAACGAGATCTAGTAAGTAGTTTTTTTTTTAACACGTCATAATATCGTAAACCGCAATTTACCTTTCATTCAATCAACTCAAATATAAAAAAAAACCATTCAATTTCATAAACATAAACCTTATGCATAAACCGTGAATACCTACAGGTTTGTAC
This sequence comes from Aporophyla nigra, assembly GCA_947507805.1. Taxonomy (NCBI): domain Eukaryota; kingdom Metazoa; phylum Arthropoda; class Insecta; order Lepidoptera; family Noctuidae; genus Aporophyla; species Aporophyla nigra. The sequence continues at coordinate 21,666,912 of OX382308.1, read as the reverse complement.
GGAACCCTCGGTGCGCGAGTCCGACTCGCACTTGGCCGGTTTTTTTTATCGTATCTTTGATGCAAAATACGTGGCGAAGGCGATGGTGTTAGACGATGAGCGACGCGCCCTCTTAACAATTTTGCAGCTAGATTTTAGAGTTAGAGACCTACTGTCTTATCGTGAAAACTGGAAGGAGGACGCGTGGGCTCGCAGAAGATGGAGTGGAGGGAGGCTTTTGCCCAGGAGTGGGACAGTAGACGCAAACAAAAAAAAAATTGCACTCCGGGAGTGCCGGCAGAAGTGAAAACTTGATTATTAACGTTGAGCATGTTTGATATTTTGGAATGGTTAGGGAATAATTTGTTGTTCAATTTCCATATTTTAAGCACTTTATATTCACGAATTTTACGAATACACAACAATGTGATCACTACACAGACGGTCGAGCCATCAGCTGTCACCATCCATGGATGCGCGTGGCACGCTGTAACATAGACGAACATTCGCGCAAGCGCCCTGCGCCGCCTAAACGAAACAGTAGGTCCAGGCATACATTTTCGCCGCGCCGTAGAGAGGGGATAGCTGTCTACTCTCCATCCGTCCTACGCTTTTTCGATCAGGTCACGTGTCCTGACGCGAGTTTAAGATTTTATACCCATTACAGAAAAAGTGCTCAACGCCGCTAAAGAAGTTTTCACTTCAAAAATGCAAAGTGGTTTTGCGTTACGTATTTGTTATTATTTTTTGAACATGCTCATTTCTCACACAATTTAAAACCAAATATTAACACGACAATGACGAAGTGGCGTAAAATATAGGCTTTAATGAAAATATTACAAATCAAATCAAAATATTTTGCATACTTGATTCCTACGCAGAAGACCCGACAAGAAATTCCACAGTTACTCTTTTAAAAATGATTGGCTTTTACAATGGTTTCAAATTACAGTAGGATAGTGTCGCCCTGTCAACAAGTACCAGGTACTTACTAAAAATAGAAAATGGTCTACAAATCTACAGTCTACAAGGCATACAACGTTTTCACAAAGTATAAAAGATTCTACATAATTGATAGTATTTTATAAATAAAATTTAAAAACCTTTTTAAATCAAATGACATAATTGTCATGACAACCACTAATAAAGTCAATTAATGAGTTGATTATGTCCAAAGAAGTATGTACAAAAATATATATTTTTATCGGCATTTGGCAGCAGTTAATAGACATACAAAGTTCTGCCGTTAATAAGGGAAACCACATGTGCAGAAGGAATTATTGCCAAACTTCCTTGTCTTGAACGTAGTTATTTATTTTATAATTTTCTTTTTAGTTAGGGACACGTTTGATGTATGATTTGAACTTTCCATAACTAAGTTCAGTAACTGACTTTGGCAACTTGTTATAGAAGCGGATACTGTTTATGAGTGACATGCTAGTTTTAGTTAATACCAAATTAGGTATCACAATGGTGCCGATTCTGTTGTACACCGAACTAAACTAACTAAACTATCTCTTAAATTCCTTACTTTTGGCTAAGAGAATTTTAACGCTATTCTGCAAGAAAAAATCTCTAAATTTAAAAATTATTTTGACACGACTACAAACGAATTTGACAATCAACGTGGTTTTTTTTTCTTTTAGTTTCGCAACGTGGTACTTGTGTCCGCTATGCAATGAATTTTTTAGAGACGAAGGCGCGCGCAAGATGGCATCCTGGACATGTTTTATATGGAATTTTTCACTTTTTGTTTGAATAATTAAAAAAAATATTACCCACGTGTTGAGATTTATATGTTCCGGGATTTCATAAAGGGGGTCGAAAATTTCATTATTTTTGCGATAGGACACGCCATTTTCGAGATATTAGCAAAAGAAAAAATAAAAAATACAGCACTGTTTTTGCACGTGAAGGCGAGGCGCTTTGGTGTGAATTTTTGTTCATGACCACTAGTTTTATTCCACACCTTTTTAATCGCGATTAAAATTAGTCAGATTTAGTCAAAATAAATTATTATACTTAGTCTAAATTTTTGGTGAAAACCGGCAAACTCAGAATAGCAAAATTATAATTTTCACTAAACTAAAATAACTCAGTGCAATCTTAGTGCTGTCAAACTAAAATATAGTTAAGTTGTGTCACTTTAGTCTATTTCAGAATAGGAAATCGTCGTTTGACAGGAATAAACCAAATTTTAGTGATTTTTAGTTTAGTTTAGAGATTTTTGTACGACAGAATCGGCACCAATAGCTTCTTATTAAAAAAGACCTAAGTTTTTCGAACATACAAGATACTTTCTAAGATATAAAGCAAAATATAAACTACAACATGGCAGCATCAAATCTGCAACCGAACTAGATGAACATCCTGTATCTCGGCTACAGCGCCTTATCTCTTTAATAAATTACTCGATATTTTGCCAACATATTCTGTTAAAGCTAATAGAATATTTATTAACATACTCTGTTTAAAAAAAAAATGAGAGATTGATTAGTTGATTAGGTACACTTATAAATGAGTTGTTGTGTTGAGTGTAGACGGGAGTAAGTGGTTTATGTGTTAGTTTTGAGACTTTATTCATTCCGGAAATAGTAAGAGTAAAAAAAAAACCGGCCAAGTGCGAATCGGACTCGCGCACCGAGGGTTCCGTACAAACCTGCAGGTACTCACGGTTTATGCATAAGGTTTATGTTTATGAAATTAAATGTTTTTTTTTTAAATTTTTATATTTGAGTTGACTGAATGAAAGGTAAATTGTGGTTTACGATTTATGACGTATTAAAAAAAACTACTTACTAGATCTCGTTCAAACCAATTTTCGGTGGAAGTTTACATGGTAATGTACATCATACTATATTTTTTTTAGTTTTATCATTCCCTTATTTAAGAAGTTACGGGGCGGGGGGGGGGGGGGGGGACACATTTTACCACTTTGGAAGTGTCTCTCGCGCAAACTATTCAGTTTAGAAAAATAATGTTAGAAACCTCAATATCATTTTTGAAGACCGATCCATAGATACCCCACACGTATGGGTTTGATGAAAATTTTTATTTTGAGTTTTGTTTCTATGTATCCAACATTGTAACTCCAAACATTATTGTTTTTTTTTTCTATTTTTGTATGAAAATATTAATGCGGTTTACAGAATACATCTACTTACCAAGTTTCAACATAGCTCTTATAGTTTCGGAAAAAAGTGTCTGTGACATACGGACGGACGGACAGACAGACAGACATGACGAATCTATAAGGGTTCCGTTTTTTGCCATTTAGCAACGGAACCCTAAAAACTGAGTTAAAATATCGTTCGAACATGTCGGTAGTGCATTCGTGCTATACCTACTGCACGCGTAGCATGACCACCGTAGAAATGGGTTTTATCTACGAAAGAATAGATAAAATTACAGATTGTAGAAAGATTAAAAATAAAATTAAATATTGTAGAAAGATTTGTACCGTTTTATGCTGGCGTACATAGATAGATAGATAGATAAATCGATAAATCGTTTAGTAGCATGACAATTCTATCTCTATTCTACCAAAAATAGACAAAACCCATTTCTACGGTGGTCATGCTACGCGTGCTGGACACTTTTTCATCATCATCATCATCATTTCAGCCGTAAGACGTCCACTGCTGGACTTAGGCCTCCCCCAATTTGGGGGGCTTTGCCATAATCGCCACGCTTGGCAGGCGGGTTGGCGATCGCAGTATGGTGGCAAAATGCATAGAGAACGCTGCTGCCCATTCTCTAGTAAGTCCCTTAGTCGCCTTTTACGACACCCACGGAAAGAAATGGGGTGGTGTTATTCTTTACGTCCGGCACCACACGGTACACACTTTTTCACCCATTAGAAATTAAATCAGCCCTTTGACTGTTGTCATTTCCACAGAACATTCAAAAGTACCAAATACGCAATTCCGTACTAAAAGCTCGCGAAATAATCGACCCATTTTCGGACAAAGGAACTTCATCCATCAATAAACCTTTATCACAACGTATGCAGAACCCGTAGTGAATACAAGCTGCGTTAGTTAATTGGGGCTTTGTAACGAACTATCCAGTACTGACGGCTCGGCTTGAGCTAAACTACCAAGTCTAAATGCTATATTGGGAGACACTACGTTGTTTACAAACCCTGTTCAGAAGGGTAATTGTGTAAAACAATACCAGTAGGAAGAGCATTAATTTAGTTATTTTCGTTGGTGAAGACAAATTTTTAGAAAATATGAAGCAATGACAGGATCCTTCAAAATGATTTCGATTGTTTGTGATAGTGTTGTTAAATGTTATTCAATCACTCACTCAAGGAAATTAGTAACACATTCAGCTGTTTTCAACTTCTTCATTATACCTACAATAATTGATTGACCAAAATTATACATAACACATAATATCACGCCTTGTTTCCTGAAGGGTCTGGCAGAGGTGTACTTATAGTAAAATCAAAAACGAAAATTGAGTGAACTTCAACGTCAAATGAAAGACATCTTTAGGACCGTGCGCGCTCATGGGCTATCCTAAAAAACTCGGAGTTAACTGCTAACTCAGAGTAAATGAAATAATTCATCTTGTCACATTACATTCCTCAAGAATTGGGCTATCAACAACTGAACTTTCCAAGTAGTTCCAGAGATTACATCTTACAAACAAACTTACAAACGTTACCTCTTTATCATATTAGTCGATAACCACGCGGGTGAAGCCGCGGGCAGAAGCTAGTTTCCAGTATAAGCTGACATCTCATTGTACGAAAAGCGTATATAATGCGAGGTCAGCTAAAACTGGAAAATTATAGCTTGACCTGTAGTTTTGTGTACCTACTGCCCACTACTTTGAGGGTAGTTCTGTAGGCACCGCGGGGTGTTCAGCTTCTGAGGATGAGGGATGTTACCCTATGGCAGATTTAACTACATAGTACCTACGTTAATTTGGTAGGTACTGTAGGGTTGTCAAATAAATTATTGTTAGTAGCATGATAAGACATTCATTTAAAAAAATCCGTTGGTCAAACGTAATAGTTTTCATTAATAGTTTTTTACATAAACGGTATAATTTTGACAAATATGTGTACCTTTCATTATGAACAACATTAAAAAACCGGCCAAGTGCGTGTTGAACCACGAACAAAGAAGGATTTCATAGTGATGAATTTATACTAAGAATAAACTGAACATTGTTTTAAAAAGTATTTGTTTATATTTACTCGTTAACTTGTAAAGCCCACTGAGCTGTGATAGCTTTCCTTTCAACTTCGTTAAATATACTACTGCTGTGATGTTTTTCACTCATCCAAAAACAACCATTTATCTGGCTGGATAAGGAACGTTTGATTAACAAAAATTAAAACCTTAAAGCTCAATAATCCACAAATGGATCCTTAATCAAAAAATTGTTTACTCAAACCCACAATATTTTTACCCTCATCAAATGCGATCTAACTTTAGTTCTAGCCAAAAGTCAGTCTTCAATTTTGGTAAAGTTCTTAATTCAAAAAGGACAACTTAGCATCGGATTAAGTTGTCAGTTTTGTAAAAAGACCAGGGGGCCGATTCTACTAACAAAATTGTGCACAAATCGCAATAGATCCACGACTGAATCACGACTTTTAAGCGTTTTCTTATTCTACTAATGAACAACAATCCAACTGCGATTATGTTGTTATTGACGCCAACGATCAATCGAAACAATGTAAAAATCTATTCTGCTAACAACATCGCACAAGAGCGTGACGTTTAGTCACATTCTGCTATTATTTTGACACTCGTTAGAATCGAATCAACGCTAAACTTCGGCAGTTCATCTGTCAAAATTTGCGGTTGAACAAAAGTCAGTAAAATGCAACTTTTATCGCATCGATCTGGGATTGCTTTCGTTTTTTTCCTAAAAATATAATGTTTTATACAGATTTCGTTGAACTTGCCCATGTGGGTGATGTTGGAAAGGTAAGAGGAAGAAATTTTGCGTCACGAGTATGCAATAATGCTCTTCCCGTCGCATCGCATTGCCTGTCAGTTTTCGTCCATTTTTCATTGCTGCTCCGCTCATTATAATCGTAGCGTGATGTTATATAGCCTATAGCCTTCCTCAATAAATTGGCTTCCCAACACAAAAAGAATTGTTCAATTCGGACCAGTAGTTCCTGAGATTACCGCGTTCAACCAAACAAACAAATTACAGCTTTAATATTAGTAAAGATAGATTATAATGGAATATCAGGTATTTGGTAGTTAAAAAAACCACAAATTTACAGACTGCCCTTGTAACATATTACGCCTATGTATATGCATGGCTTAGTTACGACATAATAATGTGGGAAAACAGTACAGATGCACCTACACTGTTTACCATTCAAACGAAATTTGCCCATATCATAGTAAATATACAACAGATAGATAGCTGCAAACCGCATTTTACAAAGCTAAATATTTTAACTCTGTCACTATACTTGAAATATGCAAATTTGTACATTAACACCAAGAATTTCACACTCAACGAGAAGACATACAAACAAGATACACACTCTGATACAAAACACGACTAAAACTGCCTAAAAATACATTCAATAAGCCCTCTGATAATATCAATAAATATATACAATAATTTACCCCAAGCAATTGGAAATGAAAATAAACTCCATCTATTCACTAACAAATTAAAAAATCTATTAATAAGTAAGTGTTATTACAGCATTAGCAAATATTTAAGTGATAAATACCTGAAACGCAATTAGAATACCCAAAGCATGTTTTTTATTTATTTTGATTTTAGAATAAGTTAGATTATAAGTCCTCCTCTACCTACTATATTTCTTTTGCTGGGCCAGACAGGGTCCACAATTTTACTGTAATTAAATCCAATGTTTACCACTTAAGCATATACATTCTGGAATGCAATAAAGTATTTAGTATTGGAATGGTTCATGAAATAAAAAAAAACAAATAATAGAACAAAGCATTTTTATTACTATATCAATTTTAACATCAGACCACTTGAGAAGTAGATACTTAGTATTTCATCACCTATAATATATTAATATTGCATGCTGAACATTATAAGTACACAACAGCCAACAGTCAGCAGATCGAGCACGAGCAACTCTTGAGTCAGAAATTGATGTACGGGTGTACTAAGTAATGTTCCTGAAAAAATATATATTTATGTTAGAAGGGGCTAACTAATATTATTATTTTTCTCATCAGTGTGCTGGTACCCACTACATAATAATGTTTTTTCCCTGCGAACAGGCACGGTATGTGTTTGTTTTGCAGATTGCCATGGAATGTAAATATTCCTGTATCCAGATCTCCATATTGAATAAACAGTTCAAATTCTTTCTTGCATCATCAATACACACTTTCCTCAAACTGCATCTAGATGGTTTTACTGAAGAAAGGGAAACATTCATAAGTTATTTCAAATCTGGAACAGTCTCGGGCAACATCTTCACACATTGTATTGAAATCTTACTGAACAGTTAACAGCACATTATTTTGCAGTATGCTGTACCATCTTGAAGATTCAATTTTCATAATAATCCTTCAAGTACACACATGAAAACTGAAATATCAATTTCGTGCAATTAGAAAGAAACGGATTAACTACTCCCTCTCACAGAGAGGAGGCCTGTATCCCAGCAGTGGGAAAATTATAAGCTGCTTCTATATGTATGTTAAAGGAATAAAAGTATTAATTAAAGCAATTAAAACTCTTTGAACTAAAGTAAATAAAGTGTGTTGCTGTCACTTGACAGTTGACACTTGTCTTTCAGCTATGTCAGATAGTGATGCGATTCGATTTTGTTTAACTCGTTACTCGAGTAACTAAAGGCTCGAGATCATTTTATTTATTTATTTTCTCACGCGTTGTCATGTCACTCGATGTAGTCGTGTTTAGATAAGTATCACGGAGTCTTCAACTACACCAATTCATAATTCAATATTAATAATATCGTGTAACAATCTGTCAGAATAATGTGATGTACTGAATCACGGATGTTTTAAATAAGAGAGATTATGCATTGCATTATTCTGTACGTACTAGTCAGTTGATAACGTGTAGGTAATTTGTCATCATATTGTCATTATTTAACATATTGCTAGTGGAATGCCCCATGTAACTGCCCCGTTGGTCTCGTGGTCGCAAGCGCGACTGCTGAGCGTGGGGTCCTGGGTTCGATTCCCGGGTCGGGCAAAGTGTTACTGGGTTTTTCCATTAGGAATTTCTTAGTAGCAGCCCGGAGTTTGGAAGTTGGCGGTGTGATACCCCCGTGCCTCGGAAAGCACGTTAAGCAGTTGGTCCTACGCCTGATCTCTCTCCGGTCGTGTCGGATTGCCGTCCCATCGGACTATGAGAGTGAAGGAAGAGTGAGTGCTCCTGTGTCTGCGCATGCACTTGAGCACTATAATATCTCCCGCGCCGATGGCTAGTCTCCGTTGAGATTGGCCGCCGTGGCCGAAATTCGGTCTGGAGGACTATAGTGGAATGTGCTAGAAACGTCTCTAAAGGGAGGTACTTACCTTAGATTCAACTTGAATTAAATTGAGAAAATCAGTTCCTGACGATTTATAACTAGTAGTAGTAACATCACTAGTCAAACTGACAAGCCACCAAAAACTCCAATCCGTTTCACGATGATTTTTTATGCGAGAGTAAGCGAACTTAAAAACGGGATTAAACACCTGCACCGTCAACAGTATTTTTTTTTAATCAAAACATATTTGGTTAGGTAAAATACGATTAATAGAAGTTCCCTTCGAGTCTTTAACATAACCGAAAGGTTTGATTTCACAGCTTTAGCTAGTTAGGGACGTAGAACGAAACGTTCTTCTGAGTTTTTGTTATTCGTAAGTTAAAATGTTGTATTTTTGTAACAATAAAATATCAGCACAAAACTATAATTATGGTCAAGATATTTTTTATATTAGAAAATCCTTTAGTGCCATTTATTCGTGTTTAGTGACATTTTTAGATTCAACTTTTTTCTTTGTGGTAATAATAAAACATACTATTTGGCATGTTGGTAACACCGGAAGCACACCCGTATGTTCCCGTTACGACTCAGTTGCGATCGGGTTTAAGTATAGTTGCCCTTGTGCTTAAAAAATAGCAGAATGACTTTATAAGACATATCGACCTGCGATCGAAATCTCACTGTTGCCGAAACACAATTGAACGTGTAACTTTGCAAATTAGTAGAATCGCCCCCCTGGTGTTCTATACATATTGGGACCGGCTTGGTGGTTCAAACCTGATCTAAACCTGATCGAAAGGGTGGATTTGAATGAAATTTTCCACAAATGGATTATAACCTGGATTAACATATAGGAAGCTTTTTATCCCGGTAATAAGTTTCCATCGGATAATTTCCAGCATCCACGCGGGTTAAAAGCTAATCTGAAATATTTTCGTCTGGTACCTATTTATACACCTGGCAACCCTGTTAACATCTAACGCTGAGTTTAATAATGGCAGTGTCTTGTGTAGAACTACCGACCTGTGTGCATACTGTGTCGAGTTTCTCTGCATACTCTTGCTTGTATGCTTAGTATCCCTGCTTTGTAGCTGCTGGAAATCTATGTATAGTTCACTCCTACTTCACTCTTATGACTTAAGAAAACAACGTAATATGTGATAAGCATGTAAATGCCATGATAACTAATTATACAAACATACCTTCCGGAAAAAATTGTCTCCGAAAATCCGTTGCGGGGTTTAACAGAACAACGCGATCTGTTAGACAGGCAAGAAGAGCGGCTTTAATTTATGATATGAATAGATATTGAAATTAGATACTGTGCTATGTATCTGCTAGCTTATTTATTTTCATTTTCGCGATCAGTAGTCGAGCTAATTGAATCTAGTTGTCCTTTTTTCGATGTTCCTTTTCTTTTTTCGTTCTGAGAAGCCTCAAGTTTTAAAGGAAATATTAAAGTTCTTTGTTAAAGTAAGTTTGATTCGGTACTATGTATTTATTACTAGCTTCTGCCCACGACTTCGTCTGCGTCAAATTTTTGCTCCCCTGACCCTTCCCGTCGCATCGAAACGCTTGACCATTTGTCGTTGCTGCACCGCTCTTTTTGATTGTAGCGTGATGTTATATAGCTTATAGCATTTCTAAATAAATAGGCTATCCAACACAAAAATATTTTTTTAATTCGAACCAGTAGTTTCTGAGATTAGCGCGTTCAACCAAACAAACCGCAACAGCTTTATAATATTAGCATTACAGATTAAAGTTCTTGATACTCTTTATTTTATTAAAAGCTGTTTTAAAAAAATGGTTTAAATAAGATTTCATCAATGCGTCATACGTCGTATTCAATGGGATTATATGAAATAAAAGTACTGTATTGATGATTTTACTTATACAAATACATACGTGTTACGGTAGCGAATCAAATTGCTCGGTTCGCTCTATCCCAAGTGAAGGGCTAGCACACTTTCATGCAGAGTGAGCGAAGTGAGCTTACTGAAAATATACAACGTGACATTGACCTGCAAATTGCTAAAAGATAGGAAAATTTGAATTTCGTGAGCTACCTTGGCGCTTTCCCCTTAAGTGTTACAAACTCTAATGATACCTACACCTTTCTTTTATTAATTTCTCATATCCTGCCTACACTTATATTGCCTTTGTAACTAAAATAACGGAACGACATATAAAATGCAATTACTTCCATTAAAACTTTGAAATATAACGTTAAACGAAGATAACTTTCTTATTAACAGATTTACGAAGTTATCTGTTTGATCAAGAGTGCCCAGGTATGGGAATAGGTAGATGATAATCAGCCTATAATGTTCCCACTGCTGGGACAATGGCTTTGTCTCTATGAGTGGTTTAATCTAGCCTAGTGTGTCAAAGAACTTTGTCTATTCTTGGTAGAATAGAGATAGAATTGTCATTCTACGCTAGCATGCCTCAAAGAGATGTCAGCAGCACTGAAGGGGTCTGCCGTCAGGACTGATGCCTGCCAGGGTCGCGAGATTGTTCGAAAGAGATATCGTGACCCTGGCATATGGGCAACTGCAGGAACACGGGTGGGTTTTTGTCAGTAAAAGTCTGACACGCTCCGCCCAGAGCGGGAGAAGTTATTTGATGATTTCCCATCCAGAAAAAAAAAATGCTACGCTACCATAAAACGGTAAAAATCTTTATATAATCTTTAATTCTGTCTTTAATCTTTCTACAATTTGTAATTTTGTCTATTCTTCCGGCGACAAAACCCCTTTCTACGGTGGTCACTGGTCGTGCTACGCATGCTGGGAGTGGGGGTTGGTGGACGGTCACATGTCTTACAATTTGTGGTTCTTGGTCATGCCTGTTTCCTCACGATCTTTTCCTTCACCTTTTACAGAGCAGTGCTGCAGTGGTGATGCAATTAAACATACAAAGTACAAGTTGGACAAAGCTGTTAAGCTCCATACACATAGTTACCGACAATGGCAGATCAACATTCTCATTTTACTTATCTATACAAATAAATAAAATTGAAGTGTCTGTTTGTAATTTCGAATTAACAGTATTTCACTAAATGCATATGAAAGTATATATGGTACTTACATCAAAAAATCATTGTTTTTAAATTTTGTCCGTCTGTCTATCTGTCTGTCTGTTTGTTCCGGCTAATCTCTGAAAAGGCTGGACCGATTTCGACGGGACTTTCACTGGCAGATAGCTGATGTTATAAGGTATGATAGGCTACTTTTTGTCTGAGTAGCACGTCCCTGTGTGATAATTTTTGAACACCACGCGGGTGAAGCCGCGGGCACAGCTAGTTCAACATAAACGTGCTTTTCTTTTCACTTTTCCTGTGTAAATTCACTGAACGATCAACAAAAACAAGCGCTTGCAAACTGACCTTTCTGATTGGCCGTCTATTGTTACAGCATTCCCTTTGTGATCCGATCGCAAAGTGGGATAAATATCTGCCTTCGGAAAACAGTCTTTGTTTTTCTAGCCGTTCGATTAAGCTGCAGTTTCGAGGACTTAGGTTTCGATTGCACGTCCAAGAGTTAAGTGACTAACGTTTTTCTAAAGTGTTTGTCAATGCTTCTTTTTCAGTTTTCAGAGGAATTCGATGAAAGTATTAATTTGTTATCTATACGAATGTTATAAAGCTGAAGAGTTTGTTTGTTTGATTGAACGCGGTAATCTCAAGAACTACTGGTCCGAATTGAAAAAATATTTTTGTGTTGGGTAGCCTATTTAGCGAGGAAGACTATAGGCTATATAATATTACGCTACAACCAAGAGGAGCGGAGCAGTAATGAAAAATGTTCCAAAAACGGGTAAAATCGCACGGGTAGGCGATTCGACGCGACGCGGACGGGAAGGGTCGGGGGAACAAGAAATTTAACGCGGACGAAGACGCGGGCAGAAGCTAGTTTTCACAATAAACAGCGGAGAGATTAAATAAATAAAAAGCGGAGAGATTAAATAAATAAAAAGCACTTACAGTAGAGACTCGGATTTTATAGCGGTGGTAGAATACCGATGAACACGCCCATTTACACACGAATCACGAGAACAAGTCGAGAATAACAATACATTCACATGACCTGGCTTCCACGAAGTTTATTCTTCCACGCGGCCGCATGCAATTTCTTGGGCGAATGCACAATTTACACAGCAAACAGCAATTATGAGTGGTTTATAGATTTAAGTTGGCGGAGGATTAATTGGACCGATTTAAATAAAAATGTTCCAACCCACAACCTCGATCATTTCGAGTTTTTGTGACCTATGTACTCCAAACAAGGTTTATTTTAACATATTAAAGACTCATAAGGTTTGTGTGGTTTGGAATATTTTTGCTTAAATCGGTCTAATTTGATGGTGTAACAGCCTTTTATAGTGGATGAGATTTGCGAAAATTCAGGATGGTCGAGCGGCGAGGAGAGAATATGTGTATATGCAAAAAACAAGATGGCAAGTTGAAAGTTTGCCCTTTCCTCGATTAGGAAGGTGGCAGCCAATCGTAAGAAGCAGCTATCGACTCCCGCGATTGACGTGGAATGATCCAATCGATGATGGCTTCTCTTCAAGGTTCGCCTCCTGATTGGGCGAATTCGAAAATTAGGTTGAAGATTAAACCCCAGGTTAAACCACACTTGCATCTTTACATATCAAGACCCCTTAGTGCCTTGGAAAACACGTTAAGCCGTTTCTCCAACTGGACAAACGGCTTTTTTCGTGTTTCACAGCTCGTCAGAAGACCGAAAGTCTGACACCAGTCTTACCGAGAGGTATCGTGTTATCCAGTCTGGATTGTGGAAGTCAATCCATGTAAAATACTGTTATTCAGCTACATCCGGTTAGACTGGAAGCCGACCCCAACATAGGTAGACAGATGATGAATTTTGTTTATTTTTAGGGTTCCGTTGCCAAATGGCAAAAAGCGGAACCCTTATAGATTCGTCATGTCTGTCTGTCTGTATGTCTGTCCGTGTATGTCACAGCCATTTTTTTTTTCCGAAACTATAAGAGCTATGCTTTTGAGACTTGGTAAGTAGATGTATTCTGTGAACCGCATTAAAATTTTCACACAAAAATAGAAAAAAAAAAAACAATAATATTTGGTGTTCCCCATACTTAGAACTGAAGATCAAAAAAAAATTTTTCACCTAACCCATCCGTGTGGGGTATCTATGGATAGGTCTGCAATGATATTGAGGTTTCTAATATCATTTTTATGTAACCTGAATGGTTTGCGCGAGAGACATTTCCAAAGTGGTAAAATGTGTGTCCCCCCCCTGTAACTTCTAAAATAAGAGAATGATAAAACTAAAAAAAATATATGATGTACATTACCATGTAAACTTCCACCGAAAATTGGTTTGAACGAGATCTAATTTATTTTAGTTGGTCTCTTAGTAGGTAGGTACTAAATTAATTTGTATGAACTTCCTGTGCAATTCCCAATTTTTATTTTCCTGTAATAATTATGCACAATATACTGTTTTGTCGCACATCTTCTATTGTTTATTTTCTTCATTTAGGCAACCAACAGCGATAAATATTGTATTGTTTATTGTGTACTACAATATTGTAAGTCTATTATTAGGTTTCCTGTACAACGAGGATAAGCATAAAACATACCAAGTACTAATGGACTTATTAACTAAGAAATATACTACAGGATGGCAGAGACAGCGACGCACAAACTGTTACCATGAAGTCATCATCAGCGTAGTTCAAAAAATGTTCGGCGGTTATAAAACCAAAAACAGCTGTTTGATAGAAATGTACAATACGTTACTCGGTCAAAATGTATCGAATAGCTCATAAAAAAACATCACAACGAGGGTTAAGATATGTACAGTCAGCGTCAAAAATATCAGGATGAACAGACTGTTCAAAATGATCTAATCAACTGAATGATTTAAAGAATGTTTCAGAATGACAGTTGTCGTGAACTGTCTTCATTCTGATAATAATAATTCCTTATGTCATTGAGTACCTAAATATTATTACATAGTCATGTCCTTACTCATGTTTAAAAATTTAAAGAAAAGGTTTGATTAAGTCATATCTTACGGGCGTTCTTATAGTAGCGGGTTCATTGCGAAGCATGGGCGTACCCACGGTGAGGCAAGGTGGGCAGTTGCCCCACCCTGCTCTCTGACCCGAAGGTAAGATTTTTAGACAAAATTAACATTAAATCATTTGGGTACTTTAAAAATTACCACGCAAAACAATGCAGTTATATTTCATATCTAGATTGTTTAATTCTCTAGAGATACGTTTTTCTGAGAGCAATTTACAGCGGACCTACAGTTAACCCTGCCAGGGTCGCGAGATTGTTCGAAAGAGATACCGTGACCCTGGCACATGGACAACTGAAGGAACACGGGTGGGTTTTAGTCAGTAAAAGTCTGACACGCCCTCCCGCTCCGCCCAGAGCGGGAGAAGTCATTTGATGATTTCCCATCCAAAAAAAAAAAAAACCTACAGTTAATGCTTCAAAAGCCGTAACTATGATGACTTTAAAAAAAAACTGCAAGGCTTGTAGTTACTACAATTAAAGTGGGTTTCTTAGTGAAGCTGAACTGTAGTATGACACGCGGAAGCAAAAAAACTGTGGCACAGAGTGCACTAAAGGAGATGGTTTAAGTTGCGCTTTCGTACCATGCGAAAAGCACTTACTATATCCCTTGCACAGCTCTGCACACCATGCACTATCGAAAGGTCATTTAGTACTTTACAAAGAGTTAAAACATGGTTAAGGACAAAAATGACACAAAACCGTCTTGCTGGCCTCTGTATGATGTGTGTGCAAAGAAAAAGGGTTCTGGAAGCAAAGAATAAATTTGAAAACGCATTACACAAACAAATTAAAAGCATTTTTAATAAGTAAATAAACTAAGTAGTAGGAAATTAAAAATGCTTTTAATTTCCTACTACTTAGTTTATTTACTTCTGCCCCACCCTTTAAAAATGCTGGGTACGCCAATGTTGCGTAGTGCTAAGCGACTATAGCAAACCACACAATAAAGTAACTAACTGACGTTAGGCTCGCTACATAAACAAGGATTAGTGTCGTGTTGACCGTGACCTGCACAGCCTGCACGCGCTGCGCCAGGTAATGCAGTGTTGCTATAGCACTTTATAGACTATCGCTGGAGAGATGAGTCTGAGCGGAACATAGATATCTTTTTTTTTTTCTGGGTGGGAAATCATCAAATGACATCTGTCGCTCTAGACGGAGCGGGAGGGCGTGTCAGACTTTTACTGAATAAAACCCACCCGTGTTTCTTCAGTTGCCTATGCCAGGTCAGCTTGCGGGCGGCGAGCAATGGGTAGCTCGCCGCCCGGTAAGGACCAGGCTCGGGTCGACGGCGCGTAGTGTTCCACGCGCGCCTCAAAGAGATGTCAGCAATACTGAAGGGGTCTGCCAGGACCGACGCCTGCCAGGGTCGCGAGATTGTTCGAAAGAGATACCGTGACCCTGGCACATGGGCAACTGAAGGAACACGGGTGGGTTTTAGTCAGTAAAAGTCTGACACGCCCTCCCGCTCCGCCCAGAGCGGGAGAAGTCATTTGATGATTTCCCATCCAGAAAAAAAAAAAAAACATCTGTCGCTCTAGACGGAGCGGGAGGGCGTGTCAGACTTTTACTGAATAAAACCCACCCGTGTTTCTTCAGTTGCCTATGCCAGGGTCACGGTAAGTCTTTGGAACAAACCCGCGACGCTCTGGTAAGGACCATAAGATATCTGAGGGACAATTTTCGTAATTTTAACACGTTAACTGCCATGGCTAAAATCAGAAAAAGTCAAAAAATGCACTTTGTGTTATTTCACTTAAAATCGATGATTTATTCCATAAATACATTATTTATTCCAAAAACATGGCCGCCAGGCAGCAACGAAACGTTCAGATTTTGTATGTGTTGTCGGTCATATACTCCGACAAGGCCTGAATGGAACAAAAAGTGTCGGACACATATTCCGACATGGTAGTTAATGTGTTAAGAACGTTCACACTCTGATCTGAGTCTGGATCTGTCATAAATATCTTAGTTTCATTTATTTTTGACAAGTTTTTGACATTTGATCGTCGCTGAGCTGAGACTGCGACTAGATTTTGAACGTTTTCAATTACGAGAATTGGTCTACTGGTCAACTCGGTCTGACTGAAGACGTGGTCATACATAAAACGAATACACTGGTTAGTGTTTGTTATAGTGTTTTTGATTTGTTCTTTATTAATGTAAGAAATATTTCTCGCAACGACCGGATGTGTGTAGGTAAGCGAGGCAAAATTAGTATGTAAGGAGTGGGAGTGGGAGGCGTGATGTAGTTTCGACCTAACCTCGGAGGCCATGTCCGAGATCTGTGACGTGGCTATGCCCCGAGTCCAGCCAGGACGGGCTTGGCGCCAGGTGTACTGGTGGTCGCCGCAGCTGACAGCGTTGCGCGAAGCGTGCGTTGCGGCGCGATGCCGGTACACCAGGCACCGCAGGCTCCGTATCCGCCCTCCGGATACAGAAGCCATTCAGGCGGAGCTATATGAGGGGTACAGAGCGGCGAAGACCGCCCTCCAAGAGGAGATCCTGCGGGCCAGAGGACTGGCCCGCAAGGAGTCGCTGGAGACTCTGAACAGGGACCCATGGGGACGGCCCTACAAGGCCGTCCGGGAGAAACTCCGCCCATGGGCTCCCCCGCTGACTCAGAGTCTCCGGCCCCAGCTCGTGGAGGGCGTGGTGAGCGCTCTGTTCCCTTCGCGAGGGGAACATAGTCCCCCACCCATGGCTCCGCCTCCTGCGGTGCCCGATGCTGCGGACCACACCAACGATGACGACGACAACGCTCCAGAGGTGACCGAGGTCTAAGTTGAGAGTGGCGGTACGTCGGCTAAATGCCAAAAATACCGCCCCAGGACCCGACGGCTTGCCTGGCAAAGCATGGGTCCTGGCCTTAGAGGCTCTCGGGCCTCGACTCAGGGGGCTCCTAAGCGCATGCTTGGAGAGGGGCCAGTTCCCACTTCGTTGGAAGACAGGGAAACTGGTCCTCATTAAGAAGCCTGGGCGCCCAGCGGACTCTCCGTCCGCTTACCGGCCCATCGTGCTGCTCGACGAGGTGGGCAAGCTCTTTGAAAGAGTGATTGCAGACCGCCTCGTCGGGTGGCTGGTGCGGGAGGGGCCGGACTTGTCGGAAGGCCAGTACGGCTTCCGCAAGGGGCGCTCTACGGTGGATGCCATCATGCGCGTGCGAGCCCTCACGACGGGGGATGCAGTGGCCTGGGGTGGGGTCGTCTTGGCGGTGTCTCTAGACATCGCCAACGCCTTTAATACCCTGCCCTGGAGTTGCATCAGGGAGGCACTCCGGTATCACCGGATGCCGACCTACCTCTATCGTGTGGTCGAGGCTTACCTGACGGATAGGGCCGTCATCTACCCCGGTCACCAGGGAGACTGGAACCGGCGAGAGATGTCGTGCGGTGTCCCACAGGGATCGGTCGTTGGGCCGCATCTGTGGGACATCGGGTACGACTGGTTGCTGCGCGCCGACCTCCCTAGCGGCGTCAGCGTAGTTTGCTACGCTGACGACACGCTGGTCCTGGCGCAGGGGAGGTCGCACGAGGCGGCGGCCGAACTAATGATACGCGGGGTTGCGACAATCGTCGATAGGATCCGGCAATTGGGACTCGAGGTGGCCTTGCACAAGTCCGAGGCCATGGGTTTTCATGGTCCTCGGAACGCGCCACCTGCGGGTTCCCAACTCACGGTAGGAGGGGTTCACATCGGCGTCGAGTCGACGATGAAGTACCTGGGACTTGTCCTCGACAGCCGGTGGAACTTCGTCGAGCACTTCCGACGTTTGGCCCCCAGACTGGAGCGGGCTGGGGCTGCGTTAAAGCGGCTCCTGCCCAATCTGGGGGGTCCAAACGCCTCCTGCCGGAGGCTCTACACGGGGGTCGTGCGGTCCATGGCCCTCTACGGGGCACCGGTGTGGGCGCCCGCATTGAGGCTGCGCCCAGCGCGCCGGTTGAGTGCGGCCCAGAGGGTCATGGCCATCCGGTTAATCCGGGGATACCGCACGGTCTCCTGCGAGGCGGCGAGCCTCCTTGCCGGAGTGCCGCCATGGGATCTGGAAGCAAAGGTCCTCGCCCACATGTGGGAGTGGCGCGAGGATGCGAAACGCCGGGGCGAAACTCCGCTGCCGCGACAAATCGCGGCACGGCGGACAGAGCTCCGGCAGGATCTCATGGCGACATGGCGGGTACGATTGTCGCAACCCAGCGCAGGGCACGCCACAATTGCGGCGGTAAGTCCCCTCTTTGAGGAGTGGATAGAGAGGCACCACGGCGTCCTCACCTTCCGCCTGACGCAGGTTCGCACCGGGCATGGGTGCTTCGGTGGGTTCCTGTTCAGGATAAAGCAGGTGGAAACGCCCGGGTGTTTCCATTGTGAGGATCGTCTAGAGGACACGGTGGAGCATACGGTGGAAGTGTGCCCTGCCTGGGCGGAGCAACGCCGTGTCCTCGTGGAGGCGATCGGCGGCGGCGACCTCTCGCGTCCGGCCCTGGTGCGAGCTATGGTAAGGAGCGAGAGGGCATGGGAAGCCGTCACCTCCTTCTGCGAAGCAGTAATGCTCGCGAAGGAGGAGGCGGGGCGTGTGAGGGAATGGCAGTCTCTGCGCCCTCACGTCCCTAGCCGCCGCAGGAGGAGACGCCCCGGGCGCCGGGAGTCGATTGCGGACTCCCGGCCACCGTAGGCGCGAGCTTGCGGGTGGCGATCAATGGGTAGCTCGCCGCCCGGTAAGGACCAGGCTCGGGTCGACGGCGCGTAGTGTTCCACGCGCGCCTCAAAGAGATGTCAGCAACACTGAAGGGGTCTGCTAGGACCGATGCCTGCCAGGGTCGCGTGATTGTTCGAAAGAGATATCGTGACCCTGGCACATGGGCAACTGAAGGAACACGGGTGGGTTTTAGTCAGTAAAAGTCTGACATGCCCTCCCGCTCCGCCCAGAGCGGGAGAAGTCATTTGATGATTTCCCATCCAAAAAAAAAAAAAAAAAACCTCGGAGGATGAAGCCCTTGAATTTAAGTATGTGTAAATTTTATCTATACTTAATATTATAAAGCTGAAGATTTTGTTTGTTTGATTAAACGCGGTAATCTCAGGAACTATTGGTCCGAATTCAAAAAACCTTTTTGTGTTAGGTAGCCTATTTATCGAGAAAGGCTATAGGCTATAACATCACGCTACAACCAAGAGGAGCGGAGCAGTAATATTTTTTTTTGCAAAAACGGGTAAAATCGCACGGGTAGGCGATTCGACGCGACGGAAAGGGTCGGGGGAACAAGAAATTAAACGCGGATGAAGTCGCGGGCAGAAGCTAGTTATTATAGATTTTTGCACAACTATGGTTTAAAGAACTTTCATTGTAATTATGTAGAGTCCTAGGGTCACCAAAAGAGATTAGTAACCAGGGTCGTCGGATAAAGTTGTTTAGTAAGAAATCGATGGATGTTTTCCAATGTAATTTTAATTAGATACAAATTAACAATATTTTTCTATTTTTTTTTAAACGTACCTACCTGTGCGTATTCATGCAGAAAAAAAAAATGATTTTTAAGTAATTGTATTGGTTAAACATGATTTTATTTTCGGAAGTCGATTTCTTTGGTAAAGAATAGCTGTGGTCGTATGACACTGCTGTAAATATAAAGCATCGCTCACTACTGTTACATTTTTTTTAGAGTAGGTGGCATACGTCAGCGGCTTTTCTCTGAACATCACTGCATATTTCTTAAATACATCAAAATATATTACGTTTAAGTTCTATAACTGGCGATAAATATTGAATACATAACAATTTCGGATTAGAATATTTTCTTGTTGTATACTTCTTAGAGCGTAATTTTTTAGTAGCTGTGTTTTAGTTTCTGAACGTATTTTTTTTTAAGTCGTTTTCAGAACCCAGCTGCAACTAAAAAATCCCAAACAACGTCTTATAAGCCATGGGGGTATCGCACCACCAACATACAATCTCCGGGTTGTTACTGAGAAATTCCAGATAGAATAACCCAAAAAATCTTTGCCCTATCTGGGAATCGAAATCTATCGAGGCAGGCTCTTTCGCTACACTACAGTTACAGTAGCTACATTCCATGCATGTTCTAGACAGCTATCGAAGCCTGAATTGGTAATTGGTTGGTTGACCGCAGAGTGTTAGGTATACCGCGGAAATAATGTGGTTAGTGGTTATGTTAGGTTAGCTAAATCAATCTGCCCAGCCTTGTCTTAACTACGTTGTGGTCGGCTTCCTGTCTAACCAAGATGCAGTATCTGAACACCATATTTTGGGCCAGCTGAATAGTACATACACACGTTAAACGTACGCCATGGTTTGAACGCTAATCAATGTAGCAAGTGAGGAGACCAAGAAAAATGTTAATTATATTATGCAGAATCTTGTATGTTTGTAAACAAAGAAGTTAATACTTGATCTATTTAATAGAACATAAAAGGCTAAGAAATAATTGAGTAGAACAGATGCTTGGAATCACTTATATCTCAATGAAGTTTTGAGAAGAAATTTGTCGAGGTCATTTGGGAAATTAGTCTTACCAAATTAATGTTTTTTTTAGTTGTATTTACTTCCCTCTTTGTTTTTGGGTGGGAAATCATCAAATGCCGTCTCCTGCTCAGAACGGGTGGCCGTGCCAAACTTTAATGACTACTAGCTTCTGTCCGCGACTTCGTTCGCGTTTAATTTTTCTCCCCTGACCCTTCCCGTCGCATCGAATTGCCTGCCAGTTTTCGTTCATTTTTCGTTGCCACTGAGCTCTTTTTGATCGTAGCGTGATGTTATATAGCCTATAGCCTTCCTCAATAAATAGGCTGCCCAACACAAAAATATTTTTCTAATTCGGACCAGAAGTTCCTGAGATTACCGCGTTCAACCAAACAAACTCTTCAGCTTTATAGTATGAAGTATAGATAACCCACCCGTGTTCCTTCAGTTGCCTATGCCAGGCCGACAGTAACTATTTCGCACAAATCCCTAGGCAGAGTATTTACTTTCCTGATGTGGCATATTCAGCATATTGACAGCCGCACGCAGCGACCGATTAGATTAAGCTACGATTGCCGCGGTTGGTCCGTGGATGAGTGACCATCTGTACATAACGTCACTGGAAAGGCAAAATTACTTAACCGCCAAATTGGGCATATTGAGTTACATAAATAAAATATATAAATATACAAATAGTCCAAATTAAGTTAGTTAAAATAGTATAGTGTAGTGTTTTTTGGAATGGCAATGTACTATTTTAACTAACTTAATTTGGACTATTTGTATATTTATATATTTTATTTATGTAACTCAATATGCCTAATTTGGCGGTTAAGTAATTTTGCCTTTCCAGTGACGATATCAAGACCCTTCCGTGCCTCGGAAAGCACGTTAAACCGTAGGTCCCGGTTGTCATTCGTATATCTTTGATAGATGTTACTTCTCGTCAAAAGCCCGAAAATCTGACAACTAGTCTTTCACTCAGCAACTAGTTTGTGGAGGTCAGACAGACAGTCACTCCATATAAAATATTGGCATTCAGCTGCATCCAGTTTGAATAGAAGCCGACCTTAACGCAGTTTGGACAACGCTAGGCAGATGACGCATCACGGTTGTGGGGAAGCAGACGCAATTTCCCTCGCGTGAACACTACTCTTGCCGCTTTCCGCCCCTTTTGTTTACACTTGTCCACACACCCTGTTTATGTGTACTCGGCAACTATTTGCAGTTTAATCGGATGTCAAACTTTTCACACTTCACCGGCTACCGTCCCTTTATTTTACCTACGGTCTGAAACCGTTAGTTTGGAAACACTACTGTAGGTACTAGTGATGCGCCGTTCAGTGATCGTTAAAAAAGTATATCCGCAGGTACGAATTCCAATACGGATATTTGGTGTGAAGACCCGCAGATACGGATACGGATCTTAGCTTTTTTACTCAAACGGTGCCAATGTCACTTGACGCTTTGCTTGACAAGACATGTTTCGACTTGCACTGCGCAGGTCTTTCTTTTGTTTTGTTTATAGTTTATTCACTAAATATTTGATTTTAAGAAATAAAATAATAATCCGAATGGAATTTTATAGATTCTGATTGCTACCTAATCACAATCACCTATATATATAATTATATCCCTGTGCTTTCAGTTAATAAGGTAAAAGATCCACTAAAAAAGTGACGGATACGGATAAGGATCATTCTTCTCTCTCGGATATCCGCGGATACGGATACGGATATACGGCACACCACTAGTAGGTACTGTGTGAAAATAGTACATAAACCCGCCATTTTACCGACACAGTTTTCTCTCCAAGTACGTAGCTAACATACCTATGCAGCATTATAAATTTACTCTGAAAACTATGATTACTCTGTGCAGCGCTTCATAAAAGGTATGAGTAGCCTCTGTTTTGTTTTATTACTCTTTATTATTTGCATAACATTGGATGCAAATGTTTGTTTTTTTTTTTCAAAAAGGAAGGTTAATTGATTTGACTGGTATGTATGTTCTCTCATAATCATAAGTTTTAAACTACCTACTTATCAAATCTAATAAATGAGATATCGTTGTACACTGACAATGATGAGACGTAAGCGATCATAAAAGCTTTAGGGCACAGTGTCATACGACTGCGGGTTTCAGATTTGAATATTTTCTTGTTTTATACTTTTTAGAGCGTGATTGTTTTAGAGTCACGTTTGAGTTAAAAAAAAAACAATTATTTATATTCTATTAGTTAATCCGTTGGTTATAGGTGATATAGTTATTTGTTATGATAACACCCCTCTTTTTCGTCGGGTGGTTAAAAATGAATGCGGAATTAAATTATATTTCGAGGAAACAATAAACTTGAAGTTTTGCCGATGAAATATATTTTATGTCAATAAAATATATTAATAAATTTACTAATCCTGATTCTGCCTAAATCAATAAATAACCTACGAAATCGTTTAGACGACGGTTTTTGATCAAAATCATGCCACCTCAGCCGAAAATCAAACAGTCGAGTCGTCTCAGTGATTTTGCATCACTGCCAAAATCAATATGATCGTTATTCTCACAGACATAAGATTGTTGGTGGGTTGCTGATTGGCTTCCTAACAGAGGTTAAATAACTGTCAAAAGACTGTCGACTGTAGAAACAAAATATAAAGCGGCCTTACATTATGGTACAAGTGCCAAACAACAGCGGTTTGACTGTTTTGTTTCAAAGTTGCAAAACATTAGTTGGATGAAATAATTGTTATTATTTCTCTATATTAAAGCAGAATGTGGACATGAGTTCATTGCGAAGCATGTTTGGTG
The DNA here is from genome assembly GCA_947507805.1 of Aporophyla nigra. Lineage (NCBI taxonomy): Eukaryota > Metazoa > Arthropoda > Insecta > Lepidoptera > Noctuidae > Aporophyla > Aporophyla nigra. The sequence continues at coordinate 21,643,089 of OX382308.1, read as the reverse complement.
TGACTAAGAATGATAAGCTGAGGAATGATGTCATTAGACAACGGTGTGGTTAAAGAGATGTAGAGACAAAAAAAAAGACAAGAGTATGCTTAGACCAAACCATGGTCATGTTGAGAGGATGAATGCTTATAAAAGGTATTTAGAAGGCAGATGTGAGTGGAAACTCCGTGAGGCGACGCCCTAGGAGGACATATAGTGATCTTATTGGTGATGTTCTTCAGAAAGTTCAGGTGGGTAGTAGTCGCAACTGGCGTGTGTGTATGAGTGACCACATGTATGAACCTAAACGAGGCAAAAGGAGAATGTAAAGATCGTAGCAGGTGGCGTTCCGCAGTTTCTACCTACCCCCAAGGGGAAAAAGCGTGAGTTTATGAATTTATGTATTCCTCTATACGACAGCGTGTTAGTTGAATTTCCTCAAAAAAGATAAGATAAGATAAGATAATCGTTTATTTGCCCAAACATGAGTACAAGACATACAATACAACACAAATTGTCAGCATGCAAGAGATGTTAAAAGTGGATATAAATACAGATCATCATGTTTGCCTTAAACAATGCCATGCAAATATTTACACAGTTATTTAAAATGTAAGTACAAGCCAAATTATTTAAAAATGTCATAATAATAAACGACCATTAAAAATAAAGAATTGGTAAAACAGGTAATCATAATCAAAATCTCTCATCTAAAAACTCATTACACGCTTTATATTAGCTTCACTTGTATGTTTGTATATTTGTATGTTAGTATGTTTGTATGTTTGTTTGTAACCGACTCCTTATAGCGCGATTTTGACCCACTTTAAACGAACAGATTTCATTCAAACTTTGCACACCTGTTAAGGACCGATGACAATGCAATAATTTCATAAATTTGTGCCATTATCCTGACCAGGATTACCAGGACAGGCTTAACTTGCCTGAGCGTCTTTTATATGCTGTCCGCTAGAGGGCGCTAGTTACTTGACGTACATCTGTGACGCGTTCGCAGTGGTGCCAACTTAGGGTAATTTACCCTAGATTTAGGGTTAAGTTTAATTAGCAGGGTAATATTTAGGGTAAAAACTCGGTGAGGGTAATTTAAGGGTAAATTTAAACATGATTCACTTCACAGATTTTATGAACACACATTTAAATTACTACATACCAACCCTGCCCCGCTGCCCGCTCGCATTGTTCGCAAAGTAGTCTTGGGCATAGTAGTTCGCGACTGAGATCGCTCAGTTTAGTTCACCGCTCCTTACCGAACTAGTTCGCTCTTCTAGTTCGTCAGCTCCCAACTCGAAAAAAAAAGAGAGGCAGATCGTTCGATCGTTCGCTCGTTTTGATTTTGCTCCTACTGCATGCGACAAGATTATGGAATGTTCTACTTTTACCTACAATTTTTGGACTTTAAAAACAGCAAAAACCTCTGAATGGTAATTTATAAAATGATCATGATTGTAAATAATACCAAAGTTTATTGTTGCAATAAATAACTAGTTTAGTGAATATAAAAAACTTTTTGTATTTTGTTTCGTGTATTAGTTCGGTTGACGCCATCGTCGCTCATTCGGTCACGAACTGACGAACTAACGAACTGCGGATCGGAGAATGAGGGAACTAATTCGCGTAGTTCATCTATGAGAGCGCTCTCACGACCTAGTTCGTTCGCTAACTACACAAGACTATCGCAAAGTACTTTGTATCCTGCTCGCTTGGCGTGTACGCACGATACTGTGATTACTGAGTAAAATGGCGTAAATTTTTTCGACAGTAAAGGAACGCGAATTAAAAAATTTAGGGTAATTTTTTCATTTAACTGTAAATCTAAAATGAGATCAGACTTGGGGTAAAACAAAAAAAGGACCTGGCAACACTGCGTATAAAAATCTAGCTAATAAGTGAGTTTGTCAAGACTTTTTTTGTGTTAAACTTGTTTTTCTTGAACAATAAACTGTTATTGTAATAAGTGAGTCCTAATTTGCTCCCCACCGACGCTATAAGGGGCTGCCCAACGTGTGTAGGTATTTCGTGTAGTGTATTACGGAGTGCAGATCGCGAAATAACTTGCAACGATCACAAAAAATAACCGTAGGGGACTATTATCAAATCTAGGAGTGTGTTTTTCTTGTTTATCCTGTGTCTTCAGTGACCAAAATGCCAAGAACACGGTCAGAAGAAAACTCGGACTCGAATGGCGCCGCGGACGCGGCCGCCGCCGTGAACATTACAATGTCTCAAGAAACTCTCGCTAGCTTTATAGCATCGAATGCTCTCCGCAGTTTTTCGATGTTAAGTACTTGAAGGACCTGCTGCAGTTTGGTGGCAAGGTGTGAAGCAGTCAACCAGCACGTGGTCGGAAGCCGTCACCAGAATAAAATGCGCCTTCGGTGAACATGACCCGCCACATCGCCTTTACCGTAAACTCTTTAATATTAATCATCAAGAAGATGAAAACACTGACTTGTTTATTGCTAAGGTACGTACAATATTAGCCAAGTTCCCAAAGGATGACCTCTCAGAGAAGGTTCAATTGGATATGGCATACGGTCTACTTAACACGCGCATTAGAAAACGCGTGACGAGAGAATGCGTTAATAACTTCGACGTGCTGCTCTACAAGTCTCGACAGGTCGAAGATTTGGTAAAAGAAGTTGCCTAGTTTTTACGATTGTCATGGTTACAATAGTTAAAAGATCAGCTACATGTTCTCAATAAAATGTTATTTAATGGCAACAACATAGTTATTCCTAGCACTATGCATGATTACATTTTAAAATTGGTCCATGAAGGACATCAAGGTATAAACAGTTGCATACGCCATGCAAAGACAACTGTGTACTGGCCTAGCATAGATGATGACATCACTAAATTCATATCACAGTGTCCTACATGTCTTACTTACCGTCATAACAATGCTAAACAGCCAATAATACACCATGAGTACAAGATGCTACCATGGTCGAAAGTTGGTGTTGATATCTTTGAATTTAACAAAAGTAAATATCTTATTGTTATAGATTATTATTCAAAATATGTAGAGATAGCTTATTTAAAATCAGATTCAACAGCTAAAACTTTAATAATACATTTAAAAACTAATTTGCACGTCATGGCATACCAGAAACCATGAATTCAGATAATGGTCCACCTTTCAATAGTAAAGAATTTAAAGATTTTACTACTGAATGGGGTATTCACCACACTACTTCAAGCCCATACATGAGTCGATCAAACGGAATGGTGGAACGAGAGGTTGGTTCAATTTAATCCATGTTTTCAAAATGTAAAGCTGACAACTCAGACCCATACATTGCTCTATTGATGTATAGGAACACTCCTAAACACACAGGTTATTCACCTGCACAACTGTGCATGTCACGCAACTACGCACTAAATTACCTACCTCGGACACCACATTAACACCAAATACAGTTGACACCAGTAAGGTAGAGAAGAAAATTAAAAAACAACAGTTAAAAACAGCATTTTATTACAATAGAAACACAAAAACACTTCCAACACTAGACATAGGTGACAAAATCTATTTTAAACACAAACCACTTGGGTTCCTGGTATAATATCAGAAAAGGATAGTCTTCCTCATAGCTATATTATCACTTCTCCTCAAGGATCTTTCCATAGAAATCGCGAACACATATTGAAACCAACTTCAACCACTCCTCCGTTGACTGTAGCAGTACCTAAAAAGAAAACAAAATTAGGACAGAGAATAATATCCCCAACCAGTCAGCACCATATGTGACACTATCAGGGCGTACAGTTAAGAAACCAATTAGATATGATGATTAATATAATTAAGTTTCTATGTACAATGATAAATAACAGACTTGTATTTATTTTTTACCTTGAATTGTCAAACGTCACAAGTGTCAACGTCAACCATCAATTGCGTTCCGTTTCAAACTTTTGTAAAAGTTTTCATGGTTTGACTACTTGCGATTGTACTAAAAAAAAAAGAACGATTGAATACTTACTTTGTTTTATAAACCAGTTGCTGGCCATGGAATCTTGTCAGGATAATTTCCTAAAACTTAAGTAGTGTTAACACTTTGAACGCCGCGCGTTTTTGAACTAGTCTAATACCGTACGCCGGCGATTTTTGCATTATTTTGAAAATTTGTAAATAATAGTCTATTACAGATACCTACATATTTTTTATACATTGTAAATTTAGGTTTATATTTGTTATTTATGAAATAAAATTATTAAATACATATAATGAAATGTATTTATTCGACAGTTTTGAATAGTGCACTGAACAACTCGAAACGAAGCGGGACGGCGGCGTACTGAGCGACAGGAACGTACGCACTCCGCGTTCGTTCCTGTCGACTTGACACACACATAAAAAGAGCTACGTGTCTATAATTTTGAACATGTGTGCATTATGGATGTAGCTAATGACCAATAACAGCCAACAGTTACTTATAGTTATCATGGAATTGAAAGTAGATTAATAAGTTAAAAAAACACGGTTTTATAAATAAACCAAACTAAAAAGTAGAAAATAAATAATAGTTTAAAAAAAAACTAAAAACACGCTTTATATAGAAAACCAATCTAAAAAGTAAAAAATAAATTTTAATAAATTTGAAGTAAGAATAGTATAAAAAATCGAATAAATGTAAATGAATAATAGTGTAAGAAAGGAAAAAATGTTTTATTTTAAAAAAAGCGTGGGGTGCATGGTGTCAATAGTTAATAATATTTCATTGACAGATATGACCAGAAGGATTATCTTTTCGATAATATCTTAAAAAGCACCCCACGCTTTTTTTGAAATAAAACATTTTTTTCTTTCTTACACTATTATTCATTATCATTTATTCGATTTTTTATACTATTCTTACTTCAAATTTATTAAAATTTATTTTTTACTTTTTAGATTGGTTTTCTATATAAAGCGTGTTTTTAGTTTTTTTTTAAACTATTATTTTTATAAGCATACTCTTTAAAATATTTTTCACTACCTACATCTTGTAACCCGCCTTATCATATAGGTACTTTTATTTTCTTTATTATATTCTATGTAGTTGGGAAACTTATAGCTAATTTAAACAATTTTCTTGAACGATAGGAATTTGAAGGCCATTTACAAGCTTCTACTGATAAAAAGAAACTAAAATAAGGGTGGTACAAAATATCTATAGCATAAATTAGAAAACAAATTGTATCTACAGAATCGACTTATACAAACTAGGAAATCATTTAGACGCAAACATTTACTTTTCCGAGGAAACTGATCCCAACATAATTAGGAATGGGCTAGGCGGATGACGCTAAAGATGAATTCAATCTTATTTTCTTTATTACAAATTTTGAGTATAAGAGATTGTTGATATTCGTTCTAATTATTTTGTTATCCATCTTTATATTAATTATTGTATTGTGAGATCTTAGTAAAATGGTGTGCTTACCTTTTTAATAATAATAATATCTTAGGAAAACCAACACAACGTTATCTGATCCCAAACTAGGCAGAGCCTGAATTATAGCAACCAGGCAACTGATAAACATACTTATATATTTTTTCTAAATATAATACATACATAATATTATAAATAAAAGTAATAGTTTAAAAAACTAAAAAACACGCTTGCATTGAAAACCAAACTAAAAAGTACAAAATAATGGAAAAAAAGCGTGGGGTGCTTTTTAAGGTATTTTTGATATCAGGCACCCCACGCTTTTTTTTCCATTATTTTGTACTTTTTAGTTTGTTTTTCAATGGAAGCGTGTTTTTTTAGTTTTTTAAACTATTATTTTTTATATTATAATAAGCTTTATCTGCTAGAAAATTAAAAAAAAGGTACCCTAATTGATTAACACTCTATCAATAATAATCTGAATAATTTTAAAGGAATCAATTCTTGGCTAATTCATTGTTTCATTTTACAAAAATGTGTCAGCTCAGCAACTTATATAACGCCATGAATGTTGTTGAACTGTCAAAATGAAAGGCCATTCTTGCTGTTAGTGTGTTACGCAATTTGGCAGTTGCTTCATGTAAAATACTGATACTCAGCTGCATCCGGTTAGATAAGAAGCTGACCTCAACATACTTGGGAAAAGGCTAAATGATAGTGATGATGAGTGTGTTACGCAGTTACCTCGTAGGTGTAAGCTAGAGTCTGAAACAGAACAGTCAAGCTACTGTTTAGTTTCATAATTTCAACCCTGTTTTAAACGAAAATGCAGCGATATTTTGACGAGAATGCTCTATATTCAACAGTTAGTAAAACTGTTGAATTTCGTACATTCTCGTAACGATATTGTGAAATCACGCCAGCGTTGTGTTATGCAAACTACAAAGCTGTACAAATTGCGTTAGAACAAAACCACTCCGATTTACCTGCTACAATACCTAAACATACGAGTACGTTCATATATGCGATCTGTGAGGCAGACGCATGCAGGAGTAAGTGATAAATGATTTTATTTCTGTATTTTTTACAAATCCACTATTTGTACAAACACTTTTGGAAATAAGAGGAATATTAAAGAACCTATAACGGTAAAATATATTTGTTCTCTATTTCTAATAATGAAGCTAAAGAGTTTGTTTGTTTAAACGCAATAATCTCTGGAGCTAGCTACTCGGATTTGAAAAATTATCTTTGCATTTGATAGCACAATTCTTGAGGAAGGTATAGGCTATGTAACATCACCCTGCGTCTTTTAGGAGCTGGGCAAATAAAAATATAAGGAATAGAAGACACGAATCTTCATCATTCCCTAATCATTGTAGCTTTTTCCCTGTTTCACTGAGCACTTTAGCTTTTACTCCGTTCAGGAAAACAGGAAAGTGATCCGTAGAATCAGAGGATCATCTGATCTGTATAGTATTCAAATTACCCTATTTATCTGTGGGGTAAGCGTAATTTTAAACGTTCATTGTAAAATTGGAACAACTTCGTTTCGCAAAAAATATTTAGGTAGGTACTTATTTTTATGACTTTATTCACGTCTATGAGTGATAATAATTATGGTTGTCGCAATGAAAATGTAACATTAAGCTCCATGAAAGTTGTATTTTAGATTTAAAAATGGTTCAAAGTTACTTCACGTTACGTAAAACTCGCGCGTTCGTGCTAAGGCGTCATCAACTGTGGTTTTTTTACCCTTTTTAGGGTTTCGTACTCGCAGGGTTACCATCGGGACCCTAATTACTAAGCCTCCGCTCTCCGTCCGTCTGTCTGTCTGTCTGCCAGCGGGCTGTATCTCATGATCCGTAACAGGAAGTCAGTTGAAAATTTCACAGAATGTGTATTTCTGTTGCCGCTATAACAAACAAATTAAATTGAAAACATACTCGTAGTAGAAAACTGAAGGGATTGAATCCATACAAGAAACGTTTTTTTTTTTTCATTGCATTTTTTTTTGTGGGTGGGAAATTTTCGAATGACGTCTCCCGCTCTAGGGTGGAGCGGAAGGGCGTGTCAGACTTTTACTGACTAAAACCCACCCGTGTTCCTTCAGTTGCCCATATGCCAGGGCCACGGTACCTCTTTCGAACTAATCTCGCGACCCTGGCAGTCTCCATACAAGAAACGTATTTTTTTTGACTGCATTAACTTCTTATTAGTTTTGTTAAATTCAATACTTTTGTACTACTTAAGCTCCGTAAACGAGTCAGTAAACATAATGAAATCAATGAGCAGAAATCAGAAATTATCGAAGCCGTGAGACAGTTGTGGAGGACACGTACTAGATAGCCGCCCTTGACCCATAGGACCCAGTTACGGGCATGAGGCAGGGATCCGTTTGTCTCCGGGCACTCGTTCCGCAAAATTTGAAATTAATTCGTTATTGATTTTGTGCGCCCATGCGTGGTATATGTATACTTACTTTGTGTGTTACCTTTATAAAACGTGAAACGAGGGCAGGAATTACATAATGCCATTTCCTCGTTCATTTTACATATTCGCTCATAAATGTTCTGAATTCTGATTAGAAGCCAGATTCTTATTGCTTTTGTTTGTTATAAACTTTGTAGATGCATCTGTTTGAGCGTATAGCCTGAAGGTAATTGAAGTTAGTATAGAATAGAATATATATTTATTTGTTTTAAAACATGGTATATTAAGGTCTCATTAATAGAATTAGGCTCTAAATATTTCACCATGGAGTGGTATATTTTAACATGTTGAATGTCAACATTTAAAACGACACTTTCTTGAAATTATTATTCTAAATTTGTCTTTTAAGGATGGTGAAATCTAAACAATAAATAGATAGGCACATAAACTTAGGCACCATGTTTATTTGTTATTTATTATCAATATTTTCTTTCAAGTTATAAAAACCAACCATCAATCAAGCCATTTAAGTAGTTTAGGTTTAAAGTGTTTAAGAGCGAGTTTATTACCCTTTATTCTTTTAGAATATTATTATAATATTAAATATTATAATTTTATACAGTATACCTATTATTTAGATGTACTTACATATTTGGTCTCTACAAAAGCGAAATATATAACGATGAATTTCATAAGCTCCAGCTTAAAATTCCATATGAAGCTTCGATACGAATTGTCCTGAATTATTTGAGTAATTGGAACTAAAATTTAAACTAAGATTACCTAGATTACTTTGTAATCTTTTTTTTTGAATTTGGGAACATGGTCAATCTTGGACCACCTTTAGGCAGAAGAATAAGAAGACATCCTTTGCAGAAAAGTACCGGTCAATTTTGAGTTTAAAAAGGAAATCTCACATCTCTATCTGTCCCCCCAACTGTTACCTCGATACTACGAAAGCTCTCACCAAGTTTGAACAAGCTTATTTACCCGTGTGGCCTTTTCATAAAATTTTAATTTTATCATCGACTCGCACAGCTCGCGGCCAAATAATACTGCGTAACTTTAATAATAAAAGCTACTGAATAATTCAGCCGTTTGCCGTAAGTTTGGGGGATTCGGGGACCGCCGCCATCTTGAAACTCGTACTGAGGAGTCAAAGGCCTCTAGAATGTATTGCTTTTGTAGATAAAAGATGAATGGTTAATGTGTCATCTTGTGTTTATCCGGTTGGATGAAATATTGACAGGGTATATTGCTGCCTATGAATGAAATACTCGATTTTACTTTTTTTTTATAAACCGTTCTTCACTTCGAGGACATTTTCATATATTTGGATTTTAATACACTTGTAAATTGGTTCTATTTGCCTAATGCCGCTGATAACATTTTCATAGGTAGGTACTTCGTCGATCGCAATACGTACATGTACGTACAGAACATATATAAGCCGACGTACAAGCGGGCGTAAAATTATCACCGGAAATTATCGTCGGTTGGATTTTATCGCGCACTGAATTTTCATATTTCAGTGAAGAAACGAGCATTGGGAATCCAACAGAGTACATCATAGCGCAACGAAAAAATACACTGTTCGATATTCAACTCACGGCGCAAAACAGAAAAAATACACTGTTTGATATTCAACTCACGGCGCAAAACAGAAAAAATACACTGTTCGATATTCAACTCACGGCGCAAAAGAGAAAAAATACACTGTGCGATATTCAACTTACGGTGCAAAACAGAAAGAATTCACTGTTCGATATTCAACTCACGGCGCAAAACAGAGAAAATCCCTGTGCTAGCTACAGCTCCAGTGAGCGAAAAAATCCCGCAGCGATTGTATTACGTCCAAGAAAATATAGGGAAATCGTAGTCTTATTATATATCTACGAGTTGCCAGTCAGTCGCTACTGATTTTGTTACACAAATGTCAGTTCACGAGTAGATAGCAGTCATCATCACCATTTCAGCAGAAAAGGACATAAGACATAGGTCTCCAGCAGATTTCTGCGGCCTTCACCAGCTCATCATAGCATAAGCATAATCAGTCTATAATGTTCCCTCAGCTGGGACACGGGCCTCCTTACTGTGAGAGGGACTCACCAGGTCATCAGACAGCAGTAATTAGAGTTTATACCTAGTCGATCTGATCATTATATTTGTTAACCAACTGTTAGTTGCTGGAACAACCTACCAGGGTCGCGAGATTTGTTCGAAACAGTTACCCGGCACAGGTAACTGAAGGAACACGGGTGGGTTTTAGTCAGTAAAAGTCTGACACGACCTCATTTGATGAATAAAACGAGACATTATTTGATGAATTCCAACCCACAAAAAAAAAGTTGCTGGAACAAATAACAGTTAGTAGTTGGTAATAGTACCGAGCAATAACTGAACAGTGATCGATTCATAGATAGGTTACTGTTCACATTAAGTATACTTAGGACTATTTTTAGTATCATATTTTCGATCCACGTTCTTTGTGGTAGGACCGTTCATAAAGTTCTTCGCGACATGTGGTTGGTTATGACCAGGTTCCGTGTTGATGTCGAAAATATGTTATATTCAGGGATATTTTAGATTAATGAGCACTGGCATCCTTTTGTCTCAGATCAGTTGATGCATTATTCTTACCAACACTTAGGTACCCTGCAGAGTGCGGAGAAAAAATCTCTACATGAATTAAAAAACCGGCCCAATTCGAGTTCGACTCTCACACGATCAGTTCCTTGTCACAATGTTTGGTGCACCTAGCTTCTGACGTTTCATAAGTGCCTTAGAAGATTTATATGAAATAAAATATTTTGATGTTGAATACACTTTTACGTAGTGTTGACTGGGTCCTTATAGATCAGATATACCATAATTACCTGTTGTTGCCAACCAAACGAAGTATAAATATTAAATGAACCTGCTCTCGAATTTCGTAACACACTATCAATAAAAATCTGAAATATTTTGAGCAATATTGCTATTCCATTGCTTCATATCAACAACGTAAACCTACGAACGTACGAACGTACGAACGTACGTACGTACGTAAATAATGCAATGCAATTAATGTTGTTGAACTGTCAAAATTAAAACCCTTCCTTATCCCGTCGCGCGTCGCTCGGTTCCGCGCGTTCGATTCAAAGTAAATAAAAAGTAAAAAAAAGTAAATGTCGTGAGGATGTTGCTACATGAATAAACGTCAAAAAATTACATTCAATGGCAACCGATTCCTTATGATCCAACGGGTGCACACGCGGACATTTGGAGCATTTTTTCTTATGATCCCCCGGGGGCTCATAAGGACGTTTGGGAGGTTATATTAGTGTGTTTATTTTATTAACCCCCCCCCCCCCCCCGTAACTTACAGTCGTATAGGAACTGGGTACTATTTTAAAAAAAATGTACATTTGCTGCGCTCTCCGCGTCCAGCTTGCTTATTTTTTATTTGCTAGTTAAATATCAGTGAATTTCAGTTCACCCTAATTCTAAAAGTATTGAACTACCATTCGTTTTTATTAAAACTGTTGATATGTAAGTAGATTTTTCATAATTTAAAATTTTAATACTGTGGCCGAAGTAATTTTATACAAAAAACTTTGTCCCGCTGTACTTAAAGTAACTTTGAAAAATGATTTTTCGAAGTACAATGGTATCGGTTTGTAATTTCACGTTTTTAGGGTTCCGTTTGCAAATGGCAAAAAACGGAACCCTTATAGATTCGTCATGTCTGTCTGTCTGTCCGAGTATGTCACAGCCATTTTTTTCCGAAACTATAAGAGCTATGCTGTTGAAACTTGGTAAGTAGATGTATTCTGTGAACCGCATTAAGATTCACACAAAAACAGAAAAAAACCAATAATATTTGGGGTTCCCCATACATAGAACTGAAACTCAAAAAAAAATTTTTCATCAAACCCATACGTGTGGGGTATTTGTGGATAGGTCTTCAAAAATGATACTGAGGTTTCTAATATATTTTTTTTCTAAACTGAATAGTTTGCGCGAGAGACACTTCCAAAGTGATAAAATGTGTGTCCCCCCCCCCCGTAACTTCTAAAATAAGGGAATGATAAAACTAAAAAAAATATATGATGTACATTACCATGTAAACTTCCACCGAAAATTGGTTTGAATGAGATCTAGTAAGCAGTTTTTTTTTAATACGTCATAAATCGTAAACCACAATTTACCTTTCATTCAGTCAACTCAAATATAAAAATTAAAGAAAAAACCATTTAATTTCAGCTTATGCATAAACCGTGAATACCTGCAGGTTTGTACGGAACCCTCGGTGCGCGAGTCCGACTCGCACTTGGCCAGTTTTTTTAGTAAGTATTAAATTTTGTTGTTATAGTACATATAATCAAAATGCAATACACAGTTATTAAAACATAACATTTACATACTTTAATACATGTCCAAAAGTCATTTCATCTCCGTTAATGCACCCAGTCACAGGGTTTTACAAAATTATACCCATCTTGTAAATAAAATTATTTACTGACAAAGTTACACATCAAATACTGTAATAGGTGGCGTGACAATGGATACTGCCAATTTGTTTTTTAGCACAGTGCGAGTATCTTTGTGTGTGACGTTCTAATTCGTCTTTTACGTAAGAAATTCGTTTTAGTGGTTTATTTGACTTAGGTAAGTAGGTATTTTCTCGTTTTTATATTATTACAAGAGTAGAAATGTGGTTAAATAGGTAGAAGGTTTTCGTGGAAGCAAAGTGTTCTCGACACCACATATTATTTTGTAGGATAGACATGTTCTAATTGTTCATATACGTTATTTTTCCGTTTCGTTTCTCTGATATAAAAAGGTAAAGCTATGTCTATGGCAAAGGAGTTTACTGCATCACGAAATTCATAATTAATTTAATTACATATTCTGTTACATATTCAACTGCGACGAAATTAATTAATTTCCTTTATTTACTGTTGTTATTGACAAGAGTTGTAACCCATTATTTTTTCACCTATAATTGTTTTTTATCCGCCCATACTATATGGTCCCTCAAGATTACTTTCCTATAACATAATTATTACTATAAACTAATTATTACTTTCTTACATAACTATACATAATTACATTTTCTGAAAAATTAACTCTTCTAATTGTATAGAAAAATAATTTTAAAGCACTTTCTTTATATGAAGTTATGATTAATTGTAATCATAACTTTAATCAGTAATTTTTTATTAAAATTTTTAACTTATTTTGGAGTTTTTATACCTTCTGAATTGAAACCCATATTAATAATTTGGGCAAAATGCTCGCAGAACAGTTGGCCTATGGGGCCGAAAGATTCTGGAGTGGCGACCGTGTACTGGAAGACGTGGAGTCAGAAGACCTTCCACAAGGTGGACCGATGACCTTGTGAAAGCTGCAGGAATCCGCTGGATGCGAGAAGCACAAAACCGGTTGAAATGGTGGAGCTTGGGGGAGGCCTATGTCCAGCAGTGGACGTATTTCAGCTGAAATTATGATGATACCTATATAACAAATTTTGAAAGTACTATGCACTAGACCTTAGAATTCATATTTGTTGTCTTTTCTCTTACATTCAACTTATTTTCATATCTTTTTCATATTCGTTACGTACAATTTTTGTGAAAAACACTCAACTACATAAATACTGTTTACGTTGTGCACTGCAAAGCTGCTAACTAGCACTAAGTTTGCATAACTTCAATTAAGCACAAACGAACGTTGCTGTGAGCATACTTAATTGCTATCTGAGACTAAGTTCTTAGAGCCCGAATTAGTGTAGGTACGTTATCTATCTTTTTAGGTCGTAAGGCAATTGCATGCAGCTGAGATGAGAATGTTAAAAGGGATGTGTGGTGTTCAACGAATGGATACGATAAGAAATGAATACATAAGAGGAAGTCTGAAAGTGGCACCAATTACTGAAAAGTGTGTGGAAATCGGTTGACATGACGTCCACGTGATACGGAGGAATGAGGAAAATGTTGAAAGGAAAGTTTTGAGTTTGAATGTCGATGGCTATAAGAGTAGGGGGTGACCAAAGAAACGATGGATGGACCACGCAAAAATGCACAATATAATATAAAATCAAAAAGGAGTTATCTACAGCTGCAATACTAACCGTTTTCGTTGAGTGTCTATAAAAATCTCACTGACATACATCTAGATATCCTGAAACTATTCAAGCGTATATTAATAATAATATTGGATACGCTACCGTGTCAGCTCATACACGGGCAAGCGTAGTAACGAGAGATGTCGGTTGCCATGGAAACCGGGTCAGGGTCACCTCGACATTTCTGATAACAGGGACAAAGATTTTATTTTAAAATTTATAGATGGGTGATGGCGCGTAACCTAATTAGGTGCTGATATTATTAGGAGCGTGGGTTGACGTCATGATTATAACGTTAATTTGTTAAGCAGTGATATATTTATGTCACCCCTTGCCCGATCACTCTTATTTCTTATTAAATACTAACTTTTACCCGCGACTTCGTCCGGATCAAATTTTTGCTCCCCTGACCCTTCCCGTCGCATCGAATTGCCTGCCAGTTTTCGTCCATTTTCCGTTGCTGCTCCTCTCCTTATGATCGTAGCGTAATGTTATTATAATCTGTAGCCTTCCTCAATAAATAGGCTACCCAACACAAGAAGACTTTTTCAATTCGGACCAGTAAGTTCCTGAGATTACCGCGTTCACCCAAACAAACAAACGATCAAACTCCTCAGCTTTATAATATTAGTATAGATTATATATCTACTATTAGGTCAGTTATCATATCTACTTTTTAGGTCATAAAATAATATAGTCATGAGTTTAAAAATTTTAAAACGGGTAGGTGTTTTCGAATTATGGTAATAGCTCAGGTATTGATTAAGCTAGACTTGTGAAAAAATTGTATTATAAGCAGGCTAGTCTTTTAATTTGAATGGAACCAAGCTTGAGACTGTTTTAGCGCTCAGCGTGGGACTGTTTTGGCGCCCAGCGTGGGTACAGATTATGCGCCCAGTGTGGGTCAGATTTGGCGCCCAGCATGGGACAAATTATGCACCCAGTGTGGGACAGATTTGGCGCCCAGCATGGGACTGATTATGCACCCAGTGTGGGACAGATTTGGCGCCCAGCATGGGACAGATTATGCACCCAGTGTGGGACAGATTTGGCGCCCAGCATGGGAAAGATTATGCAATAAGTGTGGGACAGATTTGGTGCCCAGCTTGGGACAGATTATACACCCAGTGTGGCACAGATTTGACGCCCAGCATGGGACAGATTATGCACTCAGTGTGGGATAGATTTGGCGCCCAGCATGGGACAGATTATGCACCCAGTGTGGCACAGATTTGGCGCCCAGCATGGGACTGGTTTGGCGCACAGCGTGGGACAGATTTGGCGCCCAGCGTGGGACAGATTATGCACTCAGTATGGGATAGATTTGGCACCCGGCGTCGGACAAATTATGCGCCCAGTGTGGGACTGATTTGTGCCCAGCTTAGGACAGGTTTGGCGCCCATTGTGGGTAAGAACTAGTTTCAATCGTTTATGCTAGTAAAAAAAAATACATATCTGAATCGAGATTAATGTGTTAGTTCCGTTAATAGGGGGCCAACACTTTTTGTTGTAGGTTTCAGTAAATACTACCCATTAGCGCAACCGTTGTTTTTTTTAAAACATAGAACCAGAATTTATCATAACAATTATACGCTAAATAAACTAACATCATAAGACAATGCATCGCAAACAATATATTCAAGTGGATACTAGAAAACATTTCAACGAACGAACGGACGAGTATTATGAGCATAATAATAATTTATAATTACGTAATAACAATTAAAATTTTAATGATTTATTAAACTGCGGTTTAATAAATCATTGTACAGAGAATTGACGTGAGAATTCAGACGTAACAAATAATTAACACGGCGCACGGTGTCAGGCAGTGTGTAACATTTTAATTAAAACGTTTCTCGTAAAGTTTTCGGTACGATTGCTTTTAACGGTTGTGTTTGTAGATTTTACGCTTAAAATATTTTATTAATCAGTATTAAAATCCCGGCTTAGTCCGAGTCGATCTCACGAACTAAGGATCCTTACATATTTCACAGGGTGGGTGATTCAGGACATGATTCTGCTTCAGCCCCAAAGGTTGATATCTGTTATGCGTTATTTAGAACATCAGTTGTTTCATACATTTTGACCGCGATGGTATTACACTTTTATAGGAAAGAGCAGACAGAAAGACCGACAGATAGAAGATGACGAAGGCTTAGGGACTAACCAATAATTTTGGTCCCGTTTTTATCCTTCAGTTACACACATCACTCTATTTTGAAGTGTTTAATAAAAATATTTCACGTGTAGTTAAATAAAGTGTTCGCTATTACCGACTGTACTTGTACATTTCATACGGCTGATTTCGGATAAGGTTTCTATTTTTAATTAGTGTTGTGAAACATGTAATTAAAAATTAAAAATGCAAAGGAGGTTTTGGTAATTCGGATAATTATTTCATGCGCGGCAATTTGTAGCGAGAAATCAACAATTAGGACTCCTCTTGAAATTAAATCCGAAATTTCGAACGGCGTCTACTGTGTCAAGAGCTCTTTGAATGATTAAAATAACAAAGAATGAACTGCAAAGGGATCAAGAAATGAAGATTCAGAAAAAGTTTGAAAATGGACCCGTGTGTCCATTATAGGTATAATTTAATAAATGAAAGGTTCATACTTGTAAATCAAGCAAGTATGAACTTTTATATCATTAGTTGACAAATTTAAAGAAATAAAGAAAATACTTTTAATTGGAACAGACTAAAACGCACACAATATACAGCAGATAATAAACAAATTGCTAATAATTAATTCATCAATACATCTTGCTATCGCGCAAAGCTACCACAAGTAACGATAGAGGACAATCAGATCCGCTATAAACATGCTAACTGACTGTATGCTAAAGTGAAAGTATATTTACCTTTTCCCAACACTCATCGGCTTGCATACATTGTCAATGCGCTGACTTATTTTATACGGAAGTTCCTGTCTCCTGTAATATAGGTTTTTTTAACTAGTAGGTACAGGATACAGGAGATCTTTTCCACCAAAGTTAAGTACTGTATTGTTTTTTGTTTAACAATGGTGCCGATTCTGTTGTAAAAAAATCTCTAAACTAAAAATCACTAAAATTTTGTTTATTCCTTTCAAATGACGATTTCCTATTCTGAAATAGACTAAAGTGACACAACTTAACTATATTTTAGTTTGACAGCACTAAGATTGCACTGAGTTATTAGTTTTAGTGAAAATTACAATTTTGCTATTCTGAGTTTACCGGTTTTCACCAAAAATTTTGACTTTAATAATTTATTTTGACTAAACCTGACTATTTTTAATCGCGATTAAAAACGTGTGGAATAAAACTAGTGGTCATGAACAAAAATTCACGTGTACGTTACCCCAGCAAGAAAGTGTCTCCTAGAGTTATATGAGTAGAACGTATAATTTGTGCCTTATTTGCTGTAAATGTGCCCCCACATAAAAAATGTGTGCCCCCTGTCGTTTTGGAAAAAAACGGAAAAAACGATTCTTGCTGGGGTAACGTTTTTCTAGCAGGAAAATTCTAAACGAATGATCGGAGAGAGAAATATTATGCATGGCCATAGAGCTTATTTGTGTGCCAAAATGTGCCCCCAAAAATAAAATCTGTGCCCCTTCAGGTTTTCGAGAAATTGCATTTCCTGCTGGAGTAACGTTTTGATGAATCGTATATCTCTAAAACCATTGCATGTGCCCCTGTAGAATAAACATACACGAGTAGCTCTTAATGTGTGCCCCTTAGTGCCCCAATTAGATTTAAGAAAATATTTATAGTTTTCAAGTTATCGCGGTTTTATGAAAACCCAAAAAAACATCGCAGCGCTTAAATGAGACAAGGTATAAGTTCGCTGAAAACTGTATTCGGTCCTTCTTGACGTTAATAATAACCATACAAAGTTTCAAAACTGCACATGCATGCGTTTTTAAATAATCTTGCTAAAAGTCAAAACGATGGTGTCATAACTTTGACGGCAAAATACAAGGAACCGGCTCATTCCCAGATGTGTAGGTGTAAACCAAAATCTTGTGCCTTTAGTCAAAAATATATGGTGAAAATATTCAGCTTGGAATGTTTCGCATTAAGTAAATATTAACCAAAAACCAAAATATGTAAGCAACGGCTGGCTATCCGACCAAATATGAATGACTACTAAAAAGCGACGGATTCATACATATCGATGACTTTCTTTATTGGACGTATTATACCTAAGCTGTTGTCCGTACAGTCGCGTTCAAAAGTTTTGGGGCTAATTAAAATATATATTAAATGCACCTTGTGACTATAATAAATGAAACAGCTTGTTGATGTGGAAATTATTATTTTTATTCCCTTAATTTTAATTTCTTAAAGTAATTATTGCATCAAATCACAGATCAAATTTCCTACCTATAAATGTTAGAAATTATTTGCACGTTGTGTAGTCATTATTATTTAAATCACAGATCAGTTTTTCATCTAAGTCCAACATATAATTAGTAAATTCGCATCACAAAAAATCACAGATCAGTATCATTCTGGAAAAATCAAATCAAGTATTTAGCTATTTCGGCTAAAAAGATACAGCCCTGTGACTGTGACATGTTGAGTGTTGATGGATTGTGGTCGTCTTAGATTTGGAGACATGAATTCGTGTCTGTGTAACTAGAAGTTATTGAGTATATGTCATCAACCTAGCACAAGAAGACAATTAAATACGTATTAAACAAAAAAGAAAACAAATTGCTGAATCGATTTTGATGACATTTCTATTGGACCAATCGGAAAGTATGTATATCCTTTCAGATGAAAACAAAACAAACATGATTTAGAACATTTTTTGTTAAAAATATAATAAATAAAAAGGTAAAGTAATGAAAAAAATTCAAGTACTTGATAAGTGTACAAGTATTTTTAAATAAGTCAAAACAATGCCATTAAATACTTACCACCGCAGATCGTGCCATAAAATTCACCACCCCTACAACCACATAATTGTTATAAAATGCTTAATACGCCACTTTCAACCAACTTTAAAAAAAAGTAAACAAACAGTATCAGTGCAACTGCACGACTCAACGTAACAGTGTCCTTGGCGTCATGACATAACTGCAACTGTTTCCCAATACCAAGTAATAATCCAAACGCACTTCCTAGTCAACAAACACTTCGTACCTATTATTCATAATAGAGCGACGTTACACGTAACTGTCTCTGTCACACTAACACCGTACGCGTGCTAGCTGTCTCACTTTCTCCAAGCTAGACAAAGCGACTCCTTGCGACACCACGTCAGAATTATTTTTTGTTTTTGTTCCTACGCCTTTATGAACTTGGACGGTTGTATTGGTGATTTTGATGATTATAATTCTGTAACTACTTACGTCTTACAGCCGCGACTTACTGTTAATTTATCTAACCTACGGCTTATCAATAAATATATATATATAAAGACAAATACGGGCTTTTTATTTATATACAAAAAAGAGCTACCTATTTTTAGTAGTTTTATTTTCATCATTTTCACATTCATCACTCATTTCATGAACTATTTTTTTTTTTAAACATCGGGACCAATCAAATTTTTGGTCAAAGACCTGGCAAATGGCAAATATCTGGATGTATTTCTTACGTTCATAAATAAATTACTGGATGTATTGTAATGAAATTTAGAATGGAGAAGATAGCTTACCTTGGAATATAGCACTTAGGCTACTATTTATAATGTACTTAATCATGTGTAAGGTCATAGAAACAGCTAGTAGGATATAATCCAATAACAACTTTATTTTATTACTTATTACTTTTCTACTTCATTGTACTCTGGCACAACACGTGTGAACCGGTTAGTGAGTAAAGTAAAGAAGGTCATCGATATGTATGAATCCGTCGCTTTTTAGTAGTCATTCATATTTGGTCGGATAGCCAGCCGTTGCTTACTTATTTTGGTTTTTTGTTAATATTTACTTAATGCGAAACATTCCAAGCTGAATATTTTCACCATATATTTTTGACTAAAGGCACAAGATTTTGGTTTACACCTACACATCTGGGATTGAGCCGGTTCCTTGTATTTTGCCGTCAAAGTTATGACACCATCGTTTTGACTTTTAGCAAGATTATTCAAAAACGCATGCATGTGCAGTTTTGAAACTTTGTATGGTTATTATTAGCATCAAGAAGGACCGAATACAGTTTTCAGCGAACTTATACCTTGTCTCATTTAAGCGCTGCGATGTTTTTTTGGGTTTTCATAAAACCGCGATAACTTGAAAACTATAAATATTTTCTTAAATCTAATTGGGGCACTAAGGGGCACACATTAAGAGCTACTCGTGTATGTTTATTCTACAGGGGCACATGCAATGGTTTTAGAGATATACGATTCATCAAAACGTTACTCCAGCAGGAAATGCAATATCTCGAAAACCTCAAGGGGCACAGATTTTATTTTTGGGGGCACATTTTGGCACACAAATAAGCTCTATGGCCATGCATAATTTTTCTCTCTCCGATCATTCGTTTAGAATTTTCCTGCTAGAAAAACGTTACCCCAGCAAGAATCGTTTTTTCCGTTTTTTTCCAAAACGACAGGGGGCACACATTTTTTATGTGGGGGCACATTTTCAGCAAATAAGGCACAAATTATACGTTCTGCTCATATAACTCTAGGAGACACTTTCTTACTGGGGTAACGTACACAAAATTCACACCAACGCCAACGCCTCGCCTTCACGTGCAAAAACAGTGCTGTATTTTTTATTTTGATTATATCTCGAAAATGGCGTGTCCTATCGCAAAAATAATGAAATTTTCGACCCCCTTTATGAAACCACGGAACATTTAAATCTCAACACGTGGGTAATTTTTTTTTTTTTTCAAACAAAAAGTGAAAAATTCCATATAAAACACGTCCAGGCTGCCCCCTTGCGCGCGCCTTCGTCTCTAAAAAATTCATTGCGTAGCGCACACAAGTAACACGTTGCGAAACCAAAAGAAAAAAAAAACCACGTTGATTGTCAAATTCGTATTCAGTCGTGTCAAAATCATTTTTAAATGTAGAGATTTTTTCTTGCAGAATAGCGTTAAAATTCTCATAGCCAAAAGTAAGGAATTTTAGAGATAGTTTAGTTAGTTTAGTTCGGTGTACAACAGAATCGGCACCAATGTTTTGTGTTTTTGGAACAATAAAAATCTTCGACTCGTTTATGCCAATATTAAAGAAGAAGAATGATCTACTCTGGCACACCAATTACATCTAGATGATAAGCCATTCCAAGACTCCGAGAAAATTATCCAACGGGAACATGATTTCTCCAAGGAGTTAAAAAAATAAACGACAGGCTCTCCGCCTAGCAATCATGCAGAAAGTCGGATGTTACACGGAAAAATGAGCTTAATTTTGAGTCAGTTAAAGCCTTTATTTCAATTAAAACAGGCACTTTTGAATTGTCAAGTAACATGAGTTTTATAGGGTTCTTTTGTTCCTAATTAATATTGGAATATGGTTTAAAGGGAATTGTCCAAACTTGGCCATTTTTAAACACGCTGCTATACAAAAATGTATTTTACCAATAATTTTAATTCTATTTTAGTAAATATCTTATGCTAATAACTTTGTATCAATATGCACTGTAAAAAATCTTTTTGTTTGGTATTTGTTATGATGTGACCAAGTCTTTGGCTTTGAATTTGACTTCAGTGTTGCCAAACAAAAACTGCATAAACAATAAATTGAAATCGATTTAAAGTGTAGGGTAATCTTTCTCTGCCGGGGTCGCGTGATTGTTCAAAAGAGATACCGTGACCCTGGCACATGGGCAACTGAAGGAACACGGGTGGGTTTTAGTCAGTAAAAGTCTGACACGCCCTCCCGCTCCGCCCAGAGCGGGAGAAGTCATTTGATGATTGCCCATCCAAAAAAAAAAAAAAAAGGGTAATCTTTCTACTGTATTTAACGCAGTTTTCATTTAATCATATTTTAAAAAAAAATACTAATATACGAAATGAATGATTAAAGACTTAAAAAAACCGGCCAAGTGCGAGTCGGACTCGCGCACCGAGGGTTCCGTACAAACCTGCAGGTTTTCACGGTTTATGCATAAGGTTTATGTTAATGAAATTAAATGTTTTTTTTTTTTTAATTTTTATATTTGAGTTGACTGAATGAACAGTAAATTGTGGTTTACGATTTAAGACGTATTAAAAAAAAACTACTTACTATATCTCGTTCAAACCAATTTTCGGTGGAAGTTTACATGGTTATGTACATCATATATTTTTTTTTAGTTTTATCATTCCCTTATTTTAGAAGTTACGGGGGGGGGGGACACATTTAACCACTTTGGAAGTGTCTCTCGCGCAAACTATTCAGTTTAGAAAAAAATGATATTAGAAACCTCAATATCATTTTTGAAGACCTATCCATAGATATCCCACACGTATGGGTTTGATGAAAAAAAAATTTTTGAGTTTCAGTTCTATGTATGGGGAACCCCAAATATTTTTTTTTTTTTTTTCTATTTTTGTGTGAAAATCTTAATGCGGTTCACAGAATACATCTACTTACTAAGTTTCAACAGCATAGCTCTTATAGTTTCGGAAAAAAGTGGCTGTGACATACTCGGACAGACAGACAGACAGACATGACGAATCTATAAGGGTTCCGTTTTTTGCCATTTGGCAACGAAACCCTAAAAATGATAAACTGAAGAGTGCATTATACCTGAAGAACTTATAAAACAATAATCGATTCCATATGTATCGATACAATTATATTTTCTTTTATTTGGCAACACAATGCTTTTAAAATGTTGTGTTAATTGTCAAAATGACAGTTATCATTTTTTGTTGTCATACTTTGTTTTTTTTTTTTTTGCATCGTGATTGTTGTTTTTGTAAGTTTTATTACGATTACTTTGGCTGTTATTAAATGGATTCCAATTCTCCCCTTCTTGACGACCTCGGCACTTCCAGTGACCCTGAACCTTGTATTTATGATGAACCTGACACATCTAAAGCAAGTTTTATTTCATGTATAACCAATTTCAATAAAATGTTAAAAAAATATCTAAATATAAATCTTGATACAAAACTAGGTTTATATTGGCATTCTTACTGATATGAACTATTAAATCAATCATATAGTGTTAGCTGAACTGTTTGTTTATGAGTGGCCAAAGTCCCATAGAAGTTGGTCAATGCCCTTTGAGGAGTCACCAACTGCTTTTCAATTAAGAGAATGCCTAGTGAGACAATGAAAGCTGCCTGTTCTTCCGAATTCAATATCAATCTGCCTGGCTTCTCCCAACTATGTAGGGTGGATTTTTTTTTTTGATGGGAAATCATCAATTGACTTCTCCCGCTCTGGGCGGAGCGGGGGGGCGTGTCAGACTTTTACTTACTAAAACCCACCCGTGTTCCTTCATTTGCCCATGTGCCAGGGTCACGGTATCTCTTTCGAACAATCTCGCGACCCTGGCAGCCATCGGTCCTAGCAGACCCCTTCAGTTCTGCTGACATCTCTTTGAGGCGAGAGAAAGAAAGAAAATAAATGCGTTTGCCTTATGCGTTGCCTTCACAGCAAAAAAGAACAAGGAAACACCTTAAAATTCATCATCATTTTAGCCGAAAGTCGTCCACTCCTGGACATAGGCCTCCCTCAATTTCGGAGGGTTTGACATAATCGCCACGCTTGGCAGGCAGGTTGGCGATCGTATTATGCTGGTAAAATGCATAGAGAACGCTGCTGCCTATTCTCTAGTAAGTCCCATAGTCGCCCCTTACGACACCCACGGGAAGAAATGGGTTGGGGCTATTCTTTACGCCCGGCATCATACGGAAAACTGCAAAACTGCCTTAAAACTATAAAAAAGAAAACAATGCTTATTTTTAGCTAATTACGTCGAAAAAATAATGCTCGTCACGCTTTTTCGTACACACTGTAACAAACTAACTGTCACCGAGATTGTCGTGGTGATTATCCTGTATATTAATAAATTGACGTACCCCTAGCGGCGTAGTCTCGGTTACAAACATGATGCGACGGTTTCGAATTATATGACCGTATAATTGCATGTTTATTATAAAAATAGGGGATTATTTTGTTTCAGTAGCCATTACGTTGATAAAAAAGCTTTCAACAGAATTATGTGATTTTAAAGACTGTGGTAAAATACTGATAAGTAGTACTAACAGTTTTTGAGCGATATCTGGTTGCTGATTAATATGGTTTCAGCTAATTAGAGTAAAATCTTGAATTATTTAGGAATATCTGAAGTAATTCCTGACATTCCGATCACGATTATAGATAGATTCCGATTCCGATTCCGATTTCGTTGATTTACACGGCTTGCGAAACCAATTACATAAACGAAATTGTTTTTAAATAATTAAAAAAAAACTTTTATTTCAGACCCTTAAAGTCCATTTGGTTAGTATACAAACAGCTTAAATGAATGTTAGTACTTATATCTACCAATGAATTAAATTAAAAATATTATTACGCCACAGTGCAGTGGCATGTAGGCGTATCCAATGTCCCAGTACACGCATAATACATCAACTAATAACAACAATTAAATAGTATTATTCTCACAAATAATGTACGCACATAAACATTAAATTGGCGAATTACCTAATTAGCCAACAGATCGCACAACTGAAACTTTTAGGCAGTAAGTAGTGTTATCGCGGATTTCGGCAATCTGAAACAATCAAATCAAATCAAAATATATTATTTCACATAAACCTACATGGGCACTTATAAAACGTCAGAAGCTAGGTGCACGGTTCCAAATTGTTGATTCCTATAGAGAAGAACCGGCAAGAAACTTCACGGTTACACTTTTAAAAATAATTGGTTTTTACAATTGTTTCAAATTACAGTGTTAATAGGTATACATATAGGGACGGTGTAGGCCTGTCACCAAGTACCAGGTTTCTATGTTATTCAGTAGAATAACATAGAAAATTGTCTACTGTCTACAAGGCCTACAACGTTCTCACATTCACAAAGTATAAAAGTATAAAATGATCTACATAAATAATAGTATTTCATAAATAAGACATATTACACTATTTTAACCAAATGTCATTATTGCCATGACAACCAATATTAAAGAGTACAATTTAGAATTGTAGGTATATAATGTCAAAAATGAGTACATGTCAAAAAAGAATGTAAAAAAAAAACTTAAATACAAAATGTACATCGTCATTTGGGAGCAAGTAATAGACACTGGTCATCCTGTAATGAGCTACCAGGGAAGCCACATGTGCAGAAGGAATTATGGCCAAACTTTCTCGTCTTCAACGTAGTCTTATATCTTAAAATATGCTTTTTTGATAAGGACACGTTTGATGTGTGATTTGTACTTTCCATAGCCAAGTTCAGTAACCGACTTTGGCAACTTGTTATAGAAGCAGATACTGTTTATAAGAAATGATTTACTAGTTTTAGTTAATCTAACTTTAGGTATCACAATTTCATTTTTACACCCGTATTTATGTTATGGAAATCGCTTCTTATTTTGAAAAGGCCTATGTTTTTGCGAACATACATAATACATTCAAAGATATAAAGAGAGAGAAGAGTCAGTATATCAATTTCTGATTTGTTTCTAAGAGACTCGCGAAGCCCCATTTTATAGATTGCGCGGATTGCCCTCTTTTGTAAAATGAAAATTGAATCTACGTCGGTTGCAGAACCCCACGGCAGAACGCCGTAAGACATAATACTGTGGAAATAAGCAAAGTATACTAATTGAGCTGTAGCTATATCGGTCAACTGCCTAATTTTTCTTACTGCATATGCCGCTGAACTTAATCTACCTGAAATAGCTCTAATGTGGGGACCCCACTGCAGTTTAGAATCTAGAGTAATTCCTAAAAATACAGTTTCCGAAATAGCATCTAGTTTCATGCCATCAAGTTTTAAATTTAGACCTACTTGGGGAACATTTGGTAATAAGAACCTAATACATTTCCTTTTGTTCGCATTAAGTAAATCCGAATTAAATCCGAGAAGTTAGCTGTCATGTAAGGAAGGTCATTAATGTAAACTAAAAATAAGAAAGGGCCAAGGATTGAACCTTGCGGCACGCCCATCTTAACAAGAGACACCAAGGACGTAGCCCCCCCCCCCCCTGCCAACGTTTACTTTTTGCTGCCTATTTGATAAATAGGAAAGAACAAGATCAGCAGCTTGTCCACGAATTCCGTAGTGGTGTAATTTACAGATCAGTGTATTGTGATCAACGCAGTCGAACGCCTTTGAGAGGTCACAGAAAATGCCAATTGCATCCTGGGAGTGCTCCCAGGATTCTAATATGTGACTGATAAGTTTTACTCCCGCGTCAGTCGTCGACCTACCTTTCGTTAAACCAAACTGTCGACTATGTAAAATCCCATTTGAGTTGAAATGAGCCAACATCTGGTCCAACATGATTTTTTCATAAATTTTACTCAATGCTGGTAACACAGATATAGGTCTATAATTAGTGGGATCAGTTTTACTACCCGATTATAAAATGGTACTACTTTACTATGTTTCATTAAATCAGGAAACGTACCGCGGTCTAGGCATTGATTAAATATACCTGTCAGGACAGGAGCAATTGTGTCGATGATATTTTTAAGAACTTTAACCGAAAAATCCTATAAGTCGTCTGTGTTTTTTATGTTAAGACTTTTAAATGTTGTTTTAATTGTGGCAATAGAAATGGGTTTGAATTCAAAACTAGGAATGTCCTTATTTAAGTTTTAAGAGATTCAGCCAATATAGATGATGAGGGAAGAGATTTCGTAACTTCTATTGGAATGTTGGTAAAGACATTTTCTAGGGTCTAACTTATCTGAAATGGTTTTATTATCAATTTTTAGAGACAACTCATAACAATACAAGCTTTTGACATCAGCATATCGTCTGCTGCCAAGGTCGCGAGATTGTTCGAAAGAGATACCGTGACCCTGGCACATGGGCAACTGAAAGAACACGGGTGGGTTTTAGTCAGTAAAAGTCTGACACGCCCTCGCTCCATCCAAGAGCGGGAGTAGTTATTTGATGATTTCCCATCCAAAAAAAAAAAGCATATCGTCTGAAATGCACAATTCGTAAACGTTCTAAATTCCTGCCTCCATAAAATGTATATCTATATTTCATATCCGATAAAACATGTCGAACCGATGTCCCAGCAAACCTGATTATGTATGCTGTTCCTTCAATTTTGCATCCATGATCCGTTTACGAGAAAATCGCTTTTCAACCGGATGTAGAGCTCGTTCCAATAAAAGATAAATTCATTTCAATCTAGCCACTTTGCAGCAGCTAAATTGTTTTTTTTTTTCATCAAATCGATGAGGATTTTAATATTTGCAGTTGCAAATATTAATATTTCAACATTTCATAACATAAATTAAGCCTGTATTTCCCACATCTTTTTAGTTCAACATAACTGGACCTAACAGGGGCCCGTTTAAAAGGGAAAATTAACAATTCGTTTGTAGTTTCCCATTTTCTATTTATTAACCAATTCAAATATGTAGTTTATTTCCTAGAAATTATAATATTTGAAAATGATATTCCAGTTTATCAGGAAGTTAAAAATCGAATGTGAAATTTTGACCCTGCGGAGTGTAGGTCACGAGTTAACGACGCTATGTTTTTAATTTAAAATTTATCGTTTTAATTTAAAATTTGTCGTATTAATTTAAAATTTGCCGCATTCGTCGTCTCGGGAGTACTTTATTTATTTATTTATACTTTATTGTACACCATTAAAATACAAAACAAAAAACATTACAATGACATTACATATACAATGGACACTACTACTATACTTTCAACTTATCCGAGGAATATTAGTGTGCATGGGCGCTTTCGATATGTTTTAAAGGCTCGTAACAGCGCTATGCGACTCTAGTAGAACAATTTCTATAACAACTTCATGGAATTTGATTGACGAGAATCACCTCGCACCGTCGCGTAGCGCCTGTTTACGCGTGCCTTAAAGGAGTTATTTCACCGTTGACCGTATGGTTTGCTATTGTTGGTAGGAAGGATGAGTAACTTTTGATCAAGGGTTACCTACTTAGAAACACTCATCTATATCTTCTATACATATATTTAGATTATAAATTTGTAGACTAGGCGTTTCTGTACACTAAAAATATTTCCAAATATAATATTTAGGGTGTTGAAGAATAACCAACAGATAGATTAGATTTCCATATTTTTTTTTTTTTGAAGTGAAATCTTCTTTAGCGCCGTTGGTTGTGATTTGAAACTCAATGAAACGAAAAAGCGACAGTAAAAAGAGACAGACATAACTTCATAAGATTTAACGTGGGAGAAAATGAGATAGGAAATACATGACGTCATGACCATGGACGAAAGAAATATGGATGCGGCAAATATTGACACATCAGAACTTCAAAAAATTAAAACACATTAAAAACGTTTTGTGTATTATCTTGAAGCCAAAAATTTTGAAGGTTTCACTTCTACCATGTGTGAATTGCACACATGCCATTTTTTGTTTGTATGTCTCTTGATATGTCAGTTAGAAAAGGTATCATGTCAAAGGCGCGAAACAAACATGATTAACTTTTGAATCCAAATAATGTGTTTAACTCGGATTACGTTGTAGATTTTTTTTCATCGCAATCGTTTCGCTCTATAAAAAGTTAAAATCAATAACTAAGGGTTCAAGAAGAATTTTTAATTACGTAATGTTGAAACACGTAACGACATCTATTGGCGCGCAATGGTAGAAACAAATATATGAAAAGCTAACCATAATAAATTATGTTTATAACACGTAATCCTCTTAAGGGTTCCTGTGTTATTTATACAAGAAATTATAATGATTATTACATTTAAAAAAATCACTTTCCATTGGTGGGTGATTCGGGGCCCTAAAAGAATTACTAATAAAAAACTGGTGATAGTAATAATTTTTGTGATGTTCCGAATGATGAAGAATGCAATGATAAGTATAAAAAGCTCTTCTAGCTCGGCGCGCGAGCGCCAAAACATCTACTTTTCAGCTCACGATTACAACAGTAAAATGAACTCATAAATTTTTTTGAAAATACGTTTCCGCTGTATTCTTTCCTCAGTTTTCCGATTCAACCGTTTAAAAAAAAATGAGTTCCTAACCTCAAAAAAATACAAAACATGTTATATCTCAAAAACAGCATTTTTAATATTTTTTTTGATAGTCTAGATCGAAAGAGCAGCTTTTTTTACATCGAAATAGCAATTTTCCAGAGAGGAGTTTTTTGTTTTGTTTTTGAGAGTAATACGGTGACGAACAGTAGGTACCGCGCCGCGCGTCGGCGGCTATCGGTCACCACGTACCAAGTCGTGTCGTCTTGAGACGTCACTTGTATTATGACTATGAAGACTATGGTGGCCAGGCCTCTTTTTAGTACTTAGGCACATTTTTTTTTATAAAAATGCTTCTCATTTTCAGGAAGGATTATTGCAAATTCATTCGATAAAATAAAATTAAAGTTTCTGTGGGTGTTCGATATTTCGCTAGTGGGCAATAGAATCGAGTGCACGGCTGGTAAATAAATGGTTTGTGAAAGACCTCATCCACCTTTTTGTCCCCAGTTTCAACAAGCTCCTCCTGCAGAAGGAAGAGTTGGAGCAGAAGCAGCTGCACCTCCTGCAAGTGGTGGAGAGTGAGAGGACGTCGCGCTGGCAGTACGCACAGCAGTGCGATGAGCTATCTAACGAGGTCAAGAAGCTGAGGACCGAAGTAAGTACTTTATTACGAACTGGTTATTAGTCTTGTTAATCTAAATGGAGTAAAATGGAGTGGTGTCAAAATACAAGCTTTGTAAGAGCCGATCCTGGCCAGAAGATAGTATGTCTTATAGCTAGGATTGACTTGTACATGGCTCCACTTCATCATACAACAAGTATTGTATCAGAAATGAGAGAGAGAGTACTTTTAAAGTATGACTTTCGATTCGACTAGAGTCCGCTTTTAGTTTCACTTCTATGTCAACTAGAGTTTATACAGTCATATAATGAAGGACGCTGAGGACATAAATACTTCCTCTCGGTGCTGCATTCATAATAGCTAGGTGTAAACCTTTACCAACTTCCACAGTTATGCACATACAAGAAGGAACACGAGCCTGCAACACGAGCTGCTTCTACCTCCAGCTCCTCGCCGAGTCACTCGCCAGATATAGACCCTGCCGAGCTCAAGAAGATCAAGAAAGTTCAGGTTAGTCGTCACTATGTACATACGCACTTAGACATGGAATTGCGCCCGTCATACTATACTATATTTAATTTTATCCGTTTAATTATGCACGGTAACTTCTTTGCAAAGCTAGTTTAATATACTTTATTATTAGTACAGGAACACAGGTCAATATTTACGGATGCATCATTATAATTTAAACGATTGTTAATGGGGCTGAATTATAGTCATCAGCTAAAGTCCACGTTTTGTCATAGCTTAACTTAGTTTGACGCAGGGTCCAGTTGAAAACCACGTCAAGCAATAGCTGCCTGGTATTTTGCAGAACTGGGCCTATTTGACGCATACAATTGTTTTATTCTTTGTTTAAAAACTTCATAACTCTAATTTTTGGAATAATAATAAAAGCCGATTAGTCGAAAAGTTGAAGCTAGTTGGGCAACAGCTTCAATTTTCCGAGTAACTAATCGACTTTTGAGAATTCAAAAGTGCATGCAAATGGTTACATTGAAATAAATGCTTTTTATTTCAATGTAACCATTTACATGCACTTTTGAATTTAAAAATTAGATCTCTATGGAAAAGATTAAGCAAGAAAGAACACTCTTTTAAATCAAGATGTTACAATATCCCAGGCACATTATTCTTGTTGCCTCTTATATATGAGAGGAATCTAAAACAATGGTAGAAACAATTCGAAATTTAAGATTAAAAATAAGACCTGGAAGTTAGTCGATGGCCGGTTTCAACAAACGGCGTCTGTTCACGAACATGACGCTTGAATCAGCACCATCTAGCTCAACCATTTTGTAGGGATATGTATGACCATTCTTTTTAAAGGGTATTTGTGACGTTGTACTGTTTGCAGATGATACATCTCTTATTTTTAAAGTAGACAGGAACAGACCAGATTTTGACGACGTGAACAGTGCACTCTCAATGGTTACCGATTGGTTTACGGCAAATAACCTAGTTCTCAATGCCAAGAAAACCAAATGTGTAAAGTTCGCCTTACCGAATGTTAGAAATCTAGGTCCCAACATCGTCTTAGATAAAGAGGTGCTTAAAATTGTAGACTCGGCAGTTTTTCTGGGCATAACAGTGGATGGCAAACTTCAGTGGGGCCCACATATTTCAAGCCTAGCGGGAAGGCTCAGTTCAGCTGCCTACGCCGTCAGAAAAGTAAGACAATATACTGACGTTGATACAGCTCGGTTAGTATATTTTAGTTATTTCCACAGCGTTATGTCTTACGGTATTCTACTGTGGGGTACTGCAGCTGATATTCAAAATATTTTTGTCCTTCAGAAACGAGCTGTTCGAGCAATTTACCAGCTAGGTGCCAGAGTTTCCCTACGGGACTTTTTTAAAGATATTGGTATTCTTACGGTGTCATCTCAATTCATTTTCGCCAACATCTTATATATTAGGCAAAATATACACTTATACACTAAAAACAGTGATATTCACACTGTTAACACTAGAAGTAAGAACAAACTACGTGTTCCCTTTCACCGGCTTCATAAGGTGCATAACTCATTTGTTGGGCTTGGTATAACATTTTACAACAAGCTACCACCTTCTTTACTAGAATTACCTTTTAATGCGTTTAAAGCTCAAGTAAAATCCAACCTTTGTCAAAAGGCGTACTATTCCATCAACGATTATTTAAATGATAAGAATAGTTGGTCGCTGTGATTAACTCAAGACAATGTTTATGTTCTTTCTCCAGTATTAGCGTACCTAGTGATAGGTTCAGTATAATTGTTTCCATATTTTTTTTCCTGTTTATGCCAATTTTATTTAATTAGTATTGCATAATGTGGTTAGCTAGCGACCTCGACAAGTAATCATTCAATTCTTGCTTGAGCAACCGGCAGCAAGTTCGTCATGCTCCCTTAGATGTCAATGCTTGCGGTAGCGTCGGGGGTCGGGTTGCCCCCTTCCCTCAAATATGGCGAGGGGGGCAATGGCTGATCTTTGCGTTATGCTCGTGAACGGGTGCTGCTTGTGGTGACTGGTCGTCTTGCTGACTTTGATGTTGATATTATTATTAATATTACTTACCTGTTTAATTTATTTTACGTCGATGGTCCTAGTTTATCATTTGTGGCCTCGAGTTGTAACTCAGGTCGTAACAGCTATGTGAACATTCAGCATTGCATATGTAAGCTGTCACGCCCTTTATGCCAGTTTTTTATTTTTGCAGCCATGTTTCTATATACATATTTTTTTTTGCTTATGCTTGAGTATAGTTTTCATTTTATTTGTTGGTATATTGGGTTGGCTAGCTGGCATATAGCAAATCATTTAATTTAATTTGTGTCTCTTAATGTTTTACTATATACCATTGTATAGAATCAAGTTCTTCTAACTGGACAGACAGCTGTGCTGCTGGGGAGTTTGTTGGCCACTTCTTCTTCCCAGCTAAAGCACTAGGAAGTGCGCGACGGGTGGGCGTTTTGGGGGGACTGTCTTTTGTAATTTTGACGTTCGAAAAGTGCTGATCCTCAGCCTAATTTGAATAAATGACTTTTGATTTTGATCCAAAATGTATTGTCCTTGTTTTTGGCAAGAATCCTTGATGACATTTCTTTTACTCCGTTGTTCAGAGTTTCTTCCGCGGCTGGCTGTGCCGTCGGCGCTGGAAGCAGATCGTGGACGAGTATATCAAGAGTCCGCACGCCGAGAGCATGCGCAAGCGGAACAGTCTCGTCTTCAAAATGGTGGAGGCTGAAGAAGAGTATCTGGAGCAGATGGAAATTATGGTTAGTTTTATTTGTTTGTAATCGCATTTTTGTAATATACATACATATTTCTATCAAATACATTTCATTTGATTTTTGTGTCAGAACACTACGACTTTGATGCTACGATAATATAGTAGTAGTACCTATAAAAGTTTCTTGTTTAGTTTTTACGTGATTCTCCGGATAACAGCTATTTACTTTCTCTGGGATAAACAGATTTTTGGCTAACTTCTAGTAAGTTAAGGTTCTGTAACAAGGGTGATATTTAACACAATTATAATTATTCCTGTTAAGAAATTCAGCAGAAACTGCGGGTCCTGGATATCAGCACCAAAGAACATACATCGTGTTTGGCCCTATCTGGCAGTGCTAGAACATTTTCAGATATTTCGTTTAGTAAGTCAAGTTTTCAATAATCTCGTTGTCCCCAGGTAACCTGCTTCCTCCGGCCTTTCAAAATGGCGGCGAGCTCCAAGAAGCCGCCGTGCACGCACGAAGATGTAAACTCCATCTTCCTCAACAGTGAGACGGTGCTGTTCCTCCACCAGATCTTCTTCAAAGGCCTCACGTCGAGGATGGAGTCCTGGCCGACACTGGTCTTAGGTGAGTGTCATATAAATTTATTATTTTAGTGAAAAACTCATCTAATTATTCAGTTCTAATGTTGCAGATAATTCTTTAGTTTATTATTTTCGTGACGGCTATGCCCATTGATTGTTCTTCGCTAAAAAAAATCTTCTACATTCCAAGGAAACTATTTGTTACTGTTGATAACCACATTTTGGATTACCTACTATTAAAACTTAGAATGCTTTATCTATAAAAGAAGCTTTTCCATCACTGCTCATCTCTCAATAATCTCACCCCTGGATAATCGTTTCAAATGATTAAAACTAAAAAATGAGAGACCCATCCATCACTTCTTATAAAACCTATCATCAATTGAAAAGTAAACAAAGGATTACACTTAGTAGTGCACCTACATACAGGAGACCTATTCGATATGCTGCTGCCGATGCTGACCATCTACCAGGAGTACGTGAGGAACCACCACTACTCACTGCAGGTCCTCACGGAGTGTAAGCAGAGCCAGCCGTTTGCGCAGCTGTTGGCGAGACTGGAGAGTAAGCCGGCTTGTCAGAGTCGGTCGCTGGAGACGTTCTTGACGTATCCGATGCATCAGGTACATTATTTTTGTTTATTGATGTATTTCGGGTGGAAATTGGTTGTCATGGAATGGGTATATGATACGGAGGAATAAGAAAAATGTTGTGAGGAAAGATCGGAGTATGAATGTGGAAGGAGTTTGTGATAGCTGTTATGTTTAGAAAGTGAGTGATTACTGAGAGGACGACAAAGTCATTTATTCGTCGGATATAGTAGATACAAAGTTAGATAAGTATAAGTATGTTGAGGAGACACCCACCGCTCAAAGCGACAAACGAATTTTTACAATTTACATGGGTGTAAATCGACTAATAGAGAGGTACGGAAGAAGAGGACTTAGTGCGCCGACCCTAAATAAATTGGGTTAAGGACAGGAGAATAATGATGATGATGATGATGATTGGTGAGGAACAAACAAGCTTGATTGTAAGTACTGATATACCTTATCTGGCATTAATTGCATACGTACCTACTTATACCTTTCCTTTCAACTCGAACATATATACATATGTCTGATCTTAGTACGTCTTTGTTCAAACAAATAAATATTGGTTTGACCTATAGAAGAATACAATTTATTCTTACGAATTTACGAATACGTGCTTGTGAGATATGTGCCTGTAGAACTTTTGAAACAAGAGAAATTGCTACAGGAGTCACTAGACTTCGGTTTCTCTCCGTAAAATTGAACTTTCTTAGCTCTTTTTTGGGTGTAGTAATAAATATGAAAGTCATTCAGAAGGCGTATCGTTCTTTTAACAATTTAGAAGGAAATTAATTACCCCAAGTTGTGTTATTTCGTCGGCGCGGTTAATTTTGGTTTTTGTGGGTAGCAAAAAGATGTGTCTGCAATTTGTAATTTTTTGCCTAAGTACACTTTGCCATTTTCTCTGTATATATACACTACTTAACGTATGGTCAAAGGTTGCCTTCGAAATTAAAATTTTCTTACGTATTTTAGAAATATTTTTAAGGTCGCAAATCATATTTCAATCAACATCATTGTAACCTGATTTTAAGTTGGAAAAATTCAAAATTTCGCTAGTCATTGCGCTCTCGGCCTAAGTGTCAAGTTTACTTTGTCATTAATTCTGGTTATGAGCTCATACGTCGACGTGCATCATTCCAGATCCCTCGCTACATCATCACTTTGCACGAGCTGCTGGCTCACACGCCACACGACCACGTGGAACGACGCAGTCTGCAGCATGCGCGCGCACAACTAGAGGAACTATCACGACAGATGCATGATGAGGTAGTGTAGATATTTCAATATTTCTAGGAATGAGGAGGAAGTTTTCGATATATATGTGAAAGATTAGAAAATAAAAACAAATTTGTAGGATTTTTGCGGAACTTAACCAAACATCATTTCTGTAAGTAGGTAAGTTTATACGACACGACAATAATATTAAATGATGCTGGATGAGGTTGGTGTTTCCTATCCGAGTTATCCGACTTCTCCAAGAAGAAAAACCGATAATGTAGCTCAGGCTAAAGAAACATTACACAGTAGGAAATATGTTTGGAAATAATAAATGAATGTTGAACTGATTTACAGGTCAGTGAAACTGAAAATCTAAGGAAGAACTTGGCCGTGGAACGAATGATCATCGAAGGCTGCGACATTCTGCTGGATGTCAACCAAGTCTTCATTCGCCAAGGTATGCATTTGGTACACAAAACATTCATAGATATTATAATTATGTCCGTTCACCTGCACCTCAGATGACCTCAAAAATGCCACTGATGCCGCAATAAACGTGGCCACCTACTGGGCTCAAACGATATAAAGTGTACGAGTACCATCGACACGAAAGAAGAAGAAGAAGTATAATTATATACATAGTTGAACTGTTAACACATTATTAAAATACATTAAATTACAAATCTATGTCGATGGACCACTAATAAAACGAACTCAAAGTATTTACTAGTATCTACCTATAAATGATGCCTATTCCAAAGCGTAGTAGATTCAGATACGATCTATGGCTGCTGG
This sequence comes from Aporophyla nigra, assembly GCA_947507805.1. NCBI lineage: Eukaryota > Metazoa > Arthropoda > Insecta > Lepidoptera > Noctuidae > Aporophyla > Aporophyla nigra. The sequence goes on along the minus strand of OX382308.1, from coordinate 21,607,066 downwards.
TAAATTCAATGTACCCAGAATCACTAATTACTTTGGTGACAGAACCCTAAAAAAACGAATACCATATTTATTTAACGGTCTGCCAGCTGACATAAGGAGTGATACGAACAAACATAGTTTTAAAAGTAAATTAAAAACATATTATTTGGAAATGTGTGAAAGTGCTACCTCTTAATAATAATTAAGTATAATTACCTAATAAGTTTAGATTGAGTGTTTAGAGACTCACCGACCCTACAGTCAAACCACTACTACGGTTTTGTGGGACTTAGTTTATAAGTTATACTTACCTCTGAATATAAATTAATGAATTTTTTTTTTTTTTAATCCTCTTTTCACATAGAGAAGGACGTCAGTCAATTCGGCGAACCCCTGTCAAGAACACGGTGGCTTACACGATACTCGTACGCTCAGACTCGTATATAGATCGATAGAAAGAAAGAAAAAGAACCTGAAATAATCATTTCTAATACAGAACCATCTAGTATAAGTTTATAGAAGCTCTCATATAGTTGTCGGTATTTTGAATTTTAATTTTGGCCCCACGAAAACCATAAAACGATCTCTTTGTTTCTTTCTATTAAGTACATATTACAAAAAGTTGCATGGAGAGGGCATAACGCTATTTTGTTACGTGCCGATTTCCACCAGTTTACTCCTACCGCAAGCTACGTTAAACTTCTGTTAAAATTATTATGGTTTTATTATTAAGTACTCGTTTCTGTTATTCTCAGGAACCCTATCTCAAGTGGTAGGCAAGGGTCGGCGCGCAACGCTGCAGGCGCGGCAGGCGTTCCTGTTCAGCAACCACCTGCTGCTCACCACGCGCGCTGCAGGCGGCAGGCTGCACCTGCCTCCCGCTGGAAGGTTGCCCCTGCACGATGCGCTGCTTATTGAAGACCCGGCCAACCATGACGATGATGGTAAGCACTTTACATTAAAAGAAGTGGACAGTTTTCACGATTGATCCTTAAATTGTGAAATTATATTTATAGCAAAGGACTGTACACACAGCTATTTATCAAGCTATACCTTTCCAGTTTAAGCTAACCTCTCATTATACGGACATCCCATACAATGTGAGATCAGTTTGTACTAGAAATGTGTAGCTTGATATGTAGCCGTTTGTACCACACTTTGGAAAAAAGAAAGAATACAGGTATTAATATTTTCCAATCGACATTGATTGAGTCCATCAATTATTTTAGACAAGGCGCCAGTAAAAGCATGTGTTGGCCGTTAATTCGAACCCTGGCAGACGCTATATTTTGTGTAATATCATCACTGCTCTCAAAACGGTGGAGGAAAACATCGTGAGGAAAACGGCTTGTCCTAGAACCAGACATTCCAAGTCATGTGACATCTACCAACCCGCACTGAGCTCGCCTGGTGTATGACGGCTCACTCTCTCTCAAAGAGTGGAGGCCTGTGTCCCACCAGTGGGAACATTATAGGCTAATTACGGTATGCTAAGCCAATTAACATACAGGAAGATTTTTTAGTCACCGTCCAAATTATGATATATTAATATTTTGCGAAAATAATTTAATACGTGTTTCTTCTTTTAGTATCACTCAATACAAAAATATTGAGATATCACATCACAAAGTTATCTATAAAAAGTTCTGGACACCACCGCGCGCTAGGTAATAGTGCGGGCTATTGCCTAGTGCGTATGCACCGCGCTAGGTATTAATTTCGGCGGCCCACCCCGCGCGCCGCCGAAATTAATTGAAAACAATAATAAACAAAGTTGCAAATTTTCCCTTCATACTCTCACGGGTGGCAATTGTAGTATTATTAACGTTTAACTTAGTGACCACGCAGAGCGGATAATTCTTTCGAGAAAATGATTTAAAATGAAAATTTTATGTATCGTTTTTTTTATTTTTTTAATGGATTTATTGAATGATACCTAATGCCTAGAAAAAAATTGGACGGTGACTAAAAAATCTTCCTGTATAGACCACAATATAACATCAGTAAATTAAAGACGGAAAATAAATCGAAATAAGTTGCAATAAAACAAGTCGAATTAAATAAAAGAATTCTGTGGTACCCAAAGGAGATTTGGAATTGGTTAGTAATATTTGTTTGCATCTTATTTCAGATACAACCTCAGTGTGTTCATCACCCGGGGGCGATATCTACCAGGGCAAGGACTTCAAGATTCTAGTTGAAGTCAAGGGCGAGCAGATTTGTGCACATTTAGGTAAGCTCTCAACACATTTCTTTCAGCTAGGTACTTATACCCAATATTCATGACACAATTTTCTCACATCCAATTCCGCGCAGTAAGTTGGCCTTCTCTTTCATGCATTTCCATTAACCGTCATCAGTGTCCATCTCCTTCGCAGAGAAAGAAATCCCTTAATTTATTGTAATTTTGTTATGTGTGAGAATCACGATCATCATTACACTTTTTTATTAGTATACATTCTTCTTCTGTTAATAGTCGCCGGCAGCGTCGAAGAAAAAGCCGGATGGACAAGCGAGCTAGCGCAATGCATGGAAAGCGCAGCTCTAACAGAACTGCTCCGAGCTTGCGGTGCGTGTGGGGCGGCGTCTGCCAGCCTGCCGGCCTGCCGGTCAGACAGGGCGCTGTTCACTGATGACGTGGACATCAGGTTCAGTCGCACGCTGAACTCCTGTAAGGTGCCGCAGATAAGATCAGCCACGCCGCAACGGTTGCTGCAGAGATTGACTGGTGAGTGGTTGTGGATACGGCTTTTATAAATCACTAGCTGACCCGACAGACGTTGTCCTGTCTCTTTGATGATATTTGAGCACGCATTCTGTCAATTCTATGTCAAATGTCATAATGTTACATTAAAAAAGTTTACATTGTCCTATTATATGGTTAAGTATTCTTAAATAAGAGTTCTTAAATTTTCTAATTTCCCGCGCAATTTTTTAATTTTTTTCTTTCATAAGAACCTTCTCCTGACAATTACGAACACAACAAAAAAAGAAAAAGTGAAATCGGTCCAGCCGTTCACGCGTGATGGCGTGACCAAGGGAAATAGGGATTCATTTTTATATATCGCACCTTTGGTAGGACAAGGGCATAATTGTCATAAATTGCCAAATGGCTTAAATATGCAGAAATGCTTTAAAAAACTAGCAGTTTTTAATATTTGTAAACGATACACCTAAAAGAATATAGTATATAGTTTATGTCATACAAAGCAGAACAACCTTAGAACATTATTAACATAGCTAGACCACATTAAGTACAAAAAATATCTTAAAATTGCTCTCCTGTAAAATTGCAAAAACTGCAATTGTGCCCTTGTTCTACCAAAGGTGCGATATATAGATTTAAATCAAAGGTTGTTGAGAAAGCTAATTATTATGAAGATCAGAGTCAATTTTAATAAGACTTACGAGAGTTAAGATGTACATCTATAGGGTAAAATTAAATTAGCCAGCGAAGCTCTCATATTTAATCACGATTAAACGCGATGGGAGGCGACAACGACTGCTTTTAGTTTTGTTATTCGAAACAGCTTAATTGAGAAAATCTGTTACTATTGTTTTATCGTGTTTTGACATCGATGCCTAACACTTCTGTAAAGTTGATTCCGAAAAAATAAACAGATTTTGTGAAACAACTGATATATCAAGCGACTACACGACCTACGATCATTGGACCCACAATAACACAATCAACTAAATTTCTTTCTTGTTGTGTCTTGTTTAGATATCGATATATATCCACCACGTCGCAGAGTTTCAATATCTAATTTAATTTGACCCTGTTTAGAGTTCCCGGGCGTTAATTATGGTGTATTGAATTTTAGAAAGAGACTGTTACAAGATTATGTGATTAACAGAGACTACGTTTTACTTAGCTTAACTTGGTCTAAATCTTTACGAACCTTATTAACGCTCGCATACTCCACTAAAAATCAAAGACCTCGTTTAATACATGACAAAAGTTTTTTTTTATATATAAATCATTAATTATCACAAGTCTATTGCAGCTCACTACTGCACATTTTACAACATAATATTCCAAAATCTCTACCCCCAAATATCCTCATCAAATCTTCCAGACCTCCGCTTCCTCTCCGTGGACTTCCTGAACACATTCCTGCTGACCTACCGCGTGTTTACGGACGGCGTGACGGTACTGGAGGCGCTGAAGCAGGTCTTCTACGAGCAGTCGCAGCAGGAGATGGAACTGGCGCCACCACCTGATGCCACCAGGAAGACGAGTGGGGCGAGCTCTGTTTCTGGTGAGAACTTACAGTAGTAACAGTTTTATACGACCGATGATTCAATTCTAATAAATAATTTCAACATGAGTTAGATTAAAAATCCTGAAGAGACTGTATCAATGAAAACAAATTCTATTATTAATTAGATAACGAACTACGTATATTACTATAATTACCAACAAAACTTCGGTAAAATAGCTAAAGATATAAAAAAAACAAAAAAATTAAAGGCAGAAACACTTTTTGTTCTGCGTCTTTAAACTCAACTATATTTAAGGAACCATGTAGTTATTGGTAACAGTACTCTAAGAATCCAATAAGAAAATGTATTCAAACGAACTTTAATATAAGCACATAAGCTGGTTGTTACTTGAACTGCTAAAAATATAAAAAAAAAACAAAAAAATTAAAGGCAGAAACACTTTTTGTTCTGCGTCTTTAAACTCAACTATATTTAAGGAACCATGTAGTTATTGGTAACAGTACTCTAAGAATCCAATAAGAAAATGTATTCAAACGAACTTTAATATAAGCAGGTTGTTACTTGAACTGACAGAAAAAAAGCACAAACTATTTCAGGTTACGGATCGGAATACAGCGACCGGGATTGGCAGTCAAGATTCTGGAGAGCTTCGAGAAAAAGTAAGTCTTTAAATGTACTCATAAGTATCGTAGAAACATTTTCTTTGGAAATAAGGAGTAAGAAACGTGATTCTATGTAATAAAGTCTGTCGAATTTTAGGCGAAGATGAAGACAAACTGTCTCCGTACTTGACAGCACCATCGCGAAGGACGTCAACTGTTAGTAAGGTAATCGTTTTCAGTCCATTTAAAAACTCTTATCTTATAACTTTGTAAAAAAAAATCTTTCTTCAACGGTATTCCAAAACTATATTGCAAAATTATAAAGTAAAATTTTTCATGACGATTTTCTTTTTCCTTGAATACACACTTAATCTATTTCACTACCTTTCAAAACCGTGAAATATAATAAGTTCTAATGATTCAAAATTCTATATACATGCTTACTAAAAGACTGAGGAGGATAACAGTCACTTAACAATACCAAAAATAATGGCAACATCATCCAGTAATGAGACGTTGAAAGGTACATAACGTTTTATTAAATAAGTAGTTATTATTTTAGTGCTAGATTACTTTTTTACACTCTATCTATCTTGGGACAAACTTTACGCTTTCTTTTTGCATATGATAATCCAGTTGGTCTATTTATCTGTATCTGGTGGCACCCCTTAACTAACTTCAAACCTCCTTGGGGTCCGAGAGCTCATGGTCTATTTAAGAAAATCTCGAACGGGTGGTTGAAACTTTCACACACACCCAAGGGCTGGTTTAAACCTTGGTCAGAGGTCATACAACGTTATAAGGCCGCCTGTCTCTTGGGAACAGTACCAGTTGACATCGATGCGGATGAATGTTTTGACGCTTTATTTTGATTTTTGTGTTGTTTTAGTTTATGTTAGGATGTTATTTTTTATTAATTAATTAGTGTGTATTTTTGGATAAATGCAACAACCTTACACCAACAGTTTATTAAGTAGTGTATTCTCTTGTAGGAACATCACCGTCTTCCCCTGGAGCAATAAGTTCAGTTACTCTGGTTGGAAGTCCAAAGAAGGTCAGTCCAGTTAACGACCCGAATACCAAGAAGAAACCAGCTAAGGACAATGAAGTCTCAGTCGTTACGCTGATGAAAGTCGAGAGCATAGAGATGGTGGAACAGACTGATGAAGAAGTCAAATTTAAGGAAGAGGAACCAGAAAAGACTAAGAAGAAGCCTGATGATAAGTTTAAAATATCACAACGGTTTTCAGAGGTAAACTTAGTACTTGATTTTAATACAGTAAGTTTTTTTTTTGTATATGACGTCAATACAGATATTGATAGACCTCTGTGTAGGTTAGACTATGTCAGAAGTGTGTTCTCTAAACAAAACATAGTCATTTGAAATACAATATTTGATGAAAAATATACATTATGTAAGTACAGCTATAATCATCAACTGTAAATATGCTAATACCAATAACTTGCTTAACACTGACCTGACTGTATCATAATCTATTAATATTCTTTGAAAGCCCTATAAATGTAGTTTGCTAAAACGACGTACTATTAAAGTATTCATGGTAAAGTTGATTTACCATGAATTTTAAATATTATTTAAAGGACTCCAACATGGATCGTCAAGTTCGTGAACGGGCGGGCGTCGATTCAGTCGTCGTTTGACTTTTACCTGCCAGGCTTTTGAAAATCTAATATTATGAATGGTTTCTTTACTTATTTTTTTATTTTACATTGTTCTCACATATAAAAGCAACAAGAATAATGTACACCGGATTTTGTATTATCTGGAGGGTCTCGTCCGTTCTCCTCTTTTGTGATCGACGTTTTAGAATAAGCAACTAGCTTCCACTTTTTGACTAACTATCCGACTCTTTGGCAAATCTAAAGTGCTTATAAATGATTTAATGAAAATACATGCTTTGAGTTTGATCAAAGCAGCTGAAAGCGCAGCGTTTGAACTGGCTGTGAGTTACCATCGCATCTGCTATCGTCATCGCTTCTAGTAGAGATTAGTGACAGAAACACAACGAGTTAAACAGTTTATCCAACAGCGTGTACGTACTATGTCGGAGTCTCCCCGTCGGCTGCAGCCGTCGTCAGCTACTTCCGAAGCTAGGCGCAGGTCTGATAGTGCCCAAGAAACTGCTGAAGCTGCAGCTGCAGCTACAGATGAACCCAGACGGGCATCCGATTCTGGGACAAGATTTGCTGCTAGAAGATCTGTGAGGTAAGAGATGTATACAGAAAACTATATTGATGATGGTATTAGGTGCAAAAAGAAAACAAGTGCATATCGTGAAGATTATTGAGAAATGTATATAACCAGCTCAAGATACCAAGAAGAGGACACGGAGACATTAAATTAAAACTAATTTTCTTTCTTATACTAACAGCACTTACAGCTGTTCTTTTATTATTGACAAGATTACCAAGACAGTCACAGAAAAGATAACTGTACCAAATTATCAGGTGATCAGTTAATATATTAATTTTCACATGTGAATTGTACTTCCATGCATACATCCTTACACAACACTCGCCCACTCGCACACTCTCTACCCACCACACCCTTTTGTGTTATTATCAAACGAAACTTGTGCGTTTCGAAGTATTTCATGTAATAAGCTACTTGTTTTTCATGTCATTAGTGAGCGTCGATACACCAACTCGTCGATCAACAGTGAGCGTCGCCGGTACTGGGGCGGCTCGGAGCCACGCTCCTCCGTTACTTCCCAGGTGTCACATGCACAGGTATAAGTACAACTGAATCTGTTTTACAAGATCTAGCTAGTACTTAAGCACATCTAAAGTAAGTAACAGCATAGTAAAAACTTTTTAACAAAAAATTAAACCTAACAAAAAAATTTTAAGGTTTATTATTTTTTGCTTTTCAGTTTTTTCGGCGGTTTAATTTTTTGTTAAAAAGTTTTATTTCACATTTTTTGTGGTTTTAATGTACTAATAATACTTGGCAAGGTATACCCTATCCAATAAAAAAGAATGATCAAAATCGGACTACTCTGTATAAAGTTAAGCGTGGTAATACATTACAATCACTGAGTGAAAAATCAATCATCCCCTGTTTTAATAAAAAAAGAATTATCACAATCGGACTACTACGTAAAAAGTTATGCGTGGTCAAACATAAAAAAAAAAAAATACGCATCGAATTGATAACCTCCTCCGTTTTTTTTCGTCGGTTAAAAAACAAAGATGCAATAGTTTGAATACTGATTGTTACATTTGTAAATTCAGAACTATCGGCGTGAGACGAGCCAGCCAAAAGCGGGAGTCGTTATCACATCATTCAGACAATCGCACAGAAGGTAAGAAGAATACAACTCAGATTCATTTCTAATCCATTTTTTATCATAACATATACTTGTAATTTAAAGGATTGCAAACTAACTTGATTATTGACCATTTAGCACACATGGGAGCTCAAAATTCTCAATGTTGTGGCATGCTAATCACCTTTTTCTTAACCATTTAAAATTATTTGTAAGTTTTACTAAATTCATGATGCTTTTGCACGACATTCTTTTGAGAGAGAGTCCTTCTAGCCTCGACATAGTTCCTTCATACTTGATGACTGTAAAAATGATAATGAAACTATTAATGTTGATTTAACAGCTTTGGAAAAGACCTCTTATGGTGAGTGATTGGTAAGGTTGATGTAGAGACTGAACCTAGTAGTGAAGCCGTAGAAGAATATTTTTAATAATTCCGCTTTATCTAGCATTCCAAAGTTTCCTTACCCTTTTTTGTAAATTTTGTAAATTCTAATGTAAAACGTAGACACGACACTACAGCAAACACTACTGATATCGTCAAAACCGTACAACAAGAAAATAACTGAATCTTAACCTGACACCAATAAAATTGGTTACCTGAGAGCACTAACAAGAATATAAGAATTTGATACTTTCGATAACCACCATGAGTATACTGCACTGACGATCATAAAGGACAGTGCTAACTTAAGCGAAACAGACATCGACCTGTACATCTGCCTATTTCAGCTTAGCTTTTTTGAATTTTACTTGCAATTGTTTTCAGGAATTTTGCACACCACAGTGGTTGTAATGTGTGCATTGAAGAGGTCTTTTCGAATGTCAGGATTCTTTTCAGATTAACCTGCGGTGGATATTACCTATTCACCGCCTATATCTACTACGTTCTCTTCACTATCACTTATCATATCAACATCTACAACCATCATTTCTTCAATAAAGAAGTTCACACACAGAAATACAAAATTTTATAATTTTATATCTTTGGCTTATGAAAAACTAGAATTAGATTTTATTTATTGAAAATTAGCCCTAATTTTACGTTTTGATTCACCTCGGTTATCTGATTAGGATAATAACTGCACTTTCGGTTTTTATTTTTGTTAAGTACTTTTGGAATTAGCGATTGAATTAGGAATTGGTATTTTGATTAGATTTTTATTTTATCAAAATTCTAAATTAAATAGATTGTCAAAATTTGCATGTTTAATTACGGAATTGGTCGGTTAATATTAAAAGACATCATTTATTCCGGGAGGAATAACCTATTGTTCTAATTCTATCACTTCCTTTCGTATACCTTCACTATGCCTGTCTTTCTGTCTATGCATGTATACTTATACTATTCTATGTAACTCTTATATTCTATCTTTATTATTCACCATCAAATTCTACTCTTCACCACTTCATTCAATTTTTGAAGTCATGACTAACCATTATTATCAGAACATCGTCGGGTCATAAATTCAAATGAACTATTATTTAGACATCAAATGCTATGTATTCACATCGTTAACGATGGTCTAGGAGCAGCACATCTACTGCAGCAGTGGCATTTGCAGTGGCCACCTCAGCTTCATCAAATCCAAGATCGCCTCCACCGAACTCACCACCAGCTACACGAAGAGATTCGGTTATATCCACAGCTGCTACAATGAGAGTGCTCAATGTTTTAAGGTCAGTGGCCAAAACTAAAGTGAACCCAGTACTCAAAGTCGTTACTTGGGACTTGTTAATTAATTATAATTATTTATCATATCATAGTCAAAGTATGATGGCTTAAAAACATTTTGTGTTTGTAGGTGGTGGTTAATTCGTTTTGGGTGACTTCTCTGAGTGCGGAAAATTTAAATACATTCTGGTCTTAGTTTCTCTTCCACCCGTGAAAACAGTTATAGTAAATAAATAAACAACTATCTATGGACTTAGAAAATATACATATGTGGTCTTAAAATGTACATGTTGGTTCTTATCGATATATTATTTCTTTAGGCACTGGATCTCCAAGCACTCTCATGATTTCTGGTCTGAAGAACGTCTGCGAGACCTGACAATGGACTTCCTGAAAGAGATAGAAGGTAGTCCAGGATTACTGCCTGCAGAACACAAAGCTGCAGCCCAACTGCTGCGTCTGTTGGAAAGAGCGCCGGAGAGACCGGTTGATTTAAAATCATTGTTTATTCCACCGAGTGTAAGCTTTGTTCTTAGAATTTCCCATCTTCCCACACCGTAAAATTTCAAACTCTAAAAAGTGGTTTGAGAAATAGATTCAAATGGATTCAATATTTTTTAGACATATGTGCAGAATTATTTACAACAAGCACTAAATTATTTCTTCAGGTGCCAACTAAAGAAAGCGTCGAAACTCTCTCAGCTTTAGAAATAGCAGAACAAATGACATACCTGGATTATCAAATCTTCAGTTCAATTAATAGCGAGTAAGTTTCACTAAACTTCAGTTTAACTATTAAATGTTTCACAATAATCCTAATAATTGTATTTATTCCTGTTGAAGGGAGTTCTTAGGACAGGCTTGGACGAAGGCAGACAAAGCTGATAGAGCTCCTCACATCCTCATGATGACTTCTCACTTCAACCACATCTCCAACTTGGTCATATCTGAGATCCTGAAGAAGTTTACTTTGGCGGGTATGCATCTACATGTATGAATTAATCGCTAGTGATTTACCATTTATGGCACTTCTTGAGAAAGAGTTCTTAAAGTGTTTAGAAGATAAATTATTAATAGTATCGCTTTATTTTAATTATAATTCTCTCTTGTATTGAATATCGGCTCATCAGACGACTTTTGGTTGTTATTATGATGATGATTGAGTTTACTCCAAATCTTGCTTGAAATCTAATAGCCATAATGATATGATTTTTAATTGTTAAATTTACGATGGTGAAGTAACAATCCATTCTGAAGACGAATCTAAAATATTTGACCTCTTACTAGGCCGCGTAGCAGCAATAGAGAAATGGGCCGCAGTGGCAGACATAGCTCGTTGTCTACATAACTTTAATGGAGTGCTACAAGTTTGTGCTGCGCTTTCGAACACGTCAGTGTACAGACTCAAGAAGACTTGGGAGAAAGTGTCCAAAACGGTATGGATTGTTTCAGATAATTACGTTATTTAAATGAATAGCGGGAAAGATGATGCTAATTCTAGATATCTTAATGTTACAGAGCAAACAAACAATAGAAAGAATGCAGACGATAATATCGTCGGAGTGCCGATTCAGAATTCTGCGGGATGCGTTGCACAGGTCAATCAATCAAGTGATTTCAGTATCCATTAATACAATGCTATTCAGATATGTATTTGGTGAAAAAAGAAAGAAAACACAAGAACTTAAGTTTCCATTTCTCTTAATTTACAGGTGTGATCCTCCATGCATTCCTTACTTGGGGATGTATCTATCTGATCTATCATTCATTGAAGAAGGAACGACGAACTACACGCCCGATGGGCTTCTCAACTTCTCAAAGATGAGAATGGTGAGTTGGTAATTCGTTAAGAACTTGGTACTTAGTTTGGGATAGCAAAATGAACATAAAATGGTAGAAGCAAAAGATTAGAATATAGAAAAAATTACAGTGTGATTATCTACACAGAATACTATTGTGGAGGCTTTTTAAATAAACTCGAAAGTAAAATGTCAGCTGAAACGCTTATTCATTATAAAATGAATATTTATTGTGTTGCAGATAGCGCATGTGATCCGTGAAATAAGGAATTTCCAGCAAACTCCATATAAGATTGATCATATACCAAAGGTAGGGGCATATCTGTTTTTCTTTATTAGTCTTTATAAGAAGATAAAAGGTTTGATTTTCGAAACGAAGACGAAGAGGTTAATGCTTTAATCTATTAATACAATCTTTTTGAGTCCACCTCTTTTTTTTGGGTGAAAATAATCAAATGACATCTCCCGCTCTGGGCGGAACGGGATGGCGACTTTTACTGACTAAAACCTACCCGTGTTCCTTCAGTTGCCTATGCCAGGGCCCCGGTAGCTTTTTCGAACAAATCGGTGACCCTGGCCTGGTGTGCGTCCACCTCACACACCCCTGTGGTACTCCAGTTTGAACACCATAAACCTAAGAAAAAATACGATTACATTCCATTTGCTACAGGTATGCGACTTCCTGCTGGACAATTCTCTCGTTATCCCAGAGGAGCGTCAGTACACTTTGTCCCTGGAGCTAGAGCCGCGTGTGTCCCGTGGGTCTGGAGCAGGTCTGCCTGCTGGCACGTCCCCGGGCTCCTAGCGGCGGCGACGCGCCTCCCTGGCCGCGCTAGCTCCGCTGCGCAACGACCGCTAAGCGGACCAGGGGAGTCGCACACGCAAGCTTTGCAACCACCACATCATTGTTAGTTTCACTTCTATGTGTCTAGTTTCTAGTGATTTGCGAGAAAGATGCTTATTGACTTTCGTAGTTAAGTTCTTTTGATGTAAGATGGGTTGCGAGTGTTTTCTTTGAGTTTGATAGAATGGTGGCCAGATTCTCAGATGTTACCCCGCGTCCTTATGGAGACCGAGTATCGTGGGGGGCATGCAATCGTTTGTATGAATTATGAAGTGCAAAAGCAACTTGCTTGATGGAACGAGTACTTTACATTCAATTAAGATATCGTGATGATTACTTACTCGTTTCACATGTTAAAATCACATGTTAAATCATTTTAACTCATGTTAAAATCAATCACGTTGTTTCTACAAGTTTCAAGTGTATTGTAGTGATTGGAGAATTAAGTAGTTTGAGAATTCAGGAGAGAATGGCCCAATGAGTTTCTGTTACCATACCATATGTAGTTGAAACTCGGGCTATAGCAGATCGTGCTAAAATTAAAGCCTGCGTATATGACAGTGACCAATTCCTAAAGATTATAAAATGAATATGAGCAATGTTGTTAGATTGCTAAAATTCATTTTACAATCTTTAAGACTTGGTCACGAGGTACTCCTCAAAGATGTAAAAACTCAGAGTATCTAAGATGTAGCGATTATATTAAGTTACACTATACCGTAGTACTTTAAAATCGATGTATTTTTCGAAGAAGTAGTTTAGTTAGTTTCTTAAATTCTGTATCGAGTACCTCCGTTTGAATAATCTTTACACCGACAATGGTGTTATCTTCAGTTGAAAAATGATTTCAATAAAAAATAAAGCTTAAAATCAAATATTGCTAAAGCTATACACGCTTCCGCTATACGCTTGAAAATAATTATACGAACTTCACCATGAATAAACACAAGTCTACGACAAACTCGATTCTAAGGATCATAAGATTTAAGGTACTTAATAAAGAAAGTATTGGAAAATATTCTTATTAAGGAGTAATGTAAGACAAGATAAATTATATAAAAGGCATATGAATATGTTCTTCTTAAACTTTATTGAATGGAAGAAGTAAAAGATGCCTACAATGGTTCTCTATTTTTGTATGACCTTCATTTTGTCAATTAGGTAGGTAATAATAATAAGCAAAAACATATCACTGAAAATATCCGACTTGATGCACTCAACAATGCATTATGCAAGGTGAAAGAGACAACGTTGTGCAACCTGTGTGCTGAATATATGGTAACAGATTGGTGCATCAATGTCCTTTTGCAACTCGGTATGACATACTTACTTGAAATTGTATAGATCTATCTATTGTAAATACTAAAATATTATGACATAATAAAATAGATACTTATATATATCCCTATAAAGACGCTGGGAATAAATAATTTGATGGGTGGAATAAAACTTTTAATGTAAAAGATAGACGAATATTTATCAATATTAAAATGAAAGATCGAAGAATATTGAAACCTCAAGGTACTGTAGTGAATCCTTAAAAGGGTGGTCGTTAAATTAATACGAAATTCGTATAATACTTATCGTTAGAAATAATAATATAGAAACGAGAGCTTTTGTAAATAATTTTCCAAAGATATAATAAAATAAATCTTGAAAAATTTCGATAAAAATTGCTAAGTATAAAATCGATGTCTCCTTATGAAATGGATGTCCCAATGTTAATGATATCAATGACCTCTAGTCAAATAGTGGAGTGAACGTTTCTTATACAAACAAGTCTTAAATATTATTTAGCATTTGTCCTACATAATATCGTTAACCTAGAATGCTGATTGAAACATATTTATGATCTTTCGTATGAAGAATAGATGGTTAAGTAAAGTTAACAACAAAGAAGTTTACCTTGCTTTGAATAATGTATGCGGTTTGGCCTAAATTAAAGTTTAACATCCAAGACCTATTTGAACATCTTGTCGAACAAAAAAGGAAATGAAAAGGCACAAGGCAGAGGACTGCAAATGGATTATAGAAAATGTAAAAAAAATATTTCTTTTTATTTATTAACATACATATCTTTACGCTGTTCATAAACGAATGGTATAGCTTACTTTTAAAAATGGAGACTACCAAGGATTGTGATTACAGTATAAGATCTATTCAAAGCGTCTTATAATGTAAAGTATATGAAACAGTATGAAAGTGGTTGTTACATGTTACTATGGTTGTTATTGTCATTTCGACTGCTTATACACGATCGTCTTAAATATTTCCCCTGTTATTCTACCGTGCTTGTTAGTTATAATGTACGTTAAGACCTTAGGTGTACCACAAGAAGCTATAATAGGACCCGTTTTACCTTAATTATATGAAGTATGCTAAACATACTTGCAATGGGTTGTTTCTGTTTTATAATTATTATCTGAATAGTCAATTCGATAACTATTGAAAATAAAGATGTGGTGTTACTTTGTTTAAAGGAGTATTTTACTGAACATGTTTAAAAGTGAATATAAAATATTACGTTTTAAAGTACTCGTTAGTATTTAATGTAACTGTTTTAGTAAATGAATATCATTTTTGACAGTATTATGATACATCGTTATAGGTACTAATTTGATGTTAACATAATTGTTCTTTCCTTGAGTTTTAAGAATTATGAAACTTCTTCATGATATCTGACGTAACTAAACGTGATTTCAAGTGAGAGTACTGTCTGTAAGTCTTTTCTACGTCCTTTTCTATGTCATTTAATGTTAGTGTTATTATAGATTTTAATGTACTGTATTGTGTAGTCGATATGAGATCATTGCCATGTACAGGCATTGTTTTCTTCTTAGGCAATGCCAACTTCAGTTTTAAGAATGCTACTTTAAGATGTGACATCGCGAATGTATTTTAAAGTCTCATAAGTATTCGCTTGATTGTGGCAAAGTTTAGGGTAATTAGTATGTATCTAAAGTATAAAATGTACTGTTATTTTCATTATACATTTAAAATTATAGGCTGTTTTAAATAGGAATTTAAAAGTTATAAAAAAATATTTTGGTGAATTTCCACTTACCTTTATATGCACAATTTTTAAAAGTATTAATCACTAAAGGCTGTCACAAATCATTATCTAATTTAAAGTAAGATTTTAATTATGACTTGTGTAGATAAGAATATTTTCAGTTGTCTAGTAGTCTTCCCTGAAACAATATGATTTTTATTATGTTTTTCTTAATTTAAGTAGATTAGTAGCCCTAAGATGAAATATTATAATCAACGATTGAATTATATTACAGTAAATTATAATAGGAAAAATGATGACCTATTATTGTAATTTAATTACAACCGTTGTAAAATATGTACCTACTTATGAAATTTCAACACGACTACGCTTCGATTTTAATATCTCTTATGAAATATCCAATAAGGATTTTTAATGGATACGTAATTATAAAACATATATTTTAAAGTTATCTTCGGAACTACCTCTTCAATAAATATTCTAAATATTACAGAATTATAAATCTAATAGGTATCAAGATTATATTTATAGTTAAGCGTTGTAATTTTACGGTTCCAAATCTGATTTGTATTTACTTTGAAAATATTAAATAGAAAAGTTTATTGTAAAACAAATGTGTATATTCTTATTAGTGATTTTTGCTCGGTAATATTCTGAAAGTTGGTACGAAAAAGAAACACATATCATGCAGAATTGCTTAACTTTCTGATTCATGCCACTTAATTAATGTTACAGAACAAAAATCACTAGAAACTGATTCGTATTAATATAATTATGCAATGTTAGATTTTTAATATTACATTGTAGGTGCGTACGGTGTAATTATTTAAATGTTTTATTAAATAGTCCTATATTTTTTCTATCATTGTAAGTAATTTGAAGATTGAATTTATTAATAATTTTCTTTTCACAGCTAACTTGTATAAGAGGCGTCGTGAGATTCTGCCAGAGTCTCTTTCATATTTGGTCCAAGAAGAATTCACAATACGCCATACAATTTACCAGATTTATCAAATATAATAAATTGTAGGTACCTTTTCCATTGCCTAAATAAATAACACTTCCACCTGAACTCCTACTGATTTTAATCGAGCAAGCTGATGCTATTTGAAAAGATAAGGCAGATATACAAATATGAATAGATTCATCCTTATTAAACGCCAATATTAAAGCAGCAATCAATGAATCAAAATATTTAAAAGAAATAAGCAAGTCGGAAGAAAACTATGCAATAATATTGAATAATTACTCCCATAATACGTAGAACAATGCACAGGAATGCACTCTCATTCTGGCGTTATTCCAACGGCTAATTTTAGTGTTGCACCAGCCTCTTGTAATGGCAAAATAAAGTTAGGTAATGCATATTGATGGATATCGGCGATTAAATGACGGAGTTAGAAAGACCTGTGGCTTGATCTTGCGGCGCGCCTAGAAAGTTTAGAGTAAATGTAGTGGAGATGGGCAACTGCAGTTGTAACAGTACAATTTCATTATTTACGATATATGATTTAGAAAGCACTGATTACTGGCATTGGAATTACTGGTAGTAAAGACGATCTTGGAGTAAAACTGTCTTTCTTTTTGTTTGAAAGCTTTAGGTCTGTTAATTTCAAAGATGAAAAAGGACAACCACTAATCATTCCTGCTACTGCACAAAAAGTAGTTACTTGTCTTTACTATGTTGCCGTGCTATTTAAACAACAGAGCTGTAATTAAGAAAAACCTGTGACATATTTTCTTATCTTCATTTAATTTAGTTATTTACTTTTTTATGAATTTCGACAATATAATATACGAACTTAGTCCATACAGAAAAATATCAGAATAAATGTAAGTCGCCGTGAATATATAGATGTTTAAACAAATTTAACTTTTTGCCTTGAGCAGTGGGGTCATCGGGTCTAAATATACCACTATACAGTATCTAGTTTTATCTACTATTATAATTAAGAAATACAAAATAAGAAATGAATCGCACGCAATGTAAAAGCAACAATGATGAGTTAGATTCTATATTCATAACTATCTACCTAAATAAAGTAATGTTAGAAACCTATATGTCGGAACCTAAAGGAGTCTGCCCACTACGCCGCATCATGTCATGACCGCGCGTGAAATGAAAAGAATGAGACTATGACCCTTCCGTCATCGATCAACTCCGTTGAGCGCAGGCGGCAAAACAGTGAGCATGTGAATTATAACATTTACAACCACATATCATAGCTGTTCTAAGCCCGTTATAAACGGGTTATTAACATGTTGCTACTTGTTTTGCCACTGACAACTGACTTGACTAACTTTTAGAATACATATGTTAACCGATTGGCATCCTTTTGTCTCTCTTTTTCTCTGTACTACAGATATGACACGCAAATGATACGCGGAGGCTACACTCATTATAACCATTATTCACGAGTATGATATACTGCTGATAATATGTTCGAGTGGGCATTCCGTGTCCTGTTTCTTACCATTCCTGATACGGTCATGGTGCGGTCATGGTATGGTAAGGTGTAGTGAGCAGACTCCTTTAGGATCCGACACGTAGGACTCCTTAATACTTCAATTCAATTTAAGTCCATGGCTGAGCCTAGAGTTTTACCAAATTACGCCACATATTGATATTAAGATAGTTCCACAGAGATCATTAACAACACAATTTTAGTGAATCATCTGTCTGCATTTTTTATAAAACCATTTAGTAAACTAAGTTTGACAATTGAATTGAAGCTACATTATTATCCACGGGTTTGGATCCTCTAAATATTATATAATCATAATTTGGCTGTGAATGTGACCACATTTGTAATAAAACTAATTAAATAATCGATCGTGAATATCTTTATAAATGTTAACGTAATGTAATCTCCCGATGGCCCCTTACTAAATAGTTGGTGTAGAGAAACTATATGGAGTCGCTCAGTGATAGATTAAGAGACGGATAACAAAGTAAGAGGAGAGGAAGTCCGACATAACTCTATAATAATATTACATGCATATGAAAGATTCCCAACAAGGATGTAAGGATTCAAACCTTATCACCATCTGTGATCATTTTGTTATATTTTCTATTAGCATCAATAAGAATGTATACATGTTCTGCGATGATGTCATAACCACGTTTATTGACTTTTCCTGTCGCAGAAGCGATGTTTTTTTTTTAGAATATGTTACTCTAACAAAATTGGCTTATACCTTATATTTATCGGCTTAATTTAATCATGTGAACGTATTGCACTATTGATGTCTACTACATTTAAAGTGTTTAAAGTTCCTTCACTGAACTGCTTGGATGATCAGATTGGGCCAATAATACAATTCTTAAAAACAGCAATGCCCGATAATGGATAAAGTACCAGTATATTAGTAGTAAGTAGTATGGAAACTCTGGGGAAACGTGGATGCAATACACTTCTAATTCTAACAACCACTCAGAGAAAAAAATCATGATTTTAGCGTGGTCCTCCTCATCCTCATCTTTTTATTGCTACTTCCAATTTTCTCATTTAAGAATCTGTATAAAATTATGTCGGCGGCCTGTTCAGGGATAAATATTTATAAACATGATATAGTCTGATACCTAAACTTTACTGTGTGTTGCATGTAAACCATTTCAATAAAGGAGTATTATGAATATGATACTAATAGCACATGTAAATGCAATACTAACTGAAAGAGGTAATGGTTTTCAAACGATATGCAAGATTTTGAATCAATCAATGCATTAACAACAGGTGAAGATGAAATAAATGATGATGTTAAAACAAACTTACACCATCATAATACAAATAATCGTATCACGCTTGTGTGTAAACGAGAAAGTGATAGCTAAAAATAAATGTGTGACAGCTTCAACGTTAGGGTCATCATACGACCATGACATTAGAAGCGATCATGATTTTACAGCGTCAGCACCTAAAATACCTACCTATTTCCGCAGGTACATATGATATGGGATAACTAGACGATCCGGTATTTCTTGAAGAATGGCTTACGAGAAAGTTTCAAACCAATGTGTTTGATGCTAAGTATTGGTAAACTTATCACTGAGCGACTTTAAAATAAAAATATCTGTGTACATGTAAGTTGTAAGAATAATATGATGTAATAGATTATGTTCATGCTCCGTAGTCTCCAAGTCTACGCTAAGTCAGTGCATTGAAATTGAAACAATATTTTTATGGAAATTTATTCTCTCAGATTGGTTTGGTTTTGAATTTTTTAGTATGGAGTTCTGGGAAAATATCTTCAATTTAAAGACATATCAAATTCTAAATAGACAGGTACCTAGATAAAAACGATATATCAATAAAATATAAACCGAAACCAGTTAAAAGTCCAACAAAAACTTCCCAAGCCATAATTGATATGAATGATATAACAAAAAATATTAAGTTTGTAGAAATAGATTTTTGAGACACCATAAGTATAATTCGCGTAGACAAAACCCTCTACAAAAAAAGGCCATGGTCTAACTCTAAGTAATCGATGTATTCATTATTCATGAATTTGGTATGAGCATTCTATTGTTTGCCTGTCCTTTGGTATCGAGTTGCTATGCTAATGTACTTGTGTCTTTTCAACGTTAAAATGTTGGTTGAATGTCCTTGACAATGTAGAGGCGATGATTTTGAATGTAACATAATATTATAGGGTTATTGACTTCTGAAATTAGTTACTTATTTCTTTTTTGTTATTTTATTTTATTACTTATTTCTTCTGAGTATTACATATACTCAATAAAGCAAAAACGACCGAATGGATTTGGACGAAATTTGGCACACAGATAGTTTATAACCTAGATTAACAGATAGGGTATTTTCTATCCCGTGGGATAATTTCCGATCATAATATATTTTCCTTATTTCTTGGTACCTATAGTCATTTTTCTAATACTTATTTTATTTCTGGCGTTTGTTTCATTAGTAGCTACACTTTCGCACACACGCACATTCGTTTCAAGTACTTGAAACGAATTTGTCGATTATATTGGTGGCACTTTGCACTTTTATCACAGACATAAAATTAACGATCGCAGGTCAACGTAATCTGAGCCAAAAAGTCTATCATGTTGGAGCCGATTCCGAGTAGAAACGATCGTGGGACATTACTTTTTTATTTGTTAACGTACCTAAATAACAGAATCATTCATGGGCGCCGGATATCTAAAATTGTATGGACAAGTTAAATACGACGTGTTGAATTCAAATGATTGTTTCTATGTTAAATGATTTAAATATTTATGTAAGTAGGTATTAAGTTTATACGTTGATATTTAAATTATTACATCTTATTTATGTTTGTAAACTGAAAACGTACAACTTACCTATGAAGTATGCCTTAGATTAGATGTTAGCACTAAAACGACTTCTATTCTTTCATGTGTTAGTCGATAACTCTCTCAAGCATAATACGCACGAGATTCACCAAAATCTTGCAAACGTCGTTTTCTTTTTGTTCCATACTATTATCGTTCTTCTTTGTTTGAGACATAAATCCACTAGAAATCCTATGTTCCTTTCATGTTGTTTACATAATTTATTTCATTTAATATTCATTTCCATTTCATACTTATAAGCCTCTCAATATACAATCCTAATATTTGAAGCTAAAAACTGAGTTAAAAATAGCCAAATTATCTCGTATCACCCACGTCTGCGCGGGAGTGGCCCTAAGGAATTCCATTAGGAGCAAAAACTTTTACAGTTAAGGAGAGAGGGAGAGCGAAATATATTTCTTTCTCGGTCTTTTTATAACCCACAATGACGTCGATACAACTATTGCCTAAAATATAGGTGCCACACTGCCAGGCCTTGTGTCTGCGAACTGTAAATCATTGAAATTAGAATCATGCAATTCAAATGTTATTGGCTTTTTCAATGTAGCTGACTTGGTGTAGACTCAACAACTATTGTTGACAGATCTGACTTCCTCAATTGTTGTTCCCTTCACAATAAAGTTGTTATTGTAAAGTTTCTATATGTGTCTTTATTCATTTATCCTGGTACCTATTCCTTTATATTAACCACATGTTGCTTCCGTTTTTTAACGATGGCTGTTAACAGGAAGTTTATACTGACTTGAATGAGCGTTCGTGTGGCTTAGGTATTGCCGTTGTCTATTTATCATTATTATTTAGACTGAATAGTATACATTGAAACCTTAAGTATACAGTTACCTCATTAGGTAAAGCAAGTACACCAAACAGCCCAATGGAAATGCATCAATGCCATACAGTATTTCGAGATATGCCTAAGTTAGAGGGAATAGTTAGACCACAAAATAAATGAAGCAGTTGTGACCAAGTGGTACCGGCGGCGACTTGACTGACGCTCGACTTTGTGGAAATTATTTCATCACCACTGCTCGCAAAACGGCGAAGGAAAATATTGTGAGGAAACTGGCATGTCCTAGATCCAAAAAAATCGAAGACTTGAGACACCTACCAACCCGCATTGGGCTCGCGTGGTACATTACACTTTGACTGGCCTGTTAGTCTAGTGGTTAGTGACCCTAACCGCTAAGACTGAGGTTCGATTCCCACCCCGGACAAATCTTTGTGTGATGAGCACATTCATTTGTTCTGTGTCTGGGTGTAATTTATCTATAATATGTATGTAATTAGAAATATGTAAGTATATTTATAAGTTGTCTGGTTGCCATAGTACATTGTGTTGCTTGTCCTGAGAGATATTACTATTATTAATTTTATTACAGCCCACTCCCTCTCGAACAGAGGACGCCTGTATCCTAGAAGTGAAAATATTATAGCTGACGATGAAAATAAATACTTAATTTTTTTGACTAAGCTGTAATGAATGTGGTAATCCTTCAAAAGTATCTACGCAATTAACCGGAAACTGAATCATGAGAGCAAATGATGATTAATGAAAAATAATTGTTACTGGCAGTTATAATTATAATACAACACCAGCTGCAAGCCTGCAATATCATTAAAATATCACAATATTATTTTTATCGCTGGCCTGGAACGACACTTATCTGTCGTTGATAATGTCGGTAAGTTTATTTTACTTAATTTATTTACCTAACTACCGACGTTGATAAGTTTTAGCACTCCGTAGGTATCGTGACATACATTCGATTATATGGTTTGATATACACGCGACGCCACGCGCCACTTTGAACTATACTCGTAGGTACATGCTTTTAAGAACTGCCGATCTATTCTGAAATTGCATAGTGTAAACTTAGGTGAAGTGAGCTTGGAATGGTCTGTCATTGCTAGCTGACAGATTGACACTATTGACAGCTCAGCTTTACCGTAATATAACACTAACACTAATTGCATTCTTTACAGAATAGACCGGGTGAACGATGAGTTACGACCGAAGTGTCTTGAAGTATCTACCGAAGTTACCTCCTTTGAATCGAACCCAGGACGACGCTCAGCAGTCGTGCTTTCGACCACGAGATCAACGGGGCTGGGGGGGCTTCTTAGAAACATCCTGGAGTTTAGAAGTTGGCGGTGTGATACCCCTGTGTCTCGGAAAGGACGTGGTGCCGTTGGTCCTACGCTGCGCCTGATGTCTCTCTGGTCATGTCGGAATGCTATCCCATCGGACTATGAGAAAGAGGAAAGAGTGAGTGGCCCTGTGTCTGCTTACACACTTGTACACTATAATATCTCCGTTGACATTGGCCGTCATAGCTGAAATACGGTCTAGAGGCCTATATGTATATAAAGTGAAAATATTTATGGCCGTGAACTAATTAGTGTTCATAAAGAAAAAAAACCTAAACGTTTAAAACTGAACTTTATTACTAAGGCATAAATTACAATATCATACGTCAGTGGGTCCGTTCTCAATCCGGGCTTCTTCCGCCTCCTTCATGAGAGGAGATGACCCACATATGCGTAGATCCTTGGTGAACGCGATGACACCCACAAACAGACCAGATATGACTAGCCAGACACCTCCCATGTAGAATGTCAGGTCCCAAGACCCTGTGAGATCGTACAGCATACCTGGAAATGATTGAAAATTGAACATTATAAAATGTGTCCAGGTTCTGGAACATGTTGTTACATTTGTAGGTAAGTAGCCTTATAAATGGGCTCATATCCGGTAGCTTTGTATATGGCGTGCTCACAAAGTCGTAAATGGTTATAAATAAGTGAGTTAACAGGCCCTCCTTCCCTACAAGGAGAAGAGTTGTACGGAAATACCCTACATCTCTCAGATTTTATATCTGAGAATGAGTACTTTCAAGGTTCATTATGATGATGTAATCTTATAGGTATTGCTTTGGGTACTTAATATAAGAATTAAACAAGATTTTTAAACTTACCTCCAATAGGTGGTCCAACCAAATGTCCAATGCCCTGACTCAGCAGGATAAGTCCATATGCTACAGTAAAGTTATCAAGTGGCATCAACTCCATCAGAATCGTCGGGGTATACGAATAGGAACTGGCGAAGGAAAGTCCAAATATTGCTGATATAACAGCTAGGGCCCAGTAGTTGGTGATGAAGAAGGGGTACGTGGCCACTGACGCACCACAGATGATGAGGCATACAGCATATGTCTTGGTCACGTTCAACCAAGGCTGATCACCGGCCCAGCCGAGGGCTACCTAGAAAACGAAAGGGAAAAATCCTGTAGCAGAATCCTGGTAGATATTGTGCCTAGTTATTGTTTTTTAAGAAACTTTAAGATATTGCTCCATGGATGAACAATTATTAGAACCTAGTTAACTTTTCATCTCATTTATGATGGCCACGTATCTAATAAAAAAGAGAGTACCAAATCTAAATGAGTCTGATCACCCAAAATATTTTGAATATTATCACGATGACTATTACCTTGGCAAAAACTATAAGTTCGATACAATATCTAGTACTTACAATTCCAATACTGCTAGCAACTCCGATGATAGCAATCATCATTGGTCCACCCTCCACATTCATTTCGTTCATGTAAGAATTGAGGAAGAAGTACGGAACGATGAACCACACAGAGAGAATCAGGGAAGACAGGTTGAACATCAAGAAATGGAACTCCGTAAACATTTTGAAGTCAAACATCGATTTGAGAGTTAGTCCGAAGCGGTTATACCATCTCTGTAAACATAAAGAGGAGAATTAATACAATTCAGAAAATAAAGATGTTCCTGTATAATCGTATGAAGTACCTATCTATATTATTACGAACTTACCATTTCATCGTCAGATTCAGAATATAGAGACCAAGATGAGTTCCTATACATATCTGGCAGAGATGAAGCTCTAAGCTTGTATCTTGTAATAGACATCATGGCACCACGGTGCATCATACTAGTTTTATACAAAGGCACATCTCTAAGGTAATGGTGGTCGGTAGATATCTGTCTGAACCAGCTTTGTTGTTGCTGTTGTTGTTGCTGCTGGGACATCTTAGAGTCTTTGGCAACAACTTTCTGTTTCGTAGAATTAATGTTTGTATTTGTCTTCAAAACTTCAGTTTTCACACCTTCGCTCTCACTCTTTTTTGCTTCTCTCGACTTCACAACTTCAGTTTTCACACCTTCGCTTTCACTCTTTTTTGCTTCTCTCTCCGTCCCATCTTTAGGCTTCTTTGCTTTTATTTCAACGGGTAACTGAGCAGGCGGTTGTGTATTTGCTGGATTCTCAGCGTATAAGTTGATCTCAGAATGCCTCCGCGTCAACACATCCGGGTAATTTTGCAGTATGATGTTGTACAGCCGTTTGTTTTTCATCAATTTGTCTATGACTTCAGCCGGGACCTGTGAAATGCAAAGAAATTTTATGGACTCTGTTTATATGTATAAAATAGCGTCAGGTGCGTCGTACTCGCAACTGGCGTGTGTGTATGACCAATTGTATGAACCTAAACGAGGCAAAAGAAGTGTGTAGAGATCGTAGCAGGTGGCGTTCCGTGGTTTCTGCCTACCCCCATGGGAAAAAGGCGTGATACTATGTATGTATGTATGTATGTAATAGCGTCATCTAGTAAAAAATCTATGACCTACCTTTTCATTTTGTTGTACAAAAGTCGGTAGATGAATGGCTGAATGCATTCGCTTGTTTGTTTGCTCCGCGTTTGCTTGTGTGGTGGCCTCCAACTCTTCTGCTGCCTTTATGCTTGTTGCTAACGTCGCTAAAATGTATTCGGGACTTTTTCCACATTCCAATAAAGTTTTTAATTCTTCAGAGTCCAAGTAAGCTGATTCTCCTCCTATCGATCTTGAGGAAGTAGAACCCGCGCTCGATGATTTTCTAGACCTAATTTTTGAGAGCTTCCGCTCTCGTTTTTGTTTGATTTCTAACCACTCTGGGTTCTTCATTAATGCTCCACATACACACATATTAAGTAGAGTACCAGCTAATAAAACAATAGTATTTCTCCAATCGTATATTTCTAGGAAATAATGAGTCATTGGTGAATAAATAAGCGTACCAAAACCTATCCCGCACGAAGCTAACGATACGGCTAAATTCCTTCTCTTATCGAACCAGAATGCTACCGACACTACAGCAGTTACGTACAAAATTCCCATCGCTAATCCACTAATAAACCCGAAAGTTAAACATAACATTTCTACTGAGTTACTAAGGGCAGCTAATAGGAATCCGATCGTAGACAGCACTCCAGCAATCATGGTCATAATTCGGCATCCATATCTATCTACTAACGCACTCATTATTGGCCCCGCTAACAACGGGGTAGCGATAAAAAGACTGCCAATCAATGATGTTTTTGATTGCGTAGTTTCGAAGTATGAAGTGAATTCCTCATGGAGGAGTCCGAAGGAGAATGCCAGGCCATCGGCGCATGCTGATACAAGAAATGCTGAAGCTACTACTACCCAACCCCATCCGCCGTCTGGTATAGGAGGTAGTGCTTCATTATCACTATCGTCTGAACATATACTATCTTTATCATCTAGTCCTTCGAACTTGACTCTTTCGACGGGCGACTCTGACTCATCTCTGGTATAATGGGCGACTATGTCTTTTTCTTCTGATTTAATGGAATTAATTGTGTTGATATCTGTATTGCTGTATTTGATCGCATTTCCATTGTTGGATTCTTCTTTGATTTTCTCAGCATCCTTTGTTTCAACCATAATTGTTTCCTTATAGCATAACGTTGATTTTATTTGTAGATTCCGGTTATCTGGAAACAAAAGAAATACCATTTTAGTGTATGTTTTATGTTCATGATATGTACGAAGTATTCACATAACATTATACAAACATTACTATAATGCAAAGATTTTCTTAAAATTTCGTTCCCTATCTATCCTATAAAATTCAATAAAAATGAAGTTTCTGTTTCAAAGTAACATCTTTTCACGAAATGCAATGAACGGTACCTACATAAAATATTTTTGTATTTTTGTTTGTCTCTCTATTTGTTTTTTGCGGCTTATGTCCGAAACGGATGAACAAATTTTCCCGTTGAAGTTATAAGGAGTGTCTTAGGCTACTTTTATTCTAGAAAAAAAAAGGAAAATCGAATGGTTTTAATATTAAATTAATTCGTTTCATTTGGGTAATTAGATGGGGCGTAATTTATCATCTATCTACATTTGCATCTAAATAAATTCCTGCTCAATAGGTCACGACAATGAACGAGCCTTGATGGCATAATCACGACGCATACTGTGAAGATTAGTACTTGTAGTGTGATGTCATCAGATCATAGATAGACTCTGCTTCATACTGACCTGGTACTTACTATGCAAGTCTAACGATCAGTAGGGATAGGTAGCAAACTTCATTAAGGTGTCATTATCATCAACACTATTTCAGTCGAAAGACGTCCACTGCTGGACTTAGGCCTCCCCCAATGTGAGGGGGTTTGCAATAATCGCCACGCTTGGTAGGCGGATTGCCGTTCGCAGTTCGGTGCTAAAATGCATAGAGAACACTGCTGCCTTTTTTCCAGTAAGTCTCTTAGTCGCTTCTTATGACACCCACGGGAAGAAATGGGATGGTGCTATTCTTTACGTCAGGCACCATACGGACTAAATTAACATATGAAATAGCTATAAATTAAGGTCTACATTTGGAAAAAGAATCTTCACGAGTCACTCCAGCGTGGTAATTGCGTAACACATTAACAGTATGAATGGGTTTCATTGTGACAGTTCAACAATATTCATTGCGTTATTTAAGTTATTGAGCAGACAAATTTTTCGAACATATATATATAGAAAAGAAGCGATAGATTAGCACTAACTTTCGAAATTATTCAAATTCCGATTAATAGTGTGTTACGCAAATAGGAGAGTGCTGAAGTAATTGCAACGGTCACTAGTAAACTGCGTAGGGTGCATCGAACGGACGCTTCGCATGCATCCGAAGTTTTCTACGGAGTTAACAGCGCTAGCAACTTGTTGCCTAGCAAATGTTTTATCGATTAGTTCAAATTAACACGAGATAAGGAGAAAGTTAATTCAAAGAACAAGATCATGACTAAGCAACAGCCTATTGCAGTTTACTGCAATTAAATCATTACTGCGATACAGAACAGTTATTCAAAAATTTATGAAATTGATAGAAATTGACTTCTTTAAAACTTCGATTCAGTGACCGAAAACCAGTCTAAGAGCGGTTTTGCTTTGCATCCGACACGAAGCCGACAAGTGTCGGTCCGTAGTGGCCATAGTACTATTTGTATGATGGGTTGGCTAACTGTCCCTCAGAATGTAGAACATTCCCAATTTCGTTTCACATCAGATGCAGTGCAGAACCGCTCTGAATCAACAGCTGTTAGTCGTCAATTATGTAGATTAACTAAATGGAAATTGTGTTATTATTCGGCCATCTGTCGATCATAATCAACTCGTCGTTACTTGTATTCAACGTGTACATATATTATGAGCCTAACGTTTGACCCAGTCAGACAGATATTTAGACAATGCCGGGTGCCTTCTATCACCCCTTTTTGTGAAGCGTGACGGGCGTAACTCTACAGATTGTCTATAACATAATATTATTATTAGACCAAAAACATGTTACACAATTTGTTTTAGCTACATAAACATATGCTTAAGAGTAAAACATTTACAATTGTGTCTAATTGTTCGTATCTACTGCCGAACTAGGTTTGTGTTTCAGCACGCAGCGCCTCGAGCTTTCGGACTGGGTATGCAAGTATGAGCTTATGAACAAAAGGAAACAGTTATTTGAAAAAATCTGAACTTAATTAATTTAAAAGAATGAAATGGTTGGTGTCCTCTAGGTGTGTAAGGTGAAGGATGTGAGTATATGTGTGTAGAAATTTAATATTTTTAACCAGTAGATTCTTATTTGTGTCCAGGTTTACAAAGCCTGTCTATCGTTAGTTTGTTATTGCCTCCAGACTGAGAAAGTGATGGTTATCGTCGATAATAGTCGAGATAATTTAACGATTACCGGTTAGTAGTATGTTTATCAATAATTATGTGTTTATCTTGATAAACAAACATGTTTATAGATATAACACGTGTACCGATTCAACTTTTAATTTGGATGCGTTAGGTGCAGCTAAAATATTAACTCTCGTCTTTATTACAAGCTTTATATTAGCTTCACTTGTATGTTTGTTTGTAACCGACTCCATATAGCGCGATTTTGACCCACTTTAAACGACCAGATTTCATTCAAACTTTGCACACCTGTCAAGGACCGATGACAATGCAATAATTTCAAAAATTTGTGCCATTATCCTTGCCAGGGTTACCAGGACAGCAAAAAAACTGTCGTCGAAAACTACGCTGACATACGTCACAAACTACGCTGACATACGTCTCAAAATTCGAAACACCCTAAAAAATAGAAAATAAATAATAGTTTAAAAAAACTAATAAACACGCTTCCATTGAAAACCAAACTAAAAAGTATAAAATAAAGGAAAAAAAGCGTGTTTTTACACGCTTTATATTAGCTTCACTTGTATGTTTGTATATTTGTATGTTTGTATATTTGTATGTTTGTTTGTAACCGACTCCTTATAGTGCGATTTTGACCCACTTTAAACGACCAGATTTCATTCAAACTTTGCACACCTGTCAAGGACTGATGACAATGCAATAATTTCATAAATTTGTGCCATTATCCTTGCCAGGGTTACCAGGACAGCAAAAAAACTGTCACAAACTACGCTGACATACGTCTCAAAATTCGAAATACCCTAAAAAATAGAAAATAAATAATAGTTTAAAAAAACTAAAAAACACGCTTCCATGGAAAACCAAACTAAAAAGTACAAAATAATGGAAAAAAAGCGTGGGGTGCCTGATATCAATAAAAAAATACCTTAAAAGCACCCCACGCTTTTTTTCCATTATTTCTACCCTGCCCCGTTACTTTATCTGCGTGAAATTTATAGAGAATGTTATTCCGGAATAATGTAGCTTACCGTTCGCGAATCATTTAAGTAATTTTTGAGTTTATCCATTACATTTTTTTACAAACAATCAAATCTTTCTTCTTTATAATATAAGTGTAGATTTTCACGCATTAATGGTGGGTTTTCGATCGCTGTATGGTGGCAAACTGCTTAGAAAACGCTGCTGCCCATTCTCTATTACGTCCCACAGTCGCCTCTTACGACACCCACGAGACGAAATGGTTTGATTATATTCTTTAGGTCTGTCATCAAACAGAACCGGATCTTTAGCTACCTTTTTATGTGGGTGAGAAATCATCAAATGACGTCTCCCGCTCTGGGCGGAGCGGGAGGGCGTGTCAGACTTTTGCTTATTAAAACCCGCCCCTGTTCCTTCAGTTGCCTATATGCCAGGGCCACGGTAACTCTTTCGAACAAATCCTGTGACCCTGGCAGCTCTCTAGCTACCTAAGTTTATTAGTTGTCATATTAAGGCTCGTACAGGCAGGCGCGACATGTCGCGCGACCTGTCGCGGAGGCGATTCTGTGATATATCGCGACGCAACACCTTTCACACTGGCGCGAACACTCGTGCGCGAATCGCCCGTGATTCGCGCGCGACGTCCTTGTAGCGGCGCGACAGCTTTTAGTACATTTTGTATGTCGCGCTACTCGACGCGACGCGACCGTGTCGCGGCGCGACAGGTCGCCCTTGTGTGAAGTGTCGCGCGCGTTTTCATAGAAATTGTTCTACGGATATAAATCGCCGATTCGCGCGCGACCGTCGCGTCGCGCTAGTCTGAACGAGCCTTTATTGTTGTATTTGTAATCACCACACTACACATTCGTCACAGCACAAGCAGGCAACTTATATGGGTAACCTATTTAATTAACGATTATAAATAGAACGATGCCTGACCATGACTATTGGCTATCGTCATCTCGCCATATCCGCGTAAGTAACTTGCATGGTTGGCCATAGCGGAAACATTAATTATAAATTATCCACTTTGTTAGAAGTTATTACACACAGTGAGGTTTACTTAGTAATGAGGAACTAGGACAGATCGGATTAAAATTAATGAGGACCTAGCGCACCTTGTAAATTAATATCTATATATATTTATAGGTACGTGAAACAAAAAACTTTGTAGGTAGCCCTATTTACGAAAATTACACGGATGGAGGAGTATACAATTTCGCACAGGCTAATATTTTTATATGATAATGCATAAGAAATAAATAAAGTTTTAAATGAATTTTTATACGGTCGAATTTCGATCACTGCACTGGGCGACCACAAAAAAATAAAACAATAATTAATTAATTCATTACTAATTAAATAAACCAAGAAACAGATGTTGTGTATGAACACGCTAATGAAAAATAGCACGTGACATGCTCAGTATTAGTATTAGACAATCCGACACGACCGGAGAGAGATCAGGCGTAGGACCAACGGCAGTGAGGGAAGAGTGAGTGCTCCTGTGTCTGCGCACACACTTGAGCACTATAATATCTCCCGCGCCGATGGCTAGTCTCCGTTGAGATTGGCCGCCGTGGCCGAAATTCGGTCTGGAGGACTTTACATATATATTTATATATTAGTATTAGAATAAGGATTCTTATGAATAAGGGGCGCAGAACAGTTTTTCACAGAAATAGACGTGGATAGGTATGTGTGACTAATTCAAGATGACTCAATACGCCCTCCATTTCCGCAATATATTCGCGTTGGTTTCCAGTCCATTCAGCACTTTATTTTCGTACCACACAATCAGAATCTGAATAACTTTGAGGGGTATTGCTAGCCATTGCTTCATATGTTCTAAAACTTTGTCTGCTCCTCAACTAAAAAAAACGCAAAGAATTTTATTGAACTGCCAACATTAAAGCCTGCAGATGCAGCTGCAAGTTTTTACATGAATAACTGATCTTTTCAATGTCCAGAACCCATTTACAGTGCAAGTAGGTACTTTTATATAAATATTAAGGTTGTCTAGACGGCTAGACTGGTTGTCTGACGTATCTTACTAAGACGATGTCCACACGGACGTCATAAAATCGCGGACTGGATCTTCAATGCACTAAGCCGAGAGTTGAAATTCGAAGTGTTAATTTTCGACGCGCGACTTGCGGTAGACGGTAGGAGTTGAATACCAGTATTTTAGATGAAGCGTCTGCCCATCTGACCTACACAACTCAAACTGGATAACACGATACCGTAAGACTTTTTGTCAGACTTTTGGGCTTCGAACTACCCGTAAAGACTGCCATAGATATAAGAATGACAGCCGGGACTAACTGCTAACGTACATTCCGAGGCACGGAAGAGTCTCGATACTCTCGATATGTAACTTATCGTCACCCATCCACGAATAGGCCGCGGCAACCGTAGCTTAACCTTCGATCGACCTGTTCGGCTGTCATTATTTAGCCATGACTGCCACTAGTTCGTGTTTTAAACATATCTAAGTAGTTAAACAAAATAATGTTTGGACGTTAAAATGAATTATAGTTACACGGTAGCTCGGCAGGTATTACATAATCAATTGTAAACATCACTGACCTTGTTTCTTAATATACGTGTTACAACCAATGCATAAATACTTTATAATTTAAAATGGAAGACTTTTATCATTTTTGTACCCAGACCACGTGTTTTTTTTTTTCAGACATATTGAAATCCTATTCATAATAGGGATTAATTATAATGACCACCATAAAATGCTTTGATACCCTTAGTTCTTTTACCAAAAATATATACTTGACACCAGAAAAATAAAGTCTAAAATTACAATAGTACTAGCTATTTTAGTCACGACTGCACTTCAAAATGTATTCGAACACCAAATGTAGTAAATGATCACCAAATCTTAATAATTGGGTGTACTACGTGAGCTCGACAAATGAATGTGCGAATAAAACTTTTGCGACACACTCAAGCTCACTAGGTTAGGTTAAAAATGTGACCTCCTATGCACGAGCCGAGCGAGCGAAGCGAGCGGTGCCGCGGCAGCGGCCGCCGAGTGCTTGAAACGACTAGATTCAGTGTGTCGCACAAGCGTGCATTCGAACTATGCTGAGTTGCAGTACAGTTTTGTCGCACAAGCGTTATTCGCACATCCATTTGTCGAGCTCACGTAGTACACTCTTAATAATTTGGTGTTCATTAACTATTTTTGGGTTAACAATGATTTTTTTGGAGTCAGTTTGCTTAAATAGGATAGCAAGATGTAAAAACTTTAGTGATAGTTTTACATTGAAATGCTGGTTTAATTTTGGTGATCATTTACTACTTTTGGATTAACAATGATTTATTTGGAGTCATTTTGCTTAAATAGAATATCGAGATGTTAAAACTATGGTTATTTGGTGATCATTTACTCTTTTTGTCTGTTATATGTTACTATATCTGCTGGTAAGTTAAACATAAGCCTTAATAATAGTCCAGGTTTATAAAATATCTTTGTGCCAAATTTTATCCTAATCCTTTTTTATATGGGTGTGAAATCATCAAATGACTTCTCCCGCTCTAGGGTAGAGCGCAAGGGCGTGTCAGACTTTTATTGACTCTAACCCACCCGTGTTCCTTCAGTTGCCCATATGCCAAGGCCACGGTACCTCTTTCGAACTCATCTCGCGACCCTGGCAGATCCAAATCCTTTAGGCCGCTTTTGCGTCATTGAGTAACATAATATCCAAACTTTCATATTTATTAGTCGACGTAAACACGGACGTAATAAAATCGCGACGGAATTCAAACAA
Organism: Aporophyla nigra; assembly: GCA_947507805.1. Classification (NCBI taxonomy): domain Eukaryota; kingdom Metazoa; phylum Arthropoda; class Insecta; order Lepidoptera; family Noctuidae; genus Aporophyla; species Aporophyla nigra. The sequence continues at coordinate 21,573,523 of OX382308.1, read as the reverse complement.
AATTCAACGCACAACTTAGCAATTAGAGTTGAAAATCGCGTGGGCCTGTTAGTCTAGTGGTTAGTGACCCTGACTGCTAAGACTGAGGTCGTGGGTTCGATTCCCACCCAGGACAAATGTTTGTGTGATGAGCTCAATCATTTGTTCTGTGTCTGGGTGTAATTTATCTATAATATGTCTGTATTTAGAAATATATAAGTATATTTATCAGTTGTCTGGTTACCATAGTACAGGCTCTGCCTAGTTTGGGATCAGATAACAGTGTGTTGGTTGTCCTAAGATATTATTATTATTATTATTAATCCATTAAAATACCCATTTTATGTACAGGCTTATCATATCACTGTCCATTCCATGGTTGCCTGGAAGAGATCGCGATTGTATATTTTGTAGTCATTGTTTTTTTTTTATTTTGTTTTTTTTTTATGGTGTACAATAAAATATAAATAAATAAACATTACTATCTTTTTATTACTAAAACTATATATTGAGTAGATTAGTAGATTATACATCGTTACGTTATAATAGGGCTTAAAGTATCGATATCGTGAATCGACTGTCACCATTATTGCTCCATGATCCTCACACTACACGGGACACCGTTGTAACTCTACAGGAGCTGCAGTTACAAACTATACGTCATCCTCCATACTCGCCAGACTTTGCTCCTAATGACCACCATTTTTTTTCGTGATTTGGACAATTTGCTACATGGTAAAAAAAAAAAACCTTCCGAGGAGGCAGTACAAAATGCTTTCACACAGTTTTTCGAATATAGATCTCCAAAGTTCTATCGCAAAGGCTGAAATAAATGTCCGATTAGATGGCCGATAATGCAGATGCATAGATAATGAGGGTATAATATTTTGATTATATAAATATGTTACATCTTGGAAAAAACGAGTTTTAATTTAGCAGTATAAATCTGCAATTTTATACTTTAACCCCTAACATAACTGAACAATAGTTTTAACTTGGCTCATAATGTGTTCCTACAGAGTGTAAAATCTGGTCATATTTATCGTTAGCGGTTTCTAAGCAGCTCTGATAAACTGTTTTTTTATTGGACACGTTTCAACCATAATATATCAATTTAGATAAAGCCTTACTAAAACAGTGCAAGAGCACGTAACATATTTGAGGGCCAAGTGCAAAGTTTATTGAACAGTTTAGCGTCGTAATGAATATCTAACAGTTTAGTGTGGTTAGAAGTAATCCGTATGCTCCTTTTTAGGGTTCCGTACCCAAAAGGTAAAACGGGACCCTATTACTAAGACTCTGCTGTAAGTCCGTCCGTCCGTCTGTCACCAGGCTGTATCTCATGGACCGTGATTGAGAGTTGAAATTGTCACGTATGATGTATTTCTGCTGCCGCTATAACAACAAATACCAAAAAACAGAATAAAATAAATATTTAAGGGAGCTCCCATATAGCAAACGTGACTTTTTTGCTCGTTTTTGCTCCATATAACGTCAAGAGGTAGACAAATATTACAACAAACGTTTTGCCGATAATGGTACAGAATCCTTCGTGCGCGGGTCCGACTCACACTTAGACAGTTTTTTTTTGTGGGTGGGAAATCATCAAATCACGTCTCCGGCTCTGGGTGGAGCGGACGGGCGTGTCAGACTTTTACTAACTAAAACCCACCCGTGTTCCTTCAGTTGCCTATATGCCAGAGCCACGGTAACTCTTTCGAACAAATCTCGCGACCCTGGCAGAATCCGTATGCTCCTGTGATTTACAACATCATATTTCATTGTTGTTTAGAAGATGGTTCGGTTTTTATCATGAGTGATGGGGAGAACGTAAATAGTTTTAGGCAAACAAGGTCAAGTGGAGTTCGATTCGATATACTTGTTGTATCCCTACGGCGAGTCAGGGTTATGTATTAAATGTTTGTTAGTAATATTATGTTCATTTATAGCTCAGAAACTATTGTGGCAATTTGTTTATGTCCAAAAGTGTGGCTTTCTGAAGAATGTGTGGAAAAACCCGTGGAGGATGTGACTGGTAGAAAACGTCACATACCTAAGCAAAAAGCGTTATGCTATGCGACTTTTCTCTCTCTCTTTCTTCTATTATTATATAGGAGGGTGTGTGTGCGTGCGAGTATCGCGTAAGGAATTTCATTCCTGACAAGAGTCCCTTAAAACTTTTAACCGCACATGTTATTATTTTTTTGGTTACACTCACTTCTTTTGTCTTTTATTTTTCTTAAAAAATAATTAAACATGTTTATGATTTCAACATAGCTAATCTAAGTCGGTTAGCAATAAAAAAAGGTAAATTAAAAAAAAAAGTCCAATGTACAACTCGCTCTTGGTCAAAACATTAAGTACCTGCCTGAGTCAAAATTTATTTCATGAAATAGAAAGAGAGAAAGAATACCGTTTATTTCACACAGTTCGTAAACTTAAAATAAAGTAATATAACAAAAAAAAAAACAAGAGTATATTCCTCACGGCTGCGCCAAAAACTTTCATTTCAGTCTGACGCTGGTTACGAATAGATTTTACAGCTTCTAAGATAGTCCCCCTGTATCCCTCTATGAATCAGGCGCGGTCCGAGGGGGGGGGGACCCCCTAGGTCCCCCCCCCTCGGACCGCGTCCGACCGTCGTCATGACCCCCCCAAAGAGTCGAGAGCCTGAACGATAAACTCCAATTTTAAGTAAGTTTGTGGTCTTGCATTCTACATTCTCTTGATACTTGACCTTTTCTTCATAGACTGACAAGCAAATAATTCCCGGTTCTTTTGGAATGATCAAAAGAAAATCTAACCTATCCGCGCGTGGGCAAAAATGTTCGAGCTCGCTACGCTTGTTCTTACATCCATAATTCTCCTAGGTTCTTGTACTTTCCTGGCACAAGTCGACGATGTAACTCCTAGTTCTTTTTGAATATACATACATATCAAACAAAACTGAACCTAAACGAGGAGAGTAATTAAAATTTTCGAGCTCACTTCGCTCGCCTTTGCATTCAATAATCTTATAGTTGCTAGGGCTATTTTGGCATAAGTTGACAATGTAACTCCTATTTCAGTTTGAAAACATAAAAAAATGTAACCTGAAAGAGGCTGGTTGCGAAAATTTTTCGAGCTCGCTCCGCTCGCTTTATTATTCATCATTCTCATAATTGGAAGGGATATCCTGTATAAGTTGACAATGAAACTCCTATTTCTGTTTGAAAACATTAACAAAAAACCTAACCTGAACGAGGCGGATTGTTAAAATTTTCGAGCTCGCTTCGCTCTCTCTAGCATTTATCATTCTCATGGTTGGCAGCGATATCCTGTATAAGTTGACAATGGAACTCCTATTTCTGTTTGATAACATCATAAAAGAACCTAACTTGAACGAGGCAGGTTGTTAAAATTTTCGACCTCGCTTCGCTCGCTCTATTATTCATCATTCTCATGGTTGGAAGGGATATTCTGTATAAGTTGACAATGAAACTCCTATTTCTGTTTGAAAACATCATAAAAGAACCTAACTTGAACGAGGCAGGTTGTTAAAATTTTCGATCTCGCTTCGCTCGCTGTACCATTAATCATTCTCATGGTTGGCAGGGACATCCTAGCAAAAAGTCGACAATGTAACTCCTATTTCTCTTTGAAAATATATAACAAAAACTAACCAGAATGAAGAGGGTTATTAAAATTTTCGAGCTCGCTTCGCTCGCTCTTCTCGCCCTAAGTAGTCTAGTGCTGTTCTAATGCTAATTATTTATTCATCAAAAAGTGCTGCCAATTTGCCAGCATTTTTAACACCTCCTCCCCATGCAAAAATAGTGTCCCTGAATACTATCAGTAATTATGAGCTGAAGATGTACATACATAAAATAACGTCTTTGATTCCCGAAGGGTTAGGCGGAGGAGTACCTTTAAATGGTAATTCGAAATTTCACCAGTTCTCTATAAGTTCCATGTCATATTAGGCGAGCCTACTACCAGCCACCGGGTACAGATTCAGACTCCGGGTTGCTTCTGAGAAATTACTGATGGAAAACCCAAAAACACTAACCAACCTGGGAATCGAACCGGTAACCTCAAGCTCAGCAGTAGCACTTCCGACCACTAGACCATGGTGTACCTTCCTAAAAGTATTACTCGGCACTCATGGTGACCCCCCCCCCAAAATCTTGGTCTGCGACCGCGCCTGCTATGAATACAATCTCTACGGTTTTCCCTATACTGGTGCCGATTCCCTTATTCACAAACTAAACTAAATTTAAGTTCAGTGCATCTTTTTCTTTCTATTTCATTAAGGAAAGGACAGAAGATAAATGTTAGTTTAGTCCTGTCAAATTAATCAGCGCTTGACGTAAATTGACGTAATTTTAGTAGGCAAGTTTTTAATCACGTCTAAACTTGTATGGAGTAGTGACAGGCGCTGATTAATTTGACAGGACTAAACTAAAATTTTTCTTTTGTCCTCTTCTTAATGAAACACAAAGAAAAAGATGCACTGAACTTAAATTTAGTTTAGTTTGTGAACAAGGGAATCGGTACCAATGTCTAGTAAATTTAAAAAAAACTACCTATAGAAACAGATAAAAAAATACCTTCAACATTTTATCAACATAGATTGGATACCGCTCCTGATTACCTGACCACTACTTACATACTACTGACGCTTTGACCTTCGTGTTAATTTATTTCAATTTAATCTTCAGATCTAGAATTGTAGAGATCCTCAGATAATTTCTGCCTGTGTTTACGTAACGGAAACTACAGAGAAGAGGACGCAAATATTTATGAAGATAAACTATAAATGTGTCATAAATATTAAGTACGAGGTTTGTTTGTCCATTCGTCGAATCGATCGTTTCGTCACTCCCGAATCACGATTGATACTTTTGGCATATGGATAGATTGTGAACCTGTGATTCAGACGCGCGAATATTCTGTGACATGATTTATGTCTCATCCTTCTTTCGTCTAGATGCCAAATTATGAGCAGTTAGCGATTTCTGTTTTCTTTACTACTTATTAGCTGAAATCTCAGTAATCCCACCCTTTTTAGCTAAGTCTTTCCTCTTTGAAACAACGCTATGGTACTAACTACTATACAAGATGAAATTGAAGACTTCTGTCATCTTGAAAAAGGCGGTCCAGTAAGTGTTACATTGTATATATCCTTATAAATTGCCGTTCTTGAAATCTCAATTTAGAAAAAAAAAGTGTAATTATCCTCTAGATAGTGCTAAGGCCTTCGAGTAGACACTAATTATCACTGTTCCAGTAAAATAAAAACTATCTTAATCTATAAGAAACAAAACAAATATGAAGATTAAGATATCAATTAAGGCCGGGTGGCACCGTTTTCATCTGTTTTAGAATTGGTTTTTAATAGGCAAATTATTACGTCCAGAATCTGAAAAAAATATATATTTAAGATACATTCTTTCTCCTTAGCTTGTACCCGATCAAAACACGATACAATCAAATTACTCGATAGAAAAAAAAGCCGAACTTACTTCGATTTGCAGTTTTTTAACAAGCCTAATTCCATTTTAAAGAAGTACTAATACTCCTATTTTTCTATAATTAGTATCAATGTATAGGTAATTTATTTTAGAATCGATTGAACCCGATCATTTTTTTTTTCATTTTATTTCTAAAAAAAAATATCGATCGTTCAAGTGATTTTTAGGGTTCCGTTGCCAAATGGCAAAAAACGGAACCCTTATAGATTCGCCATGTCTGTCTGTCTGTCTGTCTGTCCGAGTATGTCACAGCCACTTTTCTCCGAAACTATAAGAGCTGTGCTATTGAAACTTGGTAAGTGGATGTATTCAGTGAACCGCATTAAGATTTTCACACAAAAATAGAAAAAAAGCAATAATATTTGGGGTTCCCCATACATAGAATTGAAACTCAAAAATTTTTTTTTCATCAAACCCATACGTGTGGGGTATCTATGGATAGGTCTTCAAAAATGATATTGAGGTTTCTAATATCATTTTTTTTTAAAACAATAATATTTGGGGTTCCCCATACATAGAACTGAAACACAAAAAAAAAATTTAATCAAACCCTTACGTGTGGGGTATCTATGGATAGGTCTTTAAAAATGAAATTGAGGTTTCTAATATCATTTTTTTCTAAACTGAATAGTTTGCGCGAGAGACACTTCCAAAGTGGTAAAATGTGTGTCCCCCCCCCCGTAACTTCTAAAATAAGGGAATGATAAAACTAAAAAAAATATATGATGTACATTACCATGAAAACTACCAACGAAAATTGGTTTGAACGAGATCTAGTAAGTAGTTTTTTTTTAATACGTCATAAATCGTAAACCACAATTTACCTTTCATTCAGTCAACTCAAATATAAAAATTAAAAAAAAAAAAACATTTAATTTCATAAACGATGATGACGAATGATGATGATGATGACCTGCAGGTTTGTACGGAACCCTCGGTGCGCGAGTCCGACTCGCACTTGGCCGGTTTTTTGATCGGCGCGTCGCTTGCCAGTGTCCTGCGAGACGTTATCGAGGTGAGACCTGTGACAAATTTTTGCGCGCGCGCTTCCTCTCTGCTGCGTAAGTAATAATAAGAGAAAACAAAATAAATTGTAAATAAAAATTGTTTTCAAGAATTTATATAGACCATAGTTGGTTAAGCTTTTGTTTTGTGTGTGTGGTTCTCATTGTGTAAATATTTGTAAAACTTTAAAAACAATGTTGCAATCCAATGCAATATTATTATGACATAGAGCTGATCTGGTGATGGAGCTGGAAGTTGTCCATAGGAACTCTGTAATTAAACGACGCAGCCCCATCGAGATTGGGCTCGTTTGATTCGTCTTGACGAGTATCTTGGTAGGCGTGAATAGAAAGAGGTCGAAAATTATTCCGCGGCAACGTACTACCGGGGTAAAAGGGACCCAATGTGATAATCCAGATTATAAACTATCTTGGTGCAAAATTTCATCCAAATCTGTTCAGTAGTTTTGCGTGAAAGAGTAACATACATCCATCCATACTTCCATACACCCATACTCACAAACTTTCATAATAATATTAGTCCAGGTTATAAACTATCTGCTTGCTAATTGGAAGGAAGTTCCTTATCGCGCATTGTGAAAGGGGGCTAGACGGAAAACAATCTCACGAAAAGTTATAACGACACTTTTTAACCGACTTCAAAAAAAGGACTAGGTTTCTCAATTCGACCGTATATATTTTGTTGTTTGTATTTGTTTGTATGTTGTTGTTTTTTTTGTTGTGAGTAGAGAGAGAGGGAGGGAGAGAGAGAGAGGGAGAGCGAGAGAGGGAGAGAGAGAGAGAGTGAGAGAGGAAGAGAGGGAGATAGAGAGAGAGAGAGGGAGAGAGAGAGAATATTTTCGTTGAGTGTATACAGGTTTTTTGTACAGAATAAATAATAAAAAAATTATAACAATTATGAATCCTGGAAAGGAACTTCGTTCCATCCGGGGGTCCCTTGACACCTCTAAAGTTTTTTTTTCATTCAAATGCGTTCAGTAGTTTTTGCGTGACAGAGTAACAAACATCCATCCATACATCCACACTCACAAACTTTCGCATTTATAATGTTAGTCCAGGTTATAAACTATCTGCGTGCTAAATTTCATCCAAATGCGTTCAGTAGTTTTTGCGTGACAGAGTAACAAACATCCATCCATACATCCATACTCACAAACTTTCGCAATTATATTTTTTTTTTTGTTTTTTGTGTGACTAAGTCTTTTGTGCAAGTAAGTTATTTGTGTGTTTTGTATTATTCCAGGTTATAAACTATCTGCGTGCTAAATTTCATCCAAATCCGTTCATTCGTTTTTGCGTGAAAGAGTAACAAACATCCATTTATACTCACAAACTTTCGCATTTATAATATTAGTCCAGGTTATAAACTATCTGCAAGCTAAATTTAATCCAAATACGTTTAGTAGTTTTTGCGTGAAAGAATAACAAACATCCATCCATACTTCCATACATCCATACTCACAAACTGTCGCATTTATAAAATTAGTCTTGTATTATCGTTTCTTCTGTGGTTTCTAATACTGTGGACATACTGAAGTCGCTACACAATGACCTGTCTGTGCTACGCCCGCCGCCGCCGCGCCGCCCGAACTTTTGGCGCGCTATCGTGTTCGACAAGAAGGACGCGCGAGAGGCGCCCCGCGGATTTCCACGCACCTCACCCCCTCAAATCTGTATGAGTGTCGAATCACCTAGACTTAAAGCACCCGATAAGCAATCCATTCATCGCAGAGTTCGCGATATAAAGCAAGTTGACACCGCGGTGAGTTAGCGAACATTTACCAAATTTTGACCGTTCTTAAAGTTCCTACGATTGCCCCGGGCGCCGGGAGTCGATAGCGGACTCCCGGCCACCGTAGGCGCGCGCTTGCGGGCGGCGAGCAATGGGTAACTCGCCGTCCGGTAAGGACTAGGCTCGGGTCGACGGCGCGTAGTGTTACACGCGCGCCTCAAAGAGATGTCAGCAGCACTGAAGGGGTCTGAGAGCAGGAGAAGTCATTTGATGATTTCCCATCCAAAAAAAAAAGTTACTACGATAAAAAGATTATGATATACAGATTATTGCCGAATCACTTGACTTCGCGCACGTATTTGCATCCCTTTCCTTAATGACAAGAATTAATTTTTCTTTATAACACATGGAATATAATTTACCGCACCTATTCAAGCTTCTACCGACCCGCACTGGGTCTGCGTGGTAGATCATAGCCCAAATATTTTATGGCCAGCCACATTTATACTCAAAATTTGTCACGGCATGAGACGGAAGTCTCAGGTGGTTTAAAAATGTAGAGGGTAACCTAATAACTAAATCATTGTCTTAGGTAAGTTTTATTAATAAGCGTTCCTAACTTCCTGCCTTTAGTAACTATACTCCAAGTAATAACATAGTAACCGCAAGATAAAGAAACGTGGAATTTTCATTATAATTTAACCTAGGTATTTAAAATAATATGCACTTAAATAAGAGGAAAAGAGTATGTACATCTAACACCTAAAATAAATTTATGGATATACTTTACAGTGGTTAATTAAAATGAGGACTTGGTAGGCAATTAACCCCAATTACCTGCTGTATTTTCCCCATAGCAAATAACGTTCTGGGCTGTACAGGTCTCCTCTCTGTCAGAGGGATATTTTTTTTTTTGGATGGGAAATCAGCAAATGACTTCTCCCGCTCTGGGCGGAGCGGGAGAGCGTGTCAGACTTTACTTACCGGGCGGCGAGCTACCCATTGCTCGCCACCCGCAAGCTCGCGCCTACGGTGGCCGGGAGTCCGCAATCGACTCCCGGCGCCCGGGGCGTCTCCTCCTGCGACGGCTAGGGACGTGAGGGCGCAGAGACTGCCACTTCCTCACGCACCCCGTCTCCTCCTTCGCGAGCATTACCCCGCATTTGCCCTCTCGCTCCGTACCATCCAGGAAATGCCGGTAATTAAATTAATTTCATACAATAAATTGCATGTCTGGGTTGTTATCCACGACTGACACATAAGTTGAGGGCATCACCACGGGGCCACAACTTCTCATGTCTAATTTCATCATATTTCGAAAACTGCCTCCGAATTAGCAATGGCGGAACTGATAAATTCACTAAAAATAAAACAGAAATTAAACCTAAACGAAAATAGACGACGCATGGGAAAGATTCAGTGTCAAAACAAAATTATTCACTCAAAACACGATAAAATCTACAATCGGCACCTGTCCGCCTGCTGGCAACGGAGCGACTATAAAAGCTGTTGACAATTTTTTCTTTTAAGAAACGTACAATAGACAGTAGGTCCAGTGTCTATCTGACCTAAACAACCCATGAGCAATGTGTACCCGTGGATAATACGATTGAACCATTGTAAAAACCAATTATTTTAAAAGAGTAATCGTGGAGTTTCTTACCGGCTCTTCTCCATAGGAGTCAACAATTTTGAACCGTGCACCTAGCTTCTGACGTTTCATAAGTGCCCTTGTAGGTTTATGTGAAATAAAAAATAAATGTATTGATTTGATTTGATAAGCGTAGTTGGTACGTCTGGTTGTCAGACTTTCAGGTTTCTGTCGACTGTCAAAGATCATAGAATGACAACCAGAACTCCAGTAGCACGTGCTTTCCGAGACACGGAAGGGTCTTGCTATGTAAAGATGGTTACCCATCCACGGACCGACCGCGGCAAGTGTAGCTTAACCTGATCGATCGACCCGTACAGCTACAAGCCCTTCGTTAGGAAGCGACTAACTGTCGAATATTTGTTCGCTCAAGAAATGTACAAAAGATTTGTAGGTCTGTCAGTAATCGAGATACGTTTATCACCATCTCTGAGCCTCTGTCAAACAATCAACTCGTTTATAGTGAATGGCCCAAATCGCTTCTCGTTTTAAGTGGCTAGCCCCAATCGCTTCTCGTTTTACGTGGCTAGCCCCCATCGCTTTTCGTTTTAAGTGGCTAGCCCCAATCGCTTCTCGTTTTACGTGGCTAGCCCCAATCGCTTTTCGTTTTAAGTGGCTAGCCGCAATCGCTTCTCGTTTTACGTGGTTAGCCCCAATCGCTTTTCGTTTTAAGTGGCTAGCCCCAATCGCTTCTCGTTTTACGTGGCTAGCCCCAATTGCTTTTCGTTTTAAGTGGCTAGCCCCAATCGCTTCTCGTTTTAAGTGGCTAACCCTAATCGTTTCCGCTAATCGCTGGCGGTGGGACAGCTGCTATAGTGAAGTATTTATAGTGTGGCTAGACAGCGATTGATCTCATCTGCTGGGCGCAAACATTGTGTGTGCGTCACTTTGATAAAGGTTAGGTCATTGAATCCTATTGCAGAGCCATAGTTGTTAACTTTTGTAATTACCCCATAGGACGTGTCTAATTGAAATGTTTATATCTAAAGCCGAGAAACCAATGTTCATCAATGAGAGTCGACATTCACTCGGACCTTATCAAACCGCAGCGGGAAAAAAAAACAAGTGTTCGATTTTCACTACTTCAACATTTCTTCACACATTCTCTCATTCACTCAACGCTATGTTCATACTTCTATTTATTTCTTGATGGTATGGATTAGTAGCAGGTCAGCCTGCTGAAATTCTGTGACGTAGTCATTCACCGGTTTTATTAAGTCACGCGATCGCTGGCTCGCCTGCTACCTGGCCCGCTTTATTTTACAAACTAGTACAACACGTTATTAGTCGTCTAAACTCGGCCTGCGATAAGAGTTTAGTGGTAAGTTGCGTGATGAACAGACTGCAACGCAATAAATTAAATAGGCTAATTCTCTAAGCTTTCGGTAATCGCTATTTAGACAGAGGTACGAAAATATTGTTCAACTATATTATTTACTTAATTGCTCACCACTTGACTAAATTACAAACAGTCCAAGCCAGGCTTTACGGTAATTAGCAAGATGACTGCATTAGTGACGATACCCGACCTTCATGTCAATTGTGCAATGAATGAATGGCTGGACCTGGGGGTCTAAAAAGGCCACTTTGGTAGAATCATAATAGGAGAATATTATGAATCATATTATAATCCGTAAAATGGTCACAAACTGACAATTCATAATATTTTCTGCGTACAATTCATTAAACACAATTCATCTATTTGACAGTTTTGTATGGAGATTCGTAAAATGGTACACCTAATATGAATTGCTTTATTGAAGTTTAATGTCAAATAGCAGAATCATAAGAAGTTAGTCAAGACTATCATTTTACAAATCATATTTGGGATTTTGTGAAAAAATATCATTATAATGGCAAATTTGAGCACGCTCGTGATATGTAGTCCATTTTAAGTTACCAATAAATTGTGGCACGTCGAAAAATGGACATAGCGTTTCAAATGTGGGACCTACAGGTTTTTTGGGTTTAATAGGCTAAATATAAATCGTGATAAGGTCCATGAGCTGGTGCCGTACATATGTACTGCCGCGCTGGTATGAGTACTACCTACCTTCAAGAATAGTAATGAAGTAGTCAGTTTTAAGGTAGTTCCAAATAGACCATCTAGTGTTGTGAATGTTACAAATTACTACAATCTTCTATTCGTATTTTAGGCACTGAGTAGATCCAATTAGTACTTAAGCATCTGGATCATACCATAGGCTAATATGGGCGCACACCATATACACAACACAACATATATATATTTACTTACTCTGTATTAAAAATGATCCAACTTACATGAAATACATACAACCTACCTTCAAGAATAGTAATGAAGTAGTCAGTTTTAATGAAGCAGTTCTAAATAGACACTACCATCTACTCTTGTGAATGTTACAAATTACTACAATCTTATAATCATATTTCAGGCACTGAGTAGATCCACTTAGTACTAAAGCATCTGGATCATACCACAGGTTACCAAGAGCGTACACCATATGATACACCAAGTTAGTGTATAAAACTGTGTGATAGCTGTACCAGTAACTCGGTCACACTTCAGTGCCCAGTTGAAAAAAGACATTCAAAAGTACACACTATTCACACCTAGCTTATTTTTGTGATTTGCACCCAGTAGTAAGTAATAAACATTTCCAGAGGAAATATGTAGGTATATTTATTTTCCACATCATACAGCCCACTCACAGACAGACAGATGGACGGACCAATGGACAGCGGAGGCTTAGTAATAGGGTCCCGTCTTGGTTACTCTTTGGTTACGGAACCCTAATAAAAATCTACAACCTACAAGGGACATAGGCCTTATCTCACTTTACTTTTAGTCCAATTTTAATAGGTAGTGCATACCTATAAAATTGGACATACATTATATCTTTATACTTATTATTATAAAATAAAACAATACACAAAGTTAAAATATTTTAATAATTTACAATTCTAATCTTATATTTTATATAGATCTAGCAATAATACTAACAGAAACACTATAGTTAATCAGTATATTTTTCTATGAATATTTTATGTCTTGATGCAAGTAGCGGAGCTGCGGAGAGGCAAACGATGACTGCTTGGAACAACTGCCAGCTAAAAAAGAAAATGTGTGGTTTTTAAGAAAGTCAAATCATCAGTCATTATAATTAACATAACATCTAAATAAAATTAATTTGAAAATAATAATATCATTGTTTATAACACTCTAAAAACAACACTGATGACAGAGTGACACCAATAGTAGACTTGTAGCCCCATAACTTCTTTTTCTTCAGTTATTGTTTAGTTAATGGTAAAATATAGATTATTTTCCTCTTTGTATTTCGTTATAGGTATATTACATGAATGTTAATGATAGTACTCAATTTTATGTCGAGCCAGAGGGCGACCATACGTTACATAAATAACATCATAATCATTTTCAATCATCATCATAAGTCTTAGTCGCAATAAAAATAGCTGTAGGGCTAGAAAACTCCACTCACTGCGGTATCTTGATTGCCGAGTTCGACTGTCAAAGCCACTGTTGTAGCATCGGCCGGGGCAGGGTTTCTGCTGGCGCACGAGTTTGGCAGGAACTAGAGGCTGCAGTGATCTAGGTAAAGGGTTCAAGAGCGCCAGAGCTCCCACTTTCAATGCAGAATGTCGAGCAGAATGTTTCATTGTGTCGCAGCACGCTTTTCCATGCCTACAAAGAATTACGTACAATTAAATACTTTTGTACAACGATGCAATTAAATATTGATTAAGGATAAATAAGTATTTACTTACTCTGTATTAAAAAACGATCCAACTTGCATGAAATACTTAGGTTTTAAAATAAACACAAGTTTTGTTGATAATAATTTATTGTTGACATAACCAAAGATTACACATATCTAAAAAGAAAAACTTTTAATTAGTAAGCATTGCCAGCTTATAAAGTTTTGTATTGTATTTAGTTTCCCTTTTCAGGGCTTATCTGTGATTATTTGATAAGTTTTTATGGATATTATAATTAATAACATTTCAACAGTTAAAAATAATCAACTGTATTTATTAAATCTTCAAAGAAATATTTACCGGTAAAATTACGGTCTTTATTTTTTTCATGCTGCAACATTTACACCAAATATGTTTCGGATATGAATTGAATTGTGGGCGATACCGCTAATATGTGTCACCTTTTTACGAAAATTAGAGGAATTGCTAAGGTATTGTTGGGAATTCAAAAAATGAATTGGTTTTAGAGGAATTGCTTAATGTGGCCTTTTTAGACCCCCTGTCCTCTCACTAGCTAGCCTACGATCCTATTTACCTACTACGAAGGTACCAGATAGCAGGTAGGCAACTGCACCCACAAATTAGATGGGGACACCCCAGTGAGCTAAAATGCGATTTTGGAGTTATATCTAAAACGATATCTCACCTCATGTCGTACTCTCTTTGCAATGACACCAACCGAATATCTATTCTGCAATGACCTCATGGCACCATGAAAACTTAGGTGAAGTGAGCTTGAAGTGACCTGAGAGTCAATAGTGTCCCTAGTTCAAAACTCTAGTCAAAACCCTAGTCATGTGGAATTAAAGCTCACTTCTCACTGCCCAATTTTCACGATGTGATTTTACGGAATAGGCTGGCTGCACTAACAAGGGGGGTGTCAGACTTGGGAATCACGGATTCCCATCACTTTTATATATATTGTAGGGCAGGTTCCCCTCAATACATATATAAAGCGGCAAGACGCCATTCGTCTTTATTATTGAGAAATTTCAACTCAAAGTTCTATGTGTAACTTAAGTAGAAGGAACCTTTATACCGGTTGTAGCAATGGTTCCGTGGCGTAGTGGTAACGCTCTTGCTTACGGAGCGGCCGGACGGCTGTTCAAGTCCCGGTTGAAGTTACTTTTTTTTTAATATTTATAAATTATTTAATATAAAAATAAATAATTAATGATTCTATAAATAATAAATAATTAATAACTCTATAAATTATTTTTTTATTTTTAAGTTAGGAAAAATTATAAAAATAGGATTTGTAATAATTATAATAACAAAGTAATTGATATTATCAAAAACAATTTATTATTAAAAAATTACGATATTACACACTTACAATTAAAACCATAATATTATACTTATTCACTCTCTATATCATCATCAGAATCATTTGTAACTAAACATTTATTTGGATGATAATCATCATAGAAACATTTAAAACATAAAGATTTACCACAAACCGCACATTTTATAAAACTATTATTGTTGCAATTACATTTTGTCTTCAAATTATTTATAGAGAAGCACAATTGGTTTACATTCATAAATATTTCCCTTTCATCAATCAACTTGGAGGCAAACCAAGCATACTGGATCATCGCTGTAAATTTTGGTGAATTTAAAATTTGAAATTAATTGATGCAATATCAGGGAATGAATTTTTATGATATCTTCTCTTGATGTTAATTCCCTGTTATCTGCCAATAGCTCTGGAGCATTTTGAATTTTTTTAATAAATAATTTTATTTGTCGAAAAAAGTAGACATCACACGGTTGGCAAATGGGTGTACATTTTGGTGGAATAATTTTTACTGTACAAGTAGCTTCACCATTTTCATTTAAAAAAAATATCGTCATACACTGTCGTGTCTGTTTGACCGACCCATGAATCGATAATTAAAAGAAATTTATTCTGTTGCACATAAGGTAATAAACAAGTTTTTAAAAACTTTTCATACTCTTGTTTGGTTAGCTTGCCAGATTTTGTACACGTTACAATAACATTAGTATATATTTTACTCAACTGATTTATTTGTTTCTTTATTTGTGGTCCAAATGCTCCACTTGGTTCACGTAAACATACAAACACAGATGGTAACACTTTCCCTGAAGCCGTTAGTGCATACTGTGCAGTATAAGAATGAGTAGTTAAACTAATATTCTTTTTTTTAACGAAAATGGTTTTCGCTCCTCTTTCTGCCAATGATCTGTTGTATGTCGATTGATATTGACATCCACTTTGATCAGTGTTAATGATATAATCACGATCTCTCTCCGTAAGCAAGAGCGTTACCACTACGCCACGGAACCATTGCTACAACCGGTATAAAGGTTCCTTCTACTTAAGTTACACATAGAACTTTGAGTTGAAATTTCTCAATAATAAAGACGAATGGCGTCTTGCCGCTTTATATATGTATTGAGGGGAACCTGCCCTACAATATATATAAAAGTGATGGGAATCCGTGATTCCCAAGTCTGACACTCCCCTTGTAAGTAAGACCTTTGTGAGGCCAATGCTGTCGTTGTCGACGTGGCTGAATTGTGATCGGAACTCAAAGGTACAATTTGGGATCTTCGATACGACGAAGAAGGAGACTTTTTAACTATTCATATTTGGAATCATTTGAATGAGAAGAATATTGTTTATCTGGGGGGATTTCAAAATAGATGTGGTTCCTGACAAAGAATGGTACAGACTGCCAGCCCACATCTCTGTAGTCTTTTATTCTGTCGAAAGAAAGATCCCATCGGTCGACAGGTGGTACCTCATTCCCTGATTCCGTGGTCCCCGCGGTATCACCCGCATAAATATCGATCCCTTGGGACGTTAGAGATAAAAAATCCTATGTCCTAATCCAGGGTATGGTCATCCATAACTCTTCCAAATCTGTTAAGCCGTTTTATCTTGAAAGCGCGACGAACAAACAGAAACAATCAACTCTTATCTCTGTATTATTTTAACTAGCTTTTATTAGCTTTTGCCCGCGACTTCTTACGCGTGTCATTTTGGCCCCCGGCCCGTCGGCATTGCGTCGTTTCCCACCCGCTCGTGCTATTACTTCGTTCACAAAATCTGGTGGTTCCAGCGATTACTTCCTACAAACGAACTCAGAAACTTTACCTCTTTATAATTAGTGTCGTTAATAGTTTAGATTACAAGATTGACCCGTCAGCAAGGTTGGTAGGAAAACAAGCAGTCATAGCGCAGATGCACCGGAATGATTAATGCAATTAAATCTGAATCATCACACGTAGACAATGCAATTATGAAGAGACAATAAGCAGCAGTATCCTCATATAATCTTAACTGCTTCACGTTACGTGAAGTGATCCACACTCATATAATAAGTGCAAAAGTAACTTGCAAATGGAGTCGCCACAGATCGTTGTATAGTGTAAACCGAGCTATGTTTTTGAAGAAAAGATAAGTCGGAGGAGCTTGTGGCTAAGTACTAAAAGACGCACGGGTCGATCGACCAGCACCCTAATTGCGTAACACACTATTAATCAGAATCTGAATAATTTTGAAGCTTATTGCTAATCCATTATTTCATACTGTTCGATAAAATTGTCTGCTTAGAAACGTCAACAACGCCAGGAATTTGGTCCATGAATGTGTCTACATACGAAATCCTGGGAAATCACGCTAAGACGTTGGTCCCTTTTAGTCCCGGCTGTCAATTGTAGATCTTTGACAGTCGTTAGGGGTCGTCAAAGGGTACCAAGGGGTATTGTAATTACTCAGTAAAAGGGTTGTGGAGGACAGATAGGCAGTCTCTCCACGTAAAATACTAATAATTCAGCTGCATTCGGTTAGGCTGAAAGCCGACCCCTATATAATTGAGGAAAGGCTAGGCAGATAATGTTTTAGAAAGAAATAAAACAAAAATCCCAATGTGGTTCACCTTTGGGCTCTTGAAACCTGTATTGGGTTCGTAGATACAGGTTACACGGAGGTAGTACGATCGGGGCAAGGGGCGGAGGAGCTTTCACAAGATCCCTTTCTCGTATGCAATGATTAACTTATACAGGTGTTCTATTTTTGGAACTATTTAAAGTTTAAGTTGATTTGCTGCGATTTCACTTCGGTTACCAACTTTCATAGAATAATCATCGTCATTATTTTAACCGAAAGATGTCCCCTGCTAGACATTATTATTTCAGCCTAAAGAAGTCCACTGCTGAACATAGCCCTCCCCCAAAATGAAGGTCTGCCATATTCGCCACGCTTGGCAGGCGGGTTGGCAATCGCAGAATGGTGGTAAAATGCATAGGGAACGCTGCTGCCCATTCACTAGTAGGTCCCTTAGTCACCTTTTACGACACCCACTGGAAGAAATTAGATCTATCTTCTATATCATATTCATTTATAAGAATTTAACTTCTATTGCCTTTAGCGTATGTTAAAGATGTACGGTCGTGTAGGGTGACTACGCTAGTTTGCCGACCACCGCTGGTTCTCGACCATTAAGCGTAAATCACGTAAAAATAGTCAAATCGAAGCGCGACAAATGTTCGAATTGTATGCAAACGTACGGTCATCCTGTCTCCTTCCCCTGTGCCATCGTTTGTCCACATAAGACAGTTTGATGCCGCTCAGTGAGGAAATGAACTTGAGCTACAGTAATCGGGTCACCAAATTATAGCGAAAAGTAGTGAGCGGAGAGTTTTTCAAACGTAAGAAAAACATGTTATTGGTGCCGATTCCCTTATTCACAAACTAAACTAAATTTAAGTTCAGTGCATCTTTTTCTTTCTATTTCATTAAGAAAAGGACAGAAGATAAATTTTAGTTCAGTCCTGTCAAATTAATCAGCGCTTGACGTAAATTGACGTAATTTTAGTAGGCAAGTTTTTAATCACGTCTAAACTTGTATGGAGCGCTGATTAATTTGACAGGACTGAACTAAAATTTATCTTCTGTCCTTTTCTTAATGAAATAGAAAGAAAAAGATGCACTGAACTTAAATTTAGTTTAGTTTGTGAATAAGGGAATCGGCACCAATATTCAGTTTTGACCATAGATATTATGCTTTGTGTGTGAAAATATCTTTGTATTTACTTATTAACTGATAATATATTGGAAATTAAGAGTGTTTTATTAAAATAATGGGTGGTCGGTTAACTAACTTACTAATATTACGCATCCGTTAGCTTACGACCACCCGGTCGGGAACTAGCTTTATTAGACTAGTTATTTTTTAAAGATTGTGCACTTACTGCGTTATATGACGCGAAATACTTTGATTTTTTGTATTCATTTCGGTATGGCTAATTTGCTCGTCAGATTGCGACCGGCTAATTGTACAATATAGGTAATCGAAATTTTAAGCATTTAAAAATTATCAAATCATGATGGTCGACAACTGATCCGTTGTCGACCATTGAGTTTACTCTGAACAAAATATACCGGTTTTGGGAAACAACTAATAAGAGGAGAGGAAAAAGAAAAAAAATAAGGGGCCAGCCAGATGAAAAAAATATTAAGAAAGAAGAAAACAGTACGGAAAACCACAAAGAAGTCGTTTTTAAAATGCAGCTAATGTTCCGATAATTTAAACATCTATGTCGAAGATGACTCAAAAAAGAACATTGGTTGTGATGTGATGAATGTATGCGCTGGTTTCATCTAAGATGTACTAATGTAAAAATATTCCTTGCATAGAAGCAGCTCAATTAGAGTATACCTGCCAGTTTCGAACCCTAATATTAAATAAACATGATCATCCAAAACGTTTGTTTAATGATTTTATTTTCGACTTTAATCACATAACTTAGAGTTGTTTTTACAATGGCTTTCTAATGGTCGAGAACTAACGAAAAAAACGGACGTAAACTGACTGTAGGTGTCCGGGAACTGAAAAAATCGCACTTTTCGATATATCTTTAAATTGTAAAATAATACATTAATATACCTAATGCAAAAAAATATACCACATCGTGTAGTTTAAACATTCTTCTTTCGAATGTAGGCCCAATATCAAAATATTAACACTTACTATAATAATAATGTGATTTTAAAGACTGCAAGTCGACTAAGTGGTCGTGAACCGGCCTAATCACCCTACGATGTCGTTGATCTAGTGGTCGCAAGCACTGACTGCTCATTGCAGGGTCTCGGATTCGAACTCCGGATCGAGCTATCAAATGTTATTAGGATGTTTACAAAACGTATTGTAGGCTACTAGCTGCTAACTACCAACTCGCGCTGGACCCGCGTAGTGGATTACGGCCCACTCCCTCTTGCAGAAAGAGTGAGGAGCTCTGTGTTCTAACAGTGGGAACATTGTAGCCTGATTATAGGTATGTGTATGCGAGAGCATTTACATAACAAATAGTAATATACGATTGAAAAATTTATTTTAATTCTGTCGTCTACATTGTAAAAAGTTGATAAAAAATTGTGACATTCTGATTAACGATCCACGCTAAATAAATGTGGTTCGTAAAATTATTAAAATACCTAATGCAAACATAGATAAAAACCGGCCAAGTGCGAATCGAACACCTACGAATAATTTTTCATATCACACAGTACCTACCCACTACCCATCTAATTTAATTTCTGTAATGTTTGCAATAAAAAAAATACTACTGTGAGGAATACATACGTATCGCAGACATGTCTAGGGTTTTAAATTGACCCACACGCTTAAATTACGTGTCCAATAACTTCATTATGACAAGACTTGGTATAAGCTCCCACGTTTCCACTTCTCAATTTGTTGCGGTTTTGTTTCTAAATAATAGTTTTAAACCTGAGAATAATACGTTTTGGACTTTAAAGGGAGAACCCTTAGTATTATTTTATACGCGTCGAGCACTTTTAGAGGGAAACACCCTAACATTTAATTACACGTCTACCAAATTTTATTCAACGTTCTGCGGTAACCGGTATCCGGCTACCATACATTATAACCACCAAAAAAGTTGCCAAAACTTACTGTTTTTGTTGATAAGAGTTAAAATCCAATAACTTCACACATAATATCACTGATAACACAATTGTATAGATAAACCAATACTATCAATGTCGTATAATTTGTATATTGAATTGTATAAATAAAGTAAACAAAACTTATTTATAAGCGACACGTTGCGCCGGCTACGCGTTCACCGCGACACTGATGTCTTTGGCTTTCGAAGTTACGAATGTTCAACAAACATGAATGAGAACTAAAAATAAGATAGCTATGTATGACTTACGATTACGACTTTTTAGGGTTCCGTTGCCAAATGGCAAAAAACGGAACCCTTATAGATTCGTCATGTCTGTCTGTCTGTCTGTCTGTCCGAGTATGTCAATTTTTCCGAAACTATAAGAGCTATGCTGTTGAAAATTGGTAAGTAGATGTATTCTGTGAACCGCATTAGGATTTTCACAAAAAAAAAAAAACAATAATATTTGGGGTTCCCCATACATAGAACTGAAACTCAAATTTTTTTTTTTTTCATCATACCCATTCGTGTGGGGTATCTATGGATAGGTCTTCAAAAATGATATTGAGGTTTCTAATATCATTTTTTTTCTAAACTGAATAGTTTGCTCGAGAGACACTTCCAAAGTGGTAAAATGTGTCCCCCCCCCCCCCGCCCCCCGTAACTTCTAAAATAAGGGATCGATAAAACTAAAAAAAATATATGATGTACATTACCATGTAAACTTCCACCGAAAATTGGTTTGAACGAGATCTAGTAAGTAGTTTTTTTTTTTTAATACGTCATAAATCGTAAACCACAATTTACCTTTCATTCAGTCAACTCAAATATAAAAATTAAAAAAAAAACATTTAATTTCATAAACATAAACCTTATGCATAAACCGTGAATACCTGCAGGTTTGTACGGAACCCTCGGTGCGCGAGTCCGACTCGCACTTGGCCAGTTTTTATATATTACAGCCATTTTAACTGAGAAAACACACTTATGGCTACTGGAAAGAAATTCATAATTTCTGCTAGTCTGTCTATGCAAATTAATAAAATCTAAGTGTCTATTTGTAATTTAAAATTAACAGCGTTTCTGTAAATGCATATGAAAGTATATACGGTATTTACATCAAAAAATCATTTAAATTAAAAAACTGTCTGTTTGTCTGTCCCTAAACAGAAAGACGTCTGTTTGTTCCGTCTAATCTCTGTAATGACTGGACCGATTTTGACGGGACTTTCACATGCAGATGGCTAATGTTATTAGGAGTAACATAGGCTACTTTTTGTCCCGGTATCACGTGCATTTTCACATCCACACGGGCGAAGCCGCGGGGACGGCTAGTTTGGAAAGAATTTACAGTGTCACCACGTGATAGGAACCACATAGTCTAAAGAGTAGCTATATTAATTGTTCGGTACCTTCCCATGCTTACCAACCTTCACGCATGGATCGCTAGCGTGACGGGCGGCTGTGCTATATCTGGAAACCTATTATAAAGATTATCATTCATTCATGAATGTGACTGGCATTCACAATGTATTTTATGCAAATTGCTAAAGTAAAATTTAGTAGATATGGCAGCAACACAGCTAAACCTGTTGATGGACTCAACAGTTACCGACCCACTTGTAAAAAGGAACAGGTCATGAATTCGGCGAGTTTTGATGCCATTTAAACATTATATTAAAGTCAATTCAAGGAGGATCTGCATCGCTATTCACAACCATTTTTTTTTGTGATTTGGAAATCATCCAGTGACGTCTCCCGCTCTTGGGCAGAGCGCGAGGGCGTCTCAGACTTTTACTGACTAAAACCCATCCATGTTCCTTCAGTTGCCTATATGCCAGGGCCACGGTAACTCTTTCGAACAGATCTCGCGACCCTGGCTGATTTACAACCATTCGATCCGTTTCAGTGCCGAAATGAACATCAATAAATGTTAATCGCCTCATAACATCATTCATCATCAGCATCACCGTTTCAGCCGAAAGACGTCCTCTACTGGAAATATTCCTCCCCCTAATGGTTTGCCATAATGCGCCACGCTTGTCAGGCGGGTTGGCGATCGCAGTATGGTGGTAAAATGCATAGAGAACGCTGCTGCCCATTCTCTAGTAAGTCCCTTAGTCGCCTCCTACGACACCCACGGGTAGAAATGGGATGGTACTATTCTCTCCGTCCGGCATCACACGGAAGAAGGATCCTGGCGTTCCTCTAAAAGCTGTTCACAAATCCAAAACCCGAAAATTTTGACAGTATAAACTAGAGATGCGCCGAATGTTCGGCCGAATATTCGTATTCGGTACATTCGGCATATTTTTTCATGTTCGTATTCGGCCGAATATTCGGTTGATTTGCCGAATAATTACCGAATATTAAAATTATTGTTAATATAATAAAAGAGAACATTTTATTAAACAGTAAGGTTAAATTAAGAAATAAGTGTGGTTTATTCCGATAGTTGTACATAGTTTTGTAAATGAAAAATACACTACCTACTTTTTGTACCATTTATTTATTGACAAAATAAAAAACATTAACTATAACAATCTATTTAAATAAAATTGTAATAAAAAAAGCTTCTGCTTTTTTTTCTCTGATTCTCAGGATTACAAATTATTATGTCTTTTAATATCGTAAAATTATCGCAGACGTGAACCGAATGATTCGGCCGAATATTCGGTTCGGTACATTTTGGACCGAATATTCGGCCGAACATTCGTATTCGGTTGAACCTACATTCGGCGCATCTCTAGTATAAACTAAATAGACGGCCACTATACTCCATTTGTTTAGGTAGTTAACTAAATGTAAACAATCTTAACATGTCTTTTATCTAAAAAACTGTCTAAAAATTGAATCTAAAAATGTTTACAATTAGGTATTTACTTAAACCGATGTTAGGTTAGTAACTTAATTTAAATAATATTTGTTGGTCTTTTATACTATTTATTTTATATAAAAAGACATATCAAGATTGTTTACCTTTAGTTAACTACCTAAACAAATGGAGTATAGTCTTCTGATTTGAAATTTTTTTGATGGTTAGTCAGTTTGCTCCGCCTAATCTCCAAAACGACTGGACCAGTTTTATAATATTTGGTATGGGTTTTTTGACATACCACGCGGACGAAACCGTTTGCGAAAGCTAGTAGTAAATAGCGACGCGCGCGCGCGACTGTTTACTTGCGCTGGGGCTCAGCGATTAGTACCTAGCTTTCTGCGCCTCGGTTCCCGGTTCGAATCCCACGAAGATTTATTGTTTGATTGCCCTCCGGATCTGGGTGCTTACTGCTTATGTCTGTATGAGTGTGAACGCACGGCCCTATGTGAGAGAAACTAAATGATTTCACTTGACCGGCTTTCTTTAACAACGTTAGAACCTACGTAGAGTACGGAGTGTCAGTAGGATGTGAGGCCAGCTTATACTGGTCTTGCTGACCAATGCCATGCACCCTCATCATCATCTCAGCCAAAAGACGTCCACTGCTAGACATAGGCCTCCCCCAATATGGAGGGCTTCGCCACAATCGCCACCCTTCGAGGGCGGTTTGGCGATTACAGTATGGTGGTAAAATACATAGAGAACACTGCTGCCCATTCTCTAGTTCCTAGTAAGTCCCTTAGTCGCCTCAAATCAAATCATTTCTTTATTTGTATAGGAAGACGGAAGAGAAGACAAAATAATAGATTGTATCGTAGAAAAATTGTGTAAAACTGAAGAAAAGAGATGTTTCTATTCTTCAGTCGACAAGAGTACGATGTCATATGATGACTATTTCTCTTACTATACATAAGGAACTTTTTTTGTTCTTGGTAGAATAGATATAGAATTGGTCATGCCACGCCGGCTGCTAATGCTTCTATGTCCAAATAGGTACCTACATACTTAGTAGGTAGTTCATGAACAGATTATGTAATGATTAGTTAAGTGTTGTGTCATTTACCTAAGTAGGTAACACTACACTATGGAATGTAAGTACATTCCATAGTGTAGTGTTGAATAGACAATTAAATTGATAGTCGACATTCACATGGACGTAATAAAATCGCGCCACGGATTCACAACTCTCGGTCTTAAACCGACCAGTGAGAATTGTACAGAGTGCATCTTTAGCGTCATAAACCAACGCAGATGTTAGCATTACGATGTTTTATATGTATACTGGAATGTATACCGTAGGATACACCTTAACAATCCACCCACGATGGATCCTTATGAATGACCGGTTAGAGTAATGCGGATTTAATTTTATGAATCCTTGGGAGCAGTGGTAGCCCGACGGTGTGTTGCCGGACGTAAAGAATAACACCACCCCATTTCTTCCTGTGGATGTCGTAAAAGGCGACTAAGGGACTTACTAGGGAATGGGCAGCAGCGTTCTCTATGCATTTTACCACCATACTGCGATCGCCAACCCGCTTGCCAAGCGTGGCGAATATGGCAAAGCCCCCCAAATTGGAGGAGGCCTAAGTCCAGCAGTGGACGTCTTACGGCTGAAGTGATGAGTGGTAGCCCGTATTGGCCCCGACTTACAAGTAGTAGGTCGTGGGTTGAAACCCAGGTAGCACTTAACTTTGTGTTAATAATTTCATCACTTCTACTCCCAAAACGGTGAAGGCACACATCTTTGAAGAAACCGGCATGTCCTAGAACCAAAAATTCGAAGACATGTGACAACTACCACCCAACTCGCACTGGGCCCACGTGGCACGCATCCCAGCAGTGGGAACAATATAGGCTGAGTATAATGATGACTCTTCTTGAACTTAGTACTTAAAGTCAATCACATAACATTGGTGGCAGGTTCACTACAACAATCGCCCTTACCCGCTACGACATACTGACGCTGTTAATATCGAATTGTTACCACTGATGTTGAAGTTGGGCAGAGGCAGCACATTAGTGCTGTGGTAACACTAGAGCTACCGAAACCGTTTCTTCAAAGTCATCATCAACTACCTAGCCTTTTACTGACTTTTTCGGGGTCGGCTTCCAGTCTAACCGGATGCAGCTGAATACCAGTATTGTACATGGAGCGACTGCCTATCTGACGTCCATAACCCAGTTACTGGGTAATACGATACCCCTTGGTAGGACTGGTTGTCTGACTTCCGGGCTTCTGATGACCCGTAACGATTGTTTAACTTTGACTTCAGAGTCAAAGTCAAACCATTTACTCGCTCTCCCGCTCCGCCCAAGAGTGGGAGACGTCATTTTGATGATTTCCCACCCACAAAAAAAGCATTTATTTCAAATAGGAACATAAAAGGCGCCTTTGAACGTCAACATTTAAATTAAAATAGATTTGATTCTAGTCGCCATCACTTCCAAAACGTAATTTCGTATGGAGTAGAATGGGCAAGAAACTCCACCTTACCTTAGCTATTTACTTCAGACGTCGACTGTACAAGTGTACAATGCTGAACTGCACCCTAATTGCGAAACGCACAATTTATCAGAATCTGAATGGGATTGAAGATTATTTCTAAACCATTGCGTCATTTGTTCGAATAAATTGTCGGCTCAGCAACGTAAATAACGCAATGAATGTTGTTTAACTATGAATATTAAACCAATTCCTACCGATAAAAAGTTCCGCAATTACCCCTCTGGTCTGCCAGCTGGTGCTAAATTACAGGCCTCAATCGAATCCTAAGCCGAGAAAGGCCAACCTATGTTATACCCACATTTCGCCAAATCTAATGTAATAGATGAGCCTATCTAGATTCCGGGCTGCTATTGACTATTCATCATCATCAGCCTATAATGTTCCCACTGCTGGGACACAGGCCTCCTCTCGGTGAGAGGGAGTGGGCCATAATCCACCACGCGGGCCCAGTGCGGGTTGGTAGATGTCACATGTCGTCGAATTTTTGGTTCTAAGACATGCCGGTTTCCTCACGATGTTTTCCTTCACCGTTTTGAGAGCAGTGGCGATGAAATAATTTACACAAAGTAATGCGCCTGCTTGGGTTTGAACTCACGACCTACTACTCGTAAGTCGCGGCCGTTACCACTGGGCCACCACTGCTCTCTATTGACTCTCTCTATTGACTATTGAGAAAAACCTAATAAGACTTGGCAGGGAATCGAACCTAGGGCCTCGTGCTCAGCAGTAGCTATTGCGACCACTAGACCAACAAGACCGTCCCTCAGTTATATGAATTGAATATGGCACCCACTACCTATTTATTTTTGTTTGTTTCTTTCAAATTTGTCTGTCTGTGCCAACTTAATGGCTAGTCATTCATTTAGCTTTTAGGTTCGGATAATTTTACCTGCTTGTCGTGCCGTACTACAAACCCCTTCGTTCGCCCGTTCCATTCGTTTGTCGTCTTCTGACCCTTAGTTTGAACGAAGTGTTGACAGACCAATACTGTGTTTACCTATGCTATTCGTTGATTACGTAGGTAGGTACCTACTTCTCTAAATCATCTTGTCCCCTGGATTATGTTCTATACCTGCCTTTAAGTAGGTACCTACGCACTTCAAAAGTAGCCTTCCATAGTCCATTTTGAAAATGTTTTATTTATTTATTTACTCAAAACAAAGGATTATGGTACACGTTAGAAATACAGTTATACAAAATAAGTACTATTTATACAAACGTGTGGGTGAGCACTGCTCTCCTAGCTAGGTTATGAAAATCTGTGTTAAGGAGAAGCAGTCCGGTCCCTTTTTTTTTTTTTTTTTGGATGTGAAATCATCACTTCACTTCTCCCGCTCTGGGCGGAGCGGGAGGGCGTGTCAGACTTTTACTGACTAAAACCCACCCGTGTTCCTTCAGTTGCCCATGTGCCAGGGTCACGGTATCTCTTTCGAACAATCACGCGACCCCGGCAGAGTCCGGTCCCTTAAGGTACAATGTCGTAAAGTTATATAGTGCTTTTGATGTTGCTGTACAATTTCAGAGAATTAAATTTAAGTTTTAGAAACGTTTTATTAAATAAAAATAAAATAATTCAGGAAAGATATGTGTGTGTGAGTGTGTGTGTGTGTGATTGGGTGTGGTGTGTTAATATCATGTGTGGTGTGTGATAAATCGTGTGTATGTTTGGGTGCGTGGTGTGTGTGTGTGTGTTTGTGCTTCTCCATGCTCACCACCTATTTTAAGATTTGTTCAGTTTCAGTATAGGTATGACTTATTTTGGAGGTACGATTGTACAATCTTTTTGCATTTGTGATACGGTAGACCGTAGATTTGATATTCCTCGTATATTTTGCTATACAAAAACGAACCAAGAATATTAGGTACCTAGTTTGACATTCATCACGAGGATAATATGACCTAACGCTGATTACTGGGTCATCTCATAAAATAGGATATTACGCTACGAATTAATTACTCCCGTCTGCTTACACATAACCATGGGAATGGGATGAGCGACGCGGCGCCATGACAATTAATATTTTGGTAGATAAGCTATTTTCGACGAAGATTAATTAGGCACTCATTTAGAGGCATTAATCTCAGTGAACAGAAGGGTAATTGCTTAACACACAAACTAACTAACACACGCACAGAGGGGGTATCGGATCGGTCTTTTGAGTGGTTACGGTACCTACCATTTTCATCTGTAGATAGTGATCAGGGGGGTGGTTTTAGTTAGGTATGTTTTAGTCAGGTATACTGTAAAAGTAGTCCGCAAAAGTCGACCTTATGTTTTATCTATATACTGGCTATAAAATAAATATAATCACATTCAGACATTCGAGCATTTTTGGAATAAGCTTTTAAATTAATTAGAATACTTAGGTATTTTGTTTGAAAAGACAGAGTATTATGGTAGGCGCGTGGCTGTAAACACGAACGTTGAACAAACGTAGGTACCTACTTAATCATTTGAATGTGGTCAATGTTTTGATTCTGCTACGTACTGCCACGCATAGGATTTGGTGCGGAGGGTTATGACTAGGGTTCTACAGTTACCTATGCAGTTTTTCCTTTTGCAGTAATTACAGATTAATTATGTCAGTACCTAATTGGGATTTGTGCCCGGTTCATGGTTTGTCTCAATAACTTTTGCGTCTCTGCCTCGTTCACAACAGACAGGCGAAAATGTACTCACATTTCGGCGGTAGATATTTGTAACCAGAAATACCTTCACCTCTGCCTACACACTCGGGAAATACAGGAGTGATGTGATAGCAAAAGTTTTTTTATTTCTGAGATGAAGAAAATGTTGACGCACATATTATTCCTGACTCAGGAGGAATGAATTGTGTTAGTTAAGTTGTAAGTATTATCGCCCACCTAACACCTAAACTTACTCTACTGTTCATGTTAATACATGGAATTTCCTTGGAGAAACGTGAAAATTCGGATAATGGGCCATAGCACAGTATACCCAATACGAATGAATAGCGATATCCTAAAACACGGATAACAATGTCTGCAGTCTCGACGCACTGGCGCCAGACGCCGGACGCGTGACGTCATAGTCTCTCTGAAGCGGTTCAACGTGCCAGATTTGTGGCACCTATAGTATGTAATTTATGTTAGGGTATTTGCTTCAGCCTAGAAAAACATACTTGCCTAAAAAATTTGGGGTTTTTTTCTGTGTGAGAAATTGAAACCCACCCGTGTTCCGTCAGTTGCCTGTGCCAGGGTCACGGTAACTCTTTCGAACAAATTCGTGACCCTGGCAGGCATCAGCCCTAGCGGACCCCTTCAACTCGTGCTGACAGCTCTTTGAGGCTCGCGTAGAACATGCCGAAGACCCGGGCCTGCTGGTATGGGTCATTGCCCTAACGTGAGGTTTATTAGCTGAGTGTGGAACGCTTATGATCAGGCTTGTATGATTTTTATAATTCGGGGCCTTGAATAGATACTCTTTGGAATATGGTTTAAACCTTTGGGTTATTCGTTTTCATTATAAACAAACTATTAGTACTTGCCCTGTTGAAAAATGATACGAAAAATATTTAATTTAATTTATCTGTTTGGCAACATTGACAGCGAACGTCAAGACGCGCTTGACAAACAAAAATCCAAGCTGCGTTTATTTTATTTCAAAATAAACTTTATACACAGTAAAATGGCTGAAAAACCACCGGAGGAAGGCTACATATCGGTTGTGGATGAAGAACCAGAGATTTTCGAGTTACTAAAATGGGATTCGTCACATACACAGAAACCAGAGCAACCACCGCGGCCTATTGAAAAACCTAGGAGTCCGGAGAAAAGAGTTCTCAAGCCTTCGGAACTTGACCCTTTTGATTTGAATGAGCCTGCTTTTATAGAAGCTTATAGATTGTCCAAGGATTTGGCCCGAAACTTGTGTGAAGAACTGAAACCTGTGATGCCTGATTCTATAAAGTCTATAGAATTCTCTGTTGAAAGTAAAGTAAGTGCATTGTTGTCTGTTTAGAAAGTATGTAGCAATACAACGGCACGTAAGTGCCTTCCGCGGCTGAGGTTAGTCACGAAAAACTATGTTTAGTGGTAGTTTATGCTATTATAGAAAAGGAATTTTAGTTAATTAGCAGAAAAATATTGTGTATTTATTACTTTTGCTTTGTTTAGATATTATTATCTACTAAGAACTTCGTGTTTTGTAATCTAAAATCAGGTAAATGATATCTGACCCTCACAAGTATAGACATTGATTTTATCAGCATCAATATTTAGAAAATGTTAGTTGAAAGATGTTATCAGACACAAACAAAAACTTTGCAAAAGAAACTGGCCCCAAGACTATGATAGTACATAATTGTGTTTAGAACTGGTTTTTAATAACCTGTACTCCTAGAAGGTTTAGGCATAGCTGTATCTATAGTAGGTATATCTAAATTTCACCATTTTTTGTTTAAGTTCCATATTGCCATCTAATAGGCACAAACAAATCCGGTGTCGGGACTGCTACTGATTTTTTATTTGTATCCAATTTTGCAGGTGATGGCAGCTCTCTCATTCTATGCAACAGGAAAGTTTCAGAAGTCTATTTTAGGTAAAAATGACCCCAGCATCACTCAGTACTTTGTGTCAACAGCAGTGGTGCAGGTCTCGGAGGCTATGAACCACCCTGCGATAGTCAAGAAGTACATTCACTTCCCACATCTTAGACAAGAGAGGGATATTATTAAAGCCAGGTAAGAACAACAAATACTATAAAAAATTTGGGATCTGGTTAAAAAACATAGCACATAAGTATTATAGGGCTTGTGGCTAAGTAATAACAGCTGCACGGTAGTTTCTGCCTATCCCCATGGGAAAAAGGCGTATTTTATGTATGTAGGTATGTACCCTTATAACTACGTAAAATTTGAAGTCAAAGATGTAAATACTTTCATGAACCAGTGACTTCACAGTGATTGTTCAACTGACTGAAGGACACTGAATGATACATAATAGAAGTTTTGTTGTTATTATGCCTATAGGTGTTTAGTATCCCTCAAACCGTAGTTCCTAATTTGGTAAAAGATAATGTTAACAGTTCATATTATTATGTCATGTTCATAAAATTCTGTTTATCCATGGTGATTCACACACCATCAGTCCATTAAGTAACGGTGGACCAAAGGGCAGTGGACCGACTTTGACATACTGCGATCGCCGACCTGCCTCGCGCCTGCCAAGCATGGCGATTATGGCACAATCACGAAATTCAGAGGCCACCACGCCACGACCCTAAGGAGTAACATGAAAAAGTCGGAAAGAACACTAAGAGTAATAGCGCGGGTACGCGATGGGATACGACGCAACGGGTTGGCGCCTAAAAGTTTATGCGAACGAAGTCGCGAGCAGAAGCTAGTGCTACATAAAATAATGAATAAGTAAAACTTCTTCCAGATTCTACATGAAATACGGAATCCCCAATGTGGTAGGATGCGTGGAGTGCACGCATGTGCCGATGGCGCGCCCTGATGATGACCAGAAGAGCCACTTCAATAAATCTTACCATTCCAAGAAGGTTCAGGTTGTAAGTATTGAGCTATCATGTTTCAATCAACTCAGCCTATCGCAGTCACCTGCTGGACAGAGGCCACTCCCATGCTGCATGAGCTATCATATTTATTATGATATTATGGTAGCTTTGACTGGCCTGTTAGTCTAGTGGTTAGTGACCCTGACTGCGAAGAATGAGGTTGTGGGTTCGATTCCCACCCAGGACAAATCTTTGTGTGATGAGCACAATCATTTGTCCTGTGTCTGAGTGTAATTTATCTATTATATGTATGTATTTAGAAATATATAAGTATATTTATCAGTTGTCTGGTTACCATAGTACAGGCTCTGCCTAGTTTGGGATCAGATAACGGTGTGTTGGTTGTCCTAAGATATTATATTTTTCGAATGCATTATTTGTTCGTTTGAACTAGGGTGTAATTATGAAGCCCTTTTAAAAGGCCTGACTCTGGATGGCTCTGTCCTAATCGACTGTTTTAATATTAAAAATCCTTTAGTATAATCAATACATAAAGTGCCTGCCCGGGTTTGTGATGATTAAGTTAAATACACAAATTGCCGTCTGGGTTCGAACTCACGACCTACAATTCGTAACTTGTGGATGATAGCAGCCGCCACTACGCTTAAAATCCTTGTAACTGCTAATAAACTTAGAACATTGAATCTTAAAACCCTTTAATGTGTTCAAATGGTGGGTAGCAATGACTGGCAGGTAGTCCATCTACTAGGAGGCCTGTGGCAAATCACCGTTACATATAAGATTATCTTCTAAAGACATTTTCTCCCACAGATTTGCGACAGTGACCTGACCATCATAAGCGTGGACGCGACTGCAGGCGGGTCGTACTCGCACGACAACGTCCTCAACAGACACGCCGTCAGGATCGACCTGGACAGTTTGAACTACTCCGGAGAACCATGCTGGCTCATTGGTAAGTAATTCATCATTATAATATAATCTTTATTGGAATTATTTAGCATTATCAATCATCATATTATTAAGTTGATGATGTTCACTGCTGGACAAAAACCATTCTGATAGATTTCCACAGTTGAGAAGTTGGAGAAACAATAAAAAACTATGTTCAGCTGAGGACTACTAGAAGTTGATAAGTCACCACAATATGATCAGAATCAATTGAATGTTTATTTATCTTCTGTTCCCTTGTATATATCTGCTGTTTCCTACAATCTTAATGTTGGAACAGCATTTCTATTGACAAGCACCCTAATTGCGAAACGCACAATTTATCAGAATCTGAATGGGATTGAAGATTATTTCTAAACCATTGCGTCATTTGTTCGAATAAATTGTCGGCTCAGCAACGTAAATAACGCAATGAATGTTGTTTAACTATGAATGTTAAACCAATTCCTACCGATAAAAAGTTCCGCAATTACCCCTCTGGTGTAAAAAAAAGGACAGTGCTAGGTCTAACTCTAATTATTATCATGTTCTAACTTATTTCATTGTTAACTTCCAGGCGGACCACATTACACGCAAAAACCATACATAATGACACCAATCCCGAAAGTAACTAAGAAATCCCCAGTCTCACCGGAAAAGTATTACACGAACATACACGCACAAACACATGGCGCCGCCGTCGAAACTATCAAACAGTTGAAAAGCAGGTGGAAATGTCTCCAGGCTAACTGCAACAAACAGTTCGACCCTCCCACAGTAGCCATGATGATAGTAGCCTGCTGCGTCTTACACAACATGTGCAACAGACGCGGACTACCAGTTCCTCCGATGACCCAAACAGAGGAGCGTTTAGAGGCTATGAAACAGAAGGTAGCTAACGGCCCTATACCTAGAAAGCAAGTTGAAGTTGCGAACGGTATTCAGGCTCGAGCCAGGCTAGTAGAACGGCTTTGGAACGAGCGTCGCGTTGTGCCGGAGTGTGGGACTCCAAAGAAACGGATGTCGAAAAAGGACAGGGTAATGGAGAATCATCAGACTCACGTTCAGCCGCCGCCGCCGCAGCAAACGCACCATCATCAGCAGCAGATGCATCATCAGACTCATCACGAGGACATGAGCAAGAGACCTCGCATCCTATCAATGACGACTCCTACCTATAGTATAGGAATGCCGCCCGGCTGGGGCCACTATCCTCAACACTGAGGGTGACATTCTCGAAGGTTTTGGCTGTCGAAGATACGTCTTAAAGTAAAAACTGTTACGCAAAGCGTGATCGTTTCTCACATAAAACTGTCAGTGAATGGTGTAACGAAGTGTACTTTCAGTGTCAAGAGTCTTCGAGTCCCGCATCAGGACGGACCTAAAAATATTTAAAACACCAAGAACTCTATGAAGAACAGATACTAATATTAGGATTCCTGCATATCTTTTGGAATCAGTAATTAATTCATAGTTGGTGAAGCTAAAGAAAAATACCAACTTAGTTTTTTTTTTCTTGTATTTTCACGTATAAATCTCAGGATGAGAAATTTATTACGTTATGTATTATAGACGTGTTTTCCGCAGTAAATACTTTCAGAAAGGAAGATGTAACAGTGAGATTATGATTTTGGTAATTTTTGAATATTTTTATTAATGGTCACACTAGCAGGGTTTAATTGCGAGTTGTGCATATGGCAACACATACCACAAACAAATAGTTAAGGGGGGCATTCTAAAAGATGGTAACGTCCGAATAGAAAACTGCAATAATGCATATCGTAACATTGAATATTCTGTATTAGGTGAAAAACAGTATAAATTGATGGTTTTTTTTTCTACACCTGAAACTGTTTACTGAAACCTGTGTGTTTACCTGAAACTGAAACAACACCGTTATTATTATGATGCATCATCATTTAAATGCACTATCACGGAGCGATAGTTCCATAGTAGTAATCTGTATATAATATGTGAAGTAATTTTGTTCCCTTTTAAAACTATGCTGATGGACGACTATGAACTTTAGCACAGAAGTGTAAATGGAGGAGTGCAGAAAGCTGATATTTTTTAGTTATGGTCGAATTTCGCCCCCTTGCCGACCTTGATAAATTAATCAAAGTGCAAAAGTTTTAACAGCTATTTGTGACGTTGCCAATTTTCAGAAACCAACGATAATTTTACTCGACTAACCGTCGTCTTACGCATGTCAGCCTAGTTGGCCTTATTTCTATAACCTTAGGGTGCAGTGTTGAAAACGCGAATGTGTGGCAACGAACTGATCATGTAGTATTTTTGTCTAAATTCTTACATTTATTTTTTAAATCATGTGAAGTATTTAGAACGAATTATGTATTGTAGGACTAAGATTTGACCGTATTTGTATCAGAATCCTAGTTTTTTTTAAAATCATTATTATAAGCTATGTTATGTTTATCTTTTCTGATTATTTTTCCGTAATTTCTTCAGTAAAAAGACATTTACATCACACAATTAATTGTATAAACGAAGTGTTAAAAGTGTGTGATTGGAAGAATTTGAAACTTAACTAGAGATCAGATATTCAGATGCATATTCACCTAAAGTTGAAATGTTGGCAAATATGGAATGCGCGTTTTTACCGTTATTTGTGTGTTATTTTAACTAACACATACCACCCTACAAACATATGTATTTGCATCTGGGGGTTAAACATTATTTTTAAATAAATATGATCCAAGATCATCGGCTTTAATAAAAAAATACGAAGCCGCTTCCGTGTTTCCACAGCTAAATAGTAACATTAGGTAAATATGCATCCGAATATCCGATCACTGAACATAACCAACGAATGTGGTTACTGTCTACTCTTCGGAGAATACGGCGTAATGTTATTTTGGAAAGAATCTCAAAGGACGTATGTATGTATATCGTTAGTTTTTTAAAGAAAAATACACATTGTGTACATAATATAATTGTTTATTTTCTTCAACAATTCCTGCGGATATACAGGGTTATTTGTAAAACACCGGCAACCTCTCAGAACTATGTTACTAACATCATAATCAACAACTTTTGTTCTGTGACTTTTAAAAATTCATCACATTTTAGTGCATCAGATTTTCAAACAAAAATAAAAATATTTAAATTGAACGCTCTAAATGTTACGGAGTCTATGTGAAGCAAAAGAAAGCGATAGTATATTAGCAAGGGGAGCGGGTTTAGGGCGACGGGGGCGCTTGAACTTGACCTATTTACAGGTAGCCGATTTTCGTATGAAAATCTGATGCACTAAAATATGATGATTTTTAAAAGTCACAGAACAAAAGTTGTTGATTATGATGTTAGTAACATATACCTGAGAGGTTGCCGGTGTTTTACAAATAACCCTGTATACTTGCCTGTTTTTCATAAACTTATGTATCTCATAGACTCTTGACGTTAAAAACTTCAAATTGTACAAGTTATTTTTTTATTCAAGATAAATTATCTTTATTGGAAACATTTGAAAAACATTTTTAGTGCACATTTAAAATGTTTATACGGTATTAGCTATTTTAATTTGCACATGGCATACGTTATCATCATTATTTCAACGGAAAGATGTCCACTGCTGGGTTAGGCCTCCAAGCACCACGACCTCCACTGGTACTGTGCTTCTTCCTGCGGCCTTTACCAGACATATATGTTAAGATAATCCGCAGAAACGGCCATTTTAATTTTAGTGATTTTTTGTCCTAAAGAGTGCTACATATGTCTTACAAAATCTTGACTATAATAAGAGCTATATGAATAAAAATATTGATACTTCAGTCTTAAGTACAAAGATATATTTTATTCGACAGGATATTATTAATACAAACTTAATAAACAAAAAAAAAAATTTGCGCACTGGTTAAAAAAAATCCTGTATTATATCAATGAACAATTTAATGATATGTTCGTTGATTAATTATTTTGTAATTTCTACAAGTCAAGTAAGTCTGGCAGTTATATGACTAGAGAAGAAGAAAACTTATTTATTTTGGAATGAGATTTATAGATACTTAAGAATACGACATAAATGTTATTCTTCTTACTCCAAATAATTCGTAGTCTAGTCGAAATAAACATATAAATATTTTCTATACAGGATAATTTTTATCCAGTGCGCAAATTGTAACCATGAATTCAGCATATCATTCTAGACCCCCCAGTGTAGAACATTTTCGTTGGATATAAAAAAAAAATCAGCTGTTCCATACATTTTGACCCTGTAGGTATTGCATTTTTCTATGAAACAACTGATTTTTTTTTTGTATAAAAACTTTTTTGCAAAAAAAAACAACCGACTTCCTTAAAAACACTACAAAGTGAAAAATAACTTTAATTTCGGTAGTCGGTGTCTTAGGATCTGTATTTATGGTTTTTTTGCCACCGACTTCCGAAATTAAAGTTATTTTTCACTTTGTAGTGTTTTTAAGGAAGTCGGTTGTTTTTTTTTGCAAAAAAGTTTTTATTTTTAAATTTTTAGTTGCGGTATTCACCCTGCACTAATTCCAAACAAACAATGCATATTTATGCGATAGCAGAAATCGCGGTTGATTTCCTGTCATTTTTTAAAGAGTTCCGGTGTCTGTCTCCCGAACTCATCATCAGATCTATATGAAAATTATATGGGACCATTTCGAAATAAACCCCTTTCGAACAAAAAAAGAATTTTGCAAATCCGTCTATATATGACGGAGTTATGGCCGAACATACATAAAAAAAAAAAAAAAAAAACATATAAACATCCGAATTGATAACCTCCTCCTTTTTGAAGTCGGTTAAAAACCGACGAAAAATTTTTGTGCAAGGGGGATTGAATGATATGTTGAATTCATGGTTACAGTTTGCGCACTAGATAAAAACTGATCTTGTATGTCCACATTAGTCTGTTCCATAAGCATCTGATGAAAATGTAAACAAAAGGATCGTTCTTTACCCGTGGTCCCTTCCAGGGACTACTTCGACTTCCGGGGGATATTTGTTTTACCCGTGGTCCCGCCGAGAAATAGAATACTGCCGAATTAAAATGGCAGTCCCCGCTGTAGACTGAGAATTTTTGGTTCTAGGGCATGCATGCCGGTGTCCTCGCTATGTTTTCCTTCACCGTTTTGATGTAGTGTGTGGTGGTGATGGAATTATCTACATAAAGAAAAGCGCCTGGCTGGGTTCGAACCCACGAACTACAACTCGTAAGTCGGGGCCGATACAAGTAGGCCACCACTATTAAACACAAGGGAACAAGAGGATTGTTTACACTTTATTCAGACGGATACAGAACAGACCATACATATCGTATCAATGAGCAGATCAAACTCGTGTAGTGTCCTAAGTCCTGGCGAGCGCCTGCGCTACTTCGTTGGCGAGGAGGGAAGCTATCGCCATGTTGGGGCAGTTGGCTGTGACGCGGGAACTGTCCTCCTCAGTGCGGACTGATATGAGGACTAGGTCTTGTGATGACAACATGCGGCCTGCGAATCTGTTGGGAAAGAAATAAATATAACAAAAAAAAAAAGTAGAACGGCACTGGTTCCAGGTGGCGAGAGTATGAGTTCCTGGAAGGACCTGGGGGAGAGGCGTTTACACAGCAGTGGGACAGTATAGGCTAAACATGGCATTGCAGGCATATTTTTTTCTTTCACAATGGTTTTTGAACAGAAATTCACGTTGTGAAAGCTAGTGCCTGATGTCAGACATCGGGCCTCACTTATTGGTTTTATACATATTAACAGGCAGGTAACAAACTAATAGTAGGTATACAAGTCGAATAAAGTCTGTTTTTCACAGCACTCTATACACTTATATATCACACTCTATACAATTAATAGGACAAGTCAAAGTACTTTTTTTCGGGACCAACTCGATCAGCTTCTTTTATTTCACAGTTGGGTCCGTGAGTTTTAGTATTTATGTTAATGTTTTCTTACTCACTGAAAGATTCTAATGATTTGAATTCACGACACGGTAGAAAAGAGCGGTCACGTAGATTCCAGATATTGTGTTACCTGAGAAAGTCTCCAGTAGAGGTGATAGCTGCGACGTTAGCAGTTTCAAACACACGTTTGCATATAGTTTGCTCGTCTTCTACTTTTACTGCTTTCTTGTCACACTGAAATAAATGCATTCCATTGTTAAACATATTCTGTGGTTCCCAGCTAAGATGGAACTGACTATTGATGATTTTTTTTCATTGACCAACTGTTTATCGGTATGGAGTATTGACTGGTTCACGTCATAAGTAATTTAAATGAAATTTTTGTTTCTTAAAATAATGAAGAGTGTGGTGAATCATGTCGGAAGGCATATAAACCGCCCATTGTATGTTTTTTTGTGTTAAATGTTCTTGTTGTTATGTATTTTCTGGTGTACAATAAAGCATATATAAATATAAATAAATAAATTCACAGAATTTGTTTTAATCTATACAAATAAATAAAATTGGAGTGTCTGTTTTTAATATTAAGATAACCACTTTTTACTAAGTGTATATGAATGTATACACGATACATATACCAAACCAACATTTTTTACAATTTTTGTCTGTCTGTCTGTCTGTCTGTTTGTTCCCGCTAATCTCTGAAATGGCTGGACCGATTTTGACGGGACTTTCACTGGCAGATAGCTGATGTAACAAGGAGTAACTTAGGCTACTTTTATTTTAGAAAGATTCTTTTATTTTAGAAAAAAATAACTTTCTTCGAAAACTACGCTGACATACGTCTCAAAATTCGAAAAACCCTGGCTGAATCCTACGAAATAGATCAAAATAATGTACTACAGTATTGTACACCTTAAAAAGGCCTACAAAAATGTCCTCAATGGTATATGTCTATCTCTTAGGGATAACCCACAATAACCATTTTTTATCTTTTACTTTTTACGAGAAATAAGGGCTTATTTACGAAGCGATTTTAAGCAATACAGCATTAATCCTTATCCAATTAAGTACCTTAAATACATTGTGCATTTAATATAGATCAATATGGCCCTTTACAGCATGTAATTTAAATGAATATCTTAGAAGATATTAGAGATTTAAAAAGCGGGCGCAGAGCGCGTTGGCAGCGGCCGGGTAGTACGGGATAAGTAGGATTGTAATTCATATTACTTTGGCTTCATAGTAATTGCGAATATCATGTGTGTTCGTTATACTCAAAATAAACCTAATAGTATTATTCCAAGAAAGAGACCGCGAAATGGCTTAGATGTTTAGATTTTTGGATGTTTGTTTCTCAATGATGCAAAGACGGCCAAACGGATTTAGATCGAATTTGGCACAAAGATATATTATATCATGGATACGTAACAGATAGGATACCTACTTTATCCCGGTAGTAGGTTCCCGGGTGATATTTTCCGACAGCTATACGGGCCAAGCCACTGGCAAAAGTACTATTCCTATAATAATGTTCGGTGTCTGGTAAATGATTGAGTGTCTGTATAGGTAAAATAGGAGCGTTAAGAAAAACCAGGAAGACTTATATTCAACTAAACCAAGCCCTATGTCGCAGTCTTCTTACTCTGAATACTATTACTCTTATTTTAAAAATAATAGTTTAAAAAAACTAAAAAACACGCTTCCATAGAAAACCAAACTAAAAAGTAGAAAATAATGGAAAAAAGCGTGGGGTGCTTTTCAAGGTATTTTTTTATTTATATCAGGCACCCTACGCTTTTTTTCCATTATTTTCTACTTTTTAGTTTGGTTTTCTATGGAAGCGTGTTTTTTTAGTTTCTTTAAACTATTATTTATTTTCTATTTTATAGGATGTTTCGAATTTTGAGAAGTATGTCAGCCACGGAATATCTATGATGTCAGCGTAGTGTCTGACGTACGTCAGCGTAGTTTTCGAAGAAAGTTTTTTTGCTGTCCTGGTAATCCTGGCAAGGATAATAGCACAAATTTATGAAATTATAGTATTGTCATCGGTCCTCGATAAGTCTACAGAGTTTAAATGAAATCTGGTCGTTTAAAGTGGGTCAAAATCGCGCTATAAGGAGTCGGTTACAAACAAACATACAAGTGAAGCTAATATAAAGCGTGTAAAAACACCAACACACATGATGTTCTCATAAACTATGAATCCTAAGTAATATGAATATAATCCTACTACTACTAATATTATAAATGTGAAAATATGTATGGATGGGTGTTTGTTTTTCAATCACGCAAAAATGGCTGAATGGATCTGGATCGAAAATAGCACACAGAGTCTATATTACCCATATAACCTGGAAAAACACATTCTTATCGCGGTAGTACGTCCTGTTGCATTAATTTCCGACATCCACGCGGGCGAAGCCGCGGGCAAAAGCTAGTTATAAATATTAAAAAGAAACTGCAAATAAAAACAGACTTCCAAAAAAGCATTACAAAGTTTTTATTTCTCACTTTTTATTTATGGTCCTGCACTAATACGTATACCACTACTGACCAGGTCAATAGTGACAGGAAGTATTAGAACAACATTAGGATAAACGAAAGTTGATTAAATACGTATTATCGAAGCTAACGCAAAAACTACCAAAGCAGTAAATAAAAAAAAAATTTGAAATCAGTCCACAGTTGGCGCAGAAATCTTTGAACATATGAATATTTAAAAAAAAATACAATGGAACATTGAACCTCCTCATTTTTTGAAGTCGGTTAAAAATCAAAATATGTCGTCCGGTAGTTCACGGCGATTGATCACAGTCAGCTTAGTTACCTCAGTCATTCCTCTTAACTTCTTGTGTTCCGAGTCCCAGCGCGTCTGTGACATGCTGACTGATCGCATCAGTTCACCCACTGGGGGCGTTATGGTTACTGGTACTTCACCTAAAACAAAAAGATATAATGAAGATAAGCGACTGATGTTGGGAAGTTGTAAAAATCCTGCATCGCACAATGTAAGTTATTTAGTAAGTTTATTTTTTTGTAATCTTAGATAAACGCATTTTTCTTTTTTCTTTCAACAGAATTAACGCAATATCTAAAAGTAGTTTGTTCCTAATTGTCTACAGAGTTGCTTTCTCTCTGCAGTCTTACTTTTGTCATTTTATTTTCTCTAGCAACCATAGACACAGACGTAGATTTAACACGTTAACTACCATGGCTAAAATCAGAAAAAGTAAAAAAAATTACTTAGTGTTATTTCACTTTAAATCGATTATTTATTCCAATAATATCTTATTTATTCCAAAAACATGGCTGCCAGGCAGCAACGACATGTTCAAATTTTGTATGTGTTGTCGGTCCGAAAAGGCCTGAATGGAACAAAAAGTGTCGGACACATAGTCCGGCATGGCAGTTAACGTTTTAACCCTTCCACTGTCAAGGTACTGAATACAATTAAAAGTAAAAACCCCTGATGGTGGGCATGCCAGTGTGAGTCACACTAGTAACAACTACAGAACATACCTATAGAGCCGCTGATGGTGAATTCTATAGGTTGTATAGTGTCTGCGAAGTCCACGCCCAGCGTGACGGTCGCAGAGCCCGACGGGACCAGCAGTGGGACCGGCGCGAAGTCGTGGATGTTGCGGGAGCCTGTTAGTGTCTGCAAATTACGTATGGTTGATTGGTTAGAAAGACGTCCACTGCTGGACATAGGCCTCCCCCAAGCACCGCCACTTCGACCTATTCTGTGCTTCTCGCATCCAACGTATTCCTGCGGCCTTCACCAGGTCATCGGTCCATCTTGTGGGAGGCCTTCCAACGCTCCGGTGATTGTGGTAGCTGGATCTCTTCCGGGGATTCTTAGCACCCCTTGCCTCACCGTGACCTTGACCGCTACCGTAGCCAAGGGTAGGTGGGCCGCCGGGCACTAGGGGCCGTTTTTTATTCGTGCTTGTCATTATTTGGGGGGGGTTTGCCATAATCGCCACGCTTGGCAGGCGGGTTGGCGATCGCAGTATGGTACTCTACAATGCATAGAGAACGCTGCTGCCCATTCTCTAGTATGTCCCTTAGTCGCCTCTTACGACACCCACGGGAAGAAATGGGGTGATGCTATTCTTTACGTCCGGCACCTACACGGACGCCGGCGGCTGAAATGATGATTGGTTAGATAGGACTTGCGGCTAGTCGCAAGGGTCGATGGACAAGGTTAAGCTACGCCTGCCGCAGTTGGTCCGTGGATGGGTGACCATGAAGACTCGTCCGTGTATAAGAAACCGTGTAATTCGTAAATCTGCGGTAGTTGTAACGGATCGTCAGAAGCCCGAAAGTCTGATAGCCAGTCTTACTAATCATATTACCCTGTGGAGATCATATAGGCAGTCGTTCCATGAAAAACTCTGGTATTCAGCTACATTCCGTACCCTAAATGAGTACACATG
The DNA here is from genome assembly GCA_947507805.1 of Aporophyla nigra. Lineage (NCBI taxonomy): Eukaryota > Metazoa > Arthropoda > Insecta > Lepidoptera > Noctuidae > Aporophyla > Aporophyla nigra. Next base: position 21,530,782 of record OX382308.1, on the reverse strand, counting down.
AATACACTATCAATCAGAAAGAATCTCAATCATTTTGAAGGATCCATTGCTTCAGATGTTCAAAAAAGTTGACAAACAACTTTTTTCCAACTGTTAGTGTGTTACGCAATTATCCCGCTGATTAGACCGGAAGGCGAACCCGACATAGTTGGGAAAAGACTAGGCAGACGATTATTGTATAGGAGAACAAAACTGCTGAATTTACGATACATTAAAATCTGCATGTATTTGTGTTTTCTACTTTAATTTAATTCTATAATTTCTATAATTCGTAATTCTTTATTGACATATTTGTTTACATAAATATTTGAAGCCTCTGACTCCTGAACTAGGCGTACCTGTATGTCAGGAGTCAGCGCCCTCTCCCAGTTTATTTGTCTTAGACACTAATATCAATATAGGAAAACACAAAGTTAGTGCAACAAAATACAATTTTAAATAGGTAAAAAATTATATAAAATAAAATACAAAAACTAAAAAGCTAAAAATAAAATTATACTATCATTATTAATTCGTGCTGTGTGTGTATGTGTGTGAGTTAGTGGGATGTGTGTATGTGTATGTATGTGTTCTATGTAAGTGATTTTTGTAGAATGAGATTAATTATTAATTATTTTCTCTACATCCTCATACCCAAGAGTAAAGAGCCAGTTCTTAACTTTAAGTTTACATTCGCGTAGTGTTAGCGGATAAAAATTTATTATTCTATTAATTTTATTGTATAAATATACAGAAAGAAAAGAAAGAAAGAAATAGTATTTATTGGGACACGCACAGAAACTACACAAAAAACAATACTTAATAAAAATAAAAATCAATTATAAACAAAAAAAAAAACAAAAACAAATAAATAACAAAATTTAAAAGAAAAAAACAGAAAGCGTTTTGTCGTCTTTCAAAAGCCGTGCGACATTTGAGGGATTGAATTACGTTGGGAGTTGTTCGCTTATTTAGAAGTATACCTGGATCGTATGGGGTAGATACGTGTTTTTTTGTAATTATCTGGTAAATAAAAAGTTGTCTTACTGTAAATACCCGGCACAACTCGTATAATACCTTCGTGGGAAATCTGTATGGTTTGGATGACATCGTTTTTAACAAGGACCGTTGCGCTCTTTCCAGGCGTAAGAGATGCGTTTTACATGCACCTCCCCAAGCCCCAATACAGTAACCAATAACCGATTGTGCCAATGCAAAATATACTACACGAAGGAGATTGCTGTCAGCCACTTGTCTTAGGTTTTTAAACACCCATGTAAGTTTCCTGACTCGTGACGAAACCATCTCGATATGTGGTTGCCAGGATATTTTTTCGTCTAAGATAACCCCAAGGTATCTGACCGTCTTAGATTTACTTAGAGTTGTACAGGTGCACTGCTGCGTGAAAGGTGATTTGCATGTGTGTATCCGGACAGCCACATTGGGTTGTTTTATGCGAGCGTTAGTGAACTGTACAAATGTGGTTTTAGTTATATTAAGTGTTAACAGGTTATGCCTCAGCCACAAACAGACTTTATGGAGACCTATCTCTGCATTTTGCTGGACTTCATCCCAAGTCTCTCCCTGAAAGACCAAGGCTGTATCATCGGCATAGGTAAATATTTTGCCTTTATTCAGTGTCATTTGACATAAGTCGTTTATATAAATCAGGAAGAGACTGGGACCGAGAATGCTACCCTGAGGGACTCCATATGTGACTGCGACATCCGAACTAATAGCACTTCCCACTTTCACCCTCTGCAGACGGCCAGTAAGGAAGTCTTTGTAGAGTTTAAGTACAGTTCCCCTTATTCCATACCTTTCAAGCCTGTCAACAAGAGCCGAGATCGAGACGGTGTCAAAGGCCTTAGCCAGATCAATAAAGACTCCAGCACACTTTTGTTTATTATCTAGACCAGCTGTAATATAGTCTACTAACGAACTAACGGCACCATCTGTACTTTTACCAACCCTAAAGCCAAATTGGGAGTCGGCTAGTATTTTATTTTTGTCTAAGAAGTTTATGAGTTGGTTATTCAATACTTTTTCTAGTACTTTGGAGAGCGCTGGTAACACAGAAATCGGTCTATAGTTCGTTACGCTATCTCGAGCTCCACTCTTGTAGACAGGAGTGATGAGCGCCCTTTTAAATACTAATTAAGAAAACAAACAGTTCATTTATCAAATCTGCTTTAACCGAGGCTTTACAACGGTATGAATGTAATTATAATTGTATGTAATTATTGTATGCCCTAAGGGCGGGACGTAGCTGATGTTAATTTAATTATTATTTAAGACCTGTGTTATGCACCTACCTATGATCCACAATAAAGTTTGAATTGAATTGAATAAATGTAGAACGATTTTTGCAGTCATACTTCTGCAGGTAAGTTTCTTTCATACGCGAAGGTTAAAAACCATAAGGGTCCACTATTAGCAGACATATACAGGATAATTTATTTTCCAGTGCGCATAAAAAATTATCCTGTATATTTCATAACTGATCACCCAATAATTCACCTGAGAAATGATTATACGATGACACGAGCTTACCTTCTTATGTATCCTAATATTAGTGACATCATTAGAGCTGTGGTTGGTGAACAGTAGATCGATGGCACACATGTTCTGTGAGTATAGATGAGGGGCTCGAGACCAGCGTGCCGCGCAGGACACTCCGGCCCACACCACGCGCGATACTAACTCTGTGGTGCCGGGAGGGTTGTAGGATGGACCTACTGGGGTTATACAGTCCGCTGCAAACAGAAATGAAGAATCATCATCATCAGCCGTAAGACGTTCACAGCTGGACATAGACCTCCCTAAATTCCGGGGTGTTTGCCATAATCGCCACGCCTGGCAGGCGAGTTGGCGATTGTAGTATGGTGGTAAAATGCATAGAGAACGCTGCTGCTCATTTATTTATTTATTTATTGGTCTATCTACAATTGTTACACTCTATAATCTAATAATACAAGTTATAATACACACCAAGTGTACAATATGAAGCGATAAACACAGCATGCATGAACTTACTTAAAAAATTATTACAGTGGTTTTAAAGTTATACAAATAAACATATTTAATATTAAAGACATTCTTATTATTAAGACAGTTAAAAGCTTAAATATAGATATAGGTTAAGAGTAACATAGTTCAGTGCAGTGTTGATTATGATTATTTTTGGTGGAATTGGTGCTTGAATTTATGAATTGATGAACAACAAATATCTATAGCATCGTCACAATTATTGAGAAGCCTGCAAAGTCTTGGGATTGGGGAGTTCGACCCTGAAACAGTTTTGCGAAATGGGGGGCGTAATAGTTTGATTGGGTGGCGCGGGTAGTTATGTGGTAAGTTAAAACTAAACTTACTTAAGAGCTGTGGGCAATCTATTTTGCTGTGAAGAATTTTGAATAAGAAAATTAGGTCATTTTTTTCTCTGCGCTTTTCGAGTGAAGTCATGTTAAATTTTTCTAGTCGTTTTGCATAGCTTTTAACCTTTTTGGCTATTCCCCCCGAGTAAGCAAGATGGTTTAAAAATCTTTTTTGAATGCGCTCTAACCTAAGACTATGTGTTGCATAGTGGGGACGCCACACAACCGAGCAGTACTCCAATACGGTACGTACGAGGCAGTTGTACAGATAAATTTTAGTTTGAGGCTTGCGAAAACATTTTGCATTCCGTAGTACAAAACCAAGTGACTTTGAAGCCTTTTTGATGACAATGTTCATGTGAGGAATAAATGTTAATTTTTGGTCAAGAAAGACCCCCAGGTCCCTAATCACATCAACTTTGCTGAGGCACGTGCCGTTTATAGAGTAACTGAAATCAAAGAAACTTCGCTTCCGGGTAAAGGTTATTTGAGAACACTTTTTTATGTTTAGATGCATTTTGTTATCATCGCACCATTGTATAAGCCCATTCAGGTCAGCTTGAAGTAAAAGTGAATCGACTTCAGAATTTATTACACGAGATATTTTCAAGTCGTCGGCGAACATGAATGGCGTGGAATTAATGAAGCAATAGGGAAGGTCGTTGACAAAGATAATAAATATTACGGGACCTAGGTGAGAACCTTGAGGAACCCCGGAGGTTATAATTAAAGTTTCGGATTTATAGCCATTGGACATCCACGGGAAGAAATGAGATGGTGCTATTCTTTATGTCCGGGACCACACGAATAAGACAAATAGGTCTTGAGATATATTAGATAAGCCATGTTCCCGCAGCGTTGGAAGGCCTTCCACGAGGAGGACTGGTGACCAGAGGGGTAATTGCGGAACTTTTTATCGGTAGGAATTGGTTTAACATTCATAGTTAAACAACATTCATTGCGTTATTTACGTAGCTGAGCCGACAATTTATTAGAACAAATGACGCAATGGTTTAGAAATAATCTTCAATCCCATTCAGATTCTGATAAATTGTGCATTTCGCAATTAGGGTGCCGGTGAACGCAGGATGCGAGCAGCACAGACCCTGTCAAAGTGGCGGCTTGGAGGCCTCTGGCTAGTAGTGGACTTCTTTCGGCTGGTATTTACCATTGCCAAAAATAACAAACTTCCATACTTTTATTTTAATTTTCTATTTAACCCATTTCAGGTGATTTATTTTCAATATTCCTTCTTTAATGCTTCCTTTCGTAATAAAAGGATATTTTGTGCTAGATTGCATGCTTCTACAATTAACAGTTAAGACTGTGTGTTAATTCAATTTTTTTTTATTATTTAGATGGCGCTGACGATAGGAATTTTGTATAAGGGTATCACAGAATATTTTACAATTTTACACTTGACAGTTAGCGATGGGGTCTTTTCTTAATTTTTTTATTTTTTTTATTGAAAATTTCAAGCGTTGTTTAATGACACATTTTTTTTTGTGGATTAGTAATTTTAAACATAATATAGAGATATCAACGCAAAACTAGTCAGTCTGCTTCTGCTTGCTTCAGATTGTATAATTCGACGAAAAACAATGGCTTGACATTTTTTATTATTATAATAAAAGAAGTTTCCTTATAGAATACATGGTTTGTATATTCACGTTTAGCTTATTAGAATCACTAATTAAAATCGTGTGTCTCAAGTGGCGGTATGCTAGGTGGCGATGGCTAGCAAAGAGCTTGCCACCTCGTCTAGTTTTAATAGATTCTAGGTATCCGTACCATGAGGAAAATGTTGGGAGGAAGGTTGAAGAAGAAGTGAAAAGGGACAGAGTAAAGAATCGATGGATGGTCTGTGTGAAAGATGATATGGTTAATAAATAATAGTTTAAAAAAAAACTAAAAAACACGCTTACATTGAAAACCAAACTAAAAAGTACAAAATAATGGAAAAAAAGCGTGGGGTGCCTTTTATATATATCAGGCACCCCACGCTTTTTTTCCATTATTTTGTACTTTTTAGTTTGGTTTTCAATGTAAGCGTGTTTTTTAGTTTTTTTTTAAACTATTATTTATTTTCTATTTTTTAGGGTGCTTCGAATTTTGAGACGTATGTCAGCGTAGTTTTCGAAGACAGTTTTTTTTGCTGTCCTGGTAACTCTGGCAAGGATAATGGCACAAATTAGTTTGTGGCGTATGTCAGCGTAGTTTTCGAAGACAGTTTTTTTGCTGTCCTGGTAACCCTGGCAAAGATAAGGGCACAAATTTATGAAATTATTGCATTGTCATTGGTCCTTGTCAGGTGTGCAAAGTTTGAATGAAATCGGGTCGTTTAAAGTGGGTCAAAATCGCGCTATAAGGAGTCGGTTACAAACAAACATACAAACATACAAGTGAAGCTAATATAAAGCGTGTAAAAAGGAGGTGACTACCGAGATGACGATCAAAAGAGAACATAGAATAAAAATACACGTAACGCCCACCCCAAATAACTTGGGATAAGGGCGAAAGAATGGTCAAGTATTACTCACCATCTGCAATCCCATGTGGTGGCATACTGGGCGGGGATAAGAATCCACCACACGTCGGCGTCATAGTAGGCAAGGAGCTCGCCACCTCGTCTAGTTCTAGCAGTAGCTCCAGGTTTGACTTCTCAATCCTCTTCTGTTCTTCTTTTGTAGGTTTCTCTTGTGGTTGGGCGTTTTGCTAAAATAGAAGATTTTGTTTTTGTAAAATGTTAAAGATGTGGTTTTGTTCGTGGCATCCAATCACTCACTGACGAAAGGTCTACGGAAAAGTTAAAACTAAAAATCTTGCACCTGCACCCTAATTGCGAAACGCAAAATTTATTGGACTCTGAATGGGATTGAAGATTATTTCTAAACCATTGCGTCATTTGTTCGAATAAATTGTCGGCTCAGCTACGTAAATAACGCAATGAATGTTGTTTAACTATGAATATTAAACCAATTCCTACCGATAAAAAGTTCCGCAATTACCCCTCTGGACATGTGTTGCCTTAGCTTACCTGGAGGTATTTTAATGGACTTCGGAATCAGGTAGGCAAAGAATACCTTCGGTATTCAGGTGGAGATTCACAGATAATTCCGCGTTGGAATGTAAATGTGATGCTGTCCCACAAACAAGGTGCACTTAAAATTGTGTTCAGAAGAACGAGGCATGCAAAAGGTGAGTAGTGAAAATTAATAAGAATGAATACCATGTTCATTACAAAGAAAATTTGCCACAATTTTTTATACAAAAATATACAAAGAAAAAAAAAGAATATTAAAAAAAATATGTGTTAAACATTTAGATTCTTAATAAGTACTAATTAACCCGATAAACTTTATCTGACCCAAGTTCAATAATTTATTTATTTATTTAAACTTCTCGCACACAACAAGGTACAAAGGCGGACTTAATGCCTTAGGCATTCTCTACCAGTCAACCAAGGGTGGTGAAGAGATTACATGGCAGATGCTTTGATTGAGCGATCATCAAAAAACCATCATCATTCATACAAAATTCCCATTGAAAATGCATGTTTTAATGTTTTCCCGAATTTTACAAATCTTTAAGCAAATTATTTTAATTTTTATCAGAAAGAATCTAATTCTGACTATTACGAATACTTGAAAACAAAAATTTCCCAAATGGTAAACGGTGGTGTAAACGTTGTAAAGTGATACGCTTACCACAGCATTTAGGGGTCTGCTAGGACCGATGCCTGCCAGGGTCGCGACATTGTTCGAAAGAGATACCGTGACCCTGGCACATGGGCAACTGAACGAACATGGGTGGGTTTTAGTCAGTAAAAGTCTGACACGCCACTCCGCCCAGAGCGGGAGAAGTCATTTGATGAATTCCCATCCAAAAAAGAAAACCACAGCATTTCATATTATTTTATTACAAAAGATTTCTGTTTTCAATCCTTTACCCGATTTTGTTAGTACCAATAACCGTTAATTTATTAAACGTGAGTTCGTTAAGTGAAATGTAGATAATATAAATGAAATAAACCAGCTGACTGTTGTTTTAAAATTATGACAAATAAAAATAAAGGGTAGAGTACCCAGCATGCTATAGAAATTAAAATAAAAAAAGCTAAAAAATGTGCTCACATATTTATTGAACCAATAAATAAATACAATAAAATAAATATACAAAATAAATAATAAATCTACATTAAAACTAATCCATAACCAAATGCTCTACAAATTAATTTTTGTACTATATTCTCCTACAGTAATAAGTCTTCTGTACATACCTTCTTATCACGACTAACGTCAATCTTCTTACTAGTCTCATCTTCACTGCTGTCGGCCGACTCGTCCGACTCGCTGTCGGAAGCGCTGCCCGATTCACTGTCCGACTCACTATCCGATGTACCGGAGTTGGATGACCTACGACTGACAGATCGTGTAAGCATTGCCAGAATAAAAAATTGAATTACGTGAATGAAATGAATAAATTTACAAGTGCAGTTCACTCACCTATAGTTGTTAATTTCTTTAACGGGTTTTTCTGGTTTCTTGTCTTCTGTTGTGCTCTCTTCCCTGAGAAATGGAATAAAATAATATATAAGATGATATAATTCTATACTCTCCCAGTCAGTAAAAAATTTTCAGTCAAAACAAGTCAATAAAATAGTCAAAGAATTTTTCTGTCGACTATACTTCTACCATTAGATATTAGATAAAAAAAACCAGTAAATTAAGGTTTCATTAGGGTTGAAACTAAGAAGAAAATCACTATTCATTTGTTGACATTTCTTGTAAGCAAAAATAGACCCTGTAATTTTTTATGACGTGCTAGTTTTATTCAATCCTGAGGTCGTAATGCAATTCCAAATTGACTTTACAATGCATCCGAATAATATAACACTTACTCGTCCGAAGAATCTTCCGAGCTGCTGGCGTCTGAAGATGACGAGGCCGATCCAGTGCCACTGCTCTCTGGCTCCGAGTAGAAGCTTTTATTTCTCTGGAAACAGTTGTTTACAAACAAGTGAATTAAAAAGTGAACACCGACTATATTGAAAGTACAATGCTTTTCAATTTCATCATCATCATCAATTCAGCCGACAGACGTCGACTGCTGGATATAGTCCTCCTCAAGCTGCCACTTCAATCGGGTTTATGCTTCCCGCATCCAGCGGATTCCTGCGGCCTTCACAAGGTCACTGGTCCACGTTGTGGTAGACCTTCCAACTCTACGTCTTCCGGTACGTGGTAACCACTACAGAACTTCTCGGCCCCATCGGCCATCTGTTCTGCGAGCAATGTGCCCTGCCCACTGCCACTTAAGTTTGGCAATTCTTCGGCCTATGTCGGTTAGCTTGGTTCGCCTGCGGATCTCTCCATTTCTGATTAGATCACGTAGGGAAACTCCAAGCATTGCTCTCTCCATTTCCCTTTGTCTTTGGCCTATTGTCTTTTTCAATTAGACTTTTTATAAATAGTAAATCATTTAAAGTCTTAATCAGATTATTTGTGTCGAAAGGAGCAAGGTTGTTCCGTGTGTGCGAGACGTAAAGTATAGCACCATACCATTTCTTCCCGTGGGTGTCGTAAGAGGCGACTAAAAGACTTACTAGAGAATAGGCAACAGCGTTCTCTATGCATTTTACCATTATACTGCGGTCGCCAACCCATGTGTCAAGCGTGGCGGTAATGACAAAGCCCCCAAATTTCTCCCATTAAAGTTAGACAATGACTAGCGTCTGATTAACCATACATTTTTAGCGTTTAAATGTCTCATAATTTTAAACAACGCTTCTAAACGAGGGGGGGTATATGTGTAAGAATAATCAATAGATGTTTCATTTAAGTCCAACCCAAGTGGAATTAATATCATTATAGCTACCTCTCTTGGCAACTCGATTCAAAGTAGATGCGGTAAACTATTGTAAAAAGTGGGGTATATTCGTAACACACATAAAATTAGTCAATCGCAATGTATTTTGACGTCTATTGCTTCCTAGGTTTAAATCGTCAGCTCAACAATGTGATTAATGCAATCAACGTGGTTGAACTATCAAAATGAAAGGATTATGCCGAGCGACGGCCTTTTTAGGTGGGTGTGCATATTTAACCCAACCTTTTCTTTTATTTTTGTTGTACTTGGTCTTTCTTTGCGTCATGTTTACCTTAAATAAATGTATTTTCTTTCTTTCATTCAAATCAAATGAAAAGTAATTTATTCAAATTAGGCTGAAGATCAGCACTTTTCGAACGTGGAGAAGTGGCGCAACAAACTCCCCAGCAGCACAAGGTTATTCGAAGGCAAAATTAAGGGTTTGATATACACGCCAACGTTAGTGGTACTGCCAGGGTCGCGAGATTGTTCGAAAGATTTACCGAGGCCCTGGCATATAGGCAACTGAAGGAACACGGGTTGGTTTTAATCAGTAAAAGTCTGACACGCCCTTCCGCTTCACCCAGCAAGAGACGTCATTTGATGATGTCACACCCACAAAAAATGCATTGCGCTCGATGGCGATTTTATGTGTGTGACGCGATTTTCCTGCTGGTACCATACTTTTTTTTTTTTTGGATGGGAAATCATCAAATGACTTCTCCCGCTCTGGGCGGAGCGGGAGGGCGTGTTAGACTTTTACTGACTAAAACCCACCCGTGTTCCTTCAGTTGCCCATGTGCCAGGTTCACGGTATCTCTTTCGAACAATCACGGGACCCCGGCCTGGTAGAATACCTTGGTGTCGTCTTGAGTCCCAGTGGGCACGTCGGTCCCAGTGGGCGCGATGTCCCGCAGATGCGCCGCCAGCGTGGCGCGCGGGTGTGCGGGCAGCGCGCGGTAGCCGCCCGCCGCCGCGCCGATGTACTGCGACAGTGAGCCCACCGTGAACGTGCCGCGGTCTGCCGATACCACATGTTTCTGTGTGTGTTAGCTGTTTAGCCATGCGTATTCTAATTTATAATAAAATTCCAAGTTATTTTAAAACTTTGGATCTCAGATTATTTAAAAAAACATTACTTGAATGGTTAAAAACTAAAAATTTTTACAGTACCAATGAATTTACTGACCAGAAACATTTTTAAAGGTCACCAATAATATTTGTATGCTATAATATAAGCTAAACATGTATGCTCTATATTTTGTTACCTTACACCTGTATATACCATGTTTATGCAAATAAATATTATTTCTATTTTTATTTCTATTTCTGTCAACGAAAACTCTCATAGAACAACAAGGATCTTTTGGCACGTGGCCAAAATTGGCGATCACACTGTCAATGTCATTCAAGTGCCAAAGGTTTCGTGTACTACGATAATGGTGATTGTAGAAAGGGCTACAGTTAAAAATTAAGATAAACTTGGCGAGAAATACGCACGCAAATTAACTCTAATTTGCACAAGAAAAGTTTCTCGACCGGTGAGAGGCGAACATGTCCATGAGAGATTCGTAGGCGAAAATCGCATGGCCATTTATCAAACTCCTGTGTCTAATCCCACGGCCGTTCTAGCGGTTCGCCGGCTCAGAAGTTCTGCCAGTGTAAACGAGGCTAAAGATCATTCATGATTATCCAATTGTCAATTTTGTTTAATAATTCACGCTATCGCATAACTGTCAAAATTCCAAGTCCTTCCTTACTCCTCACTCTCGCTATGTTAGGAATTTTAGTGTATTGTATTAATGCTTCTAAACCCAGCGGTTAAGGCTTCGTGTTGTCTGTCAGTGTATATGAGATTTATATCAAGTAGAAGTACTACTGTCAACTTATACAATTCAAATAAAAATGTAAGGAATGAACATAACCTTAATTAGCCAATAATGTTCCCACTCCTGGAACACAGGCCTCCTTTCTGTGATAGGGAGTGGGCCGCAGTCCACAACGCGGCCCCTGTGCGAGTTGGTAGATGTCACAAGTTTTCGAATTTTCGGTTCTAGGACATGCCGGTGCAATATTTTCCTTCACCGTTTTGAGATCAGTGGCGATTAAATAATTTACACAAAAGAAAGCGCCTGTCAGGGCCACCACTCCTCTCAAAATTCGAGGAGTATGCGTTAAATTAATGGACAAAAAGTATCCTACAACATAAGCACTTAAAATATAACAACACTATTAACTTACCTTTAAAACTACTCTGAATATCAGGCTTCGGCTTTTCAGGCAAGAAAATATCAGCGACATAGTTATGTAGCACCTTCCCAGGCTGAGGCTCTATGAACCGACGCAGCATGCGCGCGCGGTCGCGCACGTCATAGCTGACGTCATAGCGTGCGAGCGAGACAACATAACGACAGACAGGGATGGTATCCGGCTGTGTGACAGATAGTTTCACTGCGAGGGAAAGTAGTTGAAGCTTTACTAGCTCGTCCTGTGGGAAAAGAATCTTGTGTTAAACATTATTTTATATTTTCTTTTTCTACTCCCTAAGCCAAACATCCTTAATTTCAGCTGAATTTACGGGCGTTAAATGGGCCCGAACTTAGAATGAATGACAAACAGTTTAAGTTGTCCATAATTTTGATGTGTTTTTGCCAATCCGGAAAAAATATTTTTTGTTTACACCAATCACTTTCGGACCGACCCATCCATATCTTCTGATACGGATTTCGGAGAGTAGACACTCAGACGTGTAAACTGCGTTTTGCATTCCAGGTAAAATTAAATTCACTGGTGTAACTTCACAGGCATTAGTATTGATATCTCAAGATTGCTCATTGACTGGAGGTAGTTAGTTACTTGAAATACTGTGGTAAGAAAATGTTTTTTTTTTGTTTGTTTAATCATCATTATACAGGGTGGCAAAAACTTAAAAGGGTTTCAAAGAAAATCATTCTACCTACTTTTAAGCTAAAGTTGGTAATTTTTAAAAGTGGCATTGACTGCTTTGTGCAGAAGCCTTCGCACGGGCGTAAAACTGTCGTGGCAGGATTATATTGCAAATTGGGGTTTCAACTGGTGTTGAGACGAACATTGAAAAAAAAAAAAAAAAACGGAGAGCATCTCCGCGCGTCGAAAAAACATACTGCTGGTTTTTTTATGTCCGTGCTCCGTTCTCAGTTTAATTTTTCTTGTGAGATAATTATACAACTCAAATTGCTTCGAAGTTGTTACAACAGACAGTCGAGTGACGTAAAACATTATAGAACAAAGCCCTCACCTGGTCGGCGAAGTTAGCGGCCATGTGCGCCAGGATGGCGGCGGCGCGCGGGTGGCGGGCGCCGTGCTCCGCCACCAGCCACACGGCCGCCGCGCGCGCGTTGCCGGCCAGTCTGCGCCCAGCGGACACACGCATTAACACACGGTTTTTTTTTTGGTTGGGAAATCATCAAATGACAGCTCCCGCTCTGGGTGGAGCGGAAGGGCGTGTCAGACTTTTACTGACTAAAACCCACCCGTGTACCTTCAGTTGCTTATATGCCAGAGCCATGGTAACTCTTTCGAACAAATCTCGCGACCCTGGCAAGATTAACACACGCTTTCTTCCCATGGAGGTAGAAAGAAGCTAAAGAACGCGACCTGCTATGATCCCTACATACACCTCTTTTTTTTTTTTTTTTTTTTTGTTTTGGATGGGAAATCATCAAATGACTTCTCCCGCTCTGGGCGGAGCGGGAGGGCGTGTCAGACTTTTACTGACTAAAACCCACCCGTGTTCCTTCAGTTGCCCATGTGCCAGGGTCACGGTATCTCTTTTGAACAATCACGCGACCCCGGCAGGCATCGGTCCTAGCAGACCCCTTCAGTGTGGCTGACATCTCTTTGAGGCGCGCGTGGAACACTACGCGCCGTCGACCCGAGCTTGGTCCTTACCGGGCGGCGAGCTACCCATTGCTCGCCACCCGCAAGCTCGCGCCTACGGTGGCCGGGAGTCCGCAATCGACTCCCGGCGCCCGGGGCGTCTCCTCCTGCGGCGGCTAGGGACGTGAGGGCGCAGAGACTGCAACTCCCTCACGCGCCCCGCCTCCTCCTTCTCGAGCATTACTGCTTCGCAGAAGGAGGTGACGGCTTCCCATGCCCTCTCGCTCCGTACCATGGCTCGCACCAGGGCCGGACGCGTGAGATCGCCGCCGCCGATCGCTTCCACTACATACACCTCTTCCTTTGTCAATTTGTTATACCTTAGTTTTTTGTTAAAACTGTGTAACTTCCGTGTGGTGCCGGACGGAAAGAATAGCACTACCCCATTTCTTTTCGTGGGTGCCGTAAAAGGCAACTATGGGAATTACTAGAAAATGGGCAGCATTGTTCTCTATGCATATTATCACCATTCTGCGATCGCCAACCCGCCTGTCAAGCGTGCCACTTATGTCAAAACCCCTCCATATTGGGGGAGGCCTATATGTAGTGGACCTCATTCTGGTGAAATGATGATGATAATGATCGTATCATATAACTGGCTACGAAAAAGTAGTCCCATATGCATTTTAATTTTACTGGCTAATTAGAAGAAGTTCGATATGCATTTTTTGGAACAAAGTTCTTTAACGCGGCTTGCGGTAGCAGTCATCATTTCAGCCGTAAGAAGTCCACTGCTGGACATGGGCCTACCCCATGCACCATCAATTTGACCGGTACATTCGCGGTATATGCGGTAGCAGTAAGCAGGTAGAAATTGTCAGGGAACGAAAAAGCGTTAACTCCTTCGAGTCTTAGGAGAGATAGTAATTCATGATGTTCAAGGCGGCTAAGGCAAATAGTGAGGTCAAAATGAAAATCCAAGATGGTGGCTGCGAAAATTTTAAAAATGTTCGTTATGGCTGTCGCTTTGATAGTTTTCGAGGGTGTAAAAGTCGATAGTGCACTCAAAACGAAAATTCAAGAAAGTTTAATCATGGCTATCATAGTTTTTAAGTAAATAAAAAAATAAAAACTCAAATCGTTACATTTATGCATGTGAATGAAACAGCCTCAGTAAGTAGTTAAAGGTTTTTGAGGGTATTACAGCCCTCTACGGTGGACGCCATCATGCGCGTGCGAGCTCTCACGACGGGGGATGCAGTGGCCCCCACCCCAGGCGGTCCTCTTGGCGGTGGCTCTAGACATGGCCAATGCCTTTAACACCCTGACCTAGAGTTGCATCAGAGAGGCACTCCGGTATCACCGGATGCCGACCTACCTCTGTTGTGTGGTCGAGGCTTACCTGACAGATAGGGCCGTCATCTACGCCGGTCACCAGGGAGACTGGAACCGGCGAGAGATGTCGTGCAGTGTCCCACAGGGATCGGTAGTTGGGCCGCATCTGTGCGACATCGGGTACGACTGGGTGCTGCGCGCCGACCTCTCTAGCGGCGTCAGCGTAGTTTGCTACGCTGACGACACGCTGGTCCTGGCGCAGGGGAGGTCGCACGAGGTGGCGGCCGAACTAATGACACGCGGTGTTGCGACAATCGTCGATAGGATCCGGCAATTGGGACTCGAGGTGGCCTTGCACATAGACCGGGAGATGATGACAGAAAAGTTCAAGTCATTTGTTACAAGTATGGCGACCCTTAGATGGTCGAATTAGGTGATTGGAGAACCGAAAATAATAGTTTCAGAGTTGGCCCGCGGGGCGTAATTACAGGCTAATTAATTAGACTTGTCGGAAAAAGTATGGTATTCAAACGATTTGTTACACAAAAACTCTTGCGTTTTTTAATAGTCCATGAAAAATAAACTTGGCGCTAGCGCAATGCCATACTTTTTTAGCGGGTTTTATGGCCCGCCATCTTGATTAAAACGCATTAATTAATTAATTTTTTTTTAAACATTTGTTACAAGATATTTTTTTTTAAATGACAATGTCCAAGTAAACATTCACGAAAATCACAATGCCATACCATTACAACGGTTCTAAAGGGCCGCCATACCGTTGTAAAGTCGTCGATTTTTTTAACAATGCAAAATGATTTGTTACAACCTGTAACTCGGTTCACCACTTATTTATCTAATTCGATGTGTGAATTTGATTATGCCATACCCGTGGGTTGGGTCAAATACGTTGTGTGCTCCTGGAAAATTGTCACATTTTTTGCGGAGTTCAAACAATTTGTAACAGTATGGCATATTTTTTTTATGAAAGTATAAAGTGCAAACAACGTAAGTATAAAATTTCTAACACGTAGGCAAGGTCATTCTTATTTTATAACAAGATTTAAATACGTATAATATTCAACGTCGGAGCGTCCTTCGCTCCGCAGGTATACGGCAGCTGCTGGTCAGGCGCTCCACTGTTATATATGTGTGTGTGTATCAATGAAGTACGACTTTCTTTATTTTTAAAATCGTACAGCATGCGTCACGAGGGGGAGAAATTTGATAAAAAAAGTAAAGAATTTCGATGCCTCGCTTCTACCTCCCTGCAAAGCTGAGTTGTATCAGCAGTTGCTGAGGGTATTGCACATCAGCACAATTTGGACCAACGCTCATGTGAAATACCCATCGACTAACAGCCCAGATAACTTCGGATGGAAGTTAATTGATGGGCAGTATGAATATCACTGGTTCGACGGCAACGCCATGCCAACAACAATCGGCGATATCGTGTCCGGTGGGGATGATAACGAAGATGAAGATAGCGAGCAAGGTATGTTCTAAGAACAAAAATTTGTTGCACAAACTCTTTTACTGCTTTTCTAGGGTTTTTCACATAAATTGAACCATTTGTAGATACTCACATTACCAGCGATGAGGACGATGAGAGTACAGACGAGGAAGCTGATGAAGATAGTGATGAAATGAGTACGGATTCGGAGATTTGAATGTTTCGCAAAATTCATGCAAAAAATTAATAAACATGTGCGAAAACTGAAAGAAGTTCGATACTAATTTTAGCCTATATAATTAGTAATAGTAAATATTGTAAATAATAACCAGTATCATACTTCGTCTGATACTTATTATTATAATATTATATAGCCCGCAAGAGGCTGCTGAAGGTAAGTTTTCCCGGTATGGCATGATCGTCGCACTGCAACATAAGTATGGCATTATTTTTTTGAAACACCATCCCCCATAAACTTTCGAAAAATTCTAATACCATACTGTAACAAATCGTTTGAATATTTTTCATTTTTTCACATCGTACCTTAAGTGTGACATTTCTCGGACCCATAGTAAAAATATGGGGTAATTTTGTTTAGATTCACTTGTTCTGCAACTATACAAATAAGATAATGCAGTACTGTAATAAATAATTTCACATTTGATAAATTTCTACATCTAAAACGTTTCGAAAATTACCGTTTTTCAAGTATGGCACCATTTTCGCACTTCGCTAAAAGTATGGCAAGGGCATAAATAGTTTTGCTCTATTATAAACTATTCAGGATTCAAGTGCCATACTGTAACAAATCATTTTGCATTGTTAAAAAAATCGACGACTTTACAACGGTATGGCGGCCCTTTAGAACCGTTGTAATGGTATGGCATTGTGATTTTCGTGAATGTTTACTTGGATATTGTCATTAAAAAAAAATATCTTGTAACAAATGTAAAAAAAATAATTAATTAATTAATGCGTTTTAATCAAGATGGCGGGCCATAAAACCCGCTAAAAAAGTATGGCATTGCGCTAGCGCCAAGTTTATTTTTCATGGACTATTAAAAAACGCAAGAGTTTTTGTGTAACAAATCGTTTGAATACCATACTTTTTCCGACAAGTCTAATTAATTAGCCTGTAATTACGCCCCGCGGGCCAACTCTGAAACTATTATTTTCGGTTCTCCAATCACCTAATTCGACCATCTAAGGGTCGCCATACTTGTAACAAATGACTTGAACTTTTCTGTCATCATCTCCCGGTCTAACAGGTCCGAGGCCATGAGTTTTCATGGTCCTCGGAACGCGCCACCTGCGTGTTCCCTACTCACGGTAGGAGGGGTTCACATCGGCGTCGAGTCGACGATGAAGTACCTGGGACTTGTCCTCGACAGCCGGTGGAATTTTGTCGAGCACTTCCGACGTTTGGCTCCCAGACTGGAGCGGGCTGAGGCTGCGTTAAAGCGGCTCCTGCCCAATCTGGGGGTCCAGACGCCTCCCGCCGGAGGCTCTACACGGGGGTCGTGCGGTCCATGGCCCTTTACGGGGCACCGGTGTGGGCGCCCTCATTGAGGCTGCGCCCAGCGCGCCGGTTGAGTGCAGCCCAAGGGGTCATGGCCATCCGGCTAGTCCGGGTATACCGCACGGTCTCCTGCAAGGCGGCGAGCCTCCTTGCTGGAGTGCCGCTATGGGATCTGGAGGCAAAGGTCCTCGTGCAAATGTGGGAGTAGCGCGAGGAGGCGACACGCCGGGGCGAAACTCCGCTGCCGCGACAAATCGCGGCACGGCGGACAGAGCTCCGGCAGGATCTCATGGCAACATGGCGGGTCCGATTGTCGCAACCCAGCGCTGGGCACGCCACTTGCGGCGGTAAGTCCCCTCTTTGAGAAGTGGATAGAGAGGCGCAACGGCGTCCTCACCTTCCGCCTGATGCAGGTTCTCACCAGGCATGGGTGCTTCGGTGGGTTCCTGTTCAGGATAAAGCGAGAGGAAACGCCCGGGTATTTCCATTGCGAAGATCGTCTAGAGGACACGGTGGAGCATACGGTGGAGGCGTGCCCTGCCTGGGCGGAGTACCACCGTGTCCTCGCGGAGGCGATCGGCGGCGGCGACCTTTCGCGTCCGGCCCTGGTGCGAGCCATGGTACGAAGCGAGAGGGCATGTGAAGCCGTCACCTCCTTCTGCGCAGCAGTAGCGCTCGCGGGAGGCGGGGCGCGTGAGGGAGTGGCAGTCTCTGCACCCTCACGTTCCTAGCCACCGCAGGAGGAGACGCCCCGGGCGTCGGAAGTCAATAGCAGACTCCCGGTCACCGTAGGCGCGAGCTTGCGGGCGGCGAGCAATGGGTAGCTCGTCGCCCGGTAAGGACCAGGCTCGGGTCGACGGCGCGTAGTGTTCCACGCGCGCCTCAAAGAGATGTCAGCAGAACTGAAGGGGTCTGCTAGGACCGATACCTGCCAGGGTCGCGAGATTTTTCGAAAGAGATACCGTGAACCTGGCACATGGGCAACTGAAGGGACACGGGTGGGTTTTAGTCAGTAAAAGTCTGACACGCCCTCCCACTCCGCCCAGAGCGGGAGAAGTCATTTGATGATTTCCCATCCAAAAAAAAGGGTATTACAGCCGAAAGTGCCGTTAAAATGTAAATCCATGATGGCGATTGTGATAATTTTTCATTATGAGCATCATTTTCATAGTTTTAGAGGGTACTTAATAGAGAGATAAAAATGGAAATCCAAAATATTGATAACTAAATTAAAAAAGAACCTCATGGGTGTTGTTGTCATGGTTTTCGAGGGTGATAAAGGTGATAATGAGATCAAAAGAAAAACCAAGAGGGGTGCTGTGAAATTTTTCATCATGGGTGTTGTTTTCATGGGTTTCGGGAGTGCTATAATCGATAGCTAGGTCAAAGTGAAAATCAAAGATGACCACAACTATAAAGTGTTTTGTGTGTTTCTGAAAATCACTGGTAAAATAAAAATATAATTTTGTTACCAAATGTGAGGTATGAGGCACAGGGTGTAAAGTTTACTCAACCTCCGTTGAAAAGGGAGGATCAATCTTTATGTCTGGTAAGCATCTGCCCAACGGCAGTTACGTTGTATATATGACAGTTGCGTGTTAAACTCTGCTTGCGCGATGTAGGATGGGCGACGACAGTGTGACAGTTCTCTTGGGGCACACTTAAATGCTAGTTCTAAAATTGCAATTTACACTTTTTATTGATTTTCTTTTTAATTTTTGTTTTCTGTAAATTTATGTAGTTTTTTGTGTATTATTTTGTGTGCCTTTGAGTTTGTGCTAAATAAATGTATTTTCTTTCTTTCTTTCTTGTGGACGATCCAGCCCTAGGAGCACCTACCAAACGGATGTAACCTACAGTAGCCTATGGAAAGCAATCTATCGACTTGTAGGTTGTGAAGTGGGGGATATGACCCAACTGACACTCAGTGCCCATGTGATGCTTCTAACCAGACCATGTTCCATATGTTGGAGCGTCCAAAGTGTCCTTTCACCTACACCTCAAGTACTTTACAACACCACTGATACCACAGTTGGGGTGGACACTTACTGGGCCCAACTCATAACAATAAAACATTTTCTACCTTTGATAGCGACTCGGAAAAAAAGAATTATGCAATTTGTGAACATGTATTTTTATAACGGTTTCATAGCACTAGTAACAAATAATGTGTAACCTGTCAGAGCGCAGCAGCTTGGCCGCCCTGGACACGGCGGCGCGCGCCGACGTGGCGCCGCCACCCACCACTCGCTTCACCACCACCACGGCCTCGCACACCACCCACTCTGCACACGACATACAGTTTATTACAATCTGAGTGACTAATTCAACTTTTAGCAGTTTAGTCGTCAAAAGACGATATACTAAAAAATCGACAGCAGCTACAAAGTATTCGACCCCTTTCCTACTTCTACAACAAATGCATAAGACTTTGTTTGTTATTTGTAAATGTGGAAACGTAGCAACATATCGTCGTGATTTTTGACTTAGAGGCAGCTTATGGGTTACAGAGTAACATAGGCTAATTTATATCCCAATAAATTATCTCTATGGGGTGTTGAAGCTTGTGTAGGAAAATCTTAAATCCACTCAAAGCCGCGGGCAGGGCGGAGGTTATAGTAAATTGTGGTCGCCCAATTGACGCGTAATTCTTGTAAAAAGGGGTACACAGTTGTTGCTTTACGTAATAATATATATAGTTAGTGACATGGGCTACATTTTATCCCCGAAAAACACGGTTCGTGTACAATATTCCAATCCATAACTTACCATCTTTGCTCGAAAGTAGATGCAACAGCCCATTTAAACAAGTCTCAGTCTCCGAATGTATAGCCACAGCGAGCCTGCCTATAGCCTGTATCGTGGCCCCAGCGAAGGCCTTGTCACTGCACGTCACGTACGTCTGGAACTCCCTCAGTATAACCCCAGCAGTGGCTTCCGTTGCCAAATTGGTGAGGATCTCTAGCTTCAGTAGCTTGATGTGAGTCGGGTCTGAGTTGCGTACGAAGAACGATTTGAGGAATGGTTCGAAGAGTGTCTGTGAAGGAAAAAAATGTTGGTATATGACATCCACAACCACCACATACCTACTATAAAACAAAGTTTCCACGTCCGTCCGTCTGTTTGAACGCAATAAATTCAAAAACTACCAAACTAATTTTCACCACCAGACGGAGTGATTCATTAGTAAGGTGTATAATTCCTTTAGCATTTGTAAAAATTGGCTGAAACATGACAATGATTGTTGATGACGTCGGAAATAATCCTGCCGACTGGAAGCGAAATGAAAACCCCGGTAGACCCGGTAATCTATTCCAGAATAAATAAATATCTTATAACCATTTCGTATCACCTCAGACAAGAAAAGAGAGAAAGAAAAATGTTTGCAGAGTGAACATTCCTGTTTTTATTTTAAGAATTCGGTTTTATACTTTTTGCTATGGTCTACAGGGTCCATATTTGTACCTTAGTTATAAGCAGAGGTCGGAGTAGGTAGATTGAAATGGGATCAATGAACTGGCACTAATATATTAGTACAGATAAGCCTCTGGGATTCCGGTATTTTGAAACTAATTTCAAATGTTGTAATGTGTAGAATAAAGAATACATCAATATGAATAAGAAATGTTTATCCTTTTACTGTCTTTTTAATAGTACTAAGGAGACCGGCCTTCTACAGTAAAAAAAAAACAATTTTAAAGTTTATCTATCGCATTCTATAAATTTCTAATGTAGTACCTAGTATAAAAATCCTTACTTTCACAATATTTGATTCAATCCCGTAAGTACCAAAATGAAATCCTGGAAAAAAGGCTTATCCTTGTTATGATTTCTATGACTATTCATGATGCGAGTACGTAAAATCAATCTACCTACTCCGACCTCTGGTTATAAGTCATTGTAACACCATTAAATATTATGGAACGCAAATAAAGATTTTTTTCTCTTGTTAATAAGTATACCTTGGTAAGCTTATCTACGTATGCATTATTATGTTCCTATATAGTCTGTTTTATTTACGTATGCATCATTATGATCCAGTACAGTCTGTCAGGTCTAGCATAGATTTATGAAATGTAACTTACCCTTCTGGTGACAGTGAGTGACGCGATAGAGTTCAGTACAACGCTTTGTACTTCGAGAGGAGCGCGCAGGAGACGAACCATTGCTTTCGCGACTGGAGGTAGTTCTTGAGCTAAAACAACCAATTATAATAATTAACAAATAAATGAAGTTGTGAAAGTACGAATATAAGTTACAAAAAATACTAGGTATTTTCCTTTTTTAATGTCGTCTTTTGCTTGAGATTTTGAGAATAATAAAAGGCGAACCTATCAATAAATTCAAAGTCCAGATTTAAATTTATAGGAATTGCTCCAAAAGCTGCCACTGTATACAGTGTACGCGTCAATGTCACTTACAGTATATTAAATTTACATGAGTGCTGACCTACTGAAATTTTTCGTACGTTATTATAAAAAAAAAATCGGCTATTCCATAAATCCTTTTGAAGTCATGGTAATAATAATAATATAATATAATAATTCCACAACTATCACACAACGCCATTTAGTCCCAAGCTAAGCAGAGCTTGTGTTATGGGTAGTAGACAACTGATAAACATACTTATATATTTCTAAATACATACATATTATAGATAAATTACACCCAGAAACAGAACAAATGATCGTGTTCATCACACAAACATTTGTCCTGGGTGGGAATCGAACCCACGACCTCCAGCATAGCAGTCAGGGTCGCTAACCACTAGACCAACAGGCCTGTCATTAACATAGGTAACAGGGAACTTGAGCGAAAGACACGCACGGATCTAGTTGCGCAAAAGGAAAGTTGCGTGAAAAAGTTGCAGAAATTATATGCCTTCATAACATCACGTTTGTATTCAGGGTTGGGCAGGGATGTACCGCACACTCAGAAATCACCAGTAATGTTCAAATTACAGACATAATGGAAGTACACAGTCCAATTAGACGAATAGTGATCGTCGTATTTTTTTCTAATGCATCTTTATTTTATTTTTATTTTTTACTCTGCACACATGACTTTTAATCATGGGTGTTGTTTTCATGGTTTTTGAGGGTGCTTGAGTCGATAGTGAGGTTAAAATCAAAATAGAAATCTAAGATGGCGGCTGCGAAACTTTTTTACTTTTCCATCACGGGTGTCTTTGAAAGAATATATGCGTGATTATGAAGAAATCTCATTTCCGCAACTTTTTCACGCTACTCTCCTTTTGCGCTGGTATCCTTCGCGCAAGTGTCTTCCGCACTCTGTCCATTCGCGGAAATGTCTTTACTGGCAAGTGGGATTCGGGCAAGTATCCTTTGCGCAAGTGTCCCAGATCCGGTGTGGATGTGGGTTGCGCGTCGTAGTCACTTACACCGTTTATACATCTCGTTATTAGTCGAAATAAAAGCAACAAATGTGGTAACTTCAAAACCAGTAGATAGTTACCGGGTCCACAATGATAGAAGAGCTGCGCCACGGCCAGCACGACGCCGGAGTTCCTGCTCTGCAGCAGCGGCTTGGCGGCGCGCAGTAGTAGGCGGTGGTCGGCGTCCAGGCTGGGCGACGAGCGCGACGGCTTGCGGGGAGTGCCGCCCTCGCTCGACGACTCGTAGAACGGCTTGTCCGAGTCACTGTCGCTAGAGTACGTCTGCGGGAATTGTTTTGAGGTTGCAGTAAATGTATTCTCGCAAGAATACATTAATTCACTTACACTACAGAGAACACTACTAGAGAATGGGCAGCAGCGTTCTCTATGCATTTTACCACCATACTGCGATCGCCAACCCGCCTGCCAAGCGTGGCGATTATGGCGAAGCCCCCCAAATTGGGGGAGGCCTAAGTCCAGCAGTGGACGACTTACGGCTGAAATGATGATGATGATGATTACTTACACTACAACCACTAGACGTTTGTACATTTGCTAGATAGCCCAAGAAACTTAAAGGGAAGACATATAAACCATGATCAACCCTGCTGTCTTGTATGGTCAGAACTGGTCTCTGCCAGAGTCGCGAGATTTGTTCAAAAGCGTTATCTTGGCCCTGGCATATAGGCAACTGAAGGAACACAGGTGGGTTTTAGTCAATAAAGTCTGACACGCCCTCCCGCTACGCTCAGAGCGGGAGACCTCATAGGATACACCCACAATAAAAAAACCGTCCAAGTGCGAGTTGGACTCGCGCATCGAGGGTTCCGTACAAACCTGTAGGTATATTTAAGTTAAAATTATTAAAATATTTTTATTATATGATATGACTAAAAATTTACGGTTTTCGCAATTTTTCCTTTATCTGTGCTATAAGACGTTACTTCGTACCAAATTTCAAAATTCTAGATCGATTGGAAATACCCTATAGGTTTTGATTCCCTTGCGAGTTTCGAAAATTTGCGGAAATTTGCGGCATAAACGGTTATATCTTTTGATTGCGTTAGCTTAGAAGTTTGATTTTATCACAGCTTCAAGGAACAGTAGATTTGAGTATTTAATATAAATTTTAGCTAGATACCTCCACGCATTCCTGAGAAAAAGGGTCTTGACGGACGGATGGACAACAAAGTGATCCTATAAGGGTTCCGCTTTGTCCTTTTGAGGTGCGGAACCCTAAAAACGGTCAGAATGTTGGGCCACAAAAGGGATGAATGAAAGACAATCGCATGCGGCTGTGATTAGAATGTTAAGAGGGATGTATTGTGTTACACGAATGGATAGAATAAGAAATTAGTAAGTTCATAAGTGGAAGTCTAAAAGTGGCTTCGATAGCTGAAAAGTTATGTGGAAATCGGTTGACATTGGATTCTTGCTTCCTTGTGAAAGCTACCCCCTGTTACACGGACTTAATCATAACTGGCGAAATGTTATAAAATAGTTAGTGATAATCCTGCTTGACCCCGCTATTAACCTATGGTTTCAGGATGTATGGATACACCCTGTCTCAATCCTGTAGAATAAAAAGTATAATTTTTGAAAGGAAGTTCCTTAATGCGGCTTACTTAGAAAAGACCTCGATACGACTTTGTCTCTTTCTGTTTTTTATTTGTCTATGTAAAAGAGGTAGGGTTTTGGCGTAAAAAAGATTAAAATATTAATGTACTTGTACTGTCGGGTCTATAGTTGAACTGTTATAAAGTTTCGTTAAATAGATTTATGCATAAGCACCCGAGTAGGGTGGCGAAAAGGCCTTACTTAGTACATATTAAATCAAAATCAAAATCAAAAGTCATTTATTCAAACTAGGCTGAGAGTCAGCACTTTTTGAACGTCAACGTTACATGAGACAGTCCCCCCAAAACGCCCGCCCTTCGACACTTCCTAGTGCTTTCGCTGGGAAGAAGAAGTGGCGGAACAAACTCCCCAGCAGCACAGCTGTCTGTTAAGTTAGAAGAACTTGATTCTATACAGTATTGTGTAAGTTATTAATATTATAAAACAAAACATACAATATTCGCCATATGTCAGCTAGCACACGCCAATATACCAACAAAACATTGAAAACTAAACTCAAGCTGAAATAAATAATAAAACAAAATCGTAAACAGAACTTAAAACCTTAATAAAGCCTCCAGGCATAAAGGGCGTGCCTGCTTACATATACGATGCAAATGATACATATACACAATAAATGAAATGAAAAGAAAATAAAAATAAACTAACAAAAGCAGTTAAATAAAAACAAAAAAAAAAAACAATTATATGAACTACCCATATAAACCGTCAGTAGGAAGACTAATTCTGGATTGAAAGAACATAAACATTGTCTTGAGTTGATCTCAGCGACCAACTATTCTTATCGTTTAAGTAGTCGTTGATAGAATAGTATGCCTTTGAACAAAGGTTGGATTTTACTTTAGCTTTAAACTCATTAAACTGCAAATCTAGCAAAGCAGAGGGAAGCTTGTTATAAAAGGTAATACCAAGACCAACAAAAGAATTATGAACCTTATGAAGCCGGTGAAAGGGAGCACGTAGTTTATCCCTACTTCTAGTATTAAAATTATGAATATCACTATTTTTAGTGTACAAGTGTATATTTTGCCTAATATATAAGATGTTGGCGAAGATGAATTGTGATGCCACCGTAAGAATACCAATATCTTTAAACAAATCTCTCAGAGAAACTCTAGCACCTAGTTGGTAAATCGCTCGAACAGCTCGTTTTTGAAGAACAAAAATATTTTGAATGTCCGCGGCTTTGCCCCACAGCAGAATGCCGTAGGACATTATGCTATGAAAATAACTAAAATAGACTAATCGAGCTGTATCAACGTCCGTGTACTGTCTAACTTTCCTTACGGCGTAGGCGGCCGAACTGAGCCTTCCCGCTAGGCTTGATATATGTGATCCCCACTGAAGTTTGGCGTCTACTGTTATGCCCAGAAAAACTGCCGAGTGTACAGTTTCAAGCACCTCATTATCTAAAACGACATTGGGTCCCAGATTCCTAACATTCGGTAAGGCGAACTTTATACATTTCGTTTTCTTAGCATTAAGAACTAGGTTATTTGTGGTAAACCAATCCGTAACCATTGAGAGCGCACTATTCACGTCATCAAAATCTTTTCTATTCCTGTCTACTTTAAAGATAAGTGAGGTATCATCAGCAAATAGTACAATGTCACAGATATTCTTTAAATAGAATGGTAAGTCGTTAATATACACTAAGAATAAGAATGGACCCAGTATTGAGCCTTGAGGTACACCTAACTGAACTAGTAGCCCGGAAGATTTTACACCATTGACATCTACACATTGGTGCCTATTTTGCAAATAAGAACTTATGACATTGAGAGCTTCGTTTTGAACACCGTAATGACGTAGTTTACGCAAAAGTGTGTCATGGTGAACGCAATCAAAAGCTTTGGAGAGATCACAGAAAACCCCGATAGCATTTTGCGAGTTCTCCCATGCGTTGAAAATGTGTTTCAGCAGAGCAACACCCGCATCTGTTGTCGAACGACCTTTTGTAAAGCCATATTGCTCATTATGTAGGAGGCTATTTAAATTAAAATGTCTTAGCAACTGCTTGAGTATTAATTTTTCAAATATTTTACTAAATGCAGGTAAGATAGAAATGGGCCTAAAATTGCCAACGTTATTTTTATTACCTGTTTTAAATAATGGTATGACTTTACTACTCTTCATGAGGTCAGGAAAAGATCCTGAATCAACACATTTATTAAAAGTTACAGCTAAATAGGGGGCTACGATGTCTATTATATTACTTAACAGTTTAACGGAGATACCCCAGTAATCTCCAGTGTTTTTTGACTTAAGTGTGTTAAAAATATTAACCACGTCACGAGGCGTCACATGTTCGAAACTAAATAAGCGACTACATCTGGGCACACTACTATGCAAAAGGTTTTCAGCTTTAGACGAGGACGAATTTAAGGAGCAAGTCGTAGTTGTAGGTATGTTGGCAAAAAACTCATTAAATGCCTCAGCTACGTCGGCAGCTTTATTAACCAATTTGTTGTTAATTATAATCTCTAGTTGTTTTTCCTGTTTAATCGATTTACCCGTTTCATTGTTAATAATTTTACAAGTGGTTTTTATTTTATTACTGGATTTTTTTATGTTATCGCTTAAAAATTTAGATTTAGTGAAAGCACAGATTTTTTAAAATAACTTTGAATAATTTCTGACATACTCTAGAAAAGGACTATCAAATATATATTTTTTTAAACCATATAACTCGTATAGTCTCGCTCTACTTTTATAAATACCTGGAGTAGCCCATTGGTTGAAGCTAACAGAGGTGCTATTAATGTCAATAGTTTTGGTCTTGAAAGTAGATTGGTATTCTTTTTGTACAATATCAAAAAGGGCTCCATAGATTTCATTAGGGGTCTCGTGTTTTACTATAGATGGTGTAATCCTATGAGCAATATTATTTTTAAATTTGTTGCAACGACTAACTGTATAAGGCCTGCATTCTATTTTATGCGGCTTTTTAAGTAATGGCAAAGGGAAGCTGGCTAATAATCCACAGTGGTCAGACGTTAAGTCACTTAACACTAACTTATTATTGGCATCACAATCACTAAATATATTATCAAGACAAGTCGAGGACGATGCTGTGATCCTAGTAGGTTCGAAAAACAAGTTTATTAAATTAAAAGACTTAAACAGATTGAGCAGTCTAATACTTAATGGAGTAACGTCTAAAATATTAATATTGAAATCTCCACATAAAATTATACATTTATTAATTGATTTTAATTTATTGAGTGAGTCCTCCATGACTTACTCGAATCGAATAAAATCCCCAGAGGGCGGACGATAAACGCATATTATGACGTAACGCTCTAGTTCAACACAAGACAACTCAATAGTGCGCTCGATGGAAAGATTAACTAAATCTAAACGTTGTTTACACATTGACATATTATATTACTGCGTAAGGACAGGGCGGACCGCATATTACAATGACGCCTCGAACTTGGTCCCAAAATGGTCTTCCCTTTATCGAAGTGAACTAGAACGCGATCGGCTGTCTTCGGAACGGTCGTATATTTTGCAAGCAAAAATGCCAAGTTTTGCCGTGAAGGGTTGCGTGAACTACGACAAAAAGCACAATAAAAAAAATGATAACATTTCATATCACCGGTAAGTTAAAAATATGTCATTAAATCCACTGCTAACATTATTTAAAACAATTTTCTTTCATATTTGTCTCAACCTATGACAAAGACGAAGCGAAGCCGCGTAAAAGTACGACATAACTTTGCAGCGGCGCTCGTTGTAGCCGGTATGAAACTGAAATTAGCAGCTACCAGCTAGCAGCCGACAGGGACAAAACATAGCAGATAGGGCCCGGGCCTGAAATATTTGTAAAAAATTATAATTTTTCATTGCGAAATTACAAATAATATTAAAAATTAACATGACATCTGCTTATCTATACTAATATTATAAAGCTGAAGGGTTTGTTTGTTTGTTTGTTTGAATGAACGCGCTAATCTCAGGAACTCCTTGTCGTAATTGAAAAATTATTTTTGTGTTGGGTAGCCCATTTATTGAGGAAGGGTATAGGCTATGTAACATCACGCTACGGTCAAAAGGAGCGGAGCAGCAAACGAAAAATGGACGAAAACTGACAGGCAATTCGACGCGACGGGAAGGGGAGCGAAAATTTGACGCGGACGAATTCGCAGGCAGAAGCTAGTTACTAATAATAATTGGAATTTCAGGTGAAAAACCAATCCCTTTTACTTTTTTAAGAGGTTAAGTTTGGGTACCAAAAATTAACTTATGGTAGAAAAAAATCCTACAACTACTAAAAAACCTAGCTGAAAATTTAAAATAAAGAGACAACTATAGAAAAAAATGCAACTAATTATTATAACTAAACTATTAGAGTATCTTGGCTGAAATAACTCCCACTATTTCTTCACACTAAAAAGAAGTCCTCGGACAAATTTTAGCAAGTTCGTATGAGTAGAAGGAAAGATACAGCTTTTTAAACAATAAAAAATCTGTCTCCTGAGATAAAATATTTTTTTGCAACCAAACTGTTAGAGTATCTTGGCTGAAATTACTACCACTGTTTCTTCACACTAAACAGAAGTTCTGGGACAAATTTCAGCAAGTTCGTATGTGTACAAGAAAAGATACAGCTTTTTAAACAATAAAAAATCAGTCTCCTGAGATAAAATATTTTTTTGCAACCAAACTATTAGAGTATCTTGGCTGAAATTACTACCACTGTTTCTTCACACTAAACAGAAATTCTGGGACAAATTTCAGCAAGTTCGTATGTGTACAAGAAAAGATACAGCTTTTTAAACAATAAAAAATCAGTCTCCTGAGATAAAATATTTTTTTGCAACCAAACTATTAGAGTATCTTGGCTGAAATTACTACCACTGTTTCCTCACACTAAACAGAAGTTCTGGGACAAATTTCAGCAAGTTCGTATGTGTACAAGAAAAGATACAGCTTTTTAAACAATAAAAAATCAGTCTCCTGAGATAAAATATTTTTTTGCAACCAAACTATTAGAGTATCTTGGCTGAAATTACTACCACTGTTTCTTCACACTAAACAGAAATTCTGGGACAAATTTCAGCAAGTTCGTATGAGTACAAGAAAAGATACAGCTTTTTAAACAATAAAAAATCAGTCTCCTGAGATAAAATATTTTTTTGCAACCAAACTATTAGAGTATCTTGACTGAAATTACCACCACTGTTTCCTCACACTAAACAGAAGTTCTGGGACAAATTTCAGCAAGTTCGTATGTGTACAAGAAAAGATACAGCTTTTTAAACAATAGAAAATCAGTCTCCTGAGATAAAATATTTTTTTGCAACCAAACTATTAGAGTATCTTGGCTGAAATTACTACCACTGTTTCTTCACACTAAACAGAAGTTCTGGGACAAATTTCAGCAAGTTCGTATGTGTACAAGAAAAGATACAGCTTTTTAAACAATAAAAAATCTGTCTCCTGAGATAAAATATTTTTTTGCAACCAAACTATTAGAGTATCTTGGCTGAAATTACTACCACTGTTTCTACACACTAAACAGAAGTCCTGGGACAAATTTCAGCAAGTTCGTATGTGTACAAGAAAAGATACAGCTTTTTAAACAATAGAAAATCAGTCTCCTGAGATAAAATATTTTTTTGCAACCAAACTATTAGAGTGTCTTGGCTGAAATTACTACCACTGTTTCCTCACACTAAACAGAAGTTCTGGGACAAATTTCAGCAAGTTCGTATGTGTACAAGAAAAGATACAGCTTTTTAAACAATAAAAAATCAGTCTCCTGAGATAAAATATTTTTTTGCAACCAAACTATTAGAGTATCTTGGCTGAAATTACTACCACTGTTTCTACACACTAAACAGAAGTCCTGGGACAAATTTCAGCAAGTTCGTATGTGTACAAGAAAAGATACAGCTTTTTAAACAATAAAAAATCAGTCTCCTGAGATAAAATATTTTTTTGCAACCAAACTATTAGAGTATCTTGGCTGAAATTACTACCACTGTTTCTTCACACTAAACAGAAGTTCTGGGACAAATTTCAGCAAGTTCGTATATGTAGAAGGAAAGATATAACCAAACTATTAGAGTATCTTCGCTGAAATTACACCTTATATTTTTCCTACTTGAAAGAAGTGAAAACACACTTATACACGCTTATTATTGCAGTGAAACATAATTTCGCATCGAAAATATAGTTTGGGGTCTTAGCCCCACTAATTACTTCGTCCCTGGTGACGCTCGTCTTGTGGCTGCTAGTTTCAGCTTCATGTAGCCGGTAGCCGATGAAATGGAAAGATTTAATAATATTACTATAAATAATTTAAAAAAAAATGTTTTATTCGAAGGCCAATGAAAACTTAATAACACCAACAAACTTCAACAAATATAAATTTTCAAAAATAAAAGGTTTTTTTTTATTTCTTTGTACCTCGAAAAATAGCACACCCCGCTCTTACAAGGACCCAGACCACGCGGATTGACATCGTAGTTCATACTAGTTCTAATAGATGACGTTAGTGTTTTTTGTAGGGCGACCGCGTCCGTCAAATGTTCGGACGACCGTATCTTTACTATTTAAATCAATGTGTTTACATTTCAACTTGTTTGAAACAAGAACTAATGATCCACCGCGTATAGCACTTTTTCTCACAAATGCACTTTGTACAGTAAAAAAATCATCATTCATAAACACTACTTCATGTTCTTCCAACCAGTGTAGATATTAGAATAGAATAACATACTCTTCATTATGAATACCATATAAATAACGGACAAAAATGTAGAAACACATAGTGTGACCCATTTGGCAATGTTATCGATAAAATCAATATTATTAAGATGTATCGAAGGCAGAAAGAGAGACAATACAGTATAGTTACGATAGTTATGTTTACCTCACTGTTAGGATCTGCGAAGCATGTTTTAGCATACACTGTGAGCACGTTGAGCAATGTGAGCTGGCCCCACTCATCCACATCAGCTAGCAGTGAGCATAGTTTCCTGTGAACATAATTATTACGTGAAATGGCAAGCAACAATAGTGTACAATGGTCTTTAGTTTAAATCTATACTAATATTATAAAGCTGAAGAGTTTGTTTGTTTGATTGAACGCGCTAATCTCAGGAACTAATCTACTGGTCCGAATTGAAAAATTATTTTTGTGTTGGGTAGCCTATTTATTGAGAAAGGCTATAGGCTATATAACATCACGCTACAACCAAGAGGAGCGGAGCAGTAGTGAAAAATGTTGCAAAAACGGGGAAAATCGCACGGGTAGGCGATTCGACGCGACGGGAAGGGTCGGGGAAACAAGAAATTTAACGCGGACGAAGTCGCGGACAGAAGCTAGTACTAGATACTCTGTTTCGTGTGATGCCGAACGTAAAGAATAGCAACATCCCATTTCTTCCCGTGAGTGTCATGGAAGGCGACTATGGGACTTACTAGAAAATGGGCAGCAGGGTTCTCTATGCATTTTACCATCAAACTGCGATCGCCAACCCGCGTGCCAAGCGTGGCGATAATGGCTACCCCCCCCTCCCCCCCTTCTCAAAATGGAAGAGGTCTATGTCCAGCAGTGGACGTCACATTCAAGCTCATTCGTTCTCGCCAATTTCGGCTGAAATGATGAAGATGATGGTCTCCCATATCTATTAAAACTGTAATATGAAAACATTGGACATGGTATTAATTTTTAAAAGGGCAACTTGGTGTTTATTGCCGGGTCTTCTCCCGAGGAAACGACCAATTAGAACCGTGCACCTGGCTTCCGACGTTTTAGAAGTGCCCAGACCTTGGTTTATGTGAAATAAAATGAGCTGCATGATTTCTGATAAATGCCTGCACTGATTGGACAGGTCCACTCAATCTACATGGCTCTTTACTCAAAATACCATTTCAGACACCAATCCACATGGTCTTCAGATAATCTGATCATTAGTCTAGACTTGAAAAGAAGAGAAGACTGTGACCTCTGAGTTTGTTTCGGCCTTTCTTCTCAGAGTAGTCAGATAGGAAACGCCAAACTCATTTAGTTTTGAAAATATGATTGACGTGTAAATGTCTTACCTATGAATAGCACTTTTTTTTTGTTATGCAAGCGGTTGTGTTTGTTGTGTATGATATTTACCTGTAACTCCTATGTATAAGACTCATCCGTTCTCCGCACACTTCAAAGAAAGCCATGGCGGCTGAACCGACCACTAGAGGCGCCTTATCTGATAATAACTTATCTATGATGGATACTAGTTCTTCTTTCTGTTCCGGGTCCAAGCTATTGGGAAAAGATTATAATCAAAGTTATAATAATAATCATAAAATACACACAATTCAGTTTGCGTATCGATGGATCTGCCACCTATGGCAGATACGCAAACTGTAACCAGAAGTCAGCACGTGATGCTAGACCTCCATGCGTAGATATTCACATCATTATCAGTTATTGAAAGTCTACCTGCACATACAGGGTGTCCCAAAAGGTTACGGAGCTGGGAAGGGGGGTGATAGGGGTGGTCACAAGGGTCACCAGAAAAATAAAAAAATAAATCCCCTCTGGGTATTAAAAAAAAAAAAAAAAATGGCATTTTTTTTTAATTAAAATTTTTACACTTTGTGGGGCTAGTTTGCTAACTGTACCTACAAATATTGCTGTATTATAAAAATGCTGATACATATCTAACCTAGATTTTAACGAAAATTAAGTTCTTGTCCAGTCAAGGACTTAGTAATTACGATTTCACTCAACTTCCTCCAAGTGTACTGAAAAAAAAAAAAGATTTTATTTTTTTATATTTCTGGTGACCCTTGTGACCACCCCTATCACCCCCTTCCCAGCTACGTAACCTTTTGGGACACCCTGTATATGTGTATGTAGCAGATTTTTTTTCCTACCATATTTGATAAAATCATACTAATTATATTACCATAAGATATTGCTAATCTATTGATTCATATGAAGCGAATTTTTTTATTTGCTGAACAACGTAAATAATGTAATGAATGTTGTTGAAATGCCTGCTGGACCCATTGTCAGAAACAACTTACCTATACAACTTTGGTATAGCATGAGCTGCAGTCTTTCTGACATACGGACTCATATCACTGGACGAGTCTCTGATGGCTAACATCACAATAGGCACTATCATTGGCACCCGAATGGAGGAGAGTACTCGGAGAGCACTTGCACGGATCAACTGGTTGGGGTCCTGAGGAAATAAAACAAATAGATTTATTATCATTTGCAGCTGATGCTAGACGACTAACAGCAGAATTGACAAGATAGGCGGTGAATCTGATAGATTGCTGTGTGTCATCAAAATCTCCATCTTTACTATGCGATCTGATCTTTTCGATTTTGTTATTTTTGTGGTTATAGTACTCTATTTCAACTAATAGTTCCCTGTTCTTTAAATAAGATGTCAACCATTCGTGAGCCTTTCCGCGTACATCTATTCCGTATAATTTATTTAGCAGTATATCAAATTGTACTTTGTCGTAGGCTTTCGTCATGTCTAGTAATATTCCTATTGCGTATTTTTTATTATTAACAATAATAAGGGCTTCTTGGATATACTTATAGACTGCCAAGGTGGTGGAACGATTTTTTCGAAAGCCGTTCTGGCACTTATCAAATATCCTGTATTTTTCTCAAAACATATAAATGCGGTCACACATGGCTTTTTCAAAGATTTTTGAGGCAGATGGTAAGAGAGCTATTGGACGATAATTGTTTGGGTCGATTTTCGTGTTTTTTTTTTTGTGGATTGGTTTTATTACTTACAGATTTTTTTAATAAGTCAGGGAAGATACCTTCGTCAAATGACTGGTTCAGTAGCAGGTAAAATGGTAAGGTAAGTTCATCTGAGCATTGTCTTAAGAGGATAGGTGGTATTTCATGAAACCCGTGACTACTTTTGTTTTTTAGGTTTTAAATTATTTTGTTAACTTCCCAAGCATCTATTGGGCCAAGAAACATCGAGTTCAAGTTGACTTCAAGCAATGTCTTTATACAAGAAGCCCTTATTTGTGAAATAGAATATTTACATCTATGCTGTATGCAGGTACATAGAATAAGAGCTGAATAATTTATAGCACGCTTTTTAACACGCTTTTATTAGCTTCAAATTGTATGTTAGTATGCACCTATGTAACGGACACTTTGAACATGATTTTCAGCCTCTTCAAAACGTCGGATTGACTCGAAATTGGGCATACTTATCAAGGACTGATGACAATACAATGATTTTATAGATAATTTGTGCCATTGTTGCCAAAACTGTCTTGGAAAACTACGCTGACATACGTTACAAAATTCGAAACACCCTAAAAATAGAAAATAAATAATAGTTTAAAAACATAAAAAACATGCTTCCATAGAAAACCAAACTAAAAAGTAGAAAATAATGGAAAAGGCGTGGGGTGCTTTTTGAGGTATTTTTTTATTAATATCAAGAACCCCACACTTTTTATTGAGAATATGCTTCAGATTATGGGTTCAAAAAATTCAAATTTCATAGTAAAATCATGCTTATAGAAAATTTGTATTATGCTGAAATAAAGGATTGTATTGTATTGTATGCTTTCAGATTTGATTCGCAATTATAGTGGCATCTACAATGTTACATGTCACCTACGCATCAAACTGACGTCACGCGAAAATCCTGCACGCGAGCAGAGTTTAGCGTACA
Organism: Aporophyla nigra; assembly: GCA_947507805.1. Taxonomy (NCBI): domain Eukaryota; kingdom Metazoa; phylum Arthropoda; class Insecta; order Lepidoptera; family Noctuidae; genus Aporophyla; species Aporophyla nigra. The sequence goes on along the minus strand of OX382308.1, from coordinate 21,495,687 downwards.
ACTAGCATATCTACAACATCCCAACATCAATCGTCCGGCAGTTGCCCATCAGACACGACACCCGTCTGATCAAAGGATCCTCCATTTTCTATGAAGGATGAGTGAACTTTACAGCCAGTTCCTCATGAAACTCCCCTATATGAAATCTCCTATCATGCAACACATTACCTTCAAAGCCCTCTGGAAGGTGCTGATGGACAGCAGAGCCAGGTCCTGCTGCTCTTCAGCATACCTCACTAGGTATACATACACCAGCTTCTTGACCTCAATGTTCTTTGATACAACATTCTTTACTACAGCTGGAAACCTAAGGAAAAAATTTTATACTTTAGTTGAAGATGTTGAATTGAAAAACAAATGTCAACATTATCAGAGCATTTTATCTATATGAATTTTATGGCATAATAGGTCTGTTATGTCTCCACTGCTGGGACACTGGCCACCCTTCTTCAAGAGGATCTGGGTTGTAATCTACCAAGCGGGTCCAGTTCGGGATAGTAAATGTCACATATGTCTGAATGTCTGGTCATAGGACATGTGTGCATGCATTTTCATCACCATGGTTTCTTACACCATTTTGAAGGCAGTGGTGATGGTATCTTTTACATAAAGCGCCATTCCCATTTTATCCTTTGGGTGTTGTTACAAGGCGACTAAGGGACTTACTACGAGATTGGGCAGCAGCATTCTCTATGCATTTTATTGCCATACTGTGATCACCAACTTGCCTGCCAAATGTGGTAATTATGGCAAAGCCCCCCAAATAAAGGGAGGCTTATGCCCAACAGTGGACGTTTTACAGCTGATTCGAATGACTGATGAATATTTATTTATTAAGTAGTTGTGTATAAAACAAAACACTAGTGAAAGTTTGAGAAAGTTCTAATTACAGCTAAATCATGTAAAACATGTGTTTATTGAAACTGCGACAAAAGTAATACTTACAGATCAGAAGCATCCCTTCCTTTGGCAATCATGCCAATGATCCTCTTCATAGCCTCCAGTTTGAGGGAGTCCTTGGACCCATCTAACATGAGTTTTAAGTCTTCATTCCTATAAAATACAAACAATTACAATACAGTAGTGATAATATTATAATGATATCAGTATGCTATAGGATTTGATAGGACATTTTATATGGTTGTATGTAAATTATCTATGGCTTGTAGATTATTAGAAAAAGTTAGAAAGTTTACTAGATTTTTTGACATTGTAAAAATGCATTATTACTTGAAATCATATGGATTTTTTTGTAGATTGTGTCTTTGAATAATTAAAGAATGGGTTTATACAGCAAATAACACATTTAACATTTATTTACTTCTTATAATCTGGTTGGAAAAACGCCCCAGAAGCTGGATCGCTTGCCGGGTACTCCACTTCACCCATAACCACTTTATCGTTATTATACGATGTTGTAGCCGACATTTTCGTTAGATTAAATATTTAAACACTTCACTGGATACTTATTCTTATTTAGATATTTGCGTCCAAACTTGTTTATTCAGTCAAATCCCAACATTTCATTGCATTTTGACATTTACTTGTTGACGTTGAATGTTGAAAAAGTAACGTTATGTCAAACTTGCGTTTTGTTACTGCTATGCTCCAGGCCATGTCGATGACCAACGTTAAATTGAAAAAAAAAGAAGCTGTTTATTATAAATCTATATTATTTTTGTTTCTAGCTTCTGCCCACAACTTCGTTCGCGAGGAAGTCGTAAGATAAACAATATACTAAAACAGCACATCACCAGCAGCGTATAATGTTCCCACTGCTGGGACGCAGACCTCTTCTCGGTGAGAGGGAGTGGCATCATAATCCACCACGCGGGCCCAGTGCGGGTTGGTAGATGCCACATGTCTTCGAACTTTTGGTTCTTGGACATGTCGGTTTCCTTCACCGTTTTGAGAGCAGTGGTGGTGCAATAATTTAAACAAAGTGCCTGCTTGGGTTTGAATCCACGACTTACAACACGTAAGTCGCGCTACGACGCGTAAGTCGCTCATTCGACCCACCGCATTGCATTGAATCGGCCGCCGGTGCTATTCATTTTCGATTGGCGTTCTTTCTTTTTTCTCAACTCTCGACATCCTTTCCTCAAGAATTGGGCAAAAAAAGCCGGCCAAGTGCGAGTCGGACTTGCGCACGAAGGGTTCCATACCATTATCTACAAAAAAAAAATGTCTTTTGTATGGGAGCCCCCCTTGAATATTTGTTTTAATTTAATTATTTATTTTTAAACTAAATATTCTGTGAATATTGCCGTTATAAATATCGAGCAAAATCAAGCAAAAAAAAAATCACGTTAATTGTATGGGAGCCCCCTTTAATATTTATTTTATTGTTTTTATACCTATTTGTTTGTATAGCGGCAACAGAAATGCATCATCTGTGAAAATTTCAACCCTCTAACTATCATGGTTCATGAGATACAGCCTGGAGACATACGGACAGACAGACAGACGAACGGAGAGCGGAGTCTTAGTAATAGAGTCCCATTTTATCCTTTGGATACGGAACCCTAAAAACAATCGACCGATAGTTCCAGATATTAGCGCTTAAAAAAAAAAACTCGTCAATTTTATTAAACACTAGCGGGCAGAACCACGATTTCGTCCGCGTCAAATTTCTTGTTCCCCCGACCCACCCCGTCGAATCGAATCGCCTGTCCGTGCTAGTACTTCGTATGTGTAGGCGAAGCCCAATAAAACGAGCTATATTTAATATTAATCTGTCTTTGTTATTGTGGGCGAAGCCCAATGAAACTAGCTATCCATTGACACCAATATTTCTATTCTAATGTAATAGGTAACTAAGTTAAGTTAAGTAAGCCCATGTAAAATACCTAAATAAATACCTAAATGTTCTTTCGTAACCAGTAGTAGATATCTAAGAAAATACTGACTTAAATACCGTAGCATGTTCGTAATAACAGTGTATTACTTATGTCTTAGCCTGTTGGATGCTAATATAAGCTAACTAGCTTATATTACTTGTAGGAACAACCTGTTGGAATCTAATTAGTCTGTAATGCCTGTGTCATTGTTTGTTTAATACTAATTAGCCTTTGGTTACATTAATTGTAATTCGTTATCTATATGCCTAAATATTAAACTTGTAGTTCAGTAATCATGGTGCAAGAGTGTATGCTCCAATAGGACGACGTCTATTTGTTAGTCCAATAAGAAATTAGGAGCCTTGAACTTCCTTACACGTGTTTCCGAATTCTCGACAGGTCGAAACTTGCTCCTTTGGGAAAGTCCATTTTTATCGTTTGTAATTGGCGAAGCGCCCGGGAAGTAAGGAAGTGCGTAGGCCATTTGCACTATGCGGTAAAAACTATATAAGGGCCGAGTGTCTATTTTTAGTTTAGTCTTCTTACAATTTAGCATGCGTCAACAAGTTACCACGTAGTGTTTGTGAAGTAAGGGGCTCCGTTGTCCACTGCTTAGTCGCGATGTACCCTATAACTAGTTAGCCAGTCTTCAGTAATGTGCAGCTAGGATTTAATTGTGTGTACTGCTTATTCTGATTGTATTTTATATTGTGTGCTGTGTATCTACTGACTATTTCTCATAACCATTTTATGTGTGATTTCTGTGTAATTTTCTGTGTTATTTCTGTGTACCAAATATAAGCAATGATTGCGACATTTTGACTGGTTTAATTTCACTCTTTCGTCAAGGGAACACCGTCACCCCCGCCTACAACACCTGACTCCCGTTTTAATAACAGTATGACTATTTATTCTATTTACTCGGCTCCTAAGGATCCTAGCGTGATGTTATATAGCCAATAGCCTTTCTCCATAAATGGGCAACACTAGAACTTTTCAATTCGAACCAGTTGTTTCTGCGATTAGCGCGTTCAACCAAACAAACAAAGTCAAAGTCAAAGCATTTACGTATACAGTAGAGTCCGTTTAGTACGACTTCGCATGTAACGACCATCCGTTTTTAGCGACGTAATTTTTTATATTTCCTATTTATCAAACAGGCAGCAAAAAGTAAATATTAACGGTGTGACGTCTTCGGGGTCTTTTGTTAAGATGGGCGTGCCCCAAGGTTCAATTCTTGGCCCTTGCTTATTTCTAGTTTACATTAATGACCTTCCTTACATGATGGCTAATATCTACACTATCTACACTATAATATTATAAAGCTGAAGAGTTTGTTTGTTTGATTGAACGCGCTAATCTCAGGAACTACTGGTTCGAATTGAAAAATACTTTTTGTTTTGGGTAGCCTATTTATCGAGGAAGGCTATAGGCTATATAACATCACGCTACAACTAAAAGGAGTGGAGCAATAATGAAAACTGTTGCAAAAACGGGGAAAATCGCACATGTAGCCGATTCGACACGACGGCAAGGGTCGGGAGAGGAAGAAATTTAACGCGGACGAAGTCGCGGGCAGAAGCTAGTATTAGATATGTTACTATTACTGACAAATGCGTATGTTTTTATTTCAAGACCAATCAATCTTACCCTGTTTTACAGTATCTACAGAAAAGGCAATAAAACAGCTGTGTTTAATATCAAAGTTCTGGTAGTTGCACTCAAAATCACTAGCGAGTTATCATCGAATTGATGGTTTTGTATTTAAGGATGGATCGGTACAATTCGGACTATTCGGTCGAGTGTTTTTTTCTCAAACTTATATCTACTTATTATAATTGATTTTGGCGCCAGCCTGTGCCATATCACGTTGAAATGAAGATGGTGTATATGATCTTCTAAAGCTCCGTTGATTATACGTATGGGATGGTAAGGATGACCACAGACTGCCGACTTATCACACAACTATTTAGGGCCAGCACTCACTAGAGAATTTTAGTCGGCGTATATTTTAATCTGTGTGTGTGAAATTCATCCGTAAAAAGGACGGCTTCGATTGAAAATGAAAATGATCATGACTCTTGAAAGGCCGTTCATGGAAATGAATTTATATCAGCCAGTTCAATTACGAAAAATAAATTACAGTTCGACGTTCTCTCTCTTCTCTTTTGTTAGGAGTTATTGGTATTTTTGTTAAATAAATTACATATTTCCGAACAAAAACTCACAAAGATAGCTTAGCAAATATTAATAAATTATTTTTTCCTTTTGTCTTGGTTATTTTACCTTCCACAATCAGCCTATGGTAGTCCACTGCGGGACATTAGCCTGTGAACGGCTGCATCACAACACCCTGGCCTCCAACTTCCGCATCTTTCTGTCTCAGCTCCCCAAAGTTACACGGTGAGTGTGCAATGTAATTATACTAATTAAGTTCGTTCTGACTTAGGTTGGTGGCACATAATGCAAATCCAATAAATTTGATGTTATGCTGATTTATTTTTAAATAGGTGTTTGTTTTTTGAGAAAATAATAACTGGATAAAAATCACAAAGTAACTGTTCGTCTCTAATACAGTGACGGAATGTACATTGATCATCTCTTATTCTCCATATGTACAGGTACATATATGTATGTCGCCTCATATATATTTAAAATACTGAGAGGGAAGGTGCATAATGCAGTTGTTTTAGGTCAGGTGAGTCTGTGTGTTCCGGACAGGTACGTGTGACGACGACGGCAGCCACGACTGCTGGTGGAACCGCGTGCTAGAACCAACCTTCTGAAGGAAACGCCGCAGACGCGTGCACTCCGCACGCTGAACATCATAGCGAGTAAGACAGACCTATTCTGTTGTTCTCTGAGTGAATTCACAAGGAATGCTTTGTTTGTTATTAGTTATAGGTATTAGTTATAAGGAACAATCATGTTAAAGTATTAATTAAGGCACATTTACCGCATTGGTTAGCTGTATGATGATGATAAATAAATAAATAAATAAAAATAAATAAATGTATACTCGTCGTTTTAGCCGCAAGACGTCCTCTGCTGGACATAGGCCTCCCCCAATTTCACAGGCTTCGCCATAATCGCCACGCTTGGAAGGTGGGTTGGCGATCGCAGCATGGTGGTAAAATGCTTGGAGAACGCTGCAGCCCATTCTCTAGTAAGTCCCTTAGTCACCTTTTACGATAGTGGGTATCGTAAAAGGCGACTGCATTAAATAAGTGTAATCTTTATTTAATAAATATACGAACTGGCTGACTAAACTTACTTAGACTAAGTAACGGAAGAAATAACTTTTTTAAATTTATGCGACCATCTGGGAATGTGGTCGAATTTTATTGAAATTTTCTGAAGCGTATTTAATTTGACGATCTGAGTTGCTTCTCTGGAAAACATTGATTATTATCTATTAGTGAAATGAACATTAAAATTCCCCAATAACTTGTTCGACAAGAGTTTCATACTTAGCTATTTATATAAAATTGTAGGGCTTACGGGATTTTAAGTTTATTCAAGAAAGTTCGTCTTTCGTTCTGTTATACATAGGAAATATGAAAAGCTTTGACAGCCAGACTTGGCCATTCATCATTTCAGCCGTAAGATGTCCACTGCTGAACTTAGGCCTCCCCCAATTTGGGGGGCTTTGCCATAATCGCCACGCTTGGCAGGCGGGTTGGCAATCGCAGTATGGTGGTAAAATGCATAGAAAACGCTGCTGCCCATTCTCTAGTAAGTCCCTTAGTCGCCTTTACGACACCCACGGGAAGAAATGGGGTGGTGTTATTCTTTACGTTCGGCACCACACGGTATGGCCATTATGAAACATAATATTTCGCCTTGTTTACCTGAAGGGTTTGGCAGAGATATACTTATAGCACAACCACCCTTAAATATTGGTTTTATTTTAATTTAATGATTTATTTTTAAAGTGAATAAATAACTACTAACTATCCTGTGAATATTTCAAGCGTCTATCTGTTGCCGTTATCAATATCGCGCAAAAACGACCAAAAACATCACGTCTGTTGTACGGGAGTCCCCTTAAATATTGATTTAATTAATAGACTGGCCTGTTAGTCTAGTGGTTAGTGACCTTGACTGCAAAGACTGAGGTCGTGGGTTCGATTCCCACCTAGGACAAATCATTGAGTGATGAGCACAATCATTTGTTCTGTGTCTGGGTGTATTTTATCTACAATATGTATGTATTTAGAAATATATAAGTATATTTATCAGTTGTCTGGTTTCCATAGTACAGGCTCTGCCTAGTTTGGGATCAGATAACAGTGTGTTGGTTGTCCTAAGATATTTATTTATTTATTATTTAATTCTGTTTTTTAGTATTTGTTGTTATAGCGGCAACAGAAATACATCATCCGTGAAAATTTCAGCTCTCTAACTATCACGATTCATGAGATACAGCCTGGTGAAAGACGGACGGACGGACAGCGCGCTGCGGAGATTTAGTAATAGGGTCCCGTTTTACCCTTAGAGTACGGAACCCTAAAGAATATTTTAAGAGTTTGACTATTAATCTTGTATCCTAATCATATCTTAGTTGTAGTTTAAACCAGGGCCGGATTTAGAGGTCTGGAGGCCCTGGGGCAAGAAAGGAGTGGAGGCCCCTAATAATTTTCCAAATTGATGAATAATTTTTTTGAATTGTAGTGTTTCAATAATTTATTACAAGACAAATAATTAAATAATAAGAATATATTACTCTTAGTAGTTAGTGGTAACATGTTTTTTTTAAATTCTCATTGTGGGGGCCCCACACTTGTGGAGGGCAACCGGGGCTGTAGCCCCGGTTGCCCTCCCCCAAATCCGGCCCTGGTTTAAACAATCTCATGCAGTTGGAGTCATCTTCTTGAATAAAGAATCTTCTTTAACAAGAAAGAGCCATAATGCGCAGGCGGGTTTTTTCCTAAGGCTGACCACACCTTAGCTACGTATTTGCCTGAGCAAATTATTGTTTGCTGTAACGAACAATCTCTAATGGTATGCGGAAAACATTCGCTCGTAACGATTACAGAAGAGATTGCATACAAAATCGAGTAAAATAACCTGCAGCCAACCCAACGGCATAATATTTTCATCAGCCGCACAACTTACGAACCCATTTAACCTTGTAATATTTTATCAAGGTTTTTTCAAGATACAAGATATTTATTTTACTAAAACATGAGTGTACACATAAATGCAAGATGTTACATAAAGTTCGGTCAAGTCGCTGTCATGTTTTGCCTTAATAGCGTACAAAATATAAATGATTAAGAAAAAAAAAAACATCACAACACTATTTACTCATACATGCATTATTTAGCAACAATTATTATTAACGGTCAAAAAGTTCTGATTTCCATAATGTCAAAATTGGTTTGTTACATAAATAATCATAGTCAAATACAAATTTAATATTACAATACAATCAAAAATAAGAATAATTCAAATATGTCAAAGTATGTTACTTAAATCTATACATCTATACAAATAAATAAAATTGGAGTGTCTGTTTTTAATATTAAGATAACCACTTTTTACTAAGTGTATATGGATGTATACATGATACATATACCAAAATAACATTTTTTACAATTTTTGTCTGTCTGTCTGTCTGTCTGTTTGTTCCCGCTAATCTCTGAAATGGCTGGACCGATTTTGACGGGACTTTCACTGGCAGATAACTGATGTAACAAGGAGTAACTTAGGCTACTTTTATTTTAGAAAGATTCTTTTATTTTAGAAAAAAATAACTGTCTTCGAAAACTACGCTGACATACGTCTCAAAATTCGATAAACCCTGACTGAATCCTACGAAATAGATCAAAATAATGTACTACAGTATTATACACCTTAAAAAGGCCTACAAAAATGTCCTCAATGGTATATGTCTATCTCTTAGGGATAACCCACAATAACCATTTTTTATCTTTTACTTTTTACGAGAAATAAGGGCTTATTTACGAAGCGATTTTAAGCAATACAGCATTAATCCTTATCCAATTAAGTACCTTAAATACATTGTGCATTTAATATAGATCAATATGGCCCTTTACAGCATGTAATTTAAATGAATATCTTAGAAGATATTAGAGATTTAAAAAGCGGGCGCAGAGCGCGTTGGCAGCGGCCGGGTAGTACGGGATAAGTAGGATTGTAATTCATATTACTTTGGCTTCATAACCTAATAGTATTATTCCAAGTAAGAGACCGCGAAATGGCTTAGATGTTTAGATTTTTGGATGTTTGTTTCTCAATGATGCAAAGACGGCCAAACGGATTTAGATCGAATTTGGCACAAAGATATATTATAATCATGGATACGTAACAGATAGGATACCTACTTTATCCCGGTAGTAGGTTCCCGGGTGATATTTTCCGACAGCTATACGGGCCAAGCCACTGGCAAAAGTACTATTCCTATAATTATGTTCGGTGTCTGGTAAATGATTGAGTGTCTGTATAGGTAAAATAGGAGCGTTAAGAAAAACCAGGAAGACTTATATTCAACTAAACCAAGCTAAGGCTTGGTTTAGTTGAATATAAGTCTTCCTACTGACGACTGCGACATAGGTGTCGCAGTCTTCTTACTCTGAATACTATTACTCTTATTTAAAATAATAGTTTAGTAAAACTAAAAAACACGCTTCCATAGAAAACCAAACTAAAAAGTAGAAAATAATGGAAAAAAAGCGTGGGGTGCTTTTTAAGGTATTTTTTATTGATATCAGGCACCCCACGCTTTTTTTCCATTATTTTCTACTTTTTAGTTTGGTTTTCTATGGAAGCGTGTTTTTTAGTTTTTTTAAACTATTATTTATTTTCTATTTTATAGGGTGTTTCGAATTTTGAGAAGTAGTATGTCAGCGTAGTTTCTGACGTATGTCAGCGTAGTTTTCGAAGAAAGTTTTTTTGCTGTCCTGGTAATCCTGGCAAGGATAATAGCACAAATTTATGAAATTATAGTATTGTCATCGGTCCTCGATAAGTCTACAGAGTTTAAATGAAATCTGGTCGTTTAAAGTGGGTCAAAATAGCGCTATAAGGAGTCGGTTACAAACAAACATACAAACATACAAGTGAAGCTAATATAAAGCGTGTAAAAACACCAACACACATGATGTTCTCATAAACTATGAATCCTAAGTAATATGAATTATAATCCTACTACTACTAATATTATAAATGTGAAAATATGTATGGATGAGTGTTTGTTTCTCAATCACGCAAAAATGGCTGAATGGATCTGGATCGAAAATAGCACACAGAGTCTATATTATATTATATAACATAACCAACCATAAACATAATTATATTATATAACCTGGAAAAACACATTCTTATCGCAGTAGTACGTCCTCTTGCATTAATTTCCGACATCCACGCGGGCGAAGCCGCGGGCAAAAGCTAGTAAGTAATAATAATGAAAATAGTCCATGTTTGTTTTACAAGTCAGGGTTATGTTAGTTTATCAGTCAAAAACTCGTTAATGCTGTAATAAGCTTTCTCTAACAAAAACTTTTTCAACATTTTTCTTAATTTTAAGGCTGTACTTTAGCTTTACAGGCAGTATTTTGGTAATTTATTATAAATTATTGGCGCCATACAGAATACACTCTTACGTAGTAAAGCTGTTCGAGATCTTGGGTTGCAGAGTTTGCTATTGTCGCGTCTATTTCGAACTACTTTTTGTGACAATAGGGGAAATAGATTTGGGTTCATTTTTACAAACATAATGATTTCAAAAATGTACATACATGGAAGGGTCAAGATCTTATATTTTTGAAATAATGGTTTACAACTTTCAGTGACATGGAGGCCGAACATAGTTCTAAGACACCTCTTCTGGGCTTTAAAAATAACGTCCTTGTTGGTGGAGTTTCCCCAACAAATTACTCCGTATCTTAAAGTGGACGATACTAAGCCGTGATAAGCTGTTAGCAGTGCGTCAACATTTCTTTTTGGGGCTAATTTAAATAATGCATAAGTGGAAATGCTATTTTTTTATTTAAGGTTTCTGTGTGTGCTTTCCAATCTAATTTACTATCTAGAGTTACACCTAGAAATTTGACTGCGTCAACTCTGTTTACAGTTTTATCACAATAGTTAGCAATTACATTAGGAATGGTTGATCTTTGGGCGAAATGCATAATGTTTGTTTTATCAACATTAATTCTAAGATTGTTGTTTTCCAACCATTTTACCATAGATTCTATTGAATTGTTAATGTCAGTTTCATACATCATCATCATCATCATTTCAGCCGAAAGACGTCCACTGCTGGACATAGGCCTCCCCCAAGCACCGCCACTTCGACCTATTTTGTGCTTCTCGCATCCAACGTATTCCTGCGGCCTTCACCAGGTCATCGGTCCATCTTGTGGGAGGCCTTCCAACGCTCCGCGTTCAGTTTCATACGTTTCTCTATTATTACATGCAACTGTGATGGTACTGTCATCGGCAAATAATGTCATTGGGACGTCAACACTTTTGGGTAGGTCATTAATATAAACTATAAATAATAGTGGACCAACAACAGTACCTTGAGGTACGCCAAATTTCGTGATACGTTCAGATGATTTATGGATTATTTCAACAATGTTCTATTATGTTCCTCACAGAAGAAGCGGTAATGCTCGCGAACGAGAAGGCGGAGAGCGTGAGTGAGAGGCAAGCTTCTGATATTTCATATTTGATTGGTTTTCTCTTTTACTTGTATTATTCGTTTTTTTTGGAACGAAGTTCCTTATCGCGCGTTGTGAAAGGGGGCTAGACGGAAAAAAATCTTATGAAAAGTTGTCACGACATGCTTTAACCGACTTCAAAAAAAGGACGAGGTTTCTCAATTCGACTGTATATATTTTGTTGTTTGTATTTGTTTGTATATTGTTGTTTTTTTTTGTTGTGAAGAGAGAGAGAGAGAGAGAGGGAGAGGGAGAGGGAGGGAGAGGGAGGGAGAGGGAGGGAGAGGGAGGGAGAGGGAGGGAGAGAGAGTGAGAGAGGGGGATGGAGGGAGGGAGAGAGAGGGATGGAGGGAGGGAGGGAGAATATTTTTGTTGAGTGTATACAGGTTTTTTGTACATAATAAATAATAAAAAATTATAACAATTATGAATCCTGGAAAGGAACTTCGTTCCATCCGGGTGTCCCTTTTTAAATTATAAAACGGGATATCTGTTCCTGGTAATATCAGTACACTAATGTAACTATTTTTGTTTTGATATGCCTACTGAGATAGGCCTATGCAAGTAGAAGGTGTTACATTATCAGTCTGGGAATGCGAAACAGCAACAAAAAATCCAACACCTTAAAGCAGTATTCTATGAAATTCTTCGGCATGATATTAATTTTATTTCATTCTAAGCAAACAACAAAAGCAAAAAAGTATGCACGAGAAGTGGGTCAAACCGGTAAGCTTAATAATTGCAAACAAATAATAATTATTTGTTTGCAATTATTAAGCTTACTTGTTTAATTATTAAACAAGCCACGTGCCATTAAAATTTCAGCATCTCTACGCCGTAGCTCCGTAGCGGCAGTCGTAGCGTCGTAGCCGCGTAGGCCAGTCGCGTTCACGCGCGGGTCGACAGTGAACGAAGTGTTATGAACAGTTCGTGCTGAAGTTACTTCAAGTTATTTATGTGGTGTGTTAAGTTAAATAAGTATATTGTGGTAGTTAGTAATTTTGATGTAATTTTACATTCACTGTAAAGTGTTTAATAAAAAATAAACTTTATAGTAATATATTTTTTCTCATAAAGTTTTTAACTTTAAAACTATGATAAAATTTAACTTCCCAAAGTTTGAAATTATAATTCTTAACTGTTCTGTGTGTGTAAAACTATAATATAAAAAACTAAAAAAAAAAATACTTCCGGATTTTTTCAATTTGTTAAACAAAAATGTAAGCAAAAACATGTAAGCAAAAATGGCAAATATCATATTAAACAACTACGATTATGAAGAAGAGATTCCTTTGCTCACCACGTCAGAGAATTACAAAAAGTTCTGGGACTATTTCGATGGAGCCACTACAGCAAGTTCGAACATCACTGAGACAGTTCTTAGAGACCAAGGTCCAGTGCTGGCCATCTATGGCATCCTGCTGGCTGTGGGGGGTGTGGGCAACGTGGCTGTGCTTGTGAGCTTGGCCAGGTCTAGAAGGAGGAAGTCCAGGGTTGACCTGATGATGACCCACCTGGCTCTCGCTGATGTCTGTGTTACTTGTGGAGTTATACCTTTGGAGGTAAGTGTTTATATGCTTAACCCTAGGTAGGCAGATACCAGATTTTTTTAGTAAATTTCAGCTGATTTAATTATTTTATTTGATATACAATAGTAAATTATTATTATACACTAACTGTTAACACAAGGCACTAAATGAAATAACTAATTACATAAGTTTTTAAATTGATGACTTCGTGGTCGTCTAAAATCTTTTTTTCTCTACTTATCTACACTTATCACATTTAATTTGGTATCGGGTCTTGTCGTCATACTTTTGCAGATGACTGTGAACGGACACTGTACTGATATGTCGAGACAACTGTTGCGATTATGTCGACTCCCGATATGTCAATTCTCAAAAACAAAAGTCCCTGTTTAAAGAAAACAAAAACATTCAGTTGTAAAGGTAATCATATTTATTTTAATACGATAATACTACTTTAATTATTTTAAATGAAGAAAATTTAAATGAGTATACTATCTTGAATTGAGTCAAGCGTAGTGTATATTTTGTTAAGTGTCTTTTACAGACAGATCTTTTTTCCAAGAATACTGTTTTTTTCTATGTGACAACAGTACCTACTCACTATGTATTTGATATTTCTGCGTCGAAACCAAAACAGCCAAAACGATTATCTGGGAATTCATAATCTTTTAGCAGCTGTATAAAGAAAAGAAAAACGAATGACATGTTGTCAAGTAAAGAGAAAAATAAAAAGTAATTTCATTTGATCCCATAACTAATATTATATATACTCTGAGATATTTTTCGTTTTAACAACATAATTATTGTAGTTTTCAGTTTTATTTAATGCTCATATGAAAGAATTTTCACAATTATAAACTTTAAAACTGACTTTAAAATATGTAACTTAGCAACACGTCTTCAAAGCTATTCAAAGGTACTGCTACTAATACTGGTTGTCAGGCTTTTCGGCTGCTTACGACCCGTAACGACTGTCAATGACTTACTAATGTCAGCTGAGACCAACGGCTTAGCGTGCTTTCGCAGGCACGGAGCGAGCTTGATATGTATTGGATGGTCACCCATCTACAAACAGACCGTGGTGAGACCCGTGCGGCTGTCATTATTTAGCCACAAGCCACGCCAACTCTAACCAAAGTTTTGATAAACGATAGATTCTTAAAACTTTTAAAAGTTCATCGTTTTTTAAGCTCGAAGTATTTCACCGGCTCCTTTTCTGGAAATAAAGTTGATATTTATGGTTGGCCTTCATTAAGCGTGTCGTAATTAAAAGTTGGCCAGTATATCTTTAGATTTAGAGTTAACGCACATCACATACATGCTTATTCTTTGGCTTTACCTTAGTCTGATAAAAACATTATTTTAAGTTCAAGGTCTGTTTTTCTAGTAACTAAAAACTTTACATACAAGAAACTAGTCACATAGTACAAGTACATAATTAAACCTCTTTTTAGGGTTCTGTAGCCAAATGAAAGATAAACGTTACACATAATTTTGTCACGTCCGTCTATCCGTATGTCTGTCTTTCAGTCTGTTTATCTCTCTGAATGTGACACAGATATTTTACTTGGAAACTATCGGTATTGTATTGTTTGGATATTTTCGGTTAGTTCAGTTTTTAATTATTATCTTTTGAATATTACTAAGTATCTTTGAAAAATGCAATTCTGGTACCATGAAGTACAAACTTATTTTGTGTTCGGCAAAATAATACGGTGGTACGAGGGTGTAAGGGGGCACACCTACAATCTCAGTGCCCCAAGTTAACCTCACCTGCTCGTGGTGCACCCTGCTGATTAACAAACGAGGCTCTGACAACCGACAGATGGCGGGATAACCATTTTTTTAAATCAAACGTCGCAGCTAAATGGCGCAGACTAGTGACGGGCAGCAGCGTCATTAGTGCGAAAAGCAGCGATCTGCGATCGCCAACCCGCATGCCCAGCGCGGCGATTATGGGCATATCCTACAATGGCAAGCCAAATTCAACCACGGCCCCCAGTTCCCGGCCGCCTTGCTATTCCTGATTATGGCGGCGATCACGGTAACGGCAAGGTAGGGGGTGCGAAGAATCCCCGGGTTACGGATAGCCGCCAAACCCAACTGACCTTGGCGACGTATAACGGACGCACGTTACGGCTCGACGACCACCTAGTGCAGCTCGAAGAAGAACTCGGAAAAATAAGGTGGCACATTCTTGGGTTGAGTGAAGTCCGAAGAGAGGGGGAGGACACAATAACCCTTGAATCAGGCCACCTTTTATATTTTCGAGAGGGAGACCAGCTATCCCAAGGCGGAGTCGGGTTCCTGGTAAACAAATCCCTTAGTGACAACGTTGTGGAAGTCTCCAGTGTCTCGAACAGGGTAGCGTACCTCGTAGTTCAGCTAACCAAGAGGTATAGCCTCAAGGTTGTCCAGGTATACGCACCAACCTCGGCACACTCGGATGACGAAGTGGAGCAAATGTACGAAGACATTTCCAAGGCCTTGCATTCCACCACTAAGGCCCACTACAACGTTGTCATGGGGGATTTTAACGCTAAAGTGGGAGTACAGAATTGCAGTGAATCGGTAGTAGGATCCTACGGGTTTGGCAGCAGAAATCATAGGGGGCAAATGCTTGTGAACTTCCTTGAGAAGGAGGGACTTTTCTTGATGAATTCTTTCTTTAAGAAACAGCCCCAAAGGAAGTGGACGTGGCGGAGCCCTGACACTATGACAAAAAATGAGATAGACTTCATCATAACGGATAGAAAGCATATATTCAGAGATGTCTCGGTGATCAACAGGTTCAATACCGGTAGTGATCACAGACTTGTCCGAGGCTCTCTGAATATCAATTTCAAGCTGGAGCGAATTCGTTTGATGAAGTCTAGGCTCCGTCCAAGTATGTTCCAAACTATGTTAGGATCTGAAGCGTTCCAGTTAGACCTGGAGAACCGATTCGCTGCCGTGGAAACCACAAATGACGTCGACCAGGCCCTCGACCAAATGGTGGGAATCCTCAGGGAAGAAGGCTCGAGATTTTGCAAAATGCGGCGTACGTGCAGGAAGTCCAAACTTTCGGAAGAAACTCTGAAGCTAATGACGGAACGACGTGAAAACCCACCTGTCACTTCGTCAGAACAACGGGCGCTCAACAATAATATTAGAACATTGGTACGACGCGACCTCCGACGCTCTAATACACGCTCCATAGAGGAAGCGATCGCGCAGAATTGGGGGTCGAAAGTGTTCGTCCAATCACTTGGGAGGAGCCACCTGACGAAGTTGACTAAATCTAGTGGGGATATCGTCGTTTCGAAGCCGGAGATCCTTTCGGAAGTCGAAAACTTCTATGGCCAATTGTACGCATCGCATGCATCTCGACCTGATCCCGAAAATGAGGATTCCAGAGCCACCTTAACCCGCCACTACACAGAAGACCTGCCCGAAATCAGCCAAAACGAAATCGAGGCGGCTCTTAAACAGCTTAAAAATGGAAAAGCCCCAGGTGAGGACGGGATTACGACCGAACTCCTGAAAGCGGGAGGAGGTCCAGTCCTGAAAGAGCTTCGAGAGCTCTTCAATTTGGTCCTGTTGTCTGGGAGAACTCCAGAAGCGTGGCGAAGGAGCGTAGTCGTACTTTTCTTTAAAAAGGGGGATAAAACCCTTTTAAAGAACTACAGACCCATTTCGCTCCTAAGCCACGTATATAAGCTGTTTTCAAGAGTCGTCACGAATCGTCTAGCGCGGAGACTCGACGAGTTTCAGACAACGGAGCAGGCCGGGTTTCGAGGAGGATACAGTACCATAGATCACATCCACACAGTGCGGCAGATTATACAGAAGTCCGAAGAGTATAATCGGCCGCTGTGTTTTGCGTTTGTGGACTATGAGAAGGCTTTTGACTCTATCGAGACCTGGTCTGTTTTGGAGTCTTTGCAGCGATGCCAAGTTGACTGGCGATACATCCAAGTGCTGAGATGTCTTTACGAAAACGCGACAATGACCGTCCAAACTCAGGACCAGCGAACTGAACACATCCCCCTGCGTCGAGGAGTGAGACAAGGGGACGTAATTTCCCCTAAATTGTTCTCTAACGCATTGGAAGATGTGTTCAAGACGCTGAACTGGAGTGGACGCGGTATTAACGTCAACGGCGAGTACATCTCACACTTGAGATTTGCAGACGACATCGTCATATTGGCTGAATCGCTGCAGGACTTGCAGCAGATGCTGGACGACCTAGTTGATTCTTCTAAAAGCATTGGTCTCCGGATGAACTTGGACAAAACCCAAGTTATGTTCAACGAACACGTAACTCCGGGACCGATTTCTGTTAATGGCGGTACCCTCAGGGTTGTTCAAGAATACGTTTACCTCGGGCAAACTCTGCAGTTTGGTAAGAACAACCTTGAGAAGGAGGCTAACAGAAGAATTCAGCTGGGTTGGGCAGCGTTTGGGAAACTTCGTCGAGTCTTCTCGTCACGTATTCCGTAGAGCCTAAAGACGAAAGTCTTCAATCAGTGCGTCCTGCCAGTTATGACCTACGGAGCCGAAACGTGGACACTCACGGTACGACTGGTCCATCAATTCAAAGTTGCTCAGCGAGCTATGGAACGAGCTATGCTTGGAGTATCTCTGAGGGACAGAATCCGGAATGAGGTGATCCGGCAGAGAACCAAAGTTATCGACATAGCTCAAAGAATTAGCAAGCTGAAGTGGCAATGGGCCGGCCACATTAGCCGTAGAACCGATGACCGTTGGGGTAGACGTGTTCTTGAGTGGAGACCGCGAATCGGCAGACGTAAGGTAGGACGCCCTCAGGCTAGGTGGAGCGACGATCTTCGCAGGGTGGCTGGTAGCAACTGGATGAGAGTTGCCGAGAATCGGGCTGAATGGCGTGCAATTGGAGAGGCCTATGTCCAGCAGTGGACTGCTATAGGCTGATGATGATGAAAATAATACTATACTTGCGTGATCCTAACTAGAAACTCCACTTCACTGTTCGTGCTTGCTATTTTTATTATAGAGGACATTTCCTAAAGGGCTAAGGGTTTCCATTCCCGAAAAGGTCACCCCGAAACACTTTAATTACTTGACTTAGATACGAGTACATTACCGTTAAAGCTCAAGAGCTGTGCGTGTTCTTGTTTAGTGCGGAGGTAGTCGACAACATACATGTTCTTCAGAAAGGTCAGGTGCGTAGTACTCGCAACCGGCGTGTGTGTATGACCAATTGTATGAACCTAAACGAGGCAAAAGGAGTGTGTAGAGATCGTAGCAGGTGGCGTTCCGTGGTTTCTGCCTACCGCCATGGGAAAAAGGCGTGATTGTATGTATGTACATGGAGGCAGAGACATCGAAACGCAACCTGTTATCCCCTGCATTACAATGATTCGTCAGTTGTTAGCAAAAAATGTTGTGCTACAATTATCATGCGCTGAATTCATAGTTACAATTTGCTCGTCTATGTCGCTCTGCCACCCTTTTTTTTGTGACTCGGGCTCATCAAATTACGTCTCCCACTCTGGGTGGAGCGGAAGGGCGTGTCAGATTTTTCCTGACTAATTCCTACCCGTGTTCTTTCAGTTGCCTATGCCAGGACCACGGTAACTCTTTCGAACAATTCCGTGACCCTGGCTGGCATCGGTCCCAGCGGACCCTTTCAGTTTTTGCTGACATCTCTTTGCACAACACAACGCGCTGTCAACCCTGGCCTGGTCCTTATCAGGTGGTGAGCTACCCATTGCTCGCCGCCCGCGAGCCCGCGCCTACGGTGGCCGGGAGTCCGCAAACGACTCCCGACACCCGAGGCGTCTCCTCCAGCGGTGACTAGGGGCGTGAGGGTGCATAGATTGCCTCTCCCACACGAACGCTCCGCCTCCTACTTTGCAAGCATTACTGCTTCGAAGAAGACGACTTCCCATGCCCTCTCGCTCCGTACCAAAGACTGCACCAGGGCCGGACGCAAAAGATCGCCGCCGCCGATCGCCTCAACGAAGACTCGGCGGTGATCCACCCAGGCAGGGCACACCTCCACTGTATGCTCCAACGTGTCCTCCAGACGGTCCATGCAATGGAAACACTCAGGCGTTTCCTCCCGCCTTAGTCGGAACAGAAACCTCCCGAAACATTCCAGTTCTGGTGGAGACCTGCGTAAGGCGAAAGGTATTGTAGTAGTATGTACTTTGTGAAAGCAACAAAAGACTGAAATGTTAACATTTTATCTACACCAAAGCTGTGGATCTGTACAAACTAACCTTCGTATGCTTGAAGACTAGCGTTTTTTAGACTGACAGCTTATAAAAAAAGTGTTATTTTAAATTACGGACGTCGTTTGTCTAGTGCTCGCAAGCGCTTCTGCTGCCTATAAGGTCCAGATGAGTAATTGCGTAATACACTATCAGTAGGAATCGCTTTCATTTTGACAGTTCTAAAACATTCATAGCGTTATTTACGTTCCTTAGCAGACAATTTTATCGAACATATGAATCAATAGATTAACAATAGAAAACCTTATCTCTAATGGGTAATTATATATTTATAACTTCACATTCACACTAAACACCCACTCACACACTACACAAACACACACGCTTCACCAATTGTTTAATATAATCCTAGTTTTAGAAAAATATTGTAATAGTACCATAAATTGACACTGTGACTTGGATAGACGAAGACACTGGTTCCTATAATACAGTTAACACTAGTTTAGGGACCAGGGGATTCACGTTTGTGTTAACATTCATGTCAATAAACTTATTATTATTATAATAACCCTTAAAATGATTCAAATTCTAATTAATAGCGTGTTACGGAATTAGAGTGCTTAGTTCGACTCCTGGGTCGGGCAAAGTGATATTGTGTTTTTCTATCTGGAGTTTCCCAGTATCATCCTGTTGAAATCAATAGTCTCGCCCCTATAAAATGAGGCTTAAACATAACTGGAATAACAAACTTGGGTATTCTACCTACCTCTGTTTACCCTTTTGAGGAATACAGGCGTGATGTTATATTGTTATTAATAGTGGATTTTAACTCGTTTTTCAAGTCACAAAATTCTGTTACGGCTGTAATATAATTATTGTTCCTCTCAATTTATTTATAAAAATTACACAAGGACGGTTTTTTAAAACGCGTAGGATTGTTTATTTATGTATTTCGGTCCTTTTCCTTCTCAAATAATTTATTTTATCAGCCCACGTTCTGTTAAAGGATTATTAATTTATAGAAAGAACATTCACAGGTTTCGAACATTTTGTACCCAGAAATTAAATAATATTAAAGCCACAAAACAAACGCTTCCTATGTTTATTTTATTTGTTTTGTTTTTTATTCGCAGTCTTGTTTTGGTCTTTTTAGTGTATTATGTTTAAATTGTGGTGTTTGCAGCCGGGTCTTTGATTTTTTTCGATTGTTTAAAAAAATCCAGAGCATTTTATTTCATTTAAGTTGATAACACATTTCTTGCAAAGACATTTTCTTAAATTGTAGGCACATTTTAAGGAAAAATCTTGGAACAAAATGCGATATCAACAGCCAGCCTATAAAAAATCAAAAATGGCTTCACATAATTATAATCAGTCAATAAGTTGATTAAATGTACTTTAACTATGAAAATAACGTAAGAAAATTTAAATTTTGTGTGGCGTTATCCCTCGGAAATTTCCATTAAATATACAAGTGATTACGTAGGTTCCGCGCCATTAATTTTTATTTATTTACCTTAACGTTCAAAGAAAAAATATTTCCTTAACATAATATTGGATTATCCCTGTAAAGAGTTTTATACGCTCATCACGTATAATTATTTTTTTTGAAGTAGATAAGTTTCGCTTACATTGTTTTTCATCATTTTTGAGATCCATTTGATTTTCGGTTGTGCAACGTGATCGGACATTTTTGGAAGAAATTTGAATATAAAAGGGGTAAGTATGACCAAACAAAGTTTTGTTCTCGCCTGTTTTTAGGCTTATCTATACTTATTATAATAAAGGGGGGGACGGGAAGGGTTAGGGGAGCAAAACTTTAACGCGGACGAAGTTGCGGGCAGAAGCTAGTTTTGAATATTCACAACAAAAGCTTATTTTTTGCCACCGACTTCCGAAATTAAAGTTATTTTTGACTTTGTGTTTGTTTTTAAGGAAGTCGGTTGTTTTTTTTTTTTTGTTAAAAGTTTTTATTTTTATCTTTTTAGTTATGGTAGATACCCCGCACTAATCTAATCGCGTTATTCGTTCATTTTTCGCGTAAATACTTAATGCAAATTTAAGACTTATATGGTTTTCACATGGACTCCATTGTCCGAATGGAACCAAATTAAAATGGGACCAATCGGAAAGCACCAGCTTTCAATTAAAAAAAAAAAATCATCGAAATCGGTTCACCCAGTCAAAAGTTATGAGCTAACAAAAATAAACAAAAAAATAAATAAAATACAGACGAATTGATAACCTCCTCCTTTTTTTAAGTCGGTTAAAAAGAATGAGTTTTATACATATTTTACACAGGAAGCAAAATAAATATTCAACATAGACTATGAGTATGCACTCTATGAGTATGAGTGTTCTACACAATTGGTCTATTCCTAACATTCACCATATGAAGTTCGGTCTCGACCGGTTTACTCGTGTGGTCCAGTTAGCAACCACTATTACTGGTATCAAACTTGTAACGTGTTTGTCGAACAGTCAACCAGTAGTTTACTATTGTTCTTGAAGTTAGCTGTGCCCGCGATCGATATCATGCAGTTCCTAGAATTGTGATGTATTAATTTCAAAATAACGAGTAAGTTCCTTCATAGGAGAGGACGTAGATATATGCACGCTTCCAAGAAATTCTTGACTAAGAATCGCTCGGAATGGTTCACGAAGAACACGTGTACTAAGTCAAGTTAAGTAAGTAGGTACTTATTTTCAGTAGGTTATTGATTTTTAACCAACTTTGCAAATTTTAAACATATATAATTATACATAACCAGAATTAAATACAAGATTATCTCCATTTATGTAATAATTAAGTAATCAGTGTAACTTAATTATTACATTAATGGAGATAATCTGAGAAAACGATGCCGTAGAACCTGGGAACCACCGATGCAGCTTATTAGAACCTAGCCAATTAACTTAGGTGCTTATTTTAATTAAAGGGAATAAGCAACTGGAAATGTATATAACGAACAATATAGGGTTATACAAAGTATTGATTAGCAAAAAAGAAATTTCAAAGAGAATTATTATGATGTGCGTGATTTGAGTGCTCTTCAAAACTTATCCTAAATCGGCAGTACCACTCACAACTTTATCGGCACTAATTAAATTGTTGTTTAACGAGAAATATAAAAGATAAAATTAACACTCGAGTCTGCTAGGGCGCTCGCCATCATAGTAAGCGTGACGTGCAGTCAAGCATCAGCCTAGGAGTGACTGACGCAAGCAGTTTTTTTTTTATTGAATGGCATCACGTGGAATTATGAGGTTGTCGGCTGCTTAACCAGACTTGCCTGGCTAACTTAATAAATTAAGTACTCCACCCAGGCTTTATAAAACTTAAAACTAGAGCGACTACTCGCTAAGGGTAAAACGCTAGTGTTATTTACACGCTTTGTATTAGCTTCACTTGTATGTTTGTTTGTATGTTTGTTATTTGGAAGTCGGTTTTTGTTTTGCTTATTTTAATAAAACTTCGGAGTTCGCATGACTGAATTTTGGGCTAAATGTAATGTTAGAATTTACACAGCTTTTTAGTTGCGATCGATACGCTAAGAAGAAGACCAAAACTATCCATCAATGTATATCTATTCCTAATAACAAACAACAATGTTGAATTTAGGTGTGATATCACAGGCAGCCCATGTTTTTGTTTTCTCTTTAACTCTCTGACTGTCTGTGTT
The DNA here is from genome assembly GCA_947507805.1 of Aporophyla nigra. Taxonomy (NCBI): domain Eukaryota; kingdom Metazoa; phylum Arthropoda; class Insecta; order Lepidoptera; family Noctuidae; genus Aporophyla; species Aporophyla nigra. Next base: position 21,472,748 of record OX382308.1, on the reverse strand, counting down.
TGCTATTACTCACATAACTGAGATCCATTTTTCGTAAGTTTGACATCCGCACCCACTTACTCCAAACCACCAAAATCAGACGGTATTGCGTTACCGATTGCTTTAACCGTAAGTTTGAGCTTTCGATGTTCGCCCGCATTTTCTTTAATTAGCGCTGAAATGGATCTTATTCAGCAGTGGTGCACACACATTATTATATTTAAAGCGTGGTTCATGAAACGTTAAAAAAATATTTCTTTCTATTCCTAAGCGAAGCAACGAACTGTGCGACTTAAACCGAACACGTGAATGATGTCGGTTGACGGAGAATTATCTGACTCTGCTATTACTCAATTAAGTCTGGAGTACTTCTATCATTCATGCCTTGAAAACAATAGAATATATGATGAGAACATTCAACACACGTTTGATTTTCAAAGGGCCTGACTGAGAGGAATTTGAATTTCAATCAAAGGGCTTGTGAAAGTTTTCTTCGTAAGTGTAACAATTAGTTCCACCGCCGGCAGCTTTGCTATGTTCAAATAACAGATCCAGCAACCTTGCGTAACGCTCATAGTCACAAGCTTCTTTCAATTTGACAAATCAACAATATTCACAGCGGCATTTATGTTGTCTAGTCGACGAATTTCTCAAACAATACAAAGCGATATTGTATTACTATAAGGGAGCAGTGAAATATCATGTAGAGTACCATTTCGTCCCAGATAGTCATGATCTACAGCGAGTTAAATTTGGCGTTAATGTAGAGACACGATATGCATCTCTTAGGGCTGATTTTTCAATCATCAGATAACTTTTCATCAAATCATCATCTGCCTAGCCTTTTCCCCACTATGTTGGGGTCGGCTTCCAGTCTGACCGGATGCAGCTGAGTACCAGTATTTTACATGGAGCGACTGCCTATCTGACCTCCACAACCCAGTTACTGGGTAAGACTGGTTGTCAAACTTTCGGGCTCTTGACGACCCGTAACGACTATTTAAGATCAACGAAAGACAGCCGGGACTAACGGCTAATCGTGCTTTCCGGGGCACGGAAGCTTGGCATGTGGAGATGGTCACCCATCCACGGACCAACCGTGGCAAGCGTAGCTTAATCTGGTCGATCAACCCGCACGGCTGTTATTACTTTGGCACAAGCCCTTCAGATAACTTTTATCTGAGGAATAAATAGGTTTGACGATTGACGATTTTGATTTTACGTGTACCAAATAATGGTTATTAGAGAAGCATTGTTTTGTTATCTTTTAAAAACTAAAAATGTAAAAAAAGGATTCAGTTCAAATGTTGGTTATCTACCACTCTGTCACAATATTGTCCCTCTTGTAATTAAACGTCAAAGTAGTATTTGATTCAGTTTGTTGAAAACATATATACGAAAATAACGTATTATATTATTATATATTGACTATACTAGGTATTAAAAGAATTTTAGCTATGTTTATTTCAATTATTTGCAAAACATTTAAAATTTTGCTGTCTTAACGAGCAAAAATGTGACAGACTGGTATTAAATGTCATTTTTTTAAATATTTTTAATAAGATTTCCGATAAATCGAGTTAGGTAATAATAAATGCTTGTATTCTAATTAAGCACAGTAAAAAAAAGCTGAAAGTTTGATTATATAATAATAACTAACAAATATTATGTTTTGTGACTCAGGTGTTTTTTTTTCTTACTATTCCTATAAAACGTAAAATAAATAAAAGGTATAAAATAAAACTTCGATGCATTATACGTTTCTAAAATCTTTGATAACTGGACAATTATTTAAAAATATAATTTATAAAAGAAATACACTTTTTTTTCAAAATCTAAAAATTTATCTCGCAGATTGTCGGTAGAAAAGTAGAACGCCCCTGTACACTTTTATTTTTACTTGAGTACGGTTTCAAATGTTTTAGTTGGTATATTGGCTTGTGCTACGTAATCTTAGTAAGTCTGTTACCAAAAGGTTTCTAAGTTGGGAATGCCCATGGAGTTTCTTGTCTGTCCTTTTCCATAGGATTCTACTAAGCTTCAGAATAGGCAACTAACGTCATGTTTCTGACTGAGCGACTTCTTGACAGTTCTAAAATGTCTGTAAATAGCTTATATTAGTAATTACGTTGAGTTTGTGAATTTGAAATTCAGAAGTTGTCAAACTATACTTAAGTATTACTTAAGGTTACCATTTTTCGAACTTATGATATAAGTTCGAAAAATACTTGACCGAATTTCATTACAACTAAAACTTTTAACTATGATCGTTTCGTTTTTTTTAGTTCATCGAAGTCACGTCTGCCACTGTATCAGTTGACCTATTATCATTTCGACTTTTTTCATTACTCCGACGTTTTATTTGGTCGAAAAAGTTTTTACCGATGTTACACTTAGCCGAAATAACATTTGTTCGAAGTATTATGTTTCCGAACATTCATTATACCACTGTTCAGATTAACCTAGCTTTTGTTAAATTAATGAATTATTTAAATGTAATGGCACTAAATAAAACAGTTTATTATAAACAAAAGTGTTTTTAAAGAGTCCCAGTAAGAAACATAGGATGGTTACTTCAAGCGTGCAAGCAGGCATGCAGCGTGCAAGCAGGCATGCAGCGTGCAAGCAGGCATGCAGCATACAAGCAAGCATTGTTTCTGTCACGGCTCCGGCGCTGCGGGATTTGGACGGCCCCACGCGAGCCTATCGTCGCAGATGGTTTAACGCTAACCACCGCAGCTTCGGCTTGGTGGCTGGCGGCGGCGGGCCTTCAAACCACCTGCTCCTCAGCTCGCGGGTTGCCCTACCCCTCCGCGCCTACGCGGGCTTAAATTACACTCTAGAGGTAGGCCAGACAAGACTAAGTAAAGTCGGTTTTACAGCGATTTGTTTCTCACTAAATTTTGTAGTAGAATATATTGACTTTTTATGACACTACGTATATTTTAATTTCATATTGAAAACACTACCAAGTTAATATTTGTGACCAAAAATATTCCCTAAATTGTTGTTTCATTATGTTGAAAATATGGCAAATAAATCATTTGGCAAATGAAAAAAGTTCAAAAGAGGCTTCGACCAATAGCAAAAAGTTATTTTGTAAATCGGAGAAACATAGTTCGGTAAAATAATACCTATGACACATGATACTTCGATGATCTAAAAAAATGTCAAATAATGCATATAGCAAAAAAGACGTTGGTCAATGGTTTACGGTGAAATGAAATTCGAACAAAATAATTCGGAAAAGTAATCGGTTCCCATTACTTTAGGCGATTCCTTAAAGGTAACCTTGGAAATTGCCGAAGAATTGCCAAACTTAAGTGGCAGTGGGCAGGGCACATTGCTCGCAGAACGGATGGCCGATGGGGTCGGAAGGTTCTGGAGTGGCGACTGCGTACTGGAAGACGAAGCGTTGGAAGGCCTCCCACAAGATGGCCCGATGACCTGGTGAAAGCCGCAGGAATACGTTGGATGCGAGAAGCACAGAATAGGTGGAAGTGGCGGTGCTTAGGGGAGGCCTATGTCCAGCAGTGGCCATCTTTCGGCTGAAATGATGATGATGATGATGACCCTTGGAAATTCAAATTTTCTTAATATGTTTCTTGCAAAGTTTGCATCTCGCAAGTTGTAGGTAATGTAAAAAAGGTAATGTAAAAATGCATATCGAACTTCTTCTAATTAGCCAGTAAAATTAAAATGCATATGGGACTACTTTTTAACCGACTTCAAAAAGGAGGAGGTTATCAATTCGGATGTTTACATGTTTTTTTTTTTTTTTTTTTTTATGTATGTTCGGCCATAACTCCGCCATATATAGACGGATTTGCAAAATTCTTTTTTTGTTCGAAAGAGGTTTATTCCGAAATGGTCCCATATAAGTTTCATATAGATCTGATGATGAGTTCGGGAGACAGACACCGGAACTCTTTAAAAAATGACAGGAAATCAACCGCGATTTCTGCTATCGCATAAATATGCATTGTTTGTTTGGAATTAGTGCAGGGTGAATACCACAACTAAAAATAAAAACTTTTTTGCAAAAAAAAAACAACCGACTTCCTTAAAAACACTACAAAGTGAAAAATAACTTTAATTTCGGAAGTCGGTGCCAAAAAAACCATAAATACAGATCCTAAGACACCGACTACCGAAATTAAAGTTATTTTTCACTTCGTAGTGTTTTTAAGGAAGTCGGTTGTTTTTTTTTGTAAAAAAGTTTTTATTTTTAAATTTTTAGTTGTGGTATCCACTCCGCACTAATTCCAAACAAACAATGCATATTTATGCGATAGCAGAAATCGCGGTTGATTTGCTGTCATTTTTTAAAGAGTTCCGGTGTCTATCTCTGGAACTCATCATCAGATCTATATGAAATTTATATGGGACCATTTCGGAATAAACCCCTTTCAAACAAAAAAAGAATTTTGCAAATCCGTCTATATATGACGGAGTTATGGCCGAAAATACATTTAAAAAAAAACATATAAACACCCGAATTGAGAACCTCCTCCTTTTTGAAGTCGGTTAAAAAGTAAAATTGATTTATTTCTCAACATGAAATTCATATACTAGACTGCCTCGTTGGTCTAGTGGTAGCAAGTGCTACTGCGGAGGATGAGGTCCTGGGTCCGATTCCCAGGTCGGGCAAAGTGTTATTGGGTTTTTCCATCTGGCATTTCTCAGTAGCAGTCCGAAGTCTGGATTTGTGCCCGGCTGATGGCAATAGGCTCGCCCCCTATTGCATGGAACTTAAACATAACAGGCTAAATGTGGCTGTACTATAGGTACACCTCTGCCCAACCCTTCGGGGAAACAAGGCGTGATGTTATGTTATGAAATTCATTTCCTCTCAGAAACCGTGGTAGTCCTATTATTATTAGCCGTTTCTGTCCCACTGCTGGGCGAAGGCCTCTCTACTCTCTTTCCTCGTCTCTCTGTCCAGAGCTGCCAAGGACCAGTCTTTATTAAAAGAGTCCAGCTCATCCCGCCATCTCTGTCTAGGCCTGCCGCGATGTCTCTTGCCATTAAGCGGGACCCATTGGGTCGTAAGTTTGGCCCACTGATCGTCTGACATACGGCAGATGTGTCCAGCCCAATTCCACTTAAGCGTGGCAGCTTTCCGAGTGACATCAGTTATTTTAGTAATGGAACGGATTGTTGTATTCTTAACCCGGTCCACAAGTTTAATACCCAGAATACTCCGTTCCATAGCTCTCTGACAAACCTCGAGCGTGGACCTCTGCTGAATTGTCAAAGACCCTGTTTGAGAACCATACGTGAGGATGGGAAGAATACACACGTCGACGAGTCTTCTCTTGAGGGATAGAGGAAGATCGCCCTTCATTAGATCTTTCATGGCCCAATAGCTCTTCCAGGCATTTTCGGTACGTCTTGCAACTTCTTTTTTTTTTTTTTTTTTTTTTTTTTTTAAAACAATGCTTTACCATAATGTGAACTTAGGTGGTAATTATATAATTTAGATCATTATGGACCCTGTAGGGCACAGCAAAAGGATAGGAGAGAGGAAGCTCTGTTTTTGAAAATCATTTGGTCAGGAGATGTCCTAGAATAAACCAATATATCGCTTATTTATCTATAAAATGTATTAACATAATTTATATGATTTTTATATAAGTATCTATGTATTATAATAATTCTGTTTATTCATTTATATGGATTGTTGTTCTTTCAACAATAATTATTAGTTATATTGTTAAATTTATTAAGTTTTTAATTTTATTTATAATTATTTCTGTTTGATTTAATTTTTGTTTTTTTATATTATTTGATAAATTATTATTATATTATGTATTTTTTTTAAATACATCATACATACAATTTAGTATCATTAATTTATTTTACATATACCTATAAATTGCGTGTTTATGATTAATTATTATTATCAATTATCATCATTATAGTATTTATTATCATATTAAATTATATGTATATCTATTATTTATTTTTATCATTTAAATATTCTTCTAAGGAGTAATAGCATTTGTTAATTAGTAATTTCTTAAGATTTCTTACAAATATATTGAACTTTTCTTCATTCTTTATAATGTCAGGCAGTTTGTTGTATACTTTTATAGACATTACATAGGGACTTGTAGAATGCATTTTTAGCTTGGAGGTTGGTATGTTTAGCCTTGATCGGTGTCTTTGTTTTGTCTTGCCTGGAATGAAACTATTTGGCCAAGATAGAGATACTCGTCGACATATTCAATCTCCCCACCCGCCACGATGATCCTTTGACGCACGCTGTTCGTCATCAACTTGGTCTTTGACATATTCATTTGATGCCCGACCTCGAGGCTTGCCTTGCTAAGATCTTCTAGCATCTGAGTCAGCTCGAAGACTGAAGACGATAAAAAATAGTCCTATTATCTGATTGATATAACTGACTAACTTTTACTGGCCCGTTAGTCTAGTGGTTAGTGACCATGGCTGCCACGACTGAGGTCGTGGGTTCGATTCCCACCCAGGACAAATGTTTGTGTGATAATGTTAATTTTTGTTTTGTGTCTGGGTGTAATTTATCTATAATATGTATGTATTTAGAAATATATAAGTATATTTATCAGTTGTCTGGTTGCCATAGTACAGGCTCTGCCTAGTTTGGGATTAGATAACGGTGTGTTGGTTATCCCAAAAAAATTTTTTTTTTAACTGATAAAGAACTAGAAAAATGAGGACATACTGTTTACTATTTTGAGGAAAGAACGACACAGAATTTAGTGGACCTGTCGAATCAGTGCACGCCTTTATCAGTAATAATGCACCTCAAGTGATCTTAGCTCCGCTTAGGTAAATATCAGAAAAATGATGGAAGTATAATTATTTTTTCCGATATAAACTTTGTAACTTTGGTGAACTTTGTCTAATGCCAAGACTTTAAATTGCAGTCCTTTGGAAGGAAATGGTGCCTGTTTTCTTTTTAGCGTACCGATGGCCAATGTAATTTAAATTTCCTGTTACAAAATAAAGAAGACTACAAAAAAACTAATAATAAACTAGTAATAACATCAAGGTCACGACAGCGTGACTTTTATAATTATTCGTAAACTATCGGTTGTTCATATCGTAAATTGAGAAACTTAGTTTTTGTTCACTTTCAATTAATTGATGAAACCTCTTAGAATAAGTTCTGGAGGTCAATATCTTACTATTGCTCAATATTATTTTAATCATATCATAAAAAGTTAAATTGTTCTTTCTATGATTGTTTTTACTTTTTTTTTGTTCTTTATTTCGTTGTTTATTATTTGTTTGTTTGTTTTTTGGCATTTAAATATAACGTTAATTATTAATTCGTGAAACTTCAAAGACTTGATAGGTATCAAATATTTAAATCTAATCAAAATTACTTGGGACTTACGAAATAGGTAACTGGCGACATACTTCTTCATCTATCTTTTGGAGAAATACAGGCGGGACTTAACGAAAGTACGAGTAGAACCTCACGTACGAACTCATAACTTGTTCTACATAAAGATTGCCTTCGGGCCCTGTTAACACTGCCCTGCCCCTAGCCAAGTTACAGCCGTTTCGTGTCGAATTCCGTTCTCCAATCGGTAACGCCTCGGTGCCGCGGTGTCAGCAATTGTAGAAAACGATAAGCTGATAGCCATGTTGATGCCCCTGAGTCGGCCGCTCGTTCTACAATGTCTTTAGAAAAACGACATTATAACAAAAGATGTAGCGTTGAACATTGTAGAAACGATAACAATTCATTCTCTCATTTTGAACGATGTGTACTTGACTACGAATTTTCTATTCGTTTGTTCTAACCACGTGACTTAACGTTGAGATGATTTCATTCCCATACAGTTGATTAGTTTTCGACTAGCCGTAACGATTGCAGATTATCAACTTGGCTAGGGGTGCTGATACACGATTCATACTACTTCAGTTGTCTCGTGAGAAAAACCGGAAAAAAGGACATTTATTTAGAACATCTGAGCCAATTTGTACCTTTTTACTATTCTGTCCACAACCTCAGTGTCAACTGATAGGATTGGTTTCCTAATGTAACGTTTTATAAGGTCAGGTTTACGAGAAACATAAAGATACACAGATATTTATGTGTTTTGGCAGAATCACAATATGGCATGGCATAGGAATACCTACTACGGACATCTTATTGTAATGGCAAAAATACGCGAGCTCTTTCGATGTTTGCAATAGAGCTTTTTGTTTTCAGAAAACGTTCTATTCCTAAAAAACAAATAATTGTGGGTGCGTTTCTGCTTTACCCCTTCGAGACAGCTAGTTCTGGTAAAAACATTAACTACAGGGCAAGATCGATTGATGTTTGGGGGGAAGGGTAGGACACGTCCACGACTTGTATTTTTTACAACATCAGTATATAATGTACATATTTTAAATTCGTCCTCTTCCTTGACGTCAATGTAGAGATATCATCATCATCATTTCAGCCGTAAGACGTCCACTGCTGGACTTAGGCCTCCCCCAATTTGGGGGGCTTTGCCATAATCGCCACGCTTGGCAGGCGGGTTGGCGATCGCAGTATGGTGGTAAAATGCATAGAGAACGCTGCTGCCCATTCTCTAGTAAGTCCTTTTTTTAGTCGCCTTTTACGACACCCACGGGAAGAAATGGGTTGGTGTTATTCTTTACGTCCGGCACCACACGGTACAGTATGTAGAGATATGGCAGTGGGTAATTATTACTTTTTCCAGCGGCTTAACGCGCGTCATCCACTTGGAGTTTGGAAATTATCCCACGGGAACATACTATCGTGATAAAAAACGTATCTTATGTATTAATCCAGCTTACATACTATCTGTGAACCAAATCTCATCGTAATTAGTCCAGCCGTTTTTACGAGATGTAGCAACAAACATTCAAACGTACAAACACATTTATATCGTTAAAGTAGGATTATTATAAACTCACGCGTTCTTCCCAAAAGTGTAGGTAGTAACTACAAAACCCCACCTGTAACGATCTTAACATTAGCTACAAGTTAATATTCTTCCAATTTTACTTGTGTTCCGATTCTAATTAAATACTTGGTTTATTAATAAACAAAAAAGCTAAATTGCTTGTCACCTTTTGTTGCTGATTTTACTTGATGCTTTTCATGATCATTAGGTACCTAAATCCACAAGTGTTAGCTGCAAAGACCAACTTAACAAACTAACTCCTGTTTCACTGACGTTTGAACAAAGGACAAAGGTCGAGTCGGCGCCTTGTTTATTTTCAAGACCTTTGTCGAATAATCGAATAACCTTTTCAATTTCGCTCGGATTTCCTACGATCGGAATTTGAACTGTTCATATGTAAACGACAGGTTCAATATTGTATTATTTAGTTAATGGTGAATGGACTATAAAATGGGTAATAATAACTGCTTTTACTAAGATTCAAATTCAGAATACAGTGGTACTTCAGAAACGTCAAAATCTAGGTGGAGAGTTCTAATTGATATTTTCCTATAGAGAAGAGCAGGCAAAAAACTTCACAGTTGTTTTTATAAAATGATCATTTTGTATAAAATGTTCAAAAACAGTGTTAATAGGTATAAGAGGGCAGCGTTGGCCTATAAACAAGTACCAGTAGATCATAGATGGATTTAAAACCCCAATCTCAAGGTGTGTCTCAGTTCGATCTCTCTCAGTTTATGCATGCGTTCTTAATGCTAAATCCTACACCAGATCAGTCTGTTCAGATACCGGTCCACACACGAAACAATTTTCTAGTCTGTTTAAACGTTTTGCTTCAGTGTTCGTCCCGGCTATGCTCTGCGTGTTGATCCTGGGGTTTTCGGGTAGGCACATTGAGTTGAGTGAGATAACCAACATTCAAAAAGAAATACGACTGAAACTCTTCTTTTTTTTTAAGTACGTTAAAAATAACATTTTCTTCTGTTTCTATTGAGTTTTCTTCGAGAATTGACTAATGTTTATGTGGTATACATGCTTGACTGACTATTTCTATTCCATTATTTTTCAAAATTCTTGTCGTCAAATTTCATAGAGAGCTTTTATTATCATTTTTTAAGCCCTTTGATGTTAAAGTGGACTTTATTTATTTTATTAAACTTACATATCAGTTGTAAACTCAGCAAAATTATTAAATTTACTTGGCTTTTTAAATCCTATCCAATCTATCACGGAGTCCCTTGCGGGCATCTTCATATTTTTTTTTCTATTTTTTTTTTTATATATTCTATAAAACCCTACTTCATTTAAAACCTACGTAATTTCGGATTTAACTTTTAGGACAATTTTGTTTACGTCGTCTTTGTATAAGTCCCTTTCAACCCTTTGACCTCATTAAACGAAACGTGTGGTTGGTCTAATAATTTGAAGAGCGCGCATTGTATGCTATCCGGGCGCTTCCTTCTTAGAACCCTGTATTTTCGTGCTACCAACATTACGGCGAAAGGAATTCTTTCGTGAAAAGCACTATACGTGTTATTTTTAATGAGTCATTGGGAATTCACTAAGAAAAAAAAAACCGGTCAAGTGCGAGTCGGACTCGCGCACTGAGGGTTCCGTACAAACCTTCAGGTATTCACGGTTTATGCATAAGGTTTATGTTTATGAAATTAAATGTTTTTTTTTAATTTTTATATTTGAGTTGACTGAATGAAAGGTAAATTGTGGTTTACGATTTATGACGTATTAAAAAAAAAACTACTTACTAGATCTCGTTCAAACCAATTTTCGGTGGAAGTTTAAATGGTAATGTACATCATATATTTTTTTTTAGTTTTATCATTCCCTTATTTTAGAAGTTACGGGGGGGGGGGGGGACACACATTTTACCACTTTGGAAGTGTCTCTCGCGCGAACTATTCAGTTTAGAAAAAAATGATATTAGAAACCTCAATATCATTTTTGAAGACCTATCCATAGATACCCCAAACGTATGGGTTTGATGAAAAAAAAATTTTTGAGTTTCAGTTCTATGTGTGGGGAACCCCAAATATTTTTTTTTTTTTTTCTATTTTTGTGTGAAAATCTTAATGCGGTTCACAGAATACATCTACTTACCAAGTTTCAACAGCATAGCTCTTATAGTTTCGGAAAAAAGTGGCTGTGACATACTCGGACAGACAGACAGACAGACATGACGAATCTATAAGGGTTCCGTTTTTTGCCATTTGGCAACGGAACTCTAAAAACGTAACAACACAACGTACCTTACCCACATTTCGCCAGTTAGATCTAAATTCCATGTAACAGGGGGCGGGCTTTTTTCCGTAGATCGGGCACGAAACCAGACTGGGGTATGCTACTGAGAAATTCTAGATAGAACCTAATAATTTTTTGCCTCAGGACTTCGTGTTCAGTAGTAGCGCTGGATAGCGATCATAAAAAAAACTACGGCTACATATAATATTTTATAAAATATATTTTTGTTCCATCCATATTTTATCAAGAAATCAGATCGCGTTGCCGCATAGCTTGACCCGATATTCAATTAATTATTTTGCTGACGTAATGAGTGATTAATTGATGATTCGTGGTTTTTTGGATTAAATTAAGAATTTTCATTTTGTTCCCTTTGTTTAATTTCATTACGTCTAATCCCTAAAACAATTGACACGCAGGCGCCTATTGCAACCCGAGCGGGGTTCAGAGTGGCCAGCTTTATTTGTAAAGCTACGTCCAAGAAATAAATACTTTTCCGGTGCCGTTTTGTCTTGCAGGCTATGGACGAATTTTAAGAATAAAATAATAAAAAATAATAAATATCTTAGGACAACCAGCACACCGCTATCTGATCCCGAACCAGGCAGAGCCTATACTATGGCAACCAGACAACTGATAAATATACTTGTATATTTCAAAATACATACATATTATAGATAAATACTTACACTTATACTTTATTTGACTGGCCTGTTAGTCTAGTGATTAGTGACCCTGACTGCTAAGACTGAGGTCGTGGGTTCGATTCCCACCCAGAACAAATCTTTGTGTGATGAGCTCAATCATTTGTTCTGTGTCTGGGTATAATTTATCTATAATATGTATGTATTTAGAAATATATAAGTATGTTTATCAGTTGTCTGGTTACCATAGTACAGGCTCTGCCTAGTTTGGGATCAGATAACGTTGTGTTGGTTGTCCTAAGATATTATTATTATTATTATTATTAAATTACACCCAGACACAGAACAAATGATTGTGCTCATCACACAAAGATTTGTCTTGGGTGGGAATCGAACCCACGACCTCAGTCTTAGCAGTCAGGGTCACTAACCACTAGACTAACAGGCCAGTCCAAGAGTTTATGTTTCTAGAAACACGACGGGTATAAAATAATTTCGCACAATATCTTTACTCCAATAAATTACTCAAGGCGATAAAATAATTGAAGGATTAAGAGAAAATAAACCAGGATTGAGTCTAGAACAATAGATTTATTATGAACGACATTACCGTGACAATTACAAGACAAAAGAGACAGTATAATCCGAACAAGGGGAGTATGTAAAACGCGCCACCTAGTGCAACAAATGCAACTTATTTGTGACATCTTAATCTGTTTGGTTTATACTTACTAACACCTGCCCTTAAACTAAACAGTTTTTAAACCAAGATTAGAAACACAACTGAAATGCTTTTCTCTACCTAATTGCCGTATAAAATGATGTCTTACATCTATGTGTTTACTTCTACTATGATATACTTGACTATTACATAGTTTTTGAGCTGACTGACTGTCGTTATACAATGTTACAGAAAAACATTTTCCCAAACATTCATTCAAGAAACTTCTAATAAATTTAGCTTCTTTTGCACCTTCACATAAAGCCATATATTCAGCTTCGGTGCTTGAAAGAGCCACGGTTCTCTGTTTACGGCTTTCCCATGATACAGCGGCGTTACCAATTTTAAATACATAGCCCGTATAAGAACGTCGATCTAATTGATTCGATGCCCAATCCGCGTCAACATAGCCTAAAACAGAGAATGCGGATTTTTCATACACTACGTTATAGTCTATAGTACCCTTTAAATATCGCAAAATACGCTTCGCTGCTTTCCAGTGTATATCAGAATGACAATTGTTAAACTGACTTAGTAAACTTGCTGCGTAAGCGATATCTGGTCTCGTACATACTGCTATATACATAATGCATCCCATAAGACTTCTAAATCTTGAATTAGGGTCACTCTGATCTCCTTTTTCATATTTCATACCATTTTCTAATGGTGTATTCACAGGCTTACATTCAGTCATCTTAAATTGCTCCAGAACTTTCTGTATGTAATTTTTCTGATCAAGAATTATTTTATTTTCTCCTTGTCTTAAACGCATTCCCAATATATGTGTAGCTCGGCCAAGATCTCTCATTTCAAACATCTTCATTAGCTCTTCTTTCAGCTTCATCTTTTCTGGTGTATCTTTACTGAAAATTAAAATATCATCCACATAAAGTGCCAAAATTATAAGATGGCCTTTGTCATCAGATTTTATGTAAACACATGGTTCGCTGAGAGATTTTCTGAACTGGAGATCTGTTAGAGCATTATCTATCTTATCATACCAAGCCTTCGATGCTTGCTTCAGCCCATATATTGCTTTATTCAATTTAAAAACATAGTTTTCCTTTCCTTTCACTTTAAACCCATCTGGCTGCTCCATATACACGGCTTCTTTCAAATCCCCATTCAAAAACGCCGTTTTGACATCCATGTGATCAACGTGCATGTCCAAGTTAACTGCCAGGGCAAGTAAGGTACGTATTGTAGAATATCTTACCACAGGTGAGTAGGTTTCCTTGTAGTCTACTCCATACTTTTGGGTAAAGCCTTTTGCAACAAGACGAGCTTTGTGGCGTAATAATTGACCATCAGTTCCCATCTTCTTCTTGAAAACCCATTTACATTTCACCGCTTTCTTTCCTGCAGGTAATGATGTCAAACTCCAAGCCTTATTCTTTTCAAATGACTCATACTCATCTATGATCGCTTTTTTCCAGAGTTCACTTTCAGGTCCAGACAACGCCTCGTCAATAGTCAACGGTTCATCACTGCAGTTCATGATTGTCATGGCCGCTTCACCAGTTGCAGTGTCTTCTAAATCTTCGTACTCACTCGTTGACAAATCTGAAGCCATATCAGGAGTCCACGTAACATCTGAATAATTATCATCAGGAGAAGAATTAGAATCAGATATTTCTACTATTGATTCACGTGGTCGTGGTGGTGATTGATGTAGTTCAGTTTCATTACTGATCATCTCGGTAGTCGCGCTATTACTATTATCACTACTGAGATCTATTTGACAATCATCAGCACTAGTTTCCTGATTATGTTCTAAATCCTTGTACATTTTATCCTCTAAAAACTGAACATCTCTAGACTTAATACATTTAGACGGATTATCAGGATCTGCCAATCGATAACCTTTCGACTCATTACAGTAACCAGTAAAAATGTACCTTTTACTTTTGGCATCTAGTTTCTTGCGTCTTTGATAAGGAATCATAGCATACGCAATACAGCCAAATACTCGTAAGTTAGATAGATCAACTTTGTTACCAGTCCATTTTTCCTCCGGTGTAGTTCCTCTCACTGCCTTGCTCGGTGATTTATTCTTAATAAAGATAGCTGTGTTGACTGCCTCCGCCCAGAACCTTCGATCCATTCCTGCATCCTGTAGCATACAGCGTGCTGACTCCATAATAGTGCGATTTGCCCTCTCCGCAACACCGTTTTGTTGTGGCGAGTAGGGCACGGTTGTCTGGTGCTCGATGCCATGCTGTCTCAGAAATACATGGAATTGATTATTAACATATTCACATCCATTGTCGGTTCTAAGCTTCTTTATTTTCAAATCAGTTTGATTTTCCACAAAACTCTTAAATGTTTTAAATACTGGCAACACTTCATCTTTTGTTCTAATAAAATAACCGAATGTCATTCTAGTGAAATCATCTATAAATGTCAATAGATATTTGGCACCACTAAATGAGGAGACTGACATTGGTCCACACAAATCAGAGTGTATAAGACCTAGTCTTTCAGTTGCTCTATTGTGAGATTGTTTTGGGAATGGTAATCTACATTGTTTCCCTTCAATGCAAGCTACACAAGGGGTATACTTATGATCAGTGTAATCAATTCCACTAGCCATACCTTTCTTGAGTAAGTCCATACTTCTCATGTTCAGGTGCCCGAGTCTGCGATGCCATAATTCTTGAGATGACCTCGACTCGCACAGATTCGCAGCTTCTGCTTCCTGCCCTTCAGACAGAATTTCCATCAAAGGTTGCCCTTTTAGCTCTGTCTGACAAACTGTAGCCAACTCATGTCCATCTGTCACAGTGTCCAGTTGATAGACACCATTCACCTTCGTAGCACTTGCAACGACTGTCTCACCACAGCCAATTGTGCACAGTTCTGTATCAAAGTGCACACTTAACCCCTTCTCTGTCAATTTGTTAACAGAAAGTAAATTAGTAGACAAGTCCGGCACAAAAATAACATCACTAATTTTTGTAGTTTGTGTAGTCCCTTTCAAAACCAATTCTACATCACCATGTCCCTCACTGAATATTTTGTGATTGTTCGCAACTGTAACCAACCTCGGAGTGTCCACAACATAGTTCTTGAGAATGTTTTTGTTGTTTGCCATATGGCAAGTAGCACCGGAATCAACATACCACGCATTTGAGTTAATATCCACTGCCAATGCCGTAAGTAATGTCCCATTCCACGCTTTCTCGCTTTTCTCACTCTTTTTATCACTTTTGTTTGTTTTTGTTGGACAGTTTTTCGAAAAATGACCGGGTTTTTTACACGTGAAACACTTTAGTTTTGTAGAATTTTTGTTATTTGATTTCGACGACCGGTTTGTCAACAATGCACTTTCTTCACTTTTATCAAACTCTCTGCGTAAGTTTTCTTGTAAAAGTTTGCTTTTCACGGTTTCACTGCTCAGTTTTACGTTCGAGTTTTCCAATGCCATAATTAGTGGGTCATAGTTTGTAGGCAAACCACTCAACATCAACACTGACAGGAAATCATCGTCCAATGGAGCACTAATATCTCGTAGTTGTTGATCTAAATCACTGATCTTCATGAGATACGCTTCCATATCACTGAATTGTTCCAATTTCAATCCAAACAGTGTTCGTTAAAGTCCAAGTCTTCTACACAGCCCCCGGTCCTCATAAGCATTTTTGAGGTTATGCCAGGCTGCATGTCCGGTGTTGACATTTCGCACATGCGCGAATGACGACGGCTGCACCATGAGACATATTTTCGCTAGCGCCCTTTGTTGTTTTCGCGTGTCCTGAACCTTGGGTACACCCGGCGCCGATTCCTCTATGCAGTCCCATAAGTCCTCATGTATTAAGTACATGCGCATCAAGAATTTCCAATTTTCGTAGTTGGAAATACCATTTAATTTCTCGAAATTCACGGAAATTCCAGAACTTGTAGCCGAACTAGCCGTTGAATCATTGGTTGAACCAGCACCGCTCGTGCTGGCGCCGCTGCCATCACCATTAGACATTTTTTTTTTTTTTAACTTTTACTTTTACACACCAAATATTATTTATATTTAACTATTTACGCATCCTGGGCCCATAACCTGAAGGATTAAGAGAAAATAAACCAGGATTGAGTCTAGAACAATAGATTTATTATGAACGACATTACCGTGACAACTTACAAGACAAAAGAGACAGTATAATCCGAACAAGGGGAGTATGTAAAACGCGCCACCTAGTGCAACAAATGCAACTTATTTGTGACATCTTAATCTGTTTGGTTTATACTTACTAACAATAATAAATCGCCTAGGGAAATATCTCCACTGAGATAGATCATCAAAAATGCAAAGGTGTTTGCTGTGAGGTAGATATCTTTTTTCTTCAATATTTTTTTTTTGTAATAAACCTTCTTATTTTTTCAGTGAAATTGTCTTAAAACCTTATTATCATAAAACCTCATAAGAGTTCACAAAAAGAAAAAATATCCTTAAAAGGCTTAAACTATGTATTTTTGTTTTTTTTTTTTAATATAATAAAGAAAACTAAGAAAGTAAGCTTGCTTTTTATATATATTCACTATTATAAAACGACCTCGTTATTAAATCTATTTACTAATACTGAAACTTAGGAGTTTTGTTTTTCTTGTTTGATTAACGGAATCTTGAGAACTGCCAGTATGATTTGAAAAAATCTTTTTGCATTGACGTTTCATCACGATGTTGTTCTTCACTGTTTTGAAAGCAGATGTGATCAAAGCGGCCTGGGTTCAAACCACTTACTTACGAGTTCTAGGTCATTGCCAGAACTACTTACCTAACTAACTATCAGTAGTCTAGCAAAATGTGGGCTTACTGTACTAGTATCAGCCTATTTGGAATTCAGGCGCGATAGTAAAAATATGTAAATTGAACAGGCTTTTCGAAAATGTGGTAAATTTTGTTTACTTTAGATATTGGTTCACATTGAGCTTCAGTCATTTTCCTCGCGGATTAGACCCACGTCTATGTATATTTAATAGGATCACATAAAATATATTTCCCAAGAGTCACTAGACGTTTTCATTTATTTTCGTCACTACGAGTAGGTATTCAAGACATCCGCGGGAAGAACTGGGATTGTGGCATTCTTTCCGTCCGACAACACACGCAGCACTGGTACTGAACTTGAAAGCCCTGCGAGTTCAGTGCCGGTGTACCGTTTGGCTTATACTATAGCCGAATGATATGTCCTATATTCACTTCCTAGAAAAAGCGGTGTTGAGTAGGTAGGTATTATAGATTCAGTTAAGTGAAAATTTAAGTTATTTAACAATACTGAGTTCTACTAGCAAAACACATTACTATTACTCTTTATTTATAACATGGCGGGATTTTATTGCGTTCCGGAATATCAATTCTCGGTGCGCATCTCATGGAAAATCCAACAGAGTGCAATTCCAGTGCGTCGGAAAAACACTGTTCTATTTAAAATTTTCTGCAATGAGCAGAGCGTAGAATATCTAGGACGCGTAAAAATCCCACCTCGATATTTTTACGTCTGCCCAAACGTGATCTTATTATCCCACTGACGTGCAAAGTCCTTTTATCACATTCTTCGCTTCAGTTCCCACGCTTACGATTTCAGACTTATTTGGACATAACGCTACTTATTTCTTTTGACCGCATTCCTTAAAGTAGTAACATCAGAGACTTAGAAAACTACCTAACCGACGTTTTTGTCTTATAAAGTAATACCGTATTTTAATCAAATACTTCCGGAACCCGAAGATTTTATGTTGTCTTACGTAAGGAAGCGAGGATAACTGTGTGTAATATAAACGGAGTTTGAGGATGGTATGTGGGCACCTGACCCTTCACGGTCCTTGATCTATGAATAATAAAATACGAGTATGTTGAGAACAGAGTTTATTTAGGACAGCTTATATATAAAGCGTCAGGCACTAGTAGTCTGGCATTTTGCTGAACTGGGCCTTTTTGGCGCAGCCGCGAGGCACACTATACCACTAGTTTCTGACTTTACACCATATACTTTTTAAATTTATTTTTATTTTACTCTTTCCTGCTGTATACCTATTGTGTGCCTTTTAAACTGTGCTAAATAAATGTATTTTCTTTCTTTCTTTTTCTTTCTTTTATAAACATTTTTTTTTCTAAAACAAGTGAAATACGTGCAAACAATATTATTATTTTTTTCTTTTCTTTAAACTATGTATGCATCCTACTTTTTGCATGGAATAAAAGGCTTATTATTATTATTATATATATCACACAAAGACCAAACAACCAAAGAAATTGGAAGACGATTAAATAAAGGGCGGAAAAATACGGGTCATTGAATGAGGTCATTAGAGCAACTGATCTAAACTCCATTTATAATAGCATGAAACAGAAGTTAATAAAAGTTATTTTTAAGGTACATTTTGTAACATCGTCGTAATTGTAAAAAGTGTTATGTACCTTACATTATACTTTTACGATTACTGCTAAATTTATTAAAATCTTTTTTTTTGAACCATCTCTCACACTATATTATAACCATTTTAACTTTTCATCTTATAAAATTAAGTGGCTTCCATTAAGATTTATTATTTCATTCCAATTTAAAATCAAAGAGTAAATGCTAAAAACCTAAAAGAAGCAGGAGTGGGCAATATCGTGAACGTCTTTCGTATATCTATATATTTTACTAAAATAATCCATAAAAATTAAATAGTAAATTAAAAATAAAAAAGTAACATTTTCCGTCTCATAATCCTCAAAATTTTAGCGTGATCTATTATATTTTATTTAATGATAACAATCGAAATTCAATCATCTGAAGAAATACACAATACCTTGGTAGGACTGGTTGTCAAACTTTGGGCTTGTGACTTCCCGAAACGCGCGAGGATCCAGGAACGACAGCCAGCACCAACGTCTTACCGTGTTTTCCGAGACGTGGAATGGTCTTGATGTGTAATGGATTGTCACCCATCCATGAACTGGCCATAGCAAGCGAAGCTTAACCTTCAATCGACCCGTGCGGCTTTTATTATTTAGCCATGAGCCCCACTTCGATTTCTCACGCGTATTTGTACACTTGGTAATTACACGTAAAGCGCGCGTCTCTAATAAACCGTAACAAAAGTGTCGCCGCCATAATTTTGTGCAGCACGAAGTGTAACATTTTGAAACAAACTATTGTTAAAGTCGAATTGTTACACTTTTTTAAATGTGAAATGAGAGCACTCATTTGCCAAGTGTCCAAAAGCGAAAGAAACGTTCTATCCGGGTGTTGTTTTAAATAGTCATTCAATAGAGTTATATGAACTTAGAGGATTGTATTGATGATTTTAGTTATTTTCATTTTGAAAATTCAACTCCTAAAGGGGTTAAAAACAGATGTAAGTTGGTCCTTTCTGACGATGGAAAACCCCATTTTGCTTGTTTTGAGGGATACCTCAAAAAGGAAAAAAAAAACGGCATTATTATAGGATTACTTGGTAGTCCGTTCATTTGTCTGTCAATACTCTTTTCTCAGGAACGCGTGAAGGCATCTAGTTGAAGCTCTAAAGAAATCAAGTTTCTAAGTCAATCCAAAAAATTATCGGCCTGATACGCACAAATTGTTAAACATATTGACCTAGAATCATAAAAGGCAAGAAGCAAGGTCTTACAGCACAAATATAGGAAAAAGTCCGAATATCGTTGATTAATACACTCATGGACAAAGAGGAACGCAAAAAGAAGGTTTAAGTTTTCCTGTAGTAATTATAATCGTGCGTACTGGCCACAAACATTATACTAAACACTATTCAAAAAGAAAGTTTTGGAATATTTTCTTTTCGAATTTCATTTGTTTTTATGTAATTATTGCGTAATATTGCATTTTTAGGGTTCCGTTGCCAAATGGCAAAAAACGGAACCCTTATAGATTCGCCATGTCTGTCTGTCTGTCTGTCTGTCTGTCTGTCTGTCTGTCTGTCTGTCCGAGTATGTCACAGCCACTTTTCTCCGAAACTATAAGAGCTGTGCTATTGAAACTTGGTAAGTGGATGTATTCAGTGAACCGCATTAAGATTTTCACACAAAAATAGAAAAAAAGCAATAATATTTGGGGTTCCCCATACATAGAATTGAAACTCAAAAATTTTTTTTTCATCAAACCCATACGTGTGGGGTATCTATGGATAGGTCTTCAAAAATGATATTGAGGTTTCTAATATCATTTTTTTTAAAACAATAATATTTGGGGTTCCCCATACATAGAACTGAAACACAAAAAAAAAAAATTAATCAAACCCTTACGTGTGGGGTATCTATGGATAGGTCTTTAAAAATGAAATTGAGGTTTCTAATATCATTTTTTTCTAAACTGAATAGTTTGCGCGAGAGACACTTCCAAAGTGGTAAAATGTGTGTCCCCCCCCCGTAACTTCTAAAATAAGGGAATGATAAAACTAAAAAAAATATATGATGTACATTACCATGAAAACTACCAACGAAAATTGGTTTGAACGAGATCTAGTAAGTAGTTTTTTTTTAATACGTCATAAATCGTAAACCACAATTTACCTTTCATTCAGTCAACTCAAATATAAAAATTAAAAAAAAAAAAACATTTAATTTCATAAACGATGATGACGAATGATGATGATGATGACCTGCAGGTTTGTACGGAACCCTCGGTGCGCGAGTCCGACTCGCACTTGGCCGGTTTTTTTTCATACTGCGACTGTTTTTGCCAAGTTTTGAGTTTAAATTTAGGTTTTGTTTATTTTTTGTCTTGACTGCCTTGTTTATCGTGTTATGTGTCTAATATTACTGTCAATAAACTGAGAATGCTAGATCTAAAAACGCCACTCAAGTTGCTAGGCCTGTGATTTAATTGAAACTGGGTACACCTACAAACATGTGGCCCAAACATTACGTGTATCATAATGTGTGATAGACCGAGTTATCAAGAGGTATCGGCAGACCGGTCAGTATACAAGACTCGCAGGATAGGGGCGTAAATGGAAAGCTGTGGTCCGAAATGACCGGTTCACCGTAACCAGCGTGCTTAGAAACCGGACCTTAACTTGTTCTGAGGTATGAATCACACAACATTTTAATTTTTGTGATTAATAACGTATATGGAGAATAGAACGTGCCTGACATACATCGATGTATTGTAATGAGATAATTTTTTCGACTACAAAGGTTGGCTTATGACACCCGCAATACTTTATTCGAACTTTCTTTTGGTTGGTAACAAATTATTTTATTAAATCTCAAGAACTCTTTCCAATTAATTAGAAAATTGATTGTTATTTTTAAGTTTAGAGGGTCTACAAATAAGCGCAATATTTAAAAACGTAATTTTCTCCTTTCACCTTTAAATATTCTTTGTGAAAGTGTTTGAATAGTTCTTAACTGATTTGAATGTTTGACTTATAAATTGAGATTTAATATTCTGAACAGGTTTATGAGAATCTAATAACACGGCGAGCTGACAACACAATTGCTTTACGTTTAAAAGTTTATCCAAATTAAAAAATGAAAGCTTCAGTAATTGTCGTGAACGACTGAAGTTAATTTCAACATAATTGCTGACCTACAGCCGACAATGTTTAAAACTTACTTGAAAAGACCAACAGTCTCAACCAGCTGCAGCAAACGGTAACAGTAACTTATTTCAAACTTCTTGTTATCGGTTGCTATAGCTAGTTGTGTTACGACACACATGGAACACTCAGGGTCGGTTTATACTAGTCCAGAGTCAAAGCGTCAATCAAAAAGATGAAATAGCAAATCACCCTTATCACTAAAAACGAGAACGTAATAAATAAAAGAGGCAAATTCGCACGCATTTTGCAGAATATCTACACGCCTCTATTGGTGCGTGTCAGTTACATTGCAGAGTTAAGGGTGAATTAGCAGTATTATCTTTAACATGTGCGCCCGCCGCGTCGCGTTGCGTCATGATGTGTATCGACCTTTAAACTTAAATAGGTAAAGGCGTCAATGCCACCCCATGCAACGGTTCGATTTCTAAATCTTACCAACCATTCGAAATTGTATTTAAATCTAAAATCTCGTATGTTTACAAAACTTGAAGTATTCCTTACTGCCTAAAATACATTGAAAAGTATTTTCTTAATAGGTTTAAAGAATCAAAAGACACTATCAAGTAACAATATTATCCGTTTTGATCATTTGGATTGCCTTTAAGAAAAAAATATAAGGTAGTAGAGTAACCACTGACCTAAGCGGCTAAGTTTTCACTAAATGAATATGAAAGTTTATACAGTATTTCCATTAAAAAAATGTAATTTGTCTGTTCGTTCCGGCTAATCTCTGAATGGCTGGACTGATTTTGACAAGACTCGCAGATAGCTAATGTAATAAGGAGTAATATAGGCATTTTTTTCTTGGCAGAATGCTATTTGATATGCTAGAAAATTGAGGCAGACCTTCGTCTGCCACCACGGGCGCCAGTAATTCCTAATTTTAGATAAGTGTCAATAAAGTATCCCTTTATATACACTGGTAAAAATTACACGAATATCTGTAGGAAGGATATCTGTTCTGTCTTCAATTCCAGTTTAGCAGATAAAGCTTGACATCGAATTTCAATTAACGAACTGATATTGTACATAAATGTCCACTGAAGTCTACATCATATAATTCCACCGCTCTGACTTATTACCAAGATAATAAGCTAATACTGGCCTGTTAGTCTAGTGGTTAGTGACCCTGACTGCTAAGACTGAGGTCGTGGGTTCGATTCCCACCCAGGACAAATGTTTGTGTGATGAGCACAATCATTTGTTCTGTGTCTGGGTGTAATTTATCTATAATATGTATGTATTTAGAAATATATAAGTATGTTTATCAGTTGTCTGGTTACCATAGTACAGGCTGTGCCTAGTTTGGGATCCAGATAATGGTGTGTTGGTTGTCCTTAGATATTTATTTATTTTATTTAATCAATAAAATGTTTCGGTAAGAGAGAAATAACATCCTAATCCTCTTGCCGTTATGTCAATTTGATTGGGTTCGTTGCTGCAAGGCTTTCTACAAGCTTTTATTTACTTTCTTCCCTCCCGGTATCTGTCTGTCCATAATCACATTTTGCAAATTAAGTTTGACCCACTTCCGGTGAGTTACTTAAATTGAAATTGTTTCAGTCTACGCGTTTCTATAGTTTGACAAACAATTTTCCGCCACAGTCCTCTTATTTTCTATCACTGTCGGAATCACAATGGTCATTATTGTTTTCACAATAAGGTTGCTATTAGGTTGAGGCCATCAGCCGGTGTCAGAGGTATAATAACTGTAAACGGGCTACGATATACGGGATAAAATGAAGCAAATTAGATTTTCATTCACTATTTTCACTTAGCTAATACATTAACTCATAATCCTAGCATTTCAAATTCAGTTTAAAATAATTCATGAATGAAAATTGGGCATTTTTGGAAATTCGTCTCTGTTTGTTACAATAGTTTAACAGCAATAAACCAAAAGTCTTTTGTCTTCAAAGAAGCCCTAAAGATCAAGAAACTTTATTTCCAAACACAGACAAATAACGTAATAACTTTGACTTGAATATAAATTGACGTTAATACTTTACTCATTATACCTGGCTACCTACGTATACCGGTAGAAGCTAAACTAAGTCCTTGTATGTTTTTTTATTAATCTGTACTACAATATTATAATTGAAGAAGTTCTTGTGTTTACACATTCCTTATCGTATGTTTCTCTCAGTTTATAATCCGGATTAACACTTAGAATGCTTTTCATCGTGGTACGTTCCTGTGGAATGATATCCGACCACCATGCAGGCGAAGCGGCTGGCAAAAACCAATAAACTAGTAACGAAGTCAAAACTGTACAATTAATATTTTTGAAGAAAAAGTAGTTGCTACGAGGTAGGAGCATGTCTGATGCTAAAAATATAGTTATTAGAATGTGTTGTCCATTTTTCTGGTTGTTGTTGAAAGATTTGGATGTTTGACACACAGATGGAAAACCTTATTTGAATCCCAGTACGTTCCAGTGGGGTTTTTTCATACAACTGCTTAATTAAAACTGCTTATGCAAATAGTTATTTGCCTAAATACTTTATAAGTACACCTGTTTGATTATGGTTATTAGTATAATTGTAAAACGCAAACATTAACATAAACGAAGTCAACTTAGTTGCTATGTTCAAGAAATTACAATATTACAAGATACTGATATTTTAAACAAACATTTTGATGTTGAAATATTGCTAGGTGCAAAATTAACATTAATATATTCTGGCGTAATCTAAACTTATATTATAAAGCTGAAGATTTTGTTTGTTTGTTTGGTTGAACACGTTAATCTCAGGAACTACTGGTCCGAATTGAAAAAATATTTTTGTGTTAGGTAGCCGGTCAAAAGGAGCGGAGCAGCAACGAAAAATGGACGAAAACTGGCAGGCAATTCCATGCGACGGGAAGGGTCAGAGGAGCAAAAATTTGAAGCGGAAGAAGTCGCGGGCAGAACCTACTTTAAGAATAATAGTCTTTTGCGTTGCAAATAAATAAGGAATATTGCTGATTAGTCACTGACTATATTTGCATACTTAAATTCAAATTTATAATTGACCAACATCTATTATTATCTTATCGGTCTTAAGGTATAAAATTATTTATGAATGATGATCGCGTTAATCACATACTCGCGCGACTGTCTCTGTAGCTAAGGACACGGAGATACAGTTCTGTAATAGAACACTGAGAAACTTAAAATTATGAAACCATATTACATAAATTTGAAGCACAGGAGCGTGTCACTATTGTTATAATATCCGTATTAATTTGATAACAGGGCATGACAAAGGAAAACATTGTTATACAAGTGACAAAG
Organism: Aporophyla nigra; assembly: GCA_947507805.1. NCBI lineage: Eukaryota > Metazoa > Arthropoda > Insecta > Lepidoptera > Noctuidae > Aporophyla > Aporophyla nigra. The sequence goes on along the minus strand of OX382308.1, from coordinate 21,447,413 downwards.
CATAATAAGATTAATAAACTTTGTCAGTTGTATAACAATGTTTTAGAATAACATTAAAGAGAACCTCAGATTAATTCATGTTTATGTAATTATTTCATGGAATCTGTTGTTTATAATGTTCTACGTGATATAATAATAATAATATTCCACAACTATCACACAACGCCATCTAGTCCCAAGCTAAGCAGAGCTTGTGTTATGGGTACTAGACAACTGATAAACATACTTATATATTTCTAAATACATACATATTATAGATAAATTACACCCAGACACAGAACAAATGATCGTGCTCATCACACAAACATTTGTCCTGGGTGGGAATCGAACCCACGACCTCCGGCATAGCAGTCAGGGTCGCTAACCACTAGACCAACAGGTAACAACATTATTACTTTTCTGTAAATAAGGCCCGAAGGTCGACTTTTTCTATGAATAAGATTTGGGGAAAGAACAATCTTTTCGTACACAAGACGTTGACGGCTTCGCAACGAAATATTATGATAGCATTGCACAAGAATCACAATTTCAGCCGAAAGACGTCCACCGTTGGACAAAGGTCTCCCTCGAGCACCGCCACTTCGGTTTCCTGGGACCTTAACCAGGTCATCATTAGAACGGCTTCCGACAAGGTCTATATACATAAAATATTTAAGATAAATTTATATTTTTGGTTAGGAAATCCTTAATTACGTAATTTAGGTGTAGTGGTTGCAAACACCACTATTGAGGAGGGGGTCTCAGTAGCAACGCGAAGTCTAAATTTTTGCTTCTTTAAAGGCAATATGTGCTTTTATGATTTCTAACGTCACGACATTTTTGGAGATGCCTAAAACATATAGTTATATATTTCCATAGAATACGTGCACGTTTAACGTTGTTGTTGACAGAAAAAGCGTCTTCATATGTACTTATATTATAGTACATTTTACTGCCCTGTGGTATCGTGATACCGTGACCATTCACGATGATACTGTCACGATAAAAATTATAAAAGCGCACATTACGTTCGCCCGCTGCTACATGAGATTTAAACCCAACTGATAAAATGAATCTACTTACTTTATACTTCTTATTGACGCCTATTTATCACAACACTATCATCTGTCTGGCCTTTTTCCAACTGTATTGGGGCCGCGGTTGGAGCTTTATACTAGTATTTTACAAGAAGCGACTGGCTATCTGACCTCCACAACCAAGCTGCTGGGTAGTACTATTATAGTAAGACTGATCGTCAGACTTTCGGGCTTCTGACGACACGGTACGACTGTCAAAGATCCAAAAATGATAGCCGAGACCAACACCTTTACATGCTTTCCGGGGCACGAAGGTGCTGGTTCGTAAAGATGGTCACCCATCCACAGACTAACCAAATATTTGTCACAAAACATGCAAAACAATAAAGTTGTTAGTTACAGACACAGTTGGACGCCATGAAAAGGGTACATTAGTATCTATAGTGGTCTAGGTTGGCCCATAAAATAATACTTGATATGCCACCGTTAAAACACGAAACGGCCAAACTATCGGCTATATTGTGACTCGAATGACGCAGTAGAAAGGATATTCTGGTCGCAGTAGGTTTTTTTGCCACATGAAGTAAATATTTATAGGGGCCATAGACATTTAATTGCGCTAAAATAAATAAACGCGCAACAGCACAGTAGATATACAAAGGATAAAAATAATATCTGCCGTTGGTTTTCTCTGCCTGTCCTAATTTTTTTTGCTGACGATGCAATATGTTTTTCTCTCTCATTCGTGTCATTTCAGTTCATCATACATTACCTTTCATACTTTACATAATCTGTATCCTTGTCACAAGCAACGAACAAACGAAATATTTCTAATCATCGATTTATAAGCAAACCGCATGTACCACCATTCTTTTAAATTTTTCGTCATAGCAAACTCGTAGCGACGTAACAAATCACGACGTTTCATTTGACGTTTTTCGAATACTTAATTCGCTTCATTTACCTTCACCGAGCTATGGTCTGCGAGTTTACAATGTAAAATAAGTGGACATCCCACATGGAACGATATATACGATTTTTAGAAGTTATAAGTGAGCGAGACAATACTATTCAACTCCTACTCCATAAGTCCAACGACTGGAAGTAGCTCAAACCTTCGGAGTTCAACGTACACCCGATTAAGTATTTTTTTAATTCGGTGAAAACACACCGGTAATAGGGCTAACTGTCAAATGGTATTGGGTTGCATTGTTAGATCCCCAAACTAATCTTATGTCCGTAGATGATACAATCTAGAAAATGCTCGAATTTCGACTGAAACTAGGAATTTTGTGCTAAGGGAGAACATCTCCAGAACGACGTAACAATCTTAAGACGTGGTCGGGAGAATCTAACGATTAACGAACTTTGACATTTTCGTCATCAACAAAAGGTTTAAATTGTAACGATTTAGGGGCACTCGTCAAATACAACAACTATAGCAAATATAAGCGGAAAACTCAACTTCTATCATCTACAAAGCAATGGTAATTGGATATCTGTAGCCTACGAGTCTCAATTATATACTGAATCAAATTCGCTGGTAAGGTAAAGTTTTATTAGACTTTTCCACTGCGAACATTGAACTTTCGGTACAAGAGTGGGTGTCAAATTGCCTGATAAATATAAATAGGTTTTTCAAAGCCACGCTCAATTCAAGGTCTATGACTGTTGAAGATATCTTTTCTTATATTGGCTTTTTATGGATTAATCATAATTTTATTGCGAGAGTAATAAGATACTAGTGGTACTTTTTAGGGTTCCGTTGCCAAATGGCAAAAAACGGAACCCTTATAGATTCGTCATGTCTGTCTGTCTGTCTGTCCGAGTATGTCACAGCCACTTTTTTGCGAAACTATAAGAGCTATGCTGTTGTAACTTGGTAAGTAGATGTATTCTGTGAACCGCATTAAGATTTTTACACAAAAATAGAATATGATGTAAACTTCCACCTAAAATTGGTTTGAACGAGATCTAGTAAGTAGTTTTTTTTTTAATACGTCATAAATCGTAAACCACAATTTACCTTTCATTCAGTCAACTCAAATATAAAAATTAAAAAAAAAACATTTAATTTCTTAAACATAAACCTTATGCATAAACCGGGAATACCTGCAGGTTTGTACGGAACCCTCGGTGCGCGAGTCCGACTCGCACTTGGCCGGTTTTTTGTCGTTTTATTATAGGCCTGTCAACCAATTGGCTAATATTCGTTAAGGACAAAACAAGAAAAGTAAAAGAGGTTTTGTGCTTATGAGCACAATACAGAAGTGAAAACTTGTGGTTGTTGCCGAGTATACTGATTCATCTTAAATGTCATTAAAATAAATAAAAAAAAAAAATCTTCACCACCCGACTCGGCACTGACTCGAGCGTGACAATTCAGTTTAGTTCACTGTACAGAAAGAGAGCAAACTACACCTAAAGGAGGTTTAAGTTAAAAAAAAAAAAAAATATAGAAACACTTGCATATTAAATGATAATTTAACCGGTTACTGAAACACGCTCTAAAAAGTATGAAACAAGGAAATATTTCTGAGAGCCGTAGTCAAGACGTTTCTAACGATACCTCATTTTTCCAATTATGATCATGAACATACGTAAATAAATACCTACTTACATAACGGTCTAAATCGTAACCCTCATTTCACCTTCCGCGTAGTCGGGTTAAAATAAACCTCAACCTTCTTTTTAAAATCCTATTAAATGAGCTCTAGGTACTGGCAGTCTGGCATTTAGTGGTATGGTTTGCGAAAATAAATCAATTGATAATATTACAATAAACGATAATATTGTCCCATAAATTCTAAAATTATATTCTTCATCTATCGTGTGTGTGTTCTTTTGTATTTGAATGTGTTCATTAATTATAATGAAGATTATTTCTATAAAGTCTTAATTCTACTAATGTAACCGTTTTGTTAGTTACCTAATAGTAACATAAAGATCATAAAACAACATTTAAAAGCAGCATTTAAATTTACAAATCTTACTCCTATCAATCCTTAGCTTCTTTGGGAAATCCATCCCTTAGACACGCTTAGCACTAAGCGTTTACTAAATCGAGTGCACCCGTTTCCAGTTTCTTAATGCTATTCATTTATTTTTGGCTTTAACTGTTTTCCTAAGAAGCACCTTTATCTCACTGTAAACAAAGCCGCTTCAACGAGTTGCCGCCATGTTTCAATAAAACATTTTAAATGAAATGATCGTGAAGTTTGAATTCCAAGTGTTTTTGAAACGATTGATTGCAAAAGTTGTATTTGAATATGTCCGTTGAATTCGTTCGGAATTTCTTTTACGTGGTTTTAAAGTTGACAAAAAAGACCTGACAAAAAATAACATCACACCCGTGTTTTACATGTACCCAGACAGGGCGGTAAAGACATCGACGCGCATACTGTTACCACCATGATTCTGAACCGCCGTCATCAAAGGAGGGACAGGCAAAAAATCTCCGTTCCATTAATTTTGACCGCGTACATATGCAGTACACACACGTTCCGTCAACTATGTTTATCCCATGTTATATTTGGAGAGCTTGTCATAAAGGTTCTGTTTTGAATGTTTAGGTGTATATCATTTTTAACCGACTTCAAAAAAAGGAGGAGGTTATATGTTCGACTGTATGTATTTTTTTTTTTTTTTTTTTTTTTTATGTATGTTCACCGATTTCTCCGCCAATTGTCAACCGATTTTGAAAATTCTTTTTTTATTCGTAAGGGTATACTCCTGAAGTGGTCCCATATTAATTTTGTGAAGATTTGATGTATACTTTGGGAGATAAACGAAGGAACTCCTCAAAAACAAACAGTACACGTAATGTGATTTGGATATTGTACTAAAGATCAAAAATAATTGCTGGTTCTATCTATCCATCCGTGGTGAACTAATTATAGTCTTCGAAGATACCGCATGGAACTCCTCATCGGTGAACAGTACATATAGGAACTTACAGTGAAAGGTTAGAAGGTTAGGGGATAATTTTTTGAATATTATAGGCACGTTTAGACCGTTACTTGTATTCTTATATTCCGTTGAGCTGATGATGGAAGGTACAACTCCTTATCGATCAGGAGTTAGAAGATATCTTGTCCTAGATAGACATACTCGTTGACATCGAGAATTGATTCCTCAGCAGACACTAGAGTGGGCTCTTACCCACTCTACTGTCTGCTTAATAAAAAAAAAAGCAGCCTTAATCATTTTGGCCTGGCCATGCTTGGTTTTTTTTTTATGTATGTTCGGGCATAACTCCGTCATATATAGATGGATTTGCAAAATTCTTTTGTTCGAAAGGGGTTTATTCCGAAATGGTCCCATATAATTTTCATATAGATCTGATGATGAGTTCGGGAGACAGACACCGGAACTCTTTAAAAAATGACAGGAAATCAACCGCGAGTTCTGCTATCGCATAAATATGCATTGTTTGTTTGGAATTAGTGCAGGGTGAATACCACAACTAAAAATTTAAAAATAAAAACTTTTTTACAAAAAAAAAACCACCGACTTCCTTAAAAACACTACAAAGTGAAAAATAACTTTAATTTCGGAAGTCGGTGGCAAAAAAACCGTAAATACAGATCCTAAGACACCGACTACCGAAATTAAAGTTATTTTTCACTTTGTAGTGTTTTTAAGGAAGTCGGTGGTTTTTTTTTTGTAAAAAAGTTTTTATGGCAAATATGAAAGTGTTCCACCTGATAATAGGTAGTCTCCATCGCCTTAGGATATTTTGCAACTACTTGATATAAACTTTTCAACATAAAAATTAAATAAAAAGTGATATTATGAGCCAATACATGTATAACTTGATTCACCAAATATTATCCCTGGCACGTGGTAAAAGTCTAGCGTAAGTAATTATTATCCGTCCCAGCACGCGTAGCATGACGACCACAATAGAAAGAACTTTATCTATTCTTAGTAGAATACAGATAGAACTGTCATGCTACGCCAGCATAAAACGGTACAAATCTTTCTACAATCTTTAATTCTGTCTTTAATCTTTCTAGAATCTGTAATTTAATCTATTCTTCCGTCGACAAAACCCCATTCTACGGTGGTCATGCTACGCATGCTGAACGACTTCAGAGTTTATTTCAGATATTTATCATTACAGAGTACTTTTGTTTTGTTGCCTTAACATTTTAATACTTATTTTTCAAACACCCTCATGAACCTTAATAATAATTCAAAATTTCTTATCTTCTCTATTCTAACATTTAACTAAAGAAGGGAATATCCTTTCACAATATGTGGCGAGAACGTGTGCGTACTGCTTAGTTGCGTATCAGAAAATATTCATTTTATATTTTCATCCATCCAACTCAAGCCAACGTAAATATGATTGTGCGAACACGTTTTCAATTATTTCCATATTTACTTAAAATCCGTCTCGTTGGTCTTGCTGTGTTAAGCACTTCTGCTAAGGTCAATGAGGTCCTGAGTTTATTTCCCAGGTAGGACAAAATGGGGTAATTTCTCAGTAGCAACCCGGAGTCTTGATTTGTGCCGTGTTGATAGCAAAAGGCTTACCCTCTATTACTTGGGATTTGAACAAAAGTGGCAAAATATGGGTGTACCATAGAAACACCGCTGGCTACCCCTCCTGGAAATATAGGCGCGATTTTGGGTTTTGTTTTCCGTAATCAAAGGCAAAAAGCCAACTTTCTATTTCCACACTCGATGGAGTAAAGCATACCTAAGTAAAGCGAAACATAGAAACTTTGTCTTTCGTTGTCTTTCTGAGAAGACGATTTAGTGGTTTGTAATATTAAAATATTTGGCAAGAAAAAAAGAGAGCTAAGAAAAAGAATCAACAATTTGTTACATAACTTATTGTTATCGTGTAGCTCTCGTTTAAGGCTAGGAAAATATCTAAGCAGAAAAGCGTGGCAAACTTTTCACTCTTGTAGATTTTCACAACAAAACAGCATCGTAGATGTGCGCTTTTTCGTTGGAAACTTCTAATAGAGCGAAACACAAATTTGTTCCTAGACAAAAAAATACGACAACCATAATTTTTCAGACCCTATTGATTTACTTTTTATGAATAGGGTTTGTGTTTGCCAACCCTATTTATTTTCACAAACCTCACTTAAAGTAGGCTTATAAAGGTAAAAAAAAAGGACAAAAATAAAGGGCTGTGATATCTCCATCTATATTTGTGTGCCTTACAACCCAAAAGGTCAATGAGACAAGTTCAGTCCGTAAAAATATGTAGATATACTTACAGCAAAGTTATCCTTTATTTCTTTGAGATGAAGGCAAAAATTTAGTTCAGCTGTATAAGTAAACCGTAAGTAGGAATAACTTTTATCACGTAAGGATCGAGTGAAGTCTCTACTAGGATTACGAAGAATTAAAATTACATAGTTCCCTAAAGCATAGGTTTTCTGTAAATACTGAACTTAACTATGGAAAGTTCAAATCACACATCAAACGTGTCCTTATCAAAAAAGCATATTATAAGGTAAAAGACTACGTTCAAGACAAAGAAGTTTGGCAATAGTTACGAGTTTAGAGTTTATGTTAGTTAGTTAAATGAAACAAAGTTGAGATCACGGTCAATAAATAATAATGTTACGAAACTTTCAAATAATTTTCATTCCCCATAGCGGGCGCATTTCACAATTTTTACAGCAATTATAACTCAAAATAAATGCTAATATGTAATAGAAAAATAATAGTTTAAAAAAACTAAAAAACACGCTTCCATTGAAAACCACTAAAAAGTACAAAATAATGGAAAAAAAGCGTGGGGTACTTTTCAAGGTATTTTTTTATTGATATCAGGCATCCCACGCTTTTTTTTCCATTATTTTGTACTTTTTAGTTTGGTTTTCAATGGAAGCGTATTTTTTCGTTTTTTTAAACTATTATTTATTTTCTATTTTTTAGGGTGTTTCGAATTTTGAGACGTATGTCAGCGTAGTTTGTGACTTATGTCAGCGTAGTTTGTGACGTATGTCAGCGTAGTTTGTGACGTATGTCAGCGTAGTTTGTGTCGTATGTCAGCGTAATTTGTGACGTATGTCAGCGTAGTTTTCGAAGACAGTTTTTTTGCTGTCCTGGGAACCCTGGCAAGGATAATGGCATAAATTTATGAAATTATTGCATTGTCATCGGTCCTTGACAGGTGTGCAAAGTTTGAATGAAATCTGGTCGTTTAAAGTAGGTCAAAATCGCGCTATAAGGAGTCGGTTACAAACAAACATACAAACATAAATACAAACGTACAAGTGAAGCTAATATAATGCGTGTAAAAAATATAAAATAAAAACTTTTTAACAAAAAATTAAACTGCCGAAAAAACTGAAACGCAAAAAATAAGAAGCCTTAATTCTGAGTCGGCGCCACTGGATCCATAGTAAAAGGTTGCGCGTCGATTTCCATGGCACCATGTTTAGTACATCCACATTTCCCCTGTTATATTAAAGTACCATGAGATTATAATTATAAGACTTACACTCAATTTTCGGCTATTCAAAAGTCAAGTTACCGTAAACCTAGCGCATACCCTGACAGCGAGAAATCCTTTACCACTGCTCGATCTGAGAACCTAACATAGAGCTAGAAAATATTAAGTACTCGTACTTGATAAATAAACAATTAAGTGTTGCTGTCTTCTTTTGTTCACAGATTGGTTGGAAGTATACAAACGCCTGGTTGGTGGGCAACCTGATGTGCAAGCTGCTACTAGTGTTGCGAGCCTTCGGATTGTACCTGTCTTCGAACGTGCTTGTCTGCATCTCTGTGGACAGGTAAGTGACTTTTTAAAGCATAGATGGATGGCATGTCTGCCTCGTTAGTTTAGTGATCACAGGCGCTATTGCTAAGGATGAAGTGCTGGGTTCGATTCCGTAGTCGGGCAAAGTGTTATTAGGTTTTTTCATTCGGAATTTTTCATTAATCAAATCAAATCAAATCATTTATTTGTTTGCAAACATGGGTAATAGATACATAGGTGTTTAAGTTTATGAGTCCTCCATGTCCTACCGTCACATAGGCATGCAAATCACATTTTTATTTTTTTCGTAATATACACATATTAATTATATTTTTAAATATTAGAAAAACAAAAGTAAAAAAAACATTTAAAAATATAAAAATAAGTAGCCCACCGGTATCGGGAACGGGTCCACCCTTTTTGGCAGAATTTTTTTCGTCATAATATTATTTTGCATAACAGCGGATAGCATAAACTTCATTTCGCAGAAAATCGTTTGACATACACTCATTTATCATACATTCACAACGCATAATTTTATAAGTCAGAATCATCTTTAGGCATAAATTTCATATCCATAATAATGAAAAAGGAGAACCATCATATCGCAGAAAGTTCGCAGTCAGAATCGTCTCTTGGCATTATTTCATATCGATAGTCATTAAAAGGCAGAACTATCATATCTCAGAAACTTTACAGCTAGAATCGTCTTTTGGCATACATTTCATATCCATAATAGATAATTGAAACCCTCATCTATTACATGACAGAAAAATCATAGTTTGCATACTGCATGCAGACATGCAAACAAGCATACACCATGCATGCAGCATACAAGCAAGTATGCAAGTAAGCAAGTATACAAGTAAGCAAGTATGCAAGTAAGCATGCAGCATGCAAGCAAGCATGCAGCATGCTAGCAAGCTCACAGCATACAGGCGAGCATGCAACATGCAGCATGCATGCTTTCTGTGACGGCTCCGGCGCTGCGTAGCTCCGGCGGTCCCACGCGAGCTCATCGTCCCAGATGGTTTTACGCTCACCACCGCGGCTTCGGCATGCTGGCCGGCTCCGCCGGCCAGCCTCAGCCGCGGCGGCGCGCGTCAAAATCACCTGCTCCTCAGCTCGCGGGACGCCTCGCCCCTCCGCGCCTACGCGGGCTTAAATTACACTCTAGGGGTAGGGCAGACAATACTACGTGGAGTCGGTTCTGCAGTGATTCGTTTCTGTCAATTACTTTTGTAGCACAACATATATTGACATTTTGAGACACTATTTTAATTTAAGGTTAAACTACAATTTTATAGAAATAACACTATGCCTAACAAAATTATTCTAAATGAATTTCTGCCATCTTCATTGTATGCCAAGTGAAATTGTACCAAATAATCGTCGCTCTAAATAAATGTTATGCTAAACGAAATTCTGCGGAATTTTAAGTCTGCCAAAGGTAATTATGCTTAATAAAATTCTGCCATCTTAACAGTATGCCAGCGTAAAGTCGGACATATAAACATTCGGCCAAACAATGATTATGCTAAACATTTTTTATGCCTTACAAATATTCGTTTAAAGAAGATTATGCCAAGTGTGTTATGCCAAATAAAATTCGGAGCATCAAGTTTCTGCCAGATAGAGGGAACTCATCGGGAACAGGGTCCATTTTATTTATTATTATTGAATTTAAACAAACAAACATTAAGAAAAATAAAATAATCCATGATATAAATTGATGACAAATTGGTAAAAATGTCACAATAAAATGAAAAATGTCAATAAAGTTACAATAAAAAATTAAAAAATACAAAAAAAAATTCAACTAAAAACCGAGAGTCTGGATTTGTGCCCGTTTGATGGACATAAGCTCGCCCCCATAGTATTACATGGGGCTTAAACATAACTGGCAAAATGTGGGTGCACTATAGGTGCACTTCTCACTCACAAGCGATTATAAGCGTGATGTTATAAAAAGTACGACGGCAGTACTAATAAGTTTCGAGGCGTTGAAAGTGGTTTGAGCGTACAACTTCTGTCGCAGACGTCATTGGTTCTCAGTGTTGACGTCATTTGTGTCCAATAAACGGTGACACGGTGATTCGGTTTGTGTGGGAAACGTTGTAGTCGAAAACAAAATAAACTGGCACGTTTTTTAAATATAGAGCTTCTTCTGAGAATTTTCTATCCGCGGTACTAATTCAATAACTTTTCATACGACCTAAAAGACTAGAAACCGTAAAATAAATGGCACCTTTCATGTGACACAAGACGTGATCACGAGACCGTAGAAAATGTCAACTATTTTCTAGCTCCAATATTTCAGTTCCAACTACTCCAATAAAGCTATTTCGGAATTGCTCTATATTTATTTTGTCTGCTTCCAAACCAAACCTGGACGTAATTATTTTGCTGCTGCTTTTTTTAGTTGTTGCCACTTGTCATACAACGTATTAAGGAGGTGATTTAATATATACTAGTACAAGTAAATAGAGCAGGTGGTGGCGCTGTGGTATCGGCCTCGACTTAGGATCGTATGTTGACCACTGCTCTCAAAATGGTAAAGAAAAACATTGATAGGAAACTAGCATGTCATAGAACCAAAAATTCGAAAAGACGTATGATATCCACCAATCCGCACAATGCCCACAATGCAATGTGGTGGATTATGGCCCAGTCTCTCTCATAGAGAGGAAGCCTGTGTTCCAGCAGTGGAAACATTATAAGGTGATTATGCCAATAAATAGTGCCTTTTTGTTCTATTTATCTCTAACAGATTCATCGATTTTTGGGCTCAATATTGCAAATAAATCGCGAAGTCCTTCAAAAACATCAAGAGTGAGCAAACTTGTGTGTGTGAGAAAATCGGTCCATCGATTGTCATTATTATGGTGCTGTGATTCGGAGCATAATTTTAGCTAAGCGTTGTTTCTAACTTTCTTTTTTTCTGCTCGGCCCCTAAGGGTCATAGCACGACGCTAAGTGCATATAAACTTCCTTATTATAATTTGATCTATTAAATGTAAAAGTTAATTTTTATGACTGTGCAAAGTGCAGCAAACGGCGACACTTATGGTTTAATTTTCACGCTCTACCTAGATTTTGGCCACCCTTTATTGCAATAATAAAAGGAACGCGATCAGCACGTCTAAACCGCGATCATAAGCTTTCAGTGCCATCATTGTTGTGGAGTACTTGACACTGACAGCTCTGTAGCGCAGTTACTTCACTGAACTGGTTGACGTCTTTGCGTCAATGCTGGCTGTCGCTGAAATCCAGTGCTAGGACTTTGTCTCGGGTCGTAGTATCATGATGAGTGATGTTTGTTTTGCGTGGGTGTGACGTCTATTAACACCCAACTAGTTATTTTTTGTGTTTGTTTTGTCTGCATCGTGTTTACGGCAAATCTTCTTCCATTGCTGAAATTGACATTAAAAATATTGACCCGAATTACTAAATGATGTTTAACCGTTATTGAGTTCGCAGTACAAGAGCTTTAAAGCCATTGAAATGACAAGAACACAATCGTATGTTTCTTTTCCATCAAATACTAAGTAATTGAATAAAGTCAACAAAGAGTACAATCGTAGCTCAGGCGGGTACAATAGCGTATCGGTTCCAAGGAGAGCAATGTATTGAAAGGATTCCAGCCAATCACAGGCCAGTTATTGCAGTACGATTCACAATAAAAGAAAGGTAGTGTACCTTTTGTGTTATGTAAGTGCTATTTAGGATGAATCTATGTATCCAAACATAATAATAACGAAGTCGATAACAGAAAAAAAATGCATACGCTGTGTGCGAATGAGTCTCATTGCGAAAACAATGTTTTCTGAATTTCTAAACGACTGAACGGATATAGGTGAAATTTGGCGCACAGATAGTGTAAAACCTAATTTCACAGATTAAGCAGTTTTAAAAATGGTAGTATATTTCCGTGAAGGCGAAGCAGCTGGAAAAAGCTAGTAAGAAATCAATGAAAAACGAACGGATATTTTTTTCATTTATACGTCGTCGTTGGGTGTATAAGGATGGACGTCACCACTAAAGCCGGCCCAGGAAAAGGTTGCGAGACGACCTAGATACGTACCGTAAGGGTTGGATCTAGGTAGTTCTAGAAAAGATAACTGGGAGAGGCCTTTGTTCAGCAGTGGAATAAGGTAGGCAATAAAAAATATACGTCATCGTTATCGCCTTGACTAGTTAACGTTAATTTGATGATACCGTTTGCCATTTAGACATAAACGTACGGTTAATTTTAAGAAAGTTCTTATTTTTATTGTTAAATCGACGTTCTCCACGTTGACAATCAGCACCTACTACTACTAATACTACCCAGACCATAACAACAGGTTATATAAAAAAAGAAAAATCTTTTTATTATTAAACTATTTTCCATTAGTGAACATCGTAAAGCAACCCAATTCGTTCACACTATTGCAATTAATATTTATTTAAAAGAGCAGTTTTTTTCAACTCCGTCAAGTAACAACACTAACAATAATCGTTGGCCTTTTTTTTTGTGGGTGGGAAATCATCAAATGACTTCTCCCGCTTTGGGCGGAGCGGGATGGCGTGTCAGAGTTTTATTGACTAAAACTCACCCGTGTTCCTTCAGTTGCCTATTTACCAGGGTCACGATAACTAGTTCACGGAACAAAACTCGCGATCCTGGCAGGAACGGTCGTTGGCCTGCATCTGGCATCGGCTGTTGTCGTATTAGTTTTGCTATTCTATCATGTTTAGATATTGATACCCAACGCGTTTACGGAATTTAGCTAGCAAGTTTTAAATAACCTTGTATCAGATTTCGTTAGAGCGACGTAGGTATTCATGACAAAATCCAGATTTCAGGAAATTTGATTCCGAATAAAAAAAAAAGGAAAAGTTTTGTACTAAACAAACATCCGCCGTTCCACCAAAACCGATATACATATTTGATTTCACATTTCATATGAAATTTTTCATTTTGCCAATGTTTTTACAACCTTCTTCTTTGCTATTATTGATTTTGTTCTCGGAAGTTTTGGTGATGTAAGGAAAGCGTATATCTAGAATTGCACGTAAAGAGAACTTATTTCAAAAAATCAAAAATGTTTTATTTCATTATTCACGTTATACATCGGACAGTTGGTGGCGTCCCCTTTTAAGCATATAGATGCCTGTGCCAGGAGGCGCCGAGCTTTTATATCCTTCAATTAGTGTAACATGTTACTAAACAAAATTTTGTGAAAAAGTAATTTTTATTTATTATCATTATTCTGATGGTGGGTGTGTGTATGTGCGTGTGTGTACGTGAGTGTGTGTGTATGTATGTGTGTGTGATTGTTTTATTTAAATTTACTGCACTAATACCACATGTGTGTGTCAATAAAGACGGTTTACTTGTTTGACAGATAGTTCTACACAAATTCTGTTCCAGTTTATAATGTATCTTGTCTGTGAAATATGGTGTTTACACAACATTAAATTAAATATTTTTTCATATGTCAGATTGCCATGACGATATACCAATAGAACTATATTCAAGCTAAAACTTAAAATTTATTCGCTAAATGCATATTATTATATTAATAGTTGATCGCTGATTTTCGTATGTTTGTCACTGCAACAACAGCTATTAAAGAGAATACCGTTCAGCGATGCTCACTTGGCGTGCAGAATACCGCTGAGAGAATCAGTTTTAGTTCATATTCATAACAACGAATACACGTCGCCGTCACGCACTCGCTGCTCATTGCTCGTCAACTTGTTCTTAGTCACTAGCTCTACTCAAGTAAATCGTCGGTCATGGGACAAGTGCGTAATACCTACCTACTAGTACAAAATCAAACGTATTTATTCTAGAATGGAATGCATGATGTAATGTATCTGGATACGGATCAATTTCAATATCGTTTCAATACGAAACAAACCAATTTCGATTCGCTTTGAACTTCCAACTGTAAACTAGATACTTTTGAAAGGATATCTATTTTTATTACTTTCTGAGAAACAGTTTATAAGTATGTATGTCAAAGAATCGTATATTCAAGAATAAAACAGTCGAAAAAAGAGTTCAACATGAGAATAAGCAGTTTTCATTTCTTTCTTTTCAGGCCAAACGTAGCACTTTTCTAAAAACTTCTCCAGCATACATACTTACAAAGCTTTCATGTACGTAGCCACACAACAGCCACACCAAAATCAACCTATAAACTCTCAACCAAGTGTTTAATTAAATTGAAACCTTATCATAGTAAAGGTTTGATAACTTAACTAAGTATGCAGAAACGCTTAGCGTCTAACTAATGAAACTTAATAGTTTAAATTTCAAGAAATTGTTTAGCACGTGTCTCTTTGTATGAAGCTAGATGAAACCTCCCTCCATGTTGCCTGGATACCTACTAAGTAGGGAAGCATGACAAACTCTAAGTACCATGTAGGTGATGATCACACTACACCACGCTCGATCGCGTAGCGCGAGGCTGCCATAACACACAATTGCGCGTGGGAGATACAAACTGAAACAGTGTACAATCTGGGGTGGCACTTTACGTGATGGAGCGCAGTGCAGAGCGATATTCGCCGTACTGTTTAAGTAATGTTCGAAAGAATGCGTCCAAACTTTAGACGTTCATGTTATATACTACGCAAACCTTGTTATTAATTGTTAATTACATATAACTGAACATAGTGAATAGTTTGAAGATGCCAGTGCCAGAATGCCTTTTCAATTAACTAAACAGTGTCGATAGTTGGCCATTAAATGCTGAGGTCAGCCAATGGGTGTGGTTTTGGAACACCTGCATACCATTAAAAGGCAATCAAAGCCAGCAATGAGTGCATTAAGTGTATTATCAGAATGTCCGAGGATTACGAACGGAAACCAATAGGTTCCATAATCATTTTATTACATCCTTTGCCATTGCTGAGTCAAGTCTCAATGAAAGGATTCATGTCGGAGAACGAATCCCAGCTGAATTCAACATAATACGTTGTGATCGGACAGACGGGCGAAAACAAGGAGGAGTATTTATGGCGACTTATCCACAAAAAAAACATTAATACACAACATCCACCGGTACTATAAAGCTTTCTCATCCGGAACCAGAGGGTAGGGTTTCCTAGAATGAAAGTGTGTCGTCACCCAATAGACAATGGTGGTATTAAAATAAAGCTGATTTTCTAGGTTTAGTTTCCAGAATCTTTGAGAAGGGATATAAAACATACGTGGCCACATCGCAAATTGTATCAAACAACTAGATCGTAATGTGATTATGAAATGTCTTCTTGTTATTGAACTCAAGTCAACTGTATGGGACGAGCAGTGTAAAATATTCTATTTGCGGATTATTTAGCACACCATGAAAAACAGAAAAACATATTTGCCCAAAATAATATTTCGAAATAACGCCTAAACTTATAGTACCAACCATTTCTACTGGGGGGGAGAGGGGGAGAGGGGGAGTGAGAGCGAGGTAGAGAGAGAGGGACAGAGAGGTAGAGAGAGAGGGAGAGAGAAGGAGATAGGGAGAGAGAGAATATTTTTGTTGAGTGTATACAGGTTTTTTGTACATAATAAATAATTAAAAAATTATAACAATTATGAATCCTGGAAAGGAACTTCGTTCCATCCGGGTGTCCCTTGACACCTCTAAAGTTTTTTTTTTATATTTTCCTTTCAAAATGGCGGTTCAGAATAATTTTTTGTCTACTGCCTTCGACGCGAGGTCCCAAACTGCTCTATTTATCACTCATCAACCGTTGATCTGAATAAAAAAAAACAAAGTGTTTTCTTTTAAGGACATATTAACGGAAAGGATAAACCTCTAAAATTAGAAAAAATTATACAATTGAATATAAATCGAGCCTTTGAAAAAAAAGTTAGAATTTAGGGCTATTTTTTGACATTTCTGACCCCAAAAAAGTATTTTATCAGCGCAAATATTTGAAATTTTAGGTTTATTCTTCCGATAATAATGTAGAGAAAGGCCTCACCAAATTTCAGATAAATCAGTTGATAACTTTTTGAGTTACAACACGAGCAGTTAAAAAAAATACAGTTTCGAGATAATCGCGTTTAAAGTTTTAGCACAAGAAAATGACCAGTTTTAGTTACTTACCGATTTATTTCAAATCAGTTGTCAACAACTGATTTGAAATAAATCGGTAAGTAAAAAAAAATATAACAATAAAAGGTCCTGAATTTATTATTTTATCACCACATAGACACGTGACAACAATTTTAAAACTTAAATATTTTAAATTATTTTGATGGACTAACCTTTTACCTGAAGCTCTCCGATTAGCTGGCTCGCTAGTTTACAATACGCACTCCAGCCCGCTCCATTACATTAGCTACAGGATGCAATCGAAGTCATGGGCATTATTTTAAACTAAGACACTACTCACGATACTGATTGCATTAGGCCTATTAATACGCAAATCAAAAATATTTTAATGCAAGTATGTAAAACCTTAAAAATGTAGTAAGTCATATTGCAAAAGGTTTATTATTGCAAATAAACACTTAAAGTAATTAAAACAAAATACTTCATAAACGCTAATAAGTCTTGAAGTATCAACATCTTCACGCGCAGTACAGCGCGAAACGAAAAGTAAACAAACATCAACTAGTCATTATTGCGGCCGGCCGGCGAGCGCGCGGCGTTTCCTTAGAAGCCGTAACACAATTACAGACAATAGGCTAAAAGGCATGCCTGCCGCCCGCTCTCCGTCCCGCTCCCTCACTCGCAAAAATACGGATATCACCCCCGCTCGGGGGCTGCTTCCCGAACCAGTGTCATAACGACTGCGCAGGTGCGTTGACGCATGTTATTGATCCCGTGACATCATCGCCGCACGCACATCTCACGTCTCGTTCATACCCTTGGATTGCAGTGTATTAAGTAGTGATTGTGAACACGATGCCTCGACCGCGTAATGTGCAGGCTAGGTACACCAACCAGCAATACCTACAAATGGTTGTACTTTACGATCGCACAAAAGATTTAGTACGAACCCGTGACATGTTCCATCGCCGCTTCCCAAACGACCCTATGGTAGGACTTCTGATAGTCTGGCGTCTATTTAAGGGGTGGTAGGGGGGTGGGTGGGAGGGGGGGGAGGTGTAGAGGCTCCCCTGTGAAGGAAACGTGTCGATACCCCCCCCCCCCCCCTTTTTGAGTTTTTATTTTTTTAATATTCTAACCTAACTTTCGAATTTTCGTGTATCGACATCGATTTAAAGGCCGGAAGAGGTGTGGGGTTGACGAATAAAAAGGGGAAGTTGGAAGGGGAAGTAGCATCGCTCGACAGGAAACTTCGCTGACAGGGCTCGTCAACAGAATCAAGTCGTTTCTGGCACTCGCCGGCCGCTGCCGCGGCACCGCTCGCTTCGCTCGCTCGGCTCGTGCATAGGAGGTCACAGTTTTAACCTAACCTAACCTAACCTCCCCAAACCATGTCGTTTCTGGCACTCGCCGGCCGCTGCCGCGGCACCGCTCGCTTCGCTCGCTCGGCTCGTGCGTAGGAGGTCACAGTTTTAACCTAACCTAACCTCCCCAAACCATGTCGTTTCTGGCACTCGCCCTCCCCAAACCATGTCGTTTCTGGCCACAGTTTTAACCTAACCTAACCTCCGAAACCCTGTCGGATCTGCCACGAAGGGTATTTCAAAGCTTAAAAATAAACCACAACCTAATAAACCTTAATCATCAGACTAACAACAAACAATAGCATCGTGTTACGTTTGGTTTCACTTATCGGCAATAGTCGGTAAATTCTTTTAAGTTTTAATGTAATAGTATTAAATTAAATTAGTGAAATAAATGCAATATACTAAAACATACTTAAACAGTGTCAAAATAACTAATTTTATGTATTTATTGCATAATAATTATGCAGTAAAGCATTATAGTGCGTTTACCTTACCTGAAACGAAACGTTCAATGGCGAGACGAAATGTCAAAGTGACAAAATATTGCAAAAGTTTACGATTTTAATTATTATTTTTTTCGATAACTACTTAATTGCGACGCTTAACATTTTACGTGGAGCTTTCTAATAATGTGACCTTTACGTAAAAAAAATATAGACTCCCAACTCGACGTCAGATAATACGAAACTTAGCCGACCCTATTCCTTCACGGGGTCTCATTTTAAGAACCACTCAGAACCTATTGGATTTTTCGTCATTTCACGTGCCAGCACATGCACAAGCTCGTGGAAGAGCGCTCGTGTATCCTCTTTCGCTCTACCGACGAATAAGAAGATTTTTACGTGTAAGTGCTAGATAATAAGATAGGTAGTTTCAATTAATGTAAAAACATTGGGATTACTGAACAATTATTGTAAATACTGTGATTCCAACTTTGTAAATACGCCAAAACTACAGAAAATTAATTTTAACTAGGTAGATACGTAAACATTTTTTAAATTTATGTTAATTTACGTAGTTTTGACTGTCCAAAGTCGACAAAGTATGAAGGGAAAGTTGGAATCTAATATGAATCAAATCGTTAGCAACTTACGTAGGGGAGCGGGGGGCTAGTTGTAACAGGGGCAAGTAGTAACAAGCATTTTTTACCTAGATAATAAAAGAATACTTATTTGATTTTCAACCTAACCCACTATTTAACACCCGTTCTATCATAAGAACACGATCAGTGTCCCGCTGGATGGCGCAGAAGGTGGTTTTGTGCAGGCGCTCCGATAAGACCACGTAATGGATTTTTTTATGTTCATACAAAATTGATTATTGTTGAATTTAAATGGTTTAGCAGTTGTTGAATTATTCAAATACATTCAGCATTTGATTACTTCGATTATGTTTACTGTTATTTTACACTAAATCAGGGATTTTTTTTTTGTGTCAGTTATTTCAGAAAACCTTGCAGTGGGGTATGTTGTAACATTTTCATGGGGCTAGTTGTAACAAATTACACATCCCTTATTGATTTATTATTTCTATGAAATTGTGTGAAATGGCTTCTGTTGAAGTCTTGGAAAATAAAACCAGTGTACGAAAAGTTGTAAAACATTTCAATTGCTGTCATGTGTAGATTGTGTGATTTGTATCATATAGATATGTGAAAAAAAGAAGAGTAACAAATCTCTATCAGTCGGTTATTTCAAACCCAGATTGGTTTATAAAGAGGAAAAAGAAGCTAAAATAGCTGAATTCTTGCTGACTTGCTCCAGCATCTACTTTGGATGGCTGTCTTTGGAAGTCAGAAAGTTGGCATACAAGTGTGCTGTTATAATTGAAGCGAAAAATGTACCTCCGTCACGGAATAAAAATGAAAATGAAAATAAAATCAGCCAGACCAGATTGGATCAAAAACTTTATGGCAAAAAACCTAAACTAGACTGTCTCTGATGACGCCTGAAGCTACATCTCTGAGCCGCGCAACATCCTTTAATAAAACCAACGTTAAGTACTTGTTTAGGAAGCTTACAGATGTTATGGTTATCTGTTTTGGCGTGTCGAAAGTTTCTAATGTTAAATATGCTAAATAAATCTTTGGAAAATAGAAAACTGGTTTTCAATTCGTATTGTTACAATTTGCCCGAAGCCTGTTACAACTAGCCCCAATCACGGGGTAAATTGTAACATTCGTCACTTTTTCTTCTAAGCCATAGTTACAAGAATTCGTCACAGGTTTGATCAAAATTTGATTTGAAATCTTTAGTTGAATAGTAGCTCTTTCGAACAGTACTACTGTATTTCCTAAATATCCAACAAGTGAGCTTCCATAGCCAAAAAACGAAAAATTGTTACAACTAGCCCCCCGCTCCCCTACCTATGTCACGTGGGTCGCGTAGGGTTAAACAGTTCACGCGTGCGGCGGCCTAATGCAGCATTCGCTATCGCGATGCGCAACGAATTGATACTTTGTATGACTTACTACATTTTTGAGATTTTCCATACTTGCATTAATACTATTTTTGATTTGCATAATAGTAGCTTTAATGCAATTAGTATCGTGAGTAGTGCCTTGGTTTAAAATAATGCCCATGACTTCAATTCCACCCTGTATAACTTCGTCAATATTCGAGATTTTTCTTTTTCCTCTCGTCAGTACTCGCTTAACATACTATATTTTTAGATTGTATCGAAAAAAAAAACGATTTTTTGAAAATTTTACATGGACTTGTCCCCTTAAGTATCATATTTAGTAACGTACCAGACCACATACAAATTTATAAAAATCGCATCAAAAACAAGAGGCATAAAAAGCCTCTTGAACGATAACATTATAATAATGCCTCTACATCTACAATAGCAACACTAATTTCCAGTAACAATAATAACGATTTATTTTACACATTTCATGAACCGATTTATTTAAGACCTTTCAAAGGGATTTGTTGCTTCTACACAGACTATCGTGTCTACAAACTTGCTTATCTGACGTAAATAGGTTCAAGTATTTTATTATTTTCAAAATCAGAGAAGAAAATAGAATAAAGAGGTCATTGTAGGTAGTGAATTTTTTTTTCTAGGCAAGCGCTTTACCACGTGTAAATCATTTCATCATCACTGCGCCCCAAATGGTGAACAAAAACATCATGAGGATACAATATACCTATGTTATAGGACGAAAATTCGAACACATGTGTTATGATCTAACTACCAAGCCACACTGCGTCCGGTTGTGAGATTACAGCCCAGTTCCTATCGTAGAGAGGAGGGCCAACACTGCTTGCGACCAAGATTTTGACTTTAAAACCGACTGTGGCCTTTGAGTTTATTTTGGTCGTTGTTTTCAGAGAATTTGAATAGGAAACGACGAAAAGCATTAAAAAAAAAAATTGACGTGTAGCAGTTTGTGTACTAACAGATCTATTTACAGAAATAAAATAATTTATCATTTGCACTAGGCAAAGAATTCTGAACAGTTTTAACCATCATTTTGAGAATTCATTCTGTTAGGGTTGCTATGTCTTCAATATCTAAATATTGAAATAACTTGTAACACAGAAATCGTAAATACCGTGAAAAGCAGAGGAGGGTAGCTGGTCAATTATACAATAACGTCATAATACACAAGCGTATCGTTAAACTATGCCATGTCTAATCTGACAAAATTATAGAAACAGCACGTAACGTGTAGCACGCCTACGCCGCGCTTACATCAAGCCTACGCGCACACCGAGCCTACGCGAGCTACGCGGTCGTAGCACATACTCACGGGATATCTCATTTGGCACGTACGTTAGTAGCCCACTCATTTGTGGGTTTATCCCTCCATTCAAAGTTTTTATTGAATTAGCCTTTTAGCCTTTTTCCCAAATAAACACTCATTGGTGCCGATTCTGTTGTACACCGAACTAAACTAACTAAACTATCTCTAAAATTCCTTACTTTTGGCTAAGAGAATTTTAACGCTATTCTGCAAGACAAATTCTCTAAATTTAAAAATTATTTTGACACGACTAAAAACGAATTTGACAATCAACGTGGTTTTTTTTTCTTTTGGTTTCGCAACGTGGTACTTGTGTGCGCTACGTAATGAATTTTTTAGAGACGAAGGCGCGCGCAAGGGGGCAGCCTGGACGTGTTTTATATGGAATTTTTCACTTTTTGTTTGAAAAAAAAAAAAAAATTACCCACGTGTTGAGATTTATATGTTCCGGGGCTTCATAAAGGGGGTCGAAAATTTCATTATTTTTGCGATAGGACACGCCATTTTTGAGATATAAGCAAAAGAAAAAATTAAAAATACAGCACTGTTTTTGCACGTGAAGGCGAGGCGTTTTGGTGTGAAATTTTGTTCATGACCACTAGTTTTATTCCACACCTTTTTAATCGCGATTAAAAATAGTCAGATTTAGTCAAAATAAATTATTAAGTATAGTCTAAATTTTTGGTGAAAACCGGCAAACTCAGAATAGCAAAATTGTCACTTTCACTAAACTAATAACTCAGTGCAATCTTAGTGCTGTCAAACTAAAATATAGTTAAGTTGTGTCACTTTAGTCTGTTTCAGAATAGGAAATCGTCGTTTGACAGGAATAAACCAAATTTTTTTTTAAGTTTAGTTTAGAGAATTTTGTACAACAGAATCGGCACCATTGTATGCCTACGGCTTGTTTCAATTTATTTACGTTTATGATCAGTGTACCTACGTAAACTTGCTTGTAATTTTTTAATTTTTTTTATTTACTCGTTACTCTTGTGTTTCTTCATCGTAAGACACTACAATATACGATAATAACAGCCATCATTTCAGCTAAGGTATATAGTGAAGTAAGTAATACTAGCTGTTTAAAAGAAAATCCTAAAAAGGCTCGATATTTATGAACAGACATTTAAACAGTCAAACTGTAATAAATTCCCTAGTTTGTGTACTCAGCTTGGCTCAATGGGTCGAACGAAAATCAATGCTGTAGCCGGTATAAGTCTTTATTTTGAATATCTTACACTTACGTACTTCTTATTCCACAGTGCACCTTTGAATGATTAGAACCAGGCTTTTAAATACCACCGTGTTCAATTTTAATTGGGACGTTACTACTAGGAGAGCTAAAAGTTCCGTTAAAATCTCACCGTGAGAACTTGTGTGAACAGTGAGTTGTGATTCCACCTGATGCTAGGGCTTTGCAGTACTGACACTTCAGTTTAAGTTCACTTCACATAGGTCATCACTGCGAGAGCTTTTACAGAATAGCACAACAGAGGTTTAAAGCGAGTCCTTTGATATGAATGGTTTATTTCCGGTATGAGAGAATCCATTAGTACTCAGTTTGAAAACTCGCCAAGTTTGTGTTGGACGTATAATTAAGGGACCCTAACTACGGAAAGTTAGCCCCAGAACAAATTCATCTTTGTAGTTGGAAAATTGTTAGTACAGAATTAATGTGGGCCACATTTCGCCGGTCAATATTTTTTTTTTTGTATTTTTCTGTTTGTTTCTCAGGAAAGCGTGGAAGTATTCAGTTGAAATCTATATGAAATACGAAGGTCTAAGGTCCCTTGGAGTTCTAAAATGTATTTACTTTTTGTTAAATTTCTTCCCATGCGTATCGTAAGAGGCGACTAAGGGACTTACTCGAGAATCGGCAGTAGCATCCTTTATGCATTTTACCACCATACTGCGATCGCCAACCCGCCTGCCAAGCGTGGCAATTATGGAAGCCCTCTCAAATTTCGGGAGGCCTATGTCCAGCAATGGACGTCTTACGGCTCAAATGATGATGAAGATTTTAAAGCATAGTTTTTCATTTCTTTTTTTTTATAATTTGTGATGATAATTTTGATCGGACTCCAGTCGACTACGTTCAACGTCGAGCGAATGCTCAGGGCGACTGCTTCCTCACTGATGATATTTTACCGAATGAATGAGTAAGCAAGCAATCCTTTATTACCGAGTCCAACGGATCATCCATAAACAAACACATGACCACTCAACGGTCAAGCATTTTAATTTTCCTCGCAAACAAACACTTGATCGGACAAAACTATTCAAAACGCTAAGTAAACGCAGCTTTAGCCGATTCACGTGTTTTTTGTTTCAACACATACATAACAAAGCAGTTTTTCACAAAATTCACCTTTAAAACGTAACGTAACAAAGTGTATATTTGCAGGTTCTTCGCAGTGATATACCCGCTGCGGCTGTCGGTAGCGCGCCGGCGCAGTAAACAGATGCTGCTCTGCGCCTGGACATTCGCGCTCGCCTGTAGTTTACCACAGGTAAGGTACACGAAGCCATGAGTAATTATCTCAAACATAATAAGGATACCTATTTATTATAAGCGCCCGTATTGTCCTACTGCAAGACAAAGGTCTCTCGACGTAAAGAAACAGTTATTGTTGAAGGAGTCTCGCTCATCTCGCCAAAATAAACTGCCCAGTAAGGTGGTGATGTAGAAAATCAACATTTAATTCATGAGTTAGGTTATAGCGCGCCGCACTAATAGGCGGACTGTGAAACATTACAAAAATACTCCCACATCACTTTCGTACTGTATTGACTGCCCCGTTGGTCTCAAGGTCGCAAACAAACGCCACTTTTTAGCGTGGGATCCGCGGTTCCATTTTCAAAGTCCAGCAAAGTGTTAGGTTTGTCCTTCTCCTTATCGCTCATCGGATTGCGTGCCAAGTGATCGGACTATGAGAGTGAGGCAAAGAGGGAGTGCACCTGTGTTTGCACTCACACTTGTCCATGCCGAAGACTAGTCTCTGGTGAGATTGGCCGCCATGGCCGAAATGCCATGCGCTGCGCCCTATGGAGCTGTTAAATGCGCCCGAATTTAAGGATCGCAGCTGGTGCCAGTCTGTAGTTTCTGCGTACTCCTCATGGGCTAAATAATATGAGTGAGTTTATGTATGTGGTGTTCAGGGGCCCTAAATTTAATAATAAACCGCTAAAAAAGAGTGTGGTAGAAAATGCATAACTTGATCTTGTGTGACCTTTGACACAGACTAGTCTTAGTGCCGTTGCATGTGTAAGATTACTGGTCAAAATAAGTCACGTATTCCCAATGGTTAATTTATTAAACTTAAACTAGATAACAATCTTACTTTAACAGGGATAGCTCAAACTTTTTACAATACGGCAAAATATGCCTCTTTGATAACCACTAGTCGAGACAACGTGATACGAGTATATCTAACAATCCACAGATGGAGTAATCTTTTTGCATCGATATTCAATTTTTTTAAACGTAAATGTTATTAACTTAATAAATAAATTATGGAGTAATCGTTTCTTTTTACACGACTGGCCAAAAAGGGAGTGTTATATCCATATATACAATTTACTAGTCTAAATTAGATGTGAATCTACAGACATGGTACCAGCTGAATAAACTAATAATATTGTAACAGTGTTTAAAATGCCTTATGTTACCTGAAATAAATCAACCTTTTATGAAAATAAACCAGATTTTTATTTTGAAATTATGTTACACAAGCGCTTTCAAAAATGTAAATTAAATAATGAAATAACTTGAACATAAGTTTAACGCTCCGAACGCCACTTCTGCATAATACAGTCCGAAAAATTCCTTTCATAACAGAAATGTTGAGTACATTATCATACTTGCGACTTCATTCGTAAATATTCATGAATATACATCGGAAGCTGAATTGTTTCCGTTATTTCATTGTTTAATACGGTTAACGGTTACGGTTGTTTGATTTTTGATTTTGATATTTTGATGTGTATCATTTTGTTATGAAACACAAGGAACTAAAATGCTCTATAGTTTTGGAGATAAGTGGGCAAATGGTAAATTTTCATCTATTTTCTCAAATAGGTTCTTGATTATTTATTTATATATTGAGGCCGGCCCAAGAAGAGTTGGCGAGACGACAAAGATGCGTAGGTACTCCAAGGGTTGGATCGAGGTAGGATCCAACCCTTGGACCCTTTCCTTTGGTGGGATTTGGGGAAGCCTTTGCTCAGTAAACCACCACATTAAACTTCCATTCGATTTGTCACACGGTACAATCTGCAATTTTTTTTTACCATTTGTATTTGCCCGGTTTATTTACGTTACATGTATTTAGTATTTAACGACTTACTAGAGAATGGGCAGCAGCGTTCTTTATGCATTTTACCACCATACTGCGATCGCCAACCCGCCAGCCAAGCGTGGCGATTATGGCAAAGCCCCCCAAATTGGGGAAGGCCTAAGTCCAGCAGTGGACGTCTGTCGGCTGAAATGATGATGATGATTTAGTATTTGAACGTAGTCGGGTCATAGAAATTCACATAGGTACCAAATTTCATCTAATAGGCCAGTAGATCCGGAGTAGATACAAATGATCCCCTCAGGATTCCGTTTTTCCATTTAAACGTATGGCATCCTAAAAAGGTGAGGTCCTAAATTTGAGGTTTTGTTTTTTTCTTTTTTTATCGCATTCTACGGTGAAACAGATAAAATTTTAGTTTCTTTTTTTATAAACACTGCTGATGAGACAGCTACCTCAGCAGCTGCTCTCCACAAGAATAATCTTAGGAACAAAATATTAAAATGAGCATTTCAAGTGTGAATGTGATAACCTTAAGTTATCATCATTCTCCTGCCCTTCATCATCATTCTTCTTCGTCGCCGCAACATGTCTGTTTCTTCCACACGTCTCTATTAGTCGTCATATCAGTAGTCAGCACCTTTCTCTCCATATATTCACACAGTGCATCCATCGTTTCTTTGAACTCCCTTTACTCTTATAACCATCATTCTCCTGCTCGTATTCCAATTTATATGGTGCCAGCTCTACATGGCTTCGCCTTTCATACTTTTTTATTGATCTTCATAACAGCAGTCACCTCAAACTCAAAGTATTTACCTAAACCATCGACTTCATTTAGTTTTTTTTTAAAAGTTTGACGGGTAAAAGTGTTTATACAAACCTACCTATATATAGAAATAAAATCATTTATCATAAATTCAATAATTATATACTTGTTTAATACGCTTTCACAGTAAAACGGCTGAACGCATTTAAATTAAATTTGACACAGGTAGATCATGACCTGGATTAGCCAAGGAATACTTTTTATTCGTTGAATCTGTGGGGCGCAGCTAATTTTAATAAAACCATTAACAAGGAGTCAGCCGATCACAAATTGGAAGCCAAATTCCAAAGGGTAAGAGGTACCGGTGGAAAAGAACAGGCTAAAAAACTCCAAGGGCAGTATTTTAATTCCTAATATTATCCCCATTTTTCAGCCATATAAATCTTTTACACAATCCTTCCAACGAACCCAAAACTTTCTCACAATATTTTCCTCATTCGTCATGATATTCTTCTGAAAATTTTCTTTGTGATAACCGTAACTTGATAAAAAAAAAATCTGTGACTGAAACCGTATAGTATCGTAACACGATACATACATCGTCTCAGTCACACGAATCTCACGAGATCGTTAGCTTTTATTAGTATTATTACGATACAGAATGGAGAAATCTTATCCATAACTTGGGACGTAATCATACCATCTTGTTTACTCGGCTTTTCTATGGCTGTCGTAAAAGTCAAATGTAATATCTCACCGAAAGCAATACGCGGAGCTGTCTGAGAACGTTTATTTGGAGACTTGCATAATAGGAGAATAGATTACCTATGTCAAATGCAACTGAAACATTTCAAGCCTTTGGAGTTATTCTATAACAAACTCGAAATCCCTCTATTCTATTTCAGATGCCAATCTACATGGTCTACACATGATCTAATCAAGATTATCTCTGGACTTTAGAAGCTCAGAGACTTGTTTCGGCCTTGCTCTTCAGAGTAGCCAGATAGATAAACGCCGACCGCATCTCGTTTTTAAAATATGTGTTATCGTTTAAGTGTTTTTCAAACCTGCTTACAGAAACAAAATCAATCATCATTTATTGATTTACTCATTTGGTTACATTTAAGTACGAGAAGAACTTTTGAAACAATATGAAGCAATGGTTATGCATATATCCTTCAATCTCCTTCAGATTGCAATAGATAGTGTGTTACGTAATTTGGGTGCGGGACTGTCATAATATAGCACTGTTATTCGTTATTTCATAACACAGCTAGGTAACATAGCTTTGA
This sequence comes from Aporophyla nigra, assembly GCA_947507805.1. NCBI lineage: Eukaryota > Metazoa > Arthropoda > Insecta > Lepidoptera > Noctuidae > Aporophyla > Aporophyla nigra. The sequence goes on along the minus strand of OX382308.1, from coordinate 21,419,140 downwards.
GCTTGTGTACATAAGTTTTGGGCGAGTTTGCTCTGACAGTCCGCGTGCAGCAGCTACATACGTACCTACACTTAATACCTAGAATTTCATAAACATCATAAAACCGGACCCGTTTTCCTTTTGGTTGAACTCAAACAAAATGAAACTTTTTGTGCAAACTGATTCGTTTAAAACATTTTGAGTAGCTATAATTGGGCTTCAACCCTTCACACCCTGGTAACACGTGTTGGAATAAAGTTTACAAAATGGTCGCAATCACGAACGATTCAGTTCGGTTTGTATTTTTGCAGATATTTTAAACGGTTCTTGGTAGGTACAGGTACTGTATAGCCTTTCTGCATGGTTTCAGCATGCTTCCGTGAGTATGTTATAATTGATGGCATAATTACGAAACAAACATTTCAAAAATGTAAATGCTTTTTTGCTAATAATTGCTTATGCAATATTGCTAATCTATTTCTTCATAAGTTCGGCGAATTTGTTTGATCAACAATGTAAAAAACGCAAAGAACATTGTTAAACTATGGGTACTTACTTTAGGACTAACACTGCACCACTACCTACTACAAATAAAATTTAAAAATAAAAACTTTTTACAAAAAAAAAAAAAACAACCGACTTCCTTAAAAAAAACACTACAAAGTCAAAAATAACTTTAATTTCGGAATTCGGTGTCTTAGGATCTGTATTTAAGGTTTTTGCCACCGACTTCCGAAATTAAAGTTATTTTTGACTTTGTAGTGTTTTTTTAAGGAAGTCGGTTGTTTTTTTTTTTTAAAGTTTTTCTTTTTATCGTTTTAGTTATGGTATGGTATAACTAAAAAGTTCGAACGAATAACGCGATTAGATTACTAATCGCGTTATTCGTTCACTTGCCGCGCAAATACTTAATGCAAATTTAAGACTACATGGTTTTCACATGGACCGTATTGTTCGAATGGAACCAAATTAAAATGGGACCAATCGGGAAGCACCAGCATTCAAATAAATAAAAAATCATCGAAATCGGTTCACGCAGTCAAAAGTTATGAGCTAACAAACATAAAAAAAAATATTTAAAAAAAAATACAGACGAATTGATAACCTCCTCCTTTTTTTGAAATCGGTTAAAAATATATCTTAATTGCCAATATTTATTCTTGTTAAAGTAGGTAAATTTGAAACAATTCACACACTCAGTTTTGTTTAAATGAAGCATGTAATTGCGTTTGCAATCAGTGCGAATTTGTGTTATTGTTGTTGTTTGTGCTATATGATAAAATAAATTAACATTTTAAATGGTAGTCGAGTTCTGTACTCGACTACCATTCATTTCATTGAGGTTCAAAATATCAGTAACATATTTCGAATAAAAAAAGTTTTGCTTTATGTTTATTTTGCGGTCAGAGAGACAATCGACACATTATCACAAGTGTGATTAATTTCGAATTGGCGAATGTACGCAAAAAAAAAAACAATATTTGCGAACTCTTTTAACTACGCGCGCTAGACTTTCAATATGTTTTCTGAAAGACTAAGTGTAGTCCATTATTACGCCGAGATATTTTATGTTGTTGGTTTTGGGGATAAAAAAACAATTACACATGTTGATTGAACGGTTTCCACATTACTGGGCACATATAGATGAGGGTTAGTAATGTTATGAGGCTTGCGCATGGAGGTGTAAATATATTTTTTCTTGTCAGTATTTAATACTAGTAAATTACTTCGAAGCTAATTAGTCACAGAATTAAAACCTTGTTGTGCGATTTCGAACAGTTCGGTACTGGTTTTAGAGGTAAATATTAACGCCGTGTCGTCGGCATAATTATGATATAACTTTTCTTTATTTAATGATAGGTTACACAAGTCGTTAATTTAAATCAGAAAGGGCGTAGGAAAATATGGCCTTGGAGATCACCAAAACCAGTAATTTTCTGCTCATATTGCTTATCTCATATGTCAGGAAAATTGGTCTCTTTAACAATGCAAGTAACGCAATGAATGTTGCTGAACTGTCACTCCCATTCAAAGAGCGCAGGCTTGCATCCCAGCAGTGGAAATATTATAAGCTGATTATGACACTTAAGTGACAGTCAAATTGTTCTACCGTTGCTTACCTATCATCCTTGAGCTACTCTGTAGTCGGCGCAACACTTCCAGCTCTTTCTTGCCTCTCTTCTGAAAGCTGCCTCCTTGATCTTTACTTCCCTTCTTATAAATAATTTTTAAACACATTAACATAACATAACATGCCTGTTTTACGCGAAGAATGAGTCAGTGTCCTGCAATACACCCACATACCGCTAGTTATTTCTAAGTCCCAAGTAATAGGGTTGAGCCTACTGCCAGACTTAATTAAACCAAACTACGGTCTGCTACTGAAAAGTTCCAGATATTAAAATTCGATAACACTTTGCCAGACCTGGGAATCGAACACACGACCTCATACTCAGCAGTAGCAGTAATTTAGACTCTTTTTGAACAACACATTTGACCAAACTGTAACGAATTATTCTGTCTGCTAATTCTACCTTATCGTTGTCCACAGAGCATAGTCTTCCGCGTCAAGCGTCACCCACAAGTGGCTGGCTTCGAGCAATGTGTATCTTTTGGAGCCTTCAACTCGGAACAACAAGAAATAGTCTACAATATCTTCTGCCTCTGCGCGATGTACTTCTTACCGCTGGTCGTCATCACTGGGTGTTACGTGTGTATTTTCTGTGAGATACACAGAAGCAGCAAAGAACTGGATGGTAAGAGACAATAGTTATTGTTGTAAATGTGTTTACGACTTCTGTCTGTGCGCGATGCAGTTTATCCTGCTAGTCGTAATAACTGATCGCTATCATTGTGTGTTGTGTGTGTATCTTCTGCGAAATAATCAGAAGCAGTAAGGAACAGGACGGTAAGTGAAAATATTTTAGTAACTGTAGTTAAATAGTGCACTACAATATGTTCTGTCCCTTTGCGATGTATTTCTAACAGCGGTAAAAAATACATCCTGCTAGGGTCGCGGACTTGTTCGAAAGAGTTATCGTGGCTTTAGCTCAGACAACTGAAGGAACACGGGTGGGTTTTCTAATAGTCTGATACGCCCTCGTGATCCGCTCGAGAGCGAGAGAAGTCATACCATGATTTGCCTACCAAAAAAAGGGCTATTAGACTATATGTCCACGTACGTATTAACGTACAATTTGTTTGACATAGTTATTTTATTTATTTATTTAACCATTTATGCACATATATAAATAGACAAGAAGAAAGGAACAGAAAAATATGTACAAAGGTAATGCTTATTTCTATAGAAATCTCTTCCAGCATATCTGCAATAGGAGAGAATATATACAAAGCCTCTCATTGAAAAAATATTTCCCACCTGTATACATTTATTACATATTCACGAAACTTCGGTTTCAAATCAAACTTCAGAGAGAATTCATTAAAATGTAATTATGAAGTTTGCCAATAAAACCACAATTCCTTGTGCCGTCAAACGTAAACAAAATTATAGCATTTGTGTATTTGCATGTGATGTTATGTTAGGTTTACATGGATTTTTCGGTGCATGACTAAATTTTTTAGTAACGTCACCATCATGTCTTTTTACACGCTTTATATTAGCTTCACTTGTATGTTTGTATGTTTGTTTGTAACCGACTCCTTATAGCTCGATTTTGACCCACTTTAAACGACCAGATTTCATTTAAATTCTGTAGACTTATCGAGGACCAATGACAATACTATAATTTCATAAATTTGTGCCATTATCCTTGCAAGGGTTATCAGGACAGCAAAAAAACTGTCTTCGAAAA